>CM070593.1:41302499-42645129 GCA_036346395.1 Hsuehochloa calcarea | reverse complement strand
GTTGCCTTAGATAGTGGATTGTGTATCCACTTGAGCTTAGACACTTGATTAATTCAAGTGAGAGTTGAGATTTGTTTCTCTTGGTGTTTGCCGACACCTAGACGGCGTGGAGGCGTTGTGCCCGATGATCTTCTCAAGAAGCTTGTGAGAAGGTCCGGTGTGGTTGTGAGTGGTTTGGTGCACACCATATCCGGAGTGGAGGAAGAGCAACTATAGTGGAGCGAGATGTTGGTTCGTGTTGGAACTGGTCCAAGTGGTTGGACTTACCTCGGAGGTGTTGGCTTAATTAGTGGAGCCGGTCCAATGTGGTTGGGCTTACCTCAACGTGGATTAGGGGAGACCGGCAAGTCTCCGAACACCACGGTAAAACATAATCGTGTCATCTTGTTTTTACTTGTGCTTTACTTTGAACAATTTACATTTTTGCTTTAATTGCTTATATATCATTGTATGATTTCTCATATTGTTTTGTAGTCATATTGTTGGTGCACATAGTTGAGCCTAGTTGATTTAGGTTTTAATTGTGCAAAACCAATTCGTTATTAGCTTCTGCATTATATATTGGTTTTAGCGCCAAAGATTTTTAAAACTGCCTATTCACCCCCTCTAGTCGGCCACCTCGATCTTACAAGTCCAGAAGACAAGAGAAGTCCATAAGATAATTGAAGTACAGAAGACAATTGAAGTCCATAAGATAATAGATCTGCAAGCATTAGCAAATCAACTGCCAGACCACTTTAGAGATTTGAAGAGCATGACCAAGTCGCATGTGCTTGCACGCAATACACCGGAGAGGGTTGAAATGCTGAAGATAGAAATATGTATCCCTAATCCCGTCCTGAGACCTCAGAAAGGACGAGAACTCCTTGGTGAAAAAAGACGCCTCAAATCCGAAGTAACCAGGGACGCCTGGTGAACTACACAAGTTCTATATACTCAAAACATAAGTATACAAAAACTACACAAGTTTTGTATACTCAAACGGATATGTTTCAAAGTAAAGATCTCAAATATATGTGGAAAACAGAATATGGATCAATACTAATGAAACCACAAAATATAGCATGAACTCCCCTACATGTGTGCATACACAAATGTGTAATGAAGACATATGCACATATTCAAGTTAAACTTATGGTTGAGTTCTTCATATATTTTGGATACGAGGAATGCAACAATATATAAGAGTATAAGTCGAATGCATACCTCGTTGAATTTCACCTTTATATCCAAATGAGACTACACACTAGATATAGCAATAGAATTTGTTAGTCTCACAATTAGATTTGTTATTAATCACCAAAATACTCTATTAACTCATAATGGTGGATCTAGATACTTCAAGGAGAAGACGTGCGGTGAGTACGACTACTCGTAGGAGAAGATGCGCGGCGAGTACGACCACTCGGAGGAGAAGACGTGCGGCGAGTACGACTACTCGGATGAGAGACGCGCGCGAGTACGACTACGACAGCATCAACTCGCTACATCGACTCTACTTCCGCTACAAGTCGGCACGTCTAGTGGTAATCTCGTGATCTATTACTAGCGGAGATTCCTTGGTTGCGCGGTAATTTTTTTTTGTTTTGTGCTATCGTAGCCTTCCCACGATCCTACAGGGGGATGATGCCTTGGCCAGCCCCGACCTCTCAACCTTGGGCCGTGCACCTGCACCTGCGCCCTGTCGGGTCACCACCGCATCGCTTGCCATATGTGGGTGGTACTCGGGCGAGAAACGTGCTTCTTGGGTGAATGCACCCATGCCAATTGCCCACATGTCAGTCCAGTGGCGAATCCAAGACTAAAATTTAGGGGTGCTAATAGGATTTGCTCACCTGCTTGCGGTTTGCTGAATGTCGACTTGTCGGCTAGCTGTAACCTGTCGCGTTGTCGGCATGCCGCTTGCCTATCGAGTGCGACACAGCGCACTGTCCTGTGCCCCTGCCCGTTTACCTACCAACGTTGCCTGCCTGAGTGCATGGCTGCCTCCTTGCTGCGCCCTCATACCGCATGCACGCCTGACGTTCCCAGCCCCCTACTGCGCTTCCCACTTGCCGCTGCAATGCCGCCGCACACCCGCACATGCCGCTCGGCACATCGACGCTAGGAAGAAACACCAAGTAGCCGACAAGCCGCATGCCCGCTAGGCCGCACTTTAAGCATCCATAACACAAAAAACATTGCCCCAAATTTTCAAACATATTTACAAATGAAACATGGGAGCAGTAAAATTTGTGACGAAAGGTTTAACCTTTGGGGAGGGAAGCGACGGGAGACTCAGAGACTGTGCGGCCGCAACCGTTGGCCCATCGCCCACCTCTCGGTATTGGCAACTCTGCTCCCAGTCGCTCCCATCGTCGCCCACCAACCGCCGTCATCGGGCCATTGCTGCTAGGGTTAGGAGGTGGACGAGAACTCCTTGGCATGTAGGGTTGTGGCCCAGGTCCAACTCAACGCCAAGCTGAGCAAAGGCCCACAAGACAAAGAAGAGGAATGGCGACACCTTGAACATCTTCTATCACACGCCTGGGCAGAGCTGGTCAAATGGGCCGGGCTTACTATGCCGGCACAAGTCATGACACTGTAGGCACGGCCCAGGTATGGCACGGCCTGCCTTGTTCATGGGTCGTGCAGGCCCAGCACGAGAGCTCGGGCCATGCCTGGGCTGCCACCTCAGCACAGTGGGTCGGGCCGTGCCAAGCACAGCACAGCCCAGACACGGCACATGTAGCCCGGCACGGCCCAACTGTGGGGGAGCCGTCGAGGCGGAGGCGGATAATGCGGCACCGAGGGAGGTCGGCGAGGCAGCGACAGCGAGGGAGGGAGCCAACAACCAAGTAGGATTGAGGAGGGAGGAGGCCCGACCGCAAGAGCGGGGGGAGGAGGAAGGCGGGAATCGCTGGTGCTGAGGCCAGACCGCCGGAGCAGAAGAATGTGTGGAGGGCGGGGCGTCGTCGGCGCAGAGGAAGAAGCCGCGGACGAGGCAGCGTGGATGAGAGGAGCCGAGGAGCAAAGCAGGCGCGGAGGAGAGGAGGAGGCGCGACGCACGAGCTACACGAACCGAGGAGAGGAGGCGGCGGGTCGACGAGCTGTGCGGCAGGCCGGGCGGGGGAGGGGCAGCCGGGTGGGGCGGGCTCGTGGGCCATGCCTAGGCATGGCACAGCCCGAAAAAATCGGTAGTTGGGGATTTTAGCTGTTTTTTTACCGTTGGGGTCTTCAAAAATAGAAAAAAAAATATAAATCATATAAATAGCCACCATACCCCCCATCATTCAGCACTCCTTCATTTTTCATTCTTTCTTTGAAATTATGTTGTGTAAATTCAAATCCGTGTTGACCTAATTTGGCAAAATTCAAAAAAATTATGCCAAAATTTGGAATTTTCAATTTTTGACAGCAGGTCAGCAAAAGAGGTACAATACTATTTTTGTAATACTTTTATTGTTAGTTCTTGTTATGCTAAGATGAAAGTAGCAATAGTGTTAGTTTCAATTTTGTTGTTCTCGTTATGGACTGCCCTTACGACAGCTTTGCTCTTGGTGATTACGGACTTTCACATAAGGAAATTGCGTCCATGGAGGCAGTGCGGCTGCCTCAAACCAACCGAAGGTTTCATCGGAGGAGCAAGGTGGAGTTCCGTCATCAGGCTCCACGGTAACATCAGGCTCCACGGCAATCGGAGGGAAGAGGTCGAGACCGTCTACATCGGGAGGGTGGAAGAATTTTGACATGACAACCAAGCAAGACGCGACGGAAAATGAGAAACCATATGCTATTTGTAAAATTTGTCACCATAAATTATCTGCAAAGTCTATAGGTGGAACGAGACACTTGCTTAGACATGCTACAAGATGTTGAACCAAGCAAGGATTGGTGATGAGACAGACGTATCTGCAATACAACCCCAGTACGGTATCTAGCTGGGACTACGATCCTCAGGTAGCCCACCAATCTATCTGTCATTTAATTGCTTCTGAGGATTTACCGTTAGGCTTTGGCGAGTCTGCTTCTTTCCAAAATTACATTAGGACTGCGCATAATCTTAGATTTTCTTTCGTTTCTAGACACACAACAACTAAGGATCTAGTGAAATACTATAATGAATGTCGTAATAAAATAAAGAAACTATTTAGTACGTGCACATTTTTGGTGGCCCTGACCTCGGACTTATGGAGTGGTTGGGTTAGGGAGGATTACCTTAGTGTAATTGTGTATTATTTTAATGACAACTGGGTAATGCAGAAAAGGATTATAGCTTTGAAATTAATTGATGTGGAACACACGGGGGAGAATATTGTGAACTGTATTATCAAAGTCGTGGAAGAATTTGGTCTTACAGACAAAATATTCACAATTACTTTAGACAACGCTACTTCAAACTCTAGGGCCATGGACATTCTTACTCCATTATTGAGTACATATGTTGATTCCTTCTTGCTACATCAACGATGCGCTTGTCATATTATCAACCTTATATTCAAATGTGGTTTGAAGAGGTTGAATCCATATATTAAAACTTTTCGCGATGTGATTTCTTTCTTGAATAATTCTAACGTACGAATAGCACAATATAAGAACTTCTGTAGTGCGATGAGTGTACGTCCAAGAAAGTTCAATTTGGACATGGAGGTAAGGTGGAACTCTGCGTACCTCATGCTTAAGAATCTTTTACCATACAAGAGTATTTTTCTGTTTTATTCAAACGCATTATTTTAGCACTGACGGTGCTATACTATTAACTGAGCAATATTGGTTTATTGCTGAGAAGATATTGTCGTTTTTAGAGAGAAAAAAATTATGAGGCAATTGTTGCTTTGTCTGATGTTTACTATCCAACATCTTCTGTCATTGTGCATACTATTTTACGAATTGCTACTCAATTGAAAATGTATGAAAATAACTTAGTCTTATGTGATACTGTTGTTTCCATGAAATCTAAATATCTTTCCCTTACCCATATGCATTTGCATTTATTTTAGATCCTAAGGCTAAAATTGATACATTTGGTATTGTACTTGATCTTCTTAGTGATGCTACGGGACTAGACTATACTAACTATTTTGCAGAAGTTCGTTCTCGGTTTTACGAGATTTACCAAATGTATGAAAATAAGTTCTAGCGAGTCCGCTCGCAACGACCTCCAGTAGCCCCCACCTCAAGTTGGAAGACAAATATGTGGGGCGCGATATTTTGTGCCTCTTCCTCCAGGTCCAGGTCCAGGTCTTCATTTTCTTCTTCTACACCAACGCCTGCCCAGCCACGACCCACAAGGAGCGGAGAACTATCAACCTATCTGGACAGCGATACAGTGTATTTCAACTCAGAAGGCTTTGATATCTTGCAATGGTGGCAAGCACATAAGTTAACATATCTCGTGCTATTCATACTTGCACGTAATATGTTAACTGTTCATGTCTCTACGGTTTCCTCCGAGTCTGCTTTCAGTCTTTCTGAAATAATATTGGAGGAGAGAAGAACAAGTCTCATAGGTGAGATGGTGGAGATCCTTCTAACTGTGAAGGTCTGAGAATAAACTGATTCACTAACACAACACTCTGTGGAAAATTCAGCGTTGTCGGAGGTATTCAAAAATCTGTACTTAGGCAATGACACCGACACATAGAACAATGATGTATCATGTATGTACAATTGTAGAGCTATAGGTTGTACTCTTTTTACTTTGCCAAGATTTTCTCATTTTAAGTTTTTACTTGGCGGAGGTCTTAATGAGGCAGTTAGTTGGATATTGATAAAGCTCTTTATTACATTTTCAATATGATTGTCTAATTTTTTTAATTTTCTTGTCTACTTTTGAATTTTACATATTTTTTGATTTTTTTTTCATTCTAACGGGCTAAACAGGCCACACTTAGCCTGACGGGCTAAACGGGCTCAGACCGGCCCAACACAGCACGAATGCCCGACGAACCATGCCTGAGTCGTCACCTCAGTCCGTGGACTGGCCCAACACAACACAAATAGTAGTCGAACCGAAATAGACCGTGCCTACACGAGGCTATGCCTGTGCCAGGCCGGGCTGGGCAGTCCGTTTGGTCAGATCTGCGTCTGGGTGGTGGTGGGTACTAGGAGCTAAGGCAGAGGCCGCAGGGGGAGAGGGAGGGGGATGGGTGCTCCGGCCGCGCTAGGAGCTCAGGTGGGCGCCAGGCTCGCCTGAAGGGTGCGTCCGCCCGTGGCTGGTGGTACCCACGAGCCACAACTGGTGGTAGGGGGCGCCGTCCGCCCCGGCAATCCCGATTCCGCCCCGGCATCTGTCGTCCTTGTCGCCCATCTCATTTGCGTGCCCGCCTGTTGCCGGTACGACTGTGAATGCGGAGCCTGCCGGCCGTCCACTCTCTGTGCGCTCACGACGCTGCCGCGTGCATATAGCGCGGTGCCACCATGACCACGGTGGCGCTGGGGCTGACTGGCTCAGTGGCTCTCAGCCTCCCATGACCCAGGTCTCAGGTCTTGCTGCCCGTTCTCATACTGTGGGTTTGCCTTGTGGCCTATGGGCTTAGTTTGTGACCAAACGTTTCTGCTTTGGGCTTCGTAAGTTGCAAGAAATTATGGCAGTTTCATTCGTCAAACCGCGTCTCCAACTTTCAATAGCATACAAGTACCTTGCTCGGCACAACGAACAGTTGATCCAAAATTCCAAATAGCCCACAGACCACCGGCACTCTGATTTTTAAAAAAAAAGGCCTGGATTCACGAAGGCCTGATGACTATGATGAAATCACCAAAAATATTGAAAACTTCAGAAGACCAGCTGTGAACGTTTCAGAAAATTCTCAGAAATTTGCCAAACGTGGAGGTGAGCATGTTTTGTATCTCTTCAAAATTTCACAGTTAAAATCAATTGAATTTGTAATAAATTCTACGTGAACATTATTTTATATATATATATATATATATATATATATATATATATATATATATATATATATAACTTCCACGTGTAGGTCCTCACGGGTAAAATTAAACGCTGTTTTTATTAGATATTTTATCGATAACAGATCTTCTCTCTCAAGTCTCAAAGCAAAAGTGAAAAAATCGACAATACGAAGTATACAGATCGCGACGCACTAGTCGCTATAGAAAATGGACAATTGTTATAATGCCACACTTTTGTGCTGCCTTATGCAGAATACCATTAAGTTCGATGCAATAGTTTTTTTTACCACAGTTTTCATTCTCACTTCGTTAATTTGCTCGTTTGGAATATTTTATTCATATTTCCAGTTTAATCACCCTAGCTTTGTGGGTGGAGCCGGTTTGAGCTTGATGGAGGCTCTGGTTTGTAGAGGAGCGCGCGTAGTGGAGGAGCCCGTTGGTGGAGGAGCGCGTGTAGCGGAGGATGCTGTGGGTGGAGGATCGCCCGCAGTGGACCCAAATGGGTAGGTCTATTACCCTCTGGTTGTTTTCGATGTACTCTTTTAGCGCCCTCCCCGTCCCCATCTTAGCTCAGTCGAACGAAGTATATAACGTTGAAGTCCCCCCTAACCGTAATAATCTATTTGTGTGAATGTCGAGTAGGATTGAACTTGACATACCTTTACATTAGTTGTTAGAGTTCCATCGTACTTTGCCAGGCTTGACGACGGTAGCCAACGCAGATACAGGCGACAAGATCTGGAATGGGTTGTTGATTTGCGTGGGTTTACATTTGATAAGTTGATGGGACAGTTGGGAGAGAAGACAAGTTGGGAATCATCTCAGGAGGCCCATGTTTGGTGCAATGATTTGGAGTGTGGTGGTGGGATGGAAAGGGTTCAACACACCTTTGAATTGTTGGATGTATTCAACAGCCGCGGCAAAACGAAATGGGTTTGCTTCTTAGTGGAAATAGTAGACAAAGCTTCCTATCTGTCTAGCCAGACTAGTGTTATAGTCAACCCCTTGGTGAATGATTGTGCTACGACTACCACAGCAGCAGCAGTAGTAGATGTTACTCCAGCAGCTCCAGCAGAAGCAGTGGATGAGGCTCCCTACGAAGGAAATGACTTGTCCTCCCCAGTTAGGGTGGACTGGTCTACTATTAATATTGATCAAGGACCTAATGAATTGGATACAAATGTTGCTATGACTGAGGATAACATGTTTGTTCTTTTTGGGCTTGAGGGATGAATCTGATATAGCCAGACATGGGGCTGACATAGCCATGGCAGGGGTTGATTCAGGTGTTGTACCTATGGAAGGGACTGAAGGTGCATCTATACTTGTGGATGATGACATACCCGAGGAGCAGCATATCAACTCTGACAGGGATCATCCCAAGATGGAGATGGGCATCATGTTTCCATCTATGAAAGATTTTAAATTAGCCATTAGGCAGTATGCTATAAATGAGCAGTTTGACATCTTCACCTAGAAAACTGACCCTACAAGGTTCATTGGGAAATGTAGGGCTGAAGGATGCCTTTGGAGAATTATAGCTCGCAGGACTGCAGATAAAAAAGCTATCAGGGTAATTACTTTGTTGCTAAATCTTAATGTTGCATACATGATCTATTTTCCTGATTTCTATGTACTTAATGTTATTATTGTTTTTGCAAGTGACCAAGATAGTCAATGATCATCTATGTTATTCAAGCAGCACGATCAAGATTAGTATGGCATCCAAGTCCTGGGTGACAGACAGAGCATTATCTGTACTGAGGGATCATCCCAACATGGGAGCCAAGGAGATGCAAAAAAAAAAGCTGCAAGATGATTACAATGTTACCATGTGATATAACACAGTATGGAAGGGAAGACAAAAGACGGTGGATGAATTATATGGGTGCTGGGAACAGAGCTTTCAGTTTCTGTACAACTTCAAGGCTGAGGTTGAGTTGAGGTCCCTAGGAAGCATTGTTGAGATTGATAGTAAGAGAGTGAAAGGTAATGTGTACTTCCACAGATTTTTTATTGCATTTAGGCCCTGCATTGAGGGTTTTTTGAGAGGATGAGGCCATACATTAGTATAAACTCAACTGCTCTTAATGGAAAGTGGAATGGGCATTTAGCATCCTATACAGCTTTAGACAGTCATAACTAGATGTTCCCAGTAGCATTTGGGTTCATTGATAGAGAAAGTGAAGATAACTAGACATGGTTCATGAGACAGCTGCAGAGGGCAATAGGTGATCTTCCTAACCCAACTGTGTGCACAGATGCTTGCAAGGGCCTAAACAGGTGCAAAAGATGTAGGGAGCTAGGGCATGGGCAGGCTACATGTCCATTGAGTGGGACAAAGAAAATGTATATGCATATTAAATTCAATATTTTTTGGTTTTTCAGACTGATACATGAACTATTGTAATTAATTGTGGGCTTAACACAGGAAGTCCAGAAAATCAAGTAAGAGTGCATCAAGAACAGAAGGTGCAAGCACTTCAACAGAGGGATGTCCAAGAATATCACCTAGGAGATCAATGCTCACCATGCCTGCTGTCTCGAGTGATAGCACTGGCCCTGTCACAACAAGGTGAAATACTTTTGCTTTGTTCCCCTTTAGTATCCATATGCAGTTCTGACTAGGTCATCATCTTCCAGGCAACTGGCACTGGCTTTGGGAGGTGAGGCATCTCCAGCAAGACCTGTCAAGAAGATGACCCCAAAAAAGAAGAAACAGAAGACTTAAGAGATGCTGGAAGTCCTTCTGAATTCTGGCTTTTGTATTTTGGATTCTGGATATTGGAAGTGCTTATGTATTCTGAATTATGGATTATGGATGTTCAATGCTTATGTATTATTTCAGTACCAATATTCTAGATTCTGGTTTCTCTACATTCTGGAAATAGTCAGTACCAGTTGAAGTTGAAATTTCTACGACCACGTAGTCGAAAAGTTGACAAATGAAAGTTCTACGACCACGTAGTCGAAAACATAGACAAAAGTTCTACGACCACGTAGTCGAAAACTTCTTCGACCACGTAGTCGAAAGTTCTACGACCATGTAGTCGAAAACTTCTCCGACCACGTAATCGAAAAGTTTTTCGACCAGGTGCAGTAAAAAACGACCATACATCCAGTTAGCACATAAGCAGAGAATAAGCAGACATAATAGACAAAATCATCCATTTACCATCCATAAATCTGCATTGCATAAGCATAAGAATCCATCACCATACATTACCATTGCATAAGCATTCATTACACCTAGGCAAAAGCAAACTAACATCCATTACATAGGGCATAGGGCACTGCCTACTTCGCAACCACAATGCACACTGCCAGAAAAAGGAATAAACCAAGTACTGCATTCACAACCATATGCATCTCTGCTATCTTCGTGAGCTTGCTCAGCTTCGCATCCCCGTTGTAAGCAAAAGCCTTCAACGCATCCATATCTTGCTTGAACCCAACACTGCTGGCCTTCAGAGTGTCCAACTCACCATTCATAGAGTCGTAGCCTTCCTTGAGGTCGGGTGTAACTTCGATCAGCTCTGGAATAGCATCCTCAAGGCATGTATTGTCCTCATGAAGAAGCCCTATGTCCACCAGGTACTGCTGGTACTTGTCGATCCACATGAAAAAATTACAACCATTCGAAACTTGCCAAGCATGTAATCAATACAATTTAGCCACAATTTAGCCCTAATCAACACCAATCCCTGCCAATTTGCCCCCTAATTTCTCCAAAAAATCAAAACCGTCAAACCCTAGCCACGGTGCATCTATAACCAGTCAAAATTTATCCTTACAAATCGCACTACAAGAAAACCCTAGCCACAGTGCACTCCTAATTAGTGCCAATTTCTCCCTAATTTCTCCAAATTTGCACAACCATACAACCCTAGCGTTGTGCAATCCAACCCAAATTAGGGCCAAATGAAACAAATAAAGAAAAAAAGGCAGCAACTTACTCTAGATTGATTCCTCGAGCACTCGAAGAAAATCTTCTCCGGGTTGTTCTTCGTCTTCGAGGTGACCTCCACAACCTTCGTGACTCTGCAAGTAGGGCAGTCGATGAGGGGAAAACAGCTATTCCTGTGCCCCGGCAACGACGCAGGACTACGGGTAGAGCGACTGCCTTAGGACCTCCCCTCAGACATCGCAGCTAGGCTCGGGAAACCTCACGGCCGCCAGATTTCCCCAGAGAGGGTGGTCGCACCGAGAGAGAGGATGGGCATAGGGTGTGGTCGAGCGAGCGAGCGAGAGAGAAGAAGTGGTCGGGACTGAGGAAGCGCAACAAGGGTGAAGGCTAGACCCAGCCAGGTTCGAGACTGTTGAACCGACCAGAGGGTCAAAAGTGATCTTTCACATGTGGGCCAGAGTGATTAAACCATGAATATTAATAAAATATTCTAAACGGGTAAATTAACGAAGTGAGAATAAAAACTGTGGTAAAAAAAAACTATTGTATCGAATTTAATAGTATTTTGCATAGGGCATCACAAATGTGTGGCTTTCTGGGCAATTATCCCTGTAGAAAACTAAGCCGAGTCTCATCGTCTCAACCGAGACGGCGAGACCTTTTTGCTTAATAAACACACCGGCGGGCACACCGACACAGACCAAACCGACCAAGTCGCCACCCTTCTTGACACTAATCTTTCCTCCTCCGGTTCCCCCCCCGGTGCCAATCAACCACCCGCTCCCTCCCCTTCCCTTCTCCCCAAGTAAGCTACCGATCTCACCAAAACCCTGGCCCGCGATGTCCGGCTCCGGCGCCCCCTTCGGCCGCGGCTCCCGCAGCTTCGACTTCGGCGCCGCCGACGTGCTCTGCTCCTACGACGACTTCGCCGCTGCCTCCGAGCCTAATCGCCCCGATCCGGCCGACAAGGTATCCGTTCGCCCCCTGGGTCCCCTCCCCTTCGACCCCTTCTGTGAACAATAGTGGTTGGTGTGCGAAGCTTGGGGCTCGATTTTGGTACGATGGTCCGTGTATAGGCTGGATCGGAAGTATTTGGAAGCAGGGGAAATGTAATTGGGATAAAAAGTTTCGGTTTCTTCATTAATTGATGGAATCCACATGGAATGATGTCTAGGTTCATTGTTAATACGCATCAATTGTGTTTCTGACTGAGGTATTATTCTTGCTACGTTTACGCAAAGTTTAACAGTTTGATCTACAACGATTGAGGGAAACTCATGCCATTCTTGTACTTTGTAGAGCAAGGTTTACATCCGCAATGCTTTTCGATATTTGGGTCTTATTGATTTAAAGTTTAAAGCCCTCCTCCCATGCAGTATAAGGTTCTAAAATATGCAGTATAGGCAACAGATAGTCAACCAACAATTCACGTTAGGTTATAAACTAAACTACCTAGTAGATTATTGCTGTGAGGACCGCCTCATGAGAATGCTGCTGTTGGACAGGAGTGGCTAGCTCGCAATGCCCTTTTGCCGTTATTGTATCAAATATTCTCCTGTCAAATAAGGTTTGATGTAGGTCATGATTTCACTTCTAGTTTGCACGGTTCAGTAATTGACTACTTCTTTTACATACACTAGTGATCATAGGGTTTTAGAGGAAACTGGACATATGTCCCTAGTGCCTTGGAGCCCAGCAAATCAATACTGGTTGAGGAAAAATAAAAAAAGTATGAACTTTAGAAATAGTGACTGGACAGTTTGATTAATAGGTGCATTGCATTGTGTTGGAACTTTCCTTGCCATACCTATTTGTTCAACCCTGAAGAGGTTAGTGTTTTCATGATGTTAGATAGGAATTAGGAAATTTAAGAGAGAAGGTCAAAAACCAATTGAACCATGCTGAGCATTTCATAGTAATATGAATTTTATTTGTATTGCTGGGGTCTGGGGTTCTAACTGGTGGAATGTAAATCATCAAATGTTGCCATTATTGATGAACTTGGAAAGATCAATCTGAAAATTCCGATGAGACGTCGCATTTTTAAAGATAACTTTGAACCAATCTATGCAAGATTTCACTGGTGAACTAATTTTAGGATGGTTATAGAAAAAGTGCTTGCCTTATATTCAGTATTTTCAGCCCTCATTCTTGTACTTTTGCAACAGGACTTTCATGATAGCAGATTGGGGGGACCATCTGTGAAAGTTTATGAACAAGAAAGTTATGGAAAAGAGGATGTACTTTCTGCTGTTGAGAAATGCATGAAAAAATATGCTGATAATTTGCTACGATCTCTTGAGGGAATCACTAGTCGGCTTTCACAACTGGAAATATATTGCTATAAGCTTGAGAGATCCATAGGTGAACTTAGAGGTGATGTGCTTCGTGATGAGACTGATCTAAGATTGAAGGCTCTTGAGAAACATCTACACGAAGTAAGTAAATCAATATTCCAAGCAAGATTCTGCTGAAAAGATAACTCTTTTAGATGTATTTTTAGTATAATCATGTCATATGTCCATCCATATGTTATCAGCCTTTTAAATTGCTTGACATGTATGTGTTGTTTCCCTAATATGAGACCATTTATTACATCGGAACATTTTTTGTCACTTACACATGATGTTGCTGTTTTGCTTGTAAATGTTTGCTCCAGTTTGCTGCTCTGATATATTTATGCATGCTATTGATCATCTAGTAAATTGTGAGTTCGAACTGAGTAGTGAAAGTCATCGATATAGATAAGTATTAGGTTTAGTTATATTTAACCTAGACTGCATCTCTTGATGTTCCATTGATGTTTTTTGTAGGTTATGTTTCTGCAGTTTTTTTTTTTGGCTGTGATTGCTTTTGTCCCATTTCAATCAGTCTTTCTTGTTCAGTTGAAACAAATTACACATCATGTTCAATCTTTAAACAATGCTCTGGTGCTAACCACGCTTTAATGCAGATGGTGTGAAATAGTTATGGTCTTAGTCTTATTGATGGGATCTACAAAGCACTGTCACGTCTGAAAATTTTAATATTTCTGTTCCAATGATTGTTGAGCACTGATAAGGTTCTAACATGGCTCTAACACATCGAAGATTATCAGATAATTCCTTATTAATAATTAAATTAAATTTCACTCAGTTTCAATATGGCCTCGCATGGTTTTGGACTAGGCATGATGTGTCTTGTCACATTTTGCACATGTTGAGGTTTTGACCCTTTTAAATTAATGTGTTGTGAAAAAGAATGTTTGTGTGGCTTGTTGAATGTAGAAGTTCATATTTTGCTTTTTTGGACTTAACTGAGAGTAATGTAGTTGAAAACAAAACTTTTGCACATTATTTGAATAGTTGTTCATTATGCTTGTGTTTATTACGCACAAGTTTCCCAGTGAATAGTAAAGTATATGTAGATGTTGCATCTGTGTTATTTAAAAGTACTGTCTACAGTTATTTGTGTTTTGCATGAATGCCCCAAAATGTAGCTAATTGGTCAACTTGTCATGTCAATTTTTAGAGCTTGTCATTGGCAATGCGCCTATAATATTGTATCTATGTCATGCTGTCAATCTGTCATGCATCGATGAATGTGCAGCACAGATTTGAACGTACTTGCTAGTAAGCAAGCCCATATGACATCCCAATGGCCAGAGACTCTTAGCAGTTAAATGTTGAAACGCTTGATACTAGACCTGAGCACATTTTGGCCAGCCCAGCCTGATCCAGTCACCTGAGCCTGAGCCGGTTGGGCCTAGCCCAAAGTTCAGGGTTGGCTGGGCCTAACCTACACTGGTCTGAGGTGCCCAATTTTTTTTTAAAAAAATCCCAAGCTGAGCCAAACCTGAATTTTTTACATGGTTCGCTCAAACCTGTTAGGGCCCAACCTGTGATGACTTTGTGGCTGTGCACCATGGCTTGGTTCTTTGCTTAGATGGCTGATCTTATATTCTTATAGGAATACACCACATTCATATATTTGAATTAACATAATGAGTATGCAATTTTAATCACTAATTCGCTACATAAATGCGGCTGCCGTATTGGTGCATCAGAGCTTTGTGCGTACCATGGCTTGGTTCTTTGCTTAGATGGCTGATCGTATATTCTTATAGGAATACGCCACATTCAGAAATTTGAATTAACATAATGAGTATGCAGTTTTAATCACTAATTCGCTACATAAATGCTGAGAAGTGCTTAGGTCACTTTGTCCTCATGCTTGGGGAGCTTCCTGCATGTTCCGGTCTTTTTTTCTCCTACCACAATCGCTAAATCAGGCATACAAGCATCACTGATCGTATGCACTGTAGAGTTTCTAGATGCAACTATGAGGCATCCCAATGATGCTCAGGCTTGATCCTGTGCACATGGTATGGTATTAACTCTAGGGAAGCTACAGCCTCTGATCGTCTTTAAGGCTTGGCTATTGGGATGCTTGGGCAGCTACGCTAATCTAATACCTTTCAACCATTCATCTAGTTCTCAAGACACCGTTATAGACATATAGCAAGGCAGCGAGCACACTGCAAGGATCAGTCATTTTCAGGGCAGGACAATCATCAGCTAGGGACTTCTGTACTGGCTTTGCCCTTTATCTTAATGTAAGTCTCATTTGAGGAGACAACTATCAACCTGTATGTGCCTAATCTCTACCTTCAAAATTCTAAACATTTGTATCTCGACATTTTGCTGCCATAGCCAATGATCTTTCTTTCTAGGAAATGTCTTTAAGCCGAACCATGGTCAGCGATGCACCGGCAGGATATAGGTTTCCTCCCTGTCCCTGAGAACTGGGTGCACATGAAAATCTTGTTTTTTGCTTTCCTCTGATAAACCAGTCTCATTGCCTGTTGTGCACTTCACTCCTCTCTCGTATGTACTTATGTTTAATGTATGCTCCCTGACTCAACCATGGTTGACAATGGTCCCCTCTGTTTACAAATTGGCAGCTGTGGTTGAAGCATGCAATAAATAGCAACTGTGATGGTTCTGTTCTAATATTTATATTGTTTTATTTAGAAACTCTATAACAAAACCTGATTGTATTCAAATTCAGAAGATTCTGACCATATTTTTTTAGCCAACTATCCTATTTTAATTGTTTAATTTCTACATGTGCATCACACTGTTGTTTATATATTTGATAGTTCTTGAGCATTGACTCTGTTTAGGAGCTTCAACTCTATTCAAAATTTTAAATGATGCAGGTGCACAGGTCTATTCAAATCCTTAGGGACAAGCAAGAGTTAGCTGAAACTCAGAAGGAGTTAGCCAAATTTCAACTTACACAAGATACATCTAAAAAGAAGGAAGATATGCCAACACCATCTTTCATGGAGCCAAAGAAGCTTGAAGAAAAACCAGAAGCAGCAGGTCAGCAGCTGGCCCTTGTCTTGCCTCACCAGGTGAACTCGTCGTCAATTGCACCTTCTGAACCAGTTCAACACTACAAGGATCAACCTGTGCAGCGGCCAGCCCCTAGCTCTCTTGTACCACAGCAGGACCGTTATGTTCTTAGCCAAGCCATTGTTTACTACCCACAATGCCAAGCTCCAGGCATCCAGGACACACAGGGGCAGCAAGTACAACCAGAGGTGCAGTACCTGCCAGCAAGGCCTCCAGCTCAAGATGTTCCGGTCCATACTTCATCTCAACAGCCTCAGGCAGCAAATCAAACCCAGCCCCAGTCTTTCCCTCCTTACCAGCAGCAGTGGCACCAGCAATCCTCCCAGCCGGCTCCTGCACCAGTGGCCCAGCCACAACAGACTTTCTCGCAGCCGTTTCCTCCACCTGTGCAGCAGCCCCGACTATCTAATGCTCAACAGTTTCCTCCACAACCAGTGCATCAACCTCAATTATCTAATGCTCAACAGTTTTCTTCACCGCCAGTGCAACCGCAGCAATCTAACCGTCAGCTTCCTCCTCAGGCAATGCAACCGCAACATCCTCCTGTGCAAACTCAGATGAGACCTCAAACTCCACCAGACTACCCACATTATCCACCCCACCAGCCCTTGAACCCTGCCCCTGAAACTCTGCCTGGCAGTGCGGCTATGCAAGGATCATACAACACTGTTGCTCCATCAGGTGGTAGCCGTGCTGAATTACCATATTCATACGGAGGACCTGGCATCCCACCATCTCAACCACCACCGCAGCACAACATGCAAAGGCAACAGCTACCTCCTCCAATTCACGGCTCTTTTGGGTCACCTCCAAGTAAGGGGGTCTATGCCGGCCCTCCACAATATGCGCCACAGGGCAATTCGCAAGGTTACAACACAGGGTATGGCTACCCACCGAGTGGTCCTTCAGCAGCCCAAGCACCGCATATGCCTCCAGATGGTGTTGGTATGAATCACCCAGGGTCGCATATGATGCGCGATCCATCTGGGGAAATGATTGAGAAGGCAATCACCATGGGATATTCAAGGGACCAGGTGCTGAATGTGATCCAGAGGATGACGGAGAGCGGCCAGCCAATGGATTTCAATACATTGCTCGATAGGCTGAACGAAGCAGGGTCCCGAGCACCCCCTCGTGTGTGGTGATTTCATGTCATCAATGTTGGGGCCTGTTTCTCTATGATTGGTATCGTGTAGCTAAATAAATGAGATATGAAGTGATGCCGTCTATTGCTGTTCTGTACAATGTACATATAAACGTTGAGCTTAAGCTTCGTGTGATTCCTGCATGTGTACAACCAACGTAGTATTTGCAATTGGACCATTCAGATCTGTTCCAAATCAAATTATTGTCAGGCATCTTGTCGTTTTGTGGTGCGTGAAATGTCAGGTGATCTTTTGCTATGTTCCGTGCCGTGGCTCTCTGCTGTTTTGCCAATTGGCAGTCAAGTTGAGCTAGCTCTCATCGGGGTATTCCAACTCTTCCAGCTTGAGCTGCAACTTTTACCTGACAACGTGGATGCGTATGGGCTGGGACTCGAGCGTTAGGAGAGAATAAACGAGGTTCCCGAATCACGGCTCCACACAAGAGCACCACCAAAGCTTCTTTGCTCCTCAACGGCTAAACGTCTCAAATGCGCTAACGGCAGGGAGGCTGAGCGAGCCGGTGAGGTGATGGTAGAACAACGAGCAATGGAAGGGGACACATACGAAAGCGGAGAAATCGATAGACCGTGTGACGGTGTGTGTGAGAGAGAGAGAGGGGGAAACGGCAGTGAGGCATCGTGGCAGGCAGCAGAAACCCGAACGCCTGCTCGAAAAGAGCTAAAATGAGTCCATTTCGATTCCTCCGTCGATATCTTCTTCCCTGTATCTTCTCCTCAAAAGGGGTGGAGAGGGGAAAAAAATATTCCTCCTTGTACAGGGTTATTTCCGTTTTCATACGCCTTATTTCTCTCTCTAATCATATGTTAAAAATAGAGAGTAAATTTTAGAAAATCCCATGTATTAAGGCATTGGTAATACAAAACTATAGGTTTTGCAAATATTTTCACAAAACCACAGACTTTGAGGCACATGGTTATATTGAACCCAATTTCATCTATATCCCCTCATATCCCACATGTCCGATATGTTGGATCCCCGAAGAAGTCTTGAGCTAGCGGTCAAAGAGGGATGCGGAGGTCGCGCGTTCGCCCGGTGCCACGATATTTGGTTAAGTGTAATCAAGTGTCTTAAAATATGTGGTTTTGTGATATATATTTTTTGCAAAATATGTGATTTTGTGCTACCAATACTCCAATACTTTCAGAAATTTACTAAAAAAAAGATCGAGCAACAGCCAAGCCAAGGCTCTCAACGGAGACGGAGGTCGATTAATCTGGTGAGAGCTCTACTAAATCCTTTCTTCCCCTTGGTGCCAAAATTTACCACTGCTCTAGGTAGACCACTCGTTATCTCAAGTTCTCCCATTCGGACGACAGTCGTTGCTCGGGCTCGATGGCGGTTTAAGTAATTAGTTCCATCAAGAAATGTTTCCCGTTCGCCGCCAAGCGGCGGCTGACGAGCTTATCGAGTTTTATTGCTAATAAAGCACACGAGAAATAACAAATCTAACCCCTTCCGAAATCAAAAAGAAGCTAAAAATAGCACGACGGACTCGGTATGCGACATGTGTCAAGACCGTCCAGGAAGGGAACTTCACTTGACCACACGATTTAGCTATAACTCCAGGTCCGGACGCCCCTATTGTAATTAATTTATTTATAATTAAGTAGTCATAATTTTAGTAATTAATTAGTCATAATTAATTTAATCATAATTAATTAGTTAGTCCAAATAAATTAGTCATGAGGATTATTAGTTTTTTTTCCAAAAATTTAGTAGTTTTTTAAGGAAGAAGTCCATTATGCCCCCCTAAAGTATCGACATGCGGACACATAAACCCCTGAATTAAAAAATCGGACCTTTTACACCCCCGAAGTTACGAAACCGGACAACTTACCTCCTGAGGTTGTTTCGTGCGGTGGTTTTGCGTACGTGGTGTTCGTTCGGTCCGGTTTCGCCAGGTCGGCCGCTGACTCAGCTACGACGTGGCGATGACTCAGCAAATCAAAGTTATAATATTATGAGGCACATATGTCAGCTTCTACCCCTTGTTCTTCCTCGGTCTCTCTCCTTGATGCCACCTTCTACCCCCATCTTCTTCCTCACGTCTGTCGCGACCAACGCCTTCACTCACCTGCTCACAATGCACCTCCTCCTCTTCCCCTCCTCGCCGCCGCGCACGAGCCAACTCAGCCTCCTCGTGCATCTTGTCGTTCTCCTCATCCACCTCGCGCCCGCCTATTTCTCTCCCCTCTCCCTCTATGTATCTATCTTTCTCTCTTGAGGAGGATGAGGAACTCGACTTTGAGGCGGAGCGCCTCAGGGTTGGGGGTGTAGGGGAGCGCAACGAGCTCGAGCACGGCGGGCCAGGCGAGGTGGGAGGGGTAGGCGGGGCACGGACTAGAGCACACCGTGGACCCAGCCGCTCGAGGTGATGACCACACGGAGCAAGTCAGCAGAGATGTCAGGGTCGGCACGACGTCGGAGGCTGAGGAGCGTCGTGCGTAGGGCTCGAACTGCGTGAGGAAGAGGTGGTTCACGGCCACACAAGCGAGGAGTGCAACCTCTCGCTCCGACACCATCATGGCAAATTTGGGGGGTGGTCAGGGGCTCTTCATGGCCCACTCCATGGTGTAGCACGCCATGTGCCCAAAGAGCGTCTTCTTTCATTTCCTCGTCTCTGACCCAGGTGTGGCAATGGCTAGGGGCGGCCGCTGTGGCAAAGGAAAACGGCGCCGAATGCAGACTCCGACGGTATTACGACATGTATTACGGACAAATTAGAATGGCGCGGATATGGCAAATTCTCCAGGGGTGGAGGCTTGGTCTAGGACACAACGAGGAGGGCTTGCTGCGGCGACGGCCATGGCGGGGAGGAGGAGCACGACAACAACAAGGTATGGTGACGAGGCGGACTGGGAATGGGCACAGAAGGACTTAGGAGGAGGATGCGGGCAGGGTGACGTGGACGGCGAGGCTCGGAGAGGCTTAGAGCAACAGGGACGTGGGCAAGGCAGCGCAAACAGGGCCCGACAAGGGCAGTGGTGGCGGACGTTGGTGACGGCGGCCTCCAGGTGATGGGGACGACAAAAGAGGGGCCTAACAGGATTGCAAGGGAGTGGAGGAGATGCGAAAAGGCTCGAATTGGGAAGAAGGACAACACAAATGACGAATTTGAGCGGATTGCGGCGGTGCCTTAATGGAGTGTTTTGGTGATTAATGACAAATCTAATTGTGAGACTAACTCTCTTGTCAAGTATTATCTTGTGTAGTCTCATTTGGATATAAAGGTGAAATTCAACGAGGTATGCATTCAACTTACACTCTTATATAATGTTGCATTCCTCGGATCCAAAATATAGGTTGAACTCCACCATAAGTATAACTTGAATATGTGCATATGTTTTCTTTACACATATGTGTATGCACACATTTAGGGGGAGCACATTCTATATTTTGTGGTTTCATTTGTATTGATCCATATTTCGTGTTCCACATATATTTGGGATCTTTACTTTGAAATATATCCGTATGAGTATACAAAACTTGTGTAGTCTTTGTATACTTATGTTTTGAGTATATAGAACTTGTGTAGTTCGTGTATACTCATGTTTCGAATATATAAAACTTGTGTAGTTTTGTATATTCATGTTGTGAGTATATAGAGCCTATGTAGTTCTCGTATACTCATGTTTTGAGTATGTAGAACTTGTGTAGTTCTCGCATGCTCATGTTGTGAGTACATATATGTCTTGTGTAGTATATATATACTCATAACGTGTTACTTTTATCAAAAATCAAATTTGTGTGACTGAAATGATTATCATCAATTACCAAAGAGGGAAAGATAGAGGTATCTTGTCCCCACCATTATGAGTTAATGGTATGGTGTGGTAATTAATGATAATCATATTGTGAAACTAACATTTTTCATGAGTTCGATGTATAGGTTATGTTCCAGGCTGATGAAGACTTGGGATGATCATGAGTTGATCATCAAGTCAAGATTCAAGTGAAGGATGCATCATGTGTTGATGCATATGAAGACTTGAAGTAAAGGTTGCATCATGTGTTGATGCACATCAAGTCAAGAGAAGATCCATCATGTGTTGATGGAGGTTAAAGAGAAGGAATGCATCATGTGTTGATGCATGTCTAGACTCGGGATGAAGAAATCATCATGTGTTGATGATGTTCATGACAAGATCCTGAAGTGAAGAGATCATCATGTGTTGATGATTGTCAAGTCAAGGACCCGAACTTAAAGTGTTGATGTGCGTCATCAAGCTTCAAGAAGATGCAAGGCAAAGGTATGACTAGCCAGGGCTAAGGATGTGTTCCTAGTCTTTTACCGGTCTTGGTGTTTGGTTGGAAGACCGGATTACTAGTATAGGATTGCCGTACTATTAAGAGGGGTCTTGACTAGTAGCATGAGTTAGCCATGTGTTGATAGCTCATTGTGTTTGCTCTTGCTCATCTATGCATGGAGCTATTATTTGCGAATGTGTTTTGCAAATGAATGAAGCTCATTCATTTAATCTTTGTAGCATGGGACTATAGTTTACAAATGTGTTTTGCAAATGGTTGAAGTCCATTCACCTTAGCCTTGTGGCATGATGCTGTCATTTGCAAATGTGTTTTGCAAATAGTCGAAGCTCATGTTTGATTTCTTGTAGCATGTGACTTAAGTTTGCAAATGTGTTTTGCAAATGGTGTAAGTCCATGTACCTTATTCCTAGTGGTATGATTTTAAAGGTTGGCAAATGTGTTTTGCAACTTGTTGGGAATCTTGCTTGTGATCCTTGTTGGCATGGCTTATCAATTGGCAAATGTGTTTTGCAATTGAAGTTGTTGAAAAAGCCATTTGCTGCTTTGTCAGGATAATCGGAAGTTCCGGGGTTATAACTCCGGAACTACCGCAGGCCGGATGGTCCGAAATTCGGTGGAATATTTTTTCCAGAGAAGCACCCTTTTCGGGACTTAGCCGATTTTCGGAAGCACGGAAGTACCGCCATGTTGGGAGCGGAACTACCGCACAGCTGAAGTTCCGATTTGGCGCGGTACGTTTTTTCCAGAAGGTGCCATGTGTTGGACTTGAGTGGAAGCGGAAGTTCCGCCCATAAGAATCGGAACGTCCGATAATCGGAAGTACCGCGTGTTGAACGGCGGAAGTTCCGGATTTCATTTCCAATGGCTAGTTTCTCGTCCGATATAGCCATTGCTGTGCTTGTCGCTGAGGTGCGGAAGTTTCGAACTTTGTACGGCAAAAGTTCCGTATTTGCTGATTTTTCAGCAGATTCTCTCCTAACGGCTAGTTTTTGTGTGTGGGCTATATATAGCCACCTTGGCCGGTTGGGATTGGTTACTAAAGTTATTGTTGAGTTCCATACTCATTCTTTGAGATAAGAGCAAGCCTCTCCTCTCTTATGTGCATGTGTTGCACTTTGTGAGCTTGGAGAGTAAACCCTAAGTGCATGTGTTGCCTTAGGTAGTGGATTGTGTATCCATTTGAGCGTTGACCCTTGATTAGTTCAAGTGAAAGTTGAGATTTGTTTCTCTTGGTGTTTGCCGACACCTAGACGGCGTGGAGGCGTCGTGCGCGGTGATCTTCTCAAGAAGCTTGTGAGAAGGCCCGGCGTGTTGTGAGTGGCTTGGTGCTCGCCATCTCCGGAGTGGAGGAAGAGCAACCCTAGTGGAGTGAGGTGTTGGTTCGGTTTGGAACCGGTCCAAGTGGTTGGACTTACCTCGGAGGTGTTGGCTTAATTAGTGGAGCCGGTCCAACGTGGTTGGGCTTACCTCAACGTGGAATAGGGGAGACCGGCAAGTCTCCGAACACCACAGTAAAACATAATTGTGTCCATCTTGTTTTTACTTGTGCTTTACTTTGAGCAATTTATATTCTTGCTTTAATTGCTTATATATCATTGTATGATTGCTCATATTGTTTTGTAGTTATATTGTTGGTGCACTTAGGAAAGCCTAGTTGATTAAGTTTTTAATTGTGAAAAACCAATTCGTTATTAGCTTCCGCATTATATATTGGTTTTAGCGCGAAAGATTTTTAAAACCGCCTATTCACCCCCCTCTAGTCGGCCACCTCGATCTTACACTCACCGACTCCCAAGATGGTGTCGATGCTGCGTCGCGGTGCTGCTACCAAAGCTGATGGTGGGGAAGAGATGGGGCAACATCGGAGTCATCGGCGCAAGCATTCGTGGACGCGACGTTGTCGGCTTGGCGCAGACGGCAACGGCTCAAGCTCCAGGTCGTGGACGAGCAGCCGAGACAGAGTCTTCCATGTTTGGGCTGGGCGTGCAGCGCTATCTCACCTAACCGAGTCAGCTGGCCAAACCGGCCCGAACGGACGCCACGTGCGCAAAACCACCACACGAAATAGCCTCAGGGGGTAAGTCGTCCGGTTTACAACTTCGGGGTGTCAAATGTCCTATTTTTTTAATACAAGGGGGTTACTTGTCCGCATGTTGATACTTGAGAGGTAGAATGGATTTCTTCATTTTTTTAATTATGCACTGATTAGGTTAATTTTGTACATAAGGATTACCGAAGTGTAGTTATTTTTGGGAGGTAGGAAAATGTAGACTAAATAGGGTGATCTGTTTATTTGATTGTGTATAGTAAAGAACGATGAATTGCTTCTAACATATGCATTGGGTTGTTGTGGCTTCAGATAATGTCGAACATGCAAAATTTGCTTGTGTTTCTTGACGACGGTCTCGTACAGTGCAGGTCGGGTGGGTTGGACATGTCAAGATGCCTAATCATGGTCTACTTAACAACATATCGTAATCCTTAGCAGCTTGCACTAATAAATTAAACATTTTTTAAAAAACAAAAACTCACATTCCAAATAGGGCGCATGAAATCACGCGCTTTCCTTGTATGCACGACTTTCTATGTATTATCACACGTACTAAAAATTTATTGTTACATGAAATCATGCGTTGTATTATCACATGCACCATAAATTTGTTACACTCTGAAATCAGGGCTCATAAAATCAGGTTGTATTATTAAGTTTGTCATAATTAATTATTAATTTAGAATTAATAATTACAACTAATTTATTTGCACTAACTAACTATAACTAATTAATTACATCTAAATTAATTACGAATATTTAACAACGACTAATTAATCACAAAAATGACTAATTAATTATAAATAAATTAATAATGACTAATTAATTACAAATAAATTAAGTACAGCAGAGGATGTCTGGGCCAGAGTTACAACTAAATCGTGTGGTCGAGTGAAGTCTCCTCCTCTAGAGCACAGACTTAATAAGTCCCCTCCTTAGAGCACAAATTTAACACATATCGCTTGTCTGCGGGTCTATAGTACTATTTTTTATTTTGATCATCGGAGAGGTAGATTTGTCGATATTAGCCCAAAACTCGAGTTTATCCCTAGGGATGTGGCCAGCTTTTGCTGCCGTTTCCGGTGCGCTCCTTGACTACCCAGGTGGCCCACTGACAACGATGGCCTACCTTTCCCCGTATATCTCTAGCCCACATGTCAGTACCCGAGTCTAGCCGTTATGTTATTGACTTCTCTCATGTGCTTAGAGGTGGGCCCGAGCATCAGTGGTGGGCGTGTCAGGAGAGGGGAGGCGGGTTCGGTCAAGTGGTGCGTCAATCCAAGTGAAGTACGAACTCGAGGATGATCTCGTCTGCTTGCAGGTTAGGATGCAATATGCAGTGGGCCATCTCATTATCTCGATTCACGTAATTGCTAAATAGAAAGCCCAAAACTGGGAGACTCTCGATTGCCCTTCTGCGATTGTCTCTTCATCTCTCCTATATTGCATTCACATCTAGCCATCTAGGTCTTGCGTCTTGCGTAGTTGAGTTGTTGGTAATTCGCCACGCCGACGTCTCGGCCGCCGGCGAGCAGCGTCGGACGTCCCAAGGTATTGCTGCAATCTTGATGCTCAACAAATAAATGAAATATAGTGATCGTGATTTGTATTTCAGTTTTTAGCTTTACTTGTTACTTTGTTAGTTGTTAGTAAGCACATTATACAATCTACATTATGCAAAAATTGTGTGCAGATGGAGTTCTAGTTTCTTATTATTTTCCCCTTTTTAACAGAGGCATCAATCATGAAGAGCAAAACAATAGATAGTTTTTTTAAGAAAAAGGGTAGTAGTTCAGGCTCCCAACCTGAAGCTCAAACTTCTACACCTACTGATGATGTGCAAGCTCCTCATCAGAACATCTCCAATCCTACAGATGTGCAAACGCCTGAACACAATGTTTTAGCATCAGCACAAACTCCTGACCAGAATGTACAAGCTAGAACTGGATCCATCTCATATGAGAGGGACCAGGTAAACGTCTTCTAATGTGGGAGCACCATGTTCATCAACAAGAAGAGGTTCGAAGATTCTATATAACCGAGGGCCCGCATCAACCATACATGAATGAGTATATCCATTTACAGGACCAGAAAATCATCGTCGTCGGTTCCAACACCATTGGTTTAATAATTTCTCTTGGCTGGAGTATTCCCCTCACACAAATCGTGCCTATTGATTACCTTGTTTTCTTCCACTTTTTGGAAGAAACCAGTTGGGAGATGTGGCTCAGATACATTCACAGTTAAGGGATTTCAGAACGGGAAAAGAGTCAATGATGGAAAGGCATGCACTTTTCTCACTCGCATGGGCCAAGATTCAAACTTAGCTCATAATTTTGCAGTTCGGTGTTATGAAAACCTTAAAAATACCATGGCTCATATTGACAAAGTGATGATGGAGAAGCAAAACGAGAAAATGGTTATTGATACAAGATTGAGACTCAAGACCTCAATTGATTCTATCAGGTAAAAAGAAAGAAAGAAAATTCACATTCACTATTTGGCCAACAAGCAGAATGCTTAGTACTTTATATCTAACAAATAAGCAACATTTTTGTCATGTGGTTGACTTTCCAAGCTTGCCCATTTAGAGGTCATGATGAATATGCACATTCTAGAAATCAGGGGAATTTTCTTAAGTTGGTCAAGATTTTAGCTTCCTACAACAAGGAGGTGAAAGAAGTTGTGATAGAAAATGCTCCCACAAATGCAAAGTACACCTCACCACTTGTTCAGAAGGAAATTCTTAGCATGTTTTCTCGAAAAGTACAAACAACAATTCGAGATGAATTTGGTAATACAAGTTTTGCATAATTGTGGATGTGTCTCGAGATGAATCTAAGAAAGAGCAAATGGTTGTATTGGTGTCTAAAGATATTGTTATGTGCACTTTGTTTTTCTAATTACTTGATCCTCCCCATTTTCAATTCCTGGTTCCGCCACAGGTGTGTTGCTTACACCTTTTACTTTTGGCGTCAAGCTAGTAGAGAACGCAAGCATTAGCGTGTGATTTGCTTAAAAAATTGTTGCCAGTAATGTATAGTTTAGGGATCATGGAGTTCAAATCACGAGGAATCCTGTCATCTTGTTGGTTTTTAATAAAATTTATCATAGAACTCACTTAAGGGTGTCTTATAATCATTATTATAGTATGCTCAAATTGATAAAGATGTATCGTCATACGATTTAAATAACATATGAGATATGGGAGTACGTACTCTCAGAAGTACTGTACTATTTTCCTATATATATATAATAGTTTGAGATTTTTTTTCACTTTTATAAGAGGGATTACGATCTACAGGTTCCATCCACATATAGGGAGATAGATTTGACTTTTCAATTCTGTAGAACGAGGCAGTGAGATATGGTTGTTAGCTCAGAATTTAGGATACGAAAATCGGTCTTTATCTGGAATCTCCTTTCCCGTTGGCAGAAATGTAGTGAGGTTGAGCTTTCTGATTTAGCTTTCTAGCGCGGCACAAAACACGGAGAGTGGAAGGTCAGTAAAAGCGATCAAAAGCGTCTTAGGAGCTTGAAACAGAAGGAATTAGCAGCAACTATGCCCCGAAACAGGTTCCCCGAAAGCAGTCGCTATCGGTGATGCTACGTCTCGGAGTTTCGGATTTTTGTGCTGCTTTTTTCTCTTAAATTTTGTAGGGTCTTGTGACTTGTAGCATCATTTTAGCATTTATATTCAGTTTTGACAGCTAATCAATCCCGTTTGAGGTTTAAGATGTGATAATCTGCTTACCACTTTCAAATTGCTAGTACTGCTGGGAAAAAAATTCCTGAAGTTACTGTATCCAGTGCTCTGACGTCTAGTTCTTTCAGTAGCATGTAGACAAATGTTTCCAATTGTAGAAAAGAAGTAAACAAAGGTGAGAGATTCTTATGCCATATGACACTCCCAAAATTAAAAGTTATTATGCTTTGTCACCCTTAATTCAAAACTCCTCACGACTTGAGAGTCCTTTTTGCCCATCTTCTGGAAATGGAGCGAAACGGCTTAAGTTCTCACCATACTCCAACCTCCAAACAAAACACCAGCCTTGGCTAAATTTCATAGCCTTAGCACTATTTTCTCTCCTTTCATCAACTCCTACCACATCAGTGAAACGGAACAAACCCAGCATTAGAACCTGCTCGAAAATAAGGGTGAAACTCCACACACCTAGTTGTTCACTTTTTGTAAAGTATATCACCACATTTTCGTCATTGTCATTATCCAACGGGATAATTGAGAATATGACATTCCGTATATTGGCCTTCTATTTTTTGCCATTATAGATATTGCAACTCAAAATTTACCATTTTATACAAGATTCAATTCATCATTTACCACTTTTGACATTTTGCTCATATCTTTTACAATTTTACCCACTTCCTCCTCCCCCTCCTTCCTCCTCTTTTCTTCTAACCCACACCTCCTCGACCCCTACTCATTGTGCCTCCTTGACACGGTCCTCTGCCGCCTCCCCTCCCCCTTCCTTCTCGCGCCGCTCCCCTCCCACCTCCGCCGCAGCACCTCCTGGCCTTCGCCCACGCCCACACCCTCCTCTCCTCTTGCCCCGACCGCGACCACGACCATCCCTGCCTCTTCCCCTCCCTCCTTGAACCGGCTCCACCGCCACTGTCTCTCCTCTGCGTCGCCTCCGTAGGGCGTGCGGCAGCCGTGCTGCTGCCGCTACGCTGCCTATCGTCCTTGCCTCAATCCCGCTCCAACTGCCACCACCAACTGGGTCACCGCCCATGTTGAGTCCTCTCCGCATCGCCGCCTCTCCCTCGATCGCCGCGTTGTGCTGTGCGCCGCCTTGCCTCGGTCGCTGCCTTTCCCATCGTCGCCGTCCTCCACTACGCCACGCTGGCTCTGCCTCGGCGCCATGCCGCCAAGCCCTCGGCCTCCCTTGGTCGTGCACCACCAAACTGGCTGCCACTGCCTAGGCCCCGCCACATGTGCCACTGGGCCGTGCGCCAACCGTCGCCAACGCTCTACCTCTTCCGTCGCCAACCAGTCGATCCTTTTCATCCATCATGCCTTGGTTAAGGTTGAGATGAAAAAAGAAGAGAAAGAATAAGTGTAAAAATAAAATTATTAAAAAATGGTAAATTCTAAAGTAACGATAAAACGTAGAACAGCGCACGGAAACACTAGAATCGTAGAAACACGAGAAGCAAAGCAACCCCTGAAGGACGAACCAAAAGGAGCACAGACAAATCAAACAAGCAAACAAAAGCACCGGACCGAATAAACAAGAAGCTCATCATATGATTCCCACCTCCTCACTCCCTCAGTCCTATGCAGTGATTTCGCTACCGGTGAAATTTCGCCGGTTATCGCGGTAGCCAGTAAAAATTAAAATCGGTAGTGAAATTTCGGTTTTGATAAAATTTATTCAAAAAAATTCGAATTTGTATGAATTATGTTTAAATTTGATTATTTTTGTAAATTTAAATTTTCGGTTTTCGTCGGTAACTGGCCCTTTCCGAAACTTTTTTGCCACCGAAAAGTAAAACACTGGTCCTATGTACTACTCCTCCTAACTCACTCTGAGACTGTTGAGTACCGACGCCTCTCGTTTTGCAGCTGCGTGAGAGATGAGCTTCCTCCGCAACCGCCGGACCGCAGCGGCGGCTGAGGCGGGGTCGGGATCGGGGTCGGTGGAGCACCCCGTGCCGGCGGCGTACAACATCATCCCGATCCAGGACGTGGTGTTGCACGGGGACCACCTGTCGCTTCGGTTCCCGGAGGTGCGCGCGGCGGACCTCCCGGCGCCCCCGCTCGCCCGCTCCTGGGACGCCTTCCGCGCCGACCTCTTCGACTGGCTCGGCGCCACCTTCGGTTTCCAGACCCACAACGCCCGGAACCAGCGGGAGCACCTGGTGCTCCTCCTCGCCAATGCCCAGCTCCGCGCGGCGGGCACCCTCCCCCACGACCACCCCGCCGACGTCCTCCACTACTCCGTCGCCCGGGGCGTCCGAAAGAAGCTCCTCAAGAATTACACCTCCTGGTGCAAATACCTCGGCCAGAGGCTGCATGTCCATGTGCCCAGCGGCGGTGGCCGCCGTGCCGGTGCCGCTCCGGGCGTGGGCCCTGACACCCGCCGGGACATCCTGTACACGGCGTTGTACCTGCTCATCTGGGGGGAGGCTGCCAATTTGAGGTTCATGCCCGAATGCCTTTGCTACATCTTCCACTACATGGCCCTCGACCTCAACCATGTCATCGACCTGTCCATTGATGTCGAGACAGGGCGGCCTGCAATTCCTGCGGTGTGCGGTGAGGATGCTTTCCTGAACCGTGTGGTGACGCCGATTTATAATGCGCTCAAGGCCGAGGTGGAGGCCAGCCGGAATGGGACCAAGCCGCACTCGGCATGGAGAAATTATGATGACGTGAATGAGTACTTCTGGAGCCGGCGAGTTTTCAGGCGGCTCCGGTGGCCACTGGATCCATCAAGGAGATTCTTTGCGCCGCCGGGAAGGCCTGGCCGTGTTAGCAAGACTGGTTTTGTCGAGCAGCGGTCCTTCTGGAATGTGTATCGCAGCTTTGATCGGTTATGGGTGATGCTTATTCTGTTCTTTCAAGCTGCGATGATCGTTGCTTGGGATGGTCGAACTCCCTGGGAGCTACCGTAACATCCAGGTCCGTGTGTTGTCTGTGTTCATCACCTGGGGTGGGCTGCGCTTTGTGCAGGCGGTGCTTGACGCGGGTACTCAGTACAGTCTTGTGTCGAGGGAGACTACAATGCTCGCTGTCCGGATGGTGCTGAAGGTGCTCTTTGCTGCAGGGTGGACTATCACACTTCACATTCAGTGTGCTCTACGTGCGAATGTGGGATCAGCGGTGGCAAGATCGGAGGTGGTCCTTGCTGCCAACACCAGGGTGTTAAATTACCTTGAGGCAGCTGCTGTGTCCGCAGGTGCTCGCGCTTGTGCTCTTTATCATCCCTTGGATTCGGAATTTTCTGGAGAAAACCAATTGGCGGATTCTATATGTGCTCGCCTGGTGGTTCCAGACTCACACATTTGTTGGGCGTGGTCTGAGGGAGGGGCTTATTGATAACATCAGGTATTCCACATTCTGGGTGTGCCTTCTTGCTGCTAGCGGGCCGGAGGCGTGCAGAGGCCGGGCCAAGCCGATGCCGGCCAGAGACTAGCAGGCCAGGGGGGCGGCCGGAGCCGGAGGTGACGGGGTGCGGCGAGCCGAGGGGAGGACTAGCAGACAGGTAGAAAGAACGCTTACGTAGTATACCTGCGTGTTTCGGTCAAATCATTGTAAAAATATATCTTTAAACCTTATACGGATAAATAACCGTAGGCTGATTTAGGATAAAAATAAAATAAAATGTATAAAATATTAATATTAGACTTTCTAAAATAAGTAAACCACAGGTAGAGTCCAATAAAGTAGGAAAATAATATATAGCATCAACCATAATTTTATCATAATTAAATAATTAAAATAATCAGCACCGGGTTATTTAGACTAGTAAAGAAATACGTGCGCAGTTAAATAAAACCATTTAGGCGTATCAGCGTGAATAAAATTTGTTAGACTTAGTAATATACGAGTACGAACAGTAGTTTATTTTAGTACGTTAAAACACAGGTTTTCGCAACATCGAGCCTAGAGCCGCTAGACGGTAGAATACTACAGTGGGGAGTGCTAACCTAAATGGGGCGCGGGGGTGGTTTCCGAAAAGTGTTATTAAATTAAAATCCACTAACAAAATAAAATTCACTAACTTATGTATGAATAATATCACCAAAAGCAACTAAGTATTTATTTATTTATTATTTGCGTTGACGTATAATTTCAGAGGACGCAACCACGCAGACTGGAGTTGCTGATCAGTACTTCATCGACGCTGATCCTTTCTACTACTACGAAGGCAAGCTATCCTCTTGAGCATAAACATAGTTATATTAAATGTAAACTGTATATTGTTGTAATATATTTATTGCATCGAAAATGTTTCTCAAAATTCAAATCAAATGATTGAGATGAATATGAAAGAGATGAGAGGGATGAAAGGGATTGTAATAAAGAGAATTATATGGCTGGTAAAGGGGGCCCGTGAAATGAGTGTTGGAAATATGCCCTAGAGGCAATCATAGAGATGATGATATTTCATTATATTCATGATTTTGATAATATGTTATCGTGTTCCCTGAATGAGTCATTTGTTATAGATCAATAAGTATGTGACTTGTTGGTGAAACTCTTTAACTTATATGATGTCATTATAAATGTATCCCTGGTCGGAGGTCACTGGTCGGAACACCAGTTACTCTATGACTAGCACATGTATTGATTGATGACCTTGTTTCACCGGTCATGGATATAGGGATATCGAATCAATAATGTGAGCTCATGTTAGAGAACATAGTGCTAGATAGACCCATCATTGAGACACTATTGAGATTGTTATGAATCTTTGTGTCATTAGTTAGTCTCAAGTAATAATGATGTATAATCCTTAGACCTGAGATCAGCATGGTTCTCTACATGTGTAATAGCACTCTTAGGGGTTGCCAAACGTTACTCGTAACTAGATAGTTATAAAGGTAGCTTTCGGGTATGCTATGAAACATGTGGAGGGATATGACTGGTCGAGATGGGATTTGCCCCTCCTTGCATAACAGGAGAGATGTCTCTGGGCCCCTCGTGGTGATCGGATAAAGAAAGTGCATGACCATGCCACTAGTGGTCGAAGTGTCAACCACATGAAGTTATCCGACACTCGATCGAGAAAATATTGAACAGTCCATGGATGACACAACATCTCACCTGGAGTTCAACCAGACATTGTGAGATAAAGGGAGAGTGCATGAGTAGGTCGCTTAGTTCGATCAGTTACGGACGAGTCGTATGGAGATACGAGCTGGTCGTACATTAGTCGAACGTAATCACAGAATGGTAAGAACCTGGTCGTAAGAAGTTACGAACTGGTCGTGACCAAATACAACCTGGTCGTATAGAGATACGAACTGGTCGTAAGTGATGAGGACCTGATCATAGATCATATTACATCAAGGTTCGCCCGATATATTCTATGTGTATTTGGGAATCGTTATGTGCTGCTAGGTACCGCTAACGACTAGTAATCAGAAAAGAGTTCCCGAGTCATAACCGATTACACATAAACCTGTAGGGTCGCACACTTAAAGGGCTGTGATCTGTTTTGGATGGTGATCCGAATTCGTATAGGCCACGAGTTCCTAATGGGCCTCCAGGTCGAGACCCATCATGGATGTCTATATAAAGAGGGGCGATGGCATGGGTGATCAAGAGGATAATCTTTGGAAGAACTCCTGAAACCCTAATAGCCACGCCTTCCCAACCACGCTGCCGGTGCTAGCACTCTAGCGCGTGGTGATCCTGCCCCGTACGTGTGGATACCTCGGAGATGTTGTTACGAAGCATCAGCACTAAGATGATGTTGGACCGTAAAGGCGACTAGAGGGGGGGTGAATAGGAGCACGCTCACTTTTTCACAAATTATGAACTCAATACAATTTAACTCCAGTAGCTATTAGAAAGCTATGAAGATCAATGTACCAAGACAATGGAAGACTAGTATTGAATCCAATTACACCCTAAGCAATATAACAAAATCAACTAAGATTATCAAGACTCACGGACGGCGGTCGACTGTTATACTCAACCGGTCGGACCGATTGTCAAGGATCGACCGGCGTTGTCTTGGCGGTCGGACCGCTCAAAATCGATCCGACCGGTGATGACGGCGATCCGACCGTACGACTCGAACCGATCTTGCATAGATTGATTTCGTGATTGAAGCCGGATTACATCCACACCATCATGGATCGAGAGACAATCAAGGATCACGAAATTCACCACAAACCATCAAGAGCCCTAGCCTCCACCTCAACTCCCTAAAGACAATTAGGGTTTTGAAATATAAAAAGCCGAGGGTGAGAGAGGTGCAGCCACCATCTCCTCCTATTTATAGTGGAGGCCTAAAACTCTTAGGGTTTGACTTAATTGGGCTCCGTTAAGGCCCACTAACAAGCGGGTCACATACGCACGCTTCGCGAAGCGCGTCTTTAACCTTTGACCTAAACCGCTTCACCATGCGTCATGGATTTGCCAATAGGTCACCATTGTCCATCTTGTGTCACGCTTGAGTCGTTGACCCCACCCGCATCGCCGATCGTTATGGACCTCAACTCTTCAAGTCTAGTCCCGATTCTCCTTGCCGCTGACCGTCGTTGACCACCAAGCTACCCGCACAACCACGCATAAGAAAACACGAATTGGGAACAAGTTCTTCACAACTTGACCCATGTTAGTCAAAACATGCATCATGCAAATCATATGCCATGAAACCAATGACTTTGACCTAACAAAACAACATCGCCACGGTTGGCCGACGTTCAAATAGAAACCGTCCGACCGCTCGTGGTGGCCGGTCGGACCGCCATGGCCGGTCGGACCGCTCCTCGTGAGCCGGTCGGACCGCCTTAGACTTAGCCAAATTCAAGCTCCCAAAATCCAAACCTTCGAAACTTTAAACCAATAGAACTTTTCACCGGAGACTCCAAAATTATGAGACCAAGTGCATTGGGATCCTCACTTGCCTACAACACCTATTTTTGGCCCACTCATTTTGACCACTTTGTCATCACGGTCCGACCGCCCACATGGCCGGTCCGACCGATTTGGGACCGGCGGACCGCGTGCAAGGACCGGTCGGACCGCCGACCGAAAAAACACAGTAGCTTTGTCGAAACGCGGAAACGACAAACCGTAAACGCCATTGCCAATTGTCACATCATCCTAAGATCTGGAGCATATCCCCATGAAATCCACAGATGATCCGTGACTTGTGTTGATCACCGGAGTCGGAGGAGGAGTCACGTGGTGAGTACGACCACTCGAAGGAGGAGACGTATCGTGAGTACGACTACGACTGCATCAACTCACTACAACGACTCTACTTCCGCTACGAGTCGACGCGTCTAGCGGTAATCTCGTGATCTATTTCTAGCGGTGGTTCCCTGGTTGCGTGGTAAAATTTTTGTTTGTGCTATCGTAGCCTTGCCACGTATCCCAACAATGAGGCAGGAAGTGGGACCTTTTACATATGGTTAAAATATAAGGACCAACAAAACTCTTATTCGGTCAGAGACCGTAAATTCAGTGTCAACCATTTTTCCGTTTTGTTGGGCAGAAAATACTACTTTGTTACGTGACCATGCTCTCCACATTGGGTAAGTAATATGTGTGAGTGTGATAGAGGAACCTAGGTCTGTAGGAGAAGTCCGGAAGTGGGGGTCCAAGGCGCTATAGCGCTAAGGTGGAGTGTTGAGTGTAGGATAGAAGCTGCCTCAACCAACATTATCAGAACTCGGTGTGTGATGAGGTCAGCACTGACGGAAAGTAATGGGTAGAGAAATTAATCACATAACCTGAAATACGTTCTGTATTCTGATCTCGAACACGCATCAAAGGAAATGCGGTGGACCCAGTTCGCAGAGAGTTCATAATAGCTATGGGTAAAGTGGTACAAAGCCTGTGCATTGCTAAATAAATCATGAATTCATGCTAGTCTCCTGGATTTGAGTCTACAGGGACCACTGGGGTCTATCTTCTCTACGAGTGACTAGTAGTATTTTTAGTATTAATACTTGCTGAGTACTTTTGTACTTAACCTTGTTAGTATTCTACTTTGTAGATCCTAGTCCGACCGGGAATTATCTCGAGTGGGACGAAGGACATGCAGGTATCGAAAAGGCTGCATGAGGCGAGGGCGCTGACTACGAGGACTAGAGTGAGATGAGCAACTTTTCAACGAATGGGGCGAGTAGAAGATTGATGGAGCAGGGAAGGCGAGCAAAAGGGGACTTGGTCCTATTTCTTTTTGCGGACGGTAAATTACTATTTGTAAAGAATCATAGCCTTGCGTGGCTAACTGGAATAAAAACTACAATTTTTATTTTATTGTTCTGCTACGTAACTCTGGTAAATACTTACTATTCGTTGAAGCAATATTTCACGAAGTAAACAAATAGTGATTTGTATAGACTAGGAGGCAGGAGCCCATCACTCTATCAGCATTCAACCATTCATACTACAATACCACATCAGATTCAGCCATTCATAGTTTCATACTACAATACCACAGAATTTGCTTACCAGTTACCAGTGGCGACTGGCGACAAGACAAAGCCGCAACCGCGTAAGGAAGCCGGCGGGGGAGGAGCTGGGGCCGTGAGGGAGAGCCAACGGGGGAGGCGCTGGGGGCGTGAGCCCGTGAGGGGGATCCGGCGGAGGCGAGACGGCCAGCGGAGGAGGGGAGCCGGCGGAGGCGAGATGGCCGACGGGGGAGGGGAGCCGGCGGGGGACGGGCGAGATGGCCACGGAGGGGAGCAGCTGACCGGGAGGGGAGCCGACAGGGGGAGAGAGCAGGCCCAATGGGAACCAAGCGAGTCGGTGAGATGGCCGGCCGAGGCGGGCGAGGTGGCGGCGGCGGGGCGAGGACGGCGCAGGTGGAGAGTGGCGGGCTGGCGACGTCGCTTGTGGGTGACTGGGTGTGGCCGTGTCGTCGGTGTCGGTGTGGGGGCTGCTGGCGGCTATGCGGCTGGAGAACCAGGAGAAGTGGAGAATGGGAAGTTGGGACTTGGTAACCCTACGGGCAAGAGAGTAAGAGACAAAAACGGCTGGGCCAGGCTGCCGGCTGGGTAGTGGCCTAGTGGGGGCTGCCGGGTTGGGCTAAAATTCTGGATATCCGGATGTGGTATTATCCGGATTATCCGTATCCGCTGGATAGTACCATTACCATATTCGTTTTCGTTTCCGACAAAAAAAATCCAAATCCGTTTCCGATCCGAGAAAAATCCGATCCGAGACTATCCGAATCCGTTTTTGTCCGGATCGGACGAAAAATATCCAATCCGTTTTCATCCCTATTTATTGTTACTAGTTAAATACTACGTTCGGTAAAAAAAAACATGGTTTTAACTATTGACACGGTATTCAAAATACAGTTTTGACTATTAATTTTTATAGTAATATATTTATAAAAACCTAATAAAATTATAATACTATGAAAAAAATTGAGATAAATATAAATATATGATTTTCATGAATTCAGTCCAACTATTGATAAATATACTAATATCCAAAGTTTAGAAACTTTGACCGCACATATCCCATAACATTTTTTTGATTGAAAGGAGTAAAATACACTAAAACAATGATGAGTGGGGCAACTTTTCTCCCCTTAGTGTAGAACGCTCCACAAAGTTAGATGATTTAAATGCCTTAGAAGGAGTTTACCATATCATGTAGTATTTTGTCAGATTTGATTGCTTTGAGATTCACGCTCCAAACTCTCCTCCCCTTCCTCTTCACCTCCCCATCCTTGTCCACCATTGTGGCTAGCAGTGCCACCTATCACCATTTTTATTCAATACTAGCTCAACGTTGTCCGAGTTTTTGGCTCTTTTAGCCTGTTTTGATGATGAAATAACAAATCTAGCCTATTCCCTGCGGAATTGACAAAAATGACACTACGGTTGGATAGGCAACTGACATGTGTCCACTACGGTGCTCCCGAAGCACTAAAGGTTCCTGTCATTCACTACGAGCACTTCAGGACACGTGTCGCTCACCGGGAGCACCTCAGGACCTGCGGTGACAAGACGGGGTGCGTGGCAGGCGACCGCGGCGCGGTCCCAGTTCACGACAGGTGGATTTCCAAAGTAATTTTGCACGACACGTCGCCTTCTACGGTAGTTTTGCGCAGTATGAGTGTCATTTTTGCTATTTCGTTCTCACAAAGGTTAGTTTTGCTATTTTATTTCAAAAAGAGACAAAAAGAGCTAAAACTCCCTTGTCTTCTTCCCGACTCTACTTCTCGTCAACCACTACAGCCTATTTCAAACTACACCAATGCAACCTCATTGCCCTATTGCTACCATTTGTCAAACCACTAGAAGTTGGTTACGGGAAACAAGACATGTGTATAAAATTATAAATCTTATAGCGTATTATACAACCTAGAAAAATATATTTTCAAAAACCACCATCTTGCCCATTATGTTTGAAGAAAAATGAACCGAAACCCACTGGAACAAAACCACATATCCCCATGCATTTGAATCTAAAGCATCCAAACATCTAGAAGAGGGATTTCTCAATGGGAGGCAGCTAGTATAACCCGGGCACTCCCATGGTTTGATACTAAACCATGATACTAGAAGAGAGAGAGGGGGTTAAGTGGGATTTTAGAAACAACCCCAATGGCTTGGTACTAAAGCTATTGGACTGCAACGGTGGCTAGAGGGGAGTGAAAAAGAGCACTACTTTTTTCACCTACACCGGATTCAATTCCATTCTCACTCCAATAGTCATATAAGCCATGAAGATTGAAGGTACAAGCATAACAGAAGCCTTGTATTGAATTTAATCAAAACTCTGAGACACAACAACCAAAATCAGCAAACACTCAAAACGAAGAGAGTTGGGCAGTCAAACCTCTAAAGGTGGGTGGTCTGACCAATGGCCAACCGATCGAACCTCTCACGGGAGCATTCTGACCTCTCGTATGATGAACAGTAAAATCATCATAATTTTAAAATCACAAATCGACTCAAATTTTGATCCAATAGTCCAAATCCCCTCAGATTTCAACCATAGCTCATCAAGAAGGTCAGAAATCTATTCCAATCGACGATCATGAAGAACGATGCCAAGATTGTACCAATTTTTTAGATGAGGGCAAAATGGCTCAAGAACCAAGGAGATTCAAACTTTGATCCAAAAAACTTGCTCGTGGGTAGGTGATGATCAAGATGATCCTAGATACATTCTCACATGTCATAGCAAGCAAGATCACAATAACCAAAGGAATACCAAAATCCCAAAAGTCACCAAAGAGAGAACAAGAATAAGAAGGAACTCATTTTGAGGAAATATTGCTTACATGGATTTGAGATAGATGTTGGTTTACGACCATTCTATCATAGATGACAAAAACTCAATACTTGAGCAAATAATCAACCTATCTCTCACAAACCCTAACCTCAACTACTCCTAAATCCCTAAATCATAAATTATGGTTTTTCTCTTGGAATGACTTGAGAGAAGACTGAGAGAAAAGACCCCAACGGGCACCCGTTAAACCCACACACAAACGGGTCTACACTCACGTACGCTTCTCAAAATGGATGACAAACTGGGCTTCCCGATTACGTTTCTTCGTGATCTTTATCTTCACTTGACCTAAATCTCCTCTTCTTGCATCGTGTTGCACCACAGTTTAGCCAAAGGCGGTATTTTGGTGAAGTTACTAAAATACACATTCTCGATCCTTCGTAAAGACCGAGTCCAATCTTCATGAAGCAATCACATGCTTCGCCTCATATAGGTTGATCAATGGCTCTCTTCGTATCGGCAAGTTGAAGAATCTAGATCCACCATTATATGTTAATTGAGTATTTTGGTATTTGATGACAATCGATATATGGACTAATATTTTTATGAGTTTGTAAAATAGGTTAAGTCACATGATGATCAAGAAAATTGATGGCTCAATGTGTTGAAGGTCGTCAAATCAAATGAATGGCATCGTGTGTTGATGCTCAAGTCAGAAACTCAATTTTGGAGAAAATGTGGATCATCATCCCAACGCTCCAAATAAATATGCAAGGCAAATGTATGACTATCATAGGATAATAATGTGTTCCTAGTTTTTTTTATTGGTCTCGGTGTTTGGTGTAAAGACCGGATTGCTAGCATATGTTATCGTACTATTAAGAGGGGTCTTGACTAGTAGCTTGAGTGTGTCATGTGTTGATAGCTCGTTTTGCTTGTTCTAGCTCTCGTTAGCATGTTGCCGATTTTTGCGAATGTGTTTTGCAAATAGTTGAGGTTCATGCATAATCCTTGTAGCATGTGACTTTTACAAATGTGTTTTGCAAATGGTTTAAGTCCATGGACCATATTCCTTATGGCGTGATTTTAAAAGTCAGCAAATGTGTTTTGTAATTTGTTGAGAATTTCACCTTCAACCTTTGTTTGCATCTTGCATCAATTGGTAAATATATTTTACAAATTGAGTTGAAGCGATGTGCAATTTGTCCTTCAGCCTTCTCTTTGTGTGGCAGTCTGACCGGAGTTGTGTTGACCAGTAAGACCAGTGGGCAACCGGTCTGACCTCCATGAGTTGGCTGGTCTGACTAGTCCCACGGCCAGCGGTATAACCGCAAGTTTAAGTACGGTACTACCACAGTACAGTAAGACCATTTTATAGTTGGCGGTTTGCTTTTTCCGAGGAGGTGTTTCTCTGGTTTTCTTCTTTCCTCTATTGAGCGGTCTGATCACCCCTCTGGTGGTCTGACCCACCCTTGTGAGGGTGGTCAAACCAGTTTTCCCTATTTTCTAGAGATTCTCCTCAAACGGCATGTTTTCCTTATGTGGGTATAAATACCCCTTGTGGCCGATTGTAAGGTAAGTTGCTGGTGTCATTTTCATTCCCCTGAGCAAAGAGCAAGCCTTCTTCTCTCTTTTACGCATGTGTTGCACTTAGTGAGTTTAAAGAACCAAATCCTAGTGCATGTATTGCATTAGGTGGTATTCTGTATCCATTGAGTTTAGACACTTGATTAGTTCAAGTAAGCGTCTCCGACTTGATACTATTTATGTTTGTCAGCACCTAGATGGCTTGGAGGTGTCTTGGTCCGATGAACTTCTCAAGAAACTTGTGAGAAGGCTCGGCGTGTTGTGAATGGCTTGGTGCTTGCCATCTCCAGAGTGGAGGAAGAGCAACCCCGAGTAGATTCAAGGTGTATGCTTAATTTGTGGAGCCGGTCCAATTCGTTTGTGCTTACCTCAACGTGGACTAGGGAAACCAACAAGTTTCCAATCACCACAGGAAAAAGTTTAAGTGTTCTTGTGGTTTACTTTCTTATGCTTTACCTTCTTGCAATTTATATTTATAGAATTAAATTGCTTGCTTGTATCCTTAGGATTGTTTTTTTGTCTTAGTCATATCTTATTGGTGCAGTCTGCCAAAACTAGTTGATCTAGGTTTTAAAAGAGAAAAACTGAATTGATCTACAATTCTTCAAAAAACTCGATTTTAGCCAAAAGTTTTTAAATACCGCCTATTCACCCCCTCTAGTCGGTCTCCTCGATCTTACACAAGTCTATCTCATCCGGCTCCCACCAAAACCACCATAGCACTTGCACCGACTTCCACGTCGCTTGATCCAACCCGTTGCACTCGAACATCTCGTTCGGTCATCCTTGTCCATTTTGCGTCATGCTTGAGTCCAATGACTTCACCCGCCATTCTCGATCGCTCTGGACCACAGCTCTCCAAGCCTAGTCCCGATCATCCTCATCGTTGACCTCCAAGCCTCCTGCACAACAATAGACCAAAAAATTGATTTTAGACACAAACTCTTCGCAGCTTGACCCACGTTAGTCAAAACATGCATCATGCAACACATATGCACTGAAAACCATGAATTTGAATTAACCTAAGAACATCGTCATCTTGCCGGACAGCAAATAGGATAAAATCGGTTAGACCGTCACCCATGACCGGTCAAACCGCCCCCTAGCCGGTATGACCACCCCCTGGCCGGTCTGACCGGCAGCACAATAACTTAGCCAGATTTCTCCCTAAAAATTCGAACCATCTCTCGAAATCCAAAATGAATAGAACTTTTGGCTCAAAGCTCTAAAAATTATGAGACCAAGTGCAGAAGAATCTTCTCTCTTGTCTACACCCTCTAATTTTGGCCCAACAAAAAACTAGACTGTCACATTTTTTGGCCAGTCAGACCGCCGCTCATGGTCGGTCTTACTGCCAGCCCTTTGGCCTACCCATGGCCGGTCTGACCTCCTGCAGTGGTGGTCAACCCGCCAGTAAGGCCGGTACGACCACGACACTGGCCGGTACGACCGCCTAAGACCTAACATCATCTAAAATATATTGAAAACGAGTGTTTCGATAAACCCTCATTACCATTGCCAATTGTATCAGCACCCTAAGACTATGAGCTTTTTCCTATGATATCCACAAAAACTTATTACTAAAGGGCCCCATAGTCAAGAAATTACTACTTAGCTCCCCAATGAATGATGTGGTTGGGAGAGAGATGGACCCATAAATTTAGTATCAAGCTCTCTAATGCACCATCTACTCAATACTAACACCTTGGTTTGCCGTTAACCGGTGACATCATCAAGCTTGTTATCTCTCTCCCCTCACTCTCTCCTTCCACCTCTCAAAAAGCTAATATCCAGATATTTGGACTGCTGGGAGTGCCCTCGTAGTCACTCATGGCTAAGATAGGCCATATTCCCCAATCCCCACTCATGAGCCTTCTTCCTTTTTCCCCTTTTGAAAAGGAGAAATGGATAATAGCCTTCAGCCTATTGGCCCTGATAATGATAACATTTAATTTAATAACTCTTTCACATCGGATTGGCATCATCTGTTTTTTCCCCTATGAATGTTATGGGTGAACAGTATTATAACATTTGACAGATTCGACTTGTTCGATCCAAAAAAACGGTTCAGATCAACTGCTACAACGCTCACGAACAACAGTTTTACTACAGTATTTCCACCACAGTATTCATAAACAATGGTTTTTGCTGCAATATTTTCACCCGTATTCGCCGGTTTTAGATACGACAACTACCAGTAATGTTATATCATATCACTGTTCACTTTGATTTTAGATTCATCTATTATCATAAAAATATTATAGCACTGTTTACCCATAACATTGCTCAACAACGTCAGAGGATTTGCTTCCCTCCGCATTGTTAGTGGCCTCCTCGATCACAACCCCTCTCTGTCCCCTTCGCCTCCACCTCCCATATTAAATCCTCCCCCATCCCATCTAGGGTTTGGCCCACCCGCCTCCACTTCCTGTAATCCTATCTCTATCTTTATTTACCTATACTTGTTTTTTTCTCTATTCGTCTCTATGGCTACGGCAGTGGCGGCGGCGAAGCGGAAGCCGGTGTTCGTCAAGGTGGACCAGCTCAAGCCTGGCACGTCCGGCCACACTCTCGTCGCCAAGGTGCTCAGCTCCAAGACCGTCCTCCAGAAGGGCCGCGCCGGCGCGGGCGCTGACCCCGCGGCAAGGCTAACGAGAATCGCCGAGTGCGTCATCGGCGACGAGACCGGCTGCATCGTCTTCACCGCCCGCAACGAGCAGGGTACGATCTGGCCCTTCTGTGTAGTAGTAATCTATTCTCTGGTGCCATGCATGTTTACTTGTGAGTAATCCTTTTACTTGGGAGATTGGTTGAAGTCAAGTGTTTATTGTTAGATTGGTACATTATTGCGCGATGCTACGTTGATGTACTCCACATACTGCAGCGCATCTGTTTTTAACACAACTGAAGTGGGAGATTAATGTAGCATAATAGTCGTTGGACTGTTTGCATTAGGAGTTTTTGTCCTTGTTTCGTGCAAAATTAACAATGTTATCGTCCCTGGAATTGGATTGCGAGAATGTAAAAATTGATCCCGTGCCCCGTGGTGTATCCAGGTGTTGAGGTTGAACTTGGAAGGTGTTGATGTCCTGTAAATTTTTTAATTCGACAAACAGTATATGTAGGTGTTTCTTTGTATATCTGTCTGTCTAAGTGCGTATGAAATTGTGCAATGTTATTATATTTGACTGCATTTAGGTTAGTTTTGTATATGTATTATAGATGCATTTGCTTGGGAGCTCTATGCCTACGAACAATATCTTGCAACACCACATGACAGGCAAGCTCTCGAGGTTGCCTAGTTCACCCAGGTTCACTTGCCAATCGGTGTTACGATATTCATTCACAAGATTATTGTTTTAAGCTGATTGGCTTTCAAGCACATCTTGTCTTAAGCTGATTGGAAAATTATTATGTTATTATTGGATGGCTGATTGTCCATAAGACTATTGTTTCAGATTCTAGTATGTTTTTTTCTCATACTACACATACTACACAAAGGGTCATCATAGACGGTTTTTAAACCGTCTGAGTTTATATGTTTGTGATGATATAAGGTCATCACAGACGGTTTTTGAACCGTTTATGAAAAGATATGATGTTTGTTGATATGAACATAAGGTCATGAACAAGAACGCTGCGTGATAATTAATTACCATAGACGGTTCTTGTTTAGAACCGCTATGATAGTTTTTTTTTCACAGACGGTTCATAACAAGAACCGTTTGTGATAGCTTTTTCTATTGCAAAAAAAATAATGAAAACAGGTGTTAAAACTTCTAAGGCTGTTTTGAGGCCCAAAACGACCTTTTTGGGGTTTTTCACTTCGTCTTATATGGACTTATGGACTTTCGGATTGAACTTTTTGTTAACTTTCCAACGAGCCAAAGAACCTCACGATCCGAGTTCGTATGTAAAAGTTATGGCGGTTTTACTGGACAGTGCGTGGTCTGCCATCTATATTTTTGCCGAAACCAAATAACTCAGTATGAACTACACATGCATAGAGAGCTTCCCACAATAGCCACAGCATCACCCACATCACAGTAGCATCAACTCAATCCATTCACAGAGTACTAACACTAGCTCTTAGTAATCCACGTTACAGAGCAAAAGGGGCGAGTAGAGAGAGTGAGGTCGTGGGAGGCTAGGGTGACGAGGTCGTGGGAGGCCGGCGACGACGAGCTCGGGGAAGGACGGGGCGACGAAGTGGAGGAGGCCGGGGGCGACGAGGTCGTGGGAGGCCGGCGACGACGGGGCTGGGGCGAGGTGGAGAGGCCACAGGCGACAAGCTCGAGGGAGGTCGGAGCGCAAAGTCAGGGCGAGACGGTAGCACTCGGTTAGAGGAGAGATGGCAGAGGAGGAGATGGAGGTGTGAGGAGACTCTATTAATATAAAGCGAGTTTCGGCAGCCCACCCATTAAATTCAAATTTTCGTTTTCCCGCCCAACAAAACAAAATTATCATAGACGGTTCGTGAATAGAACTGTCGGTGATATGATTATAATCACAGACGGTTCGTGAATAGAACCATCTGTGATAATTCACCGACGGTTCTTAAAAAGAACCGTCTATGATGTCTTGATTATCATTGACGGTTCTTCTTAAGAACCGTCGAACCGTCTGTGAATTATTATAGACGGTTCTATTCACGAACCGTAGAACCGTCTATGATAGTTAGGAACCGTCTGTGATAAGTATAACACAGACGGTTCCAAAGGAACCATCTGTGATGGGCGTCTAGTATAGTATATTTTGTAGTAGTGCATGCTATTTTAGACTTCTTTTCACATCCATCCATTTTATGTCGCTTATGGTGGTAGGCATAATTTATAAATGATCATATGATAAGTGTGTGTACTTTGCATGCTTATAGACATACATGGACAATATTAAATTCTTAATGTGACCCGTTCCTTGTAGACGCTTTACTGAATTTTGTTGATCCCCAACTAATGAGTGTTAGAGCTTATTGTCTTTATGCTCAACATAAATTCATGAATATCTTCTTGACTGATTTAGTGAACATGATTTTACTTGGGTGATATCTAACAAGCATATACCTTTTGACAGTTGACTTGTTGAAGCCTGACAACACTGTCATTATCCGCAATGCAAAGATTGATATGTTCAAAGGATCAATGAGGCTTGCTGTGGACAAATGGGGGCGCATTGAAGTCACCGAACCTGCAAGCTTCAATGTAAAGGAGGACAACAATCTGTCACTTGTGGAGTATGACCTTGTCAATGTTGTTGAAGAGTGAAGATCTCGATGATTTCATTGTTAATCAGAAGAAGTGCTTTCCAAGCCTGTTGGTCAAATTCTACTTGTTGAGTTGTCAATAATGTGGAAGATGGGAGGGGATTCTGAAGTTAAATTGGAGCTGCTGGCTTCAACCAGTGCAAGTTCCTTCTTATCAAGCGTTTCTATTTATGAATGAATATTAGTTGCTGCAGCGGTTGTGGTTGTAAGAACAAATGTGATGTGCTGAGCAGTTAATATGCTGGTGCATTTTGAGATTCTAAAAGGATTGATGCGTTCGAGATATTTGGTTTGCATTAGTTTGTGGTTTTAAACAATGGATCAGTATATCTTCTCGTGTTACTTAGTATCACCAGTCCATATCAGCGAGATTGTTTGTTGTAAGCGCCCACGTGTTTCCCCCTAGAATTGTGACTTGGATAGCTACAGTTAGCGCATCATGGTGAAGCTGGCTAAATCACCCACCACCGCCATGGTTAAAATTGTTAAGAAACCGGGCCCAGGACTCTGGAGAGTCCTGGCCCAGTACGGGCCCAGGACCCCGGAGAGTTCTGGCTCAGTTGAACTCCTCATCCCATAGTCTATAAATAGAGGGTCACCCCCCTCTCATTGTAACCCCGATTGTTCCGAAGGAATAAAGCAGACCCTGAAGTCCCGCATATCTCTGTGTTCATTCTATTGTTGTGTTCTTGTGTTCTTCATCGTTCTTACGATTCTGATCATTGTATACGAGGTACCCGTTCGGACTGGACTCGCCAGCGACGGTTACTCAACACGTTATCAGCACGATCGACTCTCATCGCATCGAAAGGTAACCGTCGTAGACCGACACTCGTAGATTGAATCGTATTTTCTAGATTGCTTTCAATTCTGCAAATTTGCTTTCTAGATTGTTTTTCTACGGTGCAAATCTGTTCTAATCTACCGCGAGCAGACTTGAAGTCGCCGACACAATGTCGATCGGTAAATTGCATGAAAGATCGGATGTCGATTGTACCGTAGATTGAAATTGCAAATTCACCGCGAACCGACTCGAAGTCGCCGATCGGTAATCGCATGAATAAAAATTACATCGCATAAACAGTACTGATTACATGAACAGTAATTGTGCACAAATAGTAATTATGTATGTACAAGAAAAGCGCATGAACGATTACTAAAGCACGGAGCGCGCCGCCGGCTTGAAGCCGCGACGGACACCGACGCCCGGACGGCCGCGCCAGACGCACCTCCGCCGGCTGGAGCCGCCACGGCCATGACCACCTCCAAGAGAACATCACAGAAAGGGGAAGAAGGAGAAAGCCGCCGAGCCGCCCGGTGCCTCGCCACGCATCCGTCCCGCCGCAAAGACGGCCGTAGCCCGCCGGCGCGAGAAGCCCCGCCCAGGCGGCGCGGGACCGCACAAAAACAAAAAGAAAAATCACGAAGGAGGAGGGGGACTCGGCCGCGCCTCCACCGGCTGAAGCCGCCTCGGCGCTAAGCGCCGCCTCCCGCCCGGACCGGCCGCCGCCCGACGAGTTTTCCCCTCACGGCCTCGGTCGCGGTAAATGAGCCCCACGGCTCAAGCCGCACTGCGCCGGCCGCCACCAAAAAAAACGAAAGAAGAGAGGAAGCGCCACGCCAGAGCGCCGCCGCCCGAACCTCCCGCGCTTAGAGCGTCCAGGCCCCATCGCCGCCAGCAGGCCGACCGCCGAGCTCCACGCCCACGGCCGCCTGCCACCTCCGCGAGCCACACGCTCGCCGCCATGCCCGTGGGACCGCCGCCATGCCTCAGAAGCGCACCGGCCGTCAAGTCACGTGGCACCAGCCGTGGCTCCTCCACTGCAGCAGCCAAGACGGCGCCTCGCCGCCGACCCTCCGCCCGCCACGGCGGCTCCTCCGCCTGGCTGCCTCCCTCGCCGCACGGCGCCGCTGCCGCTAGAAAGCGCGGCGGCTCCATGAAGGAGCCGCCGCCGAGAGAACTCGGGGTAGGGAACCCTACCCCGAAACCTCTCTAACCGGCTTAAAAGCCGTGACGAACGGCCAAAAAGGCCGCCAGTATAACTGACGGAAGAAAAAAAAAAAAAAAATGGCTATTTTGCAAAAAGGCCCTCGGTTGTTCCGTAAATTGCACGAAAAATTTCTCAGAACTGAATTTTTCGCGTTTTAACCCCTGGAAATTGCAGAATGCACCGAAAATTCATATTCCAGCAGAAAAGGGCCTCGGGAATTCAAATTTTGAATCGGTTTTTGCATTTGAAGCATATTTCACCTTGTTATTATTATTTCTATGCAATTTATTTATTGTATTTACTGTTTTGATTATTTGTGATTATTAATATTGTTTTTAATCACTGAAAATAGCAGTAAATCATGAAAATGCATGAAAAATACAGAATCACGAACTAGGAGTTCGAAGAGCATTATAAGAATTTTGCAACCTTTTATGGAAATTACCAGCAGTAATCTTATGAACTTTTGCATGAATATGAAAATGATCGCATCACGAGCCGAGTTCAAGAACCGACCCAATGGTCGAATTTATACAATCTCCAATTATGTGATAATATAATCACAAATGAGCAGAAGATTGAAAAGACCATCTCTACCTTTACCCGAATGCGGTGCAATCCGCACGCAGTTATTGTCAAAATGGCTACAAGTAGTATGCCGCAGTGATTGACATCATGAAAATTGTAGAAGCTCAAGATGATGTTCTAAGGAAGAACTACATCTCATAGCCACCTAGTAGCAATATTGGCCATGAAGCCAATACTAGCAGCTACAAGGTGATGAAGCCTCTCACGAAGGAGAAGGGCAAGAAGGGTAAGGTCGTGAGTCGCACGTAATTGGTGTTTTACAGTCTAAGAAAAGGGGCAAAGGATAGCATGAGACACACCTCACCATTGAAGGCACGGAAGATCCACACCCATTAGTTGCACTTATGGATATGGACAGCCTAGTAGCAGCACCCATCATCCCTCCTTTGGACATAGCAGCGGCCACAGCCGTAATTGCCCAAGAGGAGAAGATCGCCATGTAGCAGATTAAAGCAGAAGTTTATGAATACTTCGCTGATTCGATCTAGTGCACGCATTGCACTTAGATCCTTTTACAGTCACTTGCATTTTGTGATTATGATGAAACTTTGAATAATGGTTGTAGGCTCTAGAAGAGCAAAGCATTAAATTCTTATGATGAGTCCTGCAAGACTTATATTTCCCGTATTTATGATAGCAAGTTATGTTCTAATATCTGAAGTATTTTTATTTTATGTGTTGCTGGATTTCTGCTACATATTAATAAAGTACATTATATTAGATCGCATGTAGCGCCCTATGGAGGAAGTGTGCTTAGCAGGTAGCGGCACAATGAATACCACCTTGAGAGAGATGGAATTTTTCAGTCGATCAGTAAGAATGCTCGTAGCCTTACGACAATCGCAGGCAGCGATACATGTATAATAGGCTCAGGAAGGGCCACAATTATACTCCCGACGGACACAACTTTGGTCATTAAAGAAGCCTTGTTGTGCCCATAATCGACTAGAACTCTCAAGGATATTCGCGCTAACGGTTTCCATGTAGAGACTGAAGAAGAGCATGGTAAGGAATACCTGCTCATTACAGAGCGTGAAAAAAAAATGGTATTAGAATGACTTCCTTCATTTGAGAATGGGCTATACTACACTAATATTAAGGCATTTGCAGCCTATACTGCCCTGAAAACTATATTTAGAAGCTCTAAACCTCTTCTATCTCTGGCATGATAGATTATGCCACTTAGGTCTTAAGATGATGAGAAATATAATTAACAATTCACAGAGACATAGTGTCAATGTAAAGAACTTCCGAATCCTAAGATTTTGTGTGCCCCGCATGTACCATCGGAAACGATTACTAGACCTCTACTCGAAAGTAAAGGACGAAATCCTGCATTCTGGACCGTATCCAGGAGACATTTGCGGTCCTAAACACCACCGCATGACCATTTAGATATTTTATGGTGCTCATCGATGCTTCCTCGAAATGGTCGCACGATTGTTTATTGTCTACGAAACCCCGCTCGCAAAGCTAATCTCGTAGATAATTAACATTAAGAATACTTTCCTTATCATCATGTGAAGTCCACCGAATGGACAACGCCGAGAATTTACTTCAAGGGCATATGATGATTATTGTGTGAAAATGAGAATTAAAATTGAGCATCTCGCATCGCATGTCCACACCTGTAATGGACTAGCGAATTGTTATTTACCAACTACATGTTGGGGACACGCATTCTGCACGCAAAGAACTCTCATCAATTTTAGACCACCGACATATAACATCCATTCACCTATGCAACTAACGCAAGGGTCAACATCGAAAATTTCTCATCTTTGAAGGTTTGGTTGCAAGGTTTATGTACCTATACCACCACCACAAAGAAACTAAAATGGGCACTCTCCAAAAGTCCGATATACATTGGTTATGAGACAAAGATCCATAATCGTATTTGGACCCCACGATCGAGATTTGCATGCACCCGCTTCACGATAGCATATTAGATGAGAATTATTTCGTCATTAGGGGGAGGAAATCAACCCTTGATGTAAAATGTCGAGAAATAGAGAAGTCCAGAAGATAATTGAAGTCTAGAAGATAATTGAAATCCATGCATATGACCTGCGCACTAGTGAAGCAAATAGATAAGTCTAGAAGACAATTGAAGTCTAGAAAATAATTGCAATCCAGAAGATAATTGATTTGTAAGCATTAGCGAATCAACTGCCTAACCACTTTAGTGATTTGAAGAGCGTGACCAAGTCGCATATGCATGTACGCAATGCACCGGAGAGGGTTGAAATACCGATGAAGGTATCCATAATCCCGTCCTAAGGCCTCTGAAAGGACGAGAACTCCGGTCCCTCGAATCCGAAGTAACCGGGACGCTTTGGTGAAAAGGATAAGAAGGACTTGACACACCGATCACCAAAATACTCTGTAACTGTAAGGGAGCCGCTTGAGACTGCACCGTGATGGAACCTTCGAAAAGGCATACTAGAATTGAACATCCCCATGAAGGAGACATCAAGATGGATGTGCGCACACATCTGAGTTGAAAAACTAAAGGACTTGCCCATGCAATTGAAAGTAGCGGTAAGCAAATAGAAGCATTAGAAATCTCGCCCCTTGAAGACATAGCTATATGATCTTGGGAGAATCTATGAATAAGCCAACGACCAATGTTGCAAAGAAAATTGTCACAATAATCAATCTTGATCCCGAGCCCGCATCGCTCGTTGAATATAAGAAAAGGTCGATTGAGAAGATTGGAAGAAGGCAATAGAAATCAATCGTTCTCTTTGAATAAAAGAGAGGTGTTTGGGCTCATAAGTCGCACACCTCCCCATGTGCACCCCGTAGGGCATAAGTGGGTATTTGTTCGAAAGAGAAATGAAAGAAGCAAGGCTCAAGGCACAAGGTTTCACTCAACGTCCGAGAGATTGTTATGAAGAAACATATTCCCTGGTCATGGGCGGAATTACCCTTAGATATTTATCTCAATGGCAAGAAACTTGGAAGTTAGAAGTGAAATTGATGGATGTGGTAATCGATACCTTTATGGAAATTTGAATTGGACATTTATATGAAGATACCGAATGTATCCTCGTCTCCGAACCAAGATAGAGCAAATAGAAATCTATACAAGATGCAACTCGAAAAGTCACCGTATGGATCAAGCAATCAGCGTATGTGGTATAATCGCTCAAGCGACTTTCTATGCAAGAAAGGCTACACGAACAATGAGAATTATCCTCGTATTTATACGACGATCCTGTGATGGATTTTGTATAAATCTCGGTGTATGAAGATGATCCAATATCATTGGAACCTTAGAAGGTATTAAGAAATCAAGCTCTTACCGAGTCGAGTTCAAATAAAAGATTTGGATCAAACCAACATCGCCTAGGCTTGCGGCTTGAGCATACCCTTAAGAGATTCTAGTACATCACCCAACCTACACTCGTAAAGTGTTGGAAAAGTTCGGCTTTGAAAAGGCATATCCTTCGAAGTGTCGATGGTCGGAGATCCTTGCGCAGAAGACAAGGACCCGCATGACCTAAAGAAGAGGGGAGGAAGTCCCGGGACCAGAACTCTGCACTGACGAGTGCGATAGGAGCACTCATGTATTTAGCAAACTGTACTAGATCAGGCATTGCATTTACCGTAAACCTATTAGCAAGGTATAATACAGAACCTACCAAAAGCATTGGCAGGAAATAATGGACATCTTCTGTTACCTCCAAGAAAGCAAAGAACTTGGTCTATTCTACAGAAAGAACCAAGACTTGTGTATGAATGACTATGCAGATGTCGGGTTCCTGTCGAACCCGCATACAGCCAAGTCGCAAACATACTATGTATTCCTATGTGGTGGAACTGCAATTCCATGAAAATCGTCTAAGCAAAGTCTTGTATCGACTTTGACGAACCACTCGCAAATTATAGCACTGTACGAGGCCTCACAGGAATGTGCTTGGCTTCATGGAAGATTCACCACATCCAAAGCATCATTTGATTGAATACCACAGAAACCCCCACAATTATCTATGAAGATAATGCAGCTTGTATTGCGAAAGTGCAAATGAGTTATGTGAAGAATCCCCTCATAAAGTATATCAATCACAAGTTCTTCTATGCTCACGAAATGCAAAAGATGGACGAAATTAAGGTACTGCATACTAAGTCATGTGAAAATCTTGCAGATTTATTCACTAAGTCACTTCCAGCGTCTAGTTTTGAAAGATGCATACGTGGAATTGGAATGATAAGACTTAGACAAGTACAGAATTCAGGGGGAGAATCTTCACGAACTCATTATTGAATCTTGAACACGAAGATCGAGTACCCAAAGAATAAATCCCGGAGATCAAATGAAATTGGGTGGATTGTACTCTTTTCCTTACGAGTTTTCCCAAGTTTCTACTAAGGTTTTTGATGAGGCAATTCGTGCAACACAGCAGAACGCATGACATGTACTCTTTCTCCAAATTTTTCCCACTGGGTTTTTATGGAGTTTTGACGAGACATGAACATGTTGGATGAGTGTTCAAGGGGGAGTGTTAAGAAACCGTCCCGTGACTCGGAGAGTCTGGCCAAGACGGAGCCTGACCGGAGAGTCCCGCCCAGTTGAACTCCTCATCCCATAGTCTATAAATAGAGGTCACCCCTCATCATGTAACCCGATTGTTCAAGGAATAAAGCGAACTCAAGTCCCGCATATCTCTGTGTTCATTCTATTGTTGTGTTCTTGTGTTCTTCATCGTTCTTACGATTCTGATCATTGTATACGAGGTACCCGTTCGGACTGGACTCGCCAGCGACGGTTACTCAACAAAAATCAAAGTACACAGAAATAGCGCTTGACGAACGTCGGGCTTTGACGGCCACCACAATGTTAGAGCTGCTGCGTGGTTGGTAGCTAAGATAGATGTACAAACTGCTGGCTTTGCCGAAACCGACCATCACGGCGTAACTCCGGCGGCTAATTCGGGGTAGCTAATCGCTGGGAAGAACAATTGACGATTAGCTCCAAGATCAAGCAGGAACCGATACCGCAGAGGTAGGATTGTAGAGCACTCGTGGAAATAATTTGACGAGGTTATATCACAACGACAAGAACAGAAGCGAAATAATGTTGCAGCAGAAACTTCCATTTGAACATTATTTCTCCGTGAGCACCATAATCTACTTGGTCATCAACACCAAATTCAGTTAGACAAAAACCGGTAACTCTTACCACGAACAAGTATATAATCCTGTCGACACTTAAAACAAAACAAAATCCCAGAATACATAACATGTCACTGAGAAGAACCCAACCAAAAAGTACTTCAAATTCAATTGGAGAGGTATTCCGTAGCAGCTACCATCACAGCAGGCTCCGACAAGAAATCATCCATCTACAGATAGAAACGCGATAATCTAAGCTCCAACTCTTTAACTTATATAATAAAAGTTACAGCCATCAAAACTACTTTGTTTTCCATGTCCATGAATCACTTTGGGAGTGCAATAGTAAATAGCATGTGTCTTCATCCCAGACGGCCTCCATCTTCACTAATCACAAGTCTATAGAGATATCAAATGTGTCAAATAAATATTTTTTTAGCTACAAGGAACAAGCACACATGATCTTATTGAGGCCAATAATCACAATATGCAGTATTGTATGCATCATAAGCTAAGGACGTAAATTTACATGGTCTAGCAAGGGGCCATGAAGAACCAACATGATGAAACCATTCTTCAAATAAAAGAAGAAACAAGGACCCGGACATATATTTATATGCTTCTCATACGAGACAAAGTAAGTAATATTTCTAAATTTCTGGAAATGATATTTAATATAAAAAAATCTATGAAATTTTAAAGGAAGCACGATGGAAATGCAATGGCTTTAAGATCAGCTCGGGAGGACCCAAATTCCAATATCTACTCAGCCATGGGCTGATGGGCATAGATGTCCTTGTTTGCTACATACAAGAGAATGATAAGATCACTAATGATACCATAATCTACAGTTACAGCAGATATGGTTGCAAAAAAATGCATTTTCATCTTGCATTCTTGTGCAAACAATGGAAGAAAAATTGATAGAACATAGCTATGAACATATGCTATCATGGACACTCCTAAAAATATGACCAGACCTGTAGATTTGAGGTGACGATATCATAATCTGCTACATTCCACCTACAAATTGTCACACGTCATCATTGCCAGCTGGGCAAAAACAAAAGAATCAGTGACCCTTTTGCCTCGAATTTATAATTCATGATGATGTGCATATTCAAATTATAAAAAACATTCCATTTAAATACGAAATTTACAAGCAGTTTCAGTAAACCAAAGGGAGTCTTTTGCAAAGAAAAGAGTCTCTGGTGCGGCCAAACAGTCGACAACTACAATGGTAGATCGTTCAAAATGTTGCTCTTTGGAAAAAATTTCATCAGGTGTAGTAAAATTTTGGCATGGCAACTTCTGGACTAACACATTTTGCAACAGTAGAGGAAACAATACAAAGTCGAACTCAATGCATTGTCTGGACTATCATGAGAAAGCAATGTTTTGCTTTCATATTCTGCTACATGTTTACTTATTAATGATGAACTGTCCCATACATGAATTAGTGATAATGGTCTTCTCTTTCCATAAATCCTTCTGAGCCATAAATTAGAGATGGAACCTAACCATCAACGGTTATTAGTAAGTGAATCCTTAAGGTTTATCCACCTTTTGGGGCTTGATGTTCATCTAGTTTCATCTTGACCTACAACAAGGACCATGCGAAAGTATAAGATTGGTTTCAACACGACAAACTTCATCACCAAATTTAATTTTTTATTTTGAAAAACACATTATAATTTACAAAAGGTTTGTCATCATACTAATCCCTCCATATAATTACATTTACATGATGGTTATGACTTATGAGGTGCACATTTCAGACAAACTTAACAAACATAATGCCAAAAACCTAAGAACTGCATGAGAATGTCAACTTGGCCTATCCTCCTCCATGTATAATGCAACTGGCATTTGAAATGTTTCAAATTGTTCGTCTAACTCGAAAACCATCAATGTTAGATATTCTGTGTAACACATACAAACATCAAAATGATCAAAGGATCATTAATGAATAGTCTGCCTGGACCACAGGGCTTGTTGTCTAACAAAATAGATCTAAAGAAATTAAAAACAATGACACAACAAAGATGGGCTAAAACCATCAAATCGTCAACAAAATGTTGGTTTTTGGCAAAGGAGATCTCATATAAGTATGAAATTAGTAATGCATGGGAAAACCCATTTGGTGAACATCTACAAAGGATTGAAGATTGCCACTGTATGCAGCATATACTGAAACACAAGGTGGTCTATTCGGAGCATTGGAATTCATAGTTGTTCAAGTTAAACCAAAATTTTCATGCAGAATATTGAGAGCTTGAATGACCCACAAGCAAAAGGGATAGTATGCTCGTTTGCGCAGACAACAAACTCATTGATTTATTATGCGTACTTGATAATGAATAACGCAGGCTTGAAATCACAACCACCACAAACACACATCAAATTCCTATTGCCACTTTATACTCAACCTAAAAGTCAGGCATCTAATTAAGGAAAATTGCTCTACGCCGCGGTGATAGATGTGTTCGTGATCAGTCCACACCAATCTACTCTATAGCAACAAACAAATATGCTTCATAACTGAAGTCATCAAACATTGCGAAAACAGCTAATGAAACAGAGAACTTCAGACCAGGGCAAACAATCACCTTCGGAAAGCCAGCCGAATCCCCTGCGGGCCGGGGCGGCGAGGAGCGACGTCATGAGCGCCGACGCCGTGGCGCTGTGCATGGGCATCAGCGACTCCAAGCAGACACTGCTCATCTCCACCGGCGATCTCCAGATGCCGAAACACAGACACCAAGCTTTTCATCCAGATCAAGAAAACGGGAAAAGAAAAGTGAAGGTTCCTGGAGAACCAGAGACCAAGAGCGCCCGTACCTTAGGAGGACGCGGGGAGCAGAGCCGGGCAGCCGCCTCGGGAGCGGAGCCGGCCCGGAGCGGGAGGCGGCTCTGGCGGCCGCGCCGCGGAGGGAGGAGGAGGCGGCGGCTCCGGATCGGAGGAAGGATCTCGCGGCGGCGGCCATTGCGGCGGTGCGGGTGTGTGGTGTGGTGGCGTGCGGCAGGAGGAGGGGGTGGAGAGAGGCTAAAACCCTACAGCTAGCTGGGCTGGACAAGGCAATGGTTGCCTGTCCCGCAACCCTATACTCGGGTTGGCCTCGCCCGCGGCCCACGGGAGTCTGGGCCGCCAGCCCATTCTTCGCGCCGTGATTCGTGAAATTTCAGCGAGTCGGACGGCAATCCGGGCGACACGAGCGGCACGGTAAGGATAGCAACTCCGCACCAATCAACCATGGTACCGTGCGTGAGGTCCAATGCCCATCAACTTACAACAACAACAAAAACAGTACTTCCTCTTGTTTTACGGTATTAGTACGGCATACATACCTAGAAGATACAAAGTTTAGATAAAAAATGGAATTTGATCATATTAGATAGACGTAGTATTGCTCTGTCTAGGGACAAATATGATGTAATTTCATTAAAAAAACCTACTTAAATAATGTGCGTACACGCACCGTACTAATACCGTGAAACGAGGGCCTTGTGAGAGCATTTAATGATAGTGGGTGCTCGGTTTTAATGGACCGAATGGTTTGTTGCGTGGAATAAAGTGGTGCGGTACTCCAGTAGGTACAATGGTTAGTGGTGGCCAAACGCACGCCCGCAAGCACGGCACGGCTAGCCTGTTACTCGTACATGTTAGCCTCACGGCCTATGATCAGCGTAGGTACTTTTATTCTATTTGGGCCATCTGGTATTAAATTTGAAAAATGTAAAAGAAATCATAGAAAATATATTGATTTTTAAACAAAATCAAAATAAAATCTATATATTCTTATAAAATGAATTGTATAAAATTTAAAAACTGCAAAAAAAAAACTATTTAAACATAAAAAATAAAAAATCATATAAAAATAAACAGCCCTGCCAAACACGATGTGATACTTGCTGTGGCAAAATTGTAGCTAGACTGGACCGGATCAACAATACCTTATCTCAGCCCAACCGGACAAACACGACCAACATTGTCATGGATCAATGCTGCATCCTATGATCCTATCTAAGTAGCCAACAGTTTCGTCGTGCACCTTGGAGCGCAAATTATGGCCTACATGTTGTTTGTCTGCTCGAATTATTGTGCGCCACTTGTGGTCCATCATGCATACTCTGTGCCTATCTGAAAAGTCTAAGAAAGCAAACTAGTAATTGTACACTCAAAATAAGAGGTCTGTGAAATGGACTGTTTTTTTAAGTAAAAAACTATCGTATTCTAAAATTTTATTTACAACTCTATTATACATAAATTACAGTAAATTATTTATATAATTTTGACTATTAATCATTATAATTATTCTTGAAAGTCCTAATAACTAATATTTCCATCACATGATTTAAAATCTCATATGTATTTTGGGAGGTTTAGCAAAAACAATGATAAAAATAAAATAAAATTATATACCAACAAAATATGGTAACACGGTGAATCCGTTATGTTCTTCACATGTACTTTGAGAGATTGAGAAAAACAAAGATAATAAATAAAATTATATACCTACAAAATACGGTAATGTGGTGAACTATTATATTTTGAAGAAAAAAAATTATAATAAATTCAGACCAAATTCTTTAGATGGAAAAAAATGTAAATCTCAAAGCATATCGAACGAATGAAAATTTAACTATTATTATTATTATTATTTTACAGCACATCAACAACACGGATCTTATAAACGGATATAAAAGTAACAGTTTTAAACCCTTAATTTATCCTTTTCCATCGCAGGCACACGAAATTGGATCCGTGCGCCGACAGATGAACAGTGAGGTAGGTAGAAGAGCATTGCTAAAGCATTTGTTAATACAGTAGACATATATCTCATTATCCACACAAGTTATTCATCCGCTCACATTGGCAGCTAGCTCTACCTTAACTCCTTAAGTAGTAACGACGTACTGCAAGCTTGCAGCAAACAGAGAGAAGTGCATGCAAACACAAACTCTTAGCAACATTACATATTGATTGCAAGCAGAAACACACGCCTCATCTCGCTCATGGAATGTACTGCTCGTTCTGGTTTTCCTGGAAACCGTTCTGGTTGTCCACCACCCCATCGCCGAACTCGTTGCCGTTCCCGTACTCGTACCCGGCTGCGTTGCCATACCTCCCCCGCCGCTCGCCGGGGCGCCCGTACCCGGAGCCGGACTCCTCCTCGGGGCGCGTCCGCGCCGGGATGGACTCGTAGCCGTAGCCGTACTTGCCGGTGTCCACGTCGTAGTAGTACCGGCCGTTCTGGTGGAACCGCGTGTCGCTCATCCCGTAGTGCTGCCGCTGCCTGCCGCGCTTGCCCGCGTACGACATCGGCCTCCCCCTGCCGCTGCCGTTGTCGGCGTACGGCATCGGCCTCCCCCTGCCGCTGCCGTTGTCGGCGTACGACGGCTCGGCGCCCTCGCCGCCTCCATCCACCGGGACGGCCTCCTCCTCGGGAGACGTCTGCACGTTGGTGGTCGTCAGCTTCTCGGCGTTGCGGTGCACGCCTCGGCGGAAGTAGGCCGGCGGGTAGTTCTCCTCCGGGCGGCCGTAGAGCCCGTACCCGCGGGTGCTGCCGCTGGACGGCCGGGAAAATGCCGGCACGCTGTTGGGGTCCGCCGCTTCCGGCACCACGGTGGTGGAGGCCGCTGCCTTTTCGGGCTCGACGTCTTCGGGGCGCGTCGTCTTGCTGAAAAACAGGCGGTCACCCCACGCGTCGGCGCCGAAGGAGAGGAAGGCGAAGACGGCGAAGAGGAAGATCAGGTGCTGAGCAGAGGAAGCCATGGAAGCGTCGGTGGTAGCTGGCTACCAGCCTACTAGTACAAACGCAACGCTGCAGGGCGTACTGTGTTTGTTTCTGTGCGCGCCCACTTATTTATAGCCGTGTCGATCTGGTGGCCATGTGCGGTGTGGGACAATTGGACCGTTTTTCCGTAGCAATCAGGGCCAGGGGTAGAAAGGAGATGGGAACAGAAAGGCAAATTTATTACACAGGTTTAGAAAAAAGAAGAAGAAGAAAGGGCCGTGTGATGGTGCGGGGATTGCGCCGGGGGTCGTGATGGAATTTGGTGCACGCTGCGTGTGAGATCTAGGAGGCATATGCGTAGGTCTCGCATTGATGGAAGTCACGAGCTACGAACAGAGAGCAAGCGATTGAGTTTGGCCCAGAGCATTTCGCCAGCGTGAGCTTTTAAATATCTCTCGCTCTACATGATCATTCACCACGTCGTGACCGTGAGTTACTGTTAGGGAGAGTAGTGTTGGTTGTAAGTAAAGTCTCAAGTTGGTTCATCTGGTACGTAATCAAACACCGCACCAAACTCGCGTGCTGTTTTAGCTGTGCTGTCGTATTTTCATCGGATTCTGAGGATATGTTGTTATTAATCAATTGGCACTGAACGATGGAAAGAGTAAACAGTTTGCTAGACTTGATCAGAATCCAGAGTAACCCATGCCAGGCGCACCGTCAGCCGGAGATTTCGACCAGATGGGACGTTGCCGTCTGCCAGCATTTGATCCACCGTTCTAGACCTCACATCGCGTTCCCGCCATGAGGACACGGGGGCCCAGGCTTATGTACGTTTCGGCCCAACTCAGTAAGCAGGGATGCGCTAAAAATTTAGGTCTTTGATTACGGGCGGCACGGACGTGAACTAGTGAAAGTATGGCTTTCACATGATGAGGCCCAGTTAACTGGGCGTTAGCTTTATATGGGCCATGCCCACCAGGCCGAGTATTTGTGGATGGGTCATTGCAGACCGAGTGACCGACATTAGATTCTTTTGCCAGTCCAGCCAGGAATGTCGATGTGCATACGCCCTAGTGGATGATCTGGTCCTATCACTTACTGGTGAAACGGCCCGGATATCGGCCTTGCTATATCACGATTGTACTTGACTGTTTTTTTTTTTTGAGTCGGATACGGGTTTGGATTATTTGAGAGACAGATACGGGACAGAAACGTGACGGATTCAGGTCAGAAATAGCTAAAACTATATACGGATAGTGCACGCATACATACAGCAATATACGTTGGATCAAACCACATGACTACATGACCATAATACCAAGTTATCAACCAAGAAGCGTCTATGTGATGGGAGGGACGAGGAGGTCGGCAGAGGCGCTCGTGCGGGCGATGGCTGACGTCAGTGTCGTGCTGCTCTTTTAGAACGAGGCCTACCTCCACCCCGAGAAAGTCAAATCTCCAAGCATCTTATCCTTTTTTTACTAGATTGTTTGTTTCTTGATTCACAGGAGAAGCTAGTTGATGGATGTCCGCCATCGAAAACTCCCGATATAAGTTTCCTATCCAGAATTTGACGGATATTGTATGCTTTGTATCCTATCCCAAATTTGGATTCAACTATCCGAATCTCGTCCCGAATCCAACCAGATAGTGAAATCCCTTCTCGGCTCCTGCTTTGGATCGGGAGAGAAATATTTGTCCTGTTTTCACCCCTACTAGCACCTAGTTGTGCCAAATGGGCGGCCCGGCACGGCCTGACCCCGCCCGACTGTAAGATCGAGGTGGCCGACTAGAGGGAGGTGAATAGGCGGTTTTAAAAATCTTTAGCACTAAAACCAATATATAATGCGAAAGCTAATAACAAATTGGTTTTGCACAATTAAAACCTAAATCAACTAGGCTTTCCTAAGTGCACCAACAATATGAATACAACACAATGAAAGCAATCATACAATGATATATAAGCAATTAAAGCATGTAATGTAAATTGCTCAAAGTAAAGCACAAGATAAAACAAGATGACACAATTATGTTTTACCGTGGTGTTCGGAGACTTGCCGGTCTCCCCTAATCCACGTTGAGGTAAGCCCAACCACGTTGGACCGGCTCCACTAATTAAGCCAACACCTCCGAGGTAAGTCCAACCACTTGGACCGGTTCCAACACGAACCAACACCTTGCTCCACTAAGGTTGCTCTTCCTCCACTCCGGAGATAGCGAGCACCAAACCACTCACAACACGCCGGTCCTTCTCACAAGCTTCTTGAGAATATCACCGATCACAACGCCTCCACGTCATCTAGGTGTCGACAAACACCAAGACTAACAAGACTCAATTTTCACTTGAACTAATCAAGTGTCAACGCTCAAGTGGATACGCAATCCACTACCTAAGGCAACACATGCACTTAGGGCTTGCTCTCAAATCTCACCAAGTGCAACACATGCACAAAAGAGGGTGAGAGGCTTGTTCTTAGCTCAAGAGACTCAATAGAGGTTCACAATAACACCAGCAACCTTCTCCAACCAGCCAAAGTGGGTATTTATAGCCCACACCAAAAAACTAACAGTTGGGAAAAAGATTCCCTCGAAACTGCACAGGGCCGGTATGATCGCCCAAGCCCAACGGCTATAAAACTAGTCGTTGGACCTTCGGCCGGTCGGACCGCCAACTAATGGACGGTCTGACCACCGCTAAATCGGTTAGACCGCCAAGGTTGGCCGGTCCGACCGCCCTAGGAAAATCAGCACAACCCAAAATGGTGCTTCTCTGGAATAAATGTACCACGAGAACTCCGGTACTTCCGCACTACGGAAGTACCGTTTTCTCAACAGCGGAACTACCGCACATAAAATAAATTCAAGGGGAAATCGGTCGGACCGCCCAACACATGGCAGTCGAACCGATTTTCCCCCTATCAGACCGGTGACCCCTGGCGGTCAGACCGCCAGGCCACAGAGACCAAACCCTTTTGACTTTGCTCAAATGGCAAAACACATTTGCCCATTTGAGTGCATTTTCAACAAGATTTCAAAGATGATATTCTCAGTAGGTTACAAAACACATTTGCAACCTTTAGAATACTCATCACAAGGAATAAAGTGCATGGACTTACACCATTTGTAAAATACATTTGCAAACTTAAGTCACATGCCACAAGAAATCACACATGAGCTTCAACTATTTACAAAACACATTCGCAAATAACAGCATCATGCCACAAGGCTAAGGTGCATGGACTTCAACCATTCGTGAAATACATTTACAAACTATAGTCCCATGCTACAAAGATTAAATGCATGAGCATTAATTATTTGCAAAACACAATCGTAAATAATAGCTCTATGCATAGACGAGCTAGAGCAAACATAATGAGCTATCAACACATGACTAACTCATGCTACTAGTCAAGACTCCTCTTAATAGTATGGCAATCCTATACTAGCAATCCGGTCTACCAACCAAACACCAAGACAGGTAAAATACTAGGAACACATCCTTAGCCCTAGCTAGTCATACCTTTGCCTTGCATCTTCTTGAAACTTGATGACGCACATCAACACTTCAAGTCTGGGTCCTTGACTTGACAATCATCAACACATGATGGTCTCCTTTTTCTTCAAGTTCTTCTCTTGAATATGCATCAACTCATGATGCATTCTTCACTTGACCTCCATCAACACATGATGGGTCTTCTCTTGACTTGATGTGCATCAACACATGATGCATCATTTTCTTCAAGTCTTGATATGCATCAACGCATGATGCATCCTTCATTTAGACCTCCATCAACACATGATGGGTCTTCTCTTCGAACATCATCGACACACGATGATTCGCACTTCTTCAAGCTCTTCATATGCATCAACACATGATGCATCCCTTCACTTGAATCTTGACTTGATGATCAACTCATGATCAAGTCTTCATCATCCTGGAACATAACCTATATATCCAACTCATGGAAAAATTTAGTTCCACAATATGATTATCATTAATTACCACATCATACCATTAACTCATAATGGTGGGACAAGATACTTCAATCTTTCCCTCTTTGGTAATTGATGATAACCATTTCAATCACACATAAATTGAATTGTAGATAAAGGTAACACTATATGAGTATATATATAAACTACACAAGTCATATATATACTCACAACACGAGTATGCGAGAACTAAACAAATTCTACATACTCAAAACTGGAGTATACGAGAACTACATAAGTTCTATATACTCAAAACATGAATATACAAAAACTACATAAGTTTTATATATTCGAAACATGAGTATACACGAACTACACAAGTTCTATATACTCAAAACATAAGTATACAAAGACTACACAAGTTTTGTATATTCAAAACATAAGTATACAAAGACTACACAAGTTTTGTATACACATACGGATATGTTTCAAAGTAAGGATCCCAAATATATGTGGTAAACGTAGTATGGATCAATACTAATGAAACCACAAAATATAGCATGAACTCCCCCTAAATGTGTGCATACACAAATGTGTAAATAGAAACATATGCACATATTCAAGATATACTTATGGTGGAGTTCAACCTATATTTTGGATCCGAGGAATGCAACATTATATAAGAGTATAAGTCGAATGCATACCTCGTTGAATTTCACCTTTATATCCAAATAAAACTACACACTAGATATAGCAATAGAAATGTTAGTCTCATAATTAGATTTGTCATTAATCACCAAAACACTCTATTAACTCATAATGGCGGGTCTAGATTCTTCACCGACCCCGCCAGGCACGACCCATTCCGGCCCGCAAAAAAATTGTCATGTCGGGCCGACCCATGTGCATGGGTGGTGGCCCAAGCACAGCCCGAAGAGCGGTTGTGTCGTGCCGTACCAGCACGAGCCCGTTTGGTCATTTATAGCCCACTTAGCCTGAAAAATGAAAAAAAAAAAACCCGAAATAAAAATAAAAATGGGTGGTTTCAAAAAAATATGTAGAATTCATAAATACATATGAAAGTCGTAAAAAATAAGACAAACATATTGAAAATATAATAAAGAGCTTTATTAATATTGAAATGACTGCCTCGTTAAAACTTTTGCCAAATAAAAACTCAACATGATAAAATATTGGCAAAGGAAAAGGAGTACAACTTATAGCTCTACATATATCTTTGTTCTATGTGTCATTGTCGAGGTACAGATTTTTGAACATGTCCAACAACTTTGTATTTTGCATAGAGTGTTGTGTTCGCGAATCAGCTTGTTCCCAGTCCTTCCTTCACGATTAGAAGTATCTCCACCATCTCACTCGTGATGCGTGTTCTCATCTCCTCCAATATTCTTATAGAAAGATTGAAAGCATACTCAAAGGAAACTGTCGAGACAGGAACAATTAACACAACCTGTGCAAGTATGGATAGCACGGGATGTGTTAACTTATGGGCATGTCACCATTGCAAAAATTTAAAACCTTCTGAGTTGAAATCCGCCATATCGTTGTTCAGATAGGTGGATAGTTCATGACTCTTTGGGGTTATTCTTGATTGAGCAGGCGAAGCTATAGAAGAATAAGACCTGGACCTAGAGGAAAAGCCACCGAAGATCTTGCCTCACATATTTGTCTTGCTACTTGAGGCGAGGGCTACTAGAAGTCGTTACAAGTGGACTCTCCAGAACTTATTTTCATATATTTGGTAAACCTTGTGTAATCGAGAACAAACTTATACAAAATAGTTTGTATAGTCTAGCCCTGTAGCATCACTAAGAAGATCAAGAATATTACCAAATGCTTCACTTTTACCTCTACGATCTAAAACAAATGCAAATGCATATAGGTAAGAGACTTCTCTCCAATATTTAAGGTATTTAGTTTTCATAGAAATAATAGCCTCATGTAAAACTAAGTCATTTTCATATATTTTCAATTGAGTAGTAATATGTAAAGTACGATGCATAATAATAGGAGATATTGGGTAGCACACAGTGGACAAAGCAATAGCAGCCTCATAAAGTTTTTCTAAAAACTGTAATATCTTATCAGCAATGAACCAATATTGCTTAGTCAATAGTATACTACCGTTAGTGCTATGATAGTGTGTTTGAATAAAAATGGAAAAAACGCTCTTATATGGTTAAAAAAACTCTTAAGCATCAGGTAAGTAGAGTTCCACCTTACGAGCATGTCCAAACCGAACTCTATTGGACATACACCCATTGCCCCAGAAGTTCTTATATGCTGCTATTCTTACGTTGGAATTATTCAAGAAAGATATCGCATTGTGAAAATATTTAAGATACACATCCAACCTCTTCAAACCGGATTTGACTATAAGGTTAATAATGTGACAAGTGCATCGCTGGATGTAGCAAGAAGGAATCGCGTATGTATCGAAGACTGGAGTAAGAATGGATTAAGTACACGTTACGTCCCTCAACTATGCACATAGTTTAATATTTGTCCCTCAATCAAAATACCAAACGTAATGCATGCTCGAAGTGTCAATACCGGGCAGAAGCAACCCTTTCGTGCGTTCGAGGGTTGTTTTGTCCGACGTGGCATCCACGTTGGCCGCTGACTGCGCCTCACTCTCACTACCAGACCAGAAATTCTCCAACTCTCTCTCTCTCTCTCCCACCTCACTCTCACCCCCCTTTCCGTGGTGACGGGAAATCCCCAATTCGGAGCTCCCTTCCCCTCGATTCACCCCTCACAGCCTCACTCTCACTCCCTCTATCCTCACCAACAAGAAATCCCCAAAGTCCCTTCCTGAGCTCCCCGCGCCTAGATTCCCTCTTCAATCCTAGATCTGGCATGATTTTGGTTTGTCATGCACGATTACTTTGGGTGTTTGCTGGAGCTACTTCGATTAGTGCTGTGGATAGGGTTGTGTAGTAATGCTTTGTGTTAATTTGCATGTAGGTTTATCACAATAGTGATTTATTGCTATTACTCTTATTTACCTATGGATAATTTGGACAAGCTAGATGTTAGGTTCCATTTCAGGGGGGATTTCTTTTATGATGGGAAGAGATTGCATTATTGTGGAGGAAGAGAGGACGTGTCTTACATAGATCGGGATAAGTTGTCACTGCCGAAGGTCAAAGGATATTTGAAGGACCATTGTGAGGATGTGGAATTGGTACTCATGCACTGGCTGTTTCCTAGGAAAGTTTTGAAGAATGGATTGAGGGTGCTAACAGATGATAAGGACTGCCAAACCATGGCTGAATGTATCACTAATGGGGGGTGTTGTGGACATATTTGTTGATGCAGTGAGAGTTGATGTTGGTTCAGATGGCGTGGGTGACAAAGGAGATGAAGTCAGTGATTGGGAAGATGAGGTTGAAGCTTGGCTGTAGACAGATGATGATGAGGCTGTGTCACTAGATGCTAGCAAAGAGGTGGAGGTCATGCCAATGTCACCAGCTGAGATAAAAAAGGATATTGACTGCAAGCAGAAGTTCTACAATGCATTGCCTGATAGGAAGGGGAAGGCAAAGGGTGGCACATGTCAGGTTGCACCTAAAGATTATGGATTTAAGGTTTGACTCCAATACTGACAGTGATTGTCCCTGGAGATGCTAAGACCTTAGAGGATGACGAGGAAGCTACTCAGAATAGAAAGAGATGCAAAGGATCCAACAAAACAGTTGGTGCATAATAATTCAGATTGGATCCGTTATGGACTCTTTATAAGGGGATGCGTGGGCTTTTGGGATGAGAGTTGCATCACCCATCGAAACCCTAGCTGCCACCTCCCCGAAGGCCTTGTTGTGCATGCTAGAGCTAGCACACAGTGCACGACGTTTCACCCCTAGACGTGTGGATACCATAGAGGTGATGTTATGATGGCTGCTGCGCTGATCGAGGGCGATCCGCGACGTATGTATGGAACATGAAAGTCCGTTGGAGGAGACAATTGGCGGCCAAGGACTTTGGATGTTCCACTACTTCCACTACATCGATGCGTGTGATGTTGGATCGAGCTGCCTCGACTGTTCTTTCACTGCACTACACGTCTAGTAGTAACAATCTATGATCTCTTACTCGCAAGTTTTCCCGCTTTATACTGTAGAATTTTTAATTGCTCGCTAGTGTAGCCTATCTATATCCCAACACGCTGCCCCTTCTCCCTTTGCTTTGACCGGCTGCCTCCATCTATGTAGATCTAGTTTTTTTTAATTCATTTTCTCCTTTTTTTTCTGATGTAGATGAATTACTTATGTAATCATTAAATTGATTACTTGTGTAATCATATGATCTGATGATTGTCTTTAAGATTTACTTGTGTGCAAATTCTATTATTGTTGAAATAATTTTTTGGTAGGTTTCATAGGAACGAATATGCAAAAGTTCAAAACAAGGATCCCATATATGTAACATTTTGTATTTCATACTTGGAAATTGAAAATATAGTACGTTTAATGCTTAAATTTATATTTCTCTGTGAATATGAAAAAACAAATTAAATATTTTTAAATAATATCAAACAAGCTATCATTTATCTCATAAGTATTTAAGATATACTTTTTTTTTAAACTCAGAACAGTCAATCAATCTAACTACAAACTAGACTGATAAACATTAAATATTTGCAGTTTAGTCATTCAGTCAAGTCATATAACTTAACCAAAATCTACTTTTCAGAAATTTGTGACCGCACGAGGTTGTCGGGCAAATCTGTGTCATCACGGCCCTGCAGTGTTTGCTGATGCATCGGCAAGCGCATCCACCAGACGTACGTAGGTACGTTCGGCGATGCGTGAAAACGTGGTGGACTCACGTTTGGCAAGAACGTTGCTGCTGCATGCAAGATGTGGCATGCCATCCGGCCCATGCCACGACGGCGCGTCCCTGTTTGACCCTACCGCACACCGCTTTGTTGCTTTGAGTTGGACGGGGTCCGGTTGCTAGTTTGATACCGTTTCGTTTCTCCGCTTTTCACGGAGATGAAGCAGGCAGTGCTGCAGTGGTGTGACCGAGAGAGGCCAGAGCTCAGCCAGTAGCGAGTAATCGCTGCGTACTTATCGGTTATTGATTGCAACAGAATCGGTCAGGTCACCCAGAGCCATAAACGTCCTTCATTGCCTACAATGCTACAAGCCGTACTACAGCACATGTACGTAACGTAACTATATTATCCACGGAGTTTGGCTCACAAGAAAGCCGGTCAGACGAACCAATCTAATCAAGCCAACAAAAGCTTCGTATGTTCCGACCGGATCAACGTGAATTTTAGTTCAAAATCAAGATCGAAATAACACCGTTCCGAATCCATCAAAACGAAAGGTTAAACATGTTACAGCTTTTTACCCGTAATAACGAGAGAGACGGAGTAAGGAGGGAGGGCACTGTGCGCTCTTTACTCGAGGCGCTGGCGGTGGCCTCCTGGTGGGGGAGCAGTGGCTCCTAAAGCGGCAGCAGCTGCTGCGGCCGCGAACAGTGGCCAGTAAACGAGCAGCAGCAGCACCGTTCCACTAAAAGTCTAAAGAACCCAACGCCCAAGGGCAAAAGGCAGAAAAGCCCGTCCAATCCGTCGCCTCGGCGCCTCGCCTCGCCTCGCCCGCACCGTACCCTGCCTCACAGCACAGCTCACTCACGAAACAGAATCATAAAGGCAGGGCCGTCGCAGGCTAGCCACAGCGACGCGGCAGCAACAGCGACCGCGACGCGCGCGGCAGCCGAGGAGAGGACGAGGCGGTCGCTGCAGGGGCAGAGAGGCATGGGGGGCTAAGAAGGAGATGGCTGGAGAGCGACGCCCTCGCGGGCATTAATGGGGTCCTCCTCGCGGTAGCGGTTGATTCCCCCGTCTTTTAACTAACCCCACTCATCCGGACGGGGGTAGAACGCAGGGGCTCACGGCTGCGGGGGGCAGAACCCTAGCGGGTGGGTGGGCGCCATGGGCATCGATCTCAACACGGTGGACGAGCCGGCGCTGGCGGTGTGCCGTGAACTGTGGCACGCGTGCGCGGGGCCGGTGGTGGCGCTGCCGCGGCGGGGCAGCGCGGTCGTCTACCTGCCGCAGGGGCACCTCGCGGCGGCCGGCGGCGGAGGAGGGGAGGTGGCGGTGGCGGTAGCCCTGCCGCCGCACGTGGTGTGCCGCGTCGTGGACGTCGAGCTATGTGTGAGTGGAGTACTATGCTCACGTCATGTGGGGTTTTGGTTTCTGGCCATATTGGTGGCTTGAATTTGTTTTGATAATTGGGTCGCATGCTTATTTGCAGGCGGATGCGGTGACGGACGAGGTGTATGCGAGGCTGGCGCTGGTGGCGGAGGGCGAGGTAAATCACTCGATTGGATTCGTGTGCTCCCGTGATTGGGTGAGATTTTGGGGTGTGAAATGTCGCTGCTTTGGCTCGTTTTCAGGTTTCGGAGTGGTGTCAGCATGTATTGTAATGGCACAGTGTGTGCGCTTAGATTTTGTTTAAATGTGCAAAACCGGGCATTTATAGTTCTATCTACTCTTGTTTAGCTACTTTATTTGGGCCTTGCTAGATCTACTGCGTCTGAGTAATGAGTATACTACCTTTTCTATGTGCAATGTGGCTTCATTTAGCATGCCTATGCCTATGCCTAGCATGCCGCCATTTGCATATCGTGGTACCTGATCAACCACTCTGGCGCATCATTTATCAACTCAATGACCAATGGCAATTGACACACTTTCGAATTTTGCCTGTTCTCTTCATAAAAGGAAAGGGAAAAAAATAATCTTTTGTTTGTGAAATTGCACTGTTAGATGCATCAACTGCACGTTTGGTTGGTTCAGATCTTTCAGAGAAACATGCGTGGTGGTGGAATTGATGGGGAAGATGACATGGATGATGATGATGGAGAAAGGAAGTCCCGGATGCTGCACATGTTTTGCAAGACACTTACGGCCTCTGACACAAGCACACACGGAGGTTTCTCTGTTCCTCGCCGTGCTGCTGAGGACTGCTTCCCACCTCTGGTAGTTTGATTTGGGCCAGTTGGCACTTGAATGACTCCTTGGCAGCTTGGCTTGTGTTGCAACTCTAACCACTTCTGATTGCTTTGTTCCTTCGTAGGATTACAAGCAGCTCAGGCCTTCCCAAGAGCTTGTTGCCAAGGATTTGCACGGAGCGAAATGGAGGTTCCGCCATATTTATAGAGGTGAGATCAGTACTGATGGTGTACTTGATCAGGAGTGGGCAATACCCTTTTTATGTTATGTACTAGTTCAGTTGCTAGTAAATGCTTACATTTGGCTCTTCTATGTGGAACTTATGTAGTTATGTATCAATGTATCATGCTTCCATATACTTTTATATTTCAGAGGCAAAGACCATTGCTAAAAGCTCTGAACTGCATTTTGGCTTTCAAAGATATACCTAATCTAAATCTTGGAGGACTATTTTACTCTACATTAGACATAGGAAAAGGTCCATTTTACACCATTGAACTCTTCAAAAAGTCTTGATTTCAACCCTGAATTACAAAACCGGACATCCGACACCCTCAACTATCAAAACCATTCAGTTTACCCCCTTCAACCCAAACTGGGGTGGTTTTGTGTGATGTGGCGCTGACATCACATCTACATTAGCACACATATCACTATATTTTGCCACCTCATCAGCCAAGTCACCTCCTCCCTTTCTTCTTTCTCCTTCCCGCACGCCTTTGCTTTTCTAGCCCTAGCCGATCTCCCTTGGCCACCGCATGCGTTGCCGTCCCTTGGCCACCTCGGCCTACCGCCGCCGTCTCCGGCTCTGCCCGCCCCCTTCGCCTCTACCTCGGCCTTCCGTGGCCACCTCCGGCTCCACCTCGGCCTTGCCCTCCCGGCTCCGCCTTAGCCTCTGGCTCCACCCACCCTCTCCGCCTCCGCCTTCCACGGCCGCCTCCGGCTCTGTCTCGGCCTCACCCTCCCGGCTCTTGCTCCCCCTCCCCCTCCCCCTCCGCCTCCGCCTTCCACGGCCACCTCCGCCTCCGCCTCCGCCTTCCACGGCCGCCTCTGGCCCTCCGCCTCGGCCTTCTGCGGCTGTATCCGCCTCGGCCACTCGGCTCCAGCGGTGGACGGCGACAGGTGGCGCCGGTGCCGGGGAGGGGGAGACCAGACTGGATCTGAGCCACCGCCGGATTCGCGTCGTACCCGCCTCGTCCTCCGCCCGGCCCCTCTGTCTTTGACCTTAGCCCGCCTGCCCCTTACTACGGTTGAGGGCGGTGTCGAGGGCAAAGGAGGCGGCGAGGCGTGGGCGCCCAGGGGAGGGGGTGGGATGGCCAGCACGAGGGCCGTGTCGGTGACCGTGCCAACGCTTTCGCTGGATGCCTCGGCGCAGGTGGAGTCGGCGTGGCCATCCTTCCCTCGTCCTTATGCTCCTCGTCTCCCGCCCAGGCGCCCCCTCTGTCGTTGGAGCCCACGGCGGTGTTCCTGTCGCCTTCCGCGTACCATCGGATGTTGTCGAGCACTGGGCTGCTCCATGGCGTGCTGGCAAAGAGAGGGAGAGGAAGAATAAGATAGGGAGGAAGAAGGGGATGCGGTGGTGGTGGAATAGGAGCTCGGAGTGGAGGGATTGGCGGTGTACCAGGAGTTCTAGAGGGGAGGGATTGGCGGCGAGGGGGTAGAAGAGGGAAGAGAGATGAGTGAGAATGAGAGGAAGAAGAAAGGAAATGAGAGGATGACATGTGGGCCCTGTAAATATTTTTTTTGGTTTTATTTGCTGAGTGCTGCCATGTCATCGAAAAGAATCTTACGTGTAAAAACCATTTACAGGTAGGCGTCACGTCAGACAAAACCGCCCCATTTTGGGTTGAGGGGGGTAAACTGGACGGTTTTGATAGTTGAGGGTGTTGGATGTCTGGTTTTGTAGTTCAGGGTTAAAATCCAAGTCTTTTCGAAGAGTTTAAGGTTGTAAAATGAACTTTTTCCTAAGATATATATGGCAGATGTAGCCTAAACTCTTTCTTACTTTCAAGGCACTACTAGTTTTTCCTGTATGTAGCCATGCATTGGAACATTGTTTATGTTTTTTTTGCTGCCAGTTCCTTTTGTGATTAGTGTTTTGATGGACTGACATAGGCTTCCTTGATAACCTGCTCCATAACTTCCTTTGTTTCATGAATTAAAGTTTTTCTGCATCGGCCAAACCATACTCATATGAGTTGGATTATACTTTTGCAGCTTGCACTATTTTTTTTACAAGTTCTATTATACTACTGCATACAATGGAATATTGTGTGCAGCGATAATTACTTTAATTATTCACTCAGCACTTTTTCTGACGAAAATAGTGACTTCGGCATAAAGGACAAGCTGCTTACTGCTGTTAGAGATATATATGTGTTAGAGTAGTATTCTAGATATTATTTGGTTTCCTTATCTGTAACCTGTACTTGCTCATTGGCCCCCTGATAATACAAGTTGCTATTCCTAACATAGTGTCAGAGCATTAGGGTTACCTCTTCCTAGCCGCCGCCGCCGGCTTTCCCCCTCGTTCGTGCAACTCCGTCTGCCGCTTCGTCGGCTTCATCTTCTCTCCCGACGGCGACGGCCAACTACCGCCTCGTCTCCGCACGGGCCTCAGGTGCTGCTCGGATCAACGCCGCCACGCGACGCCGCCATCACTGCCGCCGCCGGCCTCCGCGTCTCATTGGCGCCGCCACCACCACCATCCGCCGCTCGTCGCCGCCGCCGACGCTTGAACGGCCGGCATCTTCGCGCCGCCTCCGCGTCAATAGCCGCCTTCCGTCGCCGCCTCCTCCCGCCGTGGCCGCCGCCGTTGTCGCCTCCCGATCCGCGTGGCCGCCGCCGCCGCCTCCACACGCGCCGGCCGCTACGCTTATCACCTCCGCGACGGGCGGCCACGCCGACGCTTGAATGCCTCATCGCATCGACTCCTCCGCGTGGGCCGCCGCTCCGGAAGCAAACGCTGGGGGAACCCTAGTCCCCCAGCAGTGCTTGTCGAAGCAGGCCGGACGATTCGGCCCATTAAAAGGCGATCGATTCGGCCGAGCGGAAAAACGTTGTTCTAACCGCCGCGCCGTCCGCGCCGCCGTTAGACTTCGTTCGCGTGGTCGCCGCGCCTCCGTAGCCACGCTACCAATGGGCATCGCTTCTCTCTCGCCGCCGGTGATCTTCGGCGGTGTTAATTTCACCGACTTCGTGTCTCACATGCGCATCCACATGCGTGGTCTTCGTGTCCGGGGCGTCCTCTCTGGCGATGTTACCTGCCCGCCTTGCCCTACTCCTCCGACGGAGTCACGTCACGACTATCCTCGACACCGACAAGGCCGCTGAGGCCAGCCGCCTTGATGAGAAGGCCGCCTTGCCGATGAGAAGGTCGCCTCGCCTACCAAGAGGCTCGATTTCTACATGGATCGCTTGATCGCCTACACTCGGTGGTACGACGACGACGCCGGCCGCCTGCCTTCTTCATCGCTAGTGTCCGGCCTCGGCCTCTTACGAGGTTGTGGGATTTTCTTCTACCGTCGGATGTGGACTCACCTTCGCCATCGCTACGAACTCTCCGGAGATGCCTCTACCTTTCAGTGGTTCGCCAGAGCACTCTCTTCGCGGGTGACGCCATCGTTGACGCCTTCTATGCTCGAGTTCTCGCCGTCGCGCCACCGGACTCTCTTCGCACCGCCGCCGCCGCTCCTGCTCATGCCGCCTGGTCAGACGTCCGATCCGAGTTTCAGCGTGTCACGAGTTCCTTACTCGCCGCCCCGAAGTTCGAGCGAGGCGTGACCCGGCTTCTTGCACGCCACCTCGTGTCACTCTTCCGAGGCCCTTACCGAGATACGCAGAGAGGAGACTCGTCTCGAGCGGTCTTTGGTCCGATGCCACTCCTCGATGATCGCCACTGCCCACCGCTACACCGATCGCTTCCACGCTTCAAGACATTGCCTTCTCCACGTGGCCGCCACAGTGGTGGTGGCGCGCTCCATCTGGCGGTGGCCGCCCTCGCCGCTCTCCTATCGCGACAAAGTCGGCCACATTGAGTCCCAGCATAATAAGAAGCGCCGCATCTTTCACGCCGTTCTTCTCCTAGCACTGGCACCGGTACTTCTACATCGACTACTTCCGCAGTTTCTCTCACTTAGCAGGAGATAGCCAGACTTCGACGCTTGCTTGCCACTTCAGGTTCTCCCTCGACAAGTTCTGCAGGTTCTGCGACTGACTCTTCGGGCACTGAGAAACCACCTCCTACACAGTCAGGTACCTCCCGTGGATCCTTGATTCCGGAGTATCTTTTCACATGACTTATGATTCTTCCACTCTGTCTTTTGTTACACCTCTTGATTCCCCTGTCAGCGTGCTTACTGCTGATGGTACCTCTCTTTCTATCTCTGGTCGAGGACCTCTTAGCAACTCATCTTTTCATGTTCCTTCTGTTGCTCATGTTCCTCGCCTAACCATGCAGCTTCTTTCTGCTGGACAGATTACTGACCTTGGTTGTCGGGTCATTCTTGACTCTGACTCTTGTTGTGTTCAGACCGCCACACGGGCTCGGTTGGTTCTGGCCTTCAGCGCCTTGACTCACAACGTCTCTGGGAGCTTGACTGGCTTCACCTTCCTTCCGCTGCCACCGTCGCCACCAGTCTCTCCGCTTCTGCCACTTCGTCTACCAGCTCTTTCTAGCAGTGGCATCACCGACTTGGTCATTTGTGTGGATCTCGTCTGTCATCTTTAGTCCGTCGTGGTCTTCTGGGGTCTGTCTCAGGAGACGTATCTTTAGATTGTCAGGGCTGTAAATTAGGGAAACAGATTCAGCTTCCCTATTCTCATAGTGAGTCGGTGTCTCAGCGACCATTTGATCTTATTCATTCAGATGTTTGGGGTCCGGCTCCCTTTCGAAAGGGGGCCATCGATATTATATCATTTTTATAGATGATTTTTCTCGCCACACTTGGATATATTTTATGTCTTCTCGTAGTGAGGCCCCGTTTATCTATAAACAATTTGCTACTATGGTTCGCACACAGTTTTCCACTCCTATTCGTGTCTTTCGTGCTGACTTTGCTGGCGAGTACCTCTCGTTACCTGCGCAGTTTTCTTGCTGAGAAAGGCACCCTCGCCCAGTTCTCTTGTCCTGGTGCTCATGCTCAGAATGGTGTCGCTGAGCGTAAGCATCGTCACCTCCTTGAGACGGCTCGTACCTTGATGATTGCCGCCTCTATCCCACCGGGCCGAGGCCGTTTCCACTGCCACCTATCTCGTCAACATTCAGCCCTCTTCTGCTCTTCAGGGTGAGATCCCGGTTGAGCGTCTCTGTGATCTTACTCCAGACTACTCTGCCATTCGTTTGTTTGGCTGTGTTTGCTGCGTTCTTGCACCTCGAGAACGCACCAAACTAAATGCTCAGTCTGTTGAATGTGTTTTTATGGGATACAGTGCCGAGCACAAGGGCTATCGGTGCTGGGATTCTGTTGGTCGACGGATGCGGATTTCTCGGGGTGTGACTTTTGATGAGTCTCGTCCCTTGTACCCACGTCCTGCCTCTCCTTCGGTTTCCTCTGTGGAGTCCCTGTTTTTTTGACCTTTCCAGATACACCCATCTCTGTCTTGCCCTCGTCCACCCGTCCCACTGAGTCTCCACATTACCTCCCGAGGCCTCTCTGCCGTTGTCGCCTCCTGCTTCGTCGCCTGTGGCTCCTCAGGCTCCTCCCACTCTTTTTTACACTCGTCGACCTCGTATTGAGGCTCTTCCAGATGAGCCATCTTCCCCTGATGTTTCATCTTCTCCTGATACTCCATCTTCCCCTGATGGGTCATCATCTCCTCGCTACGGTCTCCACGATCGTTGGTTGATTCGGCCTCTTGCCTATTTTGGTCTTGCTGGTGCAGCTACCCATGAGCCTGTCTCCTACCGGGATGCTGTTACTCATCCTGAGTGGCAGCATGCCATGGCCGAGGAGATTGCTGCTCTTGAGCGTACTGGTACTTGGGATCTTGTTCCTTTTCCATCTCACTCTTGTCCCATCACGTGTAAGTGGGTTTATAAGATTAAGACTCGCTCTGATGGCTCTCTTGAGCGCTATAAGGCGCGTCTTGTTGCTCGTGGCTTCCAGCAGGAGCCTGGTCGTGACTACGACGAGACTTTTGCTTCTGTGGCCCACATGACCACTGTTCGCACTCTTCTTTCGGTGGAGTTTGTTCACCATTGGTCTGTTTCTCGGCTTGATGTCAAGAATGCCTTTCTTAATGGCGAGTTGCGTGAGGTCTACATGCATCCGCCTCCTGGGTATTCTGTTCCTGAGGGTATGGTCTGTCGTCTTCGTCGCTCTCTCTATGGCCTTAAACAAGCCCCTCGTGCTTGGTTTGAGCGCTTGTCCTCTGTGGTCACTGCTGCTGGCTTCTTAGCTAGTGATCATGATCCTGCTCTTTTTGTCCACACTTCGTCTCGTGGTCGGACTCTTCTTCTATATGTTGATGATATGATCATCACCGGAGATAATTCTGAGTACATTGCTTTTGTCAAGACTCATCTGAGTATCTTGGTCCTCTTCGTTACTTTCTTGGGATTGAGGTTACTTCCACTCCAGACGGTTTCTTTATGTCCCAAGAGAAGTATATTCAGGATCTTCTTGATTGCGCTTCTCTCACTGACCAGCGTACTGTTGAGACTCCCATGGAGCTCAACGTTCATCTCCGGCCCTCTGATGGCGAGCTTCTTTCTGATCCGACTCGCTATCGTCATCTTGTTGGGAGTCTTGTCTACCTTGCTGTTACTCGTCCGGATATCATTTATACAATTTATGTTCTGAGTCAGTTCGTTTCTGCTCCCACTCAGGTCCACTACAACCACCTTCTTCGAGTTCTGCGATACCTTCGTGGGACTATCTCTCGACGTCTCTTCTTTCCACGCTCTAGCTCGTTACAGCTTCAGGCTTATTCACATGCTACTTGGGCCAGCGATCCCTCTGATCTTGGTGGTTCTCTCATTTGCCTGGAAGACGAAGAAACAGACTGCAGTGTCCCGATCGAGTCAGAGGCTGAGTTGCGAGCTATGGCTCTCTTGACAGCAGAGATTACTTGGCTACGGTGGTTACTTGAGGATTTTGGTGTTTCTGTCACTACACCGACTCCTCTCTTGTCAGACAGTACAGGTGCTATCAGTATTGCCCGTGATCCTGTGAAGTATGAGCCCACTAAGCATATTGGTGTTGATGCTTCCTTCTTGAGGTCTTGTGTGCATGATCAGGTGATTGGCTGATTGCTCTTGATACAAATTCAATTTGAGTTTCGATTTTCGATTGAATAACGGATTTCTTCACGAAGGCCTAGACTCGAGCACGTGATTGCTCTTCAAGATGCGCCTTGAGTTTCAGATAACGGATTTCTTCACCTTTCCAAACTCAGTGTTGTTGATCCACCATGAGTTTGAGGGGGTTAGAGATATATATGTGTTAGAGTAGGATTCTAGATATTATTTGGTTTCCTTATCTGTAACCTGTACTTGTGTATATATACTGGCCCATTCCCCCCCTGATAATACAAGTTGCTATTCCTAACAACTGCTACTAATGTTTCTGTAAAGTACTTTTTTTAGAGAACATTCTGTAAAGTACTTCTACCATCCACTATAATTCTGAGGGAACTGCTATCAGTTATTTTGTAGTCCTTGCAAATGATGGAGCAAAGTATCTCCTGTGAATGTGATGTTATGAAATGTTCCTTTGCATTCCAGGTCAACCTCGTAGGCATCTTTTAACAACCGGATGGAGTTCATTTGTCAATAAAAAGAAACTTGTCTCTGGGGATGCAGTCTTATTTCTCCGGTAAGCATATGGACAATGTGATAAACTCAACAACTTTGTGTTTTATTTCTTTTATTCAGCAAATTGTTTTTCCCTTTGTAGAGGTGATGATGGTGAACTAAGACTGGGTGTAAGGAGAGCCATTCAGCTTAAAAATGAGGCCCTTTTTAAAGCTTTCAGTAGCGACAGCTCAAAGATACACACTCTCTCTGCTGTGGCTAATTCCTTGAAACATAGGAGTGTTTTTCACATTTGTTACAACCCAAGGTTTGTTTATTAAAGCATATAATATTCATTTTGATGTAGTGAAGGTTGCTCCAAAATTGGACATACATACTGGCATGATACAATATGATGTTGATAAGGTGGTTGGCGTTCATTCAAAAGTAGCAGTCTAGCGACACTGATAATAATACATATGTCAAAGAGAACGATACAACCCTTGATATATTTGTAGGCATTGAGATTGCACACATTTTGTCGTCGATAATACTTTCATAGTTTTTCATTTGTATTTTTTGCTAATATATAACACCAACGATCAATCAAAAGTTGTATATTAAAGACCCCAAGTAGCAGGGGGGGTATAGATAGAATATCCTCTTACATTTTGAATCTGAATTCTTGGACTCTGCAGGGCTACTGCATCAGAATTTATTGTTCCATATTGGAAGTTCCTGAAGGGCTTGAACCATCCTTTTTGTATTGGAATGAGGTTTAAGATTCAGTACGAGAGTGAGGATGCTAACGAGAGGTGTCTCCTTTTCAACTCAACTAAAATTCGCTTTTGTACAATATTTCATGGAGTCTTACTTTCTGTGTGGTAGGCGCTCTGGAATTATTGCAGGCATTAACGACGTAGATCCCATGAGATGGCCTGGCTCAAAATGGAGAAGCCTGCTGGTATGCATTTCAGCCGATTGTATTAAGCATTTAACCTCTTAACTCCCAACCCCATTATCTCCTGGTTGCCTGGTGTGCTTTTAGAAAACTTTATTTCTTTTGGAGTTGTTATGTTGACCTGACCATCTGACCGAATCTGACTTAAAATATTCCCGGTGAGGCGAAAGTGCTTGTACTGCGCTATGACAGAAATGCACCCTCATATGTTTACCCTTCTGATTGCCAAGTATGGTAGGCGTCTCTCCATGAGCACATCACAGATTGACTAGTATCACCTAACTCCTCTAGCCAAATAGAGAGTGATTGGGAAAAAATGTTGTGGGTAATGATTTTGGATTCCAATCAATGGGGCCCAAATTTCATAAGGGATTGGCCAAAACATCTGATTAAAACAGGGTCAGACCACAGGATGTGCCTAACAACCTAGAATGCGATTTTTGAGTTTTTGACCTTTGTCTAGGGGTACTTGTCCATAAACAAAGTGTAGTGACGAAAATGTCTGACATTTAGCAATGAATCATGATGTTTTACTTGGGAAATAAGAAGTAAACTGTGTTCTATTCATTTGCTCTAGATGGAAAATATTTATATATGTTTGTATGAAGGCACCTTTGGTGCAGCATCATTGAAGATGAATTCATCTTTTTAGTTGTGCCTTTTTATTTAGAATGAATCTGTGGTATACAGGTTCACTAATATCTGCAGATTGAAATGCTGCCTTTTCGTACAGGTAAGATGGGGGAATGGTACTGACTGTAACAGCCAAAATAGAGTATCTCCATGGGAGATCGAGATAGTTGGTGGTTCAGTCTCTATTACTCAGTCTCTGTCAGCATCCAGTTCTAAACGAACCAAGTTGTGTCCTCAGGGCAATTTGAACGTTCCAACTCTGTGTAAGTTCCCAGTTCCCACAACACAAGGCCGATGTCTGTACGTATATATTGTACTCTAACCATATGTTAATTGACTTTTCAATTAAATACTGTAGATGGGAATGGTCATCCAGATTCCATGGAAACTGAAAAGTTCCCCAGGGTCTTGCAAGGTCAAGAATTGATGGGTTCTATAACCCATCGTGTTATAGGTTCTCCTCAGTCAGCTGATATCACAAATTTTAAATCTTATGGCACTAGGAGATTCCTTACTGATGCACGAAGCTGCATGTTGAGTGGTCCAACAAGCAGACTTCCACCGTGGAACTCCGGTTTTACCTACCAATCTGTAGGCTTTGGTGAATCTGTTGGATTCCCAGAGGTCTTGCAAGGTCAAGAAACTTCTCAGACAGTTCCTCTGTTCCAAGGAATGATGTCTGATGCTTGTTCATTGAAAGGCAGATATAGGTCGTTTAACTATATGCGTACCTCAGCTCCCATGAGTGGATTATCAGCTGCAACTCGAGGATGTTCTCTCTCGCTATCTACTCTGCCACCAGCACAAGTGCCTTCTCCCTCATCCGATCTTCCGTTTAACCAAACAGTGGTTCCACAGCTTGAACTGGCAAGCAAGAACGACAACAAAGATGCAAATGGCAGCCAACCTAACCCGTTTGGAATTGGAAACGCTTCAACACCTGGATATGCTGCTAAGCCTGGGCCTGATGGAAGGGAGGTAGGCAGAAATAGTTGCAGGCTTTTTGGTTTTTGCTTAACTGAGAAGATTCTGCCAACAGAAGAAGATGGTGTCAAGGAAGGGAATTATGAAACTGATTGCCAAAATCCTCGGATGCTAGAGTTGTTCGGACACAGCGGCTCAACTCCTGGTGCTCTTCACGCTCTCTGCGCTGCTCCGCTAGGAATATGATGCTACTTCAGTATGTACTTCCTAGTGCTTTGTAAGAAAGTTTACTTTCCCAGTATTCCTGCCGATGCCATGAGCTGCCTTTGGACCTCATACCCTCTATTGGTATGCAAAAGCTAATCAGTCATTTGCACAAGGAGAGATCTTTGGTGAAGAGCGACGGCCACTCCATGCCTCGCCCAGGTACAATTAGCATTTTCTTGTGCCGTTCTAGTCTCACCGTATCCTGATGCCTGCAATGAAGCAAATAAAGTGCGTTGATTGTACACTCTATGTACCCTGCAGGCCTGCATGCTTCTTTAGAGTCATGTGAAGGGCAGTGATCTTTGGCATCAGCGTTTAATGTACCCTATATATGTACTGTATTTCTGTATTTCAGAAGTCCTGTATTGCTTTCTGAAGCTGTATGACGAACCTTGGTTGCTGTCTCGTTGGTCGTGACTGTATCGGTACCGAACGCTAGTGCTATGTTTATGTCATGTTTCTTCTGGGCCTACATCGTGCTTTGCCTTTGGATGCTTGATTCAACGCTTGATAGATCATGTTCTTACTAAGGGATGGATGCGAATAATCAATGACAACTGCAGATGTTACCTGATACTGTATCAGCATAGGCAGTGTTCAGTGTTCTTCGCGTGCAGATGTGGATGTGCCGATGAACTTGCACAATGGAAAGACACGCAAATACATTTGCGCGATAGATATTTGTTGAATTTGGACGGTGAACACACGAACATAAACCAGAGTAAGATGAAATCTAAGGGTAGACTTCGATTACTGAGCGGATGCCAAGGATGGGCAGGATCTTGTAGCTGCTGAAGCCGGCGTACGTCGTGGAATATCTTGCGCCTCTCGCGCTCGTCCCACCACCGTCATCATCACGCCCCACAGCAGCTGCGTCTCGGTGGCCCTCGCGTCCGCCGGGCTCGACCCCACCACCAAGTCCATCACGATCACCCTGCCGCCGGCCTCCCTCTCCGGGATCGCCTCCCTGCACCGCCGCCATATCCGCACGCGCTCCTCGTCCCCCCCACCCATGCAAAATCCACTGCCAAAAAAAGCCCAAAGCAACCGCATTCATTGCGAAGTACAGTGCGACTGTGCGAGGAAGCTACTAAGCTAGGATAAACTGACCAAAGAAGGTGGCTGAGTCCTGACCTTGAGAAGGACCGCATCGGCCTTAGGGTCGTGCTCGAACATGTCTCCGGCGGCGAACTCCAAGCCGCCGTAGTCGCCCGGCGGGACTGCCAAGACTGTAGCTCATCTAAACTTCAGGCTGTAGCAAATCAGAGAGAAGCGAAGGGAAGTTAATGAAGTTCCGACGCTCCAGATTTGATTCGCGGATGCTGGTGATGCTCACTGCTCAGTTGGTCGTTGAGACTACCGAGGACAATTCAGTTTTCACTGTTACCTCTGTTATCTCTGTAATTTCAGTTTAACTTCAGTAAATCAATTCGGAACTCTAGTTGTATTAAATCAGTTAACGATGGAAGGAAAAGGCAACCCGATTGGTGCCATTTATATGTTCTTAGCTAGGGTTAGAGTACGGTAGTTTCGTTTCCCTATATCCAGATTGATTCCAGGTCAGGTTTATTTCCCCAAATTGATCGTACAAAATCCTAGTTTGTGACAAATGGTGTCAGAGTATCTTTTCCTCAGAGTCATGTTGGAATTGAGGCGGAAGGAAGGTTGGTGATTCTAACTCATCGTAAAATCCTTGTACTTCCTCCAGATTCTGGCGGTGACAGAGATTATGAGCGTGTACAGGGAAGGTTCCAGATTTGATATGCGGTAAAATCTTCGAACTAATCGCTCAGATCTTGGGAGAATGACTCGAGGTGGTATGAAAGATGGAGCTGGTGACAGAGCTGAGGGTTCAGAGTCGACGGCGGTAAGGCAAGAGGTGGCGGATCTAAAGCTTCAGGTGGATGCTAAGATGGGAGCACTCCATGGCTATATGAATGGGTTACGAGGTGAAATGGCCGAGATCAAAGAACTCTTGCGTTCCTTGGTAAAACCGGTGACGGGAGATACTGATCCTCGGGTGCTTGATGCCGAAGCGGAAGGAGAGGAAGAAATGAGAAGGAGAGTTCGTGCATTGGCAGATTTGGATTTAAACAGTATGGGAATCCGAAATCAGTCCCAGCAATGTGACATCCATGCGAGCAACTCTCCTATGGGGCATTCAGTAGCACCAGGTTTCAGAGGAAATATCCAGGTACCTCGCGCAGAATCCCCCACTCTTAACTCGCTAGGAGGTATTGGTGTCAGAAGAGAAATGAGCGACCAAATGAATAGGACTGTGAACCAAGATGACAAAAGCAGTGAGTTCTTGAAATCCATTGCAAAAGGACCTAGATTAGACTTTCCTGTATTCGATGGTGAGAATCCTCTGGGGTGGATTAGGCAGTGTGATAAATACTTCGAACTAGCCAGGGTACCAGAAGAAAACAGGTGTGATTTGGCTACCTCTTACATGACATGAAGAGTTGACAATTGGTTAAGGGGCTCTGGAATTATGGCTAATCCAATCTCTTTGTCCATGTTGAAGCTAAGGCTTTGTGATTGGTTTGCAGCCCATAGTATCTATGACATCATTGAAGAATTCCATGTGGTACAACAACAGTCCAATGTGGCTCAGTACATTGATAAGTTTGAGGAATTGATGGCGATTACGAAGCGTGAGAACCCCATTCTAAGGGAAGACTACTTTGTGAGATGTTTTGTTAAGAGATTAAGGGAAGACATCAAGCATTATATCAAGCGACATAGACCCAGAGCCTTTGTGAGGCTTACTGGATGTCTAAAGACCTGGAAAAAGGGGCAAATACCAATGCAAAGAGAGCTAGTCCATCATCAAGTGTTGGTTATTAGAGAGGAGGTCTTGCTAGAGGAGGATTTCAGAAGCAAAACTACATGAATGTGATGAATAGACAAGGGAGTAACAAAGATGCAGAAAAGAAGTCTATCAGGTCAGTATATCCTGTGGTAATCACAAGGGAGCAGGGAAAGTGTTGGTATTGTGCTGAAAAATGGGTTCCAGGACACACCTGCAAACAGTCGAAAGTGCTTAACATCATGGTTATGGATCCTGAAAATATTGATGAAGGAGAGTTGAATCAGGCTTTAGATGATGAGAGAAGATAATCAGAGGAAAGATGAGGAACCACCAGGAGAAAAGGAGCTATTGCAAATTTCCCTACAAGCCTTAAAGGGAGTTCCTACTGTGGCTACTTTTTCAGTGATTGTCACTCTAAAGGGAAGAAGAGGAGTGGCACTGGTGAATAGTGGCAGCTCACATACTTTTATTGTCTTGAAGTTTGCTACTAGTGCTCAATGTGTAGCTCAAAATAATGAACCGCAAAAGGTGACAGTAGCTGGAGGTGGAATCTTGTATACTGGGGCATATTTGACCAAGTGTGAGTATAACATACAAGGGGAGAAGTTTATGGGGACTTTTAAGGTTTTGAAATTACAATATTATGATATTATCTTGGGGTATGATTGGATCTACACTCATAGTTCCATTAAGTTGAATATGAAGACTAGAGAATTGAATATTATAAAAGGACAATAGGAGGTAACCTTCTGTGATTTCACTACAACACAACCTAAAAAATCATCAATGCCATCCAGCTTAACAAGCTATGCAATAAAGAGATCATGGGTTTTGTGATACAACATAGTGAAGATAAGAAGGAAAGACTTGACCATCCACTCCCTGCTGAAGTGCTACTGCTGTTGGAAAACTATCGGCCAGTGTTCAGTGAGACTACTGAACTTCCTCCTATCAAGCATTGTGATCACTCTATTCATTTGAAGCCAGATTCTACTCCCCCAAATGTGAGGCCCTATATAGTTCCATATGAACAGAAGTATGAATTGGAAAAACAGATCAAGTAGTTATTAGAATTTGCTATAATCAGGCCGAGTGAAAGTCCTTATGCCTCACCTGCCATCTTAGTGAGAAAAATATGGTAGTTGGAGAATGTGCATCGGTTATAGGAAACTCAAAGCTCAAACAGTGAAGAATAAATTTCCAATTCCTGTGATAGAGAATTTGCTTGATGAATTACATAGAACACAATACTTTTTCAAGTTGGATTTGAGATTAGGTTATCACCAAGTGAGGATGAAAGAGGGGAACATCTTCAATACAACCTTCAGAACATATTTTGGGCACATTGAATATCTAGTTATGCCTTTCGGTCTCACAAACGCTCCTGCCACTTTTCAATCTCTCATGAACACTATATTCAGTGAATACCTAAGGAAATTCATTTTGGTCACTTTGACGACATCCTGATTTATAGCAAAGACTTACAAGAGCATCTCATCCACCTAGAGACTATACTGAAATTGCTGCAGAAAGAACAACTATTTGCAAAGTTAAGCAAGTGCGCATTTGTTGTCAAGCAAGTTGACTACCTTGGTCACATCATCAATGGAGAAGGAGTGTCTACCGTGTAGGGATACGGGTAGGCTACGTAGCTGGTAATTCAAAAATTCTACCACGTAAACCAGAATACCAGGCAAGCAAGAGACCACAGATTGTTACCACTAGACACGTAATGCAGCAGAATGAAGAGGAGCAGCCCGGTCCAACGAAGAGCGTGTCGATGTAGTGGTCGTAGTTGATCGCCCGACGTAGTTGATCGTTCAACGTAGTCGATCGCCCAGCGTAGTCGTCGCCGGTCGTCTCCTCCAGCAACCGATCGCTTTCCTTGCAATATCGCGGATCGTCCTCGAGCGCAACACCAACCGTAGTAGTGCCTCTACGGTATCCACACGTCCAGGGCAGGAACACCGTACGTCGGTGTGCTAGCACCAAGTCGCACGGGAAGGCTCTCTCAAGAAGATGACGGCTAGGGTTTTGGAGCAACTCACATCAACTCTTGTCGTGTGTCTCCTCTGTTACCTATCTCTCTATTCCCAACAGCCTCAAGTATCTCCTTGAATAGTACCCGTGACGGATCCTATCCGAACACGTTTGAAGAATCGTATCCGTACTGGTTTGTTCCAACCCGTTAAGTGTGTGACCCTGTAGGTTCGTGCATAATCAGTTGTGACTCGGAAAATCCTTTTCGATTACGAGTCATCATCGGCACCTAGCAGGATATAACGATTCCCGAATACACACGAATTATATCGGACGAACTTTAATGTAATATGATCTATGACCTGGTCCTATTTGGTCTTGACCAGTTCACAACTCCTTACAATCAGGTTTCAACCAGCCTACGACCAGCTCATATTTGGTCTCAACAAGTTCGTAACTCCTTACAACCAGGTTTTGTCCACTTAGTGATCATATTCGACCAGCCTACGACTAGCTCATATCTCCATACGACTAGTCCGTATCTGATCAAACTAAATGACCTGCTCATGTATTCTCCTTTTGCCCCACGATATCTGGTTGAACTCCAAGTGAGATGTTGTGCCATCCATAGATTGTTCAATACTTTCTCGATTAAGTGTTGGATAACTTCATGTGGTCAAACCCTTCGACCACCAGTTGCATGACAATGCACTTTCTTTATCCGACCACATCGAGGGGTCCAGAGACATCGCTCCTCTTATATTAGGAGGGGCAAATCTCACATCCGACCAGTCACATTCCTCTGCATGTTTCATAGTATACTCGAAAGCTACCTTTATGACCACCGGGTTACGGAGTAGCATTTAGCAACCACAAAGTGTACTATTACACGTATAGTAAACCATGTTGATCTTAGGTCTAAGGATTATACATCATCATTGTTTGAGACCAATCGATGACACATGAAATCATAATAATCTCAGAAGTGTCTCAAGGTGGGTCAATCCAACACCATATTATCTAATATGTGTTCACATTATTGATTCGATATCCATATATCCATGACCAGTGAAACATGGTCATCAATCAATACATGTGCTGGTTGATAGAATCACTAGTGTTCCAACCAGTGACTTTCGACCAAAGATACATTTAGAACAACATCATCATAAGTTAAAAGAGCTTCACCAACAAGTTACATACTTGTTAATCTTTATAACCGATGATTCATTCAAGGAACAAAATAATATTTATTCAATAACTCAAACATAGACGTGATATAATTATCTCTATGATTACCTCTAGGGCATATTATCAACAGTCTCCCACTTGTACTAGAGTCAATCAAATAGGTATTGAATACCCTTGGCTTCTGTGTGCACTTGGTCATATTCGACCAGTCCACGATCAGCTCGTATCTCCATACGACTAGTCTAGATCTGGTCGTATCACTATACGACCAGTCCATAACTGGTCGAACTTGCACTAGAGTCAATCATATAGGTATCTTATACCCATTGTTCTTGTGTGCGTCTCATACTTAGGTTGCGGGAGAGACTTTGTCAACAGATCAGCAATATTTAAATCTATGTGCACCTTGCATATCTTCACATCACCTCTCTCAACTATCTCACGAATGATGTGATATCGTCGAAGTATGTGCTTGGACTTTTGATGCAATCTAGTATCCTCAGCTTGTGCAATGGCTTCACTATTATCACAATAGAGACCCATTGAACTAGAAGCACTCGAAACCACACCCAGTTCACAAATGAACTTTCTAATCCATACGACTTCTTTTTGCAGCTTCTGAAGCCGCAATGTACTCGGTCACTGTTGTAGAATCAGCAACCGTTCCTTACTTGGACCTCTTCCAGCTCACTGCTCCTCCATTAAGATAAAACACAAACACTGATTACGATCTGAAATCATCCTGGTCGGTTTGGAAGCTAGTATCGGTGTAACCATTTACGACCAGCCATTTCTCACCACCATACACAAGGAATGCATCCTTAGTCTTTCTCAAGTACTTAAGGATATTCTTGACTGCTATCCAGTGACCTTCACCTGGATCCGACTGATATTTGCTTGTAACACTTAGAGCATACGACACATCTGGTCGTGTACATAATATAGCATACATGATAGATCCAATAGCTGGAGCATATGCAATTCTACTCATTTTGTCTCGCTCATCAGTGGTCGTAGGACACCGATTCTTGCTGAGATTAATGCCATGTGCCATGGGCAAGAAACCTCTCTTAGAATCTTAAATACTGAACCATTTCAACACCTTGTCTATGTACATATTCTGGTTTAATCCAAATAACCTTTTAGATATACCTTTATAGATCTGTATACCAAGAATATATGCTGCATCTCCTAAATCTTTCATTGAGAAACTATTTCTTAATGAAGTTTTAACAAATTCAAGCATATGAATATCATTTTCAACCAGTAGTATGTCATCCACATACAAGATCAGAAACACAAGCTTGCTTCCACTAATCTTCTTGTAAACACAATGTTCTTCTTCGTTCTTGATGAAGTCAAACCCTTCGACCACTTCATCAAAACGAATATTCCAACTCCAGGATGCTTGCTTCAATCCATAGATGAATTTCTTAAGCTTGCATACCTTTGTAACTTCCTTTGGATCGACAAAACCCCCAGGCTTTGTCATGTACACATCCTCACTTAGGTTTCCATTTAGGAAAGCCTTTTGACATCCATTTACCATATCTCATAATCGAAATATGCAGCTATTGCTAGAATGATCCGGATAGACTTAAGCATCGCGACAGGCTAGAAGGTTTCATCATAATTAACACCTTGAATTTGTTTGAAACTCTTTGCGATTAGTCGTGCCTTATGAATGTAAACATTTCCATCCATATCTATCTTTTTTCTTAAAAATCCATTTGTACTCAATGGTGGTAATACCATCAGGTCCATCAACCAAGTTCCAAACTTGATTATCATGCATGGACTTCATTTTGGATCTCATGGCTTCAAACCATAACTCAGAGTCTGGGTCCATCATCGCTTCTGTATAAGTCTTAGACTCATCATTATTCAGTAATAAAATATCATACCCATATCTTTTAGGTAATTAACGTGGCCTTTTAGATTTATGTGGGGCTGATGCCTTATCTACAGGTTCAACAACATCTTGTTCATCCTGTAGAGGTTCAGTAGGACTTGAAAAAATTTCAGATGGTTCCCGAATTTCTTTGAGTTGCACCTTGCTCCCACTGACTCCTTTGGAAAGAAACTCTTTCTCCAAGAAAACACCATCTCGGGCAACAAACACTTTGTTATCAACCCGATTATAAAAAATAATATCCTTTAGTTTCCGTAGGATATCCAACAAAGAAGCACTTATCAGACTTGGGTGTGATTTTATCAGACGTCAAACATTTGACATATACCTCACAACCCCATACCCTGAGACAAGACAATACATGACTCTTTCAGGTTCATATATCATATAGTGTCTTCTCTAGAGTTTTTGATGGAACCCTATTTAAAGTGAAAGCCACTGTTTCTAGAGCGTATCCACAGAATTGCAATGGAAGATCAGATTGGCTCATCATTGACCGAACCATGTCCAACAACAGTCGGTTCCGTTGTTCAGATACCCCATTCCATTGAGGTGTTCCTAGCGGAGTAAGTTGTGGAACAATTCCACATTTCTTTAGATGATCAACAAACTCATGGCTCAAATATTTACCTCCATGATCAGATCGTAGACATTTGATTGTCTTGCCAAGTTGATTCTGCACTTCATTCTAAAATTCTTTGAACTTTTTAAAGGATTCCAACTTATATCTTATTAAGTAGACATAGTCATATTTACTGAAATCATCAGTAAATATTATGATGTACTGAAACCCACCTCTGGTCGAAGTGCTCATTGGGCTACATACATCTGTATGTCCAAGGGCCAGTAAGTCAGTTACCCTCCCACCTCTAGTCGTGAAAGGTGGCCTTGTCATCTTGTCAAGTAAACAAGATTCACATATTTCAATTGATTCAAAATCAAATAAGTTTAAAAGACCATCTTTATGGAGCTACATTATGTGCTTCTCATTTATATGACCTAGACGACAATGCTAAATAAAAGTGGGATTCAAATTATTAGGTTGAAGTCTCTTAGCATTTATGTTATAGATGGACTCATCCTCAAGATTCAAAACATACAATACATTCATTAATGGAGTATGGCCATAAAGCATATCTTCAAAATAAATTAAACAACAATTGTTCTTTATTCTGAATTCGTAACTATCTGCTCCTAAACATGAAGCAGAAATAATATTTTTGCTTAAGGCATGAACATAATAACAATTATTTAGTTCCATGACTAATCCTGGGGGTAAAGCTAATGTTAAAGTGTCAATAGCTAATGCAGCAACTCTTGCTCTATTGCCCACGCGAATATCAACATCTTCTCTTGCCAAACTTCTACTCCTTATCAGTTCCTGCATCGAATTGCATATATGAGCAACCGATCCGGTATCAAATACCCAAGAACTGGTCAGAGAAGAGGCAAGATTAATTTCTATAACATTTATACCTGAACTGGAAGTCTTACTTCCCTTATTCTTTTTCATCTCTGCTAAGTACTTCTTGCAGTTTCTCTTCCAATGTCCAGTCTCATGAGAATGGTAACATTCTGATTCAGGCTTAGGACCCAGTTTGAGCTTCTTAAGCATATCCTTGAGACTCTCGATCTTATTTTGAGTCTTTCCTTTCCCTTTCCCATTTCCCTTTGACACACCCTTCTTCTTGAAGCTAGTAGTCTTTTGAACCATCGTCACATGATTAAAAAATTTCTTAATGCCGTCCTTAGCACCCTTAAGCATGCCATGCAACTCGGTCATTAATTTCTCCATGCCATTCATATGAAAATTCAATATGACAGACTCAAACCTTGCAGTGAGTGATTAGAGAATCACATTAGTAGCCAACTCTTGGATAAGGGGAAAATCAAGCTTTTCCAAGCTCTCAATGTGATAAATCATTTTTATCACATGAGGACTGATCTGGTTACTTTCTGAGAGTCTACAAGAAAACAATACCTTAGAGGTGTTAAACCTCTCCGCTCTTGCTTGATTCTAAAACACACCCTTCAGACCTACAATCATATTGTAAGCTTCTGTGGTCTCATATTGCTTCTGAAGCTCAGAGTTCATGATCGCAAGCATTAGGCAGTGCACATCAACTGCGTCATTGCAATACTTGTCGTAAACATTATTATCAGCACGAGGAGCATCGGCACTCGGTTCCTTGGGATAGGGGCCCTCTAAAATATATTCCTTCTTTTTTTTGTTTGAGAACAATTCTCAAATTACGAAACCAGTCAATGAAGTTTGTACCATTCAGTTTTTCTTTCTCAAGAATAGATCGTGAGTTAAAGGTAGGTGCAGAAGAAGTAGTAGGTGCCATGATATACAACAGAAATATATGCAAAGATTTAACACTATGTTTGTGTAAGATCTTCTATTAGGCACTCATGTTGGTGGTCATGTTTGACCAATCTACGACCAGCTCGTATCTCCATATGACCCGTCTGGATCCAGTCGTATCATCATACAAACTAGTCTGGACTCGGTCGTATCACTATACGACTAGTCTGGATCTGATCATATCACTATACGACTAGTCCATACCTGGTCGAACTTAATCATCAATAGTCGATAAAAGATACTCCCACTATATGATCTAAACCATGTTTCCATCAAACATCATATAGTGAGTTCAAGATTCAAAAATTATTAAGTCCTAGTGAGTTTTGGCATCACTACTAGAAACCTAGTGATTTTAGGTAGGCAACCTCTTGTCAATCATATCACATATGACTCTTGTCTATTGAGTGGCATCTCTATGCCCTGACAACCAACAGTACTATGCCCCTAAGGCCATAAACACTTTTGATAGCCTTGTCAAGTTAAACCAATACTATGCATGTGGGTGTCCCACACCCACCCCATCTTATTAAGATAGTCAATGACACTCTACTTTGGCAAACTTATCAATTAACGATGAAAATCGTGACGGACGCAGCAATTGAAAAGGCATCAAGTGAACTTAATTTTTCTTGAGGGATACTATTCTACCATGTTAAAGCAACTAATTAAAAACATGGTCAAATAGCATGATAGGAATAAACATTCACAGATAATCAAATTAAACTGTGAAATAGTATGGTCCTTATCATGACGATCTCCATCACCATGCTTCCTGTCCTTCGACCATCACTCTTGAAGTCTCCGATCACATTCATCTACTAAGCAATTACTCCTAAAAGCTAGTAATGAATTACAGACACGAATTTCAAGCATTACATGTCGGTACATAGACGCTATACAATAATATATAGCTCGATAGCTATCTCACAGCATGACACGCAGGCCATGAGAAATCCATTCATGTATCACATAAACAATGGCCCATACTATTCATACCAATCCCTGCAAAAATGAGTTATGCATAGGATCCAATTCTACCAGGTGACATGAACATATAATACCATATAACGCAGCTACGACCACGGCGGTCCCGCTAGCAGGTTAGTGGGCGAGGTTCAAAGGGGCAACGCCCTCGGAAACCTTTTCCAGGATATGAATCTTATTCATGTAATCGAGCCTCAGAAATCATCGGATTAATCATATTAACCCTATTTCAAACCAATCTGATCACTATCTTGATACGACCACACACTGCGGCATACTCCGATGGCGAAATTCCTACCGGTGGGAGTATCATGCAAGACAGAGAAATCAAGTCGAGTAAATCATCTGGTCCTTTTAGCTCATACCTCCTCGTAAACCCATCTACTATTGCCAAACACTGATCGATCTCATCGACCAGTGTCTAGACCATTCCATCCACCCGTAGGCTACGCTAGCTGGCAATTCAAAAATTCTACCATGTAAACCAGGATGTCAGGCAAGCAAGAGACCACAGATTGTTACCACCAGACATGCAATGCAGCGGAAGAAGAGTTGGAGCAGCCTGGTCCAATGAAAAGCGCGTCGATGTAGTGGTCGTAGTCGATCATTCGACGTAGTTGATCATTCAACGTAGTCGATCGCCCAGCGTAGTCGTCGTCGATCGTATCCTCCAGTAACCGACCACTTTTCTTGCAATGTTGCAGATCGTCCTCGAGTGCAACAACAACCGCAGTAGCGCATCAACGGTATCAACACGTCCTGGGCTGGAACACTGTACGCCGGTGTGCTAGCACCAAGTCGCACGAGAAAGCTCTCTTAGAAAGATGACGGCTAGGGTTTGGAGCAACTCACGTCAACTCTTGTCGTGTGTCTCCTCTGTTACCTATCTTTCTATTCCCAATAGCTTCAAGCATATCCTTAAATAGTGCTTATGACGGATCCTATTCGAGCACATTTAGAGAAACATATCTGTACTGGTTTATTCCAGCCCATTAAGTGTGTGACCTTGTAGGTTCATGCATAATCTGTTGTAACTCGGAAACTCCTTACCGATCACGAGTCGTCAGTGGCACGTAACAGGACATAACGATTTCTGAATACACACGAATTATATCGCACGAACCTTAATGCAATATGATCTACGATCAGGTCCTATTTGGTCTCGACTAGTTCATAACTCCTTATGGTCAGGTTTCGACCAGCCTACGACCCACTCATATTTGGTATCGACCAGTTCGTAACTCCTTACGACTAGGTTTTGACCACTTAGTGGTCATGTTCGACTAGCCTATGACTAGCTCGTATCTCCATACGACTAGTTCGTATCTGATAGAACTGAATGACCTGCTCATGTATTCTCCTTTTGCCCCACGATATCTGGCTGAACTTGCCTCACGATATCTGGCTGAATTCCAGGTGAGATGTTGTGTCATCCATGTACTGTTAAATACTTTCTCGATCAAGTGTCAGATAATTTCATGTGGTCGAACTCTTTGACCACCAGTGGTATGGCCATGCACTTTTTTATTCGACCACATCGAGGTGCCCAGAGATATCTCTCCTGTTATGTTAGGAGAGGCAAATCCCATATCCGACCAGTCACATTCCACCACATGTTTCATAGCATACTCGAAAGCTACCTTTATGATTACCCGGTTACAGAGTAGACTTTGGCAACCCCAAAGTGTACTCTTACACATATAGAAAACCATGCTGATCTCAGGTATAAGGATTATACATCATCATTGCTTGATACCAACTGATGACACATGAAATCATAACAATCTCAGAAGTGTCTCAAGATGGGTTAATCCAACACCATGTTCTCTAATATGTGTTCACATTATTGATTCGATGCCCATATATCCATGACCCGTGAAACATGCTCATCAAACAATACATGTGTTGGTCGATAGAGTCACTAGTGTTCCAACCAGTGACTTTCAACCAGGGATATAGTTAGAATGACATCATCATAAGTTGAAAGAGCTTCACCAACAAGTCAGATACTTGTTAATCTTTATAACCGATGATTCATTCAAGGAACAAAATAATATTTATTCAATAACTCATAAACATAGACGTGATGCAATTATCTCTATGATTGCCTCTAGGCCATATCACCAACAAACCGATCCTTCCAAAATTGAAGCTGTGAGAGATTGGCCCAGACCTGAGAATGTGATCCAATTGAGAAGTTTCTTAGGGTTGATTGGGCATTACAGAAATTTTGTCAAGGGTTATGGTCTAAATTACAGACCACTGCATGATGCATTGAAGAAGGGAGCATTTCAGTGGGAAGATAAGTAAGACATGGCTTTTCTGGAGCTAAAGGAATGTATGACCACAACTCCTATGTCAGCTCTGCTAGATTTTTCTATGTCCTTTACTCTCGAAACAAATGCTAGTGGCACTGGAATAGGGACAATGTTGATGCAGAAGGGGAGGCCCATTGCTTACTATAGCAAATCGTTGGGAGTAAAAGCTGCTCAACTCTCTACCTATGAAAAAGAGGCCATGGCCATTTTGGAAGCATTGAAGAAATGGAGTCACTACTTCCTTGGAAGTCTACTCACCATTAAGACTGATAAAAAAGTCTGAAATTCATCACTGAACAAAAGATTTATGAGGGAATCCAACACAAACTCATGCTGAAATGTGATTGAATATAAAAAGGGAAAGGAGAACAAGGTGGCAGATGCACTCTCTAGGAAAGGACAGTGTAATGCTTTAACCATAGTCACTCCTGTTTGGATGGAAGAAATTGGGAAGAGTTATGAAAATGACCCCCATTGTCATGAATTACTAGGCCAGATGATCATTAAAGTTGATCAGGATAGTCAGTATACACTACACTCAGGAGTGATAAGATATCAAAGGTAGGATTTTATGTGGAGAATGATTCGGCTCTGAAGGAAAAAAATATTGGATTCCTTGCATGCTTCACCCATCGGAGGGCATTATAGAATTACTGCAACATACCAAAAAGTAAAAAGATTGTTCTTTTGGTATGGACTGAAAAGGGAGATACATAAATTTGTGAATGAATGTGCTGTCTATTAGAGATCTAAGAGTGAACATTGCCATCCTCGTGGACTGCTAGAACCTCTTCCAATTCCTAACATGGCTTGGATGTATATATCCATGTATTTTGTGGAAGTGTTATCCAAATCTAATGGAAAAGAGGTGATATTAGTAGTCATAGATAGGCTTACCAAGTATGGTCATTTCATACCACTTGCGCATCCTTATACTGTTTAGGCAATGGCCCAAGCTTTTATTGAGAATGTATTCAAGTTACATGGTCTGCCCAAAGGCAATTGTCACTGACGGCGACCACATTTTCACCAGCAGATTTTGGCAAGAAAATTTTAAGGCATGGAAGGTTTCACTGAGGTTTAGCATAGTGTATCATCCTCAAACTGATGGTCAAATAGAGAGATTAAACCAATGTCTCGAGTCTTACCTACGATGCATGGCATTCTCTGAACCAATAAGATGGTACTATTGGTTGGCATTAGCTGAGTGGGGGTATAATACTACATACCATTCATCTCTCAAAACTACTCCTTATCAAGCACTCTATGGGAACCCCCATCATTTATTAGTGAAGTTCCTGTTCCTGGACCTGAAAGTGAGGAGGATAGAGATTTTTTGTTAGAGAAAGAAGTAGTGCTCAAACAGATTAAGGATAATCTGGCACAAGCTCAAGCAAGGATGAAGAAATATGCATACCAAAATAGGAGCGAGAGGACTTATGAAGTGGGTGATATGATGTATTTGAAGATGCAACCATATAGGTTGGTTGCATTTGTTCTTAAGTAATTCCTGAAGTTAACCAGCAGTTTTTATGGACCTTTTCGAGTTTTACAGAAAGTAGGAGTTGTGGCTTATCGGCTGTAGTTACCTGTTGGAGTGGGAATCCACCCAGTATTTCATATCAGCCAACTCAAGAAGCATTTGGGTCATCAGGCAATACCAGATCCACAATTGCCCATGGTAGATAAAGATGGAAGGATAAAAATTGAACCTACAGAGGTATTGGACACTCGAGCCATGCCCAGACCACCCCATTTGGTCACACAATTGTTGATTCAGTGGATGAACTTGCCACCTGAAGATTCGACATGGGAAGATCATTGACTTCATCAAAGGAACTTTCCAAGATTTCTATGCCAAAACCATTCGTAGTTGGTTCCTAGTGAATGAACCTTGAGACAAGGTTTTTGTCAGGGGGAAGTATTGTTAATATTGTAGCTCATCTAAACTTCAGGCTGTAGAAAATTAGAGAGAAGCAAAGGGAAGTTAATGAAGTTTCGACGATCCAGATTTGAGCATACCGCTTTGCGGACCCGGTGATGCTCGCTGCTCAGTTGGACGTTGAGACTACTATGAGGACAATTCAGTTTTTACAGTTACCTCTATTATCTCTGTAATTTCAGTTTAACTTCAGTAATTCAATTCAGCACTCAAGTTGTATTAAACCAGTTAACGATGGAAGGAAAAGGCAACCCGATTGATGCCATTTATCTATTCTTAGCTAGGGTTAGAGTACGGTGTTTCCCCATATTCAGATTGATTCCAGACCAGGTTTATTTCCCTAAATTGATCATACAAAATCCCTAGTTTGTGACAGGGACACTCGCGACGACGTGTTGCAGCTCCAGGATGCTGCAGCTGACGTGCAGGAACGCTACAGCGATGGCCTTGGCGACACCGTTGGACCCACTGTTGACGTCCACCAGCGAGGTGAGCCCCTAGAATAGGTCGTCACCATGGTCGTGCACGAGCACATCCATCATGAAGCGGTCGTTGCACGCAATGGCGTCGTTGAACGCCGCGCTGAACTGCGGGTCATCCCCCGCCACTGCCCAGAACTCGCGCCCACTGTGTGCGGCCGCAATGGTGGGGTGCACCACGGCTAGCACGAATAGGGAGAGACCTTGCCCCGCGCCGGGTGCGGAGATGAGGAGCCGCAAGAGCGGGGTGGCCCGTAGGCGTATGTTACTCCACCTCCGACGACCGCGTTGAAGAAGCTGGTGTGCTTGAGTAGCCGCATGAGGCGGCGTAGGTAGGGCGCCCTGAAGGGCGGCAGAGAGAGCTTAGTGACGAGTTCGGGAACTGTGGTGGCGCCGCCGCGGCGGTGGACGGCGTCGGGGATGTCGAGCTCGATGGCGCACCAGAGGGACATGGACTTGGTGTACGCGAAGACGTGGTTCCACAGCTCGGCCTGCGCCTGGAGAGGCTCATTGGCGGTGAGGCTCTCCATGACTAGACGCTTGGTGTCAGAGGTGAACAAGAGGCGAGTTTTTCCCTATCAGTTAACACATTTTTAAGCGAAATAACAAACACAACCCCCGCAAATGAAATGATAAAAAATAACACCCTACTGTGCAAAAACGCCGTGACAAGCTACCTACCATTGACCCAGAGCGTGGCAGGACATGCGACGACCTCCCAACCGGCGACAGATGGCCTGTTGTGCACCCAGATCACAGTAGACCACCTGCTGCTAACCCAGTCTACGGCAGGTGCTGTGCGAAAACAACTTACTCAGGACTAGTTTAGTGATAGGTGGCTCACGAGATCTGCGTCTTGTGATGTGAGGCCGCCGCCATCGACCGGATGCACAACAGCTCCCTCCCTACCGTTTTTAAATGCAGCGGGTGCTATTTTATTTTTGGAGGGCTATTTTTGCTATTTTGCTTAAAAAAGAGGCTAAATGAACCAAAAACTCAAAAGAGGCGCTCGTCTTATTCATCTTCTGAGAAAACAACATTTGTATATGTCATACTCTTATACCTTTTCTTATACTCAGCTGCCCTTGGATCGAATAAGAGTTTGTGAGATATGATATGAGCGTAAACGGTACCAAGAATGAAATGGATGAATATCGTAGAGAGAACCAAAATAACAGTGATGAAGCAACCACGACGAGAGAGAAAGATACAGTGAAGCCGACTGTACCCCTGATGTAACACTATAAATATCCCATCTTTCCTTGTGGAGAGGATGAAAGACTCTCGGGAATAAAAACTGACATATTTACTCATATCGGTGCCACTTCTCCTTTTCCAAAGGACCTCGGGGCTTCACAACTTCTCATTGCAGGGAACACAGAGGTTTCTCCTTTTCTACTATTTGATCTGTAGCTACAACAGTTGGCGTCGTCCGTAGGGAGCGTCAAGCAAATCACACCAACATGGCGCCTAGTAAGAAAAAGGTCGTACACAAGATTTCGGCGGCCGGAGCGGCAACCACAACAGCCACGCCGAAGGCACTGTGGGCCAAATGTAGTAGGACGTTCAGAGCCGAAACGTTGTTGAGGCCACCAAGGAAGAATCCAACAACACCACGCATGGGGAGCTTATCAGAAACAATACTCGACACACTGAGGACTCGTTGCCCGAAGATTACCGAGCCTCTATCTCTGGCCACCTCGGGCATGGCCAGGGAGGCATACAAGGTGGTGCAAAAAGAACCAGCTGACCTTCGCCAGGAACTGCAAAGCCTTCGGTAGCACCACCCCGTAGCGGCGAGCCTAGCAGCCACTACCAACGAATTCAATCTCATTCTTTGGAGGGTGCTACACCGCCTCGCGGCACCCTCATGGCGGTCGGTGGGCCCGTGCTCGGTGGGATTCGAGCTTCCCATTGAGTGCCGGCCTCGAGGCAGCCCGGTGGCCTGCTAACTTCAAGATGCCTGACGTCAAAACCTATGAGGGAAACATCGATCCCCACGGAATTCCTTCGAAGTATATGAGACAAACATCGAAGCCACCGGGGGAGATGATACTACCAAGGCTAAGAGTATCACCCTCGCCCTTGCGGGTGTGGCTCTGATGTGGTTCTTCACCATACCTCCCTGGTCAATATACACATGGGAACAACTCCTGGGTCAAATCCATAATAATTTCCGAGGAAACTATACCGAACCTAGAGACACCCACCTGTTCGTGATAAAACAGACTTCGAATGAGTCCTTGTGCAACTTCTTCAAGGGATTCGTGGAGGTCAAGTGCGAAGTAAAAGGAGCCAACGAGACCACCATCATCAATGCGGCGACCTGCGGCCTCTGAAAGGGTCCCCTTGGCGGAGAGACCAGCCTGGAAGCTCGTCTGCATGGTAACAGAGCTGTTCGATAAAATGGAAGAGTACGCCCGGGCCCAGGAAAATAGCTCTCGAAGGACAGAGTGGAGGCGATCCTAGTAGTGCAGACAACATGCGAAGGCGAAGCCCTTGCCAAGAAATCAGCCTAGACGAGCGAGGTGGCGGAAGGTGTGACAACATCGCACACCGATGAGCGTCAAGGTCGATCAAGATGACGGGCCTGTCGAATATACCACGTGAAAGATGGTTAGACCTCCGAAAGAGGTAGGTGAGGCGACCGCAGCGGTTGGGGTCACGGCTGAGGACGTAGGGGTGGCCGCAACCAGGATGCATGGGGCGGCGCTGAGGCGGCCGTATTGTGGTGCGACCTTCACGGTGAGGGGTCGTACTTGACCAAGGAATGCTACACCATAGCGGCCATGAGGGACTACATGAACCGGGGACCACCCTGTGGTGAGCATGAAAAAGAGTGGTGATCCAACAATGAACTGACAACAACACCACAAAGACCCCGCATCGAAGCTGTAGGCGGAGACCACCGGCGAGCAATCATCGGAACCATTACTGCGAAGTCCTCTCTAAGCCTAGGGTCTAGGAGGTAGCAGTGCGCCTACGCCAGGCAGATCCTCCATGTGGTGTCGTACACCGCCAACACGCCCCCAAAGTACGGGGAGGTCCCCATTACTTTTAGTCTCGAGGACATAGAAGGGTTGTATTTCCCACACCAAGACCCCCTCATCATTTCTGCAAATGTCACAGACTTAGAAGTTAGGCACATCCTCATGGACGGAGGTATCTATGCTGATCTTTTCTTCGCAGAAGCCTTCGACAAAATAATGATCCCCCGAGACCGTCTAAGCCTGCCAGACATACTACTGATAGGCTTCAGGGGTAGGACAGTAACGGTCATAGGTCAAATGGACCTACCCATAACTTTCGGCGACGCCCCTTCGTCCCGCATGCAAGTCATCACGTTCGGCGTCATCAGCATGCCTTAACAATACAACACTATCCTGGGTCGCACCACCTTGGACAACTTCGGCGCCATCACACACCATAATTACATGTACATGAAGATCCCCATGCCAGGAGGGGTAATCACAATCCGCGGGGACCAAGACCTCGCCACGCAAACAGAGTTGAAGGCCACGACAGAGGTAAATCATGTCCACACAGTGGAGCAGGAAGCAAAAAGGCACAAAGGTTCATCCGCAACAAAGTGGATGAAGGGATATATGTAGGTTACACTAGATGGAAATTCAAAAATTCTACCATGTAAACAAGGATACCATGCAAGCAAGAGATCATAGATCGTTACCACTAGACTCGCAGTGTAGCAGAAGAAGAGTTGGAGCAGCCAGATCCAACGTAGAGCGCGTCGCTGAAGTGGTCGTAGTCGATCGTCCAATGTCCTTGGTGTCGATCATCTCATCCAGCAACCAATTGCATCCTTTGCGAAGTCGTGGATCGTTCTTTAGCGCAACAATAATCGTAGTAGCACCTCTACGATATCCACATATCTAGGGGTGGAACACCGTACACCGGTGTGCTGGCACCAACTCGCACGGTATGGCTCTCAAGAATATGGCGGCTAGGGTTTCGGTGGAGCAACTCACGTCACATGTGTCTCGTGTCTTGTGTTTCCCAATAGCCTCATGCATCCTCTTATATAGAGTCCATGACAGATCATATCCCAACACGTTTATTCCAACCCGTTAAGTGTGTGATCCGTTAGATTCATGTGTAATCGGTTGTGACTCGGAAATCCTTTTTCGACCACGAGTCGTTAGCTGTTCCTAGCAGGACATAACGATTTTTGAATACACATAAATTATATCGGACAAACCTTAATTCAATATGTTGGACCGAAAAGGCACTAGAGGGGGGGTGAATAGGAGCACGCTCACTTTTTCACAAATAATGGATTCAACACAAATTTCATTCCAGTAGCTATGGAAGCTATGAAGATCAGTATATCAGTACAGCGGAAGACTAATATTGAATCCAATATAAACCCCTACGCAATACTACAAAAGATCAAACACAAGATAACAAATCTCAGTGCACTGCCGGTCGAACCGTCGGCTCAAGGGCGGTCAGACCGATTTCTGCCCGATCGGCCGTATCTTGGCCGGTCTAACTACGGCCTCGAGCAGATCAAACAGCTCGATGACGAAGTTGCAAATAGATGAAACTTTTGATCTACAACTCCAAACTTGATGAAACTTGGAACACATCTTCTCTATGATATCAAGAAGCTATTCCAATCAAAGATTGTGATAATTCTAGGAAGAATAAAGATCATTTTTCGTTTTATCAAAGAAGGGTTCAAAACCGGGTCAAAATGAAAACTTGATCGAAGATCTTGCTCGTGGGTGATTGATGATCAAGATGATCCTAGATAGGTTCCCACACATCACAGCAAGCTAGATCACATAAAGAATTCAATAAAAAACTCGCGGATCAAAGAAAGACTCAAAATCATCAAATATAGAGAAAGAACGCAATGAGACAAAACATTGATCAAACTTTCCTTTGATTGATTGATATGATATGGGCTTACAGCCTCTCCATCAATAGAGGACAATGCTCAATCCAAGAGCACGAAAATCACATCAAACTATCAAGAACCGTAGCCTCCATAAAAGCTCTCCCTAAGAAAATTAGGGTTTACAAAAATAGCAAAAGAGACGAAGAGAAGGTGCAGCCACCTCTCTCTCCTATCTATAGTGGAGGGTTAGACCTTCTAGAAGTTTGACTCAATTGGGCTCCCGTTAAGGCCTAAAACAAACAGGACACTTACGCACGTATTTTAATGCATCGTCTTTATCTCCCCTTGACCTAACTAGCTACACCTTGCGCCATCTTGCGCCTCGGATTAGCCAATAGGTCACCCTTGTCCATCTTGCACCACGCTTGAGTACATTGACCTCACCCGGCATCGTCGATCGTTCTGGACCTCAGCTCTCCAAACCTAGTCCCGATCATCCTCGCCGTTGACTGTAGTTGACCACCAAGCAACCTGCACAACAATAGACAAGTAAACCGAATTTAGGAACATGTTTTTCACAACTTGACCTATGTTAGTTAAAACATGCATCATGCAACATATATGCCCTGAAAATCATGACTTTGACCTAACAAACGAATATCGCCGTCACGACGGGCGACGAACCAAGTGAAAACCAGTCAGACCGCCCCTAGGGCCGGTCTGACCGCCCACCCTGGCCGGTCAGACCGCCAGCTGGGACTTAGCCATTTTTCCTCTCTGGAAAACCGAAACCTACTGGAAATTTCAAATCAATAGAACTTTTGACCGGAGACTCCAAAAATTATGAAACCAAGTGCAATAGAATCCCCTCTGTTGCCTGCTACCTCTATTTTTGGCCCAGCTCAATCTACCATATGCTGACATTGCCGGTCCGACCGCCGCTAAGGCCGGTCAGACTGATCTTGGACCGGTCGACCGCCATACCTGGCGGTCGGACTCTTTGAGACCGATCCACGAAACTTTGCCGAAAACACGTGAAACGACAAACCATTAACTCCATTGCCAATTGTCACATCATCATAAGATCTGGAGTATATCCCCATGATATCCACACAATATGATCTACGACCAGGTCCTTATCACTTATGACCAACTCGTATCTCTATGTGACCAGTTCATATTTAGTCATGATCAATTTGTAACTCCTTACGACTAGTTTACGACCACTTAGTGATTATGTTCGACTAGTCTACCACCAGCTCGTATCTCCATATGACTAGTTCGTATTTGTTCGAACTAAACGACCTGCTCGTGTATTCTCCATTTGTCTCACGATATCTGGTTAAACTCCAGGTGAGATATTTTATCATCCATGAACTGTTCAATACTTTCTCGATCAACTGTTGGATAACTTCATGTGGTCGACTCTTTGACCACTAGTGGCATGGCCATGCACTTTCTTTATTCAACAACATCGAGGGGCCCAGAGATATCTCTCCTGTTATGTTAGGAGGGGCAAATCTCATATTTGACCAGTCGCATTCCTCCGCATGTTTCATAGTATACTCAAAAGTTACCTTTATAACTACCCAGTTACTGAGTAGCGTTTGACAACCCCTAAGTGTATTATTAAACATATAGGAATCCATGCTGATCTTAGGTCTAAGGATTATACATCATCATTGCTTGAGACCAACTGATGACACATAAAATTATAACAATCTTAATAGTGTCTCAAGGTGGGTCAATCCAACGCCATATTCTCTAACATGTATTCACATTATTAATTTGATATCCCTATATCCATGACAGGTGAAACATGGTCATCAATCAATACATATGTTGGTCGATGGAGTTACTAGTGTTCCGACCAATAACATCCGACCAGAGATACATTTAGAATGACAACATGTAAGTTGAAGAGTTTCACCAACAAGTCACATACTTATTAATCTTTATAACTAACGATTCATTGAAGGAGCATAATAACATTTATTATATAACTCATAAATATAGACGTGATACAATCATCTCTATGATTATCTCTATGGCATATCATCAATAGTCTCCCACTTACACTAGAGTCAAACATATATGTATTTAATACACATAGCTCTTGTGCGCGCCTCATATTTAGGTTACGGGAGATGCTTTCTCAACGGATCAGTAATATTCAAATCCGTGCGCACTTTGTATATCTTCGCATCACCTCTTTCAACAATCTCACGAATAATGTGATATCGTCAAAGTATGTGTTTGGACTTTCGATGCGGCCTAGGCTCCTTAGCTTGTGCAATAGCTCGACTATTATCACAATAGAGATCCATTGGACTGAAAACACTGGAGACCACACCCAGTTCATTAATGAACTTTTTAATCCATACGGCTTCTTTTGCAGCTTCGGAAGCCGTAATGTACTCAACCTATGTTGTAGAATAAGCCATTGTTCTTTACTTGGAACTTTTTCAGCTCATTGCTCCTCCATTAAGACAAAATACAAACCCAGACTGCGATATGAAATCATCCTTATCGGTTTGGAAGCTAGCATGGGTGTAATAATTTACGATCAACTCTTCCTCACGATCATAAACAAGGAATGCATTCTTAGTCATTCTCAAGTACTTAAGGATATTCTTGACTGCTATCTAGTGACCTTCACCTGGATCTGATTGATATCTGTTTATAACACTTAGAGTATGCGACACATCTAGTCGTATACATAGCATGTCATACATGATAGATCCAATAACCGAAGCATATGCGATTCTACCCATTTTGTCTCGCTCATCAGTGGTCGTAGGACACTGATTTTTGCTAAGATTAATGTCATGTTCCATAGGCAAGAAACCTTTCTTAAAATCTTGCATGTTGAATCGCTTCAACACCTTGTCAATGTACATATCTTGGCTTAATCCAATTTGCCTTTTTAGATCTATCCCTATAGATCCTTATGACTAGAATATATGTTGTATCTCCTAAATCTTTCATCGAGAAACTATTTATTAATGAAGTTTTAACAAATTCAAGTACATGAATATCATTTCCAACCAGTAATATGTTATCCACGTATAAGATTCAAACAAAAAAACATTTATTTTATAACTCATAAACATAGATATAATACAATCATATCTATGATTGCTTCTAGGGCATATCACCAACAGTAGATGCCCAAAGCCAAGCAAGATGGACAACTCAAGAGAGTCCCTTTGGCCAAAAAAATCGCTCGAGAAGACGCTAGCCCTAGGGGCAAACCTTGCACCCGAGGTGGAAGCAGAGCTTCTTAGGGTCCTTCGCGAGAATGAAGACATCTTCACCTGGGGGCCCAAAGACATACCCGAGGTGGCTCGAGAAACAATCGAGCATTGCCTCGCGATCAAAAGCGAGGCAAAACCTAAAAAGCAAAAGCTACGTCACATGTTCACTGACAGGCAAGAGGCCGCGAAGATCAAGGTAGAAAAGCTACTCAAAGCCGGTGTCATACGGAAAGTCAAGCATCCGAAGTGGCTAGCCAACCCTATCCTGGTACGAAAGGCAGTGGAAAATGGCGCATGTGCATGGAATTCATTGACCTGAACAAGGCATGCCCGAAAGATGACTTCTTGCTCCCTCTCATAGACCAACATGTAGACGCGACCTCTAGCTGCGAGTTGATGAGCTTCTTGGAGGCCTACTCCGACTACCATCAAATATTCATGACGAAGGAGGACAAGAGAAAAACGGTCTTCATCACCCCGTTGGGCACTTATTGCTTCGCGTGCATTCCCTTTGGCCTAAAAAATGTCGGAGCTACCTTCATCCGACTCATTGCCAAAGTTTTAGCCAAGCAGCTTAGTCGCAATGTCGAGGTATATGTCGATGACATAGTGGTCAAGAGCCTCAAAGGAAGATCCCATCCGACGGACTTACAGGAGACCTCCGCTAACCTCCGAGCGGAGGGGGTAAAGTTTAACCCCGAGAAGTGCGCATTCACCGTCAAGACAGGAAAGCTCTTGGGGTTCCTCGTCTCCGAGAGGGGCATTGAGGCAACCCTTGAGAAGATACATGCAATACAAGAGATGAAGGCCTCCTCGCCGCCCTCAGCCGCTTCCAATCCCACTCCGCATAGTGCGCGGTACCATTCTTTAAAACGCTTTGCGGGGTAGAGCCTTTCCAATGGACTAGGGAGTGCCAAAAAGTGTTTGACGAACTCAAGCAATACTTCATCCAACTCCCAATCTTGGTTAGCCCGAAGCAACATGCGAAGCTATTGCTGTACCTCGTAGCTTCGACGGCCGCGGTGAGCGCGGTTCTGGTTCAAGAAGACAACAAGGTGCACCCAAAGTTATCAATTCTATTTCGGTACCGACCGGAATGGTCGAAACATGCTATACCGACACCCAAAATGTACGCAATAGACTTAATCCCGTACCGGCCAATTCCGACCCAATCCAGGCATTCTGGGCGGAATTTGCTGTTACTCCCGCTGCAGGTCGGATCTCCGGTTATGATATGGTCATGCAAAGCTGGGAAATTATATGCAACGCGGATTATGAGTTCCCGCTAAACATTGATCTCAAGAACACAGAGCTTGATGTGCGTGGCAACCTTGGTTATGTTACATGCTTGGAGGTGCTTAAGACCAAAGGAAGAACTTGGGGGAAGCAAAACGCCACCAATGTCTTCGAGAAGGTTGACGACACTATGTGTTCACCATGCTTCACACATTAAAGAATGAAATGTTAACACCTTTGGTGATTTGGCATGGAAATTTTGCAGAGACAACTAGTCAAGCATACATGATTTTGAGATTTTTATAGTAGCTCCTGTATACTTATCTGTGTGTCATGTATCGTTTGTCTGTGTGTTTTTCTTAGAAGTCTTTAGTATTGATGGTTTGGGTTCTCATTATGTATTTTGCGGCAAAACCATCTTTAGTGGAACGATGGAGTTGTGGATGTACCACTTCATTTATCAGGGTTTAAATTCTGATGTTCATCTTTACGCACACGCGAATGACCCTTCAGTAGGAATCTTATAAGATCGTCGATTTATCTCCTGTCTTCCCTTCTAGGCGTGTGCTAGGGAGCGCACTCGCATATGTGTACGTGTGGTGTGCATTCATGTGCGTTTTCTTTGTAATGGTAAGAAAATAAATAAATTACTGTTTATTTTATTTTTCCATAGTCGTTGGCGTATTATGCCATATGGGATTATATATGATTGGCTATTTTTACAATTTTTGTGGCGGCTATTGGCTATGGACTAGACTCGCAAGAAACGCAGTTCTCCGTATCCAAGCTACTTAAACATAACGTGAGTGTGATGCTTCTTGTTGTGAACTGTGGAGTCAATTGTTTCATGCTTTAGACTTGCTGCGACCAATGTTATATATGTTCTGCCAGATTCAGTGCTGTAATTGGCAATTTAGCATTAATTTTGTCAAGAGAACTATACATTGGACATCAGGTGGTACTCTGTTTTCGTTTATGATACTTGGTGCTATCTAGCTCGAGCAGAGGAGGCATATTCTCAATTACATGTTGCTTGCTTATTTGCTGCTCCTGCTTTTACGGGATAAACCTTTATTATAAATTTTTCACGCTGAGGTAGGGTTCAACTTGTACTGTAAGTCTGTAGCCTGGCAAATATTCATGGCCTCTTAAAATAAAGAGAAACAAAAACAAATATAATTCAAGATCATCTTTCATCTAAAGTGGTTTGAACTTTGGAGATTAATAATTTTATTGGAAAGAGGCTAACAAGGGACACGAGCAAATCCCCAAAGATCAATCAAATTAAGAGGTCCAAAGCGACCAACTTGGCCAATAAGCGAACAAGTGCCCCCACCCTTTCTACACCCCTTCCCTCTCCTTCGGTCCTACGAGCAACAAACTCCGATCTACCTCTTCGTGAGCACAAGAAAAAAAAAAAAAAAAGGAAGCGGCGGCGAGAGGCGGAGTATTAAGAAGCGAGACGAAGTGATGGTGCTGCCATTGGCGAAGCTTGGGTCGCTCACGTTCCGGACGCTGAGCAAGCCCATCGCCGCCCGCCTCAAGCACAACGCCGGCATCCACCCCAAGTTCCGCGGGTTTATCATCGGTCTCGCGCAGGTGACGCTTCGTTAGTTCGCCCCATCTAACTCGTCATAGATAGGATGTTCCTTCCAAGGTTCTTGTTTTTTTTATTAAAAAAAATTACGATTTAAAGGAAGGGAAGTGCAGGGGATGTGCATGACGAAATGCTTGATAGAAAAGTATGAGGGCCTAGTCCTGTTCATTTTGGTTAGTTGGTTATAGCATTGGTCTGATATGTCATACCATTGTATGCATTGCATGCTTGTGTTGTGTGTGTGGAATTGCCGATTTTGGTTGCCGTGTTTTATAACGAGGGCATCAGGCCTTGAGGGATATCGTGGAATGGATTTTTGTGCTTTTTTGGAGAATGGTTGAATGGATATTTCTAGTGCGCAAGTGCTTCAATTTTGCATCAATCATTCACGATGCCGTTTGGGGTCGAGAAGTTTGATTCCTGCAATTGTACATTGATCTAGATTGTTGCTGCAACCTTATCTGAAGGCATGCGGACAAATGAAAGTATGTAGTAGTTCTTTGGGATTTGGATGTTCATATCAATAGGAATATCTACAAGGCAGTGTACATTGTACACTGATGCCTTAGAGATCAGTGTAGAATGATTATTCATGTGTGTAGTAGGTAATGATAGGTCTTCTATATTCTGCCATACCGTGTGAACAAGCAATGATCCTTGTCAGAGCACCATCAAAATGTCACATTACTTCACGAATCTAACCTTGAAAAGACTTCTGCGTATGCTAATGATGTGCACAACGCGTATGTCTTTCAAAGAAAATACAGGCGAAAGTATAATGACGCTTCTCAATCCTTTGGGAACATAACAAAGAATTTTAGGTTGAGATTTACTCATACAACAACTGAATAGCAATGTTGTCTTGTACTGTTGCAGTAAGTTAATTGTTAATGTCAGTGCGCATCTTATTGTTCTCTTCTAATAATTGTAAACTTGGCGCATTCTGGTTCTATTATAGTAAACCTGTGTTTACTTTACTTTGGACCATATATTATGCGACTGCTGTCCTGACAAGGTGTTTGACACATTATGTTCAGGCAAACCATCGTTTCACAACAAATATGCAGAGGCGACTTTGTGGACGTGCAACTGACATTCACATTCGGCCCCTGAATGAGGAGAGTGCTATTCAAGCTGCTGCAGACCTTCTTGGTGAACTGTTTCTTTTCTCGGCAAGAATTATTGACCTCCATACTCTGAATGTGCTGTTCATTCAAAATTATTAACGATTTGCTCTCATGTAATGGAATGACTCAAACACTGACAATTCTATAATTTGCTTCCTGTTATCTTCGTCCTAACTCTTCAGACCATAGAATGATAGAAATACTTGATTATGTCAAATGATTACAACTGACATGAATTCTCACATAATTTCTTAGGTCGCTGGTGCTGCAATTATCTATGAGGTGCAGAGAAGTGCTAGGTCAGACGCCAGAAAAGAAGAGATCCGCAGGCAGGAAATCGAGGTAAGATGATTGGTTCCAATAATTCTCATGGAGAAATGACTATCATCAAGCTTTCGTCTTTTAAAAGGAAGACATGTGATTTCTATGAATCTCATGGGCAAGTGCGCGACAGAAAGTAATCTGCTTGTGGACTCTCTGCCCAGAGTTCAGATTTATCTTAGTAATTTACAGTTCCTTTATCCTGGAATTACATGAGCACTGCCAGGTTGTGAGTAATACAAACTGTATACTATGTATAGTTCATCTCCAAGAGAAAAACTTAGATAACAATATAGATCATGTGCTATAATCTTAACAAGAATTTGCAGATATAATTGAGTCTTTGGCTGAAATGACACATTTTTGAAACACAATAGCAAAACTAGCCCCCCTCACGCCCCCCCAAAAAAATAGCACTCATACCGTGCAAAATCACCATGGCAAACCACGTGTCACTCACCCAGTCGACGGAAAGCCACGTAACGAACTCCCAGCATGCGGCAAGCCACGTGCCGCTCACCCAGTCCACGGAAAGCCACATTTCTGCCACGGACTAGGCGCGCGGCAGGTGGCCTGCCGCTGTCTGGGTGCACGATAAGCATCCTGCCGCACGCTGGGAGCTCAACACGTGGCTTTTCGCGGACTGGGTGAGCGGTACGTGGCCTGCCGTAGCGATTTTGCGCGGTAAGAGTGTTATTTTTGTCATTCCGGGTGCAAGGCGGGTAGTTTTGCTTTTGTGTTTCAAAAAGAGGCTAAATCAGTCAAAAACTCGATATAATTAACTGTTCCTGTTCAAAATGGCAGGCAATAAAGAAAAGGGAGGAGAACTAGCCAGTGAAGTGCGGACCATGAGGCCAAGGATTATTGAGAGTGGCAGAGCGGAGGGAGGGGTCTTCCAAGCTTTCGCGGCTTCACCCCTGCCCAGGCAGCAGCAGCAGCACAGCCTGGTACTCAGCCACCCACAGCTGCTTAGCTGCTCTACTGCCATGTCCATATATAGATGGCAGTCCTGCGTTTTGAAAGGTCAAATGAAGATTGCCTCCGTTAATTCCTTGCGTAACTCGATTGCGTTGATTCAATCGGTGTAATCGCCGAACGACTGAAATTTTTGTAGCGCACGCTGTGAATAGTACCCGAGAGGTCTGGAGAATTTTGGTCTGAATTGAAGCTGTTAATAGAGGATGAGATCCGTGATCATAATTTCATACCTGGAATTGTAGTTGCTTCATGTTCAACGTTTTGATATTTTACTAAAGACGCCCAAGAAAAAGTATTGGAGGTGCTATGGTGATGTGGTGTACCTCGTAATATTTTTGCCATCACAGTGGCTCTTGATAGTTGTGGATTGAACTTGATCACCAGATTGCTTAGCAGTACTTAAGTGCTAGGAAAAGCAACTAAATATGGCTCTATAAGGTAACTCAACTGGTAATTTCTTCCCTCATGACATGGTGATATCTGCAGCATGAGAATGCTTTCTTTTTTCAGGTATAGCATGATAATGCTTTGGTATTAGCAGAAGTGCAGAACAGAACGAACATTGAGAAAATTCATCAGGAAACATCCTAGTATCTCATCGAAGAATGTAGCGAACTACGAGGAGATGGGACAGAATGCAGCATCACAAATCACAATTGCCAGTAACAATGCGTCTGAAAAAAATGCCAGTAACATTTCTGCCACATGCAAAGAATAATGCTGCTCACTATTTTAGCATAAAAACCAATATAGCGGCACATACATACCTTCCCATTTCCTCTAGGTTATTTTAGCATCTTCTCCATGTTCTTGCCGAAGAACTGTCGACAATGGCCAGTAATACTCAAGAGATCTGTGCATTATTGCATTAAAAGATGATGATAAATCCCAAGTAACGAGGCCCTAGCTTGGACGGTGTGTGATGCTAGTCGCGGCTCGGTGCTGGAGACGGAACCATACCCACTGTCCTACAGCAAACTCCACATCACGGTGGTGTGCATCATGTTGATTCTTCATTGTAGCCTGAGCCTGCAAAAGCCGCTCCCTGATTTTCCGCTAAGAACTCATCTCGACTCACCATCTGCTGCTCAACTGCGACCACAGACACTGAGCCTGGTTCACATCTAAGTAATGGAGATGGGTCTCTCCCATAAACAACCCGAAAGGGTTTTGTGGGAAGTGCCGTTTGAAACGAAGAATTATAACAATATTTTGCTCATAGTAGCCATTGAATCCATTGGCGACGACAATCACCGGAGAGATAACGGAGATACATGGTAATTATACAGTTAACCACCTCCGATTGGCCATCAATCTAAGGATGGAAAGCTGAACTCATGTGCAATTTGACGCCAGCTAAGCCAAAAAGTTCGGATAAAAAATTACTTGTGAAGACAAGATCACTGTCGCTGACAATAGAGGTTGGCATGCCATGTAGTCGAACAATCTTATCAAAGAGACACGAGCAATTGAGCTTGCAGTATAGAGTGCGCCAGAGTTAGAAAGTGTGCATATTTAGAAAAACATTGTACCACTGTTAGGATGACTAATTTGTCGTGCACTTTCGAAAATCCCTCCACAAAATCTATTGAGATGTCAGCCCACTTGGTAGTTGGTACGGGTAGCGGCTGCAACAACCCTCGCCACCGCCCTCCACCACATCGCCGGTGAGCTCACACGATAGCAGCGAGGATATGGGAGCTCCTAAGCCCTAAACCCTAATGGCTGCGGTTGTGACTCGCAAATGGGGGAGGCGACAATGGTGACACTCTTGGTAGACCAGAGAAGGAGACGAGAGGGAGGGAGGAGGATTGGGCTTTTTCACTATGACATGTGGGGACAGTGTGAGCGACTGAGTGGGACTGCAAGCCCGCTCGCCGAGCGACGAACAGGCGAGGTGGGGCAATGATGTTTTCGGCTCCTGGCCAGTAGGTGGCAGTGCCGGAGGAAGGAAGATCTCGTCCGTCCATTGATATATCTACGGCCTCTAGACTTATCGTGGTTGTATGATTAGTTGACCGAGTTACACATACAAATTTTGCAATGTGGCAAACAAACAAAATATGATCAGTATATTCAAGACTTTTGCACAATTTGCAACGCTCGTCTCTCAGCCATCGAAATGGTTCTCTCCCCCTTCTCTTCCGATGTAGCTCTAGACTACATTTTGTCATGAAAAAAAACATCCACAATATTTTTACCTTAAGTAGTACATAAGTTTCCCCGACATCTATCATGCGTAGGGGCGGTCCCAGGCTTAGTGATACGAGGTGTCCGATCTTCACGATGTAAGATCAATGATAACTTTGGATCTGTGTAACCTGACGAACCAATGGCGCCAACTACTGTTAACACAACAACTTGCGACAAAAGAATCCACCCAACCACATGCTCTTCACCCCATCTACTCAACCACGTAAAAGTAAACGTCTTGCAGCGAGAACTCCCAATTCCCTCAAGGTGTACTTGGCTAACCTAGGAAATAAGAGTATAATTATCAAAATTCATTTAATCGTGGTCTAAAAAATTACAAAAGGGTCTACCCCCGACTATATAGGGTCTCTCCACCCCTCATGGCTGGTCAAGAGGTCCTACTCCTAGTCTAATTCGAAATTACAATGTGCTTTCAATTCAGAATTGAATTCAACATTGAATTCGGATTCAAAATCAGCATAGAATTCAGATCGGAATTTCAGCATTGCATGCGGTTTGCTCCAATAGTCATAACTCTTTGTAGAAAGCTTCGAATCACATGTCATTTGATCCATTAGAAAGTAGACCTGATAAGCTTTCCAAATATATGTATAGTACATGATGGATCCATCTGAGTTGCTGCAGATATCGTCGTCAACTTAAAGATCCTTCCTAGTTGCAAACTTTTCACATGCTTCACCCACAAGCTTCTTCCTTCTTCCTTTTGTCTTGACTCCGTTCTCCTTTGGTTTGTATCCCCGTGCAGCATGATATGTGGGAATTCCTGTCCAATCTGAATTGATTTGGAATTTATGAGGTCCTTCTTCTTCTCTCTTTACTTCCTTCCTACCATTTGGTGCATCATTATTAGTAGTAGGGGTAGGAGGTGTAGTAGTGGTACGGATGTTCTCGTTATTCCCCCTTCTTCAAGAAAAGTCGTCCTCGGCTTTTGATAACCTGAACGTGCACTAAACAAAGAGAACAACGCATGCATGGTATATGTATGAATCAATTATTGTGTTCATCTCGTTGTTTTGCACAATGGATAGCCCCAAATCATGTATCAAATCAGCAAGTTTATCGCATGTAATGCATATCCGATAAACACGAGACTTGTTGTCTACACCAACATCTCCTATCAAATTGAATTTATACGTGTATATGCACCTATTAACTAGTGATCTTAAGGACGAAATTTTAGGAACCTTCTTAAGCACACTAGATAGCTTTTTAAGTTTATCAAACATGATATAGCACAAAGAATCATTAGGATATATTCTAGTAAGAACTTCTTTATGAGTAATCAATTTTGCATTATGCAAATTAAGTATATCAAATTTAGAACGTGGAATAATTAAAGGAATAATAGAGGTCTCAGTTTTACGCACCTTTTCTTGATGGACTATCAATTCAGCACCAATATTATTACCTTGATCGACCTCCTTAGTTGATGTAGATGCCATGGGTATGGTATCTTCATGATGTAACCGTGGTGCAGCAATCATTCCCTCTCCAAATATGGTTATCTCTTCATCTTTCTCTTCCAATTGTGAGGGCTCTTGAATGTTCAACTCCTTATTAACCTGCACAATGTGAGAAACTACACTAGAAATAGAAGGTAAGTCGTTAGTCTAAAAAATAATCTCACTTTTCCTAACTTCCACCTCTCTTTTCTTTTGATGCATCTTTCTCACACTCAATTTGGATGATCTCATCCTCACATATAATGGAATCACACAACTTACTCTTTTTATTGCTTTCACTCAATTTGGCTATGTGGCTCTCATACTCACATGAGTTTTGATACATCTCATCCTTGTAAGACTGTGAGCTAGCAATGGCACAATTGCCATCAATGACGACCTCCCCACGTGCTACAGGTAGCGCAATAACACTACACATCACCTCGATCGAAAGAAAAATCCCATGCTTGACCATCTTCTCATAGGACATACAGGTGGAGGCATACGAACTGAAGTGTGGACTCATATTGAATCTTGGTGTACGCCTTTCCTTAATTCACTTCTCCTCTTCTATAGCATAATTCATAAGATCATGCATAGTACCATCATACTTCAAACAAACAGTAGCAGTGATCTCAAACTTCAATCCTCTTTTTAAGTAAGCCCTCGTTGCACATGCCTCTGTGATGTTGGCATGATACATAGCATAATTCAACTCATTATAATAAGATCGGACAGATTGGAGTCCTTGGTGAATGCTCTTCATATGATGAAGTAATTGTAGCTCATACTCATATGACACAAACTTTTCCCTCGTGACCTCCTTCAATTCTTCCCAAGTAGTGATAAAGTGCTTCTCACGACATCGCTTCCACCAAGTGCATGTATATTCTTGAAACTCCATGGTGGCTTGTGTCACTCTCTTGGTTTCAGACATCTTATGAAATTTGACATCACATTTGAGTTGATCCACCCAATCAAGATACTCATTCGGATCTGTACTTCCATAGAAAGGAAAAAATACAAGTAGCTAGAGTCGCACCATGAGGAATGGAATCTTGAATATCCTACCATGATTAGTAGCAAAGAAACGGATTAGTATCAAAGAAACGGTTGTGTTTTTTGGAGTTTGGTATGAATACCTACTCAATCTGAAATTATAGGTGTTGTAAACCTAAGTAATTATCCAAACTAGAATTTAATGTCTAGTCGCCGATCACAAAGATATAAGTGAAAATCAAAATATCTCACACACAAATATGTTACAACTTAATGCAATCAAGGAATGAGCTATGCAAAATATAAGTGAAGAACAAAATAGTTTGTATTGCACAAATTTACTAAATGATGTTATATTTACCGTTACACACGTTGCATTTTTATTTGGAATAACTAAGGGCACCGGTGTGAAGGTACCATGTATAAAATATATGTTTAGATATTTCTCGATGGTGGATTGCTACTGATGCTACCGCTCGTGGGGTTCATGGCATGCTCCTCAACAAATGTACCCCTCATAACTACTATCGACTTCAGCGTCAATATGTAGAAAGGCCATTAAGATGCTCCATCCCACTGCTAGCCCCACAGGTAATTGCTTGATAACCACGAATACAAGTACGATATACACAACTACTAGCATCACTAACAAAATCTTATGTAAAGCAATAACAACGATGAAAGGTTAGCATGTAGAAATAAAACATAATCTCCGCAAAATAGAAATGTTGATAGCCGAAAAAAGGTGGTTGTGTGAACATAAGACCTATTATGGAACGAAGAAGTATACATTCAATAGCTCAGTAAATAGCATTCTCTTTTAGTTTAGGGTGAAGATTGGCAAGAAAAGAAAAACAAGTAACAACCATGTACCTCCAAGAAAAATAAACTATGATCTGATTTATAGAATTTTGGACACTTTTGGCCCCATAGATCACCACAATTCCAAATATAGCCCCTAGCACCGAAATTTCATTTCTTGCCCCCTAAGCCGGCTTACTGTGCCCTTGCACTGCAGAAGAAGCCACTTTCTTCTTGTGCACCGCACAAGAATAAGTCTTTGTCATCCCGCGATGCAGGGGACTCATCTGTAGCATGTAGCAGGTTTTTTCTCAAAAATTCATTTAAGAATATTTTTTGGAGGAATTTTTTAAATATAGAAAATGAGCTCAAAAAATTATAAATTTTTTTGTAGAGCCTCCCGGCACAGTGTACTTGCTTGTCTAATTTTTAATAATTTTATCCATTCTGATTTTTTTCCTCAAAAATTCATTTAAGTATATTATTTGTATGAATTTTCTAATATAGAAAATGAGGTCCAAATATTATGAATTTTTCTGCTCCTTACACAGTGGACTTGATTGTGTAATTTTTACAAAATTTTATATTCTCTGAAATTGTCTCGACAAATTAAGGGTTCATGTCTCGAAAATTAAGACGAAAGATTTCAGAATTTAGGGTTTCATGATTTCATATTACTTGGAATGTGGAAAGTTTAGTACCACATGACTACTCTAGGTAAGAGACACTCCCTCCTCCGCACATCTGTCATCTCATCGTTGTTGTCCCCCCTTACCCCGCGGTGCTCGCTATGGTGACCATATAAGTGCACCGTACAATGAATACGGAACAGTCAATCCTGATCACCCTGAAGATGATGAATGGTTGTTTGACATTGCTGACGATAATATTATACCAAATGATCACTTGGCACTTGCTCACCCTACACCTTTTGCTGTAGCCGCTGGGTACAATATTATCGCCAGCAATGTCAAACAGTCATTCATCATCTTCAGGTTGATCAGGATTGACTGTTCTGTTTTCATTGTGCAGTGCACTTATCCGGTCACCATAGCAAACACTGTAGGCAAGGGGGGACAACATCAACGACGACAGATGTACGGAGGAGGGAGTGTCTCTTACCTAGAGTAGTCATGTGATACTAAACTTCTCATATTCCAAGTAACATGAAATCATAAAAACATAATTTCCAAAACCTTTCGTCCTAATTTTCGAGACCTGAACCATTAATTTGTCGAGACAATTTCAGAGCATATAAAATTCTATAAAAATTACACAATCAAGTTCACTGTGTAAGGAGCCTGAAAAAAATTCATAACATTTGGACCCCATTTTCTATATTAGAAAATTCCTACAAACAGTATACTTAAATTAATTTTTGAGAAAAAATCAGAACGGATAAAATTTCTAAAAAATTACAAAAGCAAGTACATTATATCGGGAGGCTCCACAAAAGTTTTTTAAATTTTTTGAACTCATTTTCTATATTTAGAAATTCCTACAAAAAAATATTCTTAAATGGATTTTTGAGAAAAAAAAAACTGCCATATGCTACAGTGCTATGTAGCCTCTCATTGTCTGGATGACAGCTACTTCTTCTGCATGTGCAGCGCGCATAGATGGCTTGTTGCGGTGCAGGGCACACAGCAGGCCGGCTTAAGAGGCTGGAAATGGAATTTTGGTGCTAGATGAGTTATATTTGGAATTGTGGTGATCTACAGGGCTAAAAATTTCCAAAATTCATTATTTATAAACCGACAATGACTCTGCAAGACAAGATGGGAGCTTGAATGCGTAGGCTGAGTTTGACCTCGACCGGTTTCCGAACGCTGACACGATTACAAAGTTTCTTTCCTTTTGTGTTTTTACGATAGGGTTGTTCATTTGATACAATTCATTCCTTTTAGGCTTATTAAATCTTTCGATAAATTCAGCTCCGTTCTCATGAAAAAAAGGAAGGAAAATGGAAGAAAATTCACCAAAGACGGACGGCCGAGTGAAGACGGCAAGTTCGTGGAGTCCACCACCACCCAAAGACACGACGCTGTTATTGGACGGCGCTTTCGGCTTTGACGAGCCGCCGATACCTAGCTCCTCCTAAGCTAATCCGCAGGCACGGCGGGGGCCCATCCCATCCGGCGCGACCCCAGTCCCCAGCCTCGCCCGCCTCCTTTTGCCGCGGCCGTCGCTTTTCCCAAGCCTATCCCAACCCAACAAAGTGGCAGCCAAAGAACTCTTCAGAACATGTCTTAACACACAAAAATACGAGCGAGCGTCTCTGTCTCTCGTCGCGCAGAGGAGGAGGAAAAGACCAACCAACCCCACGCGCGGCTCCATCCACTCCACCGCGCCGCGCCGATCGATCGGTACGAGGAAGGCAGCGGCGGGACGGCGCGCGAGGCGGCGGCGATGGGGAAGGGGTCGGCGCGGCACCAGCAGTTCCGCGCCCGCGCCAAGACCCGCGTCGACGACCTCCAGGACATGTTCTCCGGCCTCCAGTCCGCCCGCAAGGAGGCGCGCTCCACGGACGCCGCCGTCCTCGAGGCGCAGCTGCACCAGATGCTCCGCGAGTGGCGCGCCGAGCTCAGCGTCCCGTCCCCCGCGTCCTCACTCCAGGCACGCCCCTTCCCCTCCTCCATTCATTTTCACATTTTTCTTTGAGAAATTTGATCATTTGCCCCAAAGTTATAGTGGCTTCAACAATTTGCCATCCTATCCGTTGTAATGGATCATATGCACCAAAGTCCATGAATCATATGCACCAAAGATGACAGGGCGCACGGTGGCGGGAGGCTGCCGCTGAAGGTGGTGAGGCGACGGCGCTCCGAGTAGCGGAGGAAGAAGGCGGCGGGGTAGAAGAAGGAGCGGAGGCGTACGCCATGGCTGGTGAGGAGGAGGGTATTGCGCGGCGTCGTCCTCGGGGGCCTCGAAGACGAGGGCCTCCGGGGTGGCGTCCCAAAGCTCGGCGGCGTTGAAGGCGGAGGCGGGTTGGCCACGGCCGGAGCAAGGGAGAAAAGAAGAGAAGATGAAGGGGAAGAACACAGGGGCAAAATGGACATTTATTCTCTAAAATGGCAAATAATTAATTGGCATATGAACTTTTGGGGTATAAGACCGCTACATTGGATAGGATGGCAAATAGTTGAAGCCCATATAACTTTGGGCAAATGATCCATTTCATCTTTTTCTTTGTGTGTGTTTTTGCTGATGCTTGATTTGATCGGGTGGCTGTGATTGATGGCAGGGGAACAACCGGGCGCTGTCGGATCCACCGTTGGAGACGCTGCTGCTGCAGCAGCTGACGGCTGCCGAGGAGGAGGAGGAGGACGCCACCAGCAAGCTCGTCGAGCAGCAGGCCCCGCCCTCGGCTAACCAGGCCCACGGGCACGCGCAGGGCAGCCAGGACATGAAGCCGGAGCCGTGCGAGGAAACGGTTGACGCCGCGGCTGCCGTGGTGGTGGCGCAGCAGCCGCAGCCGCTGGGCCAGGGAGTTCTCGCGAATGGTGGAGTGCTGGTTCCTGCTGCTGCTGCTGTGTTCCATGATCAGGTATAAGTTGTTATTAGTAGTTTGCTCAACGAAAATTGCAATCTTTTACGTTGACTGCAGTAGAATTGCAATCTTGTGAGGAAACTTGTGGTTTTGAATCCATAGCTATGGCACAATCATGCATTTGAGTTCCAAGCAGTTAGGCTTTTGTAGTTGAGTGTGATCTTGTGTCGGTGGTGGACTCTTGTAGTGAGTTAGTTGAATTTCTCTTGTTTGTACAGATGTATTATGTGGTCCTTGTTGTTGTGTGCTTTTAGTTGAATATGGTGTGATCTGCAAGCAACTTCCCATTCATTGAATCATTTGGTGGAAAGTTCTGCATTTCTTATAGACAAACACCTTGTGAATTCGTGTTTACCCTTTGTAGGTAAGGGAATGACATAGGCCTCTCTACCATGATCACAATCGGAAAGTTTCAATTTTGGATTAACATGGAGATTTGTAATGGACTGCATATTGATTTAGGTCTATTCGGAGATAAAATTAGACTTTTCTGTATAATTTAAGGAAGCTTGCGAATCACAAGAAGAATTCTGTTTGAATATAGCAACCTTGTATTCCAATGGGCCAAAAGCCAATATATAAACATGTACAAGGATGGAACAAATGCAAATAACACCCTACACAATATATATATCTAACACCTCCCCTCAAACTCATGGTGGATCAACAACACTGAGTTTGGAGAGGTAGAGTTTCTGTTGAGCTCGAGTGCGTGCCTTAGTAAAGAAATCGCTAATCAAGTTCAAGGCACATCTCAAGAGCAATAACTTGGTCTTGCACCTGCGATCGCATGTATGAAGCATCCACTCCAATGTGCTTGGTAAGCTCATGTTTCACGGGATCACGAGCAATGCTGATCGCACCAGTACTATCTGATAGAAGCGGAGTCGGTGCTGAAACAGAAACGCCAAAATCTGCAAGGAGCCACCGGCGTGTGATCTCATCAATCAGATGCCATGGCTCTCAACTCACCTCGGTAGCTCGAGCGAAACTGCGGTTTGCTTCTTAGTCTTCCATGCAATCAAGGAGGAACCAAGGAAAACACAATAGGCGAAGAAGAGACCGCCGCGATCGAATGATCGCTAGCCCAGTCGCATCGAGTACGTCTGTCTGTCAGAAGAATGGAACGAGAAAGAAAAGACGCGTCAGTGAGGGTTCCACGAAGATATCGAAGAACACGAAGAAGGTGATCGTAGTGGGTGAGTGGGAGCGAGACAAACCGACTCGGGATGTGAATCGGGTGAGAAATGTCGGTCGAGTAATCCCAAGGTAGACGAGGCTCCGGACAATATGGCGATAGCGAGTGGGATCCTCAAGAGGCTCACCATCGTGAGGCGAAGGTGAACACCTAACTCCATAGGAGTATCCACTACGCTACCGATCGACAGACAAGCACGAGTAAGGATATCTGAAGGTACTTCTCCGGGAGAGATAGTAGCCCTCAGCGTAGGTGATCTCAATCCCAAGGAAGTAACGAAGAGGACCCAAATCGGACATCAAGAACTGCCATCGAGACGCTCCTTCACAAAGGCAATGTACTTGAGAGTCATCTCCAAGAATGATCATGTCATCCACATATAGAAGGAGGAGCGTCCAGGCCCCGTGGAGAGGTGTGAACAAAGAGAAGCGGTCGTGAGCACCGGCAGAGAAGCCGCAGCGGTGACAACAGAGGAGGCGGTCAAACCAAGCACGCGGGCTTGTTTTAGCCCATAGAGAAACGCAGCGAAGGCGACAAACCGGACCATCGAGACGAGAATACCCGGTGGTGCCGCATGTAGACCTCACGCAACTCGCCATTGAGAAAGGCATTCTTAACATCCAACTGAGAGATGGGCCACTGGCGAACAGAGGCCACAGCAAGGAGAGTACGAACAGTGGTCATGTGAGCAACAGGGGCGAAAGTCTCATCGTAGTCGCGACCATGCTCCTGCTGAAAACCACGCGCTACAAGACGAGCCTTGTAGCGCTCAAGAGAACCATCCGAGCGAGTCTTTATCTTGTACACCCATTTACACGTGATAGGAGTAACATGTGCATGCAAGGGCACAAGATCCCAAGTGCTAGTGCGCTCCAAAGCAGCAATCTCCTCAGGCATCGCAAGCTGCCACTCAGGGTGAGCAGCAGCCTCACGGTAGGTCGTAGGCTCAGAAAGAGCAGCGGCAGCAAAGCCGTAGCGCTGCAGTGGCTTTGAGTGTGGCGATCACGAAGAGCATATCTGGAAGGAGAAGACGGAGCCGGACCCAAAGAATGATGGAGAGGAAGGAGAAGGTGAGGACTCGGCGAGAGTAGTGCAAGGGTAAAGATGGAGCCTCAACAAAGGAGCGAGAAGGAAAATCCGGTGGAGGCGGAATAGATGGAGCCGGAGGGAGTAGATGGAGGATGAGGCGAAACAAAGGGTGGAAAGTCGAGAGTCGGAAAAATCGAAAGGAGATCGACTCAAGAAGAGAATCCGGTGACAGGGGGGAATGAGGATAGTAAGGACGGGACTCGTCAAAAGTGACATCCCAGAAATCCTCATCCTACGAGCAACGAGGTCATAACAACGATAACCCTTATGCTCAAGACTGTAGCCAAGAAAAACACACTCAATCGACCGAAAGCGGTCGGCTTAGTGCGCTCACGAGGTGGAAGAAGAACGAAAGCAGAGTACCAAAATCTGCGAAGATGATGTGATTCGAGCTCGACCAAAGAGACGCTCAACTGAGTAGAACCACAAGAGCGGTAGAAGGTCAGAGGTTGATCGAAAAGCGGCGAGTAGAAGCGACCTCGGCCGCATGAGGGGAGCAGAGGAGGCAAGCATGAGGCGCGGCGGTCTCAAGCAAGTGACGATGTTTACGCCGAGACACCATTCGAAGCGTGAGCACGGGACAAGAGTATCGAGGAAGAGTGCCTGCTTTCGTGAGAAAACGACGCAAAGCAAGAGAGATACTCACCAGTAGTCGTCACGAAAAACACGAATGATGAATCAAACCGAGTCGAACCATGGTGGCGAACATCGATAAATAGAAAGAACTCGGCGCGCTTCGGACATGAAGTAGATCCAAGTATAACGAGAATAATCATCAATAAAGATCACATAATAGCGATGACCTCCTTTCGAAGCGAAGGGGCCGGGACCCCAAACATCGAGTGAACAAGATCAAAAGGACAAGTAGAAATAGAATCACTAGTGGGATAGGGAGCTGCAAATGCTTGCCAAGCTTGCAACCCATACAATGTAACGATGTGTCCCGAAATGCACCCAAGAACACCACGACCAACTAAAGACGATAGACGCGAGCCACAAAGATGATCGAGACGATGGTGCCACCGAGCAAAAGATGTAGTGGAGGACGCAGCAAGAGCGGAGGTAGTGGTAGTGGCCGACCGGGCCGTGGAGTCGTGGAAGGAAGATGAAGCCAGTCGAGCTCCCAAAGACGCTGCGAATCATGGCGCCGAGGGCGATGCCAAGCGAGAGTCTCTGTCGGCGGTCTGAACACAACAAGAATCGGACTCAAGAACAACACGGCCGGTTGTGATCGGTGATCGACCAAATAGGCATAAGTTGCATAGTAAGTCGAGGAACATGAGAGATCGCAGGAACATGAAAGAAGAAGTGGAAAGGATGCCTCGGCTCAGAATAGAAGAGAGGTACCATCTGCGATCTGAGCAGTGGAAGAAAAATCGGTGGACCGCACGAAATAAGGTGGGTAGAATCGGTGTCATATGAAAAGAAGCACGAGTCCAAGATCCACGGAGACAAGATACTTGACGAGGGAGGAGGCGGAGGCGAGGAAGACTGCTGAGAAGCAAGAGCCAGACGAGCAGAACCCGAGGAGTCCGAGGATGAGCCGACACCGAGGCGCCAAGCGGTGAGAGAAGGCTGCGGTGGCGTCGCCAGAGGAGCCCCTGGCGAGAGGGCCATCCACGAGGAGAGGAACCTCGAGCCCTTTCGGGACGTCCGCCCGACGACTCTGGTCCTCCTCCGCTTGTAACAATCCACGATACTGTGGCAAAGACGCGACAAGAGGTGCAGTGGAGACCCGCAGAGAAACAAAGCACCACCGGAGGAGCCGGAGAAGGGGTCACGATCGATCTTTGAAGAGGGCGGCAAAGGAGCGGATCTTTGAAGCGCACAAAACAGATCGCCTCCGAGCCATGCCACGGTGACGAGTCTCCTCAAGACGCACACTCGTGAGGCCTCCACCAAGCTTCGGCGCGGTGGCGAAGTCAGAGCCGAGCGCCGCATCTCGAACTCGGCCGAGACGCGCGTGAAGTCGTAGAGCGGTGAGTCTCTGGCGAGCACGGCCGCACATGGCAGGGACAGTCCGGCAGACATCCGGCCCAGAGAGTCAAGCCGACGCCACACTCGACAACCGGTAGAAGTCATCAACGGTGGCATCAAGTCGCCAAGAGAATGTGTCCGGTGCACAACCGAGAGATACATAGCATCGCTCGTCGGTAGTAGTGAGCTCGAGGCGCTCCCACATAAGCCGTGTCGTTGGTAGCTCCGCCACATCCATAGAGATGGTCACGAGCATGCTACCCACTAGGATGGCGGTAGCACGAGCCTCGACCTCTGCCCGGCGCTCGTGGCGTGTACCTCGATCGGTAGAGCTCTAGCGCCTCCTCCACCCAAAGATTGTTGACCTCAAGCCGCCTCGTCCGCACGTGAGAGAGAGAGCTGGTAGTCTTGGCGGTGTAGGACGAGGCGACAGGCTCCACCATGAGATGACCCTGAGACTTTGTTGAGGTGAATCTTGAGGTGAACGGCCCGACTCCGGAAGTTCGTCCCATCAAAAGCGAACCGGGGAGCGGGATGGCGAAGAGCCTCCTAAGCCATCGACCTGCTTTTGGCATGATGGCGGCGGCGGGCAGGTATTCAACTTTATGTGTGTGATGCATCATCGAATTCATTTCTATGTGTCGCCTAAGGTGCCAATGAAAGATTTTAAATGTCTTCCGGGGAAGATAAGTTCAGTGAATGATTATATGCCACACATACGAGTTTAGATATACTATTAGTGGTTTTTGGAAATTAGCCCAGTTTTCACTATGAGTTAATGCTTTTCGATGGTCTCAGATAGTCATTATTTACATAGTAGTTACACATTGCATTATAGTACACTGATGGAGTGATAGATTCTTGCAGAGATGCATTGAGGTGTAGGTTTGATCCTATATTGGGTGTTCCATTTGGTGAGAGTGAGACTACAGCCTCCAGATGGCTGAAACTTTGATGTCTGGCATAAATATGAATTTGAGGATATGCTTGTTTGCATAGTTCAAATGAAACCATTCTTTGCGGTTTGTGGATGATGGTTGCAAGGGACCAGTTGGAAAATGGACTTTGCATAGTTAAGAAATTACCTGATATTCTCTATGATTGCTTCTTGTAGTTGGTATAATGGTATCTGAATCTTGGATAGTTAAGCTGATTTTTAGTTCTATTTGAGTGTGCTAGACACTTGGAGAAGAAAACAAAAGCCTTCTGATTGTGTCCCTTTTACTGGTGTACAAGGATACTTTGCTTTTGTATTGGAATTGCATAGCTAAGAAGTTACCTGAAATTTTCTTTTTGATTGCTTCTTGTAATTGGGATCTAAAATCATTGGTTAGCTAGGCTGATTTCTAGTGTATTTGGTGGGATCTTAATATTTTGTTAGTTAAGCTTATTTCTAGTGTATTTGGAGAAGAAAACAGAAGCCTTCTGTTTCTGTTCTTTCTGTTGGTGTACATTAAGATAGCACCCTTTTTTACTTTTCCTCTACCTGTTTCTGAATTTTGTTATGTACCTCCTTGACGTAAATGCTCATGTGATACTTCTAAGTCCTAAGGATGCTTTTCTTTCGCTGCTATGTACTGCTTTATATATTCCAGCATGCATGCAATTGGCATAGACACAGGTTGTTATGTTGCTTGTGATTTGATTTTACCTTTCTGCCATTTGCATTTCTTGAGTTTGAAGTTTGATGGAGTGGAGCTAACTTTAATAAGCTTTTGCCTTCGTCCTTGCAGATGTACTATGTGAACCAGGAACTTACTGTTGAGGATTTTCTGTACAGTGATGGTTACAAGATAAACCTTCCTGCATCCAATCCTGATGTCCTCAATAACCTGGAAGGGATTGGTCAGCTGGAATATCAACAGTTCAATTTGCCACAGGAGTTACCCCCTGATGCGTATCTTGGTATGAGTAACTGTGGACAGAGTGCTGGAGATGTTTTCCTCCACATGTCAGACTTGCTCACAACAATGTCTCCAGCACCTGCTGCATTCCTGATGCCAAAATGTGCTCTTTGGGACTGCCCTCGGCCCGCTCAAGGATCGGAAAGGTGGCAAGATTATTGCAGCATGTATCATGCTGAATTGGCTGTGAAGGAAGAGGGCCCTCCAGGCACAATGCCTGTGATCCGTCCAAGAGGTATTGATCTGAAAGACGGCCCCCTGTTTGCTGCTCTTAGTGCAAAAATCCAAGGAAAGCATGTCGGTATTCCTGTCTGTGAAGGGGCTGCAACTGCAAAGTCCCCATGGAATGCACCTGGTAAGTTGTTCCTGCATAACTCATGTCTTTACAGAACTTTTCGATAAGTTTGTACTAATTGTTGGTTCATTTCTATCATTGCAGAACTTTTCGATCTTTACATTTTTGAAGGTGAATCTATTAGAGAATGGCTTTTCTTTGACAAACCAAGAAGGGCATTTGAGAGTGGAAACCGAAAACAAAGGTCATTGCCAGATTACAATGGCCGTGGTTGGCATGAATCAAGGAAGCAGGTGATGAAAGACTTTGGGGGTCTGAAGAGGTCCTATTACATGGATCCACAACCATCCAGCAGCTATGAGTGGCACCTCTATGAATATGAGATCAATGATTGTGACGCTTTTGCCTTATACAGGCTTGAATTCAAGTCTTCGGATGCAAAGAAGAGTGCTAAATCAAAATTAGCTTGTAATCCACTGAATGAAATCCAGAAGCAAATGGTTAGACTCAGTGCAGATAGTCCTGTTGAATACAAACGGATGGCCCGGAGCAGGACAAAGGCTAACCCAAAGGATATTAATGTGGACATCTACTCATTTCAAAATACCACAGTTCAAGCTAATGTTCTGAATGCTTATCAGGCAGTGTCAGAAGTGGACCATATGACATTTTTGAATGGTAATGTTGTTTATGGACCTCATCTCCCATACGGCTACTCAACTGAAAGAAGTGACTTCTATTGGAACTCAAATGACGGGCCGTGAAGAAAGGATAAACAGATTCGATTCGATGGCATATTTCGCCTTCAAGTTCTAACAGTATCAGCTATATTTACGGGGGTCTACTCTATTGGCAATTGGTCCCCATCATTCTAATTGTAATGGGTCAAATCTACAGAAAGCCACTTAGAAATAAACAAGGGATGTCTCATGCCTGCACTGCAGTCGTATATTCCGCAATCACTTTGACTGTGTTATATAGTATAGTATCCTGACAATAGCATCTCGTTGGTGCGCAGCGTATGAGAGATAAATTACCAGATTTGGTAGACGAGTAACCTTTATGTGGGTCTATCTGCCATTTGATGGCTCCATTTATCTGTTGTGTTGTATATGCATGATACTGTTCTGAATCTGGGTGAAATGTTGGTGTCGTTTTACCGCCGCTGATTTTTCAGGCATTAACCTGTTGCTGAATTTGCAGATTTCATGTTTGTCATCCTTCAGCTCCAATCATATCCTTGAAGAAAAAAGCACTCTGGGGTATTCAACAGGTTTGTGAATGGTTTTGCTATACTGTCAATGACTAGCATTGACAAATCTGTCATAGCAACAAAAACTGATACAACAGAAGTTGATAGAGCAGGGGCTGTTTCTGGAAGAAGTCTAGAAAAGTTGTGTACTTGGTTTTGGAACGGCAAATGGGCAGAAGCCACCAGTATGGTGAGCGTGGTCGGATGCCCAACTCAAACTGATGAAACTTATGATTGATTCGGTGAATAGAGCCATCAAAGGTTCGTTTCGGTATGGTCCCAGTCTCCCAGGTGTCTAGTTCTGAAAGAGAAGTTATTCCCTGGTTGTCCAACTCCGGACGAGACTACGAGATTCGGGTGAGCTCATTATGCTCTGAACGCGAAATAGCTTTACCGGGTAGGTGATGGGTGCTCGTAAAAAGTTGACGGATGCTTAATCATTTCAGGCAATGACAAGTCTGACCGTATTTCTACACCTTTAGGGCCCTTTTTTAGTAGAAGAAAAGATATATCTTCTTTTCTCTGGACGTAAATAAACATTTTGAAAGACTTAATTTAGTATATTTTTCCAGCTTAAGTTACATTCGGAATTCTAAAAATTGTATGCTTCCATAATTCAACTGAACTTACATTCCAAACTGGGCCTAGCCGCGTATGTTTTGTTTAGATGTAGCCTGCAGGACGCAGTCCATCGTCGATTGCAGATTTGCACCGCAGGGCAACCTGTACGGCTGTACCGGGGCGCCGTCCGTGCGAGCCACCCACCTCTGGAGCGGCACACTCGCGCGGTCGGTAGCACCCGGTTCCCAACCCCACTCCCGAATCCACGGAATCCCCCGTTTCCTCCTGGAAATTCTCAGCCCACCATAAAAAGCGGCCGTGGCGGTAGGGTTTCCGATTCCCACCCCGCATAGGCGAACCCCTCCCCTCCTCTTCTCTCTCCCTCCCCCTTCCGCACGCCTCGAACCCCCTCTCCCCTCGTCCGCCGCCGAAACCATGGGGAGGGGCAAGTTCAAGGGCAAGCCCACCGGCCGCCGTAACTTCTCCACCCCGGAGGAGATCGGTAACGATGCGCCCTTACCTCCTTTCGATTCGGTTTTTCGTTTCAGTGAAAATTCGGTGCCAAGTAGGAAGCTTTGTCTGCTGCCGTCGTCTAGGGGACTGCTTGATCTGATGTTGCGGAGCGGGCGGTTTTGGCTTGGTTTGGGTGTTCTAGTGGAATAAGAGCGCTAGGAGTAGCTTATGGTGACGTCAAGATGCCTGGCTTTTACTAGGAGGCACGGGTCGCATATATCGATTTGATTCCATGGTGTTTTGGGTCGTTGATGAATGATGATGGGGTGATTTGTTGATCCAATCTGGGTGTCTTAGCTTCGCTGTTAACGTCGTCTGGTTTGGATGCTCAGGCACTTATCTGCATATTTTGCGTAGTTTGGGTCATTATCTTTTCCAAATGTTTAGATGCTTTCTCCATCCCATGAGTAGGACAGCTTTATTCTCTTCTGCTTTTGATTTGATTACAGTTTTCAATTCACCTTCACTGTTAGAGATCTTCGCAGTAAAGGGTTTGTGAAGTTTAAACGCAGTGAGAAATCAATAGCACCCCTGTATTTTTATCTAGTCTCACACAAAGAAGCTCTCTTGAGGCAGGATACAGGAGAGAAATGCTACATTTAAAGTTCTTTGCATACATCTAAAATCATTTTTTGGTTCTTATTTTACTATTTGAGCATCTGCATATTTTGCGTAGTCTGGGTCATTATCTTTTCCAAATGTTTAGATGCTTTCGCCATCCCATGAGTAGGACAGCTTGATTCTCTTCTGCTTTTGATTTTATTACAGTTTTCAGTTCACCTTCACTGTTAGAGATCTTCACAGAAAAGGGTTAGTGAAGTTTAAACGCAGTGAGAAATCAATAGCACCCCTGTATGTTTATCTAGTCTCACACAAAGAAGCTCTCTTGAGGCAGGATACAGGAGAGAAATGCTACATTTAAAGTTCTTTGCATACATCTAAAATCATTTTTTGGTTCTTATTTTACTATTTGAGCATCTGCATATTTTGCTTAGTTTGGGTCGTTATCTTTTCCAAATGTTTAGATGCTTTCTCCATACCATGAGTAGGACAGCTTGAATCTCTTCTGCTTTTGATTTTATTACAGTTTTCAGTTCACCTTCACTGTTAGAGATCTTCACAGAAAAGGTTTAGTGAAGTTTAAACGCAGTGAGAAATCAATAGCACCCTTTATCTAGTCTCACACAAAGAAGCTCTCTTGAGGCAGGATACAGGAGAGAAATGCTACATTTAAAGTTCTTTGCATACATCTAAAATCATTTTTTGGTTCTTATTTTACTATTTGAGCATCTGTATTCGATTGTTTTCCTTTTAATATCCTACTGTGTGCAATTTTTTTGACTTATTTCTGATACTTTTCCATTCAAATAAATGCAGCTGCTGGAACTTCAGGGCGTCCACGCACATTTAAGAAGGTTTGCACATTTTATTAAATGAACTTCATCTACATAGTATTTTGGTCCTTATGGTTTTCTACCATTTTGCGCTCCTACAAGACATTTTTTCGTCAGTTACATGTTTAGGATAATATTGAATATAGTCATATACTTCATGTATTGTACTCGTGATATTTGATGTTGCCAATGCCCAGAACAACGCCAGTTGCATGGTTGTATTTAGTTTCGGTAGTCAAGTTGTTCTAAAAATCCTTTAGCTAATTCTTCATCTTTAGCCGTGTTTGTATTCAGATACTACTGTAGCACAATCGGGATGCTACATTTGTCAATTGGTTTGTGCCTATGTTGCACCGATACGCGATACCGGTATGGTGATATGGATACGGTGATACAAAGATACAACGATATACTAACAACTAGTAACGTGCAGACATAGCCTCCTATAAAAATAAAGAAGAAAAGACAAGGGGAAAAAAGGAAAAGAGTGTAAGAGAAGAAAACCCTCCTACCTCGCCGAATCCAGCCCATCGTGGCCAAGTCCAACCAGCTGCTCGTGACTCCATCTCTGCAACCGCCTCTCATCTCTTTTCTACAGCCGTTATGTAAGGGTTCCTCTGCAGCCGCTGCTGTCTCCTCCATCCCCTTGCAATACTGCTGTGTCCTCCACGGTCGATCTGACCGGAGGCAGGGAGGAGGTGGCAGCGGCGGCGACAACAGAAGATGGAGGGAGGATGCAGTGCTGCAATAGGAGGAAGCAACGTGTTGAGAAGGGATTTAAGGTAGGTCTTACCATATCGTGGGTGTATTGCAAAGTATCGATCGCGCGTATTGGGCATTTTTATTTATTTATTTGGAAAATGAAATTTCACCGATTATTGGCTATACCTTATCGTGCCATATCCCGTATCGTGTACGGGAATGGCTGCTGAGCGATGTATTGGTGTATCATAGGTTTGTGCATAAAAGAAATTACAATGATTACAATCAATTCCATAAGTTACTGGTTAAATGAAGAAATACCAGGAGTGCATATCGATAAAAAGTTATCATATTCTTTTTTGACAATTGATTTCTATTAAAAATCAAATAGAATATAGCTGAAGAGGAAGAGGAAGAAAGAGAAGAATCTGAAGAGGAAGAATCTGAAGATGAGTCTGAAGGGAAAGCTGTAAGAACTTTTCCTCCTGCAAGTATATGTTTATGTGCAAGGTTCATTGTTTACCAATCTGATTTAACTTATAATATTCCCAGAAACATAAAGGAACTGAAGGTCTTATTCAGATTGAAAATCCAAACCTGGTGAAAGCGAAGAATATCAAAGCCAAGGAAGTTGATGTAAGTTGGTGACCACCAGTAGCATCTGGGCTTTATTCTCTGTTTTTTCTCATCTTCATATAAGTATGCTGTTAGTAGCCAAATTGATGGTTGTGTTAGTATCATAAGTTCCCTCGTCTTTTCTTCCGTTGTCTAAGCTATGGTGGTATACAAATGGAGTTGCTCAAGTACTCTTATTCATGAAAAGTCAAGTGGGGAACATGGTGCTTTATCTAGTTATCTTCAAGGTCAGGTTATGGTAGGATTTGATTTAATGCTATCCTGCTAGCTGGGACCTCCAATACTTTTTTACCGAGCATATAGCTAGTTACTATGGTTCCTTTTTTGAGCTGACTTAATTTTTGTCATACTCTTTATTACCTGTATTTGAATTTTTTTTGTCCCTACATACCAAATAATTTTTCATGCATATCTCCAACTAACTAAGTTTGCGCTGTACAGCTTGGAAAGACAACTGAACTCTCGAGGCGTGAAAGGTATGTTTTTCTTATATCAGCTCATGATGTTTTCTTATTTGTGAAATGAGACAATTATTACATGTTTTCATACTTACACTCCGTTTTTGTGCCATATCTCTTGCTGCCAATATTTATTTGGCATGAAGAAAAATGTTTATTGAAACCTCTGAGTATGGAAAAAAAAGTAATGCAATGAGTTAGTAGATAAAGAAAACCTACAAGCTGGTACAAAACATAGTACTGGACTTGTTACTTTCATGTTACCCTGTTACAACTGGTGTAACAGACTTTTGTGAGTTGCTGTAATGTTACCCTGTTACAACTGGTGTAACAGACTTTTGTGAGTTGCTGTAGATAACACATCTCAGTTTATGTAGGGTGTTTAGTCACTCTCTTGGCATTCACTTTTTTTTGTAAACATATCCCAAAAAGGGTATTGGTAGGTGGGTGGGAGGAATTTGCATCTGTTACTCTGAAGTTGGCACCAGCTTATCTACCCTTCTCACATGCACGCATGCATTGTTACAAAACTTCAGTTTCATCAACTCTGTTGACACACTGCTGTCATGGTTGTTTTATAGAGAGGAGATTGAGAAACAAAAAGCCCATGAGCGTTATATGAAACTTCAGGAGCAAGGGAAAACAGAACAGGCTAGGAAGGATTTGGGTGAGGTTTTTTTGTTCTATGTCACACCTACCTCTTCCTTTATCTTTGTATTTCTTGTTGGTTGTGGTTACTTATGTACTTATATAATACCCATCACCACAACCTGTGCTCTGGGCTTGCTTCTATGGACGCATTGTGGTAAGATTAGACTCATTGAAAGAGATACCGCAACAAAGGGAAGTAGGCTGGAATGAATGAAAATAAAGTGAATAAGAACTTCACACATCTGCCATGTAATGTTGGACACGCTCTTTTGCATTTAGTTTTCAAGAATATAGAATTTTTAGCTCATAGATAAACTGTCTAGTATCATGTGTTATCACCGAATGTAGATATTGAAGCACAACTTCTTGCTTTAATATGTTGTAATGCACACCTGCCTACCTTCAATGTTGAAGCATTCCCCTACCTTCAATGTTGAAACATTCCTTGTGAATTGCGTAACCTTTCGTGTTTTGCTAATGCAGAACGTCTTGCTTTAATAAGACAGCAAAGAACTGATGCTGCAAAGAAACGTGAGGAGGAGAAAGCTGGTACATCTCTTGTTATTTGTATATTACTTTGTGGTCTACCTTTTCTTGTGTTGATTCAGAATCGGTTGCAAATATATCCTATTCAAATATAGATTCTTTGACCTCCACCTTTTTTTATTAGTTTAATGTTGGAGTAGATATGTTTCTTTGATATTTTGCCCCAAAAAATCATTTTGATACTTGTGTAGTAGCTCCAAAAAACATTTTTCCTGCATTTCCTTGATACTGATTTATATTTTGTTCTTGGCAGCCAAAGAACAGAAGAAGGCTGAAGGACGCAAATAACTGCAACAATTGTGGACCATGAAGGCATGAGCCGTGTTGGCTGGATATTTATTTCTTATGCATCCAGTATCTTTTAAAACTCGGTATCAATTCTATGTTTCCATAAAATTATGCATTGACTAACTGTAGTAGTCTTGTCGACGCGGCTTGCTGTAAACTTGGCAGGGTACAAATGTAGTAAAGCTTTGCTTTCATTCAAGTCGATATATAAGCTGTTGAAAATTGTGGGTGTTGTGGAGGCTGGAGCCGATCAGTGGTTGCATTATCGGACCTGCTCCGTGCGATCCTGTGTGACATTAGCTTATCTGCCATGGTCGAGTTTAGCACCAGGGTAGGTAGGTCATTGAGGAAATATAAAGTACCTCAGTTATGTGCAGCAAGCCAGCAGCAACCTAGACAGCCCATAGGTGGGCCGGTGGGCTGAGTGCGTTTTATCTGGGCTACTTGTGTGGCGCCGGAGTTGAACGAAGCGGTGCAATGAAAAGCTGCCCTCGAGGCCTTGACAACTGCGTCGACCTGCTCTCGGCGTTTTTCGTCGTTGCGGCTGGCCGCGTGCAGCGTCGGATAAGGATTAAAATTTAGTTGGTCGGAGTAAATGGTGAATCAATAGTAATATCCTAAGTTGACTTGATACAGTAAATGGTGAATCAATAGTAATATCCTAAGTTGACTTGATACATGATACGGACGGCGATACAAATACATCGATATGGTAATCGAATTCGTCAATATGGGTGATTCGATGTTTCTTAAATCTTACTACTTAAAAGAAGCATTTGGTAGTTGTCTGTCCTCCCGCTCCTTTCTTCCTCGCCGCTCGTCCACGACTCTGGCAGTGTTCACACTGTTTGTGCCAACACGTGGGGCTAGATAACTAGTGGTTGCTGGCACCACCACCCGGTCACCCCTCCCATATTCTTTTGGTAACTCCTACAATAGCTCACATCAATTTTGTTCAGTTATGTTGTTCCACCCACCGCCGCCACCACTTCCTCCTTCCCCCAAACCATCAACCCCTCATGATGCTTAAATGCCATTGGAAGCTTCGCCTGTTGGTTGAAGAACAGGGGAAGCAAGAGGGAGAAGGGAACGGAGGAGAAGCCTGGGAGAGGGGAGGGGAGTGGAGAGGAGGGAGATGTTTGATAGTTTGCTAAACTCCAAATTCTACAACAAATGGTAAAAGATTGTTTTTTTCCCTTAGGTTTTCAGGCTCTTGGGTTGCTCTAGTTCGAGTTCGGCTGGGTTCTTGAGGCTATCTTAGAGTGTATGTTCTTTGTTTTCTTTTAGTCCAATTTGGTTCTTTGTGATGTTGTTCTGGTGTTTGGTTCTTGAATTGTGTGAATTCAATCCACACGACGTAATGGTTGGAACTTCTTTGCCCATAGCGTTCTTTTGTTGGGGTTTTTTGCTTTGTGTTTCCGAAGTTGTTCGGTTCCTGAGTTGCTTAACCTACTTGGCGCAACATCCGGAAGGGTATATTCTTGCATTCGGTTTGGATTGATTCTTCTTTTCCTTTATTTTTCTTGAATTGTGTCAATGTGGTTTCTAGCTCTAAGTTCTTGGCAATTCGGTTGCTTTTTTTTTTTGCTTTTGACCACATAAGAGTTTTGTATTTTTGGATTGGGCTAACCAATCGTTCGTTTCTTTAACAATGGATGCAACAAGCACGCATTCAAATGTATTCAGACGCGACTGGTTCCCATACGGCGGAAGAAGCAGGCCATGATTTGATTCTTGTAGAAGGACGTAGCTGACCTCCTCGCCAATGGCCTCGACACCCACGCCTTTGGACGGGTATGTTTATTTGGGCTCTTTCTTGCTGAAACTTGCATAGTTGCATTGCATTGCATCCTACTGTTATAAAGGACTAGAAATTAACATGCGCCAACTGGCGCGGATGTGATTGTCGACAGGTTTGAGGAGGTTGCTGTATTTTTTTTGTTCTCATTGTCGATTGTGAGATTCACTAATAGATTATTTTTGTAAACAGATCATTTTTCGTAAAAGTGGGTCTGCTACGTCTTGAGTATCGAAAGGAAGTGAAAATGAAGTGCCAAAAAAACATTTGTAAACTAAAAGTAAGGTATATGGTTTTATGTGACATCCCAGTTTTTCGTGCTTTTTCTAAGTTTTCAAATTAAAATTAACCATTTGATTTTATTGGATTAATAAAGCTTAAACTTGAAATTTTGAAAAATAAAAAACAATTTAATATGAGTTAATCAAACTCTAATTAATTCAAAATTTAGCTTATTTGAAGTTCTTGGGTTTTCTGGTATTTAAAGTCAAAAAGAGTATTTTAAGTATTTTCTTGAATTTTCTAGAATTAAAAAAGGATTTTACTATTTGCCCGAAAGACAAAAATAATTTGTTTGCAAAATTAAAAGCTAAAGTTAAGTTGAAAATAATTTTATTAAGTTCCAAATAATTCAATGAATTTTTTGTGTATTTTTCTAGATTTTCTTTTTGACTCTATTTGCTATTTTCTAAAAAGGCTTTTGATTTGTTATATTTTCTGAAATTCAAAAATTAATTTAATCCGGGTTACTATTCTGGGCCGATTTCCCTCTCTCGGCCCACTCCTATTCCTCCCAACCGGCCTAGCTCCCGCGCTCGCCTGGCCCATCTCCGCGCGCCTCCTGCTCTCCTTCTCGCTGACACGGCGGGCCCACCAGCCAACGTCTTATCTTCGCGCGCCTTCCGCTCCGCGTCTCACCGACAGGCGAGCTCACCTAGCGGCGTCGCTCCCTCCCTGTACTTCTTCCTCCCCGCCCCTGCTGCCGTTGGACGCCCATGCCGCCCTGGTTTTCTTCGCCGCATTGCGAATCCCGTCGGTGCCTTTGCCCATCTTCGCGCCTCGTCAACAGGGCATTGAATGTTGTGTTTCCCACCGCCACCACTTCCCCATTTTCCTCTCCACCTGCTACCATTCCCTCCTCGTGTGTCCGCGTCGCGTCGGCCAAAGCTTCGCCATGCCGCGCCCATGCCACTCCCGTCCTCTGTCCATCCTCAGCGGCTATAAAAGCGAGCACCTGGAGCTTCTCAACCTCCTCTCTCTTCCCCCCCTTCTCCCTCCCTTTCTCTCGCTCTCAATCGCCGGATTTGGAGCTCCAAGAGCTTCGGCCGAACTTTGCACCGCCGTCAATTTCGTCGTCGTCGAGGGTTCTCCACCGCTTTCGTCCTCACCTTAGGCACCGCACGGTTGCAGGCTACACCGTGCGCGCCTCCCAATCGTCGAACCGTTGTCGGAACCCCGTCGCCGACTTCGTCTGCTCTTCGACGCCGCTTCCTCCGCTCGCCGCTGGCCACCACCGCGTGCATCGCCGCCAAAGCAGTGCACACTAAAACTCCCTCGCCTCCCTCTCCCTCTCGGTGCCCTAACCAAGGCTCGCCGCGACGTGTAGCGCCAAGCAAGCTGCAAGCGCTGAGCACCGCTGTCTGCCAAGGCCGACGTTGCCGCCACCTGGCGCCACGTCACGACCACCTCAGCCTTTTGGCCCGCGTGGTGTCACCACTACGCCACGAGCCGGGTCCACAGTGGACCCGCTGTAAGATCAAGGTGGCCGACTAGAGGGGGGGAATAGGAGGTTTTAAAAATTCTTTCGGCTAAAACCAATATATAATGCGGAAGCTAATAACAAATTGGTTTTGCACAATTAAAACCTAAATCAACTAGGCTCCCCTAAGTGCACCAACAATATGAATACAAAACAATGAGAGTAATCATACAAAGATATATAAGCAATTAAAGTAAGAATGTAAATTGCTCAAAGTAAAGCACAAGAAGATCGTACCACAATAGACACAATGATGTTTTACCGTGGTGTTCGGAGACTTGTTGGTCTCCCCTAATCCACGTTGAGGTAAGCCTAACCGCGTTGGACCAGCTCCACTAATTAAGCCAACACCTCCGAGGTAAGTCCAACCACTTGGACCGGTTCCAACACGAACCAACACTTCGCTCCACTAAGGTTGCTCTTCCTCCGCGCCGGAGATGGCGAGCACCAAACCACTCACAACACGCTGGGCCTTCTCACAAGCTTCTTGAGAAGATCACCGGACACGACGCCTCCACGCCGTCAGGTGTCGACAAACACCAAGAGAAATAAATCTCAACTCTCACTTGAACTAATCAAGTGTCTAAGCTCAAGTGGATACACAATCCACTACCGAAGGCAACACATGCACTTAGAGTTTCCTCTCCAAGCTCACTAAGTGCAACACATGCACATAAGAGATGAGAGGCTTGCTCTTAGCTCAAAGGACTCAATAGAGGTTCAACAATAACAGCATCCACCTTCCCCAACCGGCCAAGGTGGGTATATATAGCCCATACACAAAAACTAGCCGTTGGAGGAAAGATTCCCTCGAATCAGTGCAGGGCCGGTCCGACCGCCAACTAATGGCCGGTAGGACCGCCCATGCGCCAACGGTTATAAAACTAGCCGTTGGACTTACGGCCGGTCGGACCACCAACTAATGGTTGGTCTGACCGCCGCATTATCGGTCAGACCGCCCGAGGAAAACCAGCACGATTCCAAAAGTTGCTTCTTTGGAATAAATGTACCGCAAAAACTTCCGGTACTTTCTCTCTCCGGTAGTACAGTTTATTTAACGATGGTACTACCGCACAAAGAATCATCTCAAGAGGCCACCGGTCCGACCGCCCAACACATGGTGGTCCGACCGATTTGGCACCGGTTAGACCGGTCCACACCGGCGATCTGACCGCCAGGCCACAGAGACTTTGCACTTTTCACTTCGCTCAAATGGCAAAACACATTCGCCCATTTGAGTGTAATTTCAACCAGGTTTAAAGGTGATATTCTCAACAAGTTGTAAAACACATTTGCCAACTTTTAGAATACTCACCACAAGGAATAAGGTACATGGACTTACACCATTTAAAAATATATTTGCAAACTTAAGTCACATGCTACAAGAAATCAAACATGAGCATCAACTATTTGCAAAACACATTCGCAAATAACAGTATCATGCCACAAGGCTAAGGTGTATGAACTTCAACCATTTGCAAAATACATTTGCAAACTATAGTCCCATGCTACATAGATTAAATGTATGAGCCTCGGCTATTTGCAAAACACATTCTCAAATAATAGCTCCATGCATAGATGAGCTAGAGCAAACACAATGTGATATCAACACATGACTAACTCATGCTACTAGTCAAGACCCCTCTTAATAGTACGACAACCTATACTAGCAATCCGGTCTTCCAACCAAACACCAAGACCGGTAAAAGACTAGTAACACATCCTTAGCCCTAGCTAGTCATATCTTTGCCTTGCATCTTCTTGAAACTTAATGACACACATCATCACTTCAAATCTGGGTCCTTGTCTTGAACATCATCACTTCGGGATCTTGTCTTGAACATCATCAATACATGATGATTTCTTCATCCCGAGTCTTGACATGCATCAACACATGATGCATTCTTTCACTTGACCTCCATCAACACATGATGGGTCTTCTTTTGACTTGATGCACATCAACACATGATGCATCCTTTACTCCAAGTCTTGATATGCATCAACTCAAGATGCATCCTTCATTAGACCTCTATCAACACATGATGGGTCTTTTCTTGACTATATGATCTACTTATGATCATCTCCTCTTCTTGTCTTGACTAGATGACCCACTTCTAATCACCTCCTCTTCTTGAACATCATCGATACACGATGATTTCCTTTTTCTTCAAGCTCTTCATATGTATCAACACATGATGCATCCTTCACTTACACCTTGACTTGATAACAATCAACGCATGATGTCATCACAAGTCTTCATCACCCTGGAACATAACATATTCATCCAACTTATGGAAAATATTAGCTCCACAATATGATTATCATTAATTACCACATCATACTATTAACTCATAATGGTGCGACAAGATACTTCAATCTTTCCCTCTTTGGTAATTGATGATAACCACTTCAATTACACATAAATTGAATGTAGATAAAGGTAACACAACATGAGTATATATGAACTACACAAATTATATATACTCCAACATGAGTATGCAAGAACTACACAAGTTCTATATACTCACAACATGAGTATACGAGAACTACACAAGTTCTATATACTCAAAACATGAGTATACAAAAACTACACTAGTTTTGTATACCCAAAAGGATATGTTTCAAAGTAAAGATCCTTAATATATGTGGAAAACGGAATATGGATCAATACTAATGAAACCACAAAATATAGAATAAACTCCCCCTAAATGTGTGCATACACCAATGTGTAATTAGATCATATGTACATATTCAAGTTAAATTTATGATTGAGTTCAACCTATATTTTGGATCCGAGGAATGCAACAATATATAAGATTAAGATGTCGATTGCATACCTCATTGAATTTCACGTTTATATCCAAATGAGACTACACAAAATAATACTAGACAAGAGAGTTAGTATCATAATTGGATTTGTCATTAATCACCAAAATATTCTATTAACTCATAATGGTGGGTCTAGATCCTTCACCCGCGTGCCATCGTAGACTTGGTCCACGGCAGTGGGGCCCACATGTCAGCCATACAAGCCTTTTCTTTTTAAAAAATAAATCCGACCGCTGACATCATGCTGACGCAATAGATCAATTTTCCTTTAAAAATAAATTCGAAAATTTTGAAAATCACAATTTCGTCATTTCATGTATTTTCAAACTTCTGGGGGCTCATTCGAACTCCGATTCGGGCGATTCAAATTTCTAAATTCATCTAAATTCAAGATCTAGCTATCTACACTAAAATTATTTGATTTGGAGTTGATTTGAATTTTATTTGAATTTGCTTCGTCTTCGCATGTAGATTTTGACGACTCCGGGGAACCCGAATACTTCAAAGAAGTAGATCCTTAAGTATTTGAGCAAGGCAAGTTACATATCTAATCATATTGAATCCAAATATCTCAAATTATTATAATTCTATTTTAAATTATTATTGCATACGTATTTAAATTCAAGTAATTTAAATCCATGTTTTAACTTTATAGTCATTCCTAATTCCTTTGTACATCCAAACTTGAATATTGATTTAGCCACCCCCTTGATACCGTAGTTGAAAACTAGTTGGTACATTAGTATGAACTAGAACATGTTGCAAAACTCTCTGCTTAGTCGAAGCTTAGCTCAAAAATATTAAATTTGGGAAAGTTAGCCAAAGTTCAACTATGATTTAAAATGATACTATGGTACGGTCTATACCATAGAAATTTATGAAATAGGTTGACCTGTAAATAAAATGAAAATTGGTTTGGACTTGGGCGAAATGGATGTTTGGATGGTGCACGTTGATACACGGGATCGATTCATTTCTATGACCGAGGCCCATGGGTTTTATAGAAAGTCATCCAAGTCAATTAAGGACCGGTCTTCGAGCGTATTTTGATAAGCCCTATCGTACTACCACATGTTCTGAATGGGCAGAATCTGGATAACTAATTTGCAACGTCTCCCCGTGGTCGTGTCATCTGGTTGCGTGGGTGTCTTTATGACCTACTTTTATGTATTCCCACCTAGCGCAAGAGGGGGCCTGAACCCGGTGGGTTTCTATCCAAAGGGGGCGAAACCTTAGCGAGGTGGGACTACGGTGGGATGGCGTATTGTAAAGGCCTTGTCACGTGTTCTAGACTTCTTACTTAAGGTAGTGAGCGGTGGTACCGACGGATGCCAAACAAACTAGAGAAGTCGTGCCATGTGGGTAAAGCTATACACCTCTCAGAGCGTTATGAACTATTCGAATAGCCGTGTCCACGGTCATAGACATGCTAGCAAAGCCACTCCAAGTTATATTTTGGTTTTGGTTTCAAAAGACTTGTTAAATGGTTTTGGATTTCTATCCAAATGGGAATTGGGCGGTTCGCCATGTGATAGGAGGGTATCCTTCACTTCTGGTGTAAATGTTATCTGACTATAAAACTTGAGAGTTTAGAAAATGAATTTTAGTATAAAATAAACTACTTTAGAACTTAGTATGAATATTTAAATGAAAAATATTGCTTTACGCAAACTAAGCCATATAAAGTATTCCGCTGTTAAATCCTTGCATGCATTATATTATGTTATTTGGTGTAACTTTCAAGTACGGTTGTTGTACTCACCCTTACTTAATAAAATTGTTGAGTAGGAGAAAAATGCTACGGGGAGATTGAGAACTTGGACGACTAGGCTACGCCCTCCAGACGATTGCCTGTGGCGAATCGTGTGGTCTACCTTACTGCTTTTGTTTCTGCTGTATTTTGCTTATTGGTTGCATGCCCCTTTTGTAACAACTTTAATTATTTCAATGAATAGTATTGTATTATTATGCTATCCACTTTTGTTTAACTGTGTACACTAGCTAGCTGTTCCTGGACTAGTGTATGAAATACAGAGAATCAGGGATCATTCGCTCCCGGGTTCGACATTTTACATGTGGTATTTTTATTTTTAACCTAAAAGAAGCAATTCTAAATCTAAAATTAGAAGAAGTATGATTTCGTCAATCAATTCTATCGAACCAATAGTTTTTAATTTACGGGAACGAGAACTAATCGTTTTGGGTATGTAAAGAACTATAGATCGATTTTTTTTTTAATTAATCAAAGGGACCCCTTGCTTCCTGCTAATGTAATAGAACAGAAATCTATCACTGTCATAAAGAGATAGGTCTCCTATTTTGCAGGTAACGCTGATAAAAGTTAGTGAGGGAAAAAATTAATAGTGTTGGTTACCGACAGTCTTTTGAGTGATCATTGATCGGTGTGCTGAGTTTGTGAGGAATTCTGTTGTATGCTGAACTGTTATAGCGTACAGCATATGAGAAAGCTACCATGGAATGCAGGTGAATTAGAAGCAATGACGATACGAAAACAGGAGGGAGCTCAAAAAAACGGCAGTTGAAGAAAGCAATTGTTGCAACAACGAAAATGTGGTGTAAAAAGACATAAGGTGTTTAAATAGCGGAGCATATATACAATAAAAGAGCATGTCATCAGGAGTAAGTAGCATACCAGTTATTCATACGTTGTGTATACAAAATGAAGCGCAAGCATTAGACCACCAGGGTATAGTTTTGGGCATACAACACTTGTGAGAGAAGTGATGGAGGGGGGCGAACCTCTTAAGCTGGAAGAGTCTGTGTAGTTTCATCAAGTGGTACTATTGTTTTTGCATGATGCATTTCAATGAGTCGGTTGGTGTTTTTCTGCAAGTTGTGAAAGGAGAATGAGGGAGAAGTACATATAGTAGTAAATTCATGTGGATAAAGTAATACAACGAGTATATTCTTATGAGTAAACCTGAAGCGGGTTTAAGTGCATGAGATAGATATATATCAAATGGTTGTGAAGTAACTCTTATCATTTTTTCACATATGAGATAGAGGGTATCAATATTTTTAAGATATAAGGGCAAATACCTGAAGGAAGTAATAGGCACAACAACTTGTTTTGTCATCGAGTGTTGTGCTCTGAGAGTGATCACCATCCGACTGTTATGTTGTGAAAGAGTAAATCTAGCACGTTAAAATAGGAGGGGTTAACGGAGGATAAGCATAACAAATGGTAGTGGTGGATAACGCTGAAGAGCAAAGTAACGATGATGATAAAATAGGAAAAGGTAATGAAGCAGAATCATAATAAATGGTGGTGACGGTCTACGTTGACTTCAGCAACAAAAAAGGGAAACATAATAATAAAAGCACACAGAGCAAAGATTAGCTAACATGTTACCTCTTACCATTAAAAAAAATGGCAAACATAGCATTTAGTGAAATAGTAGAGAGAATAAACTAAAACCACGACGGGCTGCGAGCAATCAATAGACACATTTCGAAGATAACATGAGTTGGTATGTCACTGAGAAAAGGATGTAAAACATTAAATAGATGAATAGGAGTAAAAGGCATCAAAGACATCGTTCAATTAAATAGCGAATGATTCATCCTTGTATCTCATGGGACACCATCATCATATGAGCAACACATCATAAAAGTATACCCATTGCCATTGGGTAGTAAGCTAGCAAGTTGATTTTGTGTTGGACATGGCATGCTTGAATAATCTTGCCCCCAAAGACCAATTTATGTACTATATCAAGTTCTTTCTTCATCAATCAATCCAATTTCCTTAATTTTTAAGGTGTGTTGAGGCATTGGTTAGTATGAAAAAAAAAGATGTGCAAAACAAAGTCATCCTCATCTTTATTATGAAATGAAGATGGAAAAGCACACACATATCTGGGTTTTTGTCTACAGATTTTGGTGCATGTCTAACGTGGAGATCAATACCCTATGAATTTACATCCGGGGTATTTTCCTTATTATGGTCATCATTGTTTACATGTAAAATTATTAGGGGGACCTCCTTTCTTTTCCCAACCATTTCCTTATATTCGTCCTGAAATTACTCGAATCAGCTGTCTTTTAGACACCATGATTAGCCATTTGTTACTTTGTAATTTGAAATGACACCATGGTAGTCATTACAATCAATAGGAAGCATGCCTTGACATGGGAATTTTCAATTTTCAGGAAACAATTATACAAAGAGTGGTTATTGACTCCACGTTGGAAAGTATCATCATTGATAAGAACTGCATGATGACACAACAGTACCTACATTCATAGGAACTACATGCTGACACGATAATACTTACCGATCATAGTCAATTGGATTTTCGAACAAAGTTCATCAAATAACAATATTAACATCATTGATTCATCAGAACTACCTGATGCTTGTGAAAATACGAAAGCGATGTACCAAACGATCTAAAAGGATATTGCTATAGCTTACATCGAAAAACGCAGTGTTCCTGTTTGCATATCGATCATTCATATTAATAGTATCAAACCTCATCCATAGGTTTCAATTTTCATTGGAAAGAAGCAATCAAAGCAGAGTGCAACATTCCGTTGCAACAGAATAACGATCGATGGACATATAACAATATGGCCACATACCTCGGTAATTATGTAGAAATTTTCTTCAACCAGCTTCTCCCTAAAGTTCTCCACCTCTTTCGTGAGCCACAACTCCATCACTTGAAAATTTCCAAGCATAAGTAACAACCAACACCAATCAGCTCGGCCAGGGGGCGAGAGGGAAGGGCAGGCAGGAGCTCTGACCAGGGGAAGCGAGAGGGGAGGACAGCCGCAACGGTAGGAGAACTGTGGTACCAGATCGGTGGCGGACAGAGAGGGAGGAGACGAGAGGTGGGCCTGCCTCAACCCGGGTGCCACTGTCATTGGCACCGTTGCAGCCTTGTTTCATGAGGAGCTCCATCCAGGGGAAGTGAGAGGGAAGGGCGGGCAGGAGCTCTGGCCAGGGGAAGCGAGAGGGGAGGATAGACGCGACGGGAGGAGGACCGCGGCACCAAATCAGTGGCGAACGGAGAGGGGGGAGACGGGAGCTGGTGGGGAAGGAGTGAGGAAGAGGACAAAGGCGACGTGTCGCACGACGGAAGGAGCTCCAACTAGAGGAAGCAAGAGGGAAGTACGAGTGCGACGGGAGAAGAACTGCGAGAGCAGATTAGCAGCGGAGGAAGAGCGAGGAGACGGGCGGCGGATAGAGAGGGAGGAGGTGAAGAAGGGAGAGGGAGGGGAACATGATGAGGGTTTCCCATTAGGGGCTACCGCACGCGGTAGCAGTCATCCGATCATGCTGCAATCGAGGCCATCCAACGGCGATCCGAGGGTCCAGGGTTTTCTGGTGACATGTCCAGCGCAGCTGGCAGCCCTTTTCTTCAACCTTTAAGGTTAGTAATTTGGAGGAAAGTTGTGTCCTATTGTTCTTGTCCGCTAGAAAATTTGCATTTTGCTGGCACAAGGTTATTGATTGGCAGTCAAATTCTGGTCATTTTGGTTGAGGAAATATGTGACAACTAAATAGCTAATTTTCTTTCATGTCCGTACTTTCCACTTTGGAATGTAGATGGATGGGTTGATAAGTGAGGTGAACCATGCTTCTTGCTATGATACGATTGAACACTTCTGTGAGTACATGGGGAAGCAACTCAACAACCTGTAGAAACAGAGGTAACTCCTATCGATTCAGCTAACGTTTTGTTTGCTTCCCTATTTCTGTTATCAAAGTGAAGCAATCTACCTACAAATCACAAGTTTGTTAATTAATTGTTAATGGCTCAAGAGAGTTATGCACCCCAAGTCTTTAGTGGGGCCCACTGTGTTGTATTTGTTAAGGAATCAAATCAGGACGGTAGCATTCATAATTTATATCCATATGTTTCTTTAGATGGTTTAGTTTGGTGTTACCAAAAGCTTTTTTTGTTTGGAACTTTAGTTAATGAATATACCAAGTTAAAAATTATTAGTATCTTAGGAGTGCAAATTGAAAGGAAATTTAATTATCTCCATGTTACAATTGATTTATGTTATTTTTCCATCAATAGGGATTGCCCCCGGGAAGCAAGGGAAGATGTGTCAACTCTAATTTTTGGTGCCGCTCGCTTTCCAGATTTTCCTGAACTGTGCGACCTTAGGCACATATTCACAGAGAGATGCGTGAATTTTCTTGAACCTTTTTTAGCCTTGAGGTGCGCAAGATGCCAAAGATCTATTGTCATTGACTTGCTTCGTGGTGTTGTACTTGACCTGATTAATGATCGTCCAACAGCAGTTTGTTCAAAAACTTGACAATAAGTTGTTTACTAATGAGAAGAAATTGCAAGCCATGAAAAGTATATCTACCTCTACTACTTAAAAATACAAGTTGGTGGTGGTCCGTTCTCTCACGCCCTCCCACCCCTTATCCCTCTCTACTAATAAAAAATCATCACACCCCTTCCTCCCTCATGACTCTCGAGCGCATCCATACCCCTACTTCTTCTACAACAACCCAAACCGTTGCCATCCCACTTCTTCTTTGCATGCACACACTGAAATTCGTAGTTGTCCCACTCCTTCTCGTCTCGTGCCCTATCCTCTCAGGCTGCGATTGGCCAGGTAGCGGGGAGGGGAGGCGGCGCCCTGTAAGGCCGTGTCGGAGATAGGAGAAGGCACCGGGAGGGAAGGGAGGAAAGGAGGCGGTGGTATCTTGGAGGAGAAGCGGTGGCGCTAGGGAAGAGGCAGAGACCAAGGAATTGGGATTCAAAAAGTAATTAAAGAATAGGCAGATAAGCTATTAGTGATGTTTTTAGCTCTATTGGATTAATGGTTTATATGCCATTTACTATTGAACAAGGTAGAAGGAACACAAGTAGGTTTGCTTTCGTTAACCTGAAACCTTTTTTTTGCAAGAGAGAATCTTTGGGCTATTGTTGCAGTGTTGATGCTCGCGTCATCTTTGCAATTCATCGGTGATTCATGGAATTTTTTTATCTGCAGATAGCAGTGGATTTTCACCATTTTGACTGTGGTTTCTTTTTCTTTGCTTTATTTGGGTTTCCTCAGCTGCCAGGGGCCATGCTTGAGGCCATTCTATGCAATCAGAGAAGAAGGTCGATATTCTGGCTGCAGATCATTTGGGTTCACTATAGCACAAGTAGAGGTGATTCTTCATCTGTACAATTGGTTGATTCATCACTATTTACTAGAGTTTGTGAATATTGCAAACATTATTATACAAGAGCAAAATACTGCAATGCTAGAATCATGTGGTTGTCCAATAGTATAGTGTGACCATGCCAGAAGTATGAGTGCGAATGACTATGATCACTTATACTTTTATTGACCATTTTTATGATCTCGTTAACTTTTAACACAGGTGAGGTGAATTGGGTTTAGTTTGAGGAATACTAGCATGAATTTAGTAGAAAGGTGATCTATGATAGATTTACGAAATGCTTTAATGAAATACTTTTCATATGTCATTTACTGATATTTTAGTTTTGACATGTGTCACCATGAATTGGTGGTCTCACAACAAGTGCTTCTATGACAGGGGAATTAGATGGTTGATGTTCTTCAGTAATTTACATGTCCGGTAGTAATTCTTTTTTGTGTGTCTCTCAGGTATATTATTATCAACATGTTAGAAATAATCTCCCCGTGCAACTCTAAAGGCTAATCATGCTTACTGTGTTTTTAGTGGTCAGAACAAACAAATATGACAAGAATTAGGATCAACTTGTTACAACCAAATATTGATAAATATGATGAAGATGCTTGGATGCCACAGTAATGATGTTGGTCGGTCATGATGGTTTGTCGACCGTGCGATGCAAGCCCAACGTGGGTCGTGGCTTTGGAGCCAAACGCCAAGCGCACGATGTAGACTGAACACGGCAGCAGATGAACTGCGCAGGCCAGGATGGAGCTTGTCTGGACACTAGTGCAGCAGAGGAACAATGGCTCGGTGTGCTAGGGAAATACAATTTTTTTATCTGTAGGAACGAACGGGTATTGAACTAGTATAATTATATGTTGATACAACGAGTATACATGTATTTAAAAATAGATGAACCAACTGCCATTACGAGCCCTCAAGCGTCAAACTAGAATAAACAAAACTACAATATCCTTCTTCTTTATCTAAATAAGAGATAATTTGCCACAATCAAACTAGCTTAACCAAAACAAATATAGGAGTACAATGGAAAACAACTTGAATTTGTATAGGATTAGACCAATAACACACTCTCCTTCCACAGAAAATGGTCCTTAATTGGGTTAACTAAAACTCCGAGAGTCACGGTCATCGATTTAATTTACATCAACCAACATCAACACATAGAAGGACCAACTACTAAACTAACCACAAGAAGAAGCTCACAGCCTGCAGCCACTCCCGTACCCCGTGTGGCCGTGGTCCAACGCCCGCACGCCGCCTCATACCTCCCTTGCTTCGCTTCGCTAGGCTAGGATTAGAGAAAGGAGTCATTGCTACCTCGGGCACCGAGCAACCTTTCACGGACCAAGGCCATGGCGGGCGGGAGACCAGAGAGGGTACCGTCGGCACGGGTGGGCTCAACGCCGCCCTACGAGCAGGCTAAGACTGCTGGTGCAAGCTTAACGCATGGTAGGAGCCCGGCGTTGGCCGATTGGTGGTCGGCGAATAACGATGGCCGGGCGCTTGAATGGCGTGTGGTCGTACAGTGTCCCAGGAGAAGGGGTGGGTGTTGCACTGCATGTGTCGATATCTAATTGCCATCTTAGAAGAGCCTATCTCAGCGTACACATAACTGCTATCTGGAGGCTTATAGCTATCGATCGAGCAGAGGCTAGGATTCAGCTTATGCGCCAAAAGCCCTTAGAATTTGTCATTTGTTTTTTTTGTTCTACTATATGATCAGTACTCCATGGTATATTAAAAGTAAAGGATAATCGCTTAGTAGAATAACATGAGCATCACCAACAATAGTCCATAGCATAGCCTGCAGTGTGCTAGTGTGGCACCCAGTGGCGGAACTGGGCCCAGCTCAAAATTGCTTGCAGACTGGCTATTTCGATTAAGCTGGCCTACCTCATCATCCTTATTTCGCATGACCAGGCCCGAGGCCCAGCTAGGGGCTGGCTACGCCCTGGTGGCATCTTATCTCTCTAGTTGATTTACCATTCTCCCCCACTATAGATTGAGTGAGTTGATTTTTCGAGATTTGAACATAAGACTGGTAGGCTGTGAACATTAAGATGGACGCTAGGCTATCTAATTATTTCGACCTAAAAAATAATGAGGAGATGAACATGGCGCGCATGCAGTTGTATGTGGAAGGTTTTAGTAGCACACCGAAATGTTTTGCTCAAACTAGCTAGCGCGGAGGGGCCTCGTCGTTTTTTGGACAATCGTGACGATGGTCGGTGGACTGCCACTAGTTATTAGCCAACGATACAGGAGGGCGCACGAGCCAAATACGCTCGAAAGGCATCTGCCTCTGCGTTAGCGGTTAGCCGGTAGCACCGCCCACGCCACGCCACGCCACGACGGATTGGACGCCACCCCAGGCCCCAGCCCGCCTAGTTTCAGTTCACCGTTGCGCGCGCGGCTTGCCGCGAGCACCCCGACCAATTGATGCCCGCCGCGCGTGAGTCGTGACGCGCACTTGCATCGCCCGCCCGCGCCTGCAGCCGCGCGCACGGGTGGCCCGTTGCAGCAGCGGCTAGCTTGGCCGGCCGACCTGCTTCGCTCGCTCCCCGCGGGGCTTGAGCAAGCGCGTTCTTAATTTGCGGCTCCGCTACGCTCTTCCAACCGCGTGCCCGTGCCAGTCCAACGGCATGTCTGCGTGTGGTGCATCTATGCTCTGCCGGGCGCGCGACTGGCCGACCGTCGGATCCGCCGCCATCTGAGTGGGAAACCGGGATCTATCAGGAGTAAGGATCAAAATCCCGGTATCGAAGATAATACCGCCCGGCGGTCCTGCTTTATTACCGGTCGGTAACCGAAAATCTCATAAAAAATTCAACTGAATTTCGAGAAATAGAATTTGAATTCAGGATGTGATCATCGGGATCTTGAATTTGAAAGATTCCGACCGATCCTTGATCGGGAGTCTGCAGAAATAATGGTCCTTTCATGCATGCGACGAGGCCTGCGCGCGCGGGCGCGGGGGTCGCGTGCAAATCCTCGATGAGCTCCTCCCATTTTTTTTGTGGATACTAGCACAACGGAGAGAGAGCACGAGACCGTTCCGTTGCTGGGCTCGAGCCTGCCGCCCGATCGATACTCCACATCACGGTGGCATCCGCGCGCCAGAAGCACGCGGTGGTTCCTCGCTTCGTCGTTGGCTATAGAGGCTGTCACGTCAGAGGATTAATAGTGCTGCAACAACAGCTCGATCTTTTCAACACGGACAGTTTATACAAAGCGTCAACCGTGGAACGCTTGGCTACAGAGCCTAACAGTTAGGTTGTACAAGATCTGCAGACTGATCTCTCATCAGGCTACGTATGTATGTTTCACGGTAAATGTTGAACCGGAAGTCCGGAAGACATTTGAGCCATAGCCGACTTGTACTGTTACCTGGACGGACGGACCTCAAAAAGGAAGGCACATACGTTTGGTTGAACCAAAATCTGACCCAGTAAAAGAACTGAGAACCATGGCCAGTTAATTCTCTTTTTCCTTTCTGAGATAAATACATCTGGTCACTATGTAGTTCTTTTCCTGTAAAATTCCTATGAGTTGCCCATATTTCAAACAAAGCATTGGAGTGTACCCCGCTCTACTGCAGATGTGAGCTCGTCCTAGAATACACATAACCACGAGAGTAGGCAAATTAAGCATGTGAAAAGCTTTTTTTAGATCAAGCTTGTGAAAAGCTTAAGACTCGAAACGAAACGTCTATAAATTGTGCCTTTCTTCGGTCCAAAAACGACAGTAATATTCTCTAAAGCATGCACGAGCCAACCTCTATGGTTTTGAACATAGGCGTCGGTCCTCTCCGGTTGGAGTGGAGCTTCGATTGTTCTGAAAGCAAAACGTTTAAATACAGATTATTACTGGAAAAAATATTTACTCACAACGACCTTCTGTCTCGGTGAATGCTATAGTTATAGCGTATAAATTTATTTCCTTTCATTTCTCACTAACACATGCTTGTAAAAGTGCCAACAAAAGCAACCAGTTCAATCAAAATACCTATGCCTCCCTTTCTTTTCAATTTTTAACTATCAAAGAATACTATACCCTTCAAGGGTAAGTGGGTAACATTTATGGGTGCTTCAAGATTCACTATTAAAAAGGCTATAGATAGATATAATCGTCTTCCGGAGGGCATCCCAACTCCACCCACACAGTTTCCTTATAGCAGTAGCTCCAATCTTGGACTTATTCGTTGTTAGCATCCCATGAAACAATCATCCCACTGCCGTCTGTAAAACCTGAATCGGCCTTGCATGCCAAATCTGTGTCTTGGTGAGGAACGCTGGTCACACTTCAAAAATATTGTACACCAACCTATACAAAAACAGGATGGGCCTTTTGGATGATAGCTTAATATATAGTAGTGGCGGTAGCAGCCCTTGATGTCATTTGGTGTCACTGGAGCTTCAATCCATTGGTTTGTTTTTCATCATCTTACGTTTCGTGGCATCCAAGTATTTCTTCCGAAGCCGTATGACCTTGGGAGTAACCTGATGAGGCTCAAATGTCAATGTAAACCCAGTTAGAAGAGAACTCATTTTCTTTAATAAAAGGTTGGGAGTGATTTTCCAGCAAAACCAGAATTGTTCTTCGGACTAATCTGCACTCCCAATAAATCACCAAAACCAGCAGCATGTAGCAGAACTAATTTGGATTTGAATGTGCACTGAATTGCGAATATTGTATAGCATACAAGATATTCTTGCAGGCTGTATTCCTATATTTTGACCTATTCACAAAGTACACTTTCCTAATTCAGATACAATTTGGGGAAAAAAATGCTCCCGTCTTATTAATACCAAACTGCATGGCAGATGCTTATTGATTATTTTCTTTGTTTTAGATACTACTGTTTGTAATAATTGTAACATGATTGATGTGCCTCTGCACACACATTGTCTTATCTGGTAGAAATAACAATGCATACTATTCCTATCAGCCTGAAGGATCTCCATTTGGTCTAGACTTTAGATGTTTATCTCGAAAGTGTCAACAATTTTATTTGGACAATAGTCCTCATTTAGTCATTTAAAAAATCCAACATTACCAGATGAGTATCTATTTTTCTATATCCAGGACTAAAAAACTTGAATGAAACATGAATTCGAAAGACTTCGAATTCGTAGAAGAATAAAATGGTCATCTCCATTTGCCCCACTTCTCAGTCCTCACACAAATAGAATCAAAAGTAGAATTTTTGCATGAATTCTTCGTTTGAAAAACTTAAGAACACAAAACTTGCCTCAATAAGCTCATCTGCAGCAACATATCCAATTGCCTCTTCCAAACTCATCTGCATGGTTCAACAACTTTTGTTAAGATTATGTAATAGCTAGGCCTAGGAATCATTATGTTTGGTTAGACAAGGAGGCCCAAAAAAGGGAAAATGATACAATTTTTTCAGCAAACAAACAATGCACTTAACCTAAATTTCTCCATTCGCCTCAGTTCCCAAAACCGAGGGGGAGTGTGACCCTAATGTTCTATGTCCATAATGGGTCCTTGCTGTTTGCAAGCTAAACTATTGGCAACGGATGATGGATCCTTGCTGTTTGCAAACTAAACTATTGGCAACGGATGCTTAAGTTTCGACTAGGGCTTGTAGTATAGTGTATCCAAGGATAAAAAACTCGGAACCGGCCAGTTTACCGGTGACTGACTGGTAATGGTAACCGGCCGGTTACCGGATTTACCAGAAAAAAACCGGATGATATTCGTTTGAATTTGCTTAAAAACCAGCCAAAATTTGAAAACTAGAATTTGAATTTGCTAAACCAGGAAAAACCGGCCGGGTTTTCCGTTACCGGACCCGACCGGTAAGGCCGGTTAACCGGCCGGGATTTTCATTCATGAGTGTATCCTTGGCAGAAAAGAAGAAAAAAAAAACGAAATCTCATATGTCTTGGTAAAAGAGCAAAAGGACAAACCAATCGAGGTGGAGACAGCCGGACATTTTCATCCTTTCCTGGAGCTCGGATGTTTGTAAGTTCTTTAGTTCTCACAGGATTGACCTGCCCAACAAACATTATTTTCATGTATTGAATGAGAGAAATTAATTCATGATAAGTAAATAATCAACTTACATCAAGATCACTGTCACGTGAGTGCTCGCCAACTATCATGCCTTCATATGCCTTTCAAAGAGGAGGAAGAAAGAGGATTAAGGTAATCTCCTACCTCTAGATGGTAGTTATTAATAAAGCGAAGTAATGTAGCTACCTCCATCCCAGGAGAGACAAAAAGAATACCACGAGCTTCTAAACTCATAAGTGCATGTGAAGTGATAAGTCCCCTGCCAACAGATACCTACATATGAACATGGAGAAAACTTTTAAGTTTTATGTGTCACAGTGTCAGAGTTAAGCAGCACATAGCCACAGTTCATCAAATTCTACTTATATTGAACATAATCCCTTTTTGTTAGTTTATGCTTAATTGTTGCTTAAAACCAAATAACCAATATCATCATTAATTTATGATGGCAAAAAAGTAGATAAGAGTAAACAGAAGATTATGAAGCTCAGGGAAAGGGATTTACCAGAACTCCTTTCCTAACATTGCCTAGTTGACCTCTGTATTTAGCATATGCTGCATTCATATGGAAACCATAGGTCAAATACTCATGAAGTCTAGTTAGTCATTCTAGGCTGCAATCCAGACAATTAGGAAGATATAATTCTCTCATGCAGATAAACTACTGCACTTCGATGCAGATATACATGACAGAAGGCACAAATGAATTAAATTAGTTAAAATGGGAGAAACAAGGTATATTGTGTCATTGTGTGCAGTGTAGGCATGCACCTACATACAGTCTGTGTAAATAGGAGGGTCATTACCATCTAGCTAAGGTATACAGAGCGAGATGACAATTTATGCATAAAACATGGGCACTTTGTGGTAAGTCCAGTTGGAGTCCCAATTTGTTCCAATCAAAGCTAAAAGGAACCTGGCCACAAAGTTCCAATTATGGTACATTTCACATGCTCCAACTTAATGTAAGCTAAAAATTATTTTTATCTACTCCCAAGCAGGGATTAAAAAAACCGCAACCGGGCACTTTCCCGGTCGCTGGCCGGAAACGAGAACCGGCCGGTTACCGGAAAAATCCAGATGTAATTCGCTTGATTTTGCTTAAAAACCAGCCGAAATTCGAAATTCGAAATTCGAAAACTGGAATTTGAAATTGCTAAACCGGGAAAAACCGGCCGTTTTCCGTTCCGATCCCCCACCGGCATCGGCTTACCAATTTTTTTTATCTCTGCTCCCAGCGAGGATAAAAAACCGCCGCAGATTCACGGTTATCGATAACCGTTTACGGTCGAACCGTAAAAAAAACCGGCCGAAATTTTTAAATTTTGAATTTGAATTTTTGACTCCATAATGTCCTTCCCTAGTTGGTTTAGGCATTCTTATGCTAGATTATGTATTGAAACATTAGTTTTTAGTATATTTAGCACTATTAAAACATAAATGAGGACTTTTTATGTACAACTTGAAACACTTTCTCATTAATTGGATTGCATGCAACTATGAGAGAATTGGATTGCATCATTATTTGCTCAGGATTGGATTGATTCTTTAATCCTATACTTTCAAATCATTTAGTGACGCAATATGATTAATAAGAGATACGAAAAAGTATTTGCTAATAGTTTGTTCAGCGACACAGGTTTCATATGTATGATTACTAGTATCAACTATGAGAGAAACATTTTCTCATTAATATTTGCATTGTTCCAAATTTAAATTTTATAATTACCATTTTCACCATTTCCGGTTTGACCTATTCTGGCGCAGAATCGGTCCGATTCTCGGCGATAAAATTTCAATTCAAAATTCAAAATTTGAATTCATGCACCGTTTTTTCTGAAATTTCCGATGAATCGCCGGTTATCATTATCGCTTCATGGCCGGATTTCATCCGTCTGAGATTTCGATCCCTGCTCCCAAGTAATGTTAAACATAATAAATAAGTATATTCACAATGAGAAAAGAGCACCAGGCAAGCTCCAACTTAATGTAGATCTTCAACTTATGAGTAAGATCTTTTGTGTTCATCACTATTTTAGTGTTTATATGTAATCCTTGACTTATCGCAGTTCATTGAACAATAAAGGACTAACAGCACTGACATATATTTGGAACCTACAGGTTGAGTGAAGTGGGCGCAGACCAGTTCATAATTTGCCTCCATGTTTGGAAGACAAGAAATGAAATTTTGATCATTATCTATGCAGTTCAAGTCTACCAATCATTGCCATACCTACGTGGCTGACTATTCATCTAAAAAATGATATAGATGAGTTATGGACTTCAAATATTATCTAGCACTGAATTATAAATAACATCATACACTGGAAAGCACGGTGCATAAATCCAGTTCCACGTGTAAAGCTGCTGAAAATTCCTTTAAATCCCACCAAACCCCTGCGTCCATAATAGATCATTTGATATTATGAGAACCAAAACTGGTAATACATAAGGCAAAGGAATCACTAGATTCCAAAATTGATAAGGTTCAAAAACAAAACATGAAAAAAAAACTGGTTATCTATATGACATTTTGATATTCTAATTGCTTATGCAGTAAGTACTACTGGGAGCAGATCTACAAGGTAAAAGGGCATTCTACAAATACAAACAGTTAGTACAAACAGTTAAAATATAAAAGTCCAATGTGGAATATAACAATAGTAGCCTTGTATTTTAGTACAAACAGTTAACCAATAATCAAGTATGAGATGCTTTTCAAGGTGACACATGATGTAACAAGTAATTAGCAGAAAAATACCAACTATTCACCTAGATGGACAGGTCATGAAGATCCGAGTTCTTCCAGTTGTCCCTGGAACAGGGCCCATGTCCACTACTTCACCCTTTCTGTGTGTAAGGGTTTCCAAGACAAATCCCACATGCTCTTCATCCACCTACAGCACCTCATTCATAAAATGAAAATTTTAAGATTAGAATATAAAGAAGCTAAAACATGGCTTTCCTGATTACTACCTCCACAGTTACTTCTTCAATAGGCTCTAACCTTTCTGCACGCTCTGTTTTATACCTATTCCAATGAAAAAAAATACTGATTGAGTACATAGTGGGCACAGTGCTGTCATATTGCTCCAACATGGAGTTCCGTGCCTTAGAAAGGAAAGTAAAGTTGATCAACAAAATAAGCAAGCTATATAACTAGATATTTAGCAAGAGACAGTTAACTTGCCCATAGTGGTGAAAAGAAAATAAAACCAAAGAATTTGCATGCCGAAATGAAAATATAAGCACAGAAAGAACAAAATGTGTGGAGCATTGGAACTCACATCACTCTTGGGGGTGAAACTGAAAGCTCAAATCCTTCACGCCGCATGTTCTCGATTAAGATTCCTAGAAATTATGCAGATCATCATATGGTATTGCTGACTATAAATTTTCACTATATTGCACAGAAGATTGACATATGAGTCACTTTCAAATGACAAAATTTCTGTTACATAGTATCTATCAAAAGAATAGGAGGGATTTCATCAACAGTTCAGACCTAGCTGAAGCTCTCCCCTGCCTTGAACTTCATAAGATTCTGATAGTGGTCCAGGAAGAACATTAATTGCCAAGTTTGTTTCTGCTTCTGCCATCAGACGGTTGCCAATTTTTGCTCCAGTTAGCTGCAAAAATTTGAAAGTTAAGCCAAGTGAGGAGTTGTTGCTGTCTTCAGTTACTGGACACAAATTAATATGCCTAGCTTAAAGATTGCAAATTATATATTAGAATGTCACCCCACAAATTGATAAATTAAGCTCCTTCCAGTTCATGTTTAGTCAGCACCAATCAACAGGTGAAGCTGATCTATAATAACTCGTATTGGATCTATGTCCTTTAACCAATGAGATTGATCGCTAGTGTTTTACTTAAGGAGATGCCCAGGCTACAACAATGAGAATCATTGTCCTCATTTAACTTCCACATATGATGGCAGAAAAGAAGTGTTAATAAGAAATTTAGAAAAAATGTTGGTCAGTTGGTGTAGGTTTATTATGCCAGACATCAACAAATGCCAAGGAACTTCAAATTAAATCAAGCATAATGCACATTACCAAAAAAAAACACTAGCTTGGATAGCATTGCAAAAAAAAACCTAGAAGGCTAGCACAATACCTTGGATTTTGTTAGACATATATGTATAAGTGTGTTATTCCCCACTGTTATGAGGGGTTATTTGCATATTCACCTCATGTACATTGTCTATATATACTGGCCCTTGGCCTCCTGATAATACAAGTTGCTATTCCTAACATGGTATCAGAGCCTATTAGGGTTACCTCTCCCGGACGCGCAACTCGTCCTCTGCCCTAGCCGTCGCCACCGGCTTCCCTCCTCTGCCCTAGCCGCTGCTTGGCGCCGCCGCTCGGGACTACAGTAGCCGCCACCGGCTTCCTTCTCCGCTGCATCGGTAGCGCAACGCCGCCGCTCGTCATAACCAGCCGGCCACGCCTCCACCACCGTCGTCTCTCGAACGCCGCTGCCACGAGATCCGCAGTCGCCACACCTCCCGGACGTCGGCTGCGGTCTGCCGCCAAGGAAGCAATCACGCCATGAGATCCATCGCTTTGGTGCCGCTCGGGCTCGCGATCCGCCTCCTCCCACCACCACGACGCCACGTGGCCCCGCCGCCGGCTTTCTCACACCACGCGATCCGCCGCCTCCTCTTCCTGCGCGTCGTCTTCCAGATCCGCCGCCGTCGGGGGAGCAGCCGCCTTCTTCGGGGGAGCAGCCACCGCCGCCGCCAGAGGAGCAGTCGTGCGGGCGTGCTCCCTCTGGTCGAAGCCGTTTGGGCCGAACGGTCCGTTTAAGCCGATGCCGAGCGATTGGGCCGAAGGCCGCCGAAGGGTGCTGAGTTAAAAAAAACGTCGGTCTAAACGCCGCGCTGTCCAGCGCCGCTTGTTAGACTACGTTTACACTGCCACCTATCTCGTCAACATTCAGCCCTCTTCTGCTCTTCAGGGTGAGATCCATGTTGAGCGTCTCTGTGGTCTTCTTCCAGACTACCATGTCCTTCGTCTGTTTAGCTGCGTTTGCTACGTTCTCCTCGCACATCGAGAACGCAACAAACTGACTGCTCGGTTTGTTGAGTGTGTTTTTCTGGGATACAGTGCCGAGCACAAGGGCTATCGGTGCTGGGACCCTATTGGTCGACGGATGCGGATTTCTCGGGATGTGATTTTCGACAAGTCTCATCCCTTCTACCCACGTCCTGCCTCTCCTTCAGTTTCCTCTGTGGAGTCCCTGTCTTTTTTTACTTTTCCAGATACACTCATCTCTGTCTTGCCCTCGTTCACCCGTCCCACTGAGTCTCCACATATACCTCCTGAGGCCTCTCCGCCGTTGTCACCACCTGCTTCGTCTCCTGCGGCTCCTCAGGCTCCTCTCACTCTCTTCTACACTCGTCGACCTCGTATTGAGGATCTTCCAGATGAGCCATCTTCCCTTGATGTTTCATCTTCTCCTGATGCTCCATCTTCCCCTGATGGATCATCATCTCCTCGCTACGCTCTCCGCGATCGCCCGATCGATTGGCATCCTGCTTTTGGTTTTTTGGTGCGCACTACCCATGAGCTTGTCTCCTCACGGATGTTGTTACTCACCCCGAGTGGCGACATGCCATGGTGAGAGATTGTTGCCTCGAGCGTACTGGTACTTGGGATCTTGTTCATTTTCCATCTCACTCTCGTCCCATCACGTGTACGTGGGTCTATAAGATTAAGACTCGCTCTGATGGCTCTCTTGAGCGCTATAAGGCGTGTCTTGTTGCTCGTGGCTTCCAGCAGGAGCATGGTCGTGACTACGACGAGACTTTTGCTCCTGTGGCCCACATGACCACTGTCCGCACTCCCCTTTCGGTGGCGTCTGTTCGCCACTGGTCTGTTTCTCAGCTTGATGTCAAGAATGTCTTTCTTAATGGCGAGTTGCGTGAGGAGGTCTACATGCATCCGCCACCTGGGTATTCTATTCCTAAGGGCATGGTCTGTCGTCTTCGTCGCTCTCTCTATGGCCTTAAACAAGCCACTCGTGCTTGGTTTGAGCGCTTCTCCTCTGTGGTCACTGCTGCTGGCTTCTGAGCTAGTGATCATGATCCTGCACTGTTTGTCCACACTTCGTCTCGTGGTCGGACTCTTCTTCTTCTGTATGTTGATGATATGATCATCACCGGAGATGATTCTGAGTACATTGCCTTTGTCAAGGCTCGTCTGAGTGAGCAGTTTCTTATGTCGGATCTTGGTCCTCTTCGTTACTTCCTTGGGATCAGCGTACTGCTGAGAATCCCATGGAGCTCCATGTTCATCTCTGGCCCTCTGATGGCGAGCATCTTTCTGATCCGACTCGCTATCATCATCTTGTTGGGAGTCTTGTCTACCTTACTGTTACTCGTCCGGATATCACTTATCCAATCCACGTTCTGAGTCAGTTCGTCTCTGCTCCCACTCAGGTCCACTACAGCCACCTTCTTCGAGTTCTACGATACCTTCGTAGGACTATCTCTAACCATCTCTTTTTTCCACACTCCAGATCGTTACAGCTTCAGGCTTATTCGGATGCTACTTGGGTCAGCGATCCCTCTGATCGCCGGTCTATCTCTGCTTACTGTGTTTTTCTTGGTGGTTCTCTCATTGCCTGAAAGATGAAGAAGCAGTGCGATATCCGTTCGAGTGCAGAGTGAGTTGCGAGCTATGACTCTCTTGACACAGAGAGATTACTTAGCTACCAGTGGTTACTTGAGGATTTTGGTGTTTCTGTCACTACACTGACTCCTCTCTTGTCGACGAAGACAGTGCTATCGGTATGGCGTGACCACTGAAGCATGAGCTCACCAAGCATATTGGTGTTGATGCTTCCTTCATGAGGTCTTGTGTGCATGATCAGGTGATTGCTCTTCAGTATGTACCTTCCGAGCTTCAGATAGCGAATTTCTTCACGAAGGCCCAGACTCGAGCACAACACGGCTTCTACCTCTCCAAACTCAGTGTTGTTGATCCACCATGAGTTTGAGGGTGGTGTAAGAGATATATGTATAAGTGTGTTATTTCCCACTGTTATGAGGGGTTATTTGCATATTCACCTCATGTACATTGTCTATATATACTAGCCCTTGGCCTCCTGATAATACTGCTATTCCTAACAGATTTAACCCACCAAAGTTAATGGTGTTAGCTCCTTACTCTGCCTACCAATTTAGAAGTTGATTCAGAGGACTAACTCCACATATCGATTCAGGAAAGTTGATGAGTTTGTGACTGAATTCACTTGATTTAAAAATGTTCCAGAAGTTTGCCCTTCTGATTATTTTGAGAAGAAATTCGACATCCATCATGCTCTGCAAGTCAGTATTTGCCATCTTGCCACAATTTGTAGTTCGGGTACAATATTTACACTTGACCAAATGCTGTATTTCTCCCCCCAATAGTTGTGTGACAGTACAGAGTATACTATCATGGTTCTGTAATAAGTAATAGCAGCTTTTAAGGGATTCTGAAATCTATAGTCTATACTATAATTACAGGCCAAAAGTTGACCATGAATAATCAAATATGATAAATTCACAGTATCATTTATCATGTCTTGTTGCTATTTATAATTTTTATGCATGTGCCAGCCAAACAAAATAAAAAATATGGTTCTTTTTCATGTCCTGTACTCTTGTTCTCGTATGTGTACAAGCTCTTTTTTGTTCTACTCAATCAAATGGAAGGACTTAGGTTTGCTCAGAAAGAAAAAGAATAAAAATAATAGGGGCATCATTTACTCTGATGTAGAGGACAGTTATTTGCTACTTACATGAGTACCATCACGACCAGCCACTGGTGAATCATTCACACCAAAAGTCATGGATATTGTGGGAGGGTCCAACTCAATTGTAGGAAGAGCAGTCAAAACCTACATATTACAACCATCAAATACGAAATACTAAGATAGTTCTGACTTCTGACAATTGAAAAGGGGAATATGTTCCATAACAAGTAGCCCAATCAAAACAGAGAGTTGGCACTACCTCCGAATTTGCCACGGTATGTCCAATTGCTGGAGCAGCCAATCCAGCCATTGAAATTATATCACCAGCTCCTGCAGCCTCCACTGTTACCATGCTTGTGCCTTTCTTTTTCATGAGCTTGACAACCTAAATTTGTTTTAATATAATATGCAAAGGTCCTTGAGGATTTCAACAAACACAATAAATAACATATACTGAATGAAAAAAGAATGTGTTCAGCATTAAAGAGAGAAGGTGCAATAAGTTATGTCAAACCTTTCCGTCTTCAATCTTCTGAACCCCTTCATCTGTACTGCGAAGACCATGCACTTTGTCGCCAACACGGACAAATCCAGATCTTACTCGCCCAGTGAGTATTCGCCCTAGGTAAAAATCACGTTCCATCATGGAAACCTGTAAAAGACTATGAATTGTTACCTCCACTTCAGAATGACCATTACAACATTATTTAAATCCCTCCATTTCAAAAGAAGGGAGATAAATGCTAGGTGGAGCATTATAGAAAAATAAAAACTGAAAGGATATAAAGGAAATTGCCTATAAAACATAAAATGACTTATTTTGGAATAAGAAAAGATGCCAATGATGACTTATATTGTGAAAATGTCTTGCAAATCACTATTGACTTGAAATAAAATGCTTGAGTACTGCTTCTTAAGACAGCACATATGCAATTTCAATGTGGCAGCTAATTTGAAGAATTAAATATATCATAGTTTACACTGTTGGCAATTTTCTGATGTCTCAGAGGATGCTCTACCTCCAATTTGAAATATAATTTCCTGGTATTACAATGATGAAAACAATAAAGTAAGCAACAAAAATAGTTAGGAGTTAGGACGGTGCTTGCCAGCTGGTATACAACATTGGCAACATAGTACTCTGCTGGACAGATGATCTCATGGCTGAAACTTGTTGCGTATTCTCAAAGTGCTATGCATGGTTTTTATCATGGCTTGTTGTGGCAAAAATGTATATAAAAGAAAAATGACATCGCATACATGACCCCTTGAGCTGTGCTCTTATAATCATGCGAAGAAAACAGATTCTTGCCAAGTGCCAGTGAATATGAAAACTGAGCAAACGAAATAACAAGATAAGTATCGTAAATATGGACTTGTAGAAGCCAATATCGTGATGCAAAAAATAGTGAAACAAGTTAATCGCATTCCTCAACAATGAGGGCCAATTCCATACATCATCTAAAGAGACATCGTAAAAGACAGATACAGGAAACATGAAACATAAGTGGCTATGCCCCCATGTCAACCACTACTTAAGAAGAATGTGACATTCCATTGTTAAGGTTGTACCATCCAAGATTTCTTTGCTAGTTCAACAACGCAAGGAACAAACAAAGAAGAAAAAAACAAACAAATATCAAGCACCTTTTTTTATTATTCCCCTCAGCATACTCATCCTTATAAGCAAGAAACAGTAGGGGGGACCCTCTTGTGCAATTATACTAATTACTAAAAGAGAAGGTAGAAGGAGAATGTGCACATCAACATGATCATGGTTGCTGCAACATGATGCCTCAGGCACCTCATGGCATACCTAAGCAATGTCTAGCTTGGCCTATGAGACTAGCCTGGATCACGGCATGCACAGCTGGCATGTAAAATCAGCATTTTTCCAGGCTTGTGTCGGACAGGCTTGACAAACCACAATTAGCTTATCCATCCAGGCTGGCCTTGCCCAACCAGGTGTTTTGGTACGAATTGAGCAGAAGAATGAGAAATCATATCTTGTTTGGATTGTTTCTGTTTGAATATAGCCTTAGTATATTCCAGTGGGCCAAAAGCCAATATATAGCAAGTACAAGGTGGGGACAAAAGCAAATAACACCCTTTACAATATATATATATAACAACCCCCCCCCTCAAACTCATAGTGGGTCAACAACACTAAGTTTGGAGAGGTAGAAGTTATACTGAGCTCGAGTCTGTGCCTTGGTGAAGAAATCTGCTAACTGAAGCTCCGAAGGCACATACTGAAGAGCAATAACTTAGTCTTGCATCTGCGATCGCATGTACGAAGCATAAACTCCAATGTGCTTGGTAAGCTCATGCTTCACGGGATCGCGAGCAATGCTGATCGCACCAGTACTATCTGATAAAAGCGGAGTCGGTGCAGAAATAGAAACGCCAAAATCCGTAAGGAGCCACCGAAGCCAGGTGATCTCAGCTGTCAACAGTGCCATGGCTCTCAACTCGACCTCGGTAGCCGAGCGAAAGCTGCATCCGCTTCTTAGTCTTCCAGGCAATCAAGAAGGAATCAAGGAAAACACAATAGGCAGAAAGAGACCGGCAATCAGAATGATCGCTAGCCCAAGTCGCATCAGAGTACGTCTGAAGCTGTAAAGAACTGGAACGAGGAAAGAAAAGACGTCGAGTGAGGGTTCCACGAAGATATCGAAGAACACGAAGAAGGTGACTGTAGTGGAGCTGAGTGGGAGCAGAGACAAACTGACTCAGGATGTGCACTGGGTGAGAAATATCAGGTCGAGTAATCCCAAGGTAGACAAGGCTCCCGACAATATGGCGATAGCGAGTGGAATCCTTAGGAGGCTCACCATCAGTAGGCCGAAGGTGAACACCTAACTCCATAGGAGTATCCACTACGCGTTGATCAGTGAGACAAGCACGAGTAAGGATATTCTGAATGTACTTCTCCTGGGAGAGATAGTAGCCCTCAGGCGTAGAAGTGATTTCAATCCCAAGGAAGTAACGAAGAGGACCCAAATCAGACATCAAGAACTGCTTACTGAGACGCTCCTTCACAAAAGCAATGTACTGAGAGTCATCTCCAGTAATGATCATGTCATCCACATGTAGGAGGAGCGTCCGACCCCGTGGAGAAGTGTGAACAAAGAGAGCAGGGTCGTGATCACTGGCAGAGAAGCCGGCAGCAGTGACAATAGAGGAGAAGCAGTCAAACCAAGCACGCGGGGCTTGTTTGAGCCCATAGAGAGAACGACGAAGGCAACAAACCATGCCATCAGGGACAGAATACCCAGGGGGCGGCTGCATGTAGACCTCACGCAACTCGCCGTTGAAAAAGGCATTCTTAACATCCAACTGAGAGATGGGCCACTGGCAAACAGAGGCCACAACAAGGAGAGTACGTACAGTGGTCATGTGAGCAACAGGGGCAAAAGTCTCATCGTAGTCGCAACCATGCTCTTCTTTGAAAACCACGCGCTACAAGACGAGCCTTGTAGCGCTCAAGGGAACCATCCGAGCAGGTCTTGATCTTGTACACCCATTTACACGTGATAGGAGTAACACACGCAGGCAAGGGCACAAGATCCCAAGTGCTAGTGCGCTCCAAAGCAGCAATCTCCTCAGACATCGCGAGCTGCCACTCAGGATGAGCAGCGGCCTCACGGTAGGTCGTAGGCTCGGAAAGAGCAGAGGCTGCAAAGCCATAGCGCGCAGGCGGCTTGATGGTGTGACGATCACGAAGAGCATATCTGGGAGGAGAAGGCGGAGCTGGACCCAACAATGATGGAGAGGGAGTACTAGGAATAGGGCCCAGCAGAGACGAAGGCTCAAGAGAGGAAGTGGGAGGCCGAGGACGGCGAGAGTAGTGCAAGGATAAAGATGGAGCCTCAACAAAAGAGCGGGAAAGAAAATCCAGTGGAGGCGGAACAGATGGAGCCGGAGGAGGAGATGGAGGATGAGGCGAAACAGTGGTAGAAAGCTGAGAGTCAGGAAAAATCAGAAAGGACATCGACTCAGTAAGAGAATCCGGGCTGACAGTGGGGGAATGAGGGTAGTAAGGGCGGGACTCGTCAAAAGTGACATCCCGAGAAATCCTCATCCTACGGGCAATAGGGTCGTAGCAACGATAACCCTTATGCTCAAGAATGTAGCCAAGAAAAACACACTCAACTGACTGAGCAGTGAGCTTGGTGCGCTCACGAGGTGGAAGAAGGACGAAACAAACACAGCCCAAACTACGAAGATGACTGTACTCTGGAGCTCGACCAAAGAGACGCTCAACAGGAGTAGAACCCTGAAGAGCAGCAGAAGGCTATAGGTTGATGAGAAAAGGCGGTAAAGCGACCTCGGCCAGTGAGAGGGACGGAGGAGGCAAGCATGAGGCGTGGCGATCTCAAGCAAGTGGCGATGTTTACGCTCGAGACACCATTCGGCGTGAGCACGGGACAAAATATCGAGGAAGAGTGCCTGCTTTCGTGAAAGCGACGCAAGCGGAGAGATACTCACCAGCAGAGTCCGCACGAAAAACACGAATGACCGAATCAAACTGAGTGCGAACCATGGTGGCGAACATCTGATAAATAGAAAGAACCTTGCTGCGCTCGGACATAAAGTAGATCCAAGTATGACGAGAATAATCATCAATAAAGATCACATAATAGCGATGACCCCCTTTCGAAACGAAGGGTGCCTGACCCCAAACATCAGAGTGAACAAGATCAAAATGGCAAGTAGAAATAGAATCACTAGTGGGATAGGGAAGTTGCAGCTGCTTGCCAAGCTTGCAACCCATACAATGTAAAGAGGTGTTCCCAGAAAAATACCCAAGAACACCACGACCGACTAAAGACGATAGACGCGAGCCGCAGAGATGACCGAGACGATGGTGCCACTGAGCAAAAGATGTAGTGGAGGGCGCAAAGAAGAGCAGAGGTGGTGGTAGTGGTGGTGGTCAGTGGAGACAATGGAAGGAAGATGAAGCGGTCGAGCTCCCAAAGACGCTGCGAATCACGGCGCGAGGGCGATGCAAGCGAGTCCCGTCGCGGCGGTCCTGAACACAACAAGAGTCAGACTCAAGAACAACACGACAGTCGTGATCAGTGATTTGACCAGCCGACATAAGCTGCATAGTAAGCTGAGGAACATGAGAGACTGCAGGAACATGAAAAGAAGAAGTGAAAAGGGTGTCTCGGCTTTATGTAGGAAGGAGGTAGCATCTGCGATCTGAGCAGTGGAAGAAAAATCATGGACCGCATGCGAGTAAGGTGGGTAGAATCTGGTGTCATATGAAAAGAAGCACCAGAGTCCAAGATCCACGGAGACAAGATACCTGACGAGGGAGGAGGCGGAGGCAATGGTGAGGAAGACTGCTGAGAAGCAAAAGCCAGACGAGCAGAACCCGAGGAGTCTGAGGACGAGCCGACACCGAGGCGTTGAAGCAGTGAGAGGAGCTGCTGTGTGGCGTCACTAGAGGAGCCCTGGCGAGAGGCCATCTCACGAGGAGAGAAACCTCGAGCCGCCGGGGCGTCCACCCGACGACTCGGTCCTCCTCTGCTTGTAACAATCCTGATACATGGCCCAAGCGCTAATAGTAGGTGCAGTGGAGACCGCGATGAAGCGGCAACCACGGGATGAGTGGGGAGGATCACGGTGGAGTCTTTGAAGGAGCGATAGCAACCACCGGAGGAGGCTGGAGTCAAGCGCACAAGACAGACTGCATCTGAGCCACGCCACGGTGACGAGTCTCCTCAGCACGCACAGTCGTGAGGGCCTCCACCAAGCTCAGGCGCGGGTGGCGAGTCAGGAGCTAAGCGCGCCTGATCTCGAACTCGGTAGGAGGCGCGTCGGGAAGTCGTAGAGGCGGTGAGTCTCTGGTGGCGCTGAGCGACACACAACGAGGATAGGTCCGTGGACATCCGCCCCAGAGAGTCAAGCGACGCCACATCTCGGCGACTTCGGTAGAAGTCATCAGCGGTGGCATCGGTATTGAAGAGAATGTGCTGATGCACAACTGAGAGATACATAGCATCGCTCGTCGGCTGATAGTGAGCTCGAAAGCGCTCCCACATAAGCTGTGTCATAGGCAGCTCCGCCACATCCATGGAGATGGTCACGGGTATGCTACCCATCAGGATGGCGGTAGCACGAGCCTCGGCCTCCTGCCAGTGCTCGTGAGCGTGCGGCTTCAGGTCGGTAGAGTCAGAAGCGCCTCCTCGGTCAAACATTATCGACCTCTGAGCATACTATCCGCGCGGCGAGGGAGGCGGGCGGTCGGCGGTGTAGGATGTGGCGGACATGGCTGTTCACCAGTGAGATGACCCCAGAGACGCTGGCTATTGAGGTGGATCCTCAGGTGAATGGCCCACTCCCGGAAGTTCGTCCCATTAAACCGAACTGGGGGGAGCGGGATGGCGAAGGAGCCTCCGGTAGAAGCCATCAACCTTTTTTTTCTTTCTTTTTGGCTGGGCCGGCTCGGCCCAGCAGACAAAACAAAGGGGGCTTCGCGACAAGACGCGGGAGGAGGAACTCTAGGGTTCCTCCGGCGGCGGCAGCGGCAAGAATCAACAATGCCGAGCGGCGACGGCGAGCGGTGACGCAGCGCAAAAAAGCTGATAGCGGCAAGCAAGCAAGGCGGTCAATGTCGCGTGAGCCCGAAGCAGAACGGCAAAGGCCGGCCGGCGAGTCGGCAAAGGCGGTCGGGCAGCGGACGACCAGATCCGTGGAGACTAAGCGTGGAAGCGACGCAATGCACAAAAAAAGGGAGGAAGGCGTGGAGGCGGCGGCGGCTACGGGGAGAGCGGCGGCGGCTGGTGGCTAAGAGGTAGGGTTTCAAAACCCTAGCTCTGATACAATGTTTGAATATAGCCTTAGTATATTCCAGTGGGCCAAAAGCCAATATATAGCAAGTACAAGGTGGGGACAAAAGCAAATAACACCCTACACAATATATATATCTAACAGTTTCAAGTTATTCTATGACTTGGTTTGGCCTGATCTTTTCCTCAGGTCTATTTAAGATGCAAAATCACCTTCCAACATGGTACATCTCATGATCATACTGTGTATCTACAGGAGCTCAACCAAACAAAATTGCCAAGAAAAGAATCCGTGTCAGATGTTACTTGTTACCATTGGGCCAAGAACTGTGCCTTGTATGTGGCACCAAAGTCATGTGAAGCCGGAGAAACCAAGGCACCAACATCATAGTTTAGCTGTGCACGTAAGTAAGCAAACCAAGAAAGGCTAGCTTTTCCAAGCTAGAACCAAACATACCCAAAATTGAAGGAAGTAATCTTGTTGAACTTGTTAAATCAAGTGGCACACTCTTATAAATAAACGTGTCCACTTAATAGCCAGGGATGGATTGAGGAATAGCAAAGAAAAAAAACTGTGCTGTCATCTCAAACAAATATCTGGTTCTGATGTTCTTCAGTAGTTCAGTATACTCACCAACATTTGGAATGGAGCCTCGAGGTCAGCTTTTGGGGAAGGGACATGCTGTAAAATGGAATCGAGCAATGCAGACATATTTTTTGCATCATCAGGGGGGCTCTTGGTGAATGTTAAGGAAGCCCACCCTTCTTTAGCTGATGCATAAAGAACTGGGAAGTCTAATTGTTCTTCTGCAAAATCCAAACAAAACAATGTCACAGAAAAAGGAAAAGAAAACTTCAATGTAAACCAAATGGAAGTGCTAGAAACGCACCTGTAGCACCAAGATTTGCAAAAAGATCAAAAACCAAGCTCTCTACTTCGTTGCAGGTTTCTTCAGAAACTGTTCAAGTAGCATTAAAGAGTTACAACAAATATAAAACACCAGGAAAACCTATATATGCCAAAAATATTGAATAGCAATATAGCATTGCTTTATCTATTTTTTTAAGCAGATGTATCCCAGCTGCAATTGGCTTCTTTACCATACGGAGAAAATACATCTCTTGCAGCAGTTCATTTTCCAAATAAAAGTTTAGGTAGCAGAATAAAAAATCATAACCTTTCTAAAAGGAAGGCCTTTTAAACAGAAGTTCTCTGATTGAACCTTCTAAATTTCCAACAATTGTGGACTTAACATAGGAAAAGCAATGATTTACTAACATTAACAAAAGAGGAGGTTTCATAGTGAGTAACAAGTGACATTAACAAAAGAGCCTCATTTTGTAGTGACTAGTGAGTAACCAGTACCTTAATTAAATTACAGCTACTCTTCAAATCTTTCGAGTTCAAACGCGCCTAGTCTGCATTTATTTGTATTATGGCAACTCAATCTATGGACATGCTCAGCTTAAGACTGCAACCTTCTCGTTTAATTGAACAAGCTAGTACAAATTATTATGTTGAACAAAAAAAAGATTGCGCTCTCTGTATGGAAATAAATATTTTTTGTCCAACCTCGTCCATTGCATTCATAAAATACTGTTTAAATGAGCAGAAATCCTGATAACGAGCAGACCTGAAGGCCTATCAACCTTGTTGAGGAGGAGAATTGGGCGCAAGCCATACTTCAAAGCCTTTGAAAGCACAAACTTGGTTTGAGCTAAAGGTCCCTCCCCAGCATCAACAACCAAGACAGCCCCTTCCACCATTCCAACAACTCGCTCAACCTGTAAAACAAAATGGCAATGGCCATCTCAAACACCACAGCAAAAATTCTCATTTCAGTCTTATCTGTACAAAATTATACGGGAAATGCTTACTTCACCACCAAAATCAGCGTGACCAGGGGTATCGACCAAGTTGAGCTCGTTCTCCTTCCAAGAGACAGAAGTGACCTAAATATATAGACAAGAGGAAACAAGCAGTGTTACATAGTTGCCGTACAGCGTGCTCTAGGGCAAAAAGCATGTCAACCTCTGCCCTTTTGATACAGATACAGCAATACTTCATTGGAACAATCAGTGCAGGAGTTCAACAAAAAATTACAAATGTAATGATAATCTTAGTACCATAAGAATTTGATTTCTACGGTAATTTGTCCGAGCTATATGGTTAGCACCAGAGTTAAAAAACCCGACCAGTAACCGGCGGTTACCGGCCGGTAACCGGTTTACCGGTCGGAGCCGGGGAAAAAAATACCGACCGAAATTTTTTAAATTCAAATTTGAATTTTTGACTCCATAATGTCCTTCCCTAGTTGGTTTAGGCATTGTTATGTTAGATTATATATTGAAACATTAGTTTTTAGTATATTTAGCACTATGTCTTAACCACTATAATTCTGAGTTTACCCCTCCCACCCCACGGCAAACCGCCGCACACATGGAAAAAGAACTGTCGCCTCACTTGTCTTCCTCTCCCCTTCCACCCCATGTCAAACCGCCGCCCGCATGGAAAAAGAACCATCGGTTGGTGGTGACGGGGGGCGGGGGCTTGGTTCTGAATTATGAATTATAAGGTGTTTGACATGATTTTCTTTGCTATGTGTTATTTGGACTTCTTTTTTGAGGTTCCGTTGCAACGCACGGACACCCTACTAGTAAAACATAAAGGATGACTTTTTATGTACAACTTGAAACACTTTCTCATTAATATTTGCATTATTCCAAATTTAAATTTGCTAATTACCATTTTCACCATTTTCCGGTTTTTTAGCCGGTTTTCCCGGTTACCGGCCGGTAACCGGTTCGGAGAAAATCCAGATTTGAAATTTGAAATTCAAATTCGGCCTGGTTTTTTTTAAATTTCCGATTCTGATGCAGTCGTCGTCGTAGGATCTTCCTCTAATCGAGATTTCGATCCCTGGTTAGCACTCACCCTATGTGAATATGCTAGTTGAAATCAATGTTGCACATAGCATGGTGAAATAATATAGGTATAGTACAAGTATCACAATAAAATTGGTATATCCATCAGTGAGACATTACATTAGCCAATTCAAATGTCAAATTTATATCATATAAATAGGTCAGACAAATGCTACAAGTTATAAGAAACATACAAACAGTATGCAGTTTTTTCTTAAGTCTTGTTTTCATTAAATTTTATGGGAAATGCTAAACTACAATTACCTTTTTCTAGAAAGTTCTCAACTTGATTATTCTTCTCTTAATTTCTATATACATACATGGGCAGTACCAGCATTATGGTTGTTAATCAAACTCCTCAAGCTCATTCGGAAATGGTCTGAACTTACAGATAGCAAATTACGTGGCATCCATAATCTAGGTGTGCATATTAGATCCTAAGCTACATAAACCTGAAGGCCAATAAATACTTTATCACTATTTTGATCATACGGACCCTGTAATTTTTAGTGGCACAAAATTGCAGACAACATCTCCCAACTTATGTTTCCAGCTTTTAGCTCTAACAAGCATGGTAATCAACAGTCCAAATTTAGTTCAATGAATTTATTTTTTGGACATATTACTAAAAGAATCATAAAGAAAAATATATATATATAAGTTAAATCAGTGCCTGGCCTTAAAATAGTGACAGATAAACAAGAGCTAGGTTACACGAAAATCTGCTATATGTATTGTAGTATTTTCCAGTAGCAACATTTTTTAAGTTTGTTTGTACAACATTGGAACACTGACTTGTGAACTTTTTTTGCTAGCATGTGACTTGATGTCGTATTAAGATTTCAATTTTGCTTCTCAACAACAAGTAGCCGCCCATAAAATTGTTACTACATTATAGATCATCCAAAATTATGACCCACTCCAATCAAACTACTTGAAGATATGCATGCACAGTGTTTGATAAAATGATGAAGAAAAATGCGCAGGTAAGTTTGAGCACAACTTATTGAGCCAAATGTTACTTCTGCTACTTGTAGCTCTCATGGCAACACTGAAGAATCTAGACCCGTCATTATAAGTTAATGGAGTATTTTGATGATTAATGACAAATCTATATATAAGACTTAACACTTTTATTGGTATACCTATTGTTTAGTTTTATTTGGATAGAAAGATGAAAATCTTCGAAGGTATGCATTCGATGTCATATTCTTATATCTTGTTGCATTAGTCGGACCAAAATATAAGTTAAACTCCACCAAGAGTCAAACTTAGATAAGTGCATATTGTTCCATTCCATATATTTGTATGCACACATTTAGAAGGAGTTCAATCTATGTTTTGTGATTTCACAAGTATTGATCATATTCTTCCATCAACTTATATTAAGGATCCCTACTTTGAAATGTATCCTTGAGTATATAAAGTTTTTGTAGTTGATATAGTCATGTTAATTCAATTTCAATTATTTGCAATGGATTATCATTAATTATCCGCCATTATGAGTTAATGGAGTATTTGGTAATTAATGACAATCGTCGTGTGGACTAACATTTTCCATAAGTTAGTGAAACAAATTGAGTCACATGATGATGAAGACTTTGGGTGGCATTATGAGTGGATTATCATCAAGTTAAGATTCGAGATGAAGGGTGACATCATGTTTTGATGAGCATCAAGATAAGATCCCGAAGTAAAGAAAATCATCATGTGTTGATGATATTCAAGACAAGATCTCGAAGTGTAGAAAATCATCATGTGTTGATGATTAACAAGTCATGAACCCGAACTTGGAGTGAAGATGTTCGTCATCAAGTGATCACTCCAAGATGGATGCTCAAGGCAAAAGTATGACTAATATAGGCTAAGGATGTGTTCCTAGTCTTTTACCGGTCTCGGTGCTTAGTTGGAAGACTGGATTGCTAGTATAAGTTGTCATACTAAAAGGGGTCTTGTCTAGTAGCTTGAGTCTCATCATGTGTTAATAGTTCAATCTCGCTTGGTCTAGCTCTTCTAGTCATAATACTATTATTTGTGAATGTGTTTTGCAAATAGTTGAAACTCATGCATTAACTCTTTGCAACATGATACTACAATTTGCAAATGTGTTTTGCAAATAGTTGAAGTCCATGTATCTTCTCCTTGTGACATGATACTAAAGTTTGCAAATATGTTTTGCAAATAGTTCAGACTTATGCATAATCTTTGTAGCATGTGACTATAATTTGACAATGTGTTTTGCAAATAGTTGAAGTCTATGCACCTACTCCTTGTGGCATGATACTAAAGTTTGCAAATGTGCTTTGTAAATTGTTGAAGTTCATGCATCTGAAAATCAATTGTCAGTAAAATCGGTATGACTGCAAGTATAACTGCGGTACTACCGCAATTTCTAGTTGGCGGTACCACCTCAGTGCGGTAGTACCTATTTCTAGTTGGTGGTACCACCTCAGTGCGGTAGTACCTATTTCTAGTTGGTGGCACGTTATTTCCAGAAAGCATGTTTTGAGAGTTTTTCTTCCCTGAAAATCGGTAGTACCGATTTAGCCGAGAGGTACTACCGGTTTTGAGAGTTTTTCTTCCCTGAAAATCGGTAGTACCGGTTTAGCCGAGAGGTACTACCGGAGTGCGGTAGTACCGGACCATGTGAGTGTGGTAGTACCGGACCATGTGAGTGCGGTAGTACCACACCAAATCGTAACAGCTAGTTCAGAAGCATTTAATGCACCCTTTGTGACCGTTGAAAAGTAGGTAAGGTAGCACCGGCCGATCCATGGCGGTAGTACCGCATATGCTGATTTTTTCAAGGAATCTCCTCCAACTGCTAGTTTTGGTACGTGGACTATAAATACCCACCTTGGCCGGTTGGGAGGTATCTCTTGGCATCTCATTTCATTCTCTTAAGCTAGTGTGAGCTTCTCTCAATTGTACATTGTTGCACCTTGTGAGCAAAGGGGCGGGTTCTAGTTGCATATATTGCAACTAGAATTGGATTGAGCATCCAATTGTGCATGTATTGCACTTGGTGAGAGTCAAGCAAGACTTATGATGTTGGTGTACTTAAGGGAAACTAGAATCTTTATATTTTAATTGTGCAAAACCGAATTGACTTTCGCTTCCGCATTAGAAATCGGTTTTACACGGGGATTTTAGAAAAGACTATTTACCCCCTCTCTAATCGGCCACCTCGATCTTACAAACACACGTATGGTGTTCAAAGAACTACCACAGAGGACTGTGTGGGGCACTGAGGACAGAATGTTAGCTTTAGCACAGTTGTTGCACCAGACGTGACATCCACTAACTCAAATTCACACAGAAACGCACACAACGCATCCTCCCACTAACTCAAATTCACACAGAAACGCACACAACGTGGCCTACCGAAGTGCCGTTCAGGAATGCATGTCAGCGTGTGTCTAGTCACACTCACGTGGGACACAAAATTGCGAATTTGAGAATGGCCTTTCAACCAGATCGTACTTCCTTCCCCTATGTCTATGTTCTAACCCCTCATCTGATGCGCGCAGTTTGTTTGACGAAATGCTGAGCAGGAATCCTCGCGTCCAACCTCAGTAGCCACGCCCACGGCCCACGTACACACGAGTCCTTTGAGTGAGAGAGTTACCTTGGAGGCGATAGTGATGCCGCGCTCGCGCTCGAGACTGATGGAGTCCATGGCGCGCTCATGGGGGATGTCGGCGCCACACTGCCGCAGGAGCCGGTCCATTAGCGTCGTCTTCCCGTGGTCGACGTGGGCTATCACCGCCACGTTTCGGATGCGAGACGGGTCCATGACGCCTCCCGGCGCAAAAGCGGGCGAGGCGACCGTGGATGCGGCCGCGGAGGAGAGGCGACGGAGGAGGGGTGACGCGAACGGCGCGGGTGCCAAGGAGGAGGAGGACGGGAAGGTAGGACGCGCCCGGCTCGCCGCGGCGCGGAGGCCGCGGAGCAGAAGCGCTGCGGCCATAGCGTTCGCTGCGGCAGCGGCGGCGGCGGCGGCGCGGAGGGAGGGTGGCGTGATATTTTGCGCGGTCAGGAGGAGGAAGCACGCGCCGCAGCCGCTCGAGTCGAGGGTTTACTGCTCGGGTTTCACCGTTTCTGTTTATGCATGGCATCTTGGCACTGGAGGCCCACACGACCCGGCAGGCTGGTATTTGTGCTGGGCTTCTTTCCCCTAACTTCCCTCCCTATTTCTTCCTCTCTCTCTCTCTCTCTCTCCATTGCAGGTGGCCACCGAGACCATCGCCGCCGCCTCCCTGCGTCCCCCACGCTCACCGCCGCAGCGGGCTACATCGCCGACCAACCCAGCGCCACCACCGCCAAGGGCGTCACGAGCAGAGGCCTGCGCATTGAGGTGTCCTTATGGATCGGCCACCCGCCTAGCGGCCTAGGGAGGGTTTATGTCTCATAAAACCTCTGCCCGGCCCTCGACTCTCCTGCCCAGTCTCCACTCCCGCCAGCGTCTGCCTCGTCCGGTCCAACTCCGTACGTGTGGCGGCCGATGCTGTCGCGATGGACTGCAGCCGCCGGGCGCCGGCGAGGTATGCTAGCCGGCGGCGTGGCGGCCAGTGCGCGCCTACGCGCCTTCTCCTACGGGAGGATGGTGGACGCAGCAGCACGGGACGGCGAGCTCCGGGTGTTCGTGGTCGCCGGCGAGGTCTCCGGCGACTCGCTCGCTAACCGTCTCATGGCTTCCCTCAGGGCGCTCTCCCCCGTACCCGTCCGCTTCGCTGGCGTTGGCGGGTCTGGTCTCACTCCCCTTCCTCCACTTTTGGTTCAGTACTTTGTGCAATTGAAGTATTAGTGCGTTAGGTGCACTGCACCCATATAATTTGATTTTAAACATTTCGTAAATAGTTCTGACACCACCCACTGTTTGTATCAACTTTTGCTTCAGATTTGATTTTTCATGTCAATGTCCATAACCATATGTAGGTGCATTGCACACTTATCAATTGTTTGTTTCACAAAGCAAAGTTATGGACCTTATGGTTGTTGTGTTAGAAATGCTCATACAGCCTGGGTAATTGGAGTTGAAGAAACTTAGAAGGGATGTTTAGTTTTGGATTACTTATTTTATTTCCTCTGGAAGGTGTTTGGAGGTTCAGATTGTATTGTGCATAGAATACACTCGCAATATTCAAATCGATGGGAATCCGGTCAATAATTTGCAAGGTGTCCCAACTTTTCCCATGGAAGAAATTGCCGTAATGGTCTTGTGGGAACTGCTGTATGTTTGCATTCAGGCGTTTTTTGTATTTTCTCGATTTAGACATAAAGGGAGTTAAATTTTCGTGTGCTTGACATACCCATGTAATAATTAATTCAACATCGTTGCATCATTTCACTTTTCCATCTGTGCAATTTGATCCAGACCGAATTTCAAGTTGGATCCCATAATTTGTTGCAAATTTGATCATTCATTTCCTTACCCGTTAAACAGACTCTTTTGTCAATGTAGGGAGTTAATGTGCAGGGAAGGCTTGCAATCACTTTTTCCCATGGAAGAAATTTCCATAATGGGCTTGCGGGAACTGATGCCACACATATATAATGTCAAGGTGCAACTTTGGTTTGTCTCATCCTATGTTTTCTGTTCATACTATGGTACTTGGATGTTGATTATACTCATTTTAGTTTTGCAGAGGAAGATCGAGGATACTGTAGATACTGCTATATTATTTCAGCCTCATGCTGTGGTTACAGTTGATTCAAAGGGGTTCTCTTTTCGCCTTTTGAAGCAATTGAACTGTAAGGCTCTCGATGGAAGCATTTTTCACCATACCAGAATTAAATTGAAAGAATGATCTTTTTATTTATTTTTCATGAACAAATATGGTAAAGTGTTTCTGTTGTCTAGGTAGATACAATCAAAAGGTTGGTAGTCCTCTACATGTCCATTATGTTGCACCATCATTCTGGGCCTGGAAAGGTGGTGAAAGCAGGCTCTCGAAGTTGCATAATTTTGTGGACCATATGTTGTGTATCCTTCCGTTTGAGGATGAAATTTGCAGATTAAATTGGTTGCCTACTACATATGTGGGCCATCCCTTATTGGACGATGCTATTGGCTTAAACATGGTAGGGACTTGTGTTGCTTTGTTTCAACATCCCTAACAATTTGTTGAATTTGAAGTTTTTTCTATCCAAATCTCTCATTCAATTTTTCCTGCACTGTTCTGCATGTCTTCTCTCTCCAGGTGTCTCATTAAGATTTACTTGCATAAAGACCTTGTATTATACATTGAATATTACATCCACAATCATATGAATGACAATGTTTAAATGGTAGAATGTCTCTGTATAAAACCGATAGCTATTAACTATCTAGTACCAATTCATAGTAGTTATGTCAATGCAAGTTCTCATCATTTTGGAAGTGTACTGGTCATTGTCATTGGTGGATAATAAGGACTATCTCCTTTGCTAGTTTAATTGATAACTTAGGTGTACAAGCATCTTATGTCTTCATATGAAAGACCAGAAGATGATTGTGTGAGTGTACTATTGTTTATTTACTCTGCTAAGAAAAATGTTGACACGTAATAACTACTAATGGCTGTCTTGTCTTCTAGAAGCGATTAAAATATTTCATTTAATCAAGCATTTTGATCTGGTAAACTGGAGGTGCTAATATCATTTAAATGAATTGCTAAGACTAGTCTATTTCAGTTTTCTAGATCTATCTGACACCTAGTAGGCTGGTACTGCCGACTTACAATATAGTTCTTAAGGTCTGCCAATATTTTGTAGGGCCCAGAATTATCTTCTGACAAGTCCATGCATCAAAGAAGTGGTGAAGCTTTCCGACTGGAGCATGGACTGTCTCCAGGTAATTATATACGCCATTCTTTGGAGTGCTGCTTTTTGTGTACAAGATTCTAGGTTGTTAATGCCAATGGTTACGTTCTGTTTTGTGTTTTTCTGCTCATATTTATCAGATTTATGAATTGTATATGTATTAAATTTATTTAAAAATATTGAATCTCATGGTATTTGTGAATATATTGTTTGATGTATTTCTATGAACTATCGTCAAGGGAACAGACAACATCGAAGTTGTTGCAATTTGTTTCCCGAGAACCGCTGGGAGGGTTATGCTCTTTCATTGGGTTTTTGTAACAAGAAGGAACTAGATACTATTTTTCCAGAAACTAACCTGAAGATTGCTGACTGGTAATGGTGCAACCTCAAATCTACAAACCACAATGGCAGTTGCTAACTGCCATTCAATTGTGGGCACACTTGCACGGTATCAATCATTAAGTGATCTGTATATCTCCATTTGGGTGACAATATAGTTTGATCCACTCAAGTAAAAACCCATGTCTGTTGCCTTAGGATTTAATGCAATTCCTATGTAAATCTGTTCTGTTGGCTGGTCATGGCAAATTCTCTATTTTTGGAGCCAGTTCCAAGTAGCTTACTATTGAAACACTCATAACTTGTATGGTGCTATAGTCAGACCAGCTTTGCAAAGAAAATAGAAGACCAAAACATTTTGACATCTTTCTTTTTCTTATGGATCGCATTTTTCACAAGTTTCACCTGCAATTCTGGTGAAACATATAGCGATATATCAAAAAGTAAACCATATGGAACTAGGAGATGACGATACAGTTAACTGTACTTTCCACATATGACTGATATGATACACAAATTATTTTATGCAATGCTGCAAGACCATCACATTTCTCTGCCATTTGTTTTGAATGGAATCAAATTATCTCTGCCTGGATCCATGCATCGCTCACCTTAGCTTATGCATCAATAACGATTCGTAGCAACTAGCAAGACACCATATCTTGATTTTCGTGTTCCTGGTTATAGGCTGTTAGTTTATTAACCCTTCTGGAGTTGTGTCAAGATTTCTCAATGGACTAAATCTTAATATGCATTTTTATTATTGTGTTATCAGTACATGTCCATTTTCTAATGAGAAATACACCTTTGCTAGATGCCACAATCATAACCATGCTGCCTGGAAGCAGGATGCAGGGGGTAGCTCGAATGCTTCCAATCTTCTTGCAAACCGTGCGACATCTAAGTCATACATTTAATGAATTGTCAGTAGTTATCCTAGTTGCTCCACATCGGGATGTGTGGACTGATGTTGAAAATTATGGATATCATGGGGATATGCTCCAGATCTTAGGATGATATGACAATTGGCAATGGCGTTAACGGTTTGTCGTTTCACGTGTTTTCGGCAAAGTTTCAGGACTATCAGGTCTCAGGCGATCTGACCGGCCAGGACAGCGGTCAGACCGGTCCAAGATCGGTCCGACCGCCGCTATACTTCAGAAAGTGTGGATTGAGCTGGGCCAAAAATAGAGGGTGTAGGCAAGAGAGGAGATTCTATTGCACTTGGTCCCATAATTTTTGGAGTCTCCAGTCAAAAGTTCTATTGGTTTGAAAATTCCAGTAGGTTTCGGTTTTCCAGAGAGGAAATTCGGCTAAGTCTTTACTGGCGGTCTGACCGGCCAATAGGTGGCGGTCAGACCGGACCTAGGGGCGGTCTGACCCGTTTTCACTTGGATCGTCGCCCGTCGTGGTGGCAATATTCGGTTGTTAGGTCAAAGTCATGAGTTTCAGGGCATATATGTTGCATGATGTATGTTTTGACTAACATGGGTCAAGTTGTGAAGAACTTGTTCTCAAATTCGGTTTACTTGTCTATTGTTGTGTAGGTTGCTTGGTGGTCAACGACGGTCAACGGCGAGGATGAACGGGACTAGGCTTGGAGAGTGAGGTCCAGAACGATCGACGATGCCGGGTGAGGTCAATGTACTCAAGCGTGGTGCAAGATGGACAAGGGTGACCTATTGGCTAATCCGAGGCGCAAGATGGCGCAAGGTGTAGCTAATTAGGTCAAGGGGTGTTAAAGACGGTGCATTAAAATGCGTGCGTATATGTCCTGTTTGTTTTGGGCCTTAACGGGAGCCTAATAGAGTCAAACTTCTACAAGGTCTAAGCCTCCACTATAAATAGGGGAGGGAGGTGGCTGCACCTCTGCTTCGTCTCTTTTGCTATTTTGTAAACTCTAATTTTCTTAGGGAGAGCTTTTGTGGAGGTTAAGGTTCTTGATAGTTTGATGTGATTTTCGTGCTTTTGGATTGAGCATTGTCCTCCATTGATGGAGAGGTTGTAAGCTCATATCATATCAAATCAATCAAAGGAAAGTTTGATCATGTTTTATCTCATTGCGTTCTTTCTCTATATTTGATGATTTTGAGTCTTTCTTTGATCCGCGAGTTTTTTATTGAATTCTCCATGTGATATAGTTTGCTGTGACATGTGGGAACATACCTAGGATCATCTTGATCATCAATCACCCATGAGCAAGATTTTGGATCAAGTTTTCGTTTTGACCCAGTTTTGAATCATTCTTCGATCAAACGGAAAAGGATCGCTATTCTTCCAAAAATTATCACAATCTTCTATTGGAATAGGTTCCTGATATCATAGAGAAGGTGTGTTCCAAGTTTCATCAAGTTTGGAGTTGTAGATCAAAAGTTTCATCTATTTGTAACTTCGTCATCGGGGGTTTTTGTTCTGTTCTTCAGGCCGACGGTCAGACCGGCCAGGGTCACCGGTCCGACCGGAAGGAAATCGGTCTGACCGCCCTTGATCCAGTGGTTCGACCGCCCTGCACTGAGATTGGTTTGTCTTGTGTTGATCTTTGGTTGTTTTGCTTCGGGGGTTAGGTTGGATTCAATACTAGGCTTCCGTTGTACTAGTATATTGATCTTTATAGCTTCCATAGCCATTGGAGTGAAATTTGTGTTGAACCTATTATTTGTGAAAAAGTGAGTGTGCTCCTATTTAACACCCCCCTAATCGCTTTTTCGGTCCAATAAAAATATAGTTCGATCAGGGCCATTTCCAGTGGTACTGATACCTGGGGGGTGGCTAAAAGAAAGATATGATGCATTCAATGTACGCTCACTTCTCTTTTCTAAATCACATGACTCTCCTTCTCTAGCACCGAGTTCATTATTTGGTTATCATTATTTTGGAATGTTTTGATTTTTTTTTCATTCATTTGATGGATATGAAGATGTTTCAAAGCACCATACCTTCCTAACACTTAAATTATGGATTGCTATTTGTTCCAAAAGGCTTCATGTTAAGAGTTGTACTCTTTACACATGTTCTGTGTGCAAACTAGTGTTGACTGTGAAACTTCACTATGATTAGTTAAGTTTGCAAACATTTCATTTTCTCCTTGGCTATATAGGGATAAAAAAGTCTTTTTGAAGAAAGATCTAGAGCACCGTTGATTACTGCAACCAGTGGATTGTCCGGCATTATGTTTTACCCGTGATTTTGTCCTTTTTATCAGGCAATTTATGAAATAATCTTGTAATCATAGTAAGATACAATGCTGACTATCAATGATTGGACTAGTCAATAGTCATACACAAAGAGATTCTCTCAGTGTTTATTCCTTGTTTTCCAGGCAAATATTAATTCCTTGGTAGGTAATGTTAAGCCACATCTGTTGCATCTCAAACCAACTACAACTTTTGGTAGTTATAAGTGTATATTAACCAAGAGAGCTAAATGTGAAATTGGTATGATGTGATTAATGGTTAATGTGTGAAACTTATTGCAGCCCAAGTCTGTTTCTTGTGCTAATAATCATCATGGAACTTCATTGCTGATGTAATTACTTGCTAGATGCTGCAGGCCTGCAGCCAATTTGATTGTACTTTGAGCATTCCTGTGAGTGAGCTAAGAAAGTGTTGCTTCATTTTTGCAGGCTAGTAGAGCAGCATTGTGTACTTCGGGAACAGCTGTTATGGAACTAATTCTAGCAAAGCTACCCTCTGTAGTACCTTACCAAGCTCATTTCATCACAGAATGCTTGATCCACCTGAGGAAAAAGATAGACTATATCTCTCTGCCCAACATTCTTTTGAATTCTTCCATTGTGCCTGAGGTCCTTTTTCGGGCTTGTACAGCTAAAAATCTAGCTGCAAAACTAAGGTAATTTCTTTCAAATTTACAACTTTTTTAAAATAAAAAGGAAGTACAAAGGAAGCTTCTAACTGTGCCAAATAATATCAATCAAGCAGTTTTCTTGAAAAAAATATAATAACTGATCAGGTTTTGCATATGAATACTGTATTTCTTCAAGGATAGTATCTATAGGTGTGCCAATATCTACATAGATACATTTCATGTGGCTTGACTACCCTGTAATTAATTGCTAGTTTCCAAGCTGGTCTGTGTTGCTTTCCCTGGGTGGCATGCTATTTTCATTTTGAACAATATTCTGTCTGCATTTCACATTTTGAATTGGACCTCATCATATTTATCTCATTTTGATCGGACCAGCGAGGTTATTTTTAATGATGAAGTCCGTCAGCTGCAAGTTGAATCAGCTGACCAGGTACTCCGGGTTCTCTACAAACCTATCAAGCAACGAGGTAATTTATTTGCGGAGGAGGTGGGCAAGCATTAACAGTGCTTTATATGGATAAACATCAACGGATGGTGCACCAGAATTGAGTGGACGTCCTCGGTAGCTGATGAGAAATGTTTTACTACCAGGGTGGTCGCTGTTGCGTTCATTCTCTTCTTCTCCATCTATTGTTTGTATTGAAAAGTAGTTTTCGACAAATCGTATTTGCTTCCATTGGTCCACGATTGGAGGAGCGAACAAGTGTCTATATAAAACTTTCGGTTCTGGAGTGCCGCAGTGGTCAGGTCAGCATCACATTATTATTGTGGAATTTGGAAACACGTGTTCTGGTGGGTTAAGTGCGGGTCTAGTCATCCGGTGTGATGTTTGGCGCGGACTCTTCCATGGTTAGAATTTCCTGGAGGGAACAGGGAGTCAGGGAGCATGACTGGAGGCTGGAGGGAACAGTTGGGAATTGGGAATACAGGATACTTTCTGCATTTTTTCATCATCTGCAACTGTAAATCTGGTCATTTTGTAATTCGGCTGCTGCTGCTTTTTAGGAAGGTTTGATGATGATGACTATTGAGTCCGGGATAAACCTCATGTTAACTCTGGCCATAGAGGATCATCCTCCGTCAGTGAGGGAAGCATGCATTCCCTCGTGGCCGCTGACCATGTCACGGCTGACCTCATCTATACGGTGGTCCATGACACGGGGAATCTTCCATGGAAAATATTTCGAATGTGTAGCTTTGGTTTACAAGTTGCCCGCGCTATCTGGACTCCATTAGGGAACATCTGATGCTTTTATGAACATCTTTGCCTGCCAAGTTCGAGATGCACATGGTTTCACTCTCATCGACGAGGATCTGGAAGGAACAGTCTTCTCGAGCCTTCACATAAGATGTGTAATCTTCGGCCGCTAACTGTCCGTGAACGAACCTTCAGGAGCTAATGTTGCAAATTAAAGGCCCTTTTTAGATGCAAATTAAAGACCTTGGTGAACGATGGTGACTGGTTAACCAAAACTTATTTAAAACAAGCTGATGCATGCTTAGCTGGCAGTGGGCCTCTATGGATTCTCTTCCCTGGAATCTCGGTAAGAAACAGTAGCATTCCGTTTCATGGGTTCACAGTTTACACAAAGGATTTTTAAAAGAAATAATTAAGGGGTTGTCTATTCATCAGGGGCTGAAATTTAGAAGAAAAAAATCGTCACTTTTCTCAACTCACAGTTCACACAAAGGATTTTTAAAAGAAATAATTAAGGGGTTGTCTATTCATCAGGGGCTGAAATTTAGAAGAAAAAAAATCGTCACTTTTCTCAACCCTTAAATAGAGATCTAACCATTCTCATAGCTCCCTCACTTCCTATATATAACACACCCCAACGTCACAAAAAAAATAGACAACGTCAAATATATATATATATAATGATACGAGAGGACAACGAAAAGCTAGCATCAGAATGGAAGAACAGATTGCTGCACTACGACAAATCCTAACAACAAGAAGAGCAACCATTCAACGCTAATCTTCCAACCATGAAGAGATCAGGAGAAGTACGTAGCGCAAATTAACACATGTTTAATGTTTTGATGCCTAACCAAGAAACCAACCACACCACGTCACCAGTAGCCAGCAAGCAAACACACACCATGGCACGATTCGTCACGCATTCACCTAGCCTCCACCGACCTGCTTCGCCGCGGCGGCGCCGCCACGGTCCCCGTCCGCCGCGACGGCCGGCGGGAAGTTGAGCAGCGCCTTGGCGCCCCGCATGCGGAACGCGGCGCGGTCGTACGCCGCGGCGGCCTCCTCGGCCGTGCCGAACGTGCCAAGCCACAGCCGCGAGCCGTGCCGCGACGGGTCCCGGATCTCCGCCGCGTACTTCCCCCACGGCCGCCTCCTCACCCCGCGGTAGTGCCTCTCCGCGCCCTTGTTGCAGCCTCCACCGCTACCGCCCTTGCGCACGGCGGAATTAGCGATTGCCCTCCTCTGCGTCTTCAGCGGGGGCGACGAGGGCGAGGCGGCCATGGTGAGGGAGGAGGCCTCGCGGAGTACGTCGAAGAGGACCATGTCCAGGGAGTCGTTCTCGTTGAGGGGGAGGTACTGGCCATGCGCGACGGCACCGGCCAGCGAGAGGGACACGTCCATGTCCACGCCCATGCCCACGCGTGGAGCTCGAGCGCGAGCACCGGCCGTCGGAGCGGGCGCGGGCGCGACAAGGTGGTCGGCGCCGTTGCTGCGCCCCAGGGAAAGAGACATGTAGCTACGTGTTTATGTGTGTTTGGGCGGGAGGTTCAGCTAGCTATCTACGTACGTACGCCCGTGTGGGAAGTGACCTGGGCTTGAGATGAGACTCGAGTGTCTGTTTTGACTCGTAGGGAGGAGCCGAGGAGAGGAGTGAGATGTTGCCGGGCTATCTGAGTCCGCAGAAGGGAAGAATTTGTTAAGAAATTAGGCTCACTTCGGGTAGGTTTGGTCTACTATGGGTTTTTTTATCCTTTAGTAAACTATATAAATGGAGAACTCTTATTCATTATACTACAGTTTTACAGGAGACCAATAAAGAGAAGTCAGAAATCCTCTCGTATATGTGTGTTCAATCTATTATTATATTCTTGTGTTCTTTCATTGTTCTTACAATTCTGAGTTTGTCTACGAGGTAATCGTTCGGATCGGACTCGCCAACGACGCTTCCTCAACACGTTATCAGCACGATCGACTCTCCTCGAATCAAAAGGTAACCGTCGAAGAACGACGCCCGTAGATCAAATCATTTTTCTAGATTGTTTTATCCTACGGTGCAAATCCGCTCTAATCTACCGCGAGCCGACTTGAAGTCGCCAGCACAATGTCGATCGGTAAATTGCATAAAAGAGTAAATGATGATTGAAGTATGGATTACATATCCGTTCTAATCTACCGTGAGTCGACTTGAAGTCGCTGGCCAAACTGATTGGTGGATTGCATGAACAGTAATTGCACGCACAGTATTTGGATGAACAGTAGCAGAGCGAAACAAATCGGTCGACGGCCTGGTACGACCGCGCCGCCGCCGACCCGCAGCCTCGCCGACACTGTCTGGCTCGAAGCGCCCGCATGCGCACCCACCGCCGCGCACCGTCGCTCCGCTCCGCACCGCCAAGCAAAGAAAGAGAATAAAGAGGGCGGGGTGGGTAGCGCCGGCGCCTCTTGCTACTGCTTCGCCACCCACAAGAAGCGCCATCCACCGCCTACGCCAAGATGCACGCCACCGCCTGACTCCTCGTGCCCACCTGTTGACGCCATCGACCTCTGGCCGTCGCGCCGCCCAAAGGCCCTCCCGGCAAGCAACCCCGGCTCCGCCCACCAGAGCGCCGCCCACCCCCCGACGTCGCGCCTTCGTGAGCTTCGCCAGCACGCAACGCCGGAGCCACACGCCAACGCTTGAAGCGCTGCCGCCACTCAGGTGAATAGGGTAGGGAAACCCTACCCCGTTCGGTCTTTGGACCCGACGTATGTGGGCCGACAGCTATGGGCTGGAAGATAGGCTAAATGGGCCATGGAAATCGGCCCCGCCGGCCCGACTGAAAATTCAAAAAAAAAACACAAAACGGGGAAATCTCAAAGATTTGCAAAAAGGCCCTCGGTGTTTCTAAAATTTGCGCAAAAAAATTTCTCACAACAAAAAATTAGCGGTTTAGCCCTTAAAAATTACAGAATTCGCCAAAAATTCACATTCCAACAAAAAAAGGGCACCAGGAATTCAAATTTTGAATCAGTTTTAGTATTTGAAGCATATTTAACTTTGTTATTATTATTTATATGCAATTTATTTATGTTTTTTACTATTTTGATTATCTGTGATTGTTTGCATTGCTTTTAATCACTGAAAATAGCAGTAAACCATGAAAAATGTATTAAAAAATACGGGAACATTATGAGAATTTTTGCTACTATTTTATGCAAATTACCAGCAGTAATCTTATGAACTCTTTGCATGAATATGCAGATGACTGGTATTATGAATTGGGAGTTCAAAGAGCTGGCCCAGCATGGCCACAATTACCTGACTTGGGCATCAGATGTCGAGATCGTACTTGAAGCCAAGAAGTTCTGTGCTGCCATCGGACTTGACACCTTGAAGGATGTCACTCCAACTGCTAAGGAAAATGATCAAGCACTTCATTTCCTTAGACACCATCTCTGCCTAACGCTGAAGAATGAGTATATGGTGGAGAAGAACGCACTACCTTTATGGACCGCACTAAAGAAGCGGTTCGAGAAGCTGAAGTGCACCATTCTTCCTTGGGCAGAGCAGGAACGGAATCGACTACATTTTGCTAACTACAAAACCGTGGGTAGTACAATTCTGCATTGCACAGAATTTATACAAGTCTTCAGCTCTGTGGTAAGGTAACCACAGATGAGCAGAAGATCGAGAAAACTCTCTCTACCTTTCACCCAAACGCGGTGCAATCCGCCCGTAACTATCGTCACGACAGCTACAAGGAGTATGCCGAACTGATTGACATCATGCAAGTTGAGAAAGCTCAAGATGATATTCTCAGAAAGAACTTGTGGATTTCATAGGGATATGCTCACAATCATATGATGATGATATAATTGGCAGTAGCGTTAAAGGTTTGTCGAAACACTCATTTTCGGCGAAGTTCAAGTTCTATCAGGCAGTTGGCGGTCAGATCGGCCAGGGTGGTGGTCTGACCGGCCTGTTTGGCGGTTAGACCGGCCACCTCTAGCGGTCAGACCAGCCAAGGCTTGGGCCAAGTGGCTGGCGGTCAGACCGGCCAGGAGGCGGCGGTCTAATCGGGCAGATAGGTGTTATTGTATTTTGGAGTTGGGTCAAAAATAGAGGGTGTAGGTAAGAGAGGAGTTTCTTCTACACTTGGTCTCATAATTTTTTGAGCTTCAAGTCAAAAGTTTTATTCATTTAAAATTTCCAGAGAGGTTTTGGATTACTAGAGAGGAAATTTGGCTAAGTCTTTTTACAGGGCAGTCAGACCGGCCAGGGAGGCGGTCAGACCAGCCATGGGTGGCGGTTTGACCAGTTTTTACTTGTTCGTCGACCATCTTGACGGTGATAATTGTAAGTTATGTCAAGTTCATGGGTTTCAGTGCATATGTGTTGCATGATGCATGTTTTGACTAACATGGGTTAACTTACGAAGAACTTGTTCCCAGAATCGATTTCTTTATCTATTATTGTGCAGGAGGCTTGGAGGTCAACGATGGTCAACGGCGAGGATGATCGGGATTAGGCTTAGAGAGCTGAGGTTCATAACGATCGAGAATGTCGGGTGAAGTCAATAGACTCAAACATGACGCAAAATGGACAAGGATGACTGAACGAGAAGTTTGGTGTGACGGTTGCATCAAGCGACGCGGGGTCGGTGCAAGTGCCATGGTGGTTTCGGTGGGAACCAAATGGGAGAGACTTGCCGACATGAACATAGTCGTTGATCAACCTACACGTGGCGAAGCATGGGATTGCTTCATGAAGTTTAGACTCGGTGTTTGGAGAAGGATCGAGAAGAGATATTTTGCTAACTTCAGTAAAATACCGCTTTGATGGCTTTTGGTTAAACTGCGGCGCAAGACGGCGCAAGAAGAAGTGGTTTAGGTCAAGAGAAGATGAAGACGACACTTTGAAATGTGTGCTTGAGTGAAACCCGTTGGTGTTTGGGCTTAACGGGTGCCAATTAGGGATATCCTTCTAGAAGCTAGCCTCCACTATAAACAGGGGAGGGTGCTGGTTGTACACCTTTCCACCCTTGCATTAGAGAAACCCTAGTTCGTATTTAGGGAGAGGAAAGGGAAGTGGAGAGGTTAGGGTTCTAGAGAATTGAATTGATTGTGTGCTCAAGTGTTAAGTTTTTGTCCTCCATGTTGGAGTGGATGTAAACCAACATCAATCTCGAATCAATCCAAGCAAGATTTCCCAAGATAAATCTATTCTTATTCTAGCTCTCTTTTTTGTGATTTTTGGGTTTTCGTTGATCCTTTGGTTTTCCTTTGTTTTTTGGCAGTGATCTTGCTTGCTGTGACATGTGGGAATATATCTATGATCATCTTGATCATCTTCTACCCACGAGCAAGTTTTGGGATCAATACTAGGTTTTGTTCGGTTTTTGTGATCTCCTTCCATCATATATGATATTTATGCAATCTTGGCTTTGATCTTCCTAATCGTCGATTGAAATAGGTTCCTGGCCTTCTTGATAACCTATGGTTGAAATTTGATGGGATTTGGATCACCGAATCAAAAGTTAAGCCAATTTGTGATTTTTAGTTCATGATGATTTTACTGTTCATCGAGCTGGAGGTCAGACCGCCACTTGAAGAGGTCAGACCGCCCATGGAGAGGTCAGACCGCCCATGTTGAGAGGTCTAACCGCCCAACTCATTGTGAATTGAGTTTTTTTGGTTGTTTTGCTTCGGGGTTTCGATTGGATTCAATACAAATCTGCTGTTATACTTGTACATTGATCTCCGTAGCTCTCATAGCTATTGGAGTGACAAACGAGTTGAATCCGATCAAGGTGGAAAAGAGATTGTGCTCCTATTCACCCCCTGTAGTCATCGTTTTGGTCCAACAAGTGGTATCAGAGTCCGGTTAGTTCACTCTTGATCTTAACCGGTCACTAAATTTGGCGATAGAGAAGTACTCCACCAAGCTGCATGTCTTCGATGGCTCGACTATGCCTATTGAAAGAATCGCATGCGTGTCTACATTCAGAGCGAAGGTCAAGCCATATGGGAGGTTGTTTGAGACCCGCTCATTTTGCCCAAGGTTGCTACGCCAGCTTCAACAGCCCTCTTGGCTAACAAGCATAAGGCAAAGAATCTCCTATATGTCTGGTTTGATAGACAGAGTATGATAGGATCTATCACCTTGAGATCGTGCACGAGATTTGGCACACCCTCAAAACCTACCATGGGGGTTCGTCCCAAATCAAGCAAGTACGTCAAACGGTCTTTAAGCGAGAATACAATAAGTTCGAGATGCATACTGGAGAGAACATCGATGACGTATTCACTCGCTTCAACAAAGTGCTCAATCAGTTCAGAGCGGTTGACATTGAGTATTCTCAATCTAATAATGCTACACATCTCTTGGCTGCAATCAACACCAAGGAGTGGGAGATGAAGGCTACCATCATTGAGGAGAATATCAATCTCTCTAATCTATATTTGGAGTTGCTATATACTCATTAGATCAAGAGAGTTGATCATTCTAAGAAGGATAACATGACTTTGGTAGCAGACCCTCTCAAGAGAACTTCTGATGGCTCTTCTGAACCTTTCTCTGGATTTTCACTTGCATGTTTATCTGCAATCCATCAGGAGGAACTTGAGAGTATCCTTGAGACCGAGTTATCCCTTCTAGCCAAAAAATTCACACAGACCTATAACAATGTGAGAAATAAGAAGAAAGGCAGCCCTGTGACATGCTATGAGTGTGGAGATTTCTATTATATCCGGACAAACTGCCCCAAGCTAAAAGAAAAGAGCAACCACATGGAAGAGAAGGCAGCTTAAAGGAAGCCTCAAGAGAACAAGCCCAAGTTTGATGCTGTCAAGCTCATGAAGGTCGCTCACCGGGTTCTTGCCACTTTTGGAGAGCAATCCATGAGCGATGTGGACTCTGGGAGCGAGGATGACAAGGAGGAGGAGCTCCCTCAAGACAAGAAGAAAAGAAAGGCAAATGACTTCATCAGCATGTGCTTCTTAGCCGACTCCGTCGATGCTGATGACATCGATGAGGATCACCGCGGAAGGGGGAAGAACGCGTGGTTCATCGACTCTGGCTATTCATGCCACATGACCGAAGACTCAAGGTGATTCACCTCCTTCACACGGTCAACGGGTGATGACTTTATCACCTTTGGAGATGATACACAAGAGTGGATTGAATGAACGAGATCGATCATGGTGAACGACAAGATCATCCTTAAGGACGTCGCCCTTGTGGACAAGTTAAGGTACAACTTACTTTCTGTCTCGCAACTTCTTTATGATGGCTATAAGACTAGGTTTAAGAAAAATGCTTGTCGTGTGCTTGATTCAGCTAGTGAGCTTGTCTTTGGGATTTCTAGAGTTGGTAGGATCTTTGGAGCTGACTTTTCTGAATCTCTTGCTGGATTTCTCAAGTGTTTGATTCATTTTCTTCTCAGTTTTGCACGCGAGTTAGCAACCTTGATCTCATGAGAGGTTTGCTCAAACTCAAAGTCATCAAGGATGTTGTATTTGCGCCCTGTAGGCATGGCAAGTAAGTTGCCGCCTCACACCCTTCATTGACTATGGTCATGACTGACGGACCGGGACAGTTCTTCACATGGATACTGTTGGTCCTGCTAGGGTTCGGTCAGCCGGTGGAAAATGATATATTCTTATCATAGTCAATGATTTTTTGAGATACTATTGGGTGTTCTTTCTTGCTTCGAAAGATGAAGCTTTTGATCATTTTCATGATCTTGTTCTTCGCTTGGTTTCTGAACTCCCCGGTATCCTGAGAGCGATTCGCAGTGACAATTACACGGAAATCAAGAATGTCTCTTTTGCCTCCTTCTGTGCTGACCATGGTATTGAACATCAGTTCTCTTCTCCACACGTCCCTCAACAAAATAGCGTGGTGGAAAGGAATAGCATAACCTTAGTCGAGATGGACAGGACAATGCTAGATAAGTATAGCACTCCGAGGAGGTTCTGGGCCGAAGCTATTGATGTTGTTTGCCATATTGCCAATCGTATCTTCTTGAGATCGTCTTTGGGTAAGACATCATATGAGCTTCGATTTGATATAAAACCTGTTGTTGCTTATTTTTAGTTTTTAGAGCTAAGTGTTTCATTCTCAAGACATGAAATCTAGATAAATTTGAGTCAAAGACTTTTGATGGTCTATTTTTTGGGTTATCCTGCACATTCGAGGGGTTTTCGGGTTTTTAATGATGAGACTAACGTTGCATAGGAGACATGCAATGTAACCTTTGATGAGACTAGCCATTGACCTAGATCAGAAGTTTCAGGTGACACACAGATAACAAAGAGCATCTTTGTAGAGGAAGATGATGATGGAGTCGATGATGCTCTTCCACCTGCTGCTAACACTCATATTCCAGCTCAAGAACCTGCTTTGACTACTTCACCTCCAGTTGAGGCTCCAGTTGAGGCTCTACTGCATCTTCATCATCAGTAGTTCAAGCTTTGAGAATCTCAAGCATCTACGTCATGTTTTCAAGTTATATAAAGCCTTGTATTGTATTAAGCAAGCACCTAGAGACTGGTATGATAGATTTAAGATCTTCTTGCTTAAGAATAAATTTGAGATGAGTAAGGTAGACAAGACTCTATTCATTCTTAGACATGTCAATGACTTCTTGGTTGTTCAGATTTACGTAGATGATATTATATTCGGTGGTTATTCTTTTGCTCTTATTTACAGTTTTTTTAGACCATGTCTAGTGAATTTGAGATGAACATGATGGGAGAGCTCAACTACATTCTGGGGCTTCAAATCAAGCAATGCAAGGAAGAGATCTTTATTCATCAGACGAAGTACAATAAGGGTCTACTCAAGCGCTTCAAGATGGGTGATTGCAAGCCGATCTCCACTCCTATAACGACTTCGACTGTTTTGGATCCAGATGAGGAAGGAGAAGCCTTGGATCAACACTAGTACTATAGCATGATCGGCTCCCTTTTGTACCTGACAGCCTCAAGATCAGATGTCCACTTTGCTGTCTACCCCTGTGCGAGGTTTCAGGCGTCTCCAAGGACTTTCCATCGTCAAGCCGTCAAGCGCATTTTCAGGTATCTTCACTCTACCCTCTAGTATGATATTTGGTATTCCTGTTCTTCTTCCTTATCTATTTGGGGATTTTCTGATTCTGATTTTGCGGGCTATCGGCTAGATAGGAAGAGTACCTCAAGCACTTATCACTTGTTAGGCACTTCCCTTGTCTCTTGGTCTTATAGGAAGCAATCTTCTATTACATAATCCACTGCATAAGCTGAATTTGTAGCTGCCGCTAGTTGCTTGTAGTCAGATTCTGTGGATGGTGTCCACCCTTAAGGATTTTGGGTTAACTTTTGCTAGTTTGACCACGAAAGAATCTATGAATAAGACAACAACCAATGTCGATATTTATTTTGTAAAAAAAATTACCATAATCATTGATCTTGATCCAGAGCCTGCATCGCTCGCTGAATGTAAGAAAAGACCAGATTGGGGAGATTGAAAGAAGACAATAGAAGCATAATTATTATCTCTGAATAAAAGAGAGGTTTTTAAGCCTATAAGCCGCACGCTTCCCCATGTTCACCCCGTATGGCATATGTGGGTATTTGTTCGAAAGTGAAATGAAAATAATAAAGTTGTAAGATATAAAGCTAGACTCGTTGCACATGGTTTCACTCAACATGCATGAGATGATTATGAAGAAACTTATTTTTTGATCATGGGCGGAACCACCCTTTAGATATTTAATCTCAATGGCAACTAACTTGAATTTAGAAATAGAATTAATGGATGTGGTAACCGCGTACCTTTATGGAATATTGGATTCAGACATTTATATGAAGATACTTGAATATATCTCTGTCTTGAACCAAGACAGAGTAAATAGGAATCTGTACAGTGTGAAACTCAGAAAATCACTTTACGGACTTAAGCAGTCAGGCATGATGTGGTATAACCAGGCATGATGTGGTATAATTGCTTGAAGCTACTTTTTATGCAAGAAAGGCTATACGAACAATGCGAATAATCCCTGTGTATTTATACGATAATCCCATAATATATTTTGTATAATATCAGTGTATGAAGATGATTTGAATATCATGAGAACCTTGGAAGAAATTAAGGAAGCAAGCTCTTACCTGGAGTCGGAGTTCGAAATGAAAGATTTGGGTAAAACCAAGTATTTTCTAGGCTTGCAGTTTGAGCATACCCCTATAGAGATATTAGTGCATCAACCAACCTACACTCAAAAGGTGTTAGAAATGTTCGACTTTGAAAAGGCATACCATTCGAAAGTGTCAATGGTCGAAAGATCCTTGCAGCAAGATAAGGATCCGTACAGACCTAGAGAAGAGGGGTGAAAGTCGTGGGATCAGAATTCCCATACTTAAGTGCAATAGAAGCACTCATGTACTTAGCAAACTGTACTAGATCAGACATTGTATTTGTCGTGAACCTATTAGCAAGGTATAGTGAAGAACCTATCAAAAGTCATTGGCAGATAATGAAGAACAACTTTCGATACCTCAAAGAAAGCAAAGTGTTCTACAGAAAGAACCAAAACCTATATATGAATGGCTATGCCGAGTACCTGTCGGACCCCGAATATGGCCAAGTCACAAACATGCTATGTATTCCTATGTGGTGGAACCACAATTCCATGGAAATCGTCTAAGAAAAGTCTTGTATTAACTTCGACAAACAACTCGGAAATCATAGCATTGTACGAGTCATCACGAGAATGTGCTTGGCTTCGGCGGATGATTCACCACATCCAATAATCGTGTGGATTGAATACCGCGCAATCCCCCACTATTATCTATGAAGATAATGCAGCTTGTGTTGCACAAGTGCAGATGGGTTATGTGAAGAGTCATCTCACAAAACATATCAATCCCAAGTTGTTCGATGCTCATGAATTGCAAAAGATTGATAAAATTAAAGTATTGCATACTGTCATAGCAAACAAAGACTAAACAATAAGAGAAAATAGGACCTCCGCTACTCTCGGAGGAGCCGAATGATCCTCAGAAAGGGGATCAGCAGTTAGTGAATATGTATTGATTGATTGCTTCTGAAAACTGAAAAATCTCCCTTTTACATGGGTGGGGGTGCTCCCTATTTTATAGCCCTATATTTACATTACTATCCTACACCTACGGGAGTGTTGTATGCGTAGGGGCTGCAGGGACTTTTCCTCCCCCTACACGTAGGTCCTGGTCCACGGTAGGTCTTCCTGCGCTTGGTCCACCTAGGCGGTGCACCTAGTCCACCGGCGCCCGGAGTGCTCCGTTGCAGGGGGTGTTTCGGGTCGCCTCCGGAGGTGGCCCGGAGGGCCTACTACTCTGGGCTTCGCGAGGCACCGAGGACCCTCCAGAAGTGATTCGGGTCTCCTCCGAAGATGGCCGGAGGGCCTGCTGTTCTAGGCTTCGCGAGGCGCCGAGGAACGTCTAGGGGTGCTTCGGGTCTCCTCCGGAGGTGGCCCGGAGGGCCTGCTTCTCCAGGCTTCGCAAGGCGCCGAGGACCCTCTGGGGTGCTTTCGGTCTCCTCCGGAGGTGGCCCGGAGGGCCTACTGCTCCGGGCTTCGCGAGGCGCCGAGGACCCTCCGGGAGTTCTTCAGATCTCCTCCAGAGGTGGCTTTGCCTGGCCGTTGGGGATGGTGGAGCCGCCCATTCAGATTTATTCACTAAGTCACTTTCAGCGTTTATTTTTGAAAGATGCATACGTGGAATTGGAATGATGAGACTTAGAGAAGTGCAAAATTCAGGGGAAGAATATTCACGAACTCATTATTGAATCTTAATCACGAAGATTGAGTACCCAAAGAGTAAATCCTGGATATTAGATGAAATTGGGTGGATTGTACTCTTTTTCCCTTAACGAGTTTTCTTGAAGTTTCTCAGCTAAGGTGTTTAATGAGGCAATTCATGTGGAACAGCAGAATGTGTTTAATGTACTCTTTCTCTAAATTTTTTCCACTTGGTTTTTATGGAGTTTTAACAAGACATGAACATGATGGATGAGTGTCTAAGGGGGACTGTTAAGAAATCGGACCCAGGCCAAGCAAGCCTGGCCCATGATGGGCTTCTCATCCTCCAATAGACTATATAAAGGTGGAACCCCCAACCATTATACTACAATTTTACAGAATAGCAATAAAAAAAAGTCAGAAGTTTCCTCAAATCTCTGTGTTCAATCTATTATTCTGTTCTTGTGTTCTTGCATTGTTTTTACAATTCTGAGTTTGTCTACGAGGTAATCGCTCGAACTGGACTCGCTAGCGACGGTTCCTCAACAGAATTAACGGAATTGCTAAATAACTTTCGATAGTTTTTTTAAGAAAAACAATCGTTTTTCTATTCATTAGATGTGTTGTACTATTCGTGTTGTTGATGTGGCCACCAGGTTCGCATATGAGTATTGGATTCAAAATTAAACCCGTTTTGGTATGGAACCCGGTAACTTTTGCAGACATGTTTCATTTTGAATTAATTTTCCGGTTTTGCTAAACAACATTCGACCGTTTTTTTTTGTCAAAATAGTCGAATTTTTATCCGTCCGATATGTTTTGAGTTTCGCAGTTATTCCCATCTGATGATTTGAGTCTAAATTTATTATGATTTTTTCTTTGGAGCATAACGGGATCACCACATTTTCGTATTTTGTTGGTATATAATTTTATTTTTGTCTTTGTATTGTCTTTATTTTTTCTCAATCTCTCAAATATATGTTAGATTTTGAATCAGGTGATGGAAATATGAGTTATTAAGAATTTTTAGAATAAGTACAGTGACTAAGAACAAAAATTATATAAATAAGTTAGTGTAATTTATATATAATAAAATCAAAAGTGAATTAAAATTTAACTAATTTAGGTAAAAAAAAAATAGTCAAATGTCGTACAGACGGATTCGCCTCGGTCTATGCACCCTTTTTTTATGTAGTCTGCTAATGAAGTGGTAGACCCATTAATTAATTGGCCATTGGTGTAGCTGCAGATATTATTAGATGCACAAGGTGATTTCCAGTCGGCTCGATCTGCTGGATCATTCTTCAGTTTAACTCTCCCGTGGAACAGTGTGAACGGAGTGGAGACTGCGTACGTGGACGCTTTTCATGCCATGCGTCTGAGTTCTTGAGCAGAAAGGCAACGTATATATATATAAAAAAAAGGGCAAAGAAAAGCAAAGGGAAAGTATAGCTAGAAGAGTCGCAGAGCCGTGGCGGAACTTGGCACGTCTTCTTTAACAGTTACGACAATTGGGGATTTCTATTATAGAAATCGCCGTCGTCGTCCCTACCACATACACGCATGCAAAGCAGGAGCGAGCAGTGGCGAGGAGACGGCGAGAGGAACAAGCAACGAGCAGTCATTGGCCCCGGCGCGCGGTAGAACCTTCCGAAGGCGTGGAAAGAAAGAGTCGCGGTCATGAGCTCGTGTTGTTCTCGAAACTAGGGCTAAACGTTTTAAATAGCTATTTCTGGAGTATCTGGGAATTTTTATTATTAATTAACTTATATTAAATTTATTTTAAAGTTAATCTCCTCAAACTTTATTTCCGATTCTGGTCTTTTTTTTTCACACCACCACCTGTAGTGTGACAAAATAACACTGTCACACCAGTCCGTATCTGGGCAAACTCTTATCACGCCACCATCCGTGGCGTGACAATGTTGTTTGGTCACGTCACCACCAGTGGTGTGACTAAAAATATTATTTTAGTGGACTTATTCTATGACGTGACAATGTTGTTTTATCACACCACGGGTGGTGGCGTAACTAAAGAGATCAAAATTAAAAATAAAGTTCGCGGGGGTAGCTTTAAAAATAAAATTTAAAAATGATTAATTAATATAAAAAAAGTTCAATATCCGGATCACTTCTTAACTGCTTCGTCTGTCCGGATCACTTCTTGACTGCTCCGTCGAAGATCAGTTGAGGCCTCAAGGGGTGTGTGTACCTGTATACCTGCGTTTGGACGGATGGTCGGTGCTCGCTCTCTTTTGATTTGTTTTTTCTTCATTAGGGCATTTGCAGTTTTCTTACCTCGCGAAACAGTGGATTTGCATCTTTGTCACGGGAATGACTACAGAATGCTATAATGTTGCAACTTGTAACAGTGTGTAGCAAATTTTATGATGTTTCGAGAAGATTCGTGAGAGTATTTTAAAAGTTTTAGGTTTCAGCGAGTTTCACGTGTTTTAGAAGTTTCTAGAAGATCGCAAGAAAAATTTCAAACCAAGTTTAAACGAGTTTTAGATTTTAGAACACATATTTCAACAAGTTTCAAATAGAGAGTTTCGACAAATTTCAAAATAAAAGTTTCTATAATTTTCAATAGGTTTCAACGAGTTTTAATCAAAGTTTCAAGAAAGTTTCAGCTAATTTCAGCCAACTCACCTAGCTACGATAGCACTATTGCGTAGCCACGGAGCCGCCCAACATCGTCTGGCGCCAATGCACCCTCTTCTCAGACTCCGGCCCAACTACAACTGCCGCCACGATGCTAGTTGACGTCACCAGCCGCTGGATCTGTGCTCGAGCTCCGTGCTGAACATCCATCCATCTCTCTCTCCCTCTATTCCCTAGCTCCAACCTGAGCTCTGCACCACACCGCCGTCGAATCCGACTGTCCCGAGTCGCGCTGCCACTACCCGTGGTCGATAGATCTGGAGCAGGAGGTGAAGCACTGTGCCGCAGCCCGTGCCAAATCTGAAACCGGAGTTGAAGGTGGAGGTGGAGAGGTAGCGTTGAAAGTGAAGAAGGGAACTGTCGCTTATCTCCGTCGGCTCGCTGAGTGCACTCCTCGCTCAAACGCACGAGAGAGAGAGAGAGAGAGAGAGAAAATGAGAGAAGGGTACGAAGGAGACACATCCTTATGATTTGTTAGGGAGGGCAGATTGGACGATTAGGACCTATACCGTTGTAACGCTATAGTGTTACATAGTATTTCTCTTTTGTTATTGGGTGTAGCTGCTGGACTCAGGTAACTCAGTTGCTCTATCCCTTGGTCATTTTGCATGACTATTTACACGATTATAAAAAATCCACTTATTGGAATAGTCTATAAATATATATGCTATTGACATTCAGTCTACCATGTAATTAGTATAGCCTCTCTTTGTGTAGCCTCAACCCAAATGTGCCACTATATTGCCATAGAGTTGCCTATTTTCAACGTGAGTCAAAATTCTCATCTTTTAGAGCAACCTTGAGTTAATTTTGAAACCAAATGTTTCAAATAAAGCAGAATAAACGGTATAATTTGTTAGGAACGTTGATCTAAAACGGACGTGCGAGATCATTCTGAACTCCTCCGAGGCCCGATCGAGTTGGCCCTGAACTCCTTTGAGATCCGGACCAAGGAACTGGGGTCGCATCCAACGGCAGATGACGACCCCACCACCAAGTCGTCATCTCGTCGCCGCCTCCGCTCCCACCACTCTCCTCCTCCTCCCCTTCCTCCTCCTCGCCGGCGCCGCCGACGCTGCGCCACCGCTCGTAGGCGTTTCTCCCCAAGGTGACCGTGCCACTTGCCTATGCGCTCACCTCCGCATCTCTTTTCTTCTCTCGTCCTGACCGAATCGTTTCTGCAGATGAGGCGTACTTCGCGCCGCAGGTGATCGCCTGCAGGGACGGCTCAGGCTCCTTCCCGAGGAGTCGCCTGAACGACGGGTACTGCGACTGCGCGGATGGCACCGACGAGCCAGGTTTTTCTCTATCTCTCCTGGATTTGCCCGAACTTAACTGCGAAGTCCCGAACTGTGGAGATCTGGTCGATTTCGCTGATGTGACGAGATCCGATGGGAATACTGCGGTTGGATATTATAATCCATGAAATCAGGTCACCTTTTCTCTTATGGATTTAATCGCGGTAGTAGAGGTTTGCCAATTCACCAAACGAGGTGAAGGAGAGAAATGTGCGACTTTTACAGCAGTGCTTTAAAACTTTTTTTTTCAGTAGTTTATCTGAAATGAACTATTAAGCCAACTATTCACTACTGCACAACTGTATGCATTAGACTATTGTCACACCTAGCCACATCAAGAGATTTCAAAATGTAGAGTGTCGACTGTTATTTTTGTGTGTAACATCAATGGCGGCAGGCTACACTGTTCATTCTTGTGAAACTCTGAATGATCACCTGAGAAAAATCTGCCACAGGACTCTGTGTATGTTTTTTACTTGATGCTAACACCAATGCCCAAGACTTTCACTAATATAATGATGTCCTTCTCATTATTTGCGCCATGCAGGTACTTCGGCTTGTCCAGAAGGCAAGTTTTACTGTAGAAATACTGGAGACACCCCTCGTTTCTTGTTCTCTTCGTTTGTGAATGATAAACTATGCGGTATGCTATTGCTTTTGTCGACTATGAATTTAGTTTCATGAGATTTATAGTTATCTCATCGTTATTTTCAAGCTACCCCTTTTAACATCTGCAACTAGTTTGTATTTACTATGCCATTTCCATTTGTTAATAGCAGAAGTTTTGATAGTGTTTGTATGTTCCTATAGATTGTTGTGATGGAAGTGATGAGTATGAAAGTGGCATCCATTGTCCGAACACATGTAGGAATAGAAAGGATGTTGCTGATGATACAAATCTATTTAGTAGAAAACATGCACTTGATATAGAAGATCTTATCGAGAAGCTTAGAGGTACTCTCTGTTCAGAATGTCATATTTAGATGTAGCTGTTACTGGAACAGAATATGTATTCTCGATGTGATTTCAATTGCCCTATTTGCAGGATTAAGAATGGCTGTAGTCATTGAATTGGGTCTTGTTATATGTATTTTTGCTTTCTGCTTTGCTCGGCGACGTACTAGAACACGGAGGAGACAATACATTTTGAAACGTAAGTAAGCTTTGGTCCCTGTACTTTCCTTCAATTTGTTCTTTCTCTAGTAGAAGTTTTGTAAAATAGTATAATCTACAACCTTCTTTATTAGCTCCTGAATTCATCATATCCGATTCTCCTTGCACTGGTCTTATGATTTTGAAATTTTAGTGGCATGTTTATTTCATTACGAATAGCATTTATGTTGTGGTCGTTGGTTGGGTATAGGTCCGAGGATCGAGGGTAGTGCACTCGCTCTCATCTAACCGCCGACAAGGCTCTTCTCTGTCGAGGTAGCGAGGCTCTGAGGTTTAGTTGAACTTTTGATTTCTCATTGCTTAGATTGATAATAGATACATGCTATCTCTAAGAAATAATCTGTAAGGAAACCTATCAATCCAATTTAATCTTTGCAACTATTAAAAACAACATTCCTAATAGATAAGATCACATCCCTAATAATAACTTGATGGATAAGGAATTCCAAAATAACCTACCAAACCAACTATTCTTTATTCTACGAACCAAGCAGCATGTACGGAAATAACGGTGCTACAGTACTGTGGATACTGTTTGCATGTCACTACAGTACCATGGTACTGTTCACAAGCACGCTGCACCGCCTCGCGCCTTTCTCCATAACAACTTAACCCAGCGAGCATTTTGTTGATACTGTCATTTGTGTAATATTTCTCAACTTTGGCCAAATTTTGTTTGCATCATAAGTAAAATCATAATTTTACAATAACGTTCTAAACAAAACTAGTCCATATTTTGGGTAATGAATTTGCCTCAATTGGTCGTCCAGTGCTGCTTTGATGAAGGAGACCATAGCAGTTGAAACTTGAAAGTACTAGAAGCTGATGTCTGTTTGTGTTTTAATGTTGATGTTGTGTATTTGATTGCACTGCTTGGGAACTTGGGAAGGTTATAACGTAGAAGCTGTAACTGTGTAGACTATATTTGGTTCTATGAAAGTGGGATTGTACACTAATTGAGTTGTTTACTCAGTTAAATTAGTTTATATGTTCTGACATTTGAGTGATGCTTGACCCAATTAGAATCATTCAGAACTATGGAAATGTTTAACATTTAAAATGATGTTCGTTCATTTTTTTCGTCGTTTTCTGGATGTAATTGCACTGACAATTTAGAAAACGGCGTGAGTGTTTATAATTGGATAAGTTGTATAACATGGCCAATGGGCTTTCTTGACCAACTCTGAGCTGTCACTCCGAAACTTTAGGGTGTGCTGATAAAGTATCTCATATCAAGTTAATTTTCAATATACAGGGTCAATTGGTCAACTAAACTATCTCCTACTTTCCTACAGCTTGTTTCATCAGCTAGCAGCCTTTATTTCTTCAGCTTGTTAAAAGCTGTTGCGAGCACGGAGGAGCAATTTTGTATTCAATGCATTGTGATGGAATAGTATTGGAAACAGAATGAACTCACCAAAGAAATCGTGCTGTTTTCAGGTTAGCTGAGCAGTTACTTAGAGACGGGAGATTGATGGAGAACTTGCGATGGGAGGAAGGGATTTACTCTACACGTAATTACAACACGGCGCATCTGCCGTTCCAAAAATTTTAGGCTGGGACAATTCTATGTATATATAGACGGAAGGCAACACGGTATATGACACTATGAGTGTGATTTGTGGCCTTTGTAAGCTCTTCACATGTAGAGTTGCTAGTCGACCATGACGGTGGAGTCCATGTAGTAGCAACTGATGTAGGAGAAACTACATGAACGTCTCCTCGGCTGACGGTGCATCACTGTGGCGTCTTGCTGAAGCTTGTTATAATTGCTAACTTGCTCAAGATCGTGGATCATAACTCGTAAGCCACCCCGCTGCATAGCTACGGCTTGTGTTTGCCTGGCCAGGTGTGATATCTATGCTTAGTCTGACCCCTCCCTTTTTGTACTGCTACTAGTTTGACTACATTTCGCCCGTTAAAAGAAATAAAAGAAAAGAGGGGAAAATAAGAAGGAAAAAAAAAGTGTTTTTAGAGGAAAGAAAAAAATGTATACATCCATTTTATCGCACACTAGGATTTAGGCCCATGATGATATGCCGAGCCCACAGTCCACCATTCTCGGCCCGCTAGGGTTTTTAACCTCCTCTCTCTCTCTCTCTCTGCGCCCTTCTTGCCTCTTCACAGTCGCCTCCCTATAAAGCCCGGATCCCGCAAAACCTTCCCACGCCGCCGCCATCTCGGAGCACCGCAGTCGCTTGTCGCTCCCGCCGAGCGAACTCGGCAGCTCCGGCGAAGATGGTCGCCTTCAGGGTGGGCACCGTCTCTCTCGTCTCCCCTTCCCTTACGCCTCTCTCCTCCCGCGCGCCTCTCCTCATGGTGGGATCTGATCTGACAAACGCTTGTTTCGTTTGGTGTGTGCGCCCGCGCGTGCAGTTCCACCAGTACCAGATGGTGGAGGGGCCTGCCGACGGCGACCGACGAGCACCCCAGGATCTACCGCATGAAGCTCTGGGCCACCAACGAGGTCCGCGCCAAGTCCAAGTTCTGGTGAGGATTCGAATCGAATGCACCACGCTTCGAGCTTGTTTAGATGTTTTGATTTGGTCTCCAGACGTGCTTTTTACTTGGGTTGGCTGGGTTTGGCCGTGTGCAGGTACTTCCTCCGCAAGCTGAAGAAGGTGAAGAAGAGTAATGGCCAGATCCTCGATATCAACGAGGTGAGCTCTTCTCTCTTCCCTCTTAATTTTGATATGCAGTTTGGTTTGTGTGGTTGAATCGTGCCAATTTGGGAATTCCATTGATGAGGATATCCTACTACTAGGTTGTTGCTTGCGTTTGTCTACGAGCACGTAGCTACAATAATGTACCTCTTTTGGTTTGTTTAGTGGGATGATATCAGTGGTTGCTAGGGACGTGGCCTTGGTTAGGAGATGAAACATAGACTTAGTCGCCGTCATTGTGATTTATCCATTGGCGTAATATTTGGGCCATTGGTTTGTGTTTGTTATGGACGCGCTAGTTTAGCCGCCATCTATGTGGTTTATCCACTGTTATCTGGGTGTTGTGGTACTATTGCTGTACTGATCCTGTAGATACGTTTCATTATTTCACGTAGTTATGTTTCGGACATCTTGCTAAAGCCCTCTGATGCTTTAATTCTGCACTTCTCGGAATTTTTATGTTAGGTTAAGATGAATTACTTTTATAGTTGATAGTTGATGCTGAATCCAATAGCTGGCTTACTGTTTAGTATTTCTTTGGCTGATAATTGTACCTTGTTGTTTTATCCGTAGATTTTTTAGAAGAACCCCACCACAATCAAGAACTATGGCATATGGTTGCGTTACCAGAGCAGGACTGACTACCACAACATGTACAAGGAGTACCGTGACACCACCCTCAATGGTGCTGTTGAGCAGATGTACAATGAGATGGCTTCCCGCCACCGTGTCAGATTCCCTTGCATCCAGATCATCAAGACTGCTACCGTCCACTTCAGCATCTGCAAGCGTGAAAACACTAAACAGTTCCACAAGTCGGACATCAGGTTCCCGCTGGTGTACCGGAAGGTCAGGCCACCAACCAGGAAGCTGAAGACGACCTTCAAGGCTTCAAGGCCAAACTTGTTTATGTGATACAAGTCATCCTACCATAATCTGTAAGCCTGGCCAGTATGAAATATTCCTAGTTCAAATGAATCTTTTTTATATTCAACCTATTGTCACTAAATTCTAGTTGTGAGATCCATGCAGTGATCTTTCTAGGCTTGACGAATCTCTTGTTATATATTTTTTTTCTTTGTGATCATCGGTTGCCTAGTATGCATAATTCAACTGTCTTTTGCTTTAATGTTGGTTTACTTAACATCTAAAATGATGTTTGTTGCTCACTTATCCCTGGGCAGGCCCAGTTGTGAACTCAGTAGCATCATGATTTCATGATCTTGTTGAATCTATTTTGACAATGTACTTGTCATAGTTACATGCTAATATCATTGGTTGCATTTTTTGCATGTGTTTCTTAGTTACTTAATTTCCTACAGTGAAAAAGATACTATAGAATTAATGTAATTCAGTATTTTTTTATTCTTTTGCACAAAAAGTTGTGATTTTTGGCAAAAACTACCATATCTGTTAATTTTGGCAGTTGAGTCATCATTTTCTGTTCAAGAAATAGTGATATCGTTTGCCTGTTTGGTATATTAGTAGTGATGTTGTTTAGTAATATACCCGTAGTGATATTTCCAGTGTTGTCTCAAAATGTTTCACTTTTGAGCATCATTACCCCAATGTTACTGTAGTTAGAGGGCAACTTTGCCGAGGTTACCAACAATTAATTTGGTTTCCTTTTTTTCCCTGTTGCCAATATCGTTTTAGCTGTTGGATGTTTCAACTTTCAACTCCATTAAGCTAATGGTTTAATGGATGAGCATCCTTGCCAACATTGTCTTGTAAAGTATAATGGTTTTATTTCTTCAATTTAGCAAACTTCTAATAGTGCTTTTATTTGCTTACCAAAATTATTGATTGTGATTTTGTGCCCCACAAAATCTCTTGTGCTCCTTTTGGATACAATGTCTGTTCCTTGTTGTTATGACTGTTGCGACCATTTTATTTTCCATGTAAGGATACAGTTTGGTTTTTCGAATTCTGCTTTTTGTGAATTAAAACGTGGTATCCTGGAGTTTTTTGGTCACCTGAAGTGTCAATTAAATTTTACTCTTGGTTTCTCACGAGATCTAATTGTCGATTTTGTGAGGCAACTTTGCCGAGGTTACCAAGATATAGTTTGGTTTCCTTTTTTTCCCTGTTGCCTACATCATTAGTCGCCTGGTTGCTTGAACTCATTGACCTCCTTGGGTTTATGGTAGGCATCCTCGCCAACATCTATCTTATGTATTTTTTTTTTATCAAATGCTTTTGTACTTTGGAGTGCAAGTTTCATCACCCTTTTCCAGGCCACAATAATTAAACTATCACTTGATTGTTTGATTTGTGGATTGAGGATCAGTATTGTGTACAATGGTAATCTGAACAAGTTTTCCCCTCCTGAATTTGTTTTTGCCCGAAATGCAAGAGCTGATAATTTTTGTAAGAGTCGCACTGTTGACGTTAAATTCATGTTTTTTCTGGGTATTTGCCAACAAAGTTGATTTGCCTGTATGCTCCTTATATTGGGCCTGCTCGTTACTGTTCCGATTGGAGGTTTCCTGTCTTCCTGTACTGTAGTTATGAGATTACATAACATCAGAATATCTATATGATGTAATGCGTTTGTTTTTATTGACATGGCTGTCCAGTAACCAAAGTTGCTTTCTTGGTTAAGTCATGTAGTGATTTCATGCCTGAGGATATCTTGTAGTTTTTTTTTTAGCAAATTTGGAAGTGATGGAAATGAGGTTTCAAGTATTGATTGTTTTCTGTTATTTGGTTGTTTCACAGGATTCAGGAATGCTTATGTTCTATACGCCATCCTTTCCTTTCAGATATATTTGTTCATCACGTTGCTGTTGCTACTCTGCGAGTACGAGCTTATCGTGGGAATTCTGGATGGAAATGCTGATGAAATGAAGGCTCATGAATGCCTTCTTTTGAGTGTGTCATCATAAAGATGGCATTGCCGCAGGGCTTGTGTACCTGGTAATTGTACGGCGGGTAGGGCAGTCGTACGAATTCGCACGACGCAGCCTAAGAAATTAGCACCTTTAAAAAATAAGTTGTTTTTATATCAATACGGTTTTTAAAATATAATTTTGATCATTAATTACTATTGTGAAATATTTGTAAATTAAAGTATTTTTTGAGATGAAACTACATGTTTGATTTTCATATATGTAATTTAAATATTAAAAAATATCAATAGCCAAAGTTTTTAAAGTTTGAGTGTGTATTCGGATGCTGTGACGTGAAGTGATTTAGCAGTGCGCTTGTGTATTTGAAAGGCGGAGATTCAAATCACATAACGTTCGCTTTTATCAACTAACTCACAATCAGGGAAAACGTTATTGGTAAGCAATTTTCAGGGAAAACATTATCGGTAAGCAATTTTCATTGGATGAATTAAATTAAAAAAATTTCGTTTACCGGAAATTTTGGGCGAATTTTTTTAATTGAAATTTGAATTTTACAAATGTAAAGACAAAATTTATCTAAATTTTGAATTTGGATGAAAAATAAATAAATTTGATTTTTTCCCGGTATAAAAATTTATCAGAATCACCGATAACAGCAGTAACCGTCGGTTATTGGCGATATAATTTTCACCACTAACAGTATACTCTCGTCCAGTTGAAAAGCAAACAATCGAGATAAGGGTTTGTTTGAAACGACTGTGGTTTTTTTGAAAAATGACTTTCAGTTCTGCTATAATTGGGCTAAAGAGATTTTGTGTTTGACTGTCTGACTTTTAGATAGACTGGTTGCAGTTTTTGAGATGAGAAATATCTGAAATACTCCTGAGGACAGTAACAATTTATTTGATGCCATTTAACGCAATTAACAACATTTAATGAGAACTAATGATAGTTGACGATAATTAACAAGGCTAAATGTAATTAACGACATTTAAATCTATCAATAAGCAATCACTGAAATCCCTATTTCTACGTATCACTCCTCCATCACAATTGTACCATTGATCAATGCCAAACATCACATCTAGAAAGTCAAAATTAAGCATAAATCTCCACTACCAGTATGAAATTTCGTACTCAGAAAGATTTATAAAAAAGTGGATCAATTACCTAAACAAAACTCGATCGAAAATCGACAGAAGCGATCGTAACAAACTTTGAATAATTCACGTTCCTTCCACTTTTTTTCAGGCTTGGGACCCGTATCAACAGTGTTAGGCACCCCCACACTCACACGTGCCACCAAGTGTTCATGCAAATCTTAAATGAAAAGGTGATTATGGTATAACTCTTCTTGACAGTCATTTTGCGCAGATTTGAAGGATCATATGAAAAGGTGATTATGGCAACGTTATCTGAACAAAAACATCAAGAAATGCTAAGTTTCTATCCGTTACTTCAAGAGACGAATTAATGTAATTAATCATATGTCTGACTACCAAGTAAAATGATCACAGATTCAAAGGATCATCTAAAATTGCTGTACTTTAGTTAATCGTAAACCTCTTATCTAGCCAAGTTAGTTATTTTGGAAGAGCATAGGAGTGTATCCCGTTAGAAGCAGTCTGAAGTAAACTCTGGCTATCTGAATAACAGCAAATTGTGTCCTTTTGTTCCTTACCATTTTCACATTTCGTTCCACCAATAATCAGTACTTTTGTTATAAGAATCTAGATAGTATAAAATATCATGGGTTCCCACATATTACCACTGATTTTTTTCAGAGCTCTAGATGTATAGTATAGCCAGTTGTCACTGTATCAATCAAGAATAGCAAAGCATTACATCCTATATGAAAACTCATACCACAATAAAAGGATCAAGGAAATGATGAGCATGTAGAATGATTACAAGAACATATAGAAATTGATCTATACTCAAAAGGAGATTTCATACAGCCTTAGATATAGAATTTCATCATGAAAACTTGATTTGTATCACTGTATGTCTCATGAATGCAATGAACCATCAAACAAAGTTCACATCTCTTACTACTACCAGTTCAATTTTTAGACATGTAACCATAATCTATCCATAAAAATCCAAATGTGCTTGAACCACAGATCAACAAAGAAGGGGGTTGGGTATGTAAATAAGTTACCTTGAGGATGGAGGACGGTGCAGAATGCAGCATGAAGTGAGTAGCTTGAGGTTGCTGAGGAAGCCTGGGCCGCCATGGAAGGTGCTGATGGAGATCAAAGAGGATGTAGAGGTGTATGAGGAGGAAAGAGGGAGACAGAGGAGTTTGGGTGAGCGGCACAGGCTCCGCGCGTGAGGAAGAGAGAAGAGAGGTTCCTAAGCGTAGCGGCGAGGGGGGAGGGAGAGGGGGAGGGAGAGGGAGAAGTGGAGGGTGGCTCGAGGGGAGGAGGATGGCGACGGCCGCTACGGGGGGAGGAGGTCAGCGTCGGGGGAGGAGGCACTGCTTCCCGGGAGGAGGGCGGCGGCGGCGTGAGTCGACGGAGGAGGAGGCCGAAGGCGAGGTAGAGGCGTCTAGATCTGGGCGGGGGAGAAGGCGGCGGCGGCTCGAGGGGAGGAGAAGGGTGACGCCGCTTCGAGGGGAGGAGGAGGGAGTTGAGCTGACCTGGGCGGGTGTGCCGGGGCGGCGGTAGGAGGGATGATTTTATTCGATAGCATTTTGAGGTAATTTCAGAAGTGAGGTTGCGGGGAGCTATGAAAGCTCCCAGCATCGGCTTCCCGCTTCCTGTTTCCGCGCGTTGAGATCGGAAGCGGTTTCAACGAAAAGCTGCTGTGAAAAAGTCGACCGTTTGGTTTGGCTTCTGGTTTTTTCGAGCAGAAGTTGGAAGCTGAAGTCGAAACAAACAGACCCTAAGAGTGCTTGAAAGAATAGAGGTACGTAATTAGTTTGTTTTTGAGTCAATAGTCAAAATTTTATTTATTTTAAATAGATAGTTAAAAATTTTATGTAGTGCCAATCTCTACGGGAAGACAAAAGGAATTCTTTCCTCTCCGTTTCACTTCCTGAATTTTAGATGGAGTGAGTGGTACATTGTAAGACAAATCTGCAGAGCTTAAACTGTAAGTCCCTAATCTTCGATCCGCACCTACACCTCCTGCAGTCCTGCTGACTCACCTACCTCCGGTCACGAATCGCGAGCTCACCGTCCACCCCCTTTACCTATCCTAGCGCCTGCATCTCCCCTCTCCTCCCCCCTTACATACCGTCCATTCCTCCACCAACCCGCTGGGCTTTCTCACCTTGCGGGCAAGAGAATTCCAGCTCCCAGTTCAGTTCCTGATGGCGCAGCAACAACAAGCGAATCCCGACGAGGTACTGATCGAAAACCTTTGCTGATTCCCGTCGCGATTCTTGGCCTCTCCCGTCCGCGATTCGACCGGCTCACCAGAGGAGGCGGGTGAAAATGGCGCTCTGTTATGTGTGCAGGTGGTTCTCGGGCAGGAGATCGATGGCGCGAGGGTGATCACCCTGAACCGCCCGCGCCAGCTGAACGGCATCTCCGATAGAGTGGTGGCTTTCTCGCGTTCCCGAGTTCTTGGCTCGGAAGGTGTTAGTTGGTAGCTGGTTTGGAGTGTAGAACCTGTGAACTGCTAATAAGGAGTTGCGATTATTTGCGCTTGGTTTCTGCTTCTAGGTCTATATCCTAGCCCAGTTCTTGGAGAAATGGGAGAAAGATGAGAACGCCAAGCTGGTCATCTTCAAGGTGCGTATCCTCTATAAAGTAACCTACCAACATTCCATTGTGACCATTGTTGGCACATCACATATGGTACTACATTGGTTTAAGCTACTCTACTGCCCTAGGACTGTACAAATCAGGGCCAGGGTTTAGGAAAGTAGTAGGAGGGACAAGAAGCACTATCGTACTTTTTTCTACTTTAGGACAAAAAAACACATATGATCAACATTTGAACTTTACTATCAGTGTGTATTCTGTATATATCAGATAATTGCAGCAAATGTTCTGTGCAAGAACATGGTGTTGAAATGAGGTGTCTGTCTTGTTGTAAAAGAAGACTTTGCCACGACTTTGTCTTATATTCAGCAATTGTCACAAGTAGATGAATGTGATGTTTGATTATCAATAGGGAGCTGGACGTGCGTTTTCTGCTGGTGGGGACCTAAAGATGTTCTATGAAGGGAAATCAGGTATGGATGTTGCAGTCTAACAGTTACACAACATGCCGTCAGATTCTTTTCTTAAATCTTGCTGTAATTTGAGTTTGCATGACAAATTGTCAGTTAGGACCTATTAATAGAACTTCTTTTGCAGATGATTCCTGCCTTGAGGTTGTATATAGGATGTATTGGCTCTGCTATCACATTCATACATATAAGAAAACCACGGTGATGCTCTCTTACATATTTGTCAGAGGACTTCTGTTTATCTCACTGCGAAAAAAATATATACTCAAATGCTATGGTTCTACATTAATGTAGGTGGCTCTTGTTAATGGGCTTGTCATGGGTGGAGGTCCATTGAAGTTTGCAGTAGTCACGGATAAAATAGTATGTGACACTGCTCTAATTTATTTCAGGCCTCATTTATGTCTTATTGTTTATAAATTTGTCCATTGAAGTTTGCAGTAGTCACGGATAAAATAGTATGTGACACTGCTCTAATTTATTTCAGGCCTCATTTATGTCTTATTGTTTATAAATTTGTTTATTGATTTCTCAAATCTTTGTCTATCTGTATCACCTTAAAATCCTTCTGATCATATTGGCAAATAGCAAACTTGTACTGTTGTGTGCATTTGATATATTGTTTTATAACTGTCTATGAACAATACATAGGTCCTGTTTGTTTAGGTTTTTTCTTTGGTTTATAAGAAAAAAAGTCTAAGGCTAAACAAAGGGGTGGCTTTTTATGCAGCTTATAAAAAGCTTAAGCCTATTTAAGCCTAAAAGCCATAAACCGTGAAAGAGATGCTTTTTTTGGTTTTTGCGGAATGGAGTAACAGTCTGCCACTGAAGTTCATTGAAATTACCCACGAAATGCCATTGTATATAAATCCCAATCATTTCGTTTTTTCGCTGTTCCGTCGCCCGCACCCCCACGCCCGCCCGCTTCCCTTCGGTTCCCCTCCCCTCCCCCGCCATCGCCGATCTCCTCCCATCCCCCGACGGCGTCGCCTCCCTTCCTCCCGACTCACCGCCTCCCCCCCACGGCCGCTCCCCCTGCCCTGCCCTTGCTCCCTCCCAACGCCACCGCCACCTGCTCCCCCCCAGCGTCACCTCCTCCTCTCTCGACGCCCGCTCCCTCTGTTCCCCCTCGCCGCAGCCTTCCCTCCCTCCCGCCGCCGCCTCCCTCCTCCCCAACGCCTCCGCCTGCCCCTCCTCCCCAATGCCGCCGCCCGCTCCCTTCGTTCCCCTTCCCGACGCTGCAGCCTCCTCCTCCCCGCCACCGTCGATCTCCTCACCTCCCCGACGGCGCGCCTCCTCCCCTCCCCGCCGCCCGCCGCCGCCCCCCCTCCCTCCCCCCAACGCCGCCGCCCCTTCGGTTCCCCCCCCCGCCGCCTCCTCCTCCTCCCCAACGCCGCCGTCGCCGCTCCCCTCCCCCAGCGTCACCTCCCCTCCCAATCAATTTTAAACAGGGATATGCTGCACATCACAGCTATTGATGATTATATTTTTGGGTTGTTTTTATTACTTCAAAACATTTTTGTGAAGGACGATTTTTCCTGCCGCAGGCCTCGATCCAATGGCATATTTTGATGTTGATCAGCAAGAGAGTACTGGAAGTTTGCGATCAGTCATCTCAGGAGACCGGTCTCTGTGTAAATGGGCATATTTTGTGTTAATCTTGCTTCCCCGTCCTGCTTCAGGCATGTGGGAAACCTCACAGGCCTGTAAATTTTGAGCTCATATCTTCGACTCCAACGCTCAGGTCTCTCATCTTCTCCTCCCTTGGCTTAAGTCTATTTATCCATGATTTTATCACACTATAAATCTTATATGATGTTTTTTTGTGGTATGTAGTGGATGACAGTGATGTGATCGTCATCTCTGTGAAGCCTCAGTGGGAAACCTCACAGGCATGCAAATTATACTTGTTTGCCTTGATCATCCGAGCTGTTTAGACTTAGAGAATAGTACATCTATGTATACTTGATTTTGTTGCTGTTTAGACAGATCTTAGTGTAGTTATAGCTCGTCCTGATTGATCTTGCCAATATATTGATGTCGTTATGAAGTCGCCGTGTCATAATTAGAGAGTAATATACACGTGTGCTTGATACCAATATTTGGTAAACACATATGAGTGTATCCTAGACTAGCTTTAGCATGAGACATGTATGTACATAGCAATAGACAGTACATCGTCCATATAGCATTCGTTTTTCCAATGCTATATTATATTTTTTTCAGATCTTTACGACACTCCTAGCACCAGAGATTCGTGCTGCAACAAATAAAGGTTATATAGTTAGATGGTACCTCAGCAGAACTGCCTTCAACATGTGTACTCTGCCTCATAGTAAATCACAGCTGACACAAAAAAAACCATTATCTTGGCATGGATATGACTAAACAATTTTAATGATGAGAACGTAGTATGAATGCAGCTTATGCAGTATGGAAATTTCCATTTTCTTCTGCTCTTCTTTTTCAGAACCTACACATCCATACTATGTTCTCGTCATTCAGATAATGTGCTGCCCTCATTGTTATTTGCTACCTTATTGTGAGTCTCCGTTTGATTCAAAATTAGTGTTATACAATATGCGGTGGGTTCCAGTCATATCCATTTATTCCTTCCTACATCGTGCAACATTAGTAGATTACAGATGCATTGTCCATATAGTACAATATGCGGTGGAATCCAGACTAACACCCATAGGCCATATTGTTGTTTAACAGATGCATTGTCCATACAGTAATCCATTTCCTGCACTTACTTACTGCCTTTTTACTGTCACCTCACTGTGTATGCCTATAGGTGGTGCCATGATATCGGTCGGGAGCAAGCTGCCAATAAACCACATCTAAAGACAGTATTTCAGGTACCGAGGTGTAACCTTTCTGTTCTTTCAGGTAAACCCTTACACACAGATGGGATATATAGTCCTGATGTATTTGTAACATTTGGACAACTGGTTCTGTAGGTCATGATGCGTTTGTTCAGTCCTCGGAAGACAACACTATTATTTGTTATACGTGATAAAACCAGGGTTTGCCTCTCTTTGTTTTCTTCCTTTCTTGAATATATTTACTATTATGTTTTTATGCAAGCTATTGGAAATATAATCTTTGCTCCATTTACTTGGGCAAATCTCAGACACATTATTGTTTTCATGTAGACTCCACTTGAACATCTAGAACCAGTTCTAAGGGAGGATATTCAAAAGGTGCTGGCATCCTCTTTTGGTTTCATCTTTGCTAATCCTGTCGATGCAATGTTTTCTCAAACTTTTTTAATATTCCTTTCAAAAAGTGATTATCTTGCTAATTATCTTAAATGCAACACAAAATCAACAATTGACACGAAGCATCTCAAATATTATCAAATAAAATAGTTAGTTGCGTGCACAAACCTAGATGTTCTGCTTAGGTAAAGTAGCATTAACAATTTAGTTGAAGCAACAACTCAAACTTGTTGGTTGATGATTTATTTTCATTTGTTTCATCATGCAAGGTAATGGTTGCTACAGTCCGGTGTGATGAAATTGCAAATGAGAAGTTTGGTTGCCTAATGGCGGATGCAGTAAGAACTTGCCACTTAAAGATCCTTTAACCTTTGTAGAGTTTTGGAGTGCACTAATATGGTTGCAATCTTCTTTAGGAATGGGTGGATTTGGATAATGCTATCCAGTCAGGTCCAGTACCCCGCTTTGGGAAAAAAACTTGGCTATATTGTGAACGTTCACATGCAAGAGTAAGCCCTTGAGTGGTTTGAGACATTGAGACATTGACACAGAATTACGCTCTTGAAGGTATGTGCTGGATACCGTAGATGTGGTGGGTGGCAACCAGGCTCAAAGATCATCAGGATGCTGTTAGAACATGATGCACCATGAGGACTGATGCGCCTGTCCTGAGCTGTCAATTTGTGGATGTTGTGCAGTCTATGGGTAGCTTCATATCTTGTGAATACAGACAGCGAAATAAGAGAAGTGTAAACTAAAGTTCCTCCATTATTGTTTTGTACGAAACAAACTTGAATTTGTTCTCTCTGAATTGAATATTATTTTGTTACCGTGTTATTTTGTTCAGTTGGCTAATATATGCTCTTTTATATTAATTTCGTTCATTACGCAATGTTCAAAATTAATACATGCACAAACGAGTAATTTTTTGTTTCGTATGTACACTTGCACGTATCGTCATATTTACAAATCCCATGCAAAAATAAGTTTAAAGTTCATCTTTAAAAACATCCTTCAAACCCTCAAGGGCAATTCAGACTTTTTATCCTTCACACACAACTCAATAAGCCAACATACTATAAAAAACCAGATTACCAAACACCCAAACTTGGCTTAAAAGCAGAAGGATTTATAAACTGATTAAGTCAAAAAGCTGGCTTTAAGCTATAAGCCAAAAAGCCTAAACCTAAACAAACAGGACCATAGAATTCCATTTTTTTTCTTGAATCCTAGTTCTAAATTTGTTTAGAGATTTTCATAAGATCATTGTTGTTTGTGTAGGTTTTTGCTACTCCTGAGGTGAGTGTTGGATTACACACAGATTGTAGCTTTTCCCTGGATATTTAGGTAAGCATCAAGTTAAAATTTTCATCTACATGTCCATAGAGGATAATATTTGTGAGTTCCTTGCAAACGTATTGTATTACTTTGGATATAAATTGCATGAATAAATATAGGCATTATAAAACTGGTAGTTGTAAATCAAACATAAATTAGGGAAATACGTTGCTGTGATGCATCACATGACACAGATATCAGTTCTGATCTGCTCATTCTCTTCTTTCTAAACTCTTAGGGGAGTACCTGGCTTTAACTGGTGCTAGACTGAATGCAAAGGAAATGATTGCTGCCGGTCTTGCTCCTCATTTTGTCCCTTCTGAAGTAAGAAATTCAGCAGTTAGCATTTTTTTAAAATTTCTGGTGGTTTATTTGCATTATTCTCTACTTGATTTCAAGCACAAATAGTTGATATTGTTCTACTTACAGCTTGACTAATCAAAATTCTTGTTGATATTGCTTGCCTGTAGTTTGACTGATCAAAATGATTGTGATGTGCATGGCAGAGTTTGGAAGAACTCGAAAAACGCTTACTGAATTTAAACACAGGTGATGAGTCTGCAGTTCGAGCTGTCATAGAAGAATTCTCTACGGATGTTCAACCCGATGAAGAGAGTATTTTAAACAAGTTAAGAATAGATGATTTTTTCAAAATGGATATCATTTAACATACATGCTTCTTGGGGAAAATAGTTGTACTTAATGTACTTCTGCAAACAAACTGACACCAGCATGTCTTTGATAGGCTCCCAAGTCCCAACTATCAACAAATGCTTCTCTGCTGAGACTGTTGAGGAGATTTTAAAAGCATTTGTAAGTCTTCAACACTTACATCTTATCATCTCACTTTTCTGTGATGTGAAATATTTGCCTTCTCATTAATTTCCCGAATTATGTGTCGGCTATTGTGACAGTTTCACATATTATTCTTCATCTCACACTGAACTTCTGATCAATAAAAGGTTCACAGTATTCATCTAGCACTCTAGCACCCAAAATTATAGTGCTCTAAGCCATTCAGCTTTGGGAGAACGCTATTATTTGCTCATCATGCTGGTTCTCGTGCCTAGCAGGAAGCCTGAAATTCATGCTTCTAAGATTAAAGCTTGTGTATCACATTGTCCTATAATTAGGCAATCAAATTTTCTGCCTGCCTCTGTCATAAAGCAGTGCTTTCTTGGTTGTAGGAATCGGAAGCGGGCATCGACGGAAACCAATGGATAGCTCCAGTCCTAAAGGGTATGAGAAGATCACCTCCTACTGCATTGAAGATCACCCTGAGATCGGTAAAATTCTCACATCACTCATTATTTTGTTGAAGGTTTTATCTTTTTGGCTTCATATTTGCTTCCGGAGTAACTGTATGCTTATACTTCCATATATATAACACTATCCCCTGCATCTCAGTTTGCTTGCTTCTTATGTAAGGTGAATCTAGCAGCCACATTAGTTGTTCTTTTGGTTAAAAATTGCTTGTTCTCGTGCAAATTTTCCGAATTTATTTATGTATGTCAGTGGAGGTCATTATTCCGCAGAAGTTAAGTCTAGTAGACTGATGATTTTCTTTTGAATTGTTCAGATTCGAGAAGGTCGGAAGCAGAGCTTGCCTGAATGTCTGAAGAAGGAATTCAGACTTACAATGAATATTCTCCGGTCTGTCATTACTGGCGATGTATACGAGGTATAGGCGTATAGCGACCTTAACAAAAAAAACCACTATCTTATACAAGTGAGCAAGTCTTGCATTCTAATAATTTATTTTGGGTTTGTGACAGGGCATTAGAGCTCTTAGCATTGACAAAGACATTGCCCCTAAGGTCTCTATCTCTCTCACACACAGTGTGTGTGTCTGTGTGAATATCGATAGATTTTTCTCACACACTTCTTCTTTCTTAATTTTTTATCGCGACACAGTGGAATCCTGCTACCCTTGAGGAGGTGAAGAACAAGGGCATTGACCGTGTTTTCCAACCATTCAGTTCAGAACAGGCACTCGAAGTCCCATCCGATGATTCCAACAGGTGAGTCCAAATCTTTATCACCATTCAAACATCTAGTCTAGATTGTTTATATATATCTCTAACAGCAGCAACTAATAAATCATATGGTGCAAGAGAGCTCACCATCGTGGCCAAGCCCCTCTGGCAGGCCAGCCCCGTGCCAGCATCCAAGAGCGGCTGGATCCTTAACTCCAGCTTGCTACGCGGCTTGGAGACGTGCAGGTATGCCTTTCTGACCTCTGGGGCATCCGCCAGCTGCACCCTAAGGGTCTTGGGCCGCATGTACAGTGTGATCTGCTGCTGCTCGAGCGCTGGTGATGAGGATATTCTGACTACTTATGAGGTTATTTATGAAGCAAGAGTTACACTTTTCAAACAACAGATGTAATTGTTTCTTAACAAGTTTCTTTGTGTTTTCCGTGAGAATTGGATACTACGTAAAATCAATACTTTGTGCATTATCAAGTTTGACAAGTTTAAAGTCTTTGGAACCGAGAGGGAGGCCAGAGCCAAAGCAATAGAGGAGCACAAGGAGGAGGGTACCCGTATTTGTTGCCTAGTTATGAAGAACAAGAAGGGCAAAGCGGTTGGGAAGGAGAAAGTCAAGCAGCCCATGCGGCCGATCAAGGAGAAAGGAAGTCATGTGATGGGAGAGCAAAAGGGGAGGAAGCCCAAGAACTTAAAGCTCAAGTTTTGGATAAGATTTTCAAGCCCAAATCAGATCTCCCATAACCCCAACCGAAATCAAATTCGAAATCAACTCAGAATCAAATTCGGATTCGGAATCAGCATCAAATTCAGATTCGGAATCAGCATCAAATTCAGATTCGGAATCAGCAGGACAGTCCGGAATAAAACGGTCATAACTTTCACAAATGGAGTCCGATTTGAGTGTTCTTGGGCTTGTTGGAAAGATAACTTCAAGCCCGATCCAATAAATCCTCCCTCACTCTGAAATTCGTCCTGTATCAAAAGATATGACCGAAACAATATGACGGTTGTAAAATTAGAGTTTCTTTTTTGTTTTAGATTGAGTCGGAATTGGAGTAGGAGTTCTAATTCCGAATTAGAGTAGGAGTAGGACCTCTTGGCTAGCTATGAGGAGGAGAAGGAGCACTATATATTGAGGGTTAGACCCCCATTGTAACCTCAGACCACGTTTAATATATTTTCAAAGCTTTTGTTTGATTCTTCTGTTGTGCTTATAGCCAAAACAGAGGGAATTGGGCGTTGAGAACAAGAGGTCGTTCTTGCTTCTCCGCTGGGAATTGAGGGTTCGACGATCTTTGCTTGTGGTCAGCGAGGATCCAATCAAGTGTGTGTTTGGGTGAATTTTTCATAGAGTTGCAAGTCCGTGCATTGGCGCGGAGGATCAGCTGGTGGTTCGTCAGGATACACAAGTTATTGAGAGGTTCTACGTCGAGAAGATCGGGCACCCCGCATCAGCTGGCCTAAACAAGAGGTTCCTCAATCCTCACCGTGGAGGACTCCACCGTGCAGCCGCCGCCGACGCTCGTGCAGTACACCATCTCCAGCGTCTCCAACCGGGGCGCGGCGGTGAGGACGGCCGTGATGATCTCCTGCTGGATGGCGACGCGGTGGAGCTTGAATGTGCAGAGGCGGGCGCACGCGACGGCGGACCAGCGCGGAACGGCGCAGGTGTCGAGGGAGAGCAACTTGAGGGAGCGGATGGTGAGGATGTTCCTGGGCAGGCGCGCGCGGCGGTGCAGGCGGACGACGAGCTCGGAGACGCCGTGGTTGACGGCGGTATCGAGGACGGGGCGGAACACGGAGGGGGCGACGGCGGATCGTTGGGGTCAAGTGGGTTTCCTGCCTACGTTCTAACAGTCAGGTGGGCTGGACTGGACTCTCGTGAGGGCCTAATTGGACAGGGAAAAGTGAATTCGAATCCTCATGACTCTCGTCCAAACCCCACTAATAGAAGTAAGGAATTATCCTTAAAAAACTAATAAAAAATGTTTTTGGGTTGTTTGGTCCATCTACACGAAAACCCTTATGTAACGCATACTCTCAACTTAAGCACAATCTTACACGTATGCAAGTAAAACAAACCTTGTCTCTCTCTAGTCTTATGTTGTGCCAAGATACCCTAAGGTTGCAAGACAAAACAAACAGAACCCTCCCTGTACAGAATATTGCTTTACGAATGTAGTAAACAAGCTTACATAACACTATATTCGCATATCGTGCACACCAAATAAACGTTACAACAGCTTGGCGTGATTATCCTCTTCACATTGTTCGCATACACAGGCGCCCAGACATCCGTAAAACTAGTCCTGGGAGTTGGTCCGGGCTTTTCTGTGCCGGCCTGGCACGACCTGACTCATGGCATGACATGGCACGAATGCTCGGGTCTGACCTAAGGATCGGCCATGTTGGGCGGCACTACATGGCCCAAAAGTGCGGAATAGTATGGTGGCACCGCACTTTACCGTGATCGTCGTGGTCGTCGAGGAGAGGAGAGAGACCACTGCTGTGGATGATGTTGTCGGCCGCCGCCTCCACTCATCCCGCCTCCGATTTCGCCTCCCCAAATCGGTCGCGCTCGGCTCTGCGGTGCGTCGACACATCTACATATCTGGGGCTCTACTGCTCCAAGCCCGATTTGCCGCCGGCAGGGAAGGGAGAGACTGCTTCCGTGATCGGCATCATCGGCTATCGCCTCCACTCATCCCTACTTAGATATGGGCATCTGGCCATCTGAGCCATGGTCGTCATCGACGGGAGAGGGAGAGAGGAAGGGCGAGGGGTGCGAGCCGGTGAGAGTGAGTGGGAGAGAGGCGGCGGAGGGCGGGATTGTATGGAAGGGGGCGGCCACGCCGCCTACACGACTTCATGAGAGGGAGAGACGATGCTGCTCGATTGCCTAGGAGTTGGGCCCTTGGGGAATGGGGAGGTCGGGGCCAAGGAGTAGTAACTTGCGCGCAAACGGCATGGAGAAGCGCAAGAATGGTCGCCTAAAATGGTAGCACGACAACGGCCGGCAAGGCATGCAAGGCAATGATCGCCTATGAGGAAGAGGGCAGACCAACAGCAGAGGAGTGGTGATTGGTGACAATGATTGATGAGGTAAAGAGCAAGAGAGTGTCGGGACCCCAAGTATGCAATCCCGAGACCTTATGTGTATATTGAACTAGTCCCAGATCAGTAGCTAGCTCACATAGTTGCAACATTGGTGTACTCGAAATCATACAACAACACGGCTAAAGAAGCATACAAATTAATAATACTTAGCAGCAAAAGGACCTTATGGTTAAGATTTTACAGAGCTTGCTATGCAGAGCTAAAGTCACGACGGTCAACGACCGATCTACGACCAGATCTATGACTAGGTCCACGACCAGAGTAAACTTGCAGCAGAACAAAACAAACTCGTGGAAGCCATCCGACATGCCCACAGACAATCGAGTGGAGAACGTCTCCTACTTCGCATGGCTTTCGAAGTATTCCTCCTCAAAGAGCGTTGTGTTCCCTGGTTTTTCTCCAGCGACTGATCAACAAATGGCGCAAAGCCGTGAGTATATAAAGTACTCAGCAAATCATAGAGAAATATATGCAAGTAGTATTCATACAAGGCTTGACAATGGCAACTTTATGTTTAGTTTGTAGAAAGCAGTATTGACTGTAAATACAGTAAGTAGATTGAAAGCATGATTTAAAAGATTAATACATAAGTAAACAAGTTCCTTTGAAACAACTCGTAAACACCCTGTTCACTTCCCAACCAACGACCATGACCAGATCGCTTCCCAACAAAACCATTGTAACAACTCGCAACCAGCCACGACCACATTTTTGAGAAAATATACCACTCGTGTGAAATCACTAAGTATTGTCCATAACCGGGGACAAGGCTATTCGAATAGTTTTACACTATGCAGTGGTTGTACAACTTGACCCACAAGACACGACTTCTTTAGTTTATTTAGCATCTGTCGATACCACCACTTACTACCTTAGGTAAGCAGTCTAGAGCACGCGATAAGGCTTTTACAAAGCTATGTTTTGACTTAGTTCTGCCCGCTAAGCTTGCGCCATGTGAATCCACCCATAAACTCGGGGATCACATCACCACGACATAATCAAACCAAAATATTGCTAATTATTTAGCCAGATCCACCCCTTCCTGGATATGTGGTTGTACAGTATGGCCTAGATCAATGACGCACAAAGTTAAATTCTTAGTGGTTGCTCAGGCGAGACTACCTCATCCCATGTGTTTCGCGCACTTAAGTGCCTCTCGTACCAAAAAATGTGCCTTTCGCACTGCCTCGCGTATTCCTCCTTTGCCAACGACCACTCGCCCGGGTATAAATCATTTTAATTCACCCAAGCCAATGACAACTCCTGCCATGACACCAAATTTTATAACAGCGACATCACACCACAATTGACACAACTGTGATCTCGCACCACAGTTGCACAATAGTGGTATCACACCACAATTTCATATATCATTAAGTCAAATTTATCACCATTGAATCATGTGATCGAGAGACATCGTATAACTAAAGCATGTATAAGCATAATACACACCCATGTTGGTATTACAATAATGTCCAACTAAGTTTACCCAACCTATGTTGTTCAAGGGTACATGTCAACATGTCGTTCACAATTGTACAAGGAGCCATACTGTCAAGTAGATATTTAACTATTCTAAAAAATAATTGGTATAAAAATAGCAATGCATGCTGATATAAAATAGTATAATTTTATAAAAGGAATAAGTCCATTCTTCGTCCCTCATCTATACCCGATGATTAATTTTGGTCCCTGAACTTAAATACCGGATATAACGCACCTCAAACTTTTCATATACCGGCAAATCGTCGCGTCCGCTCAGTGCGTGAGACGGCGGTTTGGGCCGACGTGGCATCCACGCTGGCGCTGAGTCGGCCTCGCACTCGGTCGCTCTCTCTCCCTCTCTCCCCCTCGAATCAAATCATGCTCTCTCTGATGCCCTGATGCGGTCGCCCTCGCACTCGGTCGCTCTCTCTCCCTCTCGCTCACTCGCCTCGCTCTCCTCTCGGCGGCGGCTAGGGTTTGATGGCCGCGGCGACTAGGGTTCTAAGAAATCCCGGATCCCAATGGATAGGATGCGGTGAACAAGGACAGGCTAAAGGTGAGTTCTTTAATCCTAGATCCGCGCAATTACTCGGTTGTTTGTGGAGCTACTTGATTAGTGTTGTTCTTAGAGTAATGGTTGGTGTTATTTTGCATGTAGGTATATCACAAGTGGTGATTTCTTGCGGTTACTCGATTTAGCAATGGATAATTTGGACAAGCTAGTCGTTAGGTTCCATTTCAAAGGGGATTTCTTTGATGATGGGAAGAGATTGCATTATTGCGGAGGAAGAGACGGCATGTCTTATATAGATCGGGATAAGTTGTCGCTACCGGAGGTCCAAGGCCATTTGAAGGATCATTGTGAGGATGTGGAGTTGGTACTCATGCAATCGCGCTTTCGGGAAAGCATTGAAGACTGGATTGAGGCGCTAACAAATGATGAGGACCGCGGACCATGGTGGATCAGATCACCGATGGGGTGTTGTGGATATATTTGTTGAGGCAGTGGGAGTTGGTGATGATGTTGGCTCAGATGGTGATGGTGTTGGTGACAAAGGAGATGAAGACAGTGATTGGGAAGATGAGAGTGAAGCTTGGATGCACACAGATGATGATGAGGAATTAGATGCTTCCAAGGAGGTGGAGGTGATTGAGGTGTCACCTACCGATATTGCAAAGGATATTGCCTAAGCGGAAGTTCTACAATACATTGCACGATATGAAGGGAAGGCAAAGGTCGACTACAAGACTTGCAAAGACTACGAGAAAGAGGTACAAGGTCGGGTCATTTGGTGGCCATTGATGAGTCAAGGGACAAGGAGGAGACGATGACAAGTGACACTTCTTACTTTTACGAGAGTGAGGAAGAGGACAAATATGAGGAAGGTGGCGGTGATGGTGAGCTCCCGAGGAGGAAACCCAAGTACCCTAGGTATGACCCCAAAGCAAGTCTCCTACTTTTAGCTTGGGCATGGGTTTTAGCCGCAAGGGGACTTCATTCAAGTCATTAGGCGATGGAGTAGAGAGGAGACATGTTATTAATTTTTGCAAGAATGACAACAAAAGGGTTAGGGCTCAATGTGAGTGGGCCAAATGTCCTTGGTTTATCTTGTTGTCAAATAACAAGAGGATGTAGGATGGATAGTGAGTAGTTTCAAGGATGAGCACACATGCCCCCAAGAAGGGACAACAAACTTGTCACTTCCGGAGAATAGTGAAAAGTTTGAGAGTGCCATAATGGGAAACCCAACTGGAAGCTTGAGCACTTGAAGCAAACATTACAGAACAAATGCATGCGGATGTGAGCATAGCTAAGTGCAAAAGAGCTAAGTCCATTGTAATGCGAAGGTATTAGACTCCAAGAAGGAGAGTATGGTAGGGTCTTTGACTACCAAATGGAGCTTCTTAGGAGCAATCCAGTAGCACAAGAGTGGTTAAGTTGCATCCAGATGCCCCGTGTCGTTTTTCACGAGAATGTATATTTGTTTGGATGCTTGCAAAAGAGGTTTCTTAGTGGGTGTAGGAAAGTGATAGGTTTAGATGGTTGTTTCTTCAAAGGTCCAACCAATGGGAGCTAATTTGTGCAATGGGAAGAGATGCAAACAATCGGATGTACCCATAGCATGGGTGTGGTAGAAGGAAACTAATGAGTCATGGACTGGTTACGTGGGATTTTCTTCAAAGATATAGAAATTGGAGATGGCGAAGGATGGGTAATCATCTCGGATCAACAAAGTAAGTCACATTAGTGTTTATTCATCCAATTTGTCATATGCATGACTTAACTTCGCTTGTTTGTTGCGGGGCCTACTAAATCTTTGTTCAAGATTGGGTACCTAAGGCTGAGCATAGGATGTGTGCAAGACACATCTATGCCAACTTCAGGAAGACTTACAAGAACAAGGCTTGGCAGAAGAAGTTCTGGTTGTGTGCCAAATCTCCATGTGTCAATCTTTTCAACTACCATTGGGCAAGGCTTGCAAAGGATACCCCTGAAGGTGCTAATGCAATCATGAGGACAGATCCACAACATTGGAGCAGGCATGGTTCAAGTTGGGATCATCTTTGTGAATCTGTGGACAACAACATGTGTGAATCATTCAATCATGCCATAGTTGAGTCAAGGTACCTCCCTATCATCAGCATGTTTGAGTGGATAAGGAGGAAAGTGATGGTTAGAATCCATACCAACAAAAGCAAGGCAGAGAAGTGGACATGTGTGACATGCCCCAATATTCTGAAGAAAATGAAGGTCTACATCAATGAGTCAGTTTTCTGTCATGCTGTGTACAATGGTCAGAATGGTTTTGAGGTCACACATAGAGATCATAGGTTCTCAAAGAACTTGGATAGTAGAACTTGTTCATGCAGATATTGGCAACTATGCTGTTTGCCTTGCCCACATGCCATTGCATGCATCAATTGGAGGAGCAGATTCCTTGATGACTACATAGCACCATGTTACTCCATTGCAGAGTACAACAAGACTTATGAGCACTGCTTGCAACCTGTTGAGGGCATGACTTGTTGGCCCACATCGGAGAGACCAAGACCAAGGCAACCAAAAATGGAGAAAATGCATGGGAGGCCAAAGAAAGATAGGAAGAGAGAGCAAGATGAGAAGCCTAAAGGAATAAGACTGCCCAAGATTGGCACAATCATTAGGTGCAGCTTTGCAAAGGAATTGGCCATAACAGTCTAGTCGTGAGAGGAGACATGGCCAATCGTGAGCAAACATCGAGCCCACCAGATCAACAAGGTCATTGTGCAAGTGTTGGCAATTCTACACCAACTGGTCCTGTTCCTCGTACAAAATTCATTCCTTCATTTCATGCATTTCCTAAGTTGGTACAAAATTACATAGTTTAAGCACCTTTCACATTGCAAAGTTGTGATTCCTCCACCACAACAGAGTTGTTCTAGCATGACCAAGAGAAAGACCAGTCTAATTCAAGTGAACACACCACCTCCATCCAAAAAGAGTTGCCTTGGGGTAGGAGTATTGTACTCAGACAGATGTGCACAATTTTTCGTAATGTAGGTGCATTCCAAAATTTCCATATCTTCATTTATATTCTTTGCACTTGCAAACTACAAACCTCTAACTCAACATGGTGGTTCTCACTGACTGGTATGCGGATCGAGGATCATCAAAACCTCTGCTCTTGCTAAAGTCACTACACAACATGGTGGTTACGCACTATGAACTTGGAGGCAAGTGTGGCGTCATGAGTGCAAAATCAAGTGTGAACATCCGGTAACTTCGGTTACGCCTCGTAAAGTCTGCGGCCAAGAACCAACCTTTCAAAATAGGAAGAAGTGAGTCCAACCAAGAAGAAGCAAAGTTATAGTTCAAAGCTTGCAAAGCTTTTGGGTATCCCAACTAATGAGTGATGTTCTAATGGATTTGCAGACGCTTATGTTTGTTAGTGTTATGTAATCTTTTGAACTTGTGCCTTGTGGGCTGACAGTTATGCTTTGTTAGTGTTATGTAATCTTTTCAACTTGTGCCTTGTGGTCTGACAGTTCTGCTGACAGTCACTTAGTGTTATGTAATATTTTCAACTTGTGCCTTGTGGGCTGATAACAGTGTTTATTAATGGAAATGGAACTGTGATTTCAGATCAAGCCATCGAACTATGAAAGATGACATGAGAAACTCATCAGAACCATGTTGTCCGTTGGAATTTCACCACTTTGTTCAAGACTAATGTCTTTAGGCCCTAGATCATTCTGCATAATCAGTGTCCGAAGCCTAATTAGAAAAAAAAGAGTCAGGTGACACAAGAATCTTGCAATCCTTCTTAAGACTCCAGTCACATTAAGCACAAGATTGAACAATGCATTCCAGGTTCTGTTGGGACAATGCATTCCTGGTTCTGTTAAGACAATGCCTGGACAATGATTCCAGGTTCTGTTGATGTTTACATGGATTGAACATCTTACAATGCATTCTCGGTTACATTAGGACAATGCAGGGACGCTTAAAGAGCATCGAACTTGTTTCAATCACCTGTCCCCCTAGTATCATTTCATCCAGGTTTACATTTCATCCAGTATTAGAGAGCATCGATTCCAGACAGTTATGCTGTTAGGTTCAATCATGGTACCTTGTTGACAAGCATCAGTATTACAGAGCATCAACTGAACTGGACAATTTCAGAGCAACACAGGTTCCATTACATAATAGATTGCGCACAGTTCAATTACATTCCTAATCGAACTCTAACTACCATCATTGCAAAAACAACAAGCAAGACAAAAAAAGTCTCCTCTCTTTCTCCAAATTGTGCTACCCTACCAATGAGTCCAACAATCTGCTACATCACGTTCTCCATGCACGGACTCGCCACACTCAAATCTTGTTCATTGTTCGGTTCCTTAACGCCCTAAGCTCATGGTTCTCCTTCCTCAACGCCCTAACAAGGTCGCGCAAGTCCAAGACTACTGCCTCAAGAAGGGGTTGGTTCATCATCGCACCATGCCCAAAACTTGCGCCTCCACCTTCAATTAAGATTCACAAATAAGCGAGCCTTCACAAACCAAAATAACAACAATTTGGTGAAGATTACTCACCCGAGCTCGCATGCATGTCATGTACCTCCGTCGGGTTAGAGTCGCTCCACGAGATCCACCGACCACCCTTCTCCCGCAATGGCAATGGACCGTTGGAGCGTACTCGATGGTCGCTCTCTGTATGGAATCGGCGAGGTGGAAGCCCCATAAACCGTGGCCGACGGAGGGTGCAAGACATGCTGCCGACCTTGAGCTTCCTCCAGGGCCAACGAACTGGAGCTCCTAAAGCCGCCATGGCGCAGCCTCCAATGAGGGGAAATCTGCACGCGGGAGCTCGGGAGGGCTCTGCAGATTGCTCGTCGGGAGGACGATCGGCGTGGAGCGCGAGACGGCCGGGAAGGTATCTTGGGTCGCACGGCCACCAAACTACAAACCTAGTCGCCACGGCCGCCAAACCCTAGCCGCCGAGAGAGAGAGAGAGAGAGAGAGAGAGCGAGTGAGCGAGAGGGAGCGACCGAGTGCGAGGGCGACCGGGTCAGGGAATTTGACAGGAGAGCGACCGAGTGCGAGGCCGACTCAGCGCCAGCGTGGATGCCACGTCGGCCCAAACCGCCGTCGCATGCACGGAGGGACACGATTTGCCCGGTATGTAAAGTTTGAGGTGCGTTATATCCGGTATTTAAGTTCAGGGACCAAAATTAATCATCGGGTATAGTTGGGGGACGAAGAATGGACTTATTCCTTTATAAAATGGGTACGACAAGATTAAAGGCCTACGACTTGCCTTTGTTGAAGAGTTGAGATGCTTCGATTGAGGAAGACAGGTCCAAGAACTCTTTGAAAATGCCGGAATCTATACGAGCGAAAATAGCCAAATAAATAAAACAACGCCAAATAAAATCCAGAAATTACCAAACTAGAGACAAAAGAAAGGTACTGAATTTAGAGATTTGAATAACTCAAATCGGAGCTCGGACGGAGGAGAACGGGCTCTCGGGAGGGGATTTGACTACAAGTGGTTGGAACGATGTTTGACTACCTGGTCGAAGGAGTTTGACTACTCAACATGGTCGAAAGAAGAAATAAAGATTTGACTGCTCACCGCAGTCGAAAGAAGAAAGAAGGATTTGACTGCTCGACGCGGTCAAAAGAAGAAAGAAGGAAGAACAGGGCACGAGGAGCTTACCAAGACTGAGAGAGAGGCTGGAGGAGGTCGATGGATGGCGAACGGCGGCGGGGAATCTCGTGGTCGAAGGTGAAGAAGGACAGCGCGGGCACTCCCGGGGAATTCTTCGGCGGCGAGGAGGTCGAAGACGACGCGGTGCTCTAGTGAACTCTTTGGTGGCGAGGAGGTGCGCATTGGGTAGGCCGCGATCTTTAAAGCCAACGACGAAGACCACGTTGCCGGATAAGCTTTGACGGCGGCGCGAGCTCCAGTTGGCGGTAGCAAAACTCAAAGCACGGTGAAACGAGGGCGAGAGAGAGAGGAGGAGAATTGAGGGGAAAGCAAGAGGAGGCAAAGGTCTTCCTGATGCTCCATTTCTAGAGGAAGGAGGGGGCTGAGCGACAAGATGGAGCGGTGGGATTCGCGGTGGCACGGCGGAGACAACAACATTCAATGCGTAGACGACATTTAATGCGCACGACGCAGTAGAGACATCAACATTTAATGCACAGACGACATTTAATGCGCACGGCACGGTAGAGACAACAACATTTAATGCGCACAACGCTGGGGAAGAAGAGGGAGGAACACGCGATGAGGAGGGTGGTCGAAACCGAGGGGCGGTCGAAACCAGAAGGTTGGTCGAAACCGAGAGGGTGGTCGAAACCGCAAGGCTGGTCGAGACCACAAGGCTAGTCGAAACCACAAGGCTAGTCAAGATTGAAAGGCTGGTCGAGACCACAAGACTGATCGAAACCAGAAGGCTGGTCAAGACCGAAAGGCTGGTCGAGACCACAAGGCTGGTCGACAATGAGAGGATGGTCGATACTAAGAGGGTGGTAGACTACGAGAGGATGGTTAACACCAAGTGGGTGGTCGACTACGAGAGTATGATTGACACCGAGAGGGTGCAGCTCGAGGAAGGTGGTGCCAGGGCGTGGCAAAAGGTGGCACAGGGAGGCAACAAGGTCAAGGGGCAGGTGAGGAAGGAGACATGAGCAGAAATGACCAACGGGAATTCGGGACAAACAGAGAGAAGGAAAATTGAAATACCAGAGAACTCCAATAAACTCAAAATAAACCAAATTGAATTAGTTAAAGTTTTATTTAGTCATTTAAATTGTTTTTAATTACTAAAATTCCAAGTTAAGCTTTGGCAATTCAATAAAATCACTTGGTTATTGTTATTTTTCAAATTTTTTAAAAAGCCTTAAAAATTAGGATGTTACAAATCTACCCCACTAAAAGGGCATGTCGACCTCGAGATTTGGGCTAACTAGAGACCAGGTTCGGGAACTCGGACTTTGCTCACTGAACCGAACTTATTTCCCTTCCGAGTGAGACAAAACCGAAACGAAAACCGAACGAACTTGATCTTACCTCGAACAGCGTTCTGAGCTAATTGGGTTGGCTTTACGGTGACTTGATTCACTCGACCTGTTGCAGAAGGAAGTGGAGTCCTGATGGCTTGTCTTGGAAATTGAGCTGTTCGTTGGCCTGCTCCTGGGTGGTGATTTTGGGTAGCGTAGCTCCCAAGTTGAATGGATTTGGCATTAGGGCTCGCTTTCTTGGGCAACTGTAGGCATAATGACCGGTCTCATGGCAGCTGTAACAGGCGACTCTTAGAGCTGGATTGTTGCTTCCCTTTGCTTGGTTGTTCTTGACTCCTAAAACAACTGGACGAGGTGTCAGTGCAGTGGTTATGAATGCGCTAGGAGGAGCAAAACGGACAAGATGTTGCGCACTCATTCTGAACCTCTACGGATGATCTTGATGAGACCCATGCTGCATCATCTTTCTTTTGCGTGATTCTTCTAGTTCATGACGAGAATCTTCTATGAGCACAACCTTGTCCACCATATGCTGAAAATCTACATAGTCATTGCCAACAACTTGAACCTTCAAGCTAGAGTTGAATCCACGTTTGAAACGCTTGTGGCGTGCATCATCCGAAGCAACGTCCTCTGGTGGAGCATAACGAGAGAGTTGGGTGAACTTATTGAGGTACTCACTCCTTGAGAGGGTTCCTTGCTTTAGCTCGTGGAACTCGTTCTTCTCTATTTCTACTATACCATCTGGGACATTAGAGTGGCGAAAAACTATTGAAAACTCAGCCCAGGTAATATCTTGTGGATTCTCATGGGTTGCACAATAATTCTCTCACCATTCTGCAGCAGTACCTTCGAGCTGACGTGCGGCATATAGAACCTTGTCGCGGTTGTCACATCGAGTAATGACCAGCTTCTTCGATATGGCTCGCAGCCAGTCATATACGTCCAAAGGTTCATATGAGTTGGAGAAGGTAGGCAGATGCATCCTCATAAACTTTGCAAATTTTGCTTGTCGGAAACTTGTGGTGGGAGTGGCATGACAGCTGCTTGGTAGTTCTGATTTAGCATTGCGACTAGAGCGGCAGCAGTCTGGTTCTGTTGAGTCATCATTTGGTTTATATTCTGCATCATCGCGTTCATCAACTGTGTTTGGGCTACCATGAACTAACCCAACCCTTGATTTTCTATTGTGACTGGCGGAGGTGGTGGCGGTGGCGTAAAGGGATCCACCGGATCATCTTGGCTTGCCGAGTTGCGGGTCTGAACCATATGAATAATTCTCCACGGGTTTAATAAATGAGAGGAGAGGAAGAAAACATGATAGGTGAGAGGGAAAAGCACAAAAGGTGAGAGAGAGTAAGGGAGAAAGACGGAACAATCTAATTGGGGCAAGTCGGTTTAACCCAACGAACAAATAGCCAAAAACTATTAAGAAGCAATAAAAGGTAACACTCAAACAGAAAGATCATATTACGCGGACTAAGTGATACTAAAACTAAGACGGACAACCCCTATAAAGCACTTCTAACCTAACTTATATGGACGATCGACTTGGTATAAACGGCTGGTCTTGAAACTTCTAGGCCATCCAGCACTCGATAGAAATTACTGAGGTGAGAAAGATCAATTTAAATTCAAAACAAAGTTTCAAAAGAGATAAGATGTAAGAATCTAAGAATGAGATGGGAAAAGATTAGAATGGGGTAAGAAAAGAATAGAACAAGACGAGAGAAGAACAACTACTCATGTTAATCGATTGGTTTGATTTAGAAAATAAAATTTGAAATCTTTGGCTAAAACGACCATGCTAATTATGGTTGCGTCCTACAGTCGATATGGTTGTGATACCACCTCTGTCGGGACCCCGAGTATGCAACCCAGGGACCCTCTGTGTGTACTGAACTAGTCTCAGATCAGTAGCTAGCTCACACAGTTGCAATGTTGGTATACTCGAAACCATACAATAACACGACTAAAGAAGCAGACAAATTAATAATACTTAGTAGGAAAAGAACCTTATAGTTAAGGTTTACAGAGCTTGCCACATAGGGCTAAAGTCGCGACCAGGTCCACGGCCATATCCAAGACCAGATCTACGACCAGGCCCACTACCAGAGTAAACTTGCAGTGGAACAAAACAAACTCGTGGAAGCCATCTGACATGCCCACATGCAATCGAGTGGAGAACGCCTCCTAGTTCGAATGGTCTTTGAAGTATTCCTCATCAAAGAGTGTTGTTCTCCCTGGTTCTTCTCCGCGACTGATCAACAAATAACACAAAGTTGTGAGTACATAAAGTACTCAACAAGTCGTAGAGAAATGTATGTAAGTAGTATTCATGCAAGGCTTGACAAGGACATCTTTATGTTTAGTTTGCATAAAGCAATATTGACTGTAAATACATTAAGTAGATTGAAAGCACGATTTAAAAGAATTAATACATAAGTAAACAAGTTCCTTTGAAACAACTCGTGAACTGTTCACTTCGCAACCAACGACCACGACCACGACCAGATCGCTTCCCAACCAAACTATTCCAACAACTCGCAACCAGCCACGACCACATTTTTGAGAAAAGCATACCCTCATATGAAATCACCCGCCATTGTCCATAACCGGGGATACGGCTATTCGAATAGTTTTACACTTTGCAGAGGTTGTACAACTTGACACACAAGACACGACTTCTCTAGTTTATTTGACATCCGTCGATACCACCGCTTACTAACTTAGGTAAATGGTCTAGAGCACGTGACAAGGCCTTTACAAAGCTCCACTTTGACTTGGTTTTGCCCGCTAAGGTTTCGCCTTTCTGGACCCCCCTCTTGCGCCATGTGAATCCATCCGTAAACTCAGGGATCACACCACCACGACAGAATCAAACCAAAATATTGCTAATTATTCAGCTAGGTCCACCCCATCCTAGACATGTGGTTGCACGGTATGGCCCATATTAATGACGCACAAAGTTAAATTCTTAGTGGTTGCTCAGGTGAGACTACCTCATCCCATGTGCCTCGAGCACCTAAGTGCCTCCCGCACTGCCTCACGCATTCCTCCTTTGCCACCGACCACACGCCCGGGTATAAATCATTTTCGTTCACCCAAGCCAATGACAACTCCTGCCTTGGTACCAAATTTTATAACAGTGGCATCACACCACAATTGACACAACTGTGATCTCGCACCACAGTTGCACAACAGTGGTATCACACCAAAATTTTATATATCATTAAGTCAAATTTATCACCATTGAATCATGTGATCGAGAGACATCGCATAACTAAAGCATGTATAACCATAATACACACCCATGTTGGTATTACAATAATATCCAACTAAGATTACCCACCCTATGGTGTCCAAGGGTACATGTCAACATGTTATTCACAATTGTTCAAGGAGTCATACTGTCAAGTAGGTATTTAACTATTTTTGGAAATAATTGATATAAAATAGTAATGCATGCTGATATAAAACAATATAATTTTATAAAATGGGTACGACATGATCAAAGGCCTACGACTTGCCTTCGTTGAAGAGTTGAGATGCTTCAATCGAGGTTGACAGGTCCAAGAACTCTTTGAAAACACCGGAATCTATACGAGCGAAAAAACCAAATAAATAAAACGACTCCAAATAAAATCCAGAAAGTACCAAACTAGAACCAAAAGAAAGGTACTTAATTTAGAGATATGAATCACTCAAATCAGACCTCGGATGGAGGAGAACAGGCTCTTGGAAGGGGATTTGACTACAGGTGGTCGGAACGAGGTTCGACTACCTGGTCGAAGGAGGTTCGATTGGTCGAAGGAGTTCGACTACTCAACGCGGTCGAAAGAAGAAAGAAAGATTCGACTGTTTGACACGGTCGAAAGAAGAAAAAAGGATTCGACTGCTCGACGCGGTCGAAAGAAGGAAGAAGGAAGAACAGGGCACGAGGAGCTTACCAAGACCGTGAGAGAGGTTGGAGGAGGTCGATGGATGGCGAACGGCGGCAGGGAAGCTCGCGGTCGGAGGTGAAGAAGGACGGCACGGGCGCTCCGGGGAACTCTTCGGTGGCGAGGAGCTCGAAGACAGCGAAGACCATGTCGGCGGCAGCGAAACTCAAAGCACGACAAAATGAGGGCGAGAGATAGAGGAGAGGAGAGGAGAGTTGAGGGAAAAACAAGAGGATGCAAAGGACTTCCTGGTGCTCCATTTATAGAGGAAGGAGGGGTCCAAGTGACAAGATGGAGCGGCGGGATTCGCTGTGGCACAGCGGAGACAACGGCATTCAATGTGCAGACGGTATTTAATGCGCACGGCGCGGCAGAGACAACAACATTTAATGCACAGACGGCATTTAAACCGATAACTGGGATACGGAGAGGGCACCCCGAGGGTACCTAGTACACCTTCAGGATGGCCCCGAAGGGCGCACGAAGGCCACTAAGAGGCCCATGAGGGCCGAGAGCCGAGGCGCAGGGAAGGCCCCTTGAGGGTACCTAGTACACCTTTGGAAGCCCTCCGAGGAATGCGTGAAGGCCACCAAGAGGTCCATGAGGGCCGAGAGCCAGAGACACAGCAAGGCCCCCTGAGGGTACCAAGTACTCCTTTAGGGGCCCCGAAGGACGCACGAATGCCACCAGGAGGCCCATGAGGGTCGAGAGCCGGAGGCGTGGTGAGGGGCCCCCGAGGGTAGTAAGTACTCCTTGGGGAAAGGGGGGGTGAAGGGCACGCGAAGGCCATAGTTAGGCCCCAGAAGGCCATAGGACGAAGGCACATGTCGCCGCTCCTCCCCCGAAGGGTACCGTGCAGGCCTTTGGAAGAGCCAGAGGGTGCGGGAGAGAGCCGAGCGAGGAGGACCCTAGGACCCCTGCCCAAGGCCACCTCGGGGCACCGAAGGGTGCTCGGGCCCCTCGGCCCGGGAGCACCCCACATTGTGCGAAGGGAGAAGGGTACTAGTGGACCGTGCGCACCGGCCGAATGGATCAGGACCAGGAGGGTCCACCATAGACCTGAGGCTACACGCAGGGGAAGGAAAAGCTCCTGCAGCCTCTATAGGCATATGGTCTTTTTAGGGGGTAGATCTGTAATCTTATGTACCCTGGTCGGAAAGCTATAAATAGCTGCATCTCTCATGTAATTCAAGAGGATATTTTCCAAGGCCATTAATATACACTAACTTCTCTTGACACTGGTCCCCTCTCTCGAGGATCCCCTGGTCCCCCTCGTGGTGAGTAGTGTCCCCTTTTCTTTACTGTCTGGTCATGTTGCTACAACAACTATAAAATCCCTTGCTCTCCTCATTTCTTCACCACACAACTCAAACAACAATTTTCCTACTCTCTCCAACTCTCTCTCGCTCATTCTCTCAATATGTTTAGCAAGAAGAAGAAGACATCAGGGGGGCCAAGGCACAAGCAAGCACACCCCCACAGCCCCTTGGTTCTCCTCTTTGGCAAGACAATGCTCGCGTCGATCCTCGTCAACTCTCCCCGGGAATGGGAGACTACGGCATGGATGACCATCGTATGGACGTTACGGAGAGCTACGAAGACACTGCCTTTGCGAACTTCTCGTACCCGATCCTGAAGTCACACGACGGGATCGGAGGATCATCATCAACCCCACTGTCCACCGACGAAAGGGAGGAGTGCTGGAAGCACAAGACCAAGAGGATCAACATTGTCGATAACCAAAGGTAGGTAATTGCAGTATGTAATTATTGCAAACATGAATTGACTGCAGGTTTGGGTGGAGGGATAGGACATCCAAACCGTCACTACAAAGGGTGCCTGCAAAAGTTGGGGTGGACCCAAGGTGGAGGTGTGCATACACAGCTTAACTTTTCGGGCGACGACACTGTAAGTACGTGGATGTACAACCCCCAAGTAGCACGGGATGAAACAAAACGATTTATAGTTTTAGAAGATCTACCTATTATGATGGGCGAGAGCCATAATTTTGAAAAAAAAATGATCGAAGGCAGCTTCGCCCACAGTATTAATATGTGAGTAGAAGAACCACCAAATATGATATTATAGCTATCTACAATAGAGAGTTAGCTGCATTGAAAGAAAAATCCCTAAAAGTTAGTTTTATTTTGCTTTAACTTCTGATATTTAGACTTCCTCTCACCAAAGAACTTTCTACCTTAGTGTTGTTGCCCATTACTTAGATAAACATTTCAACCTAAACAAGAGTCACAGTATTTAGGTTAATGGATGACACACACACCGGAGAGGCCATCGCCGAACGCATACTTGAGGTTATCCAGTGTTTATTACCCTACCTCATGCTTAGTGATCGGATATATTTGGATAATTGTAGAGTCATTTGATAGATATAGACATGATGCACTTTTAGGCCCTATTGTTGCACCGACGGAGGTAAAATTTCTCAAATATTTCAATTCTATATCACATCTCTGTTTGTGGATATCATGGGGATATGCTCCAGATCTTAGGATGATGTGACAATTGGCAATGGCGTTAATGGTTTGTCGTTTCACGTGTTTTCGACAAAGTTTCGAATCGTCGGTGACAAAGGTCCTAACCGCCATGGCATGGCGGTCCGACCGGTCCCAAACCGGTCGGACCGGCTGTGACCAAATGTGTCAAAATGAGCTGGGCCAAAAATAGAGGGTGTAGGCAAGAGAGGGGCTTCTATTGCTCTTGGTCCCATAATTTTTGGAGTCTCCAGTCAAAAGTTCTATTGGTTTAAAGTTTCCAGTAGGTTTCGGATTTTCAGGGTTGAAAATCGCTAAGTCTTCGGGCGATCGGACCGCCTATGGTGGGGTCGGTCCGACCGAAGGTCAAGGGTTCGACCGCCCCGAGGGGCTGATCGGACCGATTGTCACTGAACGCCGGCCTTCGTGGCGGCGTTGTTCGTTGGTTAGGTCAAAGTCATGAGTTTCAGTGCATATGTGTTGCATGATGCATGTCTTGACTAACGTGGGTCAAGTTGTGAAGAACTTGTTCCCGGATTCGATTTGCTTGTCTATTGTTGTGCAGGTTGCTTGGTGGTCAACGACGGTCAACGACGAGGATGATCGGGACTAGGCTTGGAGAGCTGAGGTCCAGAACGATCGACGATGCCGGGTGAGGTCAATGAACTCAAGTGTCGTATAGAATAGACAAGGATGACCGAACAGACAGTTCGGTGCGACTGGTTTGATCAAGCGGCGCGGGAGTCAGTGCAAGTGCCATGGTGGTTTCGGTGGGAGCTGGATGGGAGAGACTTGCCGACATGGAGAGAGCCGTTGATCAACCTACACGTGGTAGAGCAAGCGAAGTGCTTCGCGCAGATGGACTCAGTCTTCGGAGAAGGACCAAGAAGGGGTATTTTGGTAATCTTACCAAATACCACCTTGGTGACCTTTTGCCAACCCGCGGCGCAAGACGACGCAAAGAGAAGCGGTTTAGGGTCAGGGGGTGTGAAAAAGACGCCTTGTAATGCGTGCGTGTGTGACCCGTTTGTGTTGGGCCTTAACGGGAGCCCATTTAAGTTAAACTTCTAGAAGGTCTAAGTCTCCACTATAAATAGAGGAGGGAGGTGGCTGCACCCCCTTCAACCCTTTCATTATTGTTGAAACCCTAGTTTGGCTTAGGGAGAGGATTAGTGGAGGTTAGGGTTCTAGAGAGTTTTGATTTGATTTCGTGCTCTTGGATTGAGCTTTGTCCTCCATTGATGGAGTGACTGTAAACCCAAACCCTATCAAATCAATCCAAAGAAAGTTTGCTCAAAGATGTGTCTCTTTGTCTTTCTTCTCTCTATTTGGTGATTTTGAGTCTTTATTTGATTCGTGAGTTTTTAATTGATTTCTTCACGTGATATAGCTTGCTGTGACATGTGGGAACACATCTAGGATCATCTTGATCATCAATCACCCACGAGCAAGTTTTTGGATCTAGTTTTCGTTTTGACTCGGTTTTGAACCATCCACCTCTCAAACTGAAAAAGGTCGTAACTTTTTCAAGGATCTTCACGATCTTTGATTGGAATAGGTTCCTGACATCCTAGAGAAGGTGTGTACCAAGTTTCATCAAGTTTGGAGTTGTAGATCAAAAGTTACATCTATTTGCAACTTCGTTTTTCGGACTATTTTTTACTGTTCATCAGACTAGAGGTCAGACCGCCAACACTTAGAATTTTAGCCCGTGTTGATTTTGGTTGTTTTGCTTCGGGGTTTAGATTGGATTCAATATTAGTCTTCCGCTGTACTAGTATATTGATCTTCATAGCTTCCATAGCTATTGGAGTGAAATTTGTATTGAATCTGATCTTGGTTGAAAAAGTGAGCGTGCTCCTATTCACCCCCCCTCTAGTCGCCTTTTCGGTCCAACACTGTTGTTTTGCAACCATTTTTTACGGATTAAAAACTGTTATGGAGGGAATATGTGATGCACTCTATCTGGATTTCTCCGCCGTTTTCTATCATGTGAAAGACAATCTCTTTCGAGTATTCAATTTGTACTATAAAAAGTATGGCGCCAGCGGAGTCGTATGCTGCGGAGCAAACGGCGTGACCATCCTAGGTAGGTGTGACGACACACTTTGTGGAAGAGGATGAATGACAAGGAATCTAGTTCTTCGTCATCTCAATCGTCCACAACCACAAGGTGGAATGCTAATGCAGAACTTAATCACTACCTTACCCACAACTTTGTAGCCATCGATCCTACCCTTTCGGGTGACAAGGTCAAGCTCCAAGAATGGTAGAGGGACAATCATCGCATATTTCCCATGATGTGCCATTTGACACGGGATGTCTTAGTAGTTATGGTGTCGACTGTCTCTTCCAATGCGACATTTAACATGGTTGGGAGAATAATTGAAGAAAGAAGATAATCCCTTACACCCGAGATATTAGAGACGATCACCTGCCTCAAGGATTGACAGAAAGCAGATGAGCGGCAACAATATCAATTGGAGGATCCCGTGATTGCGTAGGGGGTAGCCGATCTCAGTATCGAGTAGTCGATATGTATGCATGAATGTAGTTACTGTAATCTTTTCTTTATCGGGGGAAACACACTCTGGGGCATAAGGTTTTTAATGAGGCAATAACAATGTATCTATAAAATATCAATGAAATTTCTTTTTTTGTAAAAATTTAAGTATCCATAATTTTACATAATTATTTAATTTCTACATTTCCCTTTCTATTTCCCATTTCCCATTTCCCTGCCTTTCCCTTCCTCTCATTTCTTTTTTCCCCACTTCTCTCTCATGCTTTCTTTCTGTAGGACCGCAAAGGCGACTAGGGGGGTGAATAGGCGCTTTCTCAAATTTCTCGCCTTAATCAAATTCAACACGAACTTTACTCCTTTAGCTATGAAAGCTAAGAAGATCAGTAAGCGCACAGAAGAAGCCTTGTGCTGAATTCGATAACCCCCTCAACCACAAGACACTAGTGGAGAATGGATCTCACTGGTCGGTCTGGGCACTGGCGGTCTGACCGGCTACCAACGGGCGGTCTGACCGATTTGAAATCGGTTCGACCGGCCTTGAACGCAAGCGGTCGATCACCGATAGAAATCGGTCCGACCGATTTAGTCCAAGATCAAAAACAATGCCCAAATCCAAAACGAAATTTGGTCCAACTTTTGATTCAACCAATGAAATTTGACCAAATTTGGAGCACACCTCCCTAAGGATATTAGAGACCTATTTTTAGCGACTATCCTTCAGATCCACTTCACAGAATCGATCTCTGACGATTTTACCAAAGAAGTGCACAAACCCTAGAAATATGGAAATCTTGATTCAAGACTTGCTTGTGGGGTTTGATGATCTAGATGACTCTAGGAGTATCCCCACACATCAAAGCAAGATAAAATAGGTCAAGAGACCAAGCATTTACCCTTGAATCAAGGAAGCACCAAACTCATCAAAAAGAGAGAACACAATGGAGACAATCGATCTCTTAAGCAAGCATCACAAGATTGATTGATCCCACAAGATGCTTACAAAGCCACTCCCTCAAGGAGGACAAGAGCTCACACAAGGAGCTCACACAATCTCTACAAACCCTAGCTTCTCCTCTCCTCTCCTCTCCAAACCCTAGAAAAAGGAAGAGGGGCTCAAATGAATGCTTCAAGGGGTTTTTACATCTCCCCCTTTCTATTTATAGGAGAAGCCTAGGGTTTCACTTTTGGGACCCACACACACATGGGACCCACTCACACATAACTGTTGAAGCAATCGCCTGCTTCACCACGTGTAGGTTGATCAGCGGCTCTCATCCTATCGGCAAGACTCTCCCGTACGAATCCCATCGGAAACTCCTAGAGACTTGCACCGACTTCCGACCGCCGATCCAACCAACCGCACCGAACTACCCGCTCGATCCATCTTGCCCATTCGCACCATGCTTGAGTCACACGACCTCACGGCATCCATGATCGCTCGACCTCGCTCTCCAAGCGTAGTCCCGATCCACCTTACCGCTGACGCCGTTGACTCGCAAGCCACCCGCAAAGAATAGACAAACAAATCGTTTCCGGGAACAAGTTCTTCACAACTTGACCCACGTTAGTTCCACAATGCAATATGCAACAATAAAGCATTGACATCCACACATTAAACACAATCAATACACATCAATGCCAAGAAGGCTCACCTTCAAGTGATCGGCGGTCTGACCGCCCCACACCGCCGGTCCGACCGATTTCAGGCCGGTCCGACCGATTCCACAACGGCGGTCGGACCGCCCGAAAAGACTTAGCCAAAATTCCAACTTGAAAATTCGAAACTTCTGGAATTTTCAAACGAATAGAACTTTTGACTGGGAGCTCCAAAAATAATGTGACCACATCCAGGAGACTCCCCTCCCTTACCTACACATCCTATTTTTGGCTCAGCTCCAAAATCCACTTTTAGGCAATACCGGTCGGACCGGCCACCACTGCCGGTCGGACCTCTCCACGGGCGGTCGACCGACCGCCGCCACCTCCGGCCGACCGCCTGTGGTCTCGATGAGATCAAGCAAAATCAAAAACGCGTGATTTTGCAAACCAACAATGCCATTGCCAATTGACTCATCATTCTAAGATCGTGCACATATCCTCACGATATCCACACTTTCCCAATTCCCCATTTGGATCTCCTGGTCTCCCCTACCAACTCCCAATTTCCACGCACCAGTACACAAGCTCGACTCCTCGACGATGATGGGCAAGCGCGATGCGCGATGGAGGCGAAAGCGAGGCGAGCGGCAAGGCGGGTGGAGAGAGCAAGCGTGGGGCCGGCCCAGGCGAGCAAGCATGCGGCGTGGTCGTGGTAGCAACTAGCACGGTGGTGGCGGAAGGCAAGCGATGTGGTGGGGACCGATGTGACAACGGGCCCGGCCATTTGTGGGCAATTGTGGCAAGCGCAATAATGACGATGGCCCGGATATGCGTTAAGACATCGTGCGTTGTGCTCGTCTTTGGCACGGGTCACATTGGTGTCTTGGCCGCCCAAAGATAATCGACTTGCCGTGTTGGGCCTCTTTGGTGGCACGCCGCGGCCCGAGGCCTGACGTGCCCATGTAATTTAAGAGGATATTTTTCAAGGCCATTAATATACACTAACTTCTCTTGACACTGGTCCCCTCTCTCGAGGATCCCCTGGTCCCCCTCGTGGTGACTGGTGTCCCCTTTTCTTTACTGTCTGGTCATGTTGCTACAACAGCTATAAAATCCCTTGTTCTCCTCATTTCTTCACCACACAACTCAAACAACAATTTTCCTACTCTCTCCAACTCTCTCGCTGATTCTCTCGATATGTTTAGCAAGAAGAAGAAGACATCAGGGGGGCCAAGGCACAAGCAAGCACACCCCCACAACCCCTTGGTTCTCCTCTTTGGCAAGACAATGCTCGCGTCGATCCTCGTCAACTCTCCCCGGGAATGGGAGACTACGGCATGGATGACCATCGTATGGACGTTACGAAGAGCTACGAAGACACTGCCTTTGCGAACTTCTTGACCCGATCATGAAGTCACACGACAGGATCGGAGGATCATCATCAACCCCACTGTCCACCGACGAAAGGGAGGAGTGCTGGAAGCACAAGACCAAGAGGATCAACATTGTAGATAACCAAAGGTAGGTAATTGCAATATGTAATTATTGCAAACATGAATTGACTGCAGGTTTGGGTGGAGGGATAGGACATCCAAACCGTCACTACAAAGGGTCTCTGCAAAAGTTGGGGTGGACCCAAGGTGGAGGTGTGCATACACAGCTTAACTTTTCGGGCGACGACACTGAAAGTACGTGGATGTACAACCCCCAAGTAGCACGGGATGAAACAAAACGATTTATAGTTTTAGAAGATCTACCTATTATGATGGGCGAGAGCCACAATTTTGAAAAAAATGATCGAAGGCAGCTTCGCCCACAGTATTAATATGTGAGTAGAAGAACCACCAAATATGATATTATAGCTATCTACAATAGAGAGTTAGCTGCATTGAAAGAAAAATCCCTAAAAGTTAGTTTTATTTTGCTTTAACTTCTGATATTTGGACTTCCTCTCACCAAAGAACTTTCTACCTTAGTGTTGTTGCCCATTACTTAGATAAACATTTCAACCTAAACAAGAGTCATAGTATTTAGGTTAATGGATGACACACACACATCGGAGAGGCCATCGCCGAACGCATACTTGAGGTTATCCAGTGTTTATTACCCTACCTCATGCTTAGTGATCGATATATTTGGATAATTGTAGAGTCGGATATATTTGGATAATTGTAGAGTCATTTGATAGATATAGACATGATGCACTTTTCGGGCCCTATTGTTGCAAAAATAGAGGGTGTAGGCAAGAGAGGGCTTCTAGCTCTTGGTAAAATTTTTCTCAAATATTTCAATTCTATATCACATCTTGTCACTGAACGTTGTTTTGCAACCATTTTGTTGCATGATTAAAAAGAACTTGTTATGGAGGGAATATGTGATGCACTCTATCAATGGATTTCTCCAAGCGGTTTTCTATCATGTGAAACCTACACGTGGCAATGCTCTTTCTTCTGAGTATTCAATTTGTACTATAAAAGTATGGCGCTTGTAATGCGTGCGAGTCCTTAACTGGAGGCTATTTAAGTTAAACTTCTGAAGGTATAAGTCTCTACTATAAATAGAGGAGGAGGTGGTCAAACCCTTTCATTATTGCCCTAGTTTGGCGTGACCATCCTCCATTGGGAGTAAGTGTTTGACTCTTTGTCTTTCTTCTCTACACGTGAGTTTTGATTGATTTCTTTGTGGAAGAGGATGAATGACAAGGAATCTAGTTCTTCGTCATCTCAATCGTCCTACAACCACAAGGTGGAATGCTAATGCGACCGAACTTAATCACTACCTTACCCTTCACTTCCATAGCTATTGTAAATTTGTATTGAATATGATCTTGGTTGAAAAAGTGAGCGTGCTCCTATTCAACATCGTTGTTTTGCAACCATTTTTTACGGATTAAAAACTGTTATGGAGGGAATATGTGATGCACTCTATCTGGATTTCTCCGCCGTTTTCTATCATGTGAAAGACAATCTCTTTCGAGTATTCAATTTGTACTATAAAAAGTATGGCGCCAATGAGTCGTATCTCATGAGCAAACGGCGTGACCATCCTAGGTAAGTGTGACGACACACTTTGTGGAAGAGGATGAATGACAAGGAATCTAGTTCTTCGTCATCTCAATCGTCCACAACCACAAGGTGGAATGCTAATGCAGAACTTAATCACTACCTTACCCACAACTTTGTAGCGATCCTACCCTTTCGGTGACAAGGTCAAGCTCCAAGAATGGTAGAGGGACAATCATCACATATTTCCCATGATGTGCCATTTCACACGGGATGTCTTAGTAGTTATGGTGTCGACTGTCTCTTCCAATGCGACATTTAACATGGTTGGGAGAATAATTGAAGAAAGAAGATCACCCCTTACACCCGAGATATTAGAGACGATCACCTGCCTCAAGGATTGACAGAAAGCAGATGAGCGACAACAATATCAATTGGAGGATCCCGTGATTGCGTAGGGGGTAGCCGATCTCAGTATAGAGTAGTCGATATGTATGCATGAATGTAGTTACTGTAATATTTTCTTTATCGGGGGAACCACACTCTGGGGCATAAGGTTTTTAATGAGGCAGTAACAATGTATCTATAAAATATCAATGAATTTTTTTTTTGTAAAAATTTAAGTATCCATAATTTTACATAATTATTTAATTTCTACATTTCCCTTTCTATTTCCCATTTCCCTACCTTTCCCCTCCTCTCATTTCTTTTTTCCCCACTTCTCTCTCATGCTTTCTTTCCCAATTCCCCATTTGCATCTCCTGGTCTCCCCTACCAACTCCCAATTTCCACGCACCAGTACACCAGCTCGACTCCTCGACGATGATGGGCAAGCGCGACTGCGCGATGGAGGCGGAAAGCGAGGCAGAGGCAGCGAAGGCAGGTGGAGGAGAGCAAGCGTGGAGCCAGCGGCCGAGGCAGGCAAGCATGCGACAGGGGCTGTGGTAGGCAACTAGCACGGTGGTGGCGGGAAGGCAACTGATGTGGTGGGGACCGATGTAGACAACGGGCCCAGCGGCTGTGGGCAACAGGGCAAGCGCAACAGCGACGACGGCCCAGATATTCGTTAAGACACTCTGCGTTGTGCTCGTGCTGGCACGGGCTGTTGGCGGCCCGGTCGCCCAGCATACTGACTTGCCGTGTTGGGCCTCTTTGGTGGCACGCCGCGGCCCGAGGCCTGACGTGCCCATGCCAGCGGCACGGCCCAATTACTCCCAGCACTACGTAAAGCCCAACCACGCTGTTAGAATTTCACAAAGCAAAACTTGACAACCAACTTTCCTTAAACAAAAACCTCCACGTAACAAATGCAATTTAATTTTTCGAACTATGTACAACTCACGAATACTCAATGACGGTTGTACTCTTTGAATTCCACGTACCAACAGTGTGTACATACAACGGACAGACGATGGTCATAAAAACCTTCCTACGAAACTCTCTAACAACATCACATGGTAAATGCACCCTCCACCAAAGATAAACACCCCACTCTTGGATGACACAAACCTAAAGCCAACTGTAAACCAATGGCGTCAAGTGAATCGACCAAAGCACAGCTGGAACTGGAAGGAGGAGGACCAACAAGGAAAGCATACTCATTACCCATTTGCTCAAGCCACGTCACAGCCTCCCGTCATAAAACCCCACACAGTTCCTGCTTCCTTTTCCAAACATGACCGTTGGGCGCTGCCCCTTGAGATCCCAGATATACCACCACCACCGCGCTCTCACAGAATCGTCGCATTTGCGTAGTACCCTCTCCTCAACATTCTCTTCCCCCACCCCCACGCTGACTTGACCGTTGCCGATTCGCCCACGCGCTCCCCCGTCCCCCTCCGTGAGCACGAGCCGGCCGGGACGTTTGGTCTGCGCCGCGATGGCGATCGACTTGGCGCCATCGCTGGCGGTGGGGGAGGCGGAGGCGGGTAAAGAGATAGAGGAGGTGGTGGTGGAGGGCGGGGGGTGCGGCGGCGAGGCCGTGGTGGTGGCCGCGGCGGACGCGGAGGCGGAGGGGCACCCCTACGACTTCCACGTGTCCGGGCCGCGCAACCTGCCGCCGCCCAACTGGAGGGAGCTCATCAGATCGAGCTGGTAATCCATCGCTCTTGCTGTTTCTTTGCAAATCTCGCGGTTTACTCGTGCTTCGCGCGACGGAGATGGGGTGTGTGATATCCTTTCGCGTCCTGTGAATTGAAATTTAGGGAGTTTATCAGTTCAGATATATGAAAGGTGCCGGCTTTGCTGGATTAAGTTACGCCACCAAATCTGTTGGTCTTTCAGTTTGCTAGTACATTGCAATTCGCGGCACGCGTGGTAGTATGATGTACTTCGAATTTGGAGAGACAGAAAGCTGCAACGCTGTTCGTTTTACAAGGGGCTATGTAAAATTCCATTTTTGCAACCATTTTAAAGGGTATTGCGGTGATCTGGTGATTTTCCGTGTTTGGGGGAGTGGTCATTAGGTTGCTCTACTATCCATAGAAGTAAGGTCATGAATTGCCGAGAGAAATGGGTTGCCCTCCATTTCGTTTTCTGTTTCGTGAGCTATGGACTTGCAAATGCTCCTACTTTTCTTAGGGACTCACCTAGTTAAGTTTTCTTAAACCAACACATTCTATCCTTGGTAGGAGTACCTTTGTGAGTGTAGAGGGGCAGCGGAAGCAACAAGATTAGCAAGCTAATTACTTACAATCATCTCACCAAACACGACAAGATTAGCAAGCTAATTACTAGCAATCATTTTACCAAAGACCTTGTGTGCATAACAAAAAAAAAAAAACAACCTTTGCTTCAAACCTACAAGCACCAAGTTCTCCATACTTCACAACAACAATATACTTGCGAGTATCGACACCCTACAACATCAATACCCCATTATCATGACCAACATATCAAAGAACTCTATGCATGCTCATCATCATTACATCAACATAAGCCATCATCTTCTCAACATGACACAACTAGCAAGTAGGGTGACCAAATCATGACCAAGAATAGAAAGATAGTACCAAACAGACCAAGAATAGAAAGATAGTACCAAACAGAGGTTGACACCAAGATTTACGTGAAAATCCTTGCGAGAAAAACCATAGGAGTCGGCACGAGCAATCATCCACTATGGAGAAGAACATAGAAGGTGGGAGCCAACAAATAGAGGAGAGACTCCAAATCCCCTCACAAATCCCACTCTAAATTACTCCAAAGGTGTATATCTGAACATACAAGGTGGGAGCCAACAAATAGAGGAGAGACTCCAAATCCCCTCACAAATCCCACTCTAAATCACTCCAAAGGTGTATATCCGTTGGGGAATCAACTCTCCTCTGACTCTCTCAAGCTCTCCCTAACCCTAACTCCCAAGGTGGAAGAACAAGTCACCCAATTGGGGAAGAAATCAAGAAACTCCCAAATTCGAGCAGCAATAGGGGCTGCTGGTTTTGATGGCTAAACATCCCTAATCTGCATGATGAAAGTACCAAAATGTGAGGGACATGATTTTATTATGTTACTGCAAGGTAGAGCAGCTCAACCCTGTTGGTAATATGTCGTTACAAAGTGGATCATAGTTTCCAGAGAAATGGTCATTAAAATTGAGCGGTTCTAGATTATATAGGGGACAAGAGGTGTCACCATCATGTCAAATAGTAAGCAAGGCGAGTTTACATAATTACATCACATGTTCCTGCCAAGAATATGCTGGCATAAAGGGGACACGAGCTTCCAGAACTTTTCGGGGAAATGATCATAGAAACAAAGGAATCTGAAGTTTGCAGGGGACAGGAGATGCATCTTCATGCCAAACTGTAATTTATAACGAGTATATGTTTCATGCCAAGCCTGATGGCTATGTGAAAGTGCACATTTCAAACACGATATCTGCTCTTTTTCTCGCATTTTTATTATTATTAATTATTACTTCAACAAATGAGGTATCTGAAACAATTACTTTACTTTACCCCAGTGTGTATACGTAACCTTTTCTTCTAATGCCTGATTTGCAGGAAGGATCCAAATTACAAAAGGATGGTAATGGCCTGCTTCATTCAAGCGGTCTACCTGCTTGAACTAGACAGGCAAGATCAGAAAGAAGAGGATGGCCTTGCTCCAAAATGGTGGAAACCTTTCAAGTACAAGGTCACACAGACATTGGTGGATGAGAGAGATGGTTCCATCTATGGCGCCGTCCTTGAGTGGGATAGGTCTTCTGCTTTGTCTGATCTTATCCTCATAAGGCCAAGTGGTGCACCAAGGACCGTGTTAGCTCTCCGAGGAACACTACTGCAGAAGCTTACCATCAAGAGAGACCTGCAAGACGATCTTCGTTTCCTGGTGTGGGAGAACTTAAAAGGTTCAGTGAGATACATTGGCGCTTTAGAGGCACTAAAGGCAGCAGTTGAGAGATTTGGGAGCGCAAATGTTTGTGTTGCTGGGCACTCCTTGGGAGCTGGTTTTGCCCTTCAAGTATGCAAAGAGCTTGCCAAGCAAGGAGTCTTCGTGGAGTGTCATCTGTTTAATCCACCTTCTGTTTCACTTGCCATGGGCGTAAGGAGCATGAGTGAGAAGGCCAGCTATCTGTGGAAAAAAGTTAAGGCAAGTCTGCCATTAAAGGAAGAAGCATCGCTTGTCAGTGCCAAGGAGGAGGAGAGTGACAAGAAGAGACTGCGCGCTGAGAAGAAATGGATGCCACATTTATATGTAAACAACAGTGATTACATCTGCTGTCACTACAATGCTCCTTCTTGTTCCTCTACCACAGTCGATGGTGCTTCAGATGAGCAGCAGCAGCAACGCAAGGCAAGTGAGATCGCTGGCGATGTGGTCGCGAAGCTCTTCGTGACGTCGAAAGGCCCACAAAAGTTTCTTGAAGCGCATGGTCTGCAGCAATGGTGGTCAGATGGGATGGAGCTACAGCTAGCTATGTATGACAGCAAGCTCATACACAGGCAGCTGAAATCCCTGTACACAACGACAACAGTACCAACTCCTGCAAAGTCGTAGAGACGGCCAAAGTCGCTGTTTCGAGGGTCGTTAGAAATGCTCTTTCTAATCAGTTTGTGACTGTTAACTTGAGATGTTTCGTTATGGCTATGACCGAATATATAGCCAAATAATTTGTTCAAACGGATTTGCAAGAATAATATGGGCTAATAAAGACGTTTAAGTACTATTTTTTAGAGTCAAATATTCGAATTTGTACCTCTCCCAGAAAAAAATATATTCGAAATGTGCAAGCGCATTTGCTGTCAGATTTGGATAAAGCTTTCACAACTACACATACTTAAATCTGGCAATGTGGGTAACATCCATGTTCTGATGTTCCTCCACTGAACCGAATTTTTGTGGCGTGTTGCTGTGTAGTTTTTCTTCCAGCATGAATGTAGCATGGCAAATGGAGACCCAAAAAGCCAAAACTTGTTGGTTAATGTCAAAGCAAAGAATCGATCACGGCAGCTTTGGTCACATCGTGATACGTGACATAATAGAGTGTTTTTGTTACACTGCATTGTGGCGTGACCAAAGAGATCAGAATTAGAAATAAAGTTAGAAAAATATTATCTTTAAAGTATTTTTAAAAATAGATTAAATAATAAAAGAAATTCCCATGCATCACAAGTTCTGCTTAATATTCGTCCCTGAATAAATCTTTGACTCTCTTACTAGCAAGAGTGGGTTTATAAAAGAAAAAGAGCAAAAAATACATATCATTTATAAAGGAAAAATCACACCGTGATACGTGACATAATAGAGTGTTTTTGTCACACTGTGCGTTGTGGCGTGGCCAAAGAGATCAGAATTAGAAATAAAGTTAATAAAATACTATCTTTAAAGCATTTTTTAAAAATAGATTAAATAAATAATAAAAGAAATTCCCATGCATCACAAGTTCTGATTAATATTCGTCCCTGAATAAATCTTTGACTCTCTGAGTGGGTTTAAAAAGAAAAAGAGCAAAAAAATACATATTGTTTATAAAAGGAAAAATAGATCAAAAAAAATACATACCGACTCCGCTGGGGATCGAACCCAGAATCTCTGGTTCCGTAGACCAGCGCCTTATCCATTGGGCCACGGAGTCGTTTTTAGTGTTAAACTCTTGTATCTATCTTAAGTTTATACTCTTGGAAATATTTTAAGTATACGCATGTATATGCCAATCTTTGCATAGACCAGCGTACTAGGGAACGTTCGACACAGGATGGTCATAGGAACATAAGAAATGGGTACAGTGGAGTCGCGCTACTTAAATATAGAGTGGAGGGAGTAACATAGGATACGTCACGCACGTACGAGCAGGGCACATAATTAAGCATGAGCACTCCACTGCGAGCTCGTTAATTCGCATGTAGTACATGCACTTTGATAATGCATGGTCCAGGCGTTGGTGAGCATTCAGGCTCAGCACATGCTCTGCGAGCTCGACTGTTTTAAGGTGACAGCGAGGGAGTCACCTGCCGCGCGATTGGACCTCGCAATTTACAGCCCCCGTGCCCATTCCATGCATGCTACAGCTGGCCTTGAGCTCAATTATGCATACGTGCTCTCTCATTCATTCATGTCCTTGCGACTGCAGCAACCACAAGAGTGATATGCAAGCAGGGGCTGCCTCGATTTCTCATATATATGCAGTGCTACCAGTTATACTAGATCTCTACAGGTATGCGGTATCAGGTGTATACCACCATGCTCACGCATCATTGCATTCCTCCATTAATTAGGTCAGAAAGTGCTTCTGTACCTACAGTACAGATGCTAATGCCACCATCTTTCATGCATTCTACTTCAACCATACCGATGACAGATTCACAGTAGGTAGGAAATTAGGGGGTGACTCCACCGCACCTTCTCTGCAGATCTAGGACCTGGATCCAGCCTTGGTGGTTGCACTTGCACAGTAAAAACTCCCTCTGCTCTGCTCCGCACAGCAGAAATCTGTAGCCAAGCCTCAGAATGAAGCTTCTACCTTTTTGGCAGAAGAAGGCAACCGGGGAAGCCTTTGTCTGCATAAGCTTTGCTTTGCTTTTGGTGTGGAGCCCAATCTTCTGTAGAGTATTAATACTTACGTACCAAATGGCCTTGCTCTTGCAGAAAGCAATATTTGTGCCCAAAGGGATAGACAATATAAAGGGCACTCAAACCCAGCGAGCCAAAAGGCTTTCCTTGGCATTTGATTCGCAGAAATTAACTCGGAAATGGTGCCAATGCTAAAATCTAATCTAATAGAAACAAATCGAAGGAAAATTTGATACTGTCCTGACCAGATCATGACTAATAATACCCGTCCCATTTCGCCTATCTTTTTCCCCCTCTAATTCATGATTGCATGATGCCTTTCCCTGAGTAGTTGATCTGCACCACCCCTTTCCCTTTTCTTTTTCTAATCTCCTTTCTTTGGCAAATGCTGACACTTAACGCCTTATCGATCAGAATAAGCAATGTTCAGAGGAATTAACAGATTGTTGTTATCCTCGTAATCGTAGTTCAGATAGGGTGGAAATATAGTTCCTTGTACATGTGATCCAAATCTGTCAAAATCTGGATATTGAACTACTGTGTGCTCCATTTCACCCATGATTTAGGGATGATTAAAATCGACTTCCTTTCCAGTGACTCCATGGCAAACACAAACATTTTTTAAGAGGTAATACAAATCCAAGCATATACGTCTTGTTCAAACTCAGATCGAAATCGCTTGTCGATCAAAAGATGAGAAGAATCGAATTGGAGTTATGCATAATTGCATATACAGCACATGCAGCATGTACATTTGGCCGAACTTCACTTGTGTTATCTCCACGCTATGTACAAATTACAAAAAATACGTACGGAGTATTGGTGAAAACGCTGCAACACCACGAAGAAGTGCGAAAAATAGAAGAAAAAGAAAAGCGAAAAAAGAAGAAGATGGAATTAGAAACAGATACGCATCGCTCAGCATTCAGCAACCACAAGATAAAAAAGGGATCGAGATGAGATCGAGAAGAAATAAGAAACATGAGTCGCATCAGCGACCTGCCGACCACTTATCGGCGGCATTGGCGATGGCGACGGCGGCGTGGGGCGCGGGGCGGCGGCCGTCGTCGAAGTTCTTGGCGTAGCTGGCGGCGTCGTAGCCGAACGTGATGGGCCTGGAAGCCGCCGTCGGGGAGCTGCAGATGCACTTGGTCTCTTGCGCCAGCCGCCTGAGCAGCTTCCGCCACGCGCGGTGCCCGCACCAGCCAACGGCCGGGCTGACGTCGCGCGACGCGAGCTGCAACTGCCGGACGATGGCGGTGCCGCGGCGCCTGACGGCTGGCCGCCACGGGGGGGAGGAGGGCATGCAGCCCGACTGGTTGACGGGGCGCGGTGGCACGGATGGGTCAGTGGCGCCCGTGCCCATGGCTTCGCTGTGGTAGTGCAGGGGGGACGGAGTGGGAGAGGTTTTCCTAGCGGTTACACGGGACGATGGAGAGATGTTTATACTCTATATATCATGTTCTATATATAATGAGAAAATAGCGGTTTTTATGAAGTTATCGAATAGACAAGTGAAAGATCGAGAGTATTGAGAAGAGTTTGGTGGTGTTTATTTTAAGTTGAGAAAATAACTATTCTTGTGGAGTGGTAGAATAGGCATGCATCGGAAGGTTTATGATATTTTTAGATAATAGCGATTTTTGTGGAACCGTAGAATGCATGTCTAGATGCGCCGAAGTTTAAGATATTTTGATATTTCTGTGGAGATGTGAACTAAATATGTGTTACTTATGACGATTATGTTCTTATCCACTTATTTTTATACTATTATATAAAATATTAAGTATTCTTAGGATGACTATATTGTGTGAAAAATCTTTTCATTTAGCATCTAGAATAGTTTCTTGTATGCATCGTGGTCGGGATTTGTGCATCTTTCATTAGGCAATGTATACAAGCATTGCCCTCAGTTTATTTATATATGATCACGTCAATATGTCGTATTCCACGTGCAGTTGCAGCTTGATCAGAGTAAAAGAGGTCCTGCTCCTACACGAGCTGGGAGATCATGTGGGTTGAGTCCACCAAATATATATAATCCCCCGATGGATTTGTCTGCGTTTCCACCATAATTTGTAGGCACATCACGGCGAACTAAGCTTGTTTATAAGTCAGTGGTTGGTGCATTCTACGCAGGTTACGAACTGCAATAGCTCGTTTACGGGTGCTCCTCTCTTCTGTCTTCCCGATGTCACGAGGAATGATGAATTAGTCGTGCATGTAGGATTCTCGATGCCAGCGGCAAGTCGCCACATGGGAGTAACCAACAACTGTCGACCCAAATATTCAGGACCCGTCTAGATGGCCGGTCGACCACAAGATTGCCGGTACAAATGGAATAAACGAAATGGAGACATGCAACATTCAGAAACCTATAAGAAAACCCTGCTCAAAATGTCATTTCCCATGTATTTATCCATGTTTTGGAGGACATATCATGCCATCATCCATATTTACTTTGATACTGGATTGTCATCACGGAGGGAATATCACTATCTCCAGGTGAACAGAGCTCAGGTTTCTGCTGGTGATATAAATTTGCCATTTGTTGTCTACTTGAGTAAACTGGTTATACACAACTGAGGCAACGGTAGTAAACAAGCTGAGATAGATAGGTGCCTGTAGGTGCCTGCCTGCCTGTCGCAGGTTTAAAGCTACCAAACAATTTCCGTGTGATCAGAAAGATTTGGTGTTAGCAACTAGTGAAGATCTTCGAGTACATAACATTTCCATCATAAATTAGACGAAGAGAAAATATCACTTGCTAGTTTCATAAACTAAAATGAGTATACAAGAAAGAAATGAAGGGCACGGAAAATCTGAAAGAGGGAAAACTGACAGCCAAACCATGAAAACGCTCATTTCTATGGCTATTTACATTTGTTACTGCTTCAAACCTTACCCAATCTCAGTTCTACTGGATAAACGCATAATGTGCACTCCATTGAGAACCTTGCTACATCCACCAGCAATTCCATTGTTTCCATGACTAAAATCACCTTGAAGTAGAAATTTCAGATCCATCTTGTACTCGCCAATCGTCAGATAGCTAGTAGATGCCAGTGTGACTGGTGTGTTGGTAAAAGCCCCAGCACATTAAGCAGACTGAAAAGTTTCCACATCAACGGTTTGTCTTCAAGTTAAATCGGGCTTGACTTGAGGGCCTACTCGTCGAGAAATTTTTTATAAGTCCAGCTGCTATAGTATCATCGGTGTTTGGTGAGCATGTTTAACCCTCTGAACAATTTAACCCAAAGAATATAATATTTGGAGTACCTTGTTAGAGGATGTAACAGCAGTCCACTGCGGATCCTGTGTAGTGGATGGTCTGTCCCTGAACAAAGTAACCACTCTTGATTGTGTGGGCCTTTCTACTGTCTGCCGATGAGGCATATCTCTCATAACCCATAAAACAAATCCTGATGGCACTGACGAACCTACAAAAAAAATTCAAATCAACAGAGAGGTTTCATTAGAACTCAGTAAAATTAAGAAGTAGCCGTGTCTAGTGCTTTTTTGTGAATGGAATAATCCGAGGGCAATAAACAGATCAACAGAAAAAAGAGCAAGGATAACATATCAACAATAATACTACCATACACCATATCTTGTACTTTCGTAACATTAATTTGATTGCTCGGATGCCAAGTAGAGTTCATTTGCTGTGCCTAGCAATTTCCATTGTTGCAGTTAAATACACCAGATGACTAATCTTTACTTGTTGTGGACCCTTTCTATGGAAAGGCATACAAGAGGAGACCGAAACCAACACATCAAGCCCTCCCGGCCACTTCTGGTTCAGCCGAACCAAAGGAGGACTAATTGCATAGTTAGCTATTAGAGATAAGTTAGAGTATCCCTTTCCAGATATGGTAGGTTACCAGTTAATTCCCTTCAGGACTCTCAGGAATTAGGAAGATGATTCGTATTAGGAAAGGGACATGCTAGAGTTCGCATCTGCTAAGAAGGTCCAGCATCCACTATACAAGGATGCAATGTAACCCCATTGAACTCAAGCAAGAATAATCAAAGTACCTTCAGTAGCCGTGGCCATCAGAGCCTCCTGTCACGGCGCACCGTGATCGGGAGGGCGATCGCTCGCCTCCTATCCCTCGCTATCCCCTGCATTCTAATCCGCAATCTCACGACCAGCTTTTTCCTCCCCTCGCTCGACACCGAAAGCCACGCCATATCATTACTATTATAAAAAAGACTTGGTGGTGATGGTGAATCTATCATCCACCTTCTCACATCTTGAGTTGGTGGGATTTTTGTGTGGATAAATATGTGCATAAGAAACTTTCATTTGTAGGAATAAGTACCTTATGCATATTGGTTTTCTAAGTTTATAACTTATATTAAGTTTATTTGAAATCCGTTGCAATGTACGTGCACTCGACTAGTTATTGTAAGTACAAGTTTGATAACTTTTACGTCAATAGTTGGCACTTGGCACCCACTAGGTAAGGGGAACTGAACTACAGAGCTAGCAATAAGCTGATATCATAAAGACAGGAATAAAAGAAATTCACATAAACACACATACAAAAGTGTAAAAGAAGACAAATGCTCTTGAAAAAATTATTAATCTATACCAAACACCAAAAAAATCTTCAGCGGCCCCACAGGACAGAAATAAATATATACTATTTGACCCCAAAATTGGGTGCACCAGTACAGTCATATAATCCAATAAGCAACATAGTTGTAACAAGAAGGACTACTGACAGAGGTTGAGTACTTCAATCAGGTATTGTGGCCGTAATCATTAGATCAAGACCAGTTTCAACCTAGGGGGTGTGAGGGATGAAATGCTGTCTGCATAATTAACCTACATCTACCACCACAGTACCATACTTTCCTCCTTTCACTAACTTCCAGTGTAAACAACTTAACTCCCTAAATCACATATTCACATGTATGCTTCCAGGCGGGAGCATGCCCACAAGAAGAAATGCATGCACCATCCAGCCTAGAAGCATATGCACAAATACCTGATCCATTAATACCACGTCCTACCACTTTTGCCCATGGCATGAAAATGGCAACTTGAACTACATTTAATAAAAAGCCATAGTTCACTTTAGTGTTATTTATAGGCATAAAGCAACATAAAGATACCTATTAAATAATATAAAAACAATATAACAGCATTGTTGATGATGTCCGCATCTGTTGAGTACCAATACAAAAGCACCTGCGACGAGATGTATAGCAAATTGGAAGTCACTTAACAATTTAACTGCCAGTTCATGTATTATGTGAACTCTTATTGTATAATTGAACTTACTGGAACATTAGTAACGAGTGCTAGTACAGCAGAAGACGAGAAACATATCAGCGAGACAGCAGCTAAACTGGCAACCTGCAGAGAAGCAAGCATTGACAATTTATATGGAAGAGCACATTGCTCAAAGATGATAGCTTATTTTAAAAAATCCCATATTCTCTTAGATCAGTGAAGTTTTACCATCTAATCCTGTTAAGCAATGGAAAAGAGACTTCAACATATATATGTTTTATAAGGTAGAACCGAAGAAGTTAATCAGTCTAATGTTTTTTTGCTGTCATAGAGAATTAGAGATCTGAAAGAGTAGAATCCTCCAGAAAATTTCAGATAAACTGAACAATCCTTGCAAAAAATATGCATATTTTGCATATTTTTTGGGTAAGTTACACTACATTCACATATAAGACTGTGTGTTTGAAATCTGGGTTTAAACAATATGCATGTGTTAAAAATGAGATCTGAAAGTACAGAATGTTGCATCTATATCAGAACTCAAAGCTCTAAAACAACTGTTACTTTTCTTATAGGAAAGCAATTGTTACTGTTGAATGACTGTCGCCCATATGTTGAAGTTGAACACTTGAACTCAATGATATATTGATAATTTGATATATAGGATTGTAATTAGCTTGCTTTCTCATGATTACATATAACATTAAATCCAGTAAATGATAAAGTAGAGAAAGAGAAATGCAAGCCACATGCAGAATGATCCCAGGAGAAATATACCTTCCTCTTCTCAGTTGATACAGTTTCAGAACGCACTTTGCTCATCTTCAAGAATAACAATGCACCTTAACATGATCATAGAACCAAAAAGACACAGCCAAGCCAAGAACATGTTAAAACCCTGAAGCCTCACATTCCTTAATTCAAGATGTACATGGGAGCATCTACTACTAGTAGCAGACGAATGCCGGAAAATTTAGCAAGATGGACAAGGAACTAGATAGAAACTTAATTAGAACTATAAGACTTAATCTACTGGGACAAATACAAGAAAATAAAAGGAAGATAATCTTAGGATGAAACAGTGGACTAGAAACAAACGGCATGTCTATATAAACTTCCTGAATTAACATCTAGGACAAAATTGTGACATGCTGTACATCTAGACAATACTATATGCTTACCATAACATGCCAGAGCACCGCCAAGTATAAGAACAACTACTGAAAATACATCCAAATAAACCTGCAAAATAAAATGTTTGGCTAACGTCTATAAAGCAATCAAGTTACAACTAAATAAGTGATTATATAACTATTGCTGGAATTCGTGAAAATTGTGAATTCATCAAGCTAGTGAAAAAATTACTAATATAAAATGTGTGATAAACATAAGAAGACATGCAAGTCACTATTATTCCAAAACTGGTAGAGAAGACGATTTTTAATAGAAACTCCCATAGTTATAGCATGAGAAAGAATATAAACAGAACATTTAAGATTTGTTAATATAAACAGAACATTTAAGATTTGTTACTCAGCAACATAATTATTGGATCATCTCTAACAATTTGTAATTTAATAAAATACCATCCTAATGTCCAAAGAAACCTGGTCCAAAATATCATAATACAACTTGTGCAGACCACAACCTAGAGTAGATGCAGTTTGGGTTGCACAACAGACACTTAACTTTGCAGTGTTGACGTACAAAAGTTTCAGAACTCATTTGAGATAAATATGCTAGTTTTTCTTTATTTGACTGAAAGCAGAAACATAATGTACAAAATAGGTGCAGAAATGCATGGGCACATATGCAACAGGATTCAAGACGAAAAAAAAATGTATGCAGGGAACAGAAGATAGGCCTTGAATGGATGAGAAGCAGGATTGCCTAAGATTTCTATATATGAACTTTCTGTTTTCCTCTTTTTTTTACAGGGGCTTTCTGGGTATTATTGACAAGCTTATCATTTTATTCCTTCGCCATAGTCTGTTGGATATGGGTTTATAAGAATACTACATTTACCAGTCTCTGCAAGATTTCTCTTTTTCTTGTGCATTAATTGCAACACATTGAGGCTATAAACCTTGATTAAAAAAATTATATGATATATATTATAGCAAAATGAAGCATAGAGGAATAACCAAGCAAGATACAATAATTTGCTAATCCTTCATACCCTTTTTAGTAGTGATGAATCAATAGGATTTTCTCCTCTACCCACCCAGATGAGGATGGCAAAGGTGAACATAACAACAAACGACAGTACAAGCACCTGCACGGAAAAAATATTATTAGGTCGGTGATTGGTTCTGCTTAACAGATACTACTATATCATGGTAGAAGCATTATATGATTGAAGATGACAAAACAAAATTTTCTCCAAGCACCACGGTCTAATGTATAAAAAAGGTAAATAGCCAGCAATAATCTGCATGAGCGAGGAAAAATATGGTGAAGTATTAAATTATAATGATGGAAAAAACTTACCAAAATCACAAATTTTTGCCGGCTTCCAAGCTGTATTCCTGAGCAACACCTCCGACGGACATCAACAGGACGGATGCCAGGTTTAGTTTTTGTTCTGTCTAGTAAAGCTTCATGGTGACTCCTTACATCATCTTCATCTTCATCATTTGTCTGATGACAAAGGTCAACCCTGTAAGACCATTATTTTTAGAAACATAAAAGTGAAAAGCATTTGCAACTATGAAAGGAAAAGGAGAGAGCAGGAAAGTGTAACATCAAGACATCATCACACCATCATGAAACTTGACTGTTAAGCAGAGCAAGGAAAATCTAAAAGGGTTTGTGTTATTTTGCGAGCATAACAGCACGATTTTTTGAGGCACCAACATATGATAATTGCTGCTGTAGTTACCCCCCTCCTCACTCCTCAGCCCCACGACACAGGTCATTTTAGAGTTGTTGGGAGCGACACAAGTTGAGGAAGAGATGACCGCCATTTGACGGAACGACGTCTATGAGAGAGAGAGAGAGAGAGAGAGAGAGAGAGAGCTTGACAAAAGCATTTTTATACAGATTTGGGCCTCGGGATGAGGCCTTACTCCTGTTGGTGCACCCTCACCATACGTCGGGCCTCAAGGTGAGGGGGTCCCAAAGGCACACCTATTGTAGTGACAGGTGAGTATTTTGTACTGATATGAGATGTGTTACAACTCACAATTGAGTTAAAAGTGGTAGCTATATGCCTCTGGCCTGTACAAAAGACGAGAGTAAACCCAAGTGAAGTAAATGAAGCAAGAGTAATAATGTCTTCTATATCAATGATGAGCAGGCCCCTTTTTAGGTCTTCACGATGTGGTACTGTGGCAGCTTGTCACTAGGTCCCAAAATGGAGAAGCAATGTATAGGTCGGGGTCACCTCGAATGTACCTTTGAGTGAGTTCAAGTTAGTACAGCCCAAACCCGGCCTAGATGTAGCGGTTATCTCCAACAACTTTGGCAGAGTTACGCATTTTAAAGTTTCTCAATGGTATTTACATCTGGATATTATCTTACATGTCAACTTTGGTCAGTGAACAGCGCTATTTTTTAACTTAACTGTGGCAGGTCAAAACTCTTACAGATTAGTACATATGATGCATATATTAACTAGAAACTCTCAATATGGGATGTAGGCCCTTGCTCATCCTACTAATGGGTCATGATTAAAAGCATGAATTACCATCAACAGAGAGATTCTATCCTATGGTCCTGCTAAGCAGTTGTCGGCATCAGCATGTTCTAGGATCACCCGCTAAAGGATCGTTCTTTTAAGGAACACCGGCCATCTGCTTAAGAGGGTAATCTCAACAAGGATAGTTAAGAGGGTAATCTCAACAAGGATAGTGTCGACAAATTACTGCTGATTTTATGAAGTAAATGCAAGAGACACAACACACAGGATACTCAAAGGAGACAAAATGTTTTTTAAACAGGTTCAGGCCTTCTTTGGAGAGAATAAGAATCCTACTCTTGTATTCTTGTATTGAATGTGTGTTACAATGGGGTGCACACTATTCAACATGAACAGTGTGCATCTAAGACTACTATTGAGTAATGTCTTGTGTCTTGTCTTGCGATCCCCCCTTCTCTGTCGTCCGGTGCCCTCCTTATATAGCGTCGAAGAGGTGGCAGTTGTTGCCCGTAAAGAGACGCATCGTCGGTTCCTGCTATCCTCATGTGTTGTACAGTTGTTGTCAGCGAAGCATTCCTTAAATGCAGTATCGAATGTTTATTGTGACAGGGAAAGAGATTGTGTGGTTATGTCAGGGAGACAAGGGCGCACATTCTTTTCCATTTACTGCACGTAATAAGTTACGGTAAGCATGTCACCCGGTCGGGCAGTTTGAGCCCACATGCCTGACCATGGGCTCTTATGACCGGGGGGTGGCCGATGCTTGATATGGTCTACACATATTCTCCCCGACCAGGGGTACACGTAAAGGCTATCTGACTATATTTTGTTCTAACAGTACTGTAGATGGTAAGCTATTTATTACAGATTATTTAATCCTCGTCAGATAGTAAGATGATTTGCCAACAGTGAAAAAACTAATGAGAAGATCCAGTTTTCTCATCCAGTGTCAATCAGGTACACTGTTTTCTTTTTTTCCTCAGATGGTTCAACTGGTGATTACATAGAGCTAAGCTACAGCTGTACAGCTGTAGAATGACTAGGTTGGGATTATAGAATTAAGAGGGAAGAGAGGATTAAAGTAGTCTGATAAACAATCTGGCTCCTTTGACTGATCATTAGCATTTCTTCTTGGGTTATGTGCTATGCTCTCCAATTGACCTTCCTTTCAAAGAGATATATCAAACATAGTACAAATGTATGGGAACACCAAAGGAAATCTTTATGATTGGTAATCTTAGCAGCTAGCAAAGTTACATGTATAATGCGGCTAACTAGGCACCAAAAGATATTCTTGCTGACTCACCAGAATGACAGCAGTAGTAGAAAAGAAGCAAGAAGCAATATCTGTGGGCTAGCTGCAAAATAACGAGAACGTGCAACTCTTAGATGATTGGAAAACAACATAAGAGGAAAGGTCTTGTAGCGGAAGAGGATAAAAGTGGAAGGACATTAGTAAAGCTAAACATCAAGGACAACATACCCATGAGAACAAATCCACATCCATGTACCCAACAAAGCCATCTCTCACAAGTAGCAATGATGGTAGACATGAAATACACAAGGAATACTGCCACAGGTTTAAAAGAAAGTAATTCAGTAGTAATGATGGTAGTCATGAAATATGCAAGGAAACACAGTCAAAGGATTGAAAAAAGAAAGTATATATGGTTATCCTAATCCATTGCTAGAGCTACTACAAGTACTTTATTATGAAAATACTTAGTTAATATTGAAAAGCGTTCGGCAGGAACTATGGCAATTCCACTTATGAAGGACACCCTAGTTGACAGCAAAGGAATAGGATGACTAAAATAACATTCTTCTGTCTACAAAGTTACAAGTTAGTTTATAATTAAGTCTGCACTAATATTGAAAAGCATTCTGCAGGAACTATGACAACTCCACTTATGAAGGACATACTGGATGACAGCGAAGTAACAGCATGATTAAAATAACATGTTTCTGTCTACGAAGTTACAAGTCAGTTTACAATTAATTCTGCTCTAATTAACACAGTCATCCGCTATCAAGTTACTCTGCGCGTATTAAACCTATTTAAGGACAGACACAACAGAGCTGCAGTAAGAGAATGGCAACAAGAAAAAAGAATCAACTTCTATTTCTCAATCGATCTTTCAAAACAGGTTATACATAGTTCCACTATTCTTTATGTGTATTGGACGTTAGTACAGCAGTTTTACTTACATTCCATTATCAGCAAAAAAAAATGTTAAAAAAAAACACTAGCTCTATTATCACTGTTACCGCTCCAGCAATAAAGTTAGCGTTAATTAAAACTTGAATAGTAGCAACCATCTAGAATACCTACGGCAGTCATTAACTAATAACTACGTGAGGCAGAAATTTCCAGTCCACAACAATGGCAAACAATAAAGAGGCCTCAGGTGTAAAAATGGTAAACAAAAAGCATATATTGTACTAATACGTTATACGTGTCTCACCGATGTTGCATAGGCCAATCATAAAATGGAATATCTGCAAGAGATTTAAGCATACATCATTAAAGATCTGGTAGCTGAGCTCATAGCTCAAAGGGAAACAAAGGTCAAGCACCAATTTATCGATTTAAGTCATAATCACGAGCTTCCATCTTAAACGTCATTAACCCAAGTATTGATGTAAAATATGGCATACCAAGGAACCTTGTCGTAGTTTCTTTCAAAATAAATAGGGACCGCAAAATGTACTGTCGTTTGACAATCTATAGCAATATTTACTTCATGACACAGTAACATGCTTACTTCATGACACAGTAACATGCTTACACATCAGCAGCAGCATACCTAAATGGAGCCATTTTTGGCACGAATATTCCAAAATTTAAACAAAAGGCAATATTGTGATATGTCCATATTTTAGAATTACACGAGTTAAAATAAATGCAAACTGAACTTAAATAAAGTGGGATATTACAAATAGTAACAAAATATGGTATCCTAAATGACTAACAGAAACGGAAAGAGTAGAAATAAAATAAAATAAAAAATAAGCCAGTCCCTCCCATTTTAACTACAAGCAAGGATTATGGGGAAGGTGGCGAAAGCTTAGTATGAAGTTTGAGCTATCCAAAGTGTAAAAAGAGGATATAGAGTTTTTGGTCTGGGTCATTTTTAAGCCTCAAATCGTCAAATGGAAGTGATTAGATAGAGAACTAAGTAAAAAATTCCATTTCAAAATTTAAAACTTAAAATGGACCTAGCCGCATATTTCCAAGTTTAAGGACCAAATAAGTACTTATCCATGATAGTTATAGAGACATTAGCTAGGGCAAGCATAAAGTCCTTACAAAACAAAACAACATATCAGACAGTTGCACAGCATGAACAAAAGCACATAGGAATTTCACATACCTTTTGCCGAGTCCATCCATGTTGCTTATTGTGCCTGTGAATTCTTGCTAACTGCGAAATTACAAGTACAGTGATCCTTAGTAATGGGATTTACCATATCAGATTCAAATAACGGATTTAGGTTCATTGGAAATGGCAACTGGTCAGTAATAACACTATGTGTACATAATATTGTGGATACAAGCAAAAAACTACATACTCCACTATGATAAAGCGCCCCCCACCACCACCACCATCTAGGATCACCACAGCAACACTTTGGTGAACAAGTACCATGCCGGAATCTCTAGATGAACAGCAACACAACAACTCATGTAGCTGGCTTATCCCATGGCTACCGGAACGAGCAAACTTATCAAACACAAAAGCCCGTGATCCCCTGCATGGGCGGCGCCAGGGGGGTGCCCCTGGTGCACGGGCACCCCAAAAAATAAATACAAAAAAATTATTTTTTTTAATTAGGTATAAGCACTCAGCAGTTGGACACTTGGGCTGACCATTTCAACAATTCAGCCCACCAAGCCACCAACTAGAGCAAGTCGCCAGGCACTGAGGCACCTGCACCCACACCTTCCTAAGTCATTGTACAATCGATTACAGAGAGTACTATCACAAAAGACTAGTTGTAGAAGCTAGTGAAGAATGTTTTGGTTCTCGGCGCAGCCTTTTGTTCCTGTCGTGGTGTCATCTCGGCTAGCTACAATCGCATGTGCGTATGGAGCAACTTCCATTTTTCTCACATTCATATTATTATGCAAGCTATTTCCCAAATTGATAACTATAGTAATGACATACGAAAAAATACTAGTAGATAATTTTCTCTGTTCTTTTTTTTCTTGACGTTTTTTTACTTCAAATTCCTGTCTTCATTGGGCGATGCGTAGTTTGAACCAGGGAAAACTTTTTCGATGAAATTTTGGTGGTTACCGGCGAAAATCGGATTTACTAGACCCATCTGGTAAAATTTCCAACTGGCCAAAAAAAATTCAGATTTGCTAGTTTTTTTTACAAATATAAAGAAATTTTGTAACCATATGCAAACACAATATTGCAAACACCCTTAGTCTTGAAGAGGTTGGTTTTGGGTTCGAACCTTAGCTATGCATTTTTTTCTATATTTTTTATTTGAAGTTCATAAAAAAAATCAAATTTTGATTCGAAAATTTCAGCCGAAATAAATCCGAAAATTCTGGCAACCACCGGTAACCGGGTTCGCTAGGCTCTGAATTTTTTTTCCCCAACCGATAGATTTTTCCCTGGTTTGAACTAATCGTACCCGGTATTGCTTTGTGTGCACCCCCAACACCAAATTCCTAGCTCCGCCGCTGATCCCCTGCTACCTGTCCTGCTTTCACCCGACGGCCAACATACATCGCCTGCCCGTCCTTCACTCCCTATCCGCCATTAATCACAAGCAGAGCAACAATACGGGACACCAGATCGAATCGACGCACCTGCACGAAGGCGGCGGCGGCAATGGCGGCGTCGATGACAGCGAGCGCGGACTCAGCGGCGATAATCGGCAGCGGCAGGCAGCCCCCGCCGTCTCCAGCGGCGGTGGCGGAGGCGCGAAAGAGTCCGTAGCGGCCCATGCCGGCGGACGAGGAGCGGATGCGGCGGCGGCGGATCAACGCGCGGCGGGGGCAAGTGGGCCGTGCATCTCGCGGAGGGTCGGGAGGCCCAGGGCTAGGGTTTGGTGGGGGCTTGAGGCGGAGAAGAGCTCGACAGCCTCGACCGGAGGAGGAGGAAGCGGGGGTGGAGGTGGAGGAGGAATTGACTGGAGGAGGCAACACCTGTTGGATTGGAAAGCGCCCGAGACCTTGGTTCGACCCTGGTGCGGGCCAAAAGTCTAATCCAACGGATGTTCGGCTGATCCCGCCTCGGGATGCGAATATGGGGCATCGGATCACTTATCACTGTTCGTTCATCCGCTATCAGTGCCCAGGGGCGAAAAATCCAAAAAAGGGATTTAACGTATGTCAATTTGTTCAAGTTTTATTAGGGTTTAGGGCTACAAACTATAGATAATATTGGGTTTTCCAGATAGAACACCGGGATTACATTGCGAGGAAGGGCTAAATGAATCATCAGCAATCGCACTTTATACAAAGTCCAGGACTTTGGTCAAGCCATAACATTTGGACCTCCTCTTGGAAAGACATGTCATACGACGGTAGCACATGTGCTACATTGTTATGTTTAGAAGGCTCTGTTTATAGAAACTGAATAAATGTAAAGTTGGAATATTTTGTTTTCAGTAGTTCTCAGTTAGGGTACAATGCAGCAGAAAGCACTTCAGTTGTCGCACATAGAGAGTAGTTTTTTTTTTGTTGCAGTAAAAACATCTAGATAGATTATAGGGAATCGATACTGTTCTAGTTGTTTCCCACTCACTACCCACTACCAACCCACCTCCCTCCCTTGTAGCTCTCCTCAGCGACACACCCGCACCTCACACGCCTCCACACACGAGCCTTCTCTAAGGCAAAATCAACGCCATGGGATTCCCCGTCGGGTACTCGGAGCCGCTCCTCCTGCGGGTGTTCCTCCTCCTCAGCCACCTCCACCGCTTTCTCCTTTGGGCCTTCTACACGGTCGGCCTCATCGACCTCAGCGGCAACCCGACGGTGGCCACGGTGCAGGAGCTGCAGGGGCACGCGCACGGGGGTGGCCTCGCTGCAGCACCGCCGCCCTGAGTTCCGGGCACTGCCGACGATGGTCATCGAGGAGGCGCTACCCGTGCTGTGGTTCGACGAGCTGGTGGTGTCCGCGCTGGCGGTGTGCGGAGACGGCGATTGCGCGGTATGCTTGTATGGTTCTGGCTTAGGTTCATTGAGTTGGTTCTTGATTTTATCCCGATTGGAAAAAAATGTTGCGATCATCGAAAAAAAATATTGCATATTGTTATTTGAGATGTTACGCCTCGTTGAAAAAATGTTGCGACTATCGAAAAAAAATATTGCATCCTGTTCACGGTGATGTTGCAAGATTTTTTTCTTATGTTCGGACTATACTTCATATTCTCCCCTAATCTTGCACATGAATTCTGAGATGTTGCATCTTTTTTTCGATATGTTGGCGTCCACCAGATGTTTGTGTTGTTTTGATTATGAGAATGTTTGTTTGAGTTGATTATAAGATTTTTGAGATAATGTTGTATATGATTGTTTGATATGTTGCAATAAGTGGGGAAAAAATTGCATCATTTTTTCTATGTGTTGCACCAGACCGTACGATGGGAGGCTATGATACGATGCAAAGCCTCCTATCGTACGTTCGAACCGTAGTTGCACCGTAAATTATATTCATTATGCGTACCTTGAGGGCTACCCTATCCAAATTTGACTCTCTGTAATGACGTAGTGTAAATATAAGGGTACGTTTGATTCAGGTAAATGTTTGTATAGGCTATCAGTTATTCAACCCAACATCTTTTCCCGCTTTCAATTGTCATGTTGTCTTTGCAATAATAGTTGATGCAACAGTTCAGAAGGAGCCATGGATTATATGGTGTGAATGCATTCTATTCACGAGATTCGGAAAATAAGTAATATCAACGTAAATATGAAAGCAAACCAAATAGAAAGAAAAATGGCCATGCTAAAGTCAACAATGAGATCTTGTATGGTTGTTTATGTATGATAGATTTTCAAATTACCACTCAACATATATTTTAAAGTTGCGAGAGAACAAAGTGGTATTTTAGACATAAAAACATTTCTAGATGTACTATATAGTCTTTTTCCTTTGAATTTTCTTGATGTTTATCATTAGTGCTAATATTTATAGCAAATTATTTAATAAAAAAATAGGTATCCAAATGAACCAAATTTAAACCGTACACAGTTTTTTTGCTTCTTTCAATCTGTTTTTTTTTATGTTCAAAAGCCAAGGGAACTTAACAAAATGTACGAGACCAATCTTTTTAATTGAATTTGGTACTATGTAGTGGGGTGGGGTGGGGGCGCAAAAGGACAACATTAGCGAAGCTCAATGATTATACTAGTTGTTTACTAACCATGTCTTGCTTATTGAATTATGTGAAAATTAAGTGATAGGTTCAAACACATCTTATTTCATATAATTAAAAATCATCAACGTAGAGAAATTAAGTTGGTTAGTTTATATTGGTAACCAAAGTGAGCATATACAATGGACCTAATGGAGTATACTTGTGGTAATTTTTGATAATCATACTATTTCATGTAAGATTTATGTAAAATTCTTGCAAAATTCAAGTATTTCAAATAGGGCTCCTATTTCTTTTCATCAGGATGGAAATCCAATAAGCTCACGCTGTTGTCCCACTTGATGTTTTGTTTTACTAATGTTTGCAACATATATGCCTGATAAAACACAAGTATTTTGACCTCTTTTAAGCGTATGTAGGCAACCTCCTCCACTGCAGAAATATAAATTAAAGTAATGCAATGTTAATTCTTAAGTTGGAAATAGATTTCTGCAGTGGAAGAGCAACAAGGCCGAAAAGGGTTGTGGCCTCCCTTCCGATTTTTTTAGGGCCTGTGTGTGTGTGTGTGGGGTGGGTGGGTGGGTGGGTGTGTGTGGGGGTGGGGGGGGGGCATCTATGTACTTGTCCCAATATTTGACCCACTCTGACTACTGAGAAAAGCAACTTAGCACTACAGTGACACCATACACTCTCTCCCTACCTCTTCTTCGGTTATTCCCTTATTCCCTAATGTCTACCATTTTTTAGTCATTAGGTCACAAGTGCTTCCCCTCTCTATAACAAGCCGGTGGGATAAGCGACTCGGCGACTCCTACGGTGGGCGGCGGTCCGGCCGACAGGCGGCGGTCGGCGCCTCAGCGGCTTCTTGCCATCTCGCCATTTGTGAGCTTCCAATCAGGCAACAAGAACGGGGCTATGCATTCTGAGTTTTCTAATCTTGCTTCATCTCTTATACTGCTATAGTTTCATCTGAGCCAATAAACTAGTTTAAATTTCTTATAAATGGGAGAGCCAAGGTTGATTGGGGTTTATGCTAATTAGGTCTTAATTTGGATAGGCGTGTTGTAGACATTGATGGTTTGTATTTTAGAGGAGAGCATCTGTTAGAAATTGGCACCGATTGAGAAGGTACAAATTTTTCTAAAGAATCATATCTTAGACGTTATCTTAGTTGATATACTTTGCTAACTGTATGTTTCAATTTAGGTAACAATGGTTTAAGAGAAAACTATTTATTCATTTTTCAAAAGGAAAAGAGATGAAGCAGTTGCGAAAGATCCTCCTATGCACTTATGTTTTGGTATAGTTCTTTTCGCTTTAGAGTAATTTCTTCGTATAGTTGCTCTGATGTGATATTTTGTGACCCAAATATGAACAAGATCAGTTTCTAATTAATGCTTCCTTGATTATAACTAGCAGGTGTCCTGCGCATTTGTGCAACTATATTTCAAAGTTTGTATAAATAATTGGTAATATAATTACATATCTTATAGGCTACTTAGACTTTTAAAATATCTGAAACATTGGAAATAACAATAAAAAAATTAAAAAAAATTACAACCCGAGGAACATAATTGAAGTATGTACTTTCATATAAAAAAATTATTGAGCGTAATAAGTTATTGGGGTTCTTAGAAACTAACAACTCTTCATCATGCACAGATCATGTAGTTTCATGCCCTATTTTTACTCTATTAGTTCCCCCCAAATTGTATACATGCACATGTACCTCTATTTAATCTCAAGCAATACGTGGATTATGTATGCGATAAATTATCTTATTTGTTTACATGGTATAATATATTAGAGCACTTTGCTGGCGTATACACCAATGCACCATGGGCGATCTATCTTGAACTTATCTTCTCTCACACACCGGCTACCTCATCAAACCGTGTGGCTTCTATCTCATCTCGTCGTCATAGTTTTTTTTTTGCTTCAACCTCCAATAGTAAGCCCAAATCTTGATCGACCCCTCTCAGCTGCTACCCCTTCCAGTACAATACTTTACACATAGTTATCTTCAACTTCTCCATAATTATTGCTTAATGCTAACCATTGCGGCATCAATACGCATACACATGCAACTGTCGCCGATCCCAGGTGGGGACACATATCACGCTCTCTCTGGTGACAGAAGCATATTCTCTACAATTGCACCATCTCTACTATAAGCTTTTTGCTCCCCTGCCTCTATACGCTCGTATTTCTATTCGTACAGATGCATGCGTGATGTTATACATGCTCGACGTTCTGTTCTCTCGTATTAATCGCTCATCTTCACTAACGTTGGCTAACTCAACATTGTGGCTTCCCAACTAACCGTGGTGATCTCCCATATTCATTAATATCGGCATGTCTGCTTTAGTTGTTGTCTAATGATATGAAGAATCTTTCGCCATCACCAGCGACAACGTACCTCTCACTAGTAATAGCACGCTCCTAGCTACCTGATGGCACCATATCGTCTATAGTTCATCTTCAATGCAAAGTTTTATCTCCTCTCTATCAGGCCTTCCCTATTATCAAGTTTATTTAGCCATTAACTTCTTCAACAATGTTGACGCTCACTACTTGTCATCGTAGCCCTTGGCTTCTTCAACACATGATTTTCTTTTTTAATGGCCCCGGTGAGCAGCACTATATTGTCCTCAGCTCCATCATCGCTGCCTCGGCTCTTCGCTTTCCCGTAGATCAATGTCTTCTTGCAATATAGATTGATGTCATTGCACTATTTCGTGGTCTCCTCCGACACTATTCGTGTTATCCGCGTTAAACCTTGTATTTTCTAATCAAAATTTTAGTTATTATTTTTATTTTATAGGAAGCAACAATAGAAATATGTGATCTTGAGAGCGAATGTGGTGGTTTCTTTTGTGTCTCTCCCGACACCATTCGTGACATCCTCATTATAAATTTTTTATTCAACATTTCAACTATTTTTATTTGAGTTCGTATACAAATTAAATTGCTAAATTAATGTAATTTATGCAGAATTTTAGTTATTTGGGGATTTTATTTCGTAATACGTATATAAATTAAATTTCAAATTTTCTTTTATTTTTTATTCCAAATTTTAGTTCTTTTTTCTTGGAATTCATATCAGATTCCAATTGCTATTTTTTTTTTGAATTATAGTTATTTAGGGATTTTACTTTGGAATTTGGAACTCATATTGAAACCAAATTACATATTTTATTTTATTTTATTCAGAATTTCAATTATTTTTTGGGTTGTATTTTGTATACAAATCTAATTGTCAACTATTGTTTAATTTTTATTCTGAATTATTATTATTGGAATTTGTATCAAAATCAAATTGCTAACTTTATTTTATTATTTATTCTGAATTTTAACTATTTTTCTTTGAATTTCATATGCAAATCTATTTTCTAATCTTTTCTTTTTAATTCAAAATTATAATTATTTAGGGATTTTACTTAGAAATTCGCATGGAAATCAAATTGTTAATTTAATTTAATTTTTATTCTGAATTTTTAGTTTTATTGTACTTGACGTGAGCTCTTTTACTCAGGAATTTGTACAAAAAAAAATCGAATTACTAGTTTTATTTTATTTTTTATTCCGAATTTTATTTGATCTGGACTATTCCTTTTAATCTAGACATATATAATCTGGACCCATCATGACCGACGATGTAAATTTTATCTTTTTCCATCGATTAATGTGAGAATTTCTAGCCCTTAAGAGTGAACATGATGACTTATTTTGATCTTGCTTTAATAAGATAATAGAAGATAGATATATTATTCCATAACTTCTTTGTAGATTTAGCACTTATATAATTGTTGATTGTTGAGTGTCGTGAGCAATTACCTCCTCTTATTTTTGCCTCACGCCTCCTTCACATGATCTTTGTGTGCGTGCGTGATAAACAACCACCTTCGAGTCAGCTACGGCTAGACCTCTCTCATGGTCAAGATCACCGCATATCTTATTACTCCGACGCGCACATCCCGCTTCTTCTTTAATCTTTGCTTGTGCAAAGCACCAGGCATGCAGCCGTGTGCCCGGCTTGTTCGTTCCATTTCTCACTGCAGAGCACTGGCCATGAGTGAAAACCGAGGAGCTTCCATTTGGAGTCACGGAGGAGCACGCTGGAACACAGTGCGGGAACACCAAAGCAAGGCTAAAGCAAAGCATAACAAAAGCGCACGAAATTCCGGAGATTGCTGCAACAATAGCAGGACTTGAAAGAGAGCATCAAATCGGGGATACCAACCAGACAACCACGGTACTACAAAATTTTGCCCCAGGAGCAAACAGACCACCCAGTGTGCTCTCAAAAAACAAAACTAAAGCAAAACGAAGCAAACGCGACAGTGCTCACTGCGGCCAGAGTTACATGGAGGAAGCGACGGCACGATACAATAGGGGCAAAACGATGTCGTGGGTCGGCGGCCGCATCCGCCGCATCGGACCAGATCAGCGCCGGATCAGATGTTGCAGCCGCAGCAGAGGAAGAAGCCGCAGAGCGCGGCGGAGAGGAGGACGGCCTCGACGGCGTAGAGGACGTGGAAGAGCGCGTCGTCGAGGAGGGACACCACGAGCCCCGCCTTCTCCTCCCACCTCCACTGGTAGGCCCGCGCGCTCTGCACCTGCACCCCCACGCCGCCCTTGAACCACCCGAGCGCCATGCGTTCCTCCGCTTCAGATCCGCGGAGATGGATGTGATTCTCTCTGCTGGTGGAGAGGCGTATTTGATGTGGGCTGATAGATGCGCCGATTGGTCCCGGCCGGTGGGCCGCACAGATATTTTCGAGTTTGAAATCTTGGATGTTGGAGCAGTGGGATGAGGAGGACAGCAGGGTTTGTGTGCGCCATTTACACGCTAATGGCTTGATTAGGGTCACGTTTTCTCCATTGCTTAGGGGATTTCCTACTGTCCGAGTTGCTCTCACGATGTGAATACGGTTAGGGCAGGTACACCGCGACGACATGTTTATATAAGTGTTTAAAGAAAGAAAATATAATAATATAATCAAACATCTATGTAAAAGTTATTTTCTCTAATATAAATATATCTTTTGTAGATACTTAAATTATTGTATTATCTATTAATTATATATAGTTATATACATAAGGAGTACATATCGTGTGCATATACATCATTTCGTGGACGTGTGCACATGAGACATCCGAAATCCATCCAGGTGATCGCGTGTAGTCATCGACTCACCTCCATTTATACTGCATTTGCGAAAACCCTTCTAGTCGATTTGGGCGTAGGGTTTTAGCAAATGTGGCGTAAAATGAAGGTGGAGTCTTGGCAATAATCGTAGATCGTTGGATAGGCAATTTCGAGATGTTTCATATACATATGTCCACGAAATGATGTATGTGCACACGATATGTCGCCATACATAAGTACCTCTTAAACACCACATATCTATAAACACTTGCATTGTAGATACTCTTATTCTAGTGATTCAGTAGCAGCTGTCGTGGGCCCGTAGATGCTTAATGCTTAGCACCCAAGTATTCAGAACGATCTGGGCAATTAGTAGTAAACAAACAAACAAAAGGATTCCATGAACCGTGAAGGTGAAACCTTTTGATAAATTTTGATTTCTTATGAACACATTTATTTTTTATTTTGAGTGGTGACATTTTGTAGTAGCACTGGCTCTCAGTGTACCTGTGAAGAAATTTCAACTTCTGGGTGACAAATTTCTCACAACATAGTTTTGTGATCAATACAAATATTTTGGACTTTCTCATTAACATGAATTTTGCACAAAACAATATCGATACTCCAAGTTCCCATAAGAATCCCCCATTTCAAAGGTCATTACTACTATGTTTTAGCTTAGAAATTTAATTCCTACCAATATAAGTTGGTCCAAAAAATTACACACGAGACAACTATTGTAATATTTACATGCTTTTGCTTTTAGGTTCTGTTTAGAACACCATAATTTTCATAGAACTCATACAAAAATTTAAAAATTGTTTGTCCAAATAGATCCTCGAGGTATTGGGGGTCTGTTTGTAACGGTTGTGGTTTTTCTGAAAAACAACTTCTGGATGTGCTGTAGGGCTAAACGGCTGGACTGAAGAGGTTTAGTGTTTGACTGTTTGGGTTTTAGGTAGGCTGGCTGCAGCTTCCGAGATAAAAATATCTGAAATGCCTATAAGGATAGTAACGACTTGTTTGATATCATTTAACGTAATTAAATATCATTTAATGAGAACTAACAATAGTTGACGATAATTAACGACACTAAACTCAATTAACAACATTTAAAGACAACGAACAACTACCACAATTGACGATAACTACCGCAATTGACGACAACGATAATTAATAACCACTACCGGAATTAGGGCAATTGGTCGCATTTCTGATTAATATTTACACATTATGGATAATCAAAATTATGTCAATTATGCACGTTTGATAGTTTCATACATATCTAAGTGTTCTCGTACAATAACAACTAGAGATAACTTTAACATAAAAAGTATAGACATCAAAATTCAAGAGGTTAGATGTGGAGAATTCAGATGCATTACATTTTTTTTTCTCTCAATCCCCATGAGATCCACTCGCATCCGTCATCACACTAGCCAAAAAGGAACTCTGATGCAGTACAACAATTGAAGCACCTAGTGACCTTTACAATGAAGAACTAGCAAAAAAAAAAAAACTAGCAAGTTTCACACTTGCAAGTGTTGCACCATTTCAGAACCCCACGAGGAATGGCAAGTTCGGATCACAGATAAAGTAGAGTTTTCTCGTTGTTCTGTCGTGTCAAGAGCCCTCTCCCTAAAACAATAAAAAGGACTTAATCAATATCCTAAGACCTAAGCACCAAAATTCAATACGTTGACCAATGAACAACGGAAAGAATTGCATCTCACAACGTAAATTTCCTACTAGTAACTAGCACAAAGTATAATAATCCAAAACACACTAATGTTCTTGTCTGATCGAACTTCAAGCAAATAAGTATCAGCAAACACAATTCATCATTTTCATGGATAAAAATAACAAGCAATACCATGATCAATCCGTTCATGAAAAAACCCGCCATGAATAAGTGCCATACATTCTAATCAGTAATCAGTTCATGTACAAATACACTGTCACACACACACGGATCTAGCCAAATCCTACACAATCGTACACACCACAACAAAAACTGGGGCTGAATCTAACTCATTTTCCTACAGATTTTGCACTAGAAGGAGGAGGGAGGACAAAGAGGAGGACGATGGTGGGGGAGGAGGAGGGAGCCAGATCCAGATCTGGCCAGGAAGGAGGGAGCTGTGGAGGAGGGAGGCAGCACCGGCGGAGGAGGAGGGAGCCGGGGAGGAGGGAGGAGGACAACACCGACATCGGAGAAGGGAGGAGGACGAGAGAGGACAGCAACAATGCGAGCCGGGGGAGGAGGAGGGAGCCGAAGGCGAGGTGGTTGGCGGCACAGGCTAACGGAGGAGCCGAGGTAGGAGGAGAGCGGGCGTCGGAGGGATGAGTGGGTGAGGGAGGAGCGGTTGCCGGAGGGAGGGGCGGGTGAGGGAAGGAAAGGAGTGTGCAGGGTTGCCGGGGGTGGAGGCATGGTAGGGTTTAGGGGGTATCTATTCAATGGCAATTGACGGTTAATTATCTCTGAACTCCAGGGATAATATTGGAACAGAGATTGCAGGAAGCCGCGAAAACTCTCCGCGGACGACTTTTGACTTCCACTTGTTATAATCCAAAGCCGCTTAGAAGAAAACCGACTGTAAAAAACCTGCTGTTCAAGCCGTCCCAAACAGACATCAGACTTACGAAGGGTTGCGTCTTACTGGGCTTCAACGGAGGCAACGTACTGTGAGGAACCCGTCTTCACTCAACAACACGGTCAGACTAAAGCCAACGTTATCGTAATTCCTCCTAAACCAGAAGGTAGAGAAGCGGCCGTCTTCCCTGAAACCAGACCAGACCAGACCAGACCAATCTTCCGCGAGCCACCAGCACATTCTCACAGCGGAGAAGGAGAGGAGGCGGCGGATCGAGGAGAGGAGAGGAGAGGAGAGAAGATGGGTGGCGGCATGGAGGTGCACAAGAACCGGTGGATCGAGGAGTGGAACGCCGGCCGCGAGAACCTCGAGTTGAACTTCCGCTGGACCCGCCGCAGCCTCGCCGTCGTCGGCTTATTCGGCCTCGCCGTCCCCATCCTCGTCTACAAGGGCATCGTCCGCGAATTCGTAAGCACGCGTTTCCCCAAGTCCCTCGAAGAACTTTTCCGCTAATTACCCTCTTATCCAGATCCTAAGACAATTTTGTGCGCGTTCGTGTCTGTTTGTCTTGCTGCAGCATATGCAGGATGAGGACGCCGGCAGGCCGTACAGGAAATTCCTGTGAGCGCCGCCTCCGGTGGACGTCGGCCTGGGTTCGATCGGGGAGATGGAATCTCCGTTCGGTTTGTGTTCGTACTGTTTTAATCGGACTGAATATTTTGGAATGCTGAACTGTTGTGCGGGATCCAACTAATAAGGTGTAATGACTTGTTGTCTTTTCAGCTGTTGAAACATGAGATGCTTGATTTGGTCAATTTGGGGGGGTGAAAAGTAGTGCTGTGTGATTTTGTTTATGTTCCAGGTGCAATGGGGATTGATGTGAGGGGATTGGGTTATTTGTTTTTCGTCTGAACTAAATATTTTAGCCTTGTGTTCTCAATAAAGAAAGAGAGAACATTTTGGCCTCTGGCAGGACTGTATTGTGGCCATCTTTGTTATGTTTAGTTAGTCATGCCATGTCCTTCTGGGATTTGCAAACATAATGACGTCGGAGCTTGCTCCGTGAGCTAGAGATGCTGTTGATGCTATAAACACTGCTTGGATGAGAGTTTGAATTGTTGAGGAGAGTGGCATGGTAGCTAGCTTGTGTGGATGTTGAATTGAAATGTCAGAAACTCAGAATAACCTAGCTGCAGGATGCAGTTTTCTGTGTTAATATGTAACAGGAGCTGCATGATGAAGGTGATTACGATTTTTCCTGTCAGAGAGTAAGCAATTATTTTATGTATGAGATTGAGGTTAACGGGGTTTGGTTGGGGGAATATAAAAAGGAGAACAATCATTCTTGTAAGATAAGGTATTAATCAAGAACACTCTTTAACTCTTAAGATTGATTTTGGGTTGAGTAGACTGATGTTGTACTGGTTATATCTGCCAAACAAGCCAATGAAAATAGACTTTGAAGTCTGAAACTTTGAATAAGGCCGCTTAAATTGAGAGCTCTATTGAGAATGATATTCTAGACCGTTCACATGAGTTCTGATTTACAGTTTCATATTTATGCATTTGAGTTTCATAATCTTTATTTGTTAGTTGCGGTGCCATTTCTGTTTGATATATAGGATTAGGACTCCTGGAGTTCATTGTTTTTGGCCCGTGAACACATTATATTACTTATATGTGTCGAATATCCTGAGATATTCCATATTTCCATGAATGCTGGCTGGGTTTGATGGCTTAGTTTGTGTTCAGCCTAATTAGTCTTGAATTACCACACTGATGTGTTCGTTTATGTGCTTTGTTTCCTTGTCAATTTCCTTGGTATGTTTTCTGGGCTTACAGTGTCCTTAAGTTGATTAGTAGAGCTTGCGAAGCTCCATTTTGATGGAACATCAATTGGCTCTCATCTTGCTAAGGTGTAAACATCATTTTTTTGGTAATTCTATTCGCAACACGTTATATGCTTATGTATCATCATCGTAATTATCCGCTGCCCCATTTCAACAAAGCATAAATGAAGTGAAACCACGAGTCACTGGATGTGCTACCCTAAGATCTATCCACTGCACACAAGATTTTTTAAGCTGAGATATCTGCTTTATTGGATTTTTCCATCAGCTGTTGTTAGTGCATGAGGTAGGTTTTATTTATGATATTCTCTTGTTGGAATTCGTAATATAGAAGTGTCAGTCAAAGGATATGTTTAGGCTCCATTAGGTATGTGAAGCCCCATGTATTATTCTGATGCTGGTTTATGAAACAGACGGTACTGTAGCACTAGAAATTCCCGATTGCAACAACCCTTTCCTTTGGAGACTGAAAGACTTTGTAACATGGATTAATTTACCTTCTGGAATTATTTCCTACTGGATTCTGGCTAACATATAGCTAGAACAGACCCAGTAAGCAAGAGGTATTAATATCCAGTTATTCATTACGAAACCGTTGTGTCCGTATCAATTGGAACTGTTCATAATTCTTGCGCATAACCTCTATGTGCCTTTGTCTCGTCCACTCCTATAGATGCTGGTAGACCTGTTCACGAGTGACATGGTCCAAGTCTGATCATGTCTGGGCCGGGCTCGGGACTGAATTTCAGCATGAAAACCCAGCCTGAAATAAAAAATATATTTAAAAAATGGAAATCTATTTTTAATTCTGAAAATGAATTAAATATTACTTTTTATTCTAAAAATATTAAAATAATACATTTTAAATAGGAAAATCAATTTTCCGAGCCGAGTAGGGCTGGTCCTGGGCCTGTTGATTTTAGACCGGGCTTTTCAAGCCTAGCCCGACGTTTGAACAACTCTAGATGTAGGCATTCCATATTTTCAATCAAGATGACTTTTGAGCTACTGTTAAGAAACTCACCATTTTCTGTTGGTGTTCTTAGTTCTATGATGTATTTATGATGTTTGTTCCATTAGATTTCTTGCGATCTTGGTGTGATATTCTTGTTGTAGGGGCGGCCCTACCAACCTTAACGACCCAACGAAGACCGTGGGACAGACCTTGCGACCCGCTAGCATGAAGCCCCTTCCCGGGGCACTGCACAACCTTCCGGGAGGCTCCGGAAGACACGGAGGTCACGGAGGGTTGCTTGGTATTGCGAGGTCAGAAGCAATAAGTCCTCCAGGGCCACCTCGGGGGAGCTAGAGGGGGCCCGCGGCCGACCCCACATTGGCGGTACCAGCCGCCTCTTCGGGATGCTCCCGGAGGCCACTGGAGGGCCGCAAGCCCAGAAGCCACGGTTCGTCCAGGGCTACCTCAGGAGAGGTGAAGGGCGCCCGAGGTTTCCTCGGTCCGAGGGTGTCCTACACGAAGTGCCTCGGACGCCGGTGGACCAGGTGGATCAAGTCCTAGAGGGTTCACCATGGGCCGAAGGCTACGCGTAGGGGCGGGAAAAGTCCTTGCAACCCTTACGCGCATAGGATCTTTTTTGGGGTAGGGTAGTAATATCAAGTGTCCTGTTAAGAGGCTATAAATAGATACTTTCCCCCATGTATATATATATATATATATATATATATATATATATATATATATATATATATATATATAGTTTTTGGAGCAACTAATATACACACTTTTTCATAGCAATTGGTCCCTTCATCGAGGATTCTCTGGTCACTCCGAGGATACCGAGGGTCTCCTCTCTTACTGTCTAGCCTTCTTTTGCTATGACAGTTGGCCCCATCCGTGGGGATCGGCAGGAAAGTCATGAAGCATAGCTCCGAAGCTGGCCCCCGAAAGGTTGCACCCAAAGTTTCAGCGGCCGAAGTCGCCGCGACGGCCGCCGCACCTAGCACCCCGAGGGCCAAGCAAAGCAGAACCTTCCGGGCGATAGCAGCAACCGCCCAAGCCACAGAGGAGGAGGCAAACAATTCAACGCACGGGAACATTGTCGGAGGTGACACCCGACATGCCGAGGCATCCCTCCCCGGGAATCACCCAGCGGGCCCGCAGCCTGGAGCGGTAGGCATAACGCGGGAGGTGTATAAAGCCCTCCAACAGGAGCTAGCGGACATCCGCAGGGAGATGCCCAGTCTCCGGCGGCCTAGGGGAGGGTCCCTCGTAGCTCCACTTAGGCTCGCGCAAACCGAAGCATAGGAAGCCGCTCCTCAGGCACCAACGACTGTTCTTCCGGCTCCGCTACTTCGGGGGGACCCCAACTCCCCCTTAAGCACGGGGCTAGAGATAGCCCATTGGCCCCAAGGCTTTAAAATGCTGGAGGTCAGGCCCTTCGAGGGGCTCACAGACCCCTCGGAGTTCCTCCGCGTATTTGAAATGGCCATCGAGGCGGCCGGGGGAGACGACACAACAAAGGCAAAAAGCATCACTTCGGCACTCAAGTGCGTGGCGCTGACATGGTTCTTCACCATTCCGCCCCGGTCCGTATACACGTGGGAGCAGTTGCGAGACCTGGTGCGCAACAACCTCTAGGGAAATTACACAGAGCCAAAGGATGCAGGTACTTGTTCGCAGTAAAGCAGACCCCGGGCGAGTCCCTCCGCAGCTTCTTCAAAAAGTTCACGGAGGTAAAGTATCAGGTGAAGGGGGTCAACGAAACCACCGTCATAAACACAGCAACCTGTGGTCTCCAAAAGGCCCCCCTGTCAGAAAGACTGGCCCGCAAGCCCATCCGCACAGTAGCAGAGCTTCTCGACAAGATGGAGGAGTACGTCCGGGTGGAGGAAGATAGCGCCCGGCGAGCGTAGGCCTGTACCCTTGCTACCCCGGCTCCAACACCAGGCGAGTCGCCCAGAAAAGAAGGACCCGCGACCGCCGCAGTAGGGCCACTTGCTAAATCGCGGGCCAACGATTACCGTCAGAAAGGGCGGAATGTCTACCATGTAGACGGAGGACAACTCTCTGAAGGGGCGAAGCGAGGAGGCCGGGAAGGTCGCTGATGAAATGGCGGAAGATAACCGGACACCCGAGGCGGTGCCGGGGGTATCCCGCTCTTTTGTGACGTACACGGCGAGGGGTCACACACGACCCGGGAGTACCACACAATTGTGGCCATGCAGGACTACATGAACCACGACCAGCAACCGACCGAACGCGAAGACAGGAGGGGGGCGGGCAGCCAGTTGCCCGCTCCACCGCCAAGGCCCCGCATAGAGGGAGGCCACCCAGAGCATCGCTAGAGGATTATAAATATGATCGTCGGAGTTTCCTCATCCAGCATGATGTCAAAAAGGCAACGGCGTTCGTACGCCCAACAAATCCACCATGTTGCGACGCACCCTGCCTCCAGCCCACCTCGCTATGCCAAAATGCCAATCACCTTCGGCCCCGAGGACGCTCGGGGTCTCTATTTCCCGCATCAGGATCCCCTTGTCATTTCCGCCAACATTGCGTACTTCGAAGTCAGACGCGTTCTCGTGGATAGAGGAAGCTCTGCGGGCTTGCTGTTTGCGGACGCTTTCGACGAAATGATGATCCCTTGGGATCGCCTATCACCCCTAGGCATCCCCCTGGTAGGCTTTGGGGGTAGGCCCGTGACAGTCTTAGGACAGATTGACCTAGCCGTCACGTTCAACGACGACTTCGCATCTCGAACCGAAATCATCACATTTGACGTCGTCCAGATGGCCTACCAATACAACGCTATCCCTGGCTGAGCCACGTTGAACACCTTCGGCGCCATAGCCCACGACAATTACCTATGCATGAAGATCCCTGCACCGGAGGGCACAATCACGGTGCGAGGAGACCAAGACCTAGTAAGGCAGACAAAGCTGGAGGCATGTCGGACCCGGATTTCGTAAATCCAAATTATTTGTGAAAACACTGTGCTATTCACTGGATCGGTAGATAGCACTCACAAATACATCACTGAATCATTTTATACACGATGAAAACCATACCATTCTTTATATTACAAAACATCAGAGTCACATAGACTGCGTCGGGTCGAGTTTTTCAATAAAGATCGAACATGCCAAATGAATACATTACATAAAAGCGGAAGCGACTGCGGAAGCAAAGGGGGGATAGAGCACATCTCTCCACAGGCAAGCTACTGAGGAAACTCGTGTGCGTCTGATATTAACCAAAGACTTGGATAATAATGGATGCACACAAGCACCAACGGAGTCAGCCAGATTGAGATGAGACCTAGTCTAAAAGAACTATACTACTCTTCATCAGCTCCGGGGCCTCCAACTTCTGGATCCTCGTAGTATGCGTAGTCTTCATGAGTTCCTGCTTCTGAGGGTTTGGGGAAAGAGCGAGGATGAGCACAACTTCCGTGCTCACGAGACAACACACAGAATGTAGTAATAATACATGCAAGGCTTAAAAAGTATGGCTCAGGTTCTTTTATTTGCTAAAAGCAATATTTTCAATTACAGTATTTAGAAATTCCTATGACTTATCAGTTTGACCAAATCTCATTTTTAAAAGAGATATTGTGTAATATTTATACCGGCGAAAGTTACCTCCACCTATGCTTAAATTTTGTGTGGAGTCACCCCCACATAATAACATTACTGGGTACGACGACCCAGGAAAATCCAACCCACGGGCTAGGTGAGCCCGGTAGAACTATCATCCTACCAACAAGGTTTTATAAATAGAACTAACTCAAGTTAAGTTCCTATGACAGCCTTTGAACGTAAGTACGACTGTTTAAACAGTTTAGACTTCGCAGAGGTTGTACACTGTACCCATAAGAGACAATTATACTCATTGCCCCACATGATTCCTTAGTCATGTAGTTGAGCGATCATTATAGTAACTTTTCAAATTACCTCGCCCCTTTCACCATCTCACCCATATGGGCCGCCGCCACTTGCGGTGGGTCCCATAAGTTGTGCGGGATGTTCACCATCACGAATAGCGTAGTTGGCAACTTCATCCTTTACTGGTGTCCCATTCAAGTTGCTTGAACCACTTCATTTTGCCTCTTGTGAGATGACTTTCAGGGTCCAATAAATTTACTAAGTCAAATTGTACTTTATAGACTTGTGGTTATACTTGTTGTTCAATGAGAGGTTATAACAAGATTGAGTTCTTAATCTATCCAGTCGGTTCATACCACATACCAACTATTCTCGTGCACCGATAACACCCACCACCATACCATCCGCCCAGATGTGGTAACAACAATTTAATAGAGTTTTTAGGAACAAAAAATATCTTACTACAACATTCCAGTCATTTACCCACAATAACTGCACAAAGCACTTTCATGATTAAAAGATGATGATTTGGACATTTAATGCCCCAATACTTATGCAAGACTAGCATGTGTTTAAGTACAACCTATGACTAGTAATTACCACATAGTTACTAGGGTGACATGGAATAATAGATTCAATTGCCAAATGATGATATAATAATTAATTAATCATCAAATGAGTGTTTAATTACCTTAAAATTCAACATACATTTTCTTAAAGAATTAAAGCATGCAATTTTGGTAATTTAAAGGAATATAATTTGCATAAAACGTAGGCTCAAAATGATCAAAGTATTGACTCGCTTAGAGTGAAGTGGAGCGAGTCTTGAAAGTCTTGTGCTTGCTCAAACTGGAGATCTCCTGCGTCTCCGAACTTTACTCGGACGAACGCACCAGAAAAGAATATACAAGCAAAGAGAATAAATAAATACTATGTAAATAACAAATGAACTTCAAATTAAATAAGACAAGTGATATTAGCAAGGTCTTGAATTTAGACAAATTTAGAAACAAAAATCACTAGAATCAGAGTTATAATGGAGGAGAACGGAGCTTCTGAAGTTCTGGCTTCGAGTACTGCCGGTTCCGAGTATTGTTCATTTCGAGTACTGTGGGCTTCGAGTATCGTTCATTTCGAGTACCGTTCATTTCGAGTACAGCTGGTTTTGAGTACTGTTTGTATCGAGTACTATTGGCTCTGAGTACTACTCACTTCGAGCCGACGTGGCCAGAAGGAGGTTGGACTACATGACATAGTCGAAAGGGGTTTCGACTAGACGACGTAGTTAGAAGTGGTTCAACTACGTGGTCGAAGGAGTTTCGACTACGTGGTCGAACGGGTTTCGACTGCGTGGTTGGAGGAGTTTCGACTGCGTGGTCGAAAGAGTTTCAACAACGTGACTACTTGGTCGTGGACCTGGTCGTAGACATAGTCGTGGACGTGGTCGTAAACATAATCGTGAACCTGGTCGAGAAGGAGTTGCAACCACTTGGCGTGGTCGAAAATAGGTTCCACAACACAGCGTGGTCGGAACAACAAGAGGAACAACTGGGCACGGGGAAAGGGGGCTTACCAAGACCGAGAGGGAGGTCGGAGGAGGTCGGCAGACGGCAAACGGCGGAGAGGGAGCTCGCAGTCGGCAGCGAAGGGGGATGACGACGGAGGGGTCGGCCGGGATTGAAGGAGAAGAGGAGAGGCGGCGGTTCCTGAGACACAAAACTGAAATCGAGTGGGGGTTGCTTCAGGAAGCTCTAGGGCACGAATTGACGCGGGTAGAAGAGGGTTGCACTGGTGCGGCGAGAACCGTAAGGAGGCGCGACGGCTGCTCGAACTCGGAGCTGGGGCTTCGGGCAATCTGTGCTACACGAGCGAGAGGTGAAGTTCGGAGAAGAAAGGGGCTGCTCGGGCTCTTTTCTGGTGGCCCTTACCAAAAGCGAAGGGGAGACGAGGGGAGGCAAGGGAAGGATCAGTGCTCCTTTTATAGTTGGCGAGAGGGTAAGGAAGGGTCGTCGAAGACTCGGAGGTGCGAGAGTTCCTGAGGCGGTCGTGGCATGGGCGCTCTGGTCGAAGAGGACGGGGCAGGCGCGCACAATGAGGAAGTGACTTGAGCGACAACTTGGGCGGGCGACACAGGTGGCGGGGCCGACACGAGCAGGAGCGGGCGGCGAGATGGGGCAACATAGGTGGAGGGGAGTAGGTGAGGCGCGCATGGCGTGCTGGTGTCACGGCGCGACAGAGCGGTCGTGGCTGGCGTAGGTGGGCGGTCCGGTCGACGAGACGGGACGACGGAGGCGGGGACTTCGAGGGTCAAGCAGGTGGCGGAGGCGACGGGAGCAGGTGGGCGTTGTAGGCGTCGGGCGATGAGGGGGGTGCCGGAGTCAAGGGTAGGTGGAGTAGGTTGCGGAGGGGATGGAGTCGCAGGGGCTGGCTCGGGGGCTGAGCCCGGGGAGAAGAAAGGCAGGGGGAAGGGGAGCTGGGCTAGCTGGGCCGATGTGAAAGGGAAGCTGGACCGGGGGAGGAGAAAGAGGAGATGGCCTACGACCAGGGGGAAGGGCGGTGGACCCAAGGGGAAGGAAAATGGGCTGGGCCCGAAGAGAAGCTAGAGATTTTTTTTTGAAAATACCACTTAAGTTGAAATAAGTTTTTGAAACCAACTGATAAAAGTAAATACTATTCCCAAGCCGAAAGAGGGATGTTACAAGGCATTCTCATCAGCCCGCCACGTCCATGCAGTCGAAGCGGACACGGGTGCACGGGCTGGCACCGCCTTGGTAAAATAGGCCTCGAAGGCTAAATCGGAAGGACAGCTTCGGCGGGTCCATCTCCCTGAAGCGTCCCCAGAGAGGACGGTGGCCCTCGGAGGCGAGCTCCCGACCGCGACATGCGACATAATCCTCCAGGTATTCCGCAGCAACACAGATGTCTTCACCTGGTGCTCTGAGGACATCCGCGACGTTGCACGGGAGACCATTGAGCACCGCCTCGCCCTTCGAAGTGATGCATCGCCCAAGAAGCAAAAATTGCACCGCATGTTAGTGGAGTGGCTGTAAGCAACAAAAAGGAGATCGCCAAACTCTTGAAAGCAGGGGCCATCCGCTTAGTTAAGCACTCCAAGTGGCTAGCCAATCCCGTCCTCATAAAAAAAGCACGAGCAAGTGGCGCATGTGCGTCAACTTCACCGACCTCAACAATGTATCCCCGAAGGACTTCTTCGCTCTACCTCGCATTGACCAACTCGTGGACACCACTTCGGGCTGCGAGCTTATGATCTTCCTGGACGTCTACTCCGAGTATCATCAAATATTTATGGCCAAGGAAGACGAACCCAAAACCGCCTTCATCAACCCCTGGGCACCTATTGCTTCACCAGCATGCCGTTCGGCCTGAAGAATGCGGGTGCAATATTTTTACCCGACTCATCACGAAGTTGTTAGCCGACCAACTTGGCCGCAACGTAGAAGCATACGTGGACGACATAGTGGACCTGCAGGAAACCTTCACCAACATGCGGGTGGAGGGGATCAAGCTTAGCCCCGAGAAGTGCGCCTTCGGCGTAAAGGCGGGCAAACTCATAGGGTTCCTCGTGTCCAAGAGGGGCATCGAGGCCAACCCAGAAAAAATAAAGGTCATCCAAGAAATGGAGCCCCTCGCAGTGCCTGAGAGGTGCAAAGGCTGACAGGGTGCCTCACAGCCCTCAGCCGGTTCCTGTCCCGCTCGGCGGAGCGGGCTCTACCATTCTTCAAGACACTGTGTGGGGCGGAGCCGTTCAGATGGACCGAAGAGTGCCAGAAGGCGTTCTAGGAAATTAAGCAATACCTCACACAGCTGCCAAGCCTAACAAGAGCGAAGCTAGGTGCTAAGCTCCTAATGTACCTCGCCGCTGCCTCTTCCGCAGTCAGCGCAGTCCTCGTCCAAGAGAGCAATGGGAAATGCCCAGTGTATTACATCTCAGAGGCCCTTCAAGGGGCCAAGACATGATACACAGAGCTGGAAAACTGGCATACGCCCTGCTCATGGCCTCGTGAAGTTCTGACACTACTTTCTGGCGCACACTGTCACAGTCTCGACGTCCTACACGCTAGCACTGATGCTACGGAACAAGGACGCCTTGAGCCGGATAGGCAAATGGGCGGCCAAGCTGGCGCCCTTCGATATCACCTTCGCAGCACGCACGACCATCAAGTCGCAAGACTTAGCCGACTTCGTCGCCGAATGGACCCCGCATGCTGAAGAGCAACCACCAAGCAAGATCGAGGCACTATGGATAATATACACTGACGGATCGTGGTGCGCAGCGGGGGGGCCACCCCGAACGGGCGAAGCGTCTCCCACGTCGCCTGCCTCGACTTCCCAACAACAAACAACGTCTCAGAATATGAAGCACTGCTGCTAGGCCTCCGCAAAGCAAAAGCGCTAGGTGCGAAGCGCATAATCGTCAAAAGCGATTCCCATCTCATTGCAGGGCACTTCGACAAGTCATTTACGACAAGGGACCCGGAAATGTCCAGATACCTATCGGTGGTTCGGGCCGAAGCCAAGCACTTCCTTTGCATCACCGTTCAAAACATCCTAAGAAGCAGCAACGAGGCGACAGACAGACTCGCAAAGTTGGCCAGCTCCGACGAGCGCCCTTCGTCGGAAGTGCTCTACGAAATACTATGAGCACCGTCAATTCCCCCGAAGCACAAGGGGCTGACCCCGAGCCACAAGGGGCTGCCCTACAACCATAAGAGGCCGCCACAGAAGTACGAGGGGCGGCCCCCAAAGCACAAGGCGCTGCACACCTCGTGTATCTCGTCAACGAGGCGGACTGGCGGGACACGGCCGAAGCGAACCACCTACACCATCGAGCCCGGAACTACCACATCATCAATGACTAGTTGTACAAGGGGGCGTCTGCGCTCCCCTTCTGCGATGCGTTTCCTGGAAGGAGGGCCAATTCCTCTTAAGGGAAATTCACGAGGGCCTCTGCGGCCCGCGGTGAACATCAAGTACCTCGAGGCCTCATCGCGAATACATTCCGCCAAGGTTTCTATTGGCCAACCGCGCTCCAGGACGCGCAAGACCTGGTCCAGCGCTACTAGGGTTGCCAGTGGGCCAACCACAACTCGAAGGCGCCAACGGTCCCGTTGCAGCCCCTGGCCCCGGTCTGGCCCTTCGCACGTTGGGGGCTTGACATCATCGGCCCATTTTCGACGGCCAAGGGCAACCTCCGCTTCTCCTTTGTCGCCATTGAGTATTTCTCCAGATCGGTGGAGGCCGAGTCAATCGCCAAAATCACGGCCGTAACGGCACAGCGCTTCGCGTGGAAGAATATCATCTGACGCTACGGGGTGCCCCGCGACATCGTCACCGACAATGGCACCCAGTTTGATTCAACGTCGTTCCAAACATTCTGTCAAAACGTAGGCACCATAATATGCTTTGTGTCCGTTGGACGCCCCGAGTGGAACGTGGCGGTTGAACGAGCCAACGACAACCTACTGGCAGGACTAACAAAGCGCCTAGTGGGCCTGCCGAAGGGGCTCTGGCCCGACGAACTCCAAAAGGCACTATGAGCACTTCGCACATCACCGACAAGGGTCACGGGGTTCTCTTCGTTCAAACTCCTGTTCGGAGACGAAGCAATGACTTCGGGCGAGTTCGCGGCAAAGTCCCTCCGAGCAACGAAGAGCGGGAGCCCTGTGGACCGCGGGACGTCTCTCGACCTCCTGGAAGAGCACCGCGTACAGGCCATATCAACTATGGCGAAGTATGCCGAAGGGGTCGCGAATGTGTACAACGGGAAGGTCAAGATCCGCGCCCTACCACCAGGCGACATGGTGCTCAAGTGAGCAGAAAACCCCACGGCTATAGGCAAGCTAGAGTCCAAGTGGGAAGGTCTGTACATCATCACCCGAAGCACAAGGGTAGCAGCTACTACATCGCAACGCCCGAAGGGTAGCAGCTAGACCACATGTGGAACGCCAAGAGTCCCCGAAAATTCTATCCGTAGGCTAATGTAAAAACCAGCTGCGCCCGGAGAACCACCATCCGCTGGATTTAAGTGGTAGGGGCGTGTACAAAAGCAGGTGTCAAACCTTTCGACATTTTCGCCCTCATCCAATAAAAAGGCAAGGGTCACACAAGTGTGTAAATAAACACCGCGCATGGCCTTCGGCCCTGGTGCACACCGATGTCCTCTGCAAGCACGAGTGTATAAACGAAGACACCGCGCATAGCCTTCGGCCCCGGTGCACACCGATGCCCTCTGTAGGCACGAGTGTATAAACGAAGACACCGCACATGGCCTTTGGCCCCGGTGCACACCGTTGCTGTTCGCAGGCACGGGCACACAGTCAAAGACGCCGCACCTGGCTCAAACCCCGGCACACCATCTGGTCCCAGGCACTAAGGCGCATCGAGGGGGGACGGTGGCGATCTTCACCTCCCTCTTGCAAAAAAATGGTTAGGGCTTTGAGTGGGGGATGGCGTCGGCTTTGCCTCCTCCTCACAAAGAAATGGTTAGGGCTTTCTCGGAGCCCTATCTAAAAAAATATGGGGGCGGCGCCAACTTCGCCTCCCTTTCGCAAAAAAATGGGTAGGGCTCCTCCGGAACCCTATCTAAAAAAGTATAGGGGACGACGCCAGTTTTGCCTACCCCTTGCAAAAAAAATGGTTAGGGCTCTCAGAGCCCTATCTAAAAAAATATGGGGGACGGTGCCAGTTTCGCCTCCCCTTCACAAAAAATAGTTAGAGCTCCCCTTGAGCCCTATCTAAAAAAGTATGGGGGACGGCGTCGGTTTCGCCTTTTTCTCGAAAAAAAGGTTAGGGCTCCCTCGGCGCTCCATCTAAAAAAACATGGGGGACGGCGTCGGTTTCGCCTCCCCGTCGCAAAAAATGGTTAGGGCTCCCCCGGAGCCCTATGTAAAAAAAGTATGAGGACAACGCCGGTTTTGCCTCCCCCCTCGCAAAGTTTATTACTACAAAGACTTTATTTATAACAATTCCAATCTGCACAAGACACGTCCACAGCCGCAACTGGAAGGAGTGGTACAACCAACAAAGAAAAGTGCACACAAATAATACAATAAAAAATAACATGAACCACGCACACAGCTTACAACCTCGTATACATACAACATACATCGTCACCTCCGCAGCGCTACAGCACAAAGTCCCACTCCTCTGTGCGCACCGCCCACTCAAGAAGCTCCTCATCGGACGCCCTAGTAGCCACAAGGTGCAGGTACTCCTTCGCGTCGCATAAAGATTTCAAGCAAGAGCATAAACACAATGCGAGCACATACATCAATACAACAGAGTTCACAACTATCGTTTCATTCAAAATCAGAGGTCATTACAAAAAAAAGCAACCCTCTCCTACCCACCTCCGCTCCGGCAAAAGAGCCAGAGCAGGGATCATCTAAAAACCTACGCAAAACCTACTCTTGGATTGCTGGAGAAGGGCGAATGGTCACACATTGTCTTCGGTGGTGCCTCTCCGCTCGCCGGTGCCTTCACCGTCCGTCGGAGCCTTGCCCTTCGCCTTTTGCGCCAGCACGATGCGGAGAGACTCCATGGCGGCGTTGCGGCCGTGCGCCGCCCAAAAGTCACGGGTGAAGTTGTTGCCCACCCTCCGCGCCTGTCGCTAGTCGGAAGCAATCTCCGCTACGGACGTCATGGGCACGAAGCGGGCGCCGAGGGCATCGACATGCTCGCACCTGGCCCTCTGCAGCGACATGAAGACCACCGTCCAAGCGGCCTTTGCACGGTGGTCGTCGCAGGCTCGTGCGGTGGGCAAGAAGATCTGTCCAGCGCGCCAGAGACGATCCAGCGTGACATCCATTTGCGCAGGGGTATGCTTTCGAGGTGGTGACACCTCTCCGAGTTCAGTCACGGCTCCTTCCAGCGACTCCATCGCCTCCCAAGTAACCCGCGACATGGTCTCCGCGAACTGTCGCTCAATCTCTGCTTCAAGGACGACGCGAGCGCCCTGAAACGTCCACACTTCCTCTCGCAGGTCGTAGCGCTCCCCTCCAGCTCGGCGATCCTGGCCTCCAGTTCCTTCGCCCTCTCGGTAAGTGCCAAGCGCTCGGAGCAAAGTGACTCGTTCCGTGTATGCTCTAAGTCGACCCGCTCCTGGATCTCCGCGTAGCCGTGGCGGATGCCCCCCTTCGAGCGTGCGGGATAACATCAAGGTCTGCGCAGAGCATACCTTGGTCAAAAAAAGGACAGGTAGAAAGGGGGATAAGAATGTCCGAGCTTACCCTCGCAACATTCGCCTCAATCAACCTTAACATTCGGTGCGTGGGCATGCTTCGGAAAAGCTCCTCCACGCAGAGTGGGGCGGCGAAGCGAGCCACCTCCTCGTAAACAGTCGCTGCCCCGACACTAACCTTGAAGTCATTGGTACACAACAGACCGAGGTCCGCGGTGCCCACGACACTGGACGTACAAGCAGTCGGGCCCACCGCCCTGGATCCCCCAGCATCGGAGCCACCCTCAACCCCACCGGCACCGGAGTCACCCTCTGATCCCCCAGCACCGGAGCCGCCGTCGTCGGCCTCCTCCTCACCATCACTCACCACTGTAAAGCATGTTAACAAGTTAGCCCGGTGGCAATAACAAGAGAAGGGCGAGAAAGGACTCACCGGTCGCGTCGCGAGCAGGAGCAGGTATCTCCACCAGGGTATCCTCGGACCCCCGGTCGTACACTTGCGACGGCGTCCCAACCGAAGATTCGTCATGGGCCAAGCTCGCCACACGAAATGAGCTTGCCACCCTCTTCGCCTCCTCCGCGACGGCTGTTGGAGAAATCGTGCGCAGTTCCGAAGAAGAGCCCATTGAACTTGCACGCTCGACACACCCCGCGGGACCCTGCGCCACCTTCGGCGAACGCTTCACCGCGTCCATCCTCGCGCCAATCGGCCTCGAGACATTTAGTTCTTTCGGCGCGTGGGCCTTCTTCTTCTTCCCTTCGTCAGGGTTTGGACGCTCCGCTAGGCGAACCGCCGGGTCCAAGTACGCCCGGTTCAAGCGAGGCTCGCGCATCTCCAGCCCCAACTTCGCATGCTCCTCCTTGGTATAGGGGCCCAGAAGCTACTCCGCAACCCGTGCAGCCTCGTTGATGGGCAGCACTGCAGGAGCACCGTTATACCGGAGTCAGACAGCGAAAAAAAGAAAAAATAATCGTTATCCCCTCGCGGTCCAACAGGTCAAGGGAGGGGAGGTCACCCCTCGCCTCCCCAAGCTTCACGTTCCACCCCTGCGCAAGGGGCCATACTTGAAGCGCACAAAACAACTCTAGAAGATCCCTCGTGGAAAGCCTCTGCATCGCAGTTAGCAACAGGCGGATAAGCGCCTCCTCGCTCGACGTTAAATCAATCTCCGAGGAGGGAGTGAGTTGGATGGGGCCTTTGGCCGAGCGCAAAATGTCGCACGCGGGGGACTTATGGTAGAACCACCGTCAGGTCCAGTTGGTTTCCCACCTGTACCTAGACGCAGGAGTAAGCAAATACCGAAGGCAGCGCGCCTTTGGCTGAAAGTTGACGCTTCCAAAATTAAGCGTCTCGCCGATATCATTCTTCTTCGGTTGGCACCGCCTATCATGGAGGTACGCGAAGAGCCGCCCCTCCCCGCTCACCCCTGCGGACCGAATTACCCACTCAAACATGCCGAGCTTGATGATGAAGTTGGACGTCAATTGCTTCAGCTCCACCCGGTACAGCTGGAGCACCCGGGCCACAAACTCTACGTAGGGGAAGCGAAGGCCGGCATCAAAGAATGCGACGAAGATAACAACCTCGTCCTCCCGGGGCTTTGACACTATCTCCTCTCCAGGGGCTCGCACATCCGCAAGATCCGTCAGCTTCCCCTCGTCCATTAGCGTCCGTAGCATATGTTGGGCTACCGAGGAGCAACCAAGCTCGTCGGTACAGGCAACCGCCCCGCCACCATCCCCAGTTCACTTCGTCATGACGCCGCACAGAAGGCGAAAGCACCGGAGCTAGGCCCCTCGAAGAAGCAACACACAAACTCAAGCAAAAAAAAGTGCCAGGGTTTTCACAAACAAATGAAGTGGCGGAAGGGGGATACCCCCCTATTTATACCCGCGCCAGGCCCACGAAACGACAAAGCACAAAAGCCAAAGAGCTACGCGCCAACCATCGATTGATACGTGTACCCCAAACGGAGCAACGGTTACACGCCATTATGTTTCACATGAACCAACAAACGGTGTCAGAGCACAACACCCAACGGCGGGGCACATCACCCAAAGAGGTGCCATAAAAGACCACCAGGCAACCTAACTCGGCCGCAACAAGGAGCAACCCCGAGCAACGCGTCGGAAAATCCCCGAAGGAGACGCGCGCCAGGGGAAACATGACAAGCATGCTTCGCTAAGCCGAGGGGACGATGTGCCTGGACCCCTCGGGAGAATGGCACGTTTTCAGCTGTGACGAAGCAGGACCTCGACCGCGATGGACTTGTCATAGGGGCGGCCCCCACCAGCTCCAACGACCCAGAGAAGACAGCGGAACAAACCACGCGACCTGCGAGCACGAAGCCCCCCTCTCCGGGGGGCACCAGGCGCCCCTTCGAGGAGGCTCTGGGGAAGACCCGGAGGCTGCTGGAGGGTCGCCGGGGTACCGTGAGGCTAGAAACAACAAGTCCTCCAGAGCCATCTCAGGGGAGTCGGAGGGGGCCCGCGGCCGACCGCACTTCGGCGGTACCGGGCGCCTCTTTGGGATACTCCGGGTGAAGCCCAGAGGCCACCGGAGCACCGCAAGCTCATGAGCCATGGTTCGTCCGGGGCCAACTCGGGAGAGACGAAGGGCGCCTGGGGCCTCCTTGCTCCGAGGGTGTCCTATACCCCACGAAGTGCCTCGGACGCCGGTGGACCAGGCGCACCAACCAGGTGGACCCTCCTGCAGCCCCTATGCGCGTACGACCTTTTTAGGGGTATGGTAGTAATATCAAGCACTCTGTTAGGAGGCTATAAATAGCCACCTTCTCTCCATGTAATAAGATAGATCCAGATTTTTGGAGCAAGTAATATACACACTTTTTCTTGGCAACTGACCCCTTCTTCGAGGATCCTCTGGTCATCCAGATTTTTTGGAGCAAGTAATATACACACTTTTTCTTGGTAACTGACCCCTTCTTCGAGGATCCTCTGGTCACTCCGAGGGCACCGGGAGTCCTCTCTCTTACTGTCTAGTATTCTTTTGCTACGACAATTCTTAAGTTTGAATTTGGTGAAGTCTTGCTGCCTGAGCAACTTAACTGCTGCTAGTCTGCTGTACCAGCCCTATTCACTTTTGCTACGACAATTCTGAAGTTTGAATTTGGTGAAGTCTTCCTGCCTGAGCAACTTAACTGCTGCTAGTCTGCTGTACCAGACCTATTCATCCACTGAAGTGAACATGAACACTGAAGAGTCATTAGGATCATACATGATTCCAGTGTTCTTTGTTGGGACTCAGTTGGGAGTTTTTATACGATCAGTCTTGTTACTTACTATAACTGTTCTTGCTTAAGATAGCTCTTATGACATCTCTTCTGTTTTCTTTGGAATTTCTGAAACAAAACTAAGAAAAAAAAAATAGGGGTTATCTGATCTGCAGCATTGGAGCTTGCTATGCACGCTTCAGAACAGGTCATCACTTCTCAGAAGTATTCTACGCTAAGCTATTGAATTTCTGAAACAAAACTAAGAAAAAAAATGGGGTTATCTGATCTGCAGCATTAGAGCTTGTTATGCACGCTTCAGAACAGGTCATCACTCATCAGAAGTATTCTATACTAAACTAGTGATTAATAAGTAGATATGCCAGTTTGTTTTTCTAAACCAAGTTTCTGATTGATATGTCAGTTCCCGTTTTTTTAAAACCAAATTTCTGATTATTTTGCAAAGGTCTTGACTTAGGCAACTTCTTATTAGGAAATTAAAGTAATCTAAAACAAAATCATTACAAGATCTTACGAAAATTTAGTAGTCTATGTCACCAAGTTTTGGGTTAAGCAGAAGTACATGAACGTCGGACTTGATCCGATCTGTGTAAGATGACAATGCCACTTACATATGCAATCACAATAAAGAAGACAAACCAAATAAAGACCAGGTAGTTGTAGCGGCGAGAAGATGAAAGGAAGGATTTGGCAGGGACGGATCCAATTTTTAAAACAACTTAAAAGGAGCATAAGTAGCTATTGAGCTTGCAACTTACTAAAACGGAGAAACCAAGCAGCTGAGATGCATATGCTTGTTCTTTCTTTTTGACGCTGTGTAGTGTGTACGGTTCTTACAACTACATGCACCACAGTGCATAGTACACTGATGCAAGAACTGTGGACGTGTAGTACAGTTACGTTCCAATCAAAATGAACTTAACCTGAGACGGATTTTTTTTACACAATAGGTAACTTCCAATTCATTAGAACACATGTATTTCCACAACTTGAGACGGAAAGATTTCCACCAGATGAAACCGAAGTGGAATGATTCCCGTATGATTGGACCTTGCTCAGTCACAAAATACTGAATCTCCAAAAGTCAATTATCGTGGCGAAATTCAAAAGGTAAGGACGTATACCCAAAAGCGATCTTGCCACCTTGCTTCCATAGAGGTGGGAGTTGGGCTGGGCCGGCTAGAGGTGGGAGTTGGGGCGGGCTGGGCCGGTTCGGCCCGGACTCACAGTGCTTCGGGCCATGTCGTGCCGTGCCGGCTCGGCCCGGTTACCTTACCGTGTCGTGCTGGTCCACTTCGCCTTCGGCCAAGCCCAGGTACGGTCCAAAGCCCATCGTGCTGGGGTCGTGCCGTGCCAGTCCAAGTCCAGCCCAAAATTACTATATACGACGGAGGTGGCGATGGTGGTGGCGACCACCATCTTCATTCCTCTCGTGCCCGCCTAATAAAGAACCTAGTTAAAATTGACTTAATTGGTAAAAACATGGGCACATAAATATTTCGGGGGAAAATTGAATTTTTATTGATATTTTACAGATACAATGTTACTGTCTCGTTAAAAACCTTACGCCCCAGAGTGGGGTTCCCTGAGTAAGGAAAAGAGTACAGTAACAACATGCGTACATACTAACTACTCATCAATGTCGAGATCGTTCATGCGTTCGAGGTCAGCATACGCCTGCACGATCTCAAGATCCTCCAATTGATGCTGTTGCTGCTCTTTAGTCAATTCCCAGTCCTTTGCGCATGTGATTGCCTCCACCATCTTAGGCGTGAGGGATGATCTTCTTTCTTCAATTATTCTCCCTGCCATGCTGAACGTTGATTCTGAAGAGACAGTGGACACCGGCACCAGCAGAACATCCCGTGCAAAATGTGACAGCACAGGAAATGTCCGCTTGTTGTTCTTCCACCACTCGAGCAAGTCTATCTTTTCACCAGAAAGATTAGGATCGATGTTTGCAAAATCATGCTCCAGGTAGTGGTTTAGCTATGAGACAGGATTCCACACGGGAGCTGTCTGAGATTGAGAGGACGAAGAACTGGACTTGCCCTTTAGCTTCTTTCACAAGTCGGATGTTAAGCTTTTCTTTCCTTGTCGCGTCTGCTGTGAGGCCTCCGATCTCGCGCTGCTGCCGAATTTATCATGATACATGCGAAAAACACGAAAAAGCTCGTCTTTGATATGTGCGAAAGCTTCCGAGTAATCAAGACCGAGGCATTCACCTATTCCCTTCAGACCGAGCTGCAAACCTGGTAACTTTTTCGTAGGATCGAAAATGATAGCAAAGCAATACACGTGTGAAATAGAACCAAAATATTTAATAAATGTTTCCTGCATTAGTGCGACAACATGAACTAAAAGTGGATACTTCCTAGATTTGGCAATATTATCTACAATTAACCAAATATATTCTATAACTAAGAGAGAGGTAGGGTAATAAATACCAGATAACATCTTTGTTGCTTTATAAAAAGGTTTTAAAAACTCTCAAAAACGACTAGCAATCTGCCAATCTGAATTAGTAACTACTAGTTCATTGTCTTGAGAGTTAGCGTTGACAAAAACGGATATGACATGTTCGTACCATTGTAACTTCTTTAACATGATATAGGTCGAGTTCCACCTCACCTTCATGTCAAGACCAAATTTTCTTGGCTCCTTCCCATTGGCCGCACAGTACTCCGCGAACCTAGCTGCCACTTGTGGGGAATTTGTGAGGTAGCGAACGGCGTCGCGTACATTGTTCAAAAATCCACCAATCGCTTGCATACCATCTTGAACAACAAGATTCAAGATATAGCATACGCATCTCTGGTGGAGAACATAACCACCAATATATGTCTGCAAGCTTGGGGTGAGGATGTTCATAGTAGTCGTGTTGGCTGATGCGTTATCAAGAGTTATAGAAGCAATCTTATTATCTATCTTAAAATCATCAAGTACGTGTAGTATACGCTCGGCAATGGCCTCTCCCGTGTGTGATTCGTTAATTAGCTTAAACCCTATGACTCTCTTGTTTAGCTTGTAATTGTCGTCTAAATAATGGGCTGCAACACTAAGGTAGGCACTTCTCTGGTGTGATGATGTCCAAATGTCTGAAGTTATAGCAAAAGAGAACCGAACTTGTAGGAATAGTTCTTTAGCTCGCTAGTTCCTTACGATGCATCCGTAAAATATCGATGTAGTGGTTCTCCTACTAACATGTTGGTACTTGTGGGCAAAAGTCGTTGGATCATTTTTCAACGCGACTTTCACCCATCCTAATCGGCTGATCTTCTCGCAACAATATATCTAGCAATTTTCTCACGAGCGTAAAGCGGGTTGTATACCCAAGTACTTACAGAGCCATCCGCCTCGAAGTTTAGCCGCGTTTGTACTCCTCCCCTCGGCTCTGCCCGATCTTGCGCAAGCATGCTTTGTAGTGCTTGCTCAAGTGCCTGTCCTGCACTGCACGAGCGATAATTTAGCTTGGCAATAATTACATGTTGCGATATCTACCGTTAGGCCGCCTTGGATTTCTGCTCCGTGTCATGTGCTTCTGCACCGCCTTCGTCTGCACTCGCCAATGTTGCCGTCCGTGGACGCGGAGAGAACTCGAGGCCCCATTGGCTCGGACCGCCTCGTACTCCTCGTAGCCTCCATACCGCCCATATGACGGCCATCCATGCTTGTAGTCTCCCATGCTTGGCGAGAATCAAGCGAGCATCAACGGAGTCTGAGCCGGAGGAGGACTAGGGAGCGACGAGAGATTACACTAAGTCGCCTGCTTTGTCCTTTTTGTGCTCAGACTTCTCGGAGCATACCGCCGGAACTCCTTGGTGCTCAGACTCCTTGGCAAAGATAATTGGTGAATAGATGGTGAATAAATGGGGAGAGTAGATGGATGTTGAAGAAATGAGGAGAGTAGATGGGATGATGAAGAAATGAAAGTCGCTTTTGTATGGTGAAGAAAAGAGATCGGTGAGTTGATTTTCGTTGGTGAGCACGACGATTGACGAATGCTTGGTGATTCTATAGGCACGCGGTGAGTTGCCGAACGCTGAAGTTTTCGAACGCTGCGCCCAAATCCAAACGCTACCGCCTGACGCCTCTATCCGAATGAAAGCAAAACAATAAGTGTCCGCTTGAAAGCAAAAGTGATTTGATTTGAAAGAAAGCGAAAGTCGCCTCGATCTCTCGATTCCCTCCGCCTCTCTCCTCTCTCCCTCTCCCGGTTTCTCCTCCCCTCTTTTCCGCGCCTCTCTTTTCCCGCCCCGCCTCCCGCCCGCCTCGCTTCCATCGCCCTCCACCCTCGCCTCCTCGCCCGCTCCCATCCCTCGCCTTGCCTCCCCGCCGCTTCCTCCGTCGCCTCCACTACCCACCCCGTCCCTCGGCCGCCTCGCCTCCCGTCCTCGGTGCCGCCATCAGACTCGCCTCCCGTCGCCTCCTCCCGGCCGCCTCGCCTCCTCCCCGTCGCCTCCCACCCCCCGTCGCCTCCTCCCCTTCCGGCCGACCCCTCTTCCGATGGCTCGGTGGGAGGCAGAGCGCGGCGGGGCGAGGATGCGCTGCAGCAGCAGCGGCGGCGGGCGTGGGCGAAGATGCGCGACGGAGGCGAGGAGGCGCGCGCGGAGGCCCTCCCCATCCCCACCGGCCACCACCACTGTGCCACAAGAGTCCATCCCCACCACCACCAGGGCCACGGAGGCGGCTCTACCGAGCTGCAGCGGAGCCGAGGCGCGCGGGCGAGAGGCGAGCGGGCGGAGGCGACCGACGGCAGCGGCGCGGTGAAGCGGCGCGGCGGCCCCATCCCTTCCCCATCACCTCCCCGCCTTCGCAGCCTCCTCCGCGGCGGCCCCGACGCACGAGGCGGCGGCGGCGGCCACGGCACTGAGGCAGCGGCGGGCGGGGCGAGGCGAGGCGCGGCGCCACGCAAGACGGAGGCAGGCAGCGGCGGCGGAGGCGTCTGCCGACGGCCCCGACCGTGCCAGGGCCAGTGCGTCTTGGAAAGCACGCAGACGATTTGTCGCGTCTTCGTCGTTGCGTCTTGCCGCCTGACGGCAAGCTTGCGCGCCCAAGATGGCCCAATTATCGGTCGGGCACCACCACCTACCACGTGTCGGGCCAGTAGTGCCGGCCATGTTTGGTAGGCCGGCTTTGGGTCGTCTTAAAAGAACGGTCCGACTCCCACCTCTACTTGCACATATATGTACTCTTTCTTCTTTGTTGTTAGCGAAGGAAGTGCATGCGATACTAGGAGATTAGGGAGGCTACCCAAGTTATCAGAAGGTTCCACAATGTCGCCGTCTCCGCCTTCTACTTTGACACCAGAAAGACCACTGCCTCCATCTCCATCGAAGTCTCCACCCCCTCCATCCTCACCACCCACACACCATCCCCTGATCCACACCCTCCATCGCCTCCCCCATCAATACCTCCACCACCACCATCACCGCATGCACCACCCCCTGCTTCACACCTTCCACCGCCGCCTTTGCATCCACCACCACCACCACCCCCTGTTCCACATCCTCCATCGTTGCCTCCACATCAACACCTCTACCACCACCACCACCAAGGCCATTGCCACCCCCTATTCCACGCCCTTTACCATGATTGCCACCTCCGCCGCCTCCATCACCTCCACCTCCCTTGATGCAACCCTTGTCCTCAATGCAACCCTTGTCCTCAATGCAAACACCAACAAGTCCTTCCCCACCACCACCAATAACGGATGACTCGCCTCCTCCTCCTGACACACCACCATTCTCAGCTTGGCCTCCACTCTCTCCACAGACACCTGATTCACAAACGCCAAGCACTCATTTATTTTCACCTCCGCCATCGTCATCCTCATCAAAGTCATTATCTACGCCAGCTATGGCAAGAATTGTTGTAGGGTCTGTGAGGTTTCTTATGGTGCTGTTTGCAGTGGCAGAGCTAGAAATTAGATGACAGAGTGCATACTTCACATTCACAATTCTATAGTTTATACAAGGGTTTCATAATATCATAAATCCAACATATAGATTCAAAATTTATCAAAAACACAATGTAAATAGTTCAAATAAGGTCTTAAATGAATATAAATAACAAAATATGCAACTATACAAAGAAAGTTATAATACTATTTTACACATTTTCATGCATTGAGAACGTTCCATTACATCATTGACATATCGTAACAAGTATGAAATATTCTTTGCTTTCACTTCTCGAACCCGAAAAAAGGAAATGATGTCTCTATTCCTCTTCATGTCTCTACAATCTACATTGACATATCGTAACAATTAACAAAACTTTTAGATTTTCATAATTCCATTCACAATTAACATACAGAAAGAAGTAACATAAAACAACCGCTAGTCCACTACTGTCTACTGACTACTTAGTACTCAGTACTATAACTACTGTCTACTCCCGGACTCAACTCAACTCTGTCTCTGTCATGTCCTGCTATGAACCAAGTAACCAACTAAAGTACTAAACCAACAATGCAACATACAGACTCTCACAGCTCAAAGCCTCAAAGCATTAGCCAATAGCCATTAAGCAAGTAAGCAACCCACTGTGTCACTCAAGCGGTCAAGCCTCAAGGTCTCACCTGCTTGGCTGCTTGGCTAGTTGGCTGTTTCACCAAATCCAAATCGGCAAATCACCGGTCACCAGGCACTAGGCCACCTGGCATCGGGCACCGGCTCCGTCCCAGCGTCCCCGCTCCCCAGCGTCCTGAGTCATGCGCCGTGCCGCAGGCCCGTGGCGGCGGCACCACGCTGCAGCCCCCCCCCCCTCCTGCAGTCCCGCCTCTCGCCGTCGGCCGCCTGCTCGCGCCGATTTGGAGTGGGGAGAGATTAGGGTTCAAGGCCTCAATTTGGAGTGGGAGAGAGATTGGATTTGCCGATTTGGAGTGGTCAGCAAATGCTGGCTATGGGTTGGACTGGAGTTAACCGTCAGGAGTCTTGGGCCGGTTGTGGGCTGCCGGACCTTCGGTGGTGGCCTGCTGGGCTGGGCTTTCAGGCGGCCCACTGATTCACTGAACTCTGATGAAGAACCGATGATTGATGTTTGATGTCCGATGAACTGATCACCTCTCGTTTTTCTGATTTTTGGGGGTGCCGGTGCATACCCATCACGCTACTGGCTCTGTCCATGGCTGTTTGCTTTGTTTTTAATCTTAGGTGGGAAGAAGTTCAAGGTACAACGACGGCATGGTAATAGAAGTGGAGGTATATTGAGGCACTCTATCTTTGCGTTTACTAATTTTGATTACCACTCGCCTAAAAGAAGATCCATTCTAACGATTGATGAGAAAATTATCCTTCTACATGGTTTTTTTTTGTTTAACATTTTCTGCCTATAAGACAGAACAGGAACATGCTAAATTCAACTCCAATTTAGCAACTTCATTCATAAACTTATTTCTAAGCCAGTTACAAGTACTCAATTGTTTATGCATTAATTATGTGACTTTATTTCGAGATTCATTGTCGAAATATTCTGCCCCCATTCAGCAAGTCGCGGAGAATGCCATCCCAGCACAGATCATGGCCTCATCACAAATTAGCATATGCAAATATGGTACTTGCATAGGGGGATTTGGATCCGAACCGTTATAATTTAGTTCGAATTTAAACTAAATTCCAAAAAGTTCCAAAGAAATTCCCACCATCCAAGCACCTACTAAAAGTTATGTAGTAGAAACTAAACTACCACTGGTAAATAAGTTAATCGGAATGGCCCTTGCCCGACAACATCAATCAAAAAGATCTCTTATAGTAGTTAGACAAAAAAAAAAAAGGTTGCTCGTAAACTAGTTGAAACGTTTCAAACATGATTTTCAGACTCGGAAGTTAAAAATCAAACTTTCAATTTAATGATTTCACACTTTCAACTCGAGGTTCTGACTTTCAATCCAATTATTTCAAACTTTCAATTCGAACCCAGACCATGATCTCTTTTAGTTCCGAATCCCGCTACCCAGCCGGTTTCTATTTATCGTCGTAAACTGGTCAAAGCCTGACGTTTCTTTCTATTTTGTAAAAAGTAATTTTTTTAGTTTTTGTAGATTTGAAATTTGGGATACATACTCAAATAAATTAGGAGTATTTTGGTGTATAAAATTATTTGAAATAAGTGGGTTAAAGGGGTGAACATGGTTTTTTTTACTGGCCTACCAAAATTCGTTGCGTCGGCCGGTTTCGTTTTCTCTACCAGTAACCGGTGGTTTTTGGAACACTGATTCAGACTTTTAACTCGAATTATTTCAACCTTCAACTTGAAAGGATTTAGATTTTTCAACTCAAGAGTTCCAGCTTCTAACTAAGAAACCAAACATTCATTCCCATTCCAACCCCCAACAACTTCACCTTTCAACTTGGATTAGAAAACCTTTAACTTGATTTTTTTTGTCTTCCAACTCGAAAGAAACTTTCAAATCAAACAAACGAGCTTTAAACTTAAATATCAAAATTTCAACTAGAATTTTGAACTGTCACAAGACATAATAAAAACCTTTTATATCATAATAGCAAACTTTCAACTAAAATTTGGAAAGAATCCCCTCCGTCGACTCGTCTCAAGTACGGGGAAATCATAGCAGACATCGTGATGGCCACATGAAACTGTAGCGCGTGCACACATACACACGCGAATGCTCAATGATTTGGTGATTTAGTGTGACGAGGATTAAAATCTCTATGTATTACTTTAAATACATAAATAAAAGATCATATATTTTCGTGGTCGTAAACCTTAAGACTAACGACCTCCGTGGTCGTAATAGTCGTAAACCTTTAGGCTAACGACCCCCGTGGTCGTAAATGTCGTAACATCTGAAGCTCGACTTATAGGTACACTGGTCAGATGAGGTCATGTAATGAACTAGCATCTGATTCGGCTCTAAGCATATCTTTTACAGTGTGATGAATAGAGCACATATCGTATTGGCTCCATACCACACGACGTTTCATGATCCTAAGACACTAGCGATAAACTACCATACGGTTTAGTGTCTCACAGACATTAAACCGCCAAATAGTTGATACTTCATCAACCGTCGCCTCGCTCCGACCAGTCGTGACACTCCCAACAGACGCATATACCAGGATTAACTATCGTCACTTCGTCAACTATTTAAGGAAGAGCGCGAACGGTGGAAAGGGGGATCGAAGCCAATTCGGGAAATCAACAGACGATTGGATATCATCTGAAACATTAACATAGCAAGTACTGCACTGAGTGTAATTAGGATCCACTGCCTTGTTAAGGGCACCCAGTGTAAAGGATCAAGTTCATGGCAATAAAGAGAGGTCCCATCATCTCCCAAGAACTCATTGTCATTTTTCTTTGTTTTATTTCGTAAGATCGGCGACTTGATTGTCGACAGTCAGCGCCGTCCGTGGGGACAAAAGCGTTGAGTTTTTGAAGTTTACTTCGCTCAAGCATTCCTCACCCACTTATGTTTCCTCATCATCGTTCGTGCAAACATGGCAGAGACTTGGGATGAGAAAAACTAGTTCGACCTAGCGAACTACTCCAACCTCGACATGGACGCATGCATACGCACCATGGAAGACAATGGGATGTCATTATCCTCCTCCACCGGCTCTCCAGTCGCAAAGATTGGCAAAATCGACTGGATGCATGAGGATACACAGTCGCATTCAATGACGCTCTCAGAGGAACCGCTCGTTCCGACCAGTTTGGAACGACCGAACGCCTCTACAAACCCGGTCCACCTGACTGGCAAAAATGGCAACAGAAGCCCAACACCACAATCAAAGAATCCATGTATTCTCGATATTGTCATGGGCGACCAGAGTTCGCCAACGACTCCTACGTATTCCGGGAGCCAACCGACATGTGGTAAAGGTGCCAATGAAGTTATCACCGATCGTAGGCCAAGTGGGAATGGTGAAACTCAGCATACGAGCGGCAATCCGCTGGATCATGCTAAGTCCACCACATAGCCCACCAGATGCGGTAATCTCCGACCACTCCCCATCATGAAGGCTCCTTGCACAAGCACTGGAAGACTTTCCCTTAGTTACAATGGGAGTTTATCGGAAGATCACTGCTGGCACCACGAAGTTAACACAATCGGAGATACCAATCCGGATGCCATGCACGATCCTCCACGGATTAACTCGTCACCACTTGCTGGTGGAAATGGTAAGTACGCTCAAGCACCAACTACCGGAGGCAACCGAGCTGATTGACGTGCATCAGTTAATTCACCTGTTCCTACCCCACCGCGAGTAAGGGGTCAGATAGGGCCCACCGAAAGGTCGAGAGAAAATTAACCTCATCAAGTGCCCACTGCAAGCTGGAATCCTCCACGACCTTCAGTAATAATGCAAAACCTACAACGAGTCTGTGATATTCTAAATAATCCAGATCCTACTTTAGCAGGAACTCCAGGTTATGCTCAGCTTGCAGGTCAGGCGTCGGAGATCCTCCAACAAACCATGCGACATATAGAAATGTACCGGGAGCAAAGGAATTCACTAAGTCACACGATGACTTCATCCCAGCGCTCCTCTCTCAGTAGGGGACAGCATGGTCGAGCAGAGGACCAATCAACACCAAGACAGCCTCATAGGTTCTGACCAGGAAATCACGAGGGAAGACAGCTCTTCATGACATCCATTCCTCATCAAGAGGAATGACTGCTTAATTCAGGCGATCTCAGGCGTCATCTGACCCAAGCAGGTGGTCAAATACGTTATCATAACGTCCATGATCGAATTGGGACACTGGATCCTAGGTATGCAAATCTGAGGAATCGATCCCCAACTGATTACAATACGACTCCTTTTCAGAGAAGGCGTCACGATTCCATTATAGGCTGCCGAGCATTATCGGCATATCTCCAAGCTGTTCGGTTTCGACAGCCAGACAGGTTTCGACAGCCAACATAGAAAAGTTCAATGGGACTCAGAACTCGTTAGAATTTCTTTAAATTTATACTACCACCATCAAAGTTGCTGGTGGTAACGACAACGTGATGGAAAATTACTCGCCCACGGTGCTTGAAGGGTCTTCCTGCTCGTGGTTGCTCAACCTACCGGTTGGATTTATCTATACTTGGGAGTAGCCCTGCGATATTTTGATCGCCAACTTTCAAGGGACATATAATCGTCCCGGGAAGGAGGATGATCTTTATCGGATGAAATAAAAAACCAATAAAACTCTTCGACAATATATCAAGAGATTTAGTCATGTTTGAAATTCTATCCCATAAATCGCAAAATATTCTGTTATCCAGGCTTTTAAAGTATGACCGCGGAAACCACCGTTTTACAAGGGATATTGCAACAAATCTTCCATGGACAACCGTCAAACTTTTCGACATGGAAGACAAGTATGTGGCCGCTAGTGAAGCGGTCGAATGGTGCAATGCTATTGATCGAAAGAACGAAAATCCGCAGTAAGGCCTGGAGAAACAAGAGAAGAAAAGCAAGAAGTCTCTCAAGAACAAGAAGAATCGCAAGCCCGATAACAAGGAAGTCCTTACGGTTCCCGAAAAGTTTACCAAAGGCAAGAGAGACTTTACTGGTCGAAACAAGGCTAAGGCTCCGACCAACGATTACAAGAAAAATAAGAAGTGATGTCCACTTCACCAGGCAGCAGAGCATGACTGTGCACCTGCTGGGCCTGGCAAAAAAACTGAAAGATTACTACCTAGGTAAAGGTCCCTTCCCCTCTATAACAGAACTCGGAGAACCAAGCTCTAAGAAGGACAAAGATGGTGATGAAGAGATGGAGTACCAGGAGCCGCAGCACACAGTTGATATGATTTTTGGTGGATTCTCATCATACGAGTTAAGACGTCATCTGAAGGCCGTAGAGCGGGAGGTGAACTTTACCGATTCTCTGATCACCGTTGAGCCATCCAAGTAGTCGGAAACTATAATATCCTTTAGCAAAGAAGATTGTCCTATCCCGTTGACTCGACCAGGTAGGTTTACTATCGTAGTTGAACCTACTATTAACAATTGTAAAGTTAATCGAGTCTTAATAGATGGAGGTAGTTCTTTCAATATTTTATTTACAAGAGCATTGGAACAGATGCAGATTCCCAAATCTAAGGTAAAACCCATGAAATATGCCTTCCACAGCATAGTTCCTGGTTCCACCACCAAACCGATAGGACAACTATCTCTGCCAGTTACGTTCGGAAGACCCGACAACTTTCGAACAGAAAAGGTTCAATTTGTTGTGGTAGATTTCGAAACCGCATACAATGGAATCCTTGGTCGTCCGGCTTTAGCAAAATTCTGATAGAAACGCACTACAGTTATCAAAGTTTGAAAATGCCAGGACCGAAGGGAGCCATCACGGTTCGAGGAGATCGAAAAATGGCTTATGCATGTGATCGAAAATCCTTAGAACTGGTCAATAAACTTCCGACTAGAGAAACTAATCTGCCCATCATTCAGGTCAACCACTCAAGGCTAAAGATAGCTCCGAAGCCTTCCAACCAGACCAAGAAGGTACCACTCGGCAAAAGTGTTCCTCTGGAAGGCACCAACGCACCATCTGGCTCAATAAACGTTGATGCGTCCACCCAAAAGGTACTGGTCGGGGTAGGACTCGGCTGTAAATAGGAAGAGTCACTTGTCTTCTTCCTCTGATCAAACCAGTACGTATTCGCCTGGTAGGTGTCCGACATGCCTGGAGTCCTAGGGAGGTGATCGAACACATGCTAGCTCTCCAACCTGATAAAAAACCAGTCAAGTAGAAGCTAAGACGTTTCACATCCGATCGGAAGGAGGTAATCCAGTCGGAGATCGACAAGTTTCTCAAGGCTGGATTCATTCGTGAAGTCGACCAACTAGAGTGGCTCGGCAACCCTGTACTGGTTAGAAGAAGCAATGGGAAATGACGAATGTGTATTGACTTCACATATCTTAATAAAACTTATCTGAAGGATGGCTTTCCCCTTTCACGCATTGATCAGCTTATAGACTCTACTTCCTGGTGTGAGTTGTTGAGTTTTTTAGATGTGTACTCGGGGTACCACCAGATTAATATGAGTAAAGTTGATGAAGAAAAAACTTCCTTCATCACTCTATATGACACTTACTGCTATGTTAAGATGTCATTTGGTCTAAAAAAATGCTTGTACAACTTTTCAAAGATTGATGTAAAAAATCTTCAATCCTCAGATTGGTTAAAATTTAGAAGCTTACGTTGATGACTTGGTTGTGAAATACATCGACGCTAGCGATCATATTTCCGGCCTGCACAAGAATTCCAATAATTTAAAAAGGCATAACCTTAAGTTAAATACAGAGAAGTGTGTGTTTGGAGATTTTTTTTGGGAAAGTTTCTTGGATTTCTAGTTTCAGCTAGAGGTATTGAAGCAAACCCAGCAAAAATATTTACCATCGACCAGATGCGCCCTCTGACCACAAAGAAAGAAGTCCAAAAACTAAACGGTTGTATGGCAACATTAAGTCATTTCATATCACGGTTAGGTGCGAAAGGATTACCTTTCTTAAAACTTATTCAGAAACATGGAAGTTTCGAGTGGACTAAGGAAGCAGACGATGCGTTTGAAAAACTCAAGAAGTACCTTACGAGTACCCCGATCTTAGTTTCTCCTAGATCGGGAGAAACATTACTGATATACATGGCTGCAACGCCGCAAACAGCAGATGTGCACTGGTCGTAAAACGTGACAACGTCCAATGATCGGTGTATTACGTAAGCAAAGTCTTACATGGACCAAAGGAAAGATACCCGCAGGTACAAAAGTTGCTCTATGGTCTCCTTATGGCTTCAAGGAAACTAAGGTATTACTTTTAAGCCCACAAAGTGGTTGTACCAACTGGATATCCCATTGGTTAAGTTCTCAAAAACAGGGAATCATCCGAACGAATAGCAAAATGAGCGGTCGAGCTTGGGGCGTTCGACCTCCATTTCATCTCACGAACAACAATTAAGTCACAGACAATAGCAGAACTCATTGTCGAATGGACAAAACCCTAAACCCACTCAAGGGCTCGAGTACGAATACCACGACGAGTGGACAATGTACTTTGATGGTTCCTTGATGCTCAAAGGCTAGGGGGCTGAAGTCGTCCTAATCTCCTCTACCGGAGAACATATCAAATACATCATTCAGCTAAACTTTCCTGCAACAAACAATGTGGCAGAATATGAAGGTTTACTGGCAGGACTCCGAGCAGCCAGAGCGCTCAAGATTCGCAAATTACTAGTGAATGGCGATTCTCAACTAGTATTGAATCAAGTCGGGAAAGAGTATCAATGCTCAAGTACCAAGATGTCATCTTATCTGACGGAAGTACATAAACTCGAAAAGCACTTCTTTGGTTTCTAGATCCAACATATTCCGAGAAATGAAAACTTTTTGGTAGACAAGTTGGCACAGATGGCGTCCACAAGGTCACCTGTCCCGCCCAGAGTTTTACTCGGGCAACTCGATTCACACTCGGTGGTCGAGCATTCCGAAGACATAGATGTTCCAATAGCGATCGTACAAATCGATCCTGCGAACATGGATGCTCCATAGGAGGTCGTCACGCACGATCCCGGTAGAGATTGGATGACGTTGATCTACAATTATCTTCAGCATCACATTATTCTCGAAGATGATGTAGAGCTTGATCGTATTGCTCGAAAAGTCAAATCATACACTCTGATCGAACGTAGATTGTATAAATGAGCATCTCATGGAGTGTTGATGAGACACATATCTCAAACGGATGGCATTACATTGCTATGCAACATTCATGGAGTAGTTTTTGGAGCAATTATTCCTATAGAATACTGGTTGGTAAAGCCTTCAGAGAAGGATACTACTGGCCAACACCCCTTCATGATGTAAAGGAGCTCATGACGAAGTGTGTACAATGTCAATTTCACAGTCGACAAGTACACCAGCCGACACAAGCTTTCAAAAAATACCTCTTTCTTGGCCTTTTGCAACCTGGGCGCTAGACATTCTGTGATCTTTTCCAAGAGCACATGGGGGCTTTGAGTTCCTTTTCGTCATGATTGACACGTTTACAAAATAGATAGAAGCCGAGCTAGTTATTAAAATAACAACTGAGGCTGCTAAGAGGTTTCTCATGAAAAATATGATCACACGATTTGGTGTACCCAGTCGTATAATCACATATAACGGTGCCCAGTTCTCTAGCGGACATTTTCAGAAATTCTGCAAGGATCTAGGTATCAAGCTATATTTCGCTTCTGTCGCTCACCCGCAGAGCAACGGAGCAGTTGAAAGAGCCAATGGGATCATAATGCAAGGGGTGAAACACCGAGTGTTCGACCAGTTAACACAACGGTCAGAAGCTTGGGTTCAATAACTTCCTTATGTATTATGGACTGTTCGAACCATGACCAGTCGTGCGTCCGGTGAAACACCATTTTTTTTATCATTTACGGTGCTGAAGCCATGCTTCCCACGGAACTGAAAATGGGCTCTGCTCGAACAGATTGGTACAACAATAACGATCAAGAAGAACGACGACTCGATGATATGAATGTTCTTGAAGAACGATGAAACCATGCCCTAATACGATCGACAGTTTACCAACAAGCCATGCGAAGGTATCATAGTCGTAAAGTGCAACCTCACAGCCTAGCTGTAGGTGATCTGGTTCTTTGAAAAATTCAGAGTCAGGCTAATCGCAACAAACTTTCTCCCAAATGGGACAATCCATACACTGTGGTCGAAGTCACCAGACCTTGTTTGGTACGACTATCTATGTCAGACGGGCGTGTTTTGTCATATTTTTATATTTTTTCATATTTCAATAAAGTTTATCATTTCTTTATTTTCTTTGATGAGTGATATTGTTTATATGTTTGTACGCAAACTTTGGTTGTCTACTATTTGTTGTTTACACTGGTCGGAGAAGACCAATATCCTTTCAAAGGATCTCTGTTACTCTTTGGCTCAGACATCTAAGTCAAACGCCACAAGGGTCCTAGTCATGACTATTATATTAATGGTTCGCACACACGATCACACTCTTTTCTTAAAGAAACATGCGAGTACAAAGAGTATAACACAAACAAATACATATAGTGCTTTACATGCTTAAGATTTTAGAGACTACATTTCTTCGCTTCAACATTCTGTTTTACTCCTGTTTGGCTACTGGTTGAGACACGGAAAGCCTCCTAGTCAAAGTCTCTCCTCTTCGCACGTGGTCCTGCCCACTGGAAGGAGCTTCCTAGCGACGTTCCTTTTCCTACGATATTCGCTGTCAGTCGGACTCGAGCATGAGCACGTTTCATGAGGTGTTTTTCATGTCTTCAGTTCTTAGCCATCATTACGACCAGTTTGGATATTTCATGTAAATAAAACCACTTATTGTTCATTGCATACATCCTTACATTTTTTCTTTTCTCATCAAGACAAGTCTTATCTTCCGACCATGTAATCTATCTTTTGGTATTTCGATTATGGAAAACATATCTACAACTAGTTGAAGTCACACACTGGTTCCGACCACCGCTGATTTTCAAGTATTAATATGATTAGTTTTTATCATATAATCAGCACATACTATCAACAGTGGTCGTGACTTTTACTATTATTCTTGGCTTACTACTCCTTTAGTAAAGATCTTCTACTATATAACCAGTCGGGGGCTAGAAAATATATGAATACTTTATGAGTCAAAAGGATAAACGAAAGACTTTTTTGATTAATGAAAGGTCGGTTTTTACATTCATACTTCTCATATTGCAATAATCTACTCTTTACCTTCGGCTTTCTTCTCGATAGACTCAAGGACTTCCTTGTGTCTAGTCATCAAATATTCGATCGCCCGGTCCTTCTTTTGGCATTCTTCTTTAAGCTTGACTATTATGGCTTCTTTCGCCATAATCTCTTTTTTAAGCTTCTCCGAATCTATCAAGCATGATAAAGAGAGAAGTTAATCAATAGAGAAGGAGCTAAATGGTAAAGAAGGAGAGGACAAGGCATGAAAAAGTGCTTATTTTCTAATTCGGAGTTCTTTTGCTCCAAAACTTTTCTTCGCTGGGTCAGTCCTCCGACCAGAGTGAAGTTTTCCACTATATGCAACAAAAATAGCAGTCTCCTTTGAGTTTTTAATAAAATTTAAAGGGAAAGGCTATTAAAAGTAGTTGTAGAAGCATACTTGCATTGTTATGTTATTATATTAGGCATAAATCGAATCAGAACTCGTCTTTGATTGATGATCCGATATTCTTCCTAAGGCCTCATCGAGTTCTTTATTGTCAAAAACTCGAAAGGGACAAGGGAAAGTAACAAGAAGAGGAAACTTCCGAGCAGAGATCGGAACCTGCTGAAAATCCTCAGATACTACCACCTTCGTTGGTAGGGTTGGAGCCGCCACGGGTTCCGGAATAGACATTGGTTCTGTCACCTGCTCAAGGACTAGCTCAACCTCTTTCTCCTCAGAGGCCTTCTCCTAAGGGATGCACTGGTCAGAAGCGACCGCAACACCAGAGGATATATAAGGAAAGAAGCTCAAGACTCTAGAAACACTAAAGGTAACTATTTACATAGATTTCTTTTTCATGTACGCATACCTTGTTTTTTTAGTCTTGAACTTGAAGCGCGCTGAAGCAAAATTCGATGTGCTCGCTTTTCTTTTCTTTACAACCGGCTTCACCGATTCCAAATCGGTAGGGTCGGTTAGACGCCTCACATCCACCGATAAGAGGTCGGAAGTAATATCCTCGACCAGCTGATCGAGAATAAGATCCCTAACCATAGGGTCGGATTGTGTGGTCTCATCGACCTATAGAGCAGTTGCTTCAGTAGCAATTGACGGGTCGTAAGCGACCACTTGGGAGTCCATAACAACCGCCTAATTAACAATCAAAGTTAGTTAGGTGACGAAAATTCTTCACCTAGAATATACATTTCTGTTCGGTTACCTACCGCTGTAAGATCACCTTCTCGAGTGGTCGTAGGGGCAGTCAGAGTATCAATCAGCTCACAACTCTTGATGGCCTCATTGATCTTCAATCCGACCGACTACATATAAAAGAGGATTTATGGTAAATCGATCAAAAAACACATAAATGGGGAAAGATAGTTGATATCTTTACCTTAAGCATCTCGGCTCTCTCTGTTGCGGAAATAATAGCCAAAATTTGGGGAAATCAGCCTTCTCATCGGGCTCCCCGGTGAAGATCATTATGATCCGGGTTCTAACCTAATCAGGAGAAAGGGCTGCAAGAATGAATGAGAGACTTTAGGGTTACAAAAGTAATTAGTCAAGATAAACGAACTAGTCAAAATCTTTTAGGACTTACCCTCCTTGGAATCTTTGGTCGCGTCGTCACGACCAATATACCATAGCATTGAATGTGCTCGGGATTTCAGGGGGCTAATTCGGCGCATAGAGAAATCTCTTACTAAGTGCCAAGAAGTTAAACCCATGATACTAAGGTGTTGGATGGCTTCAACCCATTTCCCCACCATTCCTTCTTCACAGAGGAGCGTCATTCCGGGTTCTCAACCGCCTTCTTACCAGTATAGTAGAGGTTGTCCTTTTGCGTAACTGTCATGTAGAACCAGTTGTTCTTGCATAACGACCAAGAAGACTTTGAGTACATAAGTATGTACTCGTCAGCTTTTCCTTCATGGAGGTGCAAGGTGCATTCCCCCGGTGTCCTCAGCGTCTTCCCCGACTTCGCCATCCTGTAGAAGTACTTGAAGAGCTCCAGGTCTGCGGGAATTCCCAAGTACGCTTCACAGAGTTAGACGAAGATGCTAAGATTAACAATCACATTGGGTGAAAGGTTCACCAATTCAATTCCATAATGCTCCAATATTGTGGGGAGGAATGAATGAACCGGAAGCCTGAATCCACATTCGATATATGCGAGAAAAACATGGATTTTCACATCTTCGCCGCTCGAAGAGTGCTCTCCAGCCGCCGATCTCCAAGAAATCAGACTCTTATCTGGAAGCATCCCAATCTTCCCCAAGGCTTCAAGCTTCTTTCCACTCAGAACAGAAACCGACCAGTTGATAATCAAGTCCGATATGGTTAGGTATTGGATCAAAGAAAGAAAGGGGGTCGTGGAAGGTTGAAAGCAAAAGAGGTCGGAGGAGTTCCTTCTCTTAGAAGATTAAAATGGAAAGCAGGAGGTGTAAAAACCCTAAAGCCTTGCGCCAAGGGGATTTTATAGCCGCAATGCCCTAACTGCACTAGGAAATTACCCAAAAGTAAAAAAGACTCTTCAGTTTCCAAGGTAGTTTCTCAAACTTCAAAATGAATACAAACCACCTCGAATGTCATGACATTAAATGAGGGTCTACCCGATACGACTTCATCAAAAAAAGTATTCACACGCCCAATTCGTTTAAAGTTCAGGGGCTAGCTCATGAGGATTAAAATCTCTATGTTACTTTAAATATATAAATAAAAGAACATATGTCTTTGTGGTCGTAAACTTTAAGACTAATGACCTCCGTAGTCGTAAGAGTCATAAACCCTAAGGCTAACGACCCCGGTGGTCGTAAGAGTATAGGTACATGGGTCGGATGAGGTCCTGTACCTAGTCCCCGACCAGATGATTGCTCGTACAAGCAATGAACTGGCATCTGATTCGGCTCTAAGCTTATTCTTTACCGTGTGATGAATAGAGCGCATATCGTATTGGTTCCATACCACACGATGTTTCGTGATCCTAAGACACTAGAGATAAACTACCATGCGGTTTAGTATCTCATAAATATTAAACTGCCAAACGGTTGATACTTCATCAACCGTCGCCTCGCTCTAACCAGTCGCGGCACTCCCAACAGGCGCATATACCAGGATTAACTATCACCACTTCATCAACTATTTAAGGAACAACGTGCACAGCGGAAAGGGGGATCGAAGCCAATTCGGGAATTAACAGACGATTGGATTTCATCTGAAGCATTAGCATAGCAAGTACCACGCTGAGTGTAATTAGGATTAGTCCACTGCCTTGTCAAGGACACCCCTTGTAAAGGATACAGTTCATAGTAATAAAGGACAGTTCCATCATCTCCCAATAACTCTTTATCATTTTCCCCTGTTTTATTTCATAAGATCGGCGACTCGATCGTCGACACATTGGTCTAGAGAAAGACTCACCCACTCTGATAAGAGACTTGACAGCAGAGAACAAAGGCTCAATTTTTTTTGTCGGGCGAGGTACAGAGCCCGTTTTCAACTTGGTCTTTTATTCAAGTGTTAGAGAAAAAAATGCAAAGCAACAGAATGCGAGTAACTAACTCCTAAAAGACTGGCACTAAGCCCACTAGCTCCCACAATCGGTGCTAGACCGATTCTGAAGCTTGATTGAACAAAATTGCCACTTACATGACTCTGTCACACACGACAGTAAAGACAGAAAGGAAAAACAGAAAGCACTGAACACAAGACAAATTGATGCAGAAACTAGGAAAACAAGATTATTCAACTAACATTTTCCTCCTTAATCTTGTTTACCCTTATTCATAATCTTGTTTACCCTTATTCACTTCATGCATTCTGATTTTCTTCTGCATCTCCAAAAACTTAATCCGTCCGAGCAGCTTTGTAAGGATGTTAGCCATCTGTTCTTCTGAAGTGACATGCTCAACTTGAATCTTCCTTTGCTCTATGCTCTCACGTATAAAGCGATACCTAGTATCAATATTCTTGCTTCTTTCATGATGCACTGGGTTTTTGATAAGGGATATTGTTGATTTATTGTCAACCTTGAGAGTTACCACTTCAGGTTTCACATCCATCAGTTTTCCAAGCAGATGACACAACCAGATTCCTTGACATGAAGCCGTCGTGGCTGCAATATATTCAGCCTCGCATGACGATAAAGCCACCACTATCTGCTTTTGAGAATTCTATGTCACCAGATTTGTTGGACCGAAAAGGCGACTAGAGGGGGGGGGTGAATAGGAGCACGCTCACTTTTTCCCAAATAATGAATTCAACACAATTTCACTCCAATAGCTATGATGAAGCTATGAAGATCAATATACCAGTACAGCGGAAGACTAGTATTGAATCCAATTAAATCCCCTAAGCAAAAACACAAAATCAACTAAGATTGCAAAGACTCACAAAGACGCGGTCGACCTCTCTACCCAACCGGTCGGACCGATTGTCAAGCGGTCGACCGGCGTTGTCTTCAAGGTCGGACCGCCCAAAATCGATCCGACCGGTGATGACGGGCGGTCGACCGATACCATCTAACCGATCCAAACAATAAATCACCGATGACGGTTGCAATTAGGTGAAACTTTTGATTCTCAACTCCAATCTTTATGAAACTTTGCACACACCTTCTATATGCTATTGAGGACCTATTCCAATCGAATATTATGATAATTCTTGGAACGATCTTGAGCAATTGCCAATTGATTAATGTAAGGTCTAAACCGCAAGAACGAAAACTTGATCCTAATGCTTGTTCGTGAGAGATTGATGATCAAGATGATGCTAGATAGATTCACACATATCACAGTAAGCTAATTCACGTGAAAGAATCAATCGCAAACTCGCGGATCAAAGAAAGCCCTAAAAACACGAAATTGAAAGCAAGAACGAAAAGAGACTTATCTCAAGCAAACCTTGCATAGATTGATTTCGTGATTGATGTTTGGATTACATCCACACCATCATGGATCAGTGGACAATCAAAGATCACGAAATTCACCACAAACCATCAAGAGCCCTAGCCTCCACCTCAACTCCCCTAAAGACAATTAGGGTTTTGAAACATAAAAAGGCGAGAGAGAAAAGAGCTAGATGGTGCAGCCACCACCTCCCCCTATTTATAGTGGAGGCCTAGACTCCTAGGGTTTGACTCCATTGGGCTCCCGTTAAGGCCCACTAACAAACGGTTCACACACGCACGCTTCGCAAAGCACCGTCTTTAACCTTTTGACCTAAACCGCTTCACCATGCATCATGGATTTACCAATAGGTCACCCTTGTCCATCTTGTGTCACGCTTGAGTCGTTGACTCACCCGCATCGCCGATCGCTCGACCTCAACTCTCCAAGTCTAGTCCCGATCCTCCTCGCCGTTGACCGTCGTTGACCACCAAGCAACCTGCACAACCATAGACAAGCAAACATGAATTCGGGAACAAATTCTTCACAACTTGACCCATGTTAGTCAAAACATGCATCATGCAAATCATATGCCACGATACCAATGACTTTGACCTAACAAAACAACATCGCCACGGTTGGCCGACGCTCAAGTAGAAACCGGTCGGACCGCCCAGTGAGCTTGGTCGGACCGCTTCTGGCCGGCCGGACCGCTCCTCGTGAGCGGCCGGACCGCCTTGGGACTTAGCCAAATTCAAGCCCTCAAATTCTGAAACCTTCTGGAAACTTTAAACCAATAGAACTTTTTACTAGAGACTCCAAAAATCATGAGACCAAGTGCATTGGGATCCCCTCACTTGCCTACAACACCTATTTTTGGCCCAGCTTGTTTTGACCACTTTGGTCACCGCCGTCCGATCGCTTCACATGGCCGGTCCGACCGATTTGGGACCGGCCGGACCGCTGTGCAAGGGCGGTCGGACCGCCTCGCCGAAGAAGCTCAGAATTTTGTCGAAAACACGTGAAACGACAAACCGTAAACGCCATTGCCAATTGTCACATCATCCTAAGATCTGGAACATATCCCCATGAAATCCACAAGATTTGATCCAAGGTAGAACATTACCCCTGTTGTACTTTTCTTATCATTCAAATCCCTGGCCATGTTACTGTCACTGTAACCAATGAGTTGTTATCTCCTGATGTCCGTCCTTGTGTAACAACAGCCATGGTTGTGAGTGCCTCTTACATACCTTAGAATCTGCTTGATTGCAGGCATATGCTGTGAGGTTGGAGCCGCCATAAATCTGCTAACCACTCCAACAGAGAAAGCCAAGTCAGGCCTGGTATTGACCAAATACCTTAAGCTTCCCACAATACTCATGTACCTTGTAGCATCAACCTTTGGATCATCTTCAGACTTGATGAGCTTTACTCTAGCTTCCATAGGTGATTGACAAGGATTGCAGTCTCCCATTCCTGTTTTCTCAAGAATGTTTAAAGCATAATTTGATTGAAACAATGTTATACCTGAACTAGTTTGAGAGACTTCAATTCCAAGATAGAAGGACAATAATCACAAATCAATCATCTTGAAAAGGCTTTGCATTTGAGTCTTGAATTTGTAGATTTTATGTTTGCTTGACCCTGTGATGATTAGATCATCCACATACACTCCAGCCGGCAACTTGGTTGAATGCACATTCCTCTTGTATACTGCAGCTTCAGAAGGACATCTTTCAAAACCCAATGCTATTAGACTCTTGTCCAGCTTCTCATTCAAAGCTCGGGGTGCTTGGCGAAGACCATACAAAGCCTTTTGAAGCTTCAGCACTTTGTGTTCCTCACCCTTTTCTTCGAACCCTGGTGGTTGACAGACATAGACCCTTTTCTCCATTCAAGAAGCAGACTGACTTCACATCCATGTGATGGATTTCCCACAATTCTTGGGCGGCTAGTGCAACAATCAAGTGAATAGTTTCCAAACGTGCAACAGGTGCAAACACCTCATCATAGTCAATTCCTTGGCGTTGTACATACCCTTTGGCCACCTACCTAGCCTTATGTCTCACAACAGAACCATGTAAATCTTTCTTCACTTTGAAGATCCACTTTAATCCGATTGGCTTTGCTGATGCAGGTTTCTCCACAAGTTCCCATGTGTGATTTCCTCAAATTGAGTCCATCTCCTCGTCCATGGCTTTCTTCCAGCATTGAGACCTCTGAGCTTCTGAAAAGGTAGCTGGTTCTTCAGAGCTTAGCATACAAACACCAAGCTCTTCTGGATCTAGCTGAACTGGTTCAGTTTCCTCATAAATGTCTATGAGCTTGCGAAGTTTCTGTGGCTGTCCAGCAGAAACCGAGCTTGCACTTGGGGATGACAGTGAGGACTCAGAGCTGTTGCTGACTAACAAAGTTGGAGTACTTGGGCTACCTGATACAGGTTCTGTTGCATCTCCGGAAATCATGTCCCTCTGTCTTTGCTGCCCTTCAGTGAGTACCGGTCTAGGTGGGGAATTATGAGGACCACCAATGAACTGCGAGTTTGATGGCACACAGTCAGAGGGTGGCTCAGTGTATTCACTTGTCGAATATGAACAGTGAATGAGTCACTGCAGACTTGCGATGCAGTTCCAGATTCCATTCCCATCCTTTATCATCTTCAAAAACAACATCTCTGGAGACTGTGATTTTTCTCTTGAGGGGATCGAACATTCGGTATGCCTTGGTACCCATTTCATAACCCATCAGCACCATTAATGAGCAACGGTCTGAGAGCTTCTTCAAGTCTGGGCGTATTGACTTCACATGCCCCAAACAACCGAAGGTTCTCAGGTGTTGAACCTTTGGTTTGCGCTGGAACCAAGCCTCATATGGGGTCATTTCCTTCACACTCTTGGTGGGTGCTCGATTGAGCAAATACACTACAGTTGTGACTACTTCACCCCAAAATTCCCCTGGGACTCCCTTACCCTTGAGCAGATTACGAGCCATCCCAAGCACCATCTGATTCCTCCTCTCCACAACCCCATTTTGCTGTGGAGAGTAAGGTGCAGTGAGATAGTGTTGTACTCCATACCAGTTCTTCCCACTTGTAATTCAAGAGTACAAGCCACATGAACCTGCTGTAATCATCCACTAATAGTAGAAAATAGTTCGTTACTTCCTGCTGTAGTTGGTGTGATTAGTCCACATAGATCATCATGCAATAACTGCAATGGTGAACTTGCCTGAAAAACTACTTTAGAGGGGAATGGTGTTCTTTTCTGTTTACCAACAAGACATCCATGGCAGACTTGGTCCACTTGATCAATCACAGGCAAACCTTCCACCATTCGTTTACTGGTTAAGTTACGCAAAGCATGAAAATTTAAATGACCATACCTTGCGTGCCATACCCAAGCATCATTATCCATTCTAAACAGTAAGCAAATAGGCTCAACCAACTTGAGGGGCAGAGTATACAACTGGTTCTTTGACCTTATCACCTTTGCTAGCAAACTACCTTGTTGATCATACACCAGTAGCTGACCTTTTTCAAGCACAATCCTACAACCATTTTGCTCCAACTGTCCCAGGCTAATGATGTTGCTCCTCAATTGAGGTATATAATATACATCTGAAAGTGCACGGTGTGGACCATTGCGACATTCAAACATTATATTTCCCCTTCCAAAAATCTCCACTAAAGACCCATCTCTGAATTTTACTTTTCCAAAGATTGAGGTGTCAAGTTCAATGAATCTTTCCCTGTTGCCCATCATGTGATTACTCGCACCAGTGTCGAGATGCCACTTGTGATAATCATGCTTGGCTTCAAATATTTTATCAAGATGGATTATTTCTTCATTTAGCATTACCCTCAACTCTTCATTTTCTATGCTCTGGAACAACCCACATAATTCTACCATCAAGAGAGCCGGTTCATCTTCATAATTCTCAGCAATGTGTGCTACCTCCTTTTTCTTTGAACGACATTCCGATGCAAAATGTCCAAACTTACTGCAATTGAAATACTTTACCTTCTTTTTGTTGAACTTCCTTTAGCCATCGTTGCGATCACCATTTTGGTTGGCGTTGCCGCGTCCACTCCCGTGGCCGCGATCATGGCCGTGCCCGCGTCATGCAGGCTTGCCACGCCCTTCAGTGGACTTTGAAGAGGAAGACCCCTCAGTGACTTCCTTTTCTTTGGATTTCCACTCAACGCATGTAAGGAGGAGCTGATCTTCATCACCACTGCCATATCGACGAGCTCCCTCTTCATGTGTCTTCAGGCAACTGATCAGTTCTTCGATTGACATCGCCTCTAGGTCTCCAAACTGCTTAAGAGTGGAGACAACAGAAGCAAACCTTATAGGAACAACACGGAGAAACTTCCTTACCACATAAGACTCCTCCATTTTGTCCCCCAATCCACGTATCGTGTTGACAATGGATGTCAATCGCATGGCAAAATCGTCAATTGATTCGCCGTCCTTCATGTGCAGATTGTCGAGCTCGCTCTTCAGGTTTTGCACACGCACCTTCTTGACGCAATCTGCACCGAGATGCATAGTCTTCAGGGTGCTCCAAGCTTCATAGGTGGTAGGGATGAAAACAGATCGGATAGTTTCTGACCGATCCGGACGAAAACGAATTCGGATTGTCTCGGATCGGATTTTTCTCGGATAATTTTCGAATCGGAAACGGATTCGGATTTTTTTTGTCGGAAACAGAAACGAATACGGTAGGCTTGCTATCCGGCGGATACGGATACGGATGCGGATTATCCGGATAAGACCAAGTCCGGATATCCGGATTTCGGCCCAATAGAAGAGGATTTCAGCCCAAAAGAGAAAATGAGATTTTAATTGATTTTCAAATTTCAGAAAATGCAACAAATCAAATAGCCTTTTAGAAAATAGCAAATAGAGTTAAAAAAAATTCTTGAGGCAAATAGAGTTAAAAAAAATTCTTGAAAAAATCACAAAAAAATCCTTAAATTATTTTGAACTTAATAAAATTAATTCCAAGTTAAATTTGATTTTTATTTTTGCACATAAATTATTTTTATTTTCTAAAAAATATGAACAACCTTTTTGAAATCCAGAAAATTCAAGAATTTTTTTTTATTTTCACTTTAAATACAATAAAATCCCATAAATCTCAATAAAAAAATTTTGACATTAAAAACTAGGAAATTAAATAATTGACTTTATTTTATTATTTTTTTTCTTTTTAACCAAGAAAACTCTTTTAAATATCAGAAAATCCAATAAAAATAATAACTTTATTAATTTTATGTTTGGAAACATACTTTGGGATATTACAGTCATTTGTTTATAGATTAACCATCTAGTCTGATCAATGTTAGTGTGAATTAAGTTTTATGTATGTGATGAACTAAGTGTGAATGTGTGATGACTTTGACTTTGTGAGTTATGATTTATAAGCTAAATATGGTAAACTAAGTGTTATGTTTATGATGAACTAGTTAATGCAACTTGCTAGTGCCAATGTTATGTGTGGTTGCTGAAAATATGAACAATTCATGAATGTTTGCATCAAATAAACTAGTTATATGCTTTCGTTAATTTCTGGCATAAATTTAAGGGGTTTTTATGTTCCGAAAAATATCCGCGATTGTATTCGTTTCAATTCGTATTCGCTCCGTATTCGTATTCGATATTATTCGTATCCGTATTCGTATCCGGAGTATCCGTATTCGTATCCGGATCCGGAAAAAATATGAAAACAAATATGGCAGAGTTATTATCCGTCCGTATCCGATCCGTTTTCACCCCAAATAGGTGGTCTCCTTTTCTGCCAAAAGCAAGAGCATATCCTCCGGCACTGATTGAAAAATGGCGGCAAGCGCCATTTGATCCTTCTTGACGTCGATCACCTCCTTCTCCTCAACTGCGTCCTAGATGCCTTGTGCGCGCATGAAGACTTTCATCTTCACCGCACATGCCATGTAGTTGCTTCTGGTGAGCATTGGGTACTGGAGGGATACACTTCCCTCCCGTGCTGACGCCATCGACACATCCCCTTCGCCGGAGACACTACTCCCGAGCGAATTTGACCGCGACATGATCTTTGGCATGTACTGAACCTGCTCTGATAGCAAATGATAGCCACATGAAACTGCAGCACGCGCGCGCGCGCACACACACACACGAATACTCAAGGATTTGGTGATTCAGTGGTTCTAGAGAAAGACTCACCCAGTCTAATAAGAGACTTGACAACAAAGAACAAAGACTTAGTTTTTTTTTTTGCCTGGCGAGGTACAGAGCCCGTTTTCAGCTTGGTCTTTTATCCAGGCGTCAAAAAAAAAAAAAAGCAAAGCAACAGAGTGAGAGTGACTAACTCCTAAAAGCCTAGCACTAAGCCCACTAGCTCCCACAATCGGTGCTAGACCGATTCTGAAGCTTGACTGAACAAAACTGCCACTTACATGACTCTGTTACACACGACAGCAAAGACAGAAAGGAAAAACAGAAAGCACCGAACACAACACAAATTGATGTAGAAACTAGGAAAACAAGATTATTCAACTAACACACCGAACGTGGAGGTGAGGGTGGTTGGTTTGATCCAATGACCCAACTGCCTTCTCGGACGAATCCGACGGTTTGCAGCTGTTTCCGCTGGATAGCTAGCAAATATCCTTTATTTAGCACAACCTTTTCGATAAAGCAAACTTAGGTTCTTTTTTAGAGGAATAATAATGCGACCTTAGCAAGCAGTCTAGTACCAGCAACATATCGGGAGTAAGGATCGTGAAACATGAGTTTTTTTTTTTTTTTTTTTGCTAAAATAGCTCCTTGAGTGTGCAAGTAGTTCACGCGGCGGGCGCACACGGTCGGCAGATGACCGGTACCACAGGTGTTATTATTGTTAATTCGAGTGAGTTTTTTTTTTGGGTATTTCGCTTTAAAACAGTACTATTATACCGAGAAATTCTGCAAAACAAAAGTGCCGGTGGTCCGACCGTCCATCGGAAAGTCTCGCTGGCTTGTTCGCGTCTCAAAACGTACGTGGTCGAAGCATCCAACGTGCTAATAGAATATGGGGTTATCGTGAGTCGTGACGTTGTGATGAGGTCAATACGATCGACAATACCCAACAAACAACTCTTTCCCCTCACGACCGGTGCAATTAGTTAATCCAAAGTTCATCTCTCTCGACTGGGTAGGATAATCACAAAATTTTACACTGGGAGAGCGACGAAGCACTTATCAAGAGGAATTAGCAGGGGATGGTCGCTTTTTGTGAGCATTCAAGCACAACTCGAGGAATTTTCCAGGGGAGGGAATAATTCAGAGTTCTTCTCTTGGCAAAAAAAAAAAGAAATAAAAAAATTAATCAGAGTTATAGCTGTCCGTACTTGTCTTACGAGAATACGTACCGCAGCCGCTGCTCAGAAAAGTACAAGGCGGACGCAAAGAGCTGTCAGGCCTTGTCGTCGCATCCGGGCAACCGAAGTAAGTGAAGCTGCTAGTTGCTGGTCTCATGCTGCCTGCCTGTATGTATCTGTAATCTGACCAGGTCTACCTGCCATCGAAAACTCTGACCTCACCTACACATACATGATTAGCAGTTCAGCCTTCTAATAGTAATCAACCGAATAGAAGCACCACTCGATCATACTCTGACTTTGGCACGGTCAGTCCTATCAAACAACCCTAGCTACTTGAAAAAGAAAAAGACGTACTCAATTCTTATTTGAACCCAAGTCGCCATACGTACGAATGCTGTTGCTTTTACTTGAACCCAGCAAGCAAAGCAGAGGAGAGAAATGTACACGGCCAAAACGAAAACTACCTCACGCTGTTGCTTTTTTTGGCACTTGAACCCAGCAAGCAAAGCAGAGGAGAGAAATGTACACGGCCAATCCAACGAAAACTACTTAGGGTCGCCCGCCTAAGACGCACGATCCCAAAGACGACGCACGGCTAAATGTGCATAGTGCATCCAGCACGCCCAATCCCACCTCTACTCACGGCTAAGTGCATAGTGCATCCAGCTCATAGATATTTGCACCTAGTCTTCTCTTAAACTTGACCATTGGGATCGGTCGTAGCCGGTAGATCATACCGAGAGTTTAACGTTACACGCACGCCGCGCCACCATGTCCACCCCATCGCCGCCGCCCACTCCGGCACCGACGCCGCCGGTGGCTACACCTCCGCAGACGCCTCCGCCGGTGACCCCCACTCCCCCACCGGTGACACCGACTCCTACGCCACCGGTGACCCCCACTCCCCCACCGGTGACACCGACTCCTACGCCGCCGGTGACGCCCACGCCTTCGCCGCTGCCGCCTACTCCAACACGGCTGCCGCCTATTCCATCGCCGGAGCCGCCTACGCCTACCCCTACGTCGAATCCTCCTCCTCCCCCGCTGCCGGTTTCTCCTCCACCAAGGCCGACGCCAACCCCAACGCCGGTAACGCCGTCCCCTCCTCCGCCTAGGCCCGTGACGCCGTCCCCTCCTCCGCCTAGGTCCGTGACGCCGTCCCCTCCTCCGCCTAGGCCCGTGACGCCATCCCCACCTCCGCCGGTGAACGTGCCAGTGCCATCTCCTCTTCCGCCCGTTGTAAACCCGCCGCCGCCTGACGCCCCAACCCCGCCGCCACCCCGTAACGACGTCCCACCTTCGCCGCCGCCCCCTAATGAGGTGCCGGCTTCACCAGCGCCTCCGCCGTCGCATCTATCTTTGTCTCCACCTCCGCCGCCGCAGTCGGCGGAAGCGTCGTCGACATCGACCTCCTTCCCGAAGTCAAACAGCGGGACCGTGGTGGGCGTGGGCGTGGCCGTCGCGGCCGTGGTCGTGCTCGGTCTCGCGGCCGGGCTGATCTACTTCTTCGTAGCCAGGCGGCGCCGTCACCGCCGCCTGCCGCCGCCGCCGCCGCCGGGGTTCCCAGGTATGTAAATGTACGTACATACACCGAGAACGCCATTCTCGAGTCTTGAGATGCCCGGGACTGTTCCACGAGGTCGTCGTGTCACGTCGTAGACTCCTCGGCACGTGGATGCAACAACAACGCGTCAATTCGCGGACGCGGGTCCCAGCATGCGTGTTAGTCTGTTAGTGCGAGTCCGCGCGCCCTTCGCTCCTGATGCTACGGTGTCGGTGATAGCGACGAGGTGCACCGCACAATCGAACAGCGTGCGAGTGCGCTACCAGCGTGGCAGCGTGCGAGTGTCCCACGGCGCGCAGTTCGAATGGCACTGGCACGTTCGCGCCGTTTCGATTAGTAACCTTTTTTCGTCGAAAATGGAATTTTCATAGATTTTCACGGAGAAATTGTGCGTCGGAATGTGTCTGTGGCGCGCTATTGAGTTGACCGATCGTTTTTCTGCTTCTTGTCCTGCCGCCAGGGGATTTCTACGACCCGCGGCGGCCGGTGACGCCGCCGCAGCAGTCGCACGCGCTGTCGACGACGCCCTCGTCGACGCCGCCGCTGATGCACTCGTGGCAGAGCAGCGCCGGCCCGTCCGAGTCCCCGCTGCCGCCCTTCAAGGTCTCCAGCAGCACGTTCGCGTACGACGAGCTGGCGGTGGCGGCTGACGGGTTCTCCGACGCGAACCTGCTGGGGCAGGGCGGGTTCGGGCACGTGTACAAGGGGTCGGTGCGCGGGCAGGAGGTGGCCATCAAGAAGCTGCGCGCCGGCAGCGGTCAGGGCGAGCGCGAGTTCCGCGCCGAGGTGGAGATCATCAGCCGCGTGCACCACAAGAACCTCGTCTCCCTCGTCGGCTACTGCATCCATGGCGAGCAGCGCCTCCTCGTCTACGAGTACGTGCCAAACAAGACACTCGAGTTCCACCTGCACGGTACGTACATACATACACACATACGCTAAGGCATACTGGCATTGCCGCCGAATGCTGTGCGATTGCTGCGTTAAATTATCGTGCGAGGTTGGTCTCAGGGAGCGGCCGGCCGACGCTGGATTGGCCGCGGCGGTGGAAGATCGCGGTCGGCTCGGCCAAGGGCCTCGCGTATCTGCACGAGGACTGTGAGTTCGATCTGAGTTGTTCTTGGTGTTTATGCTCCTCTCAATGTTAAATTTGTGAAGTCTTATGTTGCTGATGAGATGATCTGGTTTGTTGTTCTCAGGTCATCCCAAGATCATCCATCGCGACATCAAGGCGGCCAACATCCTCCTAGATTACAACTATGAGCCAAAGGTAAATGACGAAAACTTAAAGCATTGGTCTGCTTGATGTGCTTTGTATTTACCTCGGAGATGCACTCTTCTTATACAGGTTGCAGATTTTGGGTTGGCCAAATACCAGGCAGCAGGAACTACTGCTGTTTCTACACGCGTAATGGGAACTTTCGGGTAAATCGTTCAGTGCCTTTTGGCCCCCTCCCCCGCCAACAATTGCCCTCATACCTCAAAAGTTCCTACTACAGCACAGATTGTAAACTTACGTTGTCAAAACTTGTGTCTCCAGATACTTGGCTCCAGAATATGCTGCCACTGGCAAAGTTAGTGACCGGTCGGACGTCTTCTCCTTCGGCGTAATGCTTCTGGAATTGATCACCGGAAGGAAACCTATTATGACATCTTCAGCTTATCAGCCTGAGACATTGGTTTCTTGGGTGAGTGGCCTTCAAGTCTTGAACCATCACGCCATTGTTTACAATCCAATGCTTCCATTCCATGTCTTTCACAATCTGTTGAAACTTGAAACCCCCTTAATATTCAGTGACATTGTAATTCTTGCTACCGGGCTTGTCCAAATTATCTGCCATATGCAACGAGTGGTAAATGATTTCCTTGTGTTCAACAGGCTAGGCCCCTTCTGATGAAAGCTGTGGACGAGGAAAACTACGAGGAGCTGGTTGATCCGAGGCTGGAGACCAACTACGACGCGTACGACATGGCGCGTCTGATCGCATGCGCCGCCGCTGCCGTGCGCCAAACCGCGCGGTCTCGCCCGCGGATGACCCAGGTCCGTGCCAAACTTCCTCGCATTCCGACCAACTCACGCTCCGCGCGCACGGTTTCTAGCTTCAGCATGCAGTAGGCTTGCAAACTGAACGCCGCTATTAGTAACAAACAAGTAACAGCTTAGTTGTCATTTGAATGTGATCAGATCGTACGGTACCTGGAGGGCGAGCTGTCGGTGGAAGACCTGAACGCCGGCGTGGCGCCCGGGCAGAGCGCGATGCAGTGGTCGACGGCGGGCGGCACGACGGACCAGGTAAGGCGGCTCAGGAGGATGGCATTCGGGTCGGGGACCGGGACCATCACCGAGTACGCGAGCAGCGAGTTCAGCGAGCTGACGAGCGAGTACGGGCTGAACCCGTCCAGCGAGTACACCAGCAGCGCGGCCGACACGGGGGAGAGCGTGACGGAAGCGCGGACAACCGGCACCGGCAGGCGTGCCGCCGATGGAGCCGGCGCTGAGCCCGGCAGGGAGAGGCCGAGCAGGCGCACCACTGCCAGCAGGCAGGCCGGACGTGCCGGCCGGGAGTGACGTGACTGACGCCGGAAATTTCGGTGCCTCGTCCGAGTCCGGTAATTGTTAACCGTGATCTCGTCAAGGTTACATTCGAACGAACGAATCATTGGTCGTGTATACACGCGTAACGCTGCCACTGAGAGATTGGATTCCGGTTTCTTGTTTCTGTGTTGGTTCTTCGGTTTTCCGGATTCATGCGATTTTTGTTGGGGTTGGGAAGTTGTAACTTGTATGTACGTGCATTAACCACACTGGTAAATAAAGCTCAAAGATGAGATTTGTTTTCAAAGCTGGAATAACATTGACTTCATCTGTTGCTGAAACTATCGCGGTCATTGGTGAGAGTGCGCCGTTATCTTGTAAACCCGTTTGCAATGCAGGATTCTTCTAGACCTACAAAATTCATGTGTTCCATGTGGAATTAAAACATTGAGGCTCAATTGCAAATCTATCGAGCAAAACTAAACATAAAACGCTAAACTTTGGGGACACGAACTGCAGTTTTCAACCAGATCTTAATCTGAACCGTTAATTGCTTAATCTGGAAGGTTATTGAAACGAAACCCGTGTAATTGCTCTACGGCAACTTGCACCAATCATCAAGGCTCAAACCTGTTTCGCGGGAAGCAACAAGTCAAACAGGTGATCCTACGCACCCATCCCTGTGGCCCTCCCTGTGGCCAAAGCCACCCTTCGGCCTTTGCCCCCTTCTCCATCGCGACGGCAAGGCAGCACACGCAAGCTTAGGGTTTCGTCCCCACCCACCTCAGCCTCTCCTCCATCCCTCCCGCGCGCGAGGAGCACGAGCCCTTGGTAGACCCCGATGGCATCGCGACGCCGCACGCTCCTCAAGGTCATCATCCTCGGCGACAGCGGGTGGGTGATTCGGATCTTTCTCCTATCTGTGATTTTTCGAATATTTTCCCTTTTACTTACCTCTCTGATGATTTCCTGCGATCCAGGGTCGGGAAGACTTCCTTGATGAACCAGTATCCTGTAATTCGAGTTTCGGTGGACTAATTACTTCGGATCACTTGCTCCCCCTGTCGTAAAGATGCGATTGCTTTCTTTTGTATGTGTTTTCTTGAGCTGTGATGTAATTCAGATATGTGAACAAGAAGTTTAACAACCAGTACAAGGCCACCATCGGCGCGGATTTCCTCACAAAGGAGGTGCAATTCGAGGACAGGCTCTTCACTTTGCAGGTACCCTTTTTCAGCAGTTCACCTTTGTTTATGATTAGTCCTGTTTCCTCGTGAGAACAAATAATCACGAATTGGTCTGTTTTTTAGTCTATGCACTTCTGTACTGATGCTTGGAATAAGTTACTGCTTGTGCACATCATACTCTTAAAGTTGCGTGGATAATAGTACTTTAAAACTGTTTTTTGAATTCTCTAGGTGTTGTGTATTTTCACTTCCTTAGTCTGAAGTGTGCAGCGCTGTTCGATTCCTGGACATTGTTGTCTTGTTGATTTGTTTGCTGTAAGCCTGGAATGTTTCCTAAGACCAGTGGGTGGTTGTGGAATTTGTCAATGTAGCCAGTAATCTAGTTTTTCTACTTAGAAGAAAGAGATAATTGATAATATGTTGCTCAATAGAACTGTGTTCTATGTTTTGCGAATGTAATTCGCGATTTTACCATTACGTAGAAAATACATTTTTTTGGCCATTTCCGCCATTTCTCCTCGTTTCCTCCTTTCTCGGCCACGCAAAATGACCACACTACCCCTCTTCTCCCCTCTTCTCAACGCCGCTCCAGCTATTGCCGCCGACTGGGCCGCTGCCCCCGCCAGATCCTCTCCGCGTCGCCGCCTCGTCTCACCCTCCCCTGCTCCTCCCAAGCTGCCGCCCCGCACTCTCCCGCCTCCTATAATTGTTATCTTCCCCTGACTCCTCTCCCTCCTTCCATGGCGATGGCGACCTCTCACTTGCCCACCTAAACGCAAGCAAGCTCACACGAGCACGCACCCGCCCTAGCAAGAAGGGAGGGAGAAGGGGACTGGGAGGGAGGAGTAGCTGGGCGGCCGCCACCTTCCAAGAAATGACGTGAGCGGCGACCATGGAGCGGCTCCTCTTCGACGAGGTCGCCGGGAAGGCAGTTTGGAAGCTGTTGCTGGCGGTGTGGGGGACGTTCCTATGCCGCTCTACCGCCGAGCGCCAGCGCCAGAACGTCGAGCCGCTGCTCCCGCTCGTGCAGAACCACTACGCGGGCACCGGGGCATGGGGGAGCTCGCGTAGCTCGCCGGCACCAGAAGCGCCGACCTCGCGCCGCGCCGCCACCGCGCCACGCCAAAATGTGCATCGCGCCGCCCACGCCACACCAAAACGCACCGCGCCGCGCAGCTGCAGCCGGATGAAGGCGACCGATCGCGGTATCGCTACTGGTGCACGTGCTTTCGATGGCATGCGGCGCTGCGCGACGAGGCCGACAAGCACGACGGCAGCTCAAGCGCCGCGTCGAGGAGGTCGCGACGGTGGCCGCCACACATCCGTCCCTGTTGCCGCCCGCCATGTCCATCCCAGTTGCGCTGCTGCCGCCTCCCATGGCCATGGGGATGGCGATGGAGGTGGGCGTGGTCGCGTGGAGGTGCAGAGAGGAAGAGACTGGAGGAAGAAAGGAGGTTGAGAGAAGAGGGGTAGTATGGTCATTGCCGTAAAAGGGGAAAACGGGGAGAAATGACAAAACAATGATTGTATTTTCTACATAATGTCAAATCACGAATTGCATTCTACGTGATAGCAAAACGTAAAACGTGGTTCAATTGAGTGACATATTATCAATTGTCCCTAGAAGAAATGTCCCACTTAAGGCTTGTTTGGATAGAAAGAGATTAGAACCAATCCCTTCTGATTAGAAGGGATTTTAGTTCAAATTCTGAGTTAATCCAAAGAGATTCAGTTGGATCACAATGTATCCAAACAAACCCTTAATGTCAACTAGGGGTCAAAGAATCAAACAGATAGCTAGAAGTGCAGTCATTGCACAATTTCTAGAAGTTGGCATTGCAGTTGTTTCTACTCTAGTGCATAGTAGAAAGCACCGATTTAAAGCAAAAAACTAATCTGTGAAAACCATGTAGTTGAAAAGTATATTCAATATGTAGTCCATGATACCTTTACTGCAATCAAAAGGATTACCAGTGGCACACTGGCACTAATGTACATGAACCTACTATGGAAAATGTGTGGCATCTATGAAGTGTAAATAGAAAGGGGGCTTATGCTGTTGCATGCCAATATGCCATGAAGGTGAATCTGCTCGTGGATACTGATAAAACCAAAGTTTTGAGTCATGTTGTTAGTAGAGTGAGACAATGGCTTACAAGTTTATTCAGGCAAGTGTTGAGCTGGTACTTCAGTATAATTTTCTATCTTAGAATCCGAATCATAAAATATTTGTTGTGGTTGTTATGATTATCTAATCTCGGTAAACATAGAATGCGTCAGTTAATTGTTATATCTATAAGTATGCAGTACTGGCATAGTGCCGAACCTCATTTCTGAACACTGTACATATGAGGTTGTTTCTATTACTAGTAAATGGGAGCTGGGGGTTTCCCTCCTTTATTAAAGAACTACGAAAATGCAAAATAAAGATTGTGATTTCCCATATGTCAGTTTAGTTTTCATTTTTATGAATCGGAAAGCTCATTAATTTCTGTCTTTAGTTTTTACGAACCAGAAAGTTATCCAATGTCCTCTTGACATTTAAGAATGTGATGGGTGATGGAGATGGAATTACCATTGACAATATGTACCACTTTCCTGAAAGCCAGTAATTGTTGAAGCTCTAAATAAGTACTGTTATGATACGGCTTTTCTTTTGCAATTTGACTGCTTAGCTCTTCTGTTGCTTTCCCAATTATGATATTAATATTTAATATTTTAACATCCTATATCTGCAGATATGGGATACAGCTGGACAGGAAAGGTTTCAGAGTCTTGGTGTTGCATTCTATCGTGGAGCTGATTGTTGTGTTCTAGTTTATGATGTTAATACTATGAAATCATTTGATAATCTGAACAACTGGCGTGAAGAATTTCTAATTCAGGTGAAGATCTCTTGCTGCTTATAGTGTGTTAGGTTCAGTGAGCTTTGATTTCTGTCTCACCTTCAAATCCAACTTGTCAGGCTAGCCCATCTGATCCTGATAACTTCCCTTTTGTTCTACTGGGAAACAAGGTTGATATTGATGGTGGCAACAGCCGTGTGGTAACTATCACAACTTATTTTCTCTCAAAACTACTCCATCCGTTCTTAAAAATATGATGTTTTAGAATTTGAGTGGTCAAACATCCTTAATATTTACCCGCAATATGTACAAAATTATTTAGTTTAGGAAGAAGTCCATATGACCCCATGAAGTACGATGGTGCGGCCACTTAACCCCTAATCTAAAAAACTGGCTATTTAACCCCTGAACTATACAAAATCGTCTAAATAACCCTCCGAGGTGGTTTCGAAAGCGGTTTTGCCAGCATGGCAGATGACATGGCCGCTGAGGTGTCGTTTACTCAACAAATTAAAGTTATAAAATTTTATTACACTATCAAACCCACATTATAGTGTCTACCCCTTCTTCTTCCTCAATCTCTTTCTCTCTCTCTCTCATATCCGTTCAGATCTTCCTCTTCTACTGCTTCGCCCGCTGGTGTTATTTCCATCCTTCTTTCCCCATTTAGCCGCGCGTTGCTGTTATTCTGTCGCCGTTGGCAGAGGAGGCGGTGCTGATGCAGTGGCTGCGTTGGCCTCGGCGACGAACTTGAGCTTTTGGAGGTTGAGCTTGACAATGGTGTCGGCGAAGAGGCACGCGTCCTCGTTGTTGCCCTGGGGGCGTCGACGATGTAGGACTCAAGGACGACGGTGCAGATCTTGGCGGGCGCGGCGAGTTCGGAGACGGTGGTGACAGATCGGTAGTTGCGGAGGTGGTGCCCTGCACGTGTCGTCGAGGCGTTGGGTGTTGGTGTTGTCCGAGAGGGCAGAGATGACGCTGACCTCGCGGAGGCGCCCCGGGCGAAGGTCGTCGGTGGCTTCGGGGTCCGGGCAGAGGGAGCAGCTGCGGATGAAGTGCTTGTAGACTTGAGGGTAGTCGAAGCGGCGGACGGCGGCCCAGACGGCGGCGGGCGACACGTGGATGCGTTGCGCGAGGAGGGGAGAGCATTGGCCCGGCCCCACTGTGGTGTGCCTCCACCGTGGGCTACAACTGTGCACACTTCGCCGCCGTGAGTCCCAGTCCCGCAGGCGAAGCAGTAGAAGAGGAATATTTGGACGAATATGAGAGAGAGAGAGAGAGAGAGATTGAGGAAGAAGAAGGGGTAGATGCTGACATGTGAGCCTCATAGTGTAATAAAATTTTGTAACTTTGATTTGCTGAGTTAGCAACACTTCAGCGGCCACGTCATCTGCCACGGTGGCAAAATCACCTCCGAAACCACCTTGGGAGGTTATTTAGTTGGTTTTGCATAATTCAGGGGTTAAATAGCCAGTTTTTTAGTCAGTGGGTTAAGTGGCCACGCCACCATACTTCCGGGACCGTATGGACTTATTCCTTTAGATTATTCATATGAAAATAATACCATTAGATTTTTATGAGAAATACTTTTAAAACATATTATTTTTATACTTTTATCTAATATTTTACTAAGGAAGGAAATGGTCAAAAATTGTGCCTTGTCTGAAGCGTATATTCTTGAACAAAGGAGAATTTCCCAAGCCATGGATTGTTAACGGACTTGCCTATTGCCATCTTAGGTCTCTGAGAAAAAGGCAAAAGCTTGGTGCGCCTCAAAAGGCAACATCCCTTACTTTGAGACATCTGCCAAAGAAGGAACAAATGTGGAAGATGCTTTTCAGTGCATTGTAAAGAATGCTCTGAAAAATGAACCAGAAGAAGAATTGTAAGCATATCCTTTTGCTCAGTATTCTCTGTTCAGTATGCATAGCTAGAGGATTTACTATTGCTTGAGCTTATATTGATACTATTCCTGAATACACACCCTGATTCTGTTTTAAGATATTAATCTTTGGTCCGTTGTTTTCATGACATGTACTGTAGTTAGCGTATGGATGGCTTTGTTTAATGCGGTGTGACAGATAGCTTCCTGTGTATTTGCAAGTTGCAATTACCGAAAGTGATTCACTGACCTTAAACTGTTCTCGTGAAGGTACGTGCCTGACACTGTCGATGTGGTGGGTGGCAACCAGACCCAAAGATCATTAGGATGCTGTTAGATCATGATGCACCATCTCCGCAGCAACGATTAAATATGCAGTCTTTCATGCCCGTATATTGTCGTATGGATCTGTATTTTATTTGTGACCTTATGAAGCACGCCTTACTGTACGAAATGATGGATTGATGCATTTCTGTGCAGTTTGTTATGTTGTGAATACAGTCAGTGAATAATATTGTCCAAATTATGTTTTTTTTTGCTGTTATGCATGTTTGGGATAGATTTCAATTAGTTGCCTACGAATTATTCCAATCCTTGTCCATCGAATCAAGAATCTGTTTTTTTTTTTTTGCACAATGACGTGCACTCACACCCCATGCACACACGCGAAAAGTGTTGTTGCAACAGCACGTGGGCACGGGCGTTATCACTTATCAGTGGTCTATAAGTGAAATTTAGAATGCAAGATTTATCCTACGAGGGGTAATCACCGGAATGGATTTAGATGCAATGCCAAGGCACGTCCACTGTATGTCACGTTCGTACCCACTTATTGCACAGTATCAGAAACGCCAATGAATGAAACCATAATGGATTAGCTTTTGGTCGTCTTTTCTAATCCTTTTTTTTTTTTTGGCTGTCTTTTCTGATTTTTCCTTTTCACGTGGGTCTCCTTATTGGCATGGCAGTCTTCTGATCTGCTAACTGATGCATGCGATCTTCATCTTCCTTCTCTTTTCCGTTCCCCTTATTTTCTCGAGTCATGCGGTTTTTTTTCTCTCTTTTTCACATGAGACTTCGTTTCTATCAACGAGGCCGGACCTTTGCTTCATCTATCCAAAAAAAAAATTTCCTTACAAAAAGCATAAGAATCGCAAGAGTGGATAAAGCGAATCGCGTGGCCGGCATGGGCCTAGGCGGTATCATCCGCACGTATAAAGACGGCAGACATGGCGCGCTGCTTTGGACGACCGGCCAGCGTTCCGTTCCGTGGCGTGGCGCTGGGGTCCCGCTGCCTACCAGGAATCACGTTTTTGCTAAACTAATAGTTCAAATTATTATAATAAAGGCTAACTTTTCAGATAAAAGAATTAAGTCTACTAGAATGGACAATGCCGGTGAGTTTACCTCTAAGGCATTTAACGACTATTGTTTAGCTTTAGGTATTAAGGTAAAGCATTCTGTACCGAATATCCACACTCAGAATGGCTTTGCAGAGTCATTCATCAAAAGAATTAAGCTAATTGCTAGACCTCTACTGTAGAACAGTAGGCTCCCCACCAGTTGTTGGGGTCATGCAGTGTTGCATGCAGCAGCACTAATAAATTTAAGACCAACTGCATACCATCAATTTTTCCCTTTGCAACTAGTGCGTGGGAAAGAACCAAGTATTTTCCATCTGCGAAAATTTGGATGTACTGTATACGTGCCAATTTCACCACCACAACGTACAGCCATAGGCCTCCACCGGAAGTTGGGAGTATATGTCGGTTTTGAGTCCCCATCGATTATTAAATATCTTGAACCTACCACGGGAGACATGTTTACGGCCCGACACGCCGATTGTATCTTTGATGAAGAAAATTTCCCGGCATTAGGGGGACGAATAGATAAATACCGAGAAATAGATTGGAATGCCTCAGGCATTCTGATGAGGCCCTAAGTGCATCTACTACGGTAGTCAATATCCCTAAGCGGCAAGTGTGCATTAAGCCTCAAGTTGAGCCTCTTATGCATCAATGGAGAAAAACAAGAACCGTGTTCTAAGAAAGAGCAAGGATAGGGAGGAATGCCGACCGGGGAGCTTTAGCGGACATGGGAAGACACAACAACAAAGGACTTTGCATGTTACAAAGTATACAAGAGAATTCCGCCAAGAAAAGACAGAAGAAACAAATTCAAACCCTATTCCAAAATCAATATATTTTCAGCCTAAGAATCCAAAATGGGTTTGGATTGGTGCAATTCCAATTCGGATCAATCTTTAAAAGAAGTTAATTATAAATTACTTGTAATAGGATAGTTTAATCTATTTTCAGCAATTAAAGTAGTTTAAATTTCGAATTAAAGGAGTTTGCAATAAAAATGGTCAGATCTTGTTCATGAACAAGAATCGAGCCTTCGTTCATTGCTACTGATCAGACTTGATCATCGCTCATGCTACAATATCCGAGACGGTTTTTTGCTCATGGCTATATATTTAGGGTAGAGCCCCATTGTAAGCAAGTTTGAGTTGAATAAAATACGTAAAAGTCACAGGTTTATGTGGCGCAAAATGAATACATGCGTTTCGGAAATTCCCATCTAGGGTTTTGTGATTGCGTGAATATTGGAGGGAGGTTGTTCTTCCAAGATCCGTGATTCCTTGTGGATCATCTCACCAATTCGTAGCATCCTCAATTGCTCACGATTTGATGTTGTTCTTCCGGTTTGATTTTGTTTCTCTCTTCGGATTGATTCAACATCAACCAAGTGTTACTTGCTTTGGAGATATACTTGCTCTGCTATTTTGCCAAATCAAGAGAGAGGAAAGCGGGAGTTTCACCTCATTCAGAATTGAAATACAAGTACCGTGAAAGATTGGGCCACATTACGCATCAACACACGTTGATCCGTATCACATTCAGGCCCTAGATCCACGCACTAAAGAAGCTGAACTATAAGTTCAGTGAATAATAAACCTGCAGCAAATTGCAAATAACTTGCCAGATGCATTCACTGATCAGAAGGGAGTAACAAAGTCTTATATACCAGCAGCAAATGCTCTGGAGAGAGTAGAAATACCCCAGAAGGATACTCGAACCACTCCAACCCCTCATGTGAAGAAGAAGGGGAGAGCACCAGAGAATGAGGCCTCAATTCCGCGGAGACGTCCGCAGAAAATATAACTCAATAAGACATCTTCCTGGTCAGTTGAAGAGAATCAACATGAAGTTAAAAATACCCCTGAAGGAAATAATTCTGAAGATAGTAAACCCAGTACAATTGCGCGCGCACGTCTAATCTCGATTTTGAACAACCGCACTCGTCGTTGTGGGAAATCACGAGGAGCTGGATGAAATGAATAAAGAAATATTCACTAATTTTGTTGAGTCAGGAGAACTATATAAAAGGAGAACTACAGTTGTCGACATCTATTTCGTCTTAAAAGTTGCTAGAAACCTTGAACTGGATCCAGAACCAAAGTCCTTAGCTGAATGCCAGAAGCGTTCAAACTGGGGTAAATGGAAGGAAGCAATTGAGGCAGAATTATTCTCGCTGAATAAAAGAAAAGTGTTTGACCCGATAGCCCAAACACCGCCCAAGGTATTCCCTGTAGGATGCAAATGGGTTTTTCGTGTGGAAGAGAAACGAAAATAATGAGGTGGTGAGATACAAAGCGAGACTTGTGGCACAAGGGTTCACGCAGAGACCCGGTATTGATTATGATGAAACTTATTCTCCTGTCATGAGTGGGACAACGTTCCGATACTTAATATCAATAGCAGCAGGTATGAATTTATGTATGCAGTTAATGGATGTAGTGACAACATATCTATATGGGTCACTTGATTCAAATATTTATATGAAAGTCCCAGAAGGAGTAAAGATTCCGGATCAAAATAAAGTGAATCGAAATATGTACAGCGTCAAACTGGAAAGGTCGTTGTACGGATTAAAACAATATGGAAGAATGTGGTACAGTCGACTTAGTGAATTCCTCCTGAAGAAAGAATATACTAATAGTGAAGACTGTCCCTGTGTATTCATAAAGAAATCCCAGAATGGATTCTGTATTATTTCAGTATATGTCGATGATCTGAATATCATCGGGACGACATAAAACATAAAATAAGCAAGTTCTTATCTTGTTAAGGAATTTAAAATGAAGGATTTGGGCCGAACCAAATTTTGCTTAGGCCTGCAGCTGGAGCACCCCCCTGAATGAGTTTTTGTATACCAATCCTCATATATCAAGAAAGTCCTAGAGAAATTTAACATGGACAAATCATATCCGGTGAAAACCCCGATGGTGGTTCGATCCCTAGAAGCGGATAAAGACCCTTTTAGACCAAAGATGAAAAATGAGAAAATTCTTGGACCAGAAGTTCCATACTTAAGTGCTATTGGGGCACTAATGTATCTAGCTAACTGCACAAGGCCAGACATTGCCTTTACAGTAAACTTGCTAGCCAGACATAGCGCAGCTCCAACTCGAAGATATTGGGCTGGCATTAAAATCGTATTCAGGTACCTTCAGGGTACACAAGATCTTGGATTATTTTACCCGAAGAACCAAGACATTTCTATGGTTGGATACACAGATGCAGGATATCTGTCTGATCCACATAATGCGAAGTCCCAAACAAGATTTGTATTTCTTTGTGGTGGTACAGCCATCTCTTGGCGATCATTCAAGCAGACCTTGGTGGCTACGTCCACCAACCACTCAGAAATAATCGCATTATACGAAGCCTCGCGAGAATGCGTTTGGCTTAGGCGGATAATCAGCCATATCAAGAAATCATGTGGCATAAACATCGTCGATGACCCCACTATTATCTATGAAGATAACGCCGCTTGTATTGCACAAATGCAAATGTGCTATGTTAAGAGTAATATCACGAAGCATATTGCTCCTAAATTCTTTTATCCTCATGAGCTTCAGAAGAACGGAGAGATGAAAGTTTTAAAGGCTAAGTCTTGTGATAATCTAGCAGATTTATTCACAAAATCTCTCTCAGTCTCTAGCTTCCACAAATGTGTTCGAGGCATAGGGGTGAGACAGCTTAGTGAGTTATAAAGTTCAAGGGGGTGAATCCCTGAACCATAGCTATATGTAAGACCAGAAGACTTACATGATCCCGAAGATCCAAATGTTGCACTCTTTTTCCCTTTGTGAGTTTTCCTGAAGTTTTCTCACGTAAAGGTTTTTAATGAGGCAACAAGTGTAATCCAAGAAATGGATGCGATGCACTCTTTTCTCCATCCCTTTTTCCCACTAGGTTTTTGGGAGGAGTTTTTAATGTGGCATGTGCATGCCGTGGTATTCGCCCAAGGGGGAGTGCTACGAAACCTAGAAGGTCCGGTATGGGCAAATACCAGAACTGCCCCTAGTGGGCTTAGTCTATAAATAGAGAGGCAGTGCAACCCTTGTATTGATCCCTGATACATCAATAAAGATTTCTGTCGTTCTCTCTTATTGGCGTTTCTGGTATTATTGATTGATTGATTGCATAATTATAATTGTGTTATCGTTCATCGATTCAACGATTATTTCTTAACTGATAGGTCCCCTTCCCCCCCCCCCCCCCGCCTCTTCCTGGCCGGTTATTTGCCTCGGTTGGCGGGCCGGACCCCCGCTTTTCACCTGCATCTGTCGGCCGCATCCAACGAGCGAACCCCCGTCCGCGCGTCCCACCTGCCCCGTTTCGGGCGAAACACTCGGGTCACCTCACTCCCCAACCCCAAAGCTAGCGTGGCAAATTAAGCGCGACGCACGGAAATCACCGGGAATGAACGAACGAACGAGGGTGGTGGACACTGGACAGGCACGTTCCGAAGTTGAAAAGGGTGGTGAAAAGCGCTCGGATCCCTGGTTTTGGATCGAATTGGCTGAAACGGACGTCGTTTTCGCAAAAGATACGGCGCTTTTACGACACCGCCAGATAGGATTTAGGCAGGCAGGCAGTTACGCAGAAATTATTTAAGGATAAATGCTTCACATACAATATCCGCCACCTGCACTCGACCACCACGGCCCCACGTATAGTGCCCACTCCGACGCCTCCACGTCCAACTTCGACGGCTCCGCATGCCACCTCCCTCCTTAGATGGGCCCACCGACTGTCCCCTCTTCCTCTGATTAGTCCACGCACCGACCCCGTCCGTCCGCATGCGTCCCCCGAGCGTCCATTTGGCCGTCACGTGTGTATCGTACTAGGCACAACAATTTCGTCGTGTGTAGTGTGCATAGCCGGACTCATATTTAAGTCAACACGGGCAGGAGGACCGGAGGAGAGTTTTGCCACTTCCGCCATGTCAGCCACAGATCAGAGAGATTACCAGGGGCTCTCCGATCTGCCTTGTTCCCGGGTTAAGCAAAGCAAATCAAAGCAGAACGTTAGGAGTTAATTAAAGAAAGCGAGAGTGGGAAGAGCAAAAGCGGCGAGGATAAGACCCCATCCCGTCTCCCAATCGCATTAGTTTAATCAAATCCATCGTGTCTCCACGTGGCGGCCCAACCCCTTGGAGTAGACCTTTTGCAGCCTCGGCCGTTTTTAACCACGAGATTACGAGACCCCGGCCACCTCGTCTCCTTTTTATACCCACCGGCCACCGGCGCCGCGCCATCGCCTGTTTCGTCGCTGTGCCGTCTCTCCTCGCCTGCTTCCGTCCTTCTCTCTTCCTCTCTGCTTATGCCGAGCTGAACTGAACTGAGCTGAGCTGAGCTGAGCTGCTGCGAAGAAGAAGAAGAAGAATAAGAGTTTGATAATTAGCAGGCGGGCGGCAATGGTGTTCTACTACAAGGCGCGTCCGGACGCCGGCGACTACACCATCTACATGGGCGCCGACAAGAACGAGAACGAGGAGCTCATCAAGTACGGCCTCCCCGAGGACGTCTGGTACGTATGTGCATTTGCCCACTCTTCTTGATTTCTCCTTCCCTCTGCCGCTCCTGGAGATAGATCATCTCTTCCATACATGCTCTCGCTAGAATTTTGACTTTTTCGAGGTAGCGGCATTGTGCATCACATCTACAGGCACTTAAAGACTTCGAGGTGCGTACATGTAGATGAGAGTATAACTAACGATGACCGTGTACATGTACGCGCGAGTATTAGCACATGGCATGCATGCATGTCACGGCCGGCCGGTTGGAACTGAAGTTACTGTGGAGAAGATAGAGGAGAGTATTACCATACCAGGAGGAGAACCCAAGACGGAGGAGGAAGCGGATTGACGCGTGACTCGGCCTTGACGAGGCTGGTGGGGACATTCCAACGGCCCCAACTACCAAACTATCAAGATGCGGCCAAAACCGCGGAACAGAAGTGCTCAACAAGTTGCATATCTCTCTCGTCATCGCCTGCCGTCTCTGTGCTAGTAGTTCTGGTGTGCGTACTGCTGCCACCACAGCCTTTTGTTTGCTTGCTCCTGCTATCGTGCCACTGCTATCTTGCTATCCGTTCTATCCCCTCCTCGAAAGGAGGAAATATCTGTGTATCTAGGAATCTGGGGGACCTCACTTTCACGTACGACTTGTATAATTTTACCCCCGGCCGATCACTGGCTTCATAGCATAATCGGGGTGATTATCTTACTTGAAAAGTTAGTTAGAAGTGGATCCTGTTTATCCTGTTCGCCAAATGAAACAAGACATAATGTACTACATGTTGGTTAATTATATTAATTGCTGGCTGCTGTCTCATCAGGTTCCATGTGGACAAGGTATCCTCGGCGCACGTCTATTTGAGGCTAAAGAAAGGCGAGTCGATGGATGGCATCAGCGAAGGCCTGTTGGAGGATTGTGCACAGCTCGTAAAAGCGCACTCCATTCAAGGTAATTTACCCTGTAATAGTATATATATATATTTTTCCTTGGCTCGGAATAGTATCACTCAAGAGGAACACCCGTTTGGAACGAAGTATTAATTTCCAAAGGAATTCTTAGGGTTCGTAAAAATTCATGCGAAATTCCTGCAATATTTACTGCTTAATTCTTGCATTCCAAACCGGTAAACCATTTAAAGCAACTGGTTAGCGGGAGCTGGGTACTCTAGCTTTTAGCCAGGCAACTAGGGTGCCACGGCAAAAAAAACACTATCCAACTGTTGGGGTACCAAAGCTTTTTTTAGCAATGTGTTATATGGAATCGTGCAAAGAAAAAAGAGTGAAGTAACACAAAAGAAGTAGCAATCAAAGGCGTATAGATCAGTTGGTACCAAGAGATTATGGACGTATGTTTTTCCTGAAAACTTTTAGGTCGCAAAGCATTATACATGTCCAATTATGTTCTGCACAGAAGAAAATACAGTATGGTGTGACCTGTCGGCGGGTGTTCGCGTGTCCCACAAAGCCGCATGCAGCACCACACATCGCTTGTTACATGAATCTTTTTCGCCCCTTTCTTTTCAGCAACTATCCCTCCTGTATTATTGGCGCCCCATGGGCCCCTTGAATTAGTATCTGTTCGAGTCGATTTGGCCTATGTTGTGATCACGGGAACGTGACGAGTATTATTGGAGGATGGTGCATCATGCATGTGCTTGTCGTGCAGGAAATAAGATGAACAACGTTGAGGTGGTCTACACGCCCTGGTCTAATCTCAAGAAGGGCCCATCCATGGATGTCGGCCAAGTTGGCTTCCACAACCCTCGGATGGTAACTAGTACTCCACCACCTTGTTGTTCATTGAAAACTTATAGAAAACTGCTTTCACTCCCTAGTTCAGGCAGTGGTTTTTGTTGCTACTGAGAACATCACCACTGCTCCGAGGTGGTGGACATCCTACCGGTTAAAGGGAGGGAGTTTTGAGGTGAGGGCATGGTGATCACATCGTCTCGAAAATTTTCACTCGCCGGATCCCGCGTTGTTTGGTCCGTCCGCACTTTTTTTTTTGCTTTGGGTGCCCGTTTGCAGTGGCGGCCGAATGAAAATATTCAATAGCAAATGGCTGAAGGAAGAAGCAAGTCAACCGACCATTCCATCAATCGGCTTATCCCCAAATCAATATATCATCCAATTTATTTTAGAAAATAATGTTTTGATGCAAGTATTAGGAATAATAGTTTGTGAAGTAGTTTTTAGCAGAATTAGAGTCATCATCAATCGAAATGATCAAAAGAAGACTTGCCTCAGTTTTCATAGCATAGTTATGGGCCATAGGAGGTTTTTTCTCTTCCTGCAGTTCGGCACATATATTGAGACTCAATCGAGTTGAAATTTAAGAATGCAGTAGATCTACGTAACCGTGGCTAGTCCTACAATCCCATATAGTGTGTTGTTGTATTAGTAGTTTTCTTTACGTCTTGGTTAAATTTCATGAAGTCTAATTTAAGAATGCAGTAGATCTACGTAAATTTCATCATGTACACACGCACACACATGAATACATGATGCTACTACTACTTCTTTCCCCATCTAGCCATCTCTCTACTCCCACAACGATCAGACCGTTGCCGCTTAATCCGACGTCGCCGCATTGGCTCCGAACCATCGCGAATGGCTGCTACCCGAACCGACCGCCGCCAACCATCGCCGAATCGAATCCCCCGTGCTACCCCGGTGCTATTTAACCCCCTTCCTTTCGATTTGGCCTCCTAGTGTTCTCGATTTTTAAGCTTTAATTTGGTTTGCAGGCCCGTTGCCACGATGGTTCTCGTGGGCTCCTCCACCTCGGCTTCCGGCTGAGGTCACCAGCCCTGGCTTATGGCTCCCCTGCTCCAGCTCGCAGCTCCCTCCTCGTCCTTGATGGCACACTGGTGCACTAGGCTATCTCCCCTCCTCCGGCTATCGACGGCGCCGCGGTGGTTCCCCCGCCCTAGATCCCTCGGTGTCGGTGGCGCATTGAAGCCACCTCGCCTCTGGCTACCGACGGGGCCGCAGTGGCTCCCCCGCCCCAACTTTGACCTCAGTGGCGCACTAGCGCCTCGCTGCCTCGTCGCCAAACGGATGACCAAAGCTTGGGGGGAGGGGTCTGGCGCTAGCGGGGAGGGTAGGCTGAAGCCTGAACGAAGCCCCCCGCGAATCACCCCTGCCCGTTTGCTTCTCCCGTCGTTGCACATTTATTGCGCGTGGCACACCTCCTCGCCTGGCGTAACGCCGTAGACGCCTCCTCCCTGGCCCACCGGTGTAGTCGAACCCCCTTCCAACCAGGTAGTTGAAACTAGTTGTATAGTCGAACATCCTTTCGACCAGGTAGTCGAAACCAATTGTGTAGTCAAACCTCCTCCCGACCAGGTAGTCGAAAGCTCCTTACGATCAGGTAGTCGAAACTAATCGTGTAGTCGAACCTCTTCCCGATCAGGTAGTCGAAACCACTAGGTAGTTGAAACCAGTCGTGTGGTTGAACCTCCTTCCAACCAGGTAGTCGAACCAGTCATGTAGTAATCGAACCTCCTTCCGACTAGGTAGTTGAAACCGACCTAGTAGTCAAAACCAATCATGTAGTCGAACATCCTTCCAACCAGGTAGTCGAAACCTCCTTACGACCAGATAGTCGAAATCAGTCGTGTAGTCGAACCTCTTCCCGACTAGCTAGTCGAAACCTCCTTACGACCAGGTAGTCGAAACCACCAGGTAGTCAAAACCAGCATGTGGTCGAACCTCCTTTCAACTAGATGGTCGAAACCAGTTGTGTAGTCAAATCTCCTTCCGACTAAGTAGTCGAAACCAATTGTGTAGTCGAACCTCCTTCTGACCAGGCAGTCGAAACCTCCTTACGACCAGATAGTCAAAACCAATCATGTAGTCAAACCTCTTCCGACCAACTAGTCGAAACCTCCTTACGACTAGGCAGTCGAAACCACCAGGTAGTCAAAACCAGTCATGTGGTCGAACCTCCTTCCGACCAGGTGGTCGAAACTAGTTCTGTAGTCGAATCTCCTTTTGACTAAGTAGTCGAAATCAATTGTGTAGTTGAACCTCCTTCCGACCAGGTAGTCGAAACCTCCTTACGACCAGATAGTCGAAACCAGTCGTGTAGTCGAACCTCTTCCCGAACAAGTGGTCGAAACCAGTCATGTGGTCGAATCTCCTTCCGACCAAGTAGTCGAAACCAGTTGTGTAGTCGAACCTCTACCCGACCAGGTAGTCGAAACCAGTTGTGTAGTCAAACCTCCTTACGACCAGGTAGTCAAAACTCCTTATGACTAGGTAGTCAAAACCAGTCGTGTAGTCAAACCTCTTCCTAACCAGGTAGTCGAAACCTCCTTAGGACCATGTAGTCGAAACCATCAGGTAGACGAAACCAGTCATGTGGTCAAACCTCCTTCTGACCAGGTAGTTGAAACCAGTTGTGTAGTAGTCGAACCTCCTTCCGACCAGGTAGTCGAAATCAGTCGTGTGGTCGAACCTCCTTCTGACCAGGTAGTCCAAATCAACCGTGTGGTCGAAGCTCCTTCCGACCAGATAGTCGAAACCAGCGTCTAGTCGAACCTCCTTCCTGTTGTGATATAGTTGAAACCAGTTGTGTAGTAGTCGAACCTCCTTCCGACCAGGTAGTCGAAACCAGTCGTGTGGTCGAACCTCCTTCTGACCAGGTAGTCCAAATCAACCGTGTGGTCGAAGCTCCTTCCGACCAGATAGTCGAAACCAGTGTCTAGTCGAACCTCCTTCCTGTTGTGATACAGGTATGCTACGCTAACTGACAATTAAAAATTCTACCACATAAACCAGGATGTCACTGCAAGCAAGAGATCACAGATTGTTACCACCAAACGCGCAATGCAGCGGAAGAAGAGTTGGAGCAATCTGGTCCAACGAAGAGCGCGTCGATGTAGTGGTCATAGTCGATCGTTTGACGTAGTCGATTGTCCAGCATAGTCATCGTCGATCATCTCCTCCAGCAACCGATCACTTTCCTTGCAAAGTTGTGGACCGTCCTCGAGCGCAACAGCAACCGCAGTAGAACCTCTCAGTATCCACACGTCCAGGGTAGAAACGCCGTACGTCGGTGTGCTAACACCAAGTCACACGGGAAGGCTCTCTCAAGAAGATAACTGGTAGGGTTTGGTGGAGCAATCACATATCCTCGTCTCCACTTCACTCTCCCCAATAACCTCAGGCATCTCCTTATAGTGACAGTGACAGATCCTATCCGAACACATTTGATGAATCATATCTGTACTGGTTTGTTCCAACCCGTTAAGTGTGTGTCCTTGTAGGTTCATGTGTAGTTCGGTTGCGAATCGGAAAACTTTTTCGACCACGAGTCATTAGTGGTACCTAGCAGGATATAACAATTCCCGAATACACACAAACTATATCAGATGAACCTTTATGCAATATGATCTACGACCAGGTCCTATTTGGTCTCGACCAGTTTGTAACTCCTTACAACTAGGTTTCGACCGCCTACGACCAGCTCATATTTGGTCTCGACCAGTTCGTAACTCCTTACAACCAGGTTTCGACCACTTAGTGATCATGTTTAATCAATCTACGACCAGCTCGTATCTCTATATGACTAGTCTGTATTTGATCGAACTGAATGGCTAGATCGTGTATTCTCCCTTTGCCTCACGATATCTAGTTGAACTCCAGGTGAGATATTATGTCATTCATGGACTGTTCAATACTTTCTCGATCAAGTGTCAGATAACTTCATCTGGTTGAATTCTTCGACCACCAGTGGCATGGCTATGCACTTTCTTTATCTGACCATATCGAGGGGCCCAGGGACATCTCTCCTGTTATGTTGGGGGCAAATCCTATATCCGACCAGTCACATTCATTCACATGTTTCATAGTATACTTGAAAGCTACCTTTATGACTATCCAGTTACAAAGTAACCTTTGGCAGCCCCAAAGTGTACTCTTACACATGTAGGAAACCATGTTGATCTCAGATCTAAGGATTATACATCATCATTGCTTGAGATCAATTGATGATACATGAAATCATAACAATCTCAGCAGTGCTCAAGGTGGGTCAATCCAACACCATGTTCTCTAACATGTGTTCATATTATTGATTCGATATCCCTATATCCATGACCAGTGAAACATAGTCATCAATCAATATATGTGTTGGTCGATAAGATCACTGGTGTTCCAACCAGTGACATCCGATCGGAGATACATTTAGAACGACATCATATAAGTTAAAAGAGCTTCAACAACAAGTCACATATTTGTTAATCTTTATAACAGATGATTCATTCAAGGAACAAAATAACACTTATTCAATAACTCGTAAATATAGATATGATACAATCATCTCTATGATTGCCTCTAGGGCACATCACCAACACTTCCGACCAGGTAGTCGAAATCAGTCGTGTAGTCGAACCCCCTTCCGACTAGATAGTTGAAACCAGCCGTGTAGTCGAACCTCCTTCCGACCAGGTAGTTGAAACCTACTTACGACCATATAGCCAAAACTTTCTTCCGACCACGTGAAGTTTGTTTTGGTCGTCCGTTTACGTTTCGTTGGTTTCTCCGCTGTTTGATAGTACGCTGCTTTCGGACGGCTGTCCCGCGTCGTGGATTATCCCAACCCCACCCTGCCCCGCCGGGCTCAGGTCTTTCTTTTTCAGCGCTCCGTGTGGAGCGCACAGGCCACTAGTCGCATCAAAACATCAGGGCCAACTCTTACATAAGAGCGGATGCTTGTATGAACTCTTGTAGATTTATGGAACCATTTAAGAGCCCATTGCATTGGAGATACTTTGATGTGCCATGTAGTCATACATGTTAGCAGTGGCGGACACGTGACTAAAATTTAGAAGGTGCTAATAGGACTTGTTTACCTGTTTGTGGTTTGCCGAATTTCGAGTTGTCGGCCAACGGTAGTCTACCTAAACGTGATTGGGCGGAGATACTAGAGGATACACATGTTGGAATATTGTGTGTATGTAAAAGGCAGAACCAAAGTACTGTAAAGGGTAAAGGTGAGGAACGAGTGCTGCACGGGGTATCTCCAGACAAAACAAACACCTGAATGTAGCATTTTAATTATGGCCAAATTGCTAAAGCGTGTACTATTGCATTCGGCCTTTTCATTATACTAGTATAATGCATGTTGGAAAAGGCATTTTTGAAATGAACAGTAAGTAGATAGGGAACGTTTTGGAATTTAATTAGATTATCTTGCACACCTAGTATTTAGGTGACAACGACCAAACTTGAAAGCTTGTCTCGCGTATAGCACAAATTGTAACTACCACCGACGCTATAGCTGGTCCTCGCATGTTTAATTTCCTGTGTCAGCTAATCGATCCACTACGCATTTTTTGCACAAAAGAAACCCTCACAATTTCACGTTATCTGCTGTCTAATTTAACAGGTTCGTATCTTGATAGTCGAGAAGCGTGTCAATGAGATCATCAACAGGTTGAATAAGACCAGGGTGGAACGCCGACCAGATTTGAAAGGTACGTACACGTATGCACATATATGTATACATACACGTTGTCTCGCGTACTGCTTGATACGATATACTACATCTTCTACACTAGTTGCCCGGGCACCCCAAAAAAAAATTCTGGTAAATTCATTTATCTTTGCTACTCCGTTGTACAGCCGATAAAGAGGCTTCGAACGCAGCGGAGAAGGCGGAGAGGAAGATGCAGTTGAAAGAGAAGGTATACATGTAATGTTTGCGTTAATTACTACTTAGCGGCAACTTAGCAATGCAGGTACTGAGCGTGTGTAAGCTAGCTATACATGTATGGTGTGTGCAGAAGCGTAGGGAAGAGATGGAGAGGCTGGAGAAGGAGAGGCGGGCCGAGATACGGAGCTACAAGGGCCTGATGGTCGCCGAGAATATGACGTCCAACCGCCAGATCGCTTCCGCCGGCAAGTCGATGCAGGAAATGGAGGACGAGTTCGTCTGATAGTAAACAGGCCCGTCTGCGTCTCTATGTGTGTGTAGTAGTAGTATTTATGTATATCGATCGATGCATGCGTGTGTGCGTGATCTCGATGAGGTAACCGAGGATCGACCGGTCATTCGATCCATTCCTGATAGTACATCTGTACATATATGTGGCCCTTGGATATAGATGAGAAAGAAGCTAGCGCGGATACATTCCAATTTCCAAATGGGGGCATCTATTTCACAAACACTTGAAAATTTGTGAAATCAACGTTGTCGATTATCTAGTATCGATTTCACGAATGAACATTCGGAGCTTCCTTTGAATTAGATATATGTAGAAAAAGACACAGAGATATGATTTAGACAGTTTGAACCTTCTCCTGAGAAAATAGCAACCCTACTCCTATGTTATTGTATTGACTATGCTTTTTTACAACCATGAAGAACACTAGAACTAAGACTTAACAACTTCTGCGTATTGTCTCCAATTGCCTTCCGGTTGATCTGCCCCGATGACCACTGACGTTAGCTCTTATATAGCGCGTGATGGAGTGATAGTTATTTCATGCCAAGAGACACATCAACGCTTGATGAAATACGCATGTTGATGGTAGTTATTATCATAGAGGCTACACCCCACGTCGCTTTGCAGTTACGTCAGGGACAGAGGTGTAATATACGCAGTTATCCCCAAGAATAACAGCGTATACTATCTGCTCTGTGTATTGAATACAACATACAAGAGTCCCTAGTCGATTAGGCCCATATGCAAGTTTTATCGACTACATGAGGCATTAATGCCTCCTCTGACCACTTAAAGCCTTAATGTTTCCTCAGAAGTTTAAAAAAGAGAAATAATTTTTCTCTCAATCATGTGATGAAACGACTTAAAGCCACCATACATCTTGTGAGTTTTGGATTTCTTTCTTTATGGCCGGAGGGCGTATTTGTTCAATGGCTTTTATTTTTTCAGTGTTTGCTTCGATTCCTCATGCAGAGACAAGGAATCCAAGCAACTTCCTCGAAGAGAATCCAAACACACATTTACCAGGATTGAGTTTGAAATGGTTTTTCCTGAGGTTGTCGAGTGTTTCGTGCAAGTCAAAAATATGATTAGGGCGCGTGATGCTTTTTACGACTAGATTATCAACATAGACTTTCAAATTTCAGCCTAGTTGAGGAAGAAAAATCGTTTGCATCAAACATTGGAAATAAGTGCCAACATTTTTTAGACCAAATGATATTTTAACATAGCAAAATATTTTGAATGGTGTAACAAATACAGTCTTTTCTTTATCATCTAGGCACAAACTTATCTGATGATAACGAGAGTATGCATCTAGGAAACTTAATATTTCACAACCAGATGTAGAATCAACCAATTGATCAATACGAGGAAGAAGAAAAACATTTTTTTAGACAAATTAAGATAAGTAAAATCTACACACATACGCCACTTACAATTAGATTTTCTAACCATTACAAGGTTAGCCAACCACTCTAGGTGGTCGACTTTTATTATAAAGCCTGCTTTAAGTAACTTGTCCAATTCAAATCTGATGGCATCTCGTCGATCAGGTGCGAATCTCCGTAATTTCAATTTTACAGGTTTCTTATCAGGCCGTAGAGCTAGTCTGTGCTCGATCACCTCCCTGAGGACTCGGACATGTCGGACGCTTGCCACGCAAAGACATTTGCGTTTGCACAGAGGAAGATGACGAGGGTGGGATCGAAAGTGACTCCAATGCGAACGGTATTCAAAGGTTCCTCTGCATTCAGTGGAACCTCATTGACTTGATCGTTCGGCTAAGGTGCAACTTTAGGCTTCGACTGCTTGGTCAAAGGTTGCCCCTTGCATGCTTCTTGAGTTGGTATTTTGCCAACCATCTTGAGGGATTTGCGGTCGCATGTAAGCACCATCTTTTTATCACAGCAGACTGTGATTACTCCTTTGGGACCTGGCATCTTAAGACATTTGTAACCATAATGAGCAGCCATTAGGAATCGTGCTAGAGTTGGTCGACCGAGTATGGAATTGTATGCCGTGTCAAAATCGACCACATCAAAAGGGATTTTCTCTGTCTTGAAATTGTTTAGAGAAACAAATGTTACAAGAAGAGACACTTGGCCAATAGGTTTGGCTGAAGATCCTGTTACGATCCCATGAAATGAGTATCGTACCGGTTTTACCTTTGTCCTAGGAACTTGCATTTCGTCTAGGGTACTCGTAAGGAGTATGTTCAACGAACTCTCACCATCAACAAACACACAATTTACTCGACAGTTGTTGATAGTGGGCTCTACCACAATTGGAAATTGACCAAGTTGAGTTGAAGGGATCTGACAATCACCCTTCTCGAAAGAGATATTGATTTTCGACTACTTCGGTACTTTATTGACAAGAGGAGGGTCGATAGAGTTTACCTCACGTTCGACAGCCTTGAGCTATCGTTTTGACTCGTATGCCGAAGATCCTCGATAGATGTGATCGATGGTGTGTTCTGGATCCTGAAACGACATCTCCTCATCGCCACCCGACTACTTTCGATCACTTGTTTGTCCTACCTCTTCGAGTATAGAAAGTGGTCCTTTGCCGGTATAGTAATCTTTGAGTTTTCGCTGAAAAACTCGGTAATTGTGTAGGTTGTGTCCTTCCTTTTTGTGGAAAGAATACCACCTAGGCTTGTCGTTCTTCCATTCTTTTCCTTTGCCCCGGTCGAAGTATGGTTTAGAGCTTCTAGGCTCCTTGTCGCTCACAGCCAAGACTTCTTTAGAGCTTTTAACTTGAGGCTTTTGTCCTTTAGTCTTGCTCTTGGAATTCTTTTCCTTTTATCCTTCTTCTTGTTGCCTTCGCCTGCTCCTTGAATGCCCTTACCATCATGATCGATAGTACGATTCCATTCGACCGCTTCTGCAGCCGTTGCATGGCGATCAACCATCTCAAAGAGCTCAGCGATGGTAGCTGGAGGATTTAAAGCGATATCCTTTGTGATCCTTCGTCTACGAACTCCCTGCTTAAATGCTCTAATGACAGAAGAGTCAGAGACCCCCAGGAATTGAGTTGCGAACCTGGCCGAAATGCCTGATAAACTGGCGCAATGTCTAATGAGAATTCTGTCGCATTCTGTGCAAGTCATCCTCCTTTCCGGAACGGTTGTAGGTGCCTTAGAAGTTGGCCAGTAGTATATCGTAGAGGTTCTGCCAAGAGTAGATCGACTCATGTGGCTGATTCAACAACCATGACCGAGCAGATCCTTCGAGCACTGTAGGAAGGTAGTTAGCCATGATATGCTCTCCTCCTTCTACTGCTTGGATAGCGGTGGTATAGATTTGATGAAAATCGATGAAATTTTGTGACCTATCAAAGTTCACGATGTTCACTGATCGAAAACGAGGCGGCCATCGAACTGCTCGATGGTTAGGCGAAAAGACCCGACATCTGGTAATAATTTCATGACGCCTTCTTTGCAGGAAAGAAGGGTTGATATTATCATACAATTGTACTCGACGATACGCAGTGGTATGTGGACCTGACGTATGATAGGTTTCAGCCCTACAAGGTTAATACTCCTCATACTCCATCTGCCATTGCAGATTTCTCGGAAGAAGTGGTAAATGACCACCTCCACTAGGAATTTGTCGATCACTGACCGTTCGAAGGACTCTCCTTTGGTTGGAGTTGTGGTTAGGAGAGTCATTTGAACAACTGGCGTTCGACGAAGTTGTCCTGGTACGACTACCGGAACGGTGTTGCCGAGTCCGCTCAAGCTGGTCCATCGGGTCCCCTAGCATTCATGTTATCTCTCTAGCGAATAGGTCGTAGCTTGGCGCTTGTCCAAGATCTTGAGTTGGGTTTTCGACCAGGTCGTTAATTTGTTGAAGTTCTTGAGTTTCCTCTGACTAGTATTGGATGCACCCAGGCAGAGTTCTATGGGCTGAAATTCTTCTCCTCCGGATGGTCTCAGGATCATCTACATCTGAGTATGTTGGAGCATGCCTCAGTGGAGAGTGATCATTTCTAGGATTTCACCTATGCTCATGAAGGTGGAGATCCTGTTCATCATCGAAGGCATCCTCGCTATCACCACGAGAGCCCGAAGTGAGTGCGCGATGGGAAGCATCCCCAGTCCTACCTCCCGAAGAGACATTATGATCTGGGGGTGGGAGGACAAAAACCTCTTGGATGTTGTTATCTCCACTTGCACCTGAGCCCTCTTGGCTTGAGGATTAGTCGAAAGACAACATATTGTGACTTGGAGCAATCCCCTCCAGAAAGGAGAATTCTGGGTTATAACTGTCTCCAACTGAAGGTGAACCCTGCGGAGGTGTGGTCGAACCCAGGAGAAGTGGGCTCAACCACGCATCTTGTGGGGGTAGCCCAGGGGTGACAGTTATCAGGTGTTGGTTGAGTCTCAGAATGATGGATTTCAGAACTTGTTGTGCTAGATCGGACAGCCTCAGACAGACTTGAACATTTAGAGGAGGAACCCTCATTGTGTTCTCTACTTGTCTTGGTGCAATCCTGACCTTGGTCGGATGGACCCTTGCCCATTGAGAAATATGGTTCCTCATCTGGGCGTAAGTTGTGGGGGAGAAAGATCCCTCATCAACTTTGTCTGTGGTATGGTCTCCTGGGTCTGGTGAAAGATCCCTGGAGGCAGCGTTGCCATCGGACGAAATGATGCTCCGTTGTACTCGTAGCAGGCATCCATGCCAAGTTCTGCATAATATGCTAAATTGAACCAGTTCTCCTCGTTCCATTCTCCTGCCATGAAAGACACATAGCTGAAAAAAATAAAGAGAACTTGTCGAAAAGGAAAAACCGAAAAGATCCCCATGGTCGGCGCCAACTGTCGATGATCTAGTATTGATCTTATAAATAAATATTCGGGGCTTCTCTTGAATTAGATCCATGCAGAAATAGACATAGGGATTTAGACAGGTTCATACCTTCTCCTAAAAGAATAATAACCGTACTCATGTGTTGTTGTATTGACTATGCTTTTTTACAACCGGGAAGAACACTGAAACTAAGACTTACCAACTTATGTGTACTGTCTCCCATTGCCTTCCGCTTGATCTGCCCCGATGTCCACTAACGTTAGCACTTATATATCACGTGATGGGGTGGCAGTTATTCCATGCAAAGAGACGCCTCAATGCTTGATGAAAATGCACACGTTGATGGTGGTTATTTTTAGAGGGGCTACACCCTACTTTACCCTGCAGTTATGTCAAGGACAGAGGTATAATATGTGCAGCTATCTGAGATAATAACAGTGTATACTAACTGATCTACGTATTGAACACAACGTATAAGAGTTCCTAGTCGATTGAGCCCGCATATCTGCAGATTTTATCGACTATAGGGTGGTCGTAGTTGATCTGATCGTAGTAAGGCTTATAACCATGAGATGATCGTAGTACGACTTACGACCATGGAATGGTCGTAGAAAGGCTTACAACCATGACCTGGTTGTAGAAAGGCTTACGACCTTGAGGTGGTCGTAGAAAGACTTACAGCCACTCAATTAAGCTTTTCTCTTATGAATAATAAATGATATACTTATAAACAATATGAAGGTATTGCTATCTATAATAACAATTATAAATAAACAACTTAATTGAAGATTATTAGATCCTCGTCAACCGTCATGTTTTTCCACTGTTGAATTAAGATCATGTGGCTCACATATCTCTCCCCCTATATAACCCACCCCACATCCTAACCCTAACTGTAACTCACTCCACCCCCAGCCACCGCTGTCGGCGGCCCAGCTCCCGTGCCACCTCCCACCGTCTCGCTTGCACCTCCTCCTCCCGCTGCCCCACCACCTCCTATTCCCGCCGCTGCCGCCTCCCTTCTTACTCCTCTGGCTGATGATATCCCCCCACACCGCCTCCTTCCTGGTCTCCGGCAGCCCCACCACCTCCCGCTGCCTCCTAACCACTTCAGTCATCATCATTACTGCCGCACCCGCTCGTCGCCCTCCTCCTCGCCAACGTTTAGCGGCGTCACCGCTGCCGCCGCCCCTGTCTCTCTCTAAGGCTGGGGGGCAACGATGAAACCAAACCCTAAATGGATGAACCCTAGCTCTAATCCGACGGCCACCATCACCACCGGGGTATTGAAGAGGAGGAAGACGACCTCACCAAAGCACGAATCCCCATACTGATCCGAGAGTGAGAAAATCGACCTTCATTTTGCAAAAAAAAAAAATCATGCGCTTGTGAAATAGAAAATATGTTTCCAAATTCCCAATGGATGAAGTGTCGAGCTATTTATAAGCATGCAAGATACGCGTCGGTATCACGCTAGCTTCTTCGATCTTAGTCACAGGTCGTATTTAGCAGCAGTTGGGTCCTTTATATTAACTAGTAGGGTGCCCATGCGTTGCAATGGATCTTAAATAAACAATACTACAAGTGCTAAATTATGTCAATATTGAGCACAATTATGTTAAGACATACAAAACATACAAGGCTGCTCCCAACTTTTGTTTCTTAACCTATCTTTATCGCTTTTCTCTCCGGTCCTATCAAAAGGAGAAAACAATATCTCTACTTTTACTACTCAATCTTTTCTTTGCATTACGTACACTATAGATAATTAACATTGAGAAATTTACTAGTTTACAGAAATATCTCCGGTGATGATTTTGCTCAAATTTATGAGAAGATCACTTAATGCGCTGTTCAGCCATTGGTGTCCTTGAGCTGTGGTGCTTGCGTCCAAACCGGGCCTCACTGCCGCTCAGGCGCTCACACGCCTAACGCCATGGCCAAATCATCACTGGGAGAATGAGAGGAAGATGGGCACATGTGATCGGCACTCAGCAAGAATCTCAACCTTCGTTTGGGCTTAAACCAATGTCCACCGGGCAGGAAAACGGGTGACTTGTATTTAAATCAGCTTTATCTTTTGTATTAGGTGCACTTGCAATATATTAGCTCTCGTTTGCACCGTCTAAAAGCATAAGATGCAACATTTCAATAAAAATAGAAAGTTGCGGAATAACACACGAAGCTGAGTTGAGTGTTAGAATCATAATTAAAGTTTAGTATTGTAGCACAACCAATTCATTTCCACTCAACAATGAACTTCATTAGTCTGAAATGAATTAAGTGAAGAACCATTGAGAGTCCAATAGGATTAATAATTCAAACCACTCACTTACCCGACTCTTTTATTCCAGGAGTAAAATTTTAATGCAGAAAAATGACACATCACCTCAGTTTCTGAATTTCCATAGGCAGGCGATTATTCACAAGCCAAACATCACTTCTGTTTAGAAGATGCACATTTTACTTCTTTACCAATGGTAGAATATGTTCTCCTTCAAATAATCACAATCTTACCCTCGTTCCACACATGATTTCCAGTTTATGAATCACGATGATACATCACTAAAAATAGATGTGTGACCAAACCCGATTATAGTAATTAGAGATATTACTATCAGACCATCGGGCATGCTACATGCAACATGGAGCGAAGAAATAGTAGAGGCAGTTATTATGGAGATCTTTTAGCATCTGTACTTCATCTCTCACTGTAACAAAATCACCACGATATGGAGATTAAAAGCATGGAAACTTATAACTGAATTATGCAGTAAACACATAATGAAAGGCTCACCTAGGAGCAGCCTAAAATGAAGTCTTATCCATCTCTATCACAATAGGAGTGACATTTAAGTACCTTCCGATTGTCACCATATCACAAATCTGATTCACAAAAAATTAAACAATAGAACTTTCCAGCTTCAGTTTTAGTATTTTAACGACGGCAGGGACTCAGAAAATAAAATTTTGTAATGGCTGTATTCACAGCTTCACACACAGTATTTACAGTTGCTTACACCTGGTTATGCCCACCATTGCACGAGAACATCAGATACCGTTGTTCTTGCTAATTCCTAAACGCAGAAGCGATAAAATCAAAATAGGATATTTGAAATAGTAGAGGCAGTACATAGTTAGAATTAGCATAAAAACATGTACCTGAAACTTCAATTGAAGTATTGAACTGATTTAATTCGAGCATCCGGCATGAAACCATGAAATGATCGATAAATGACAACATGCATGCATAGTAAAAAGAAGAAAGTTAACTGGACTGCAACCAGCGTTATCAACCACTCGACCCACAGAGACAGAAGGCTATAATCTCAGTTGTTTAATTTGAATCATCCTCCAAGTTGTAAGCTATCTCATATTCTTAATAAAAATCACTCTGAAGGCACTATGCCTAACAGCTAGAAAAGATCACTTCATCTGTCACTAATCAAGCACTTGCAACTGACATATAAGCAATGCCAATGATTCTGTGATTCGACTTAAGCTCGATTTTTCGTCTTATAGTTTTCAAACAAATATATGATTAGAGAACACTCCTGCAGAATAATTCTCAAATTGGAAACCAAGAATGATAATTCACCGGAAGCTGCAGAATTAAAAAATAGATTAAATTTTATCAGGAGGCAGGTAGTGTAGAGACTAGAGAGAACGCCCACTTAATTTGATTGGTAATTAATTGGGATACGCAACGAACCCATTGACGTAGTTGTGCCATGCAAGGAGTATGTCCGTTCAACCGTCGTCAATGCAGATATGCTCAAGTCAGGGAGGCCATGACCTCGATGAGATGCCGGTAAACCTCCAGGGAGATCCTCTCCGGCGCTCCGCTGGTCAGAGTTCTCAAGGAGACAAGAGCTTGAGTTTGACGGGGCATCGAGGTAGCGGCATGGTCAAACCACTTGACGGCGCTGTGTGCGCCGACCACCTCTGCTGGCGCCTCACTGTCACCCCACCACTACTGGTTGGATCTGATTTTATTTCAACAGTCGCCGCCAAATCTCGTTGAAAGAAGTGGGGCACTTTGCCGATGGGAGACGTCGCCGCCACTTCCCTCGCCTTCCAGACTCACGTGATGACGAAGGGGAGAGGTGATACGGGGGTGCAATGACGAATCTGCGAGTGCGATACTGCGAGAGGGAGTTGGAACTTGGAAGACAGGGAGATTGAGAAGGGTGCACTTCTAGGATGTACGGATACGGACATGCGTGTAAAACACAGAATTCGTTATTTTTTTTAAAATAGCGACACGAGAATACGGTTATATATATATATATATATATATATATATATATATATATATTGAATGCAGTATGCCAGTATGCACAAGTAGTCAAGCACTCACCGAAGCAAGTCCAAATCGACGACCAAGCAGGGGGCAGCAGCAGCAGGGCGGCGGCGGCAACTCGGCGTCGGGGAGCAGCAGCAGGAGCCAGGGAGGAGCAGAGCGAGGCGCCGAGGAGGAGCAGAACAGGCAGCCAAGGCGTCGGCGCAGACCAGCGGCGTCGCGCAGGAGCAAGGCGTGGGCGCGCAAGAAGAGCGTGGCATCAGCGCAGAGCAAGATCGCAGAGGCGCTGCGATGGCGGCGGGCGTGCGGCAGCGCAAAGCGGCGGCGTCGGCGCTGGGATGGCTGCGACTGCGAGAGATGGGATGAGATGGGGATGGGGGACAGGGGGAGATCCGGAGAGGAGAGGTAGGGTTAGGATGGGAGATGGGCCGAATGAATGGGCCGATACGTGTCCGACACACGGCCAAACGTGTCCGACACGCGGCCAAACGTGTCTGATACGTGTCCGAATTTGTTTTTATTTATTTTCACGACGCAAATTTCTGATACGCCTGAAATACGTGTCGGAGCCGTGTCTGTGTCTGACACGGTGTCCGACACGGACACAACGCCTTCTAGGCGTGTCGGTGCTTTGCAGGTGCACTTCCATCAAGCCTGAACCGTATCACCGAACTGAGTAACTTCAATGTGTCGTACAATCCACTTGTCTTAAGCAATGCTCCAAGCCCTGACAATGAAAACTTTGCCGGTTGAATTTTTTTTTGGAAGGTAACCGGAAATTTCGGTAATTTTTTGACCGATTTTTTCAATAAAAAACTCAAATTATTTTAAATTAAAAAAAATCAAATTTGAATAAAATTCAAGCAAATTCGAATTTTTTTGAACAAAATTCATCAAAACCGAAAATTTCGGAGCTAGTTTGAATCTTACCGCTACCGTAAGCACCGGTTACCAACGAAATCTCGCCGAAAAGTTTTTCACTAGCACTGAGCAGCTCTCCACCTTTGATGAGCAATCCTTTCTTGGCGATCCACTATTTTCTTTGCATCCACCTGAAGGTTCCAGTTCTCATTCAACTTCAAGCGAGCTCTCTTTGTATGATACAGAAGAGCGTCCTAAAATAGAGGAGATCATTGTGTCCTGAATTGCATTCTTTGCATTCTTCTTTGCCACCTTGGTTAATAGAGAAATTCAGAGCTTCATGTATTTGCTCCATATAGTATCACATAAAATTGCCAACTGTTGGATATCTTCGCAATAGAAATTATGGAGCTGTGTTACATAAGTTAAATAAATAATAGTACAAAAATTACCTTGGCATCGCGACTGTCTCTTTCTGTTAATGTAAGTTGTTTGACACTTTCCGCTGTTCAGCTAATAGAAATTTGATTCTAGAGGTACAAGTTGTGGCATAAGCTTATCCATTTGGATCAACCCATGCAAGGATGACCCTCTACACTCAACCAAACACAAATTTAACCAATGCTCAAATTCAGCGGAAAGAAAAGAGCTTCCAGAATATTCAAAGATATTACAACCCACCATTGAATATACTGATATAGAAAGATGCCAATCATCCCATTAACATGCCAGATAAGTACTGTGCAGGGATGTAAATACCGAGGTATGATCAAGGACTTGAGGCTTTAACTGAGAACACAGAATGAATCATACTTTCTTCAGGTAATTCAGCCGATACGTTGTGCTACCAATTTTCTCCAGAATTTTGTATGAACCATAAAACTTGTAAGACAGCTTTGGGTAAGGTCTATTCACTACAGATGACTGAGAATAAGGTTGTAGCTTCAAGAATACCATTTCACCCACTTGAAACTCTCGAGGAGCTCTATTTCTGTCTGCATACTGCTTCATACGCAATTGAGCTTTTGCCAGCTGCTGTTTCAGGAATTCAGAATAAGCCTCCCTTTATGTCAACATGTCAACCACATTCTGATTGTTTGCTGAAGATAGATCTGGTATAAGACCATGATGTGGTTATGTCCCATAGAGAGCTTTATATCAAGTACATCCCAAAGTAGTGTGTTAGCTAGTGTTGTACCAATATTCAGCTAAAGGAAGCCAATTGTGCCACTTTGTTGGTGTTTCTTGTACTTCACATCTCAAATACATATCTAAACATTGATTAACTCTTCGACTTTGACCATCCGTTTGTGGATGATATGTTGTGCTTATTTGTAATTTGGTATCAATTAGCTTAAACAATTATTTCCAAAATGTGCATGTAAAGATTATATCTCTATCATATGTAATTGTCCTTGGAATGTCATGTAATTTGGCCACATTATTCATAAATAGTTTAGCTACTTGAACAACATTAAAAGGGTGTTCTAGGGCAAAGAGTTGTGCATACCTTGTAAATCGATCAACTACCACTAGGACAATATTAAAACCTTCTGATTTTGGAAATCCTTCAATGAAGTCCATTGTAACATCTTTCCATGCCCCTTCTGGAATGGGCAAAGGACACAATAAACCTAGTAATTTGCAATTTCCATGCTTTGCTTGCTGACACACTCCACATTGTTTCACAAAATTTTCCACATCTTGTTTCAATCCTTTCCAGCTAAACATTTTCTTAGTTCTTTGGTATGTAGCTTGTATGCTTGAATGTCCCCCAATTGGTGAAGTGTGAAAGGCATGAATGAGTTTTGTTTGCAAAACAGCATTGGATCCAATCCATATTCTTCCTATATGTCTGACCATTCCATCCACCAAAACATATCCTTGTTCATTTGTCCCCTGTAATTGCCAGATGAGCCAATAGTGCTCTTGCCTATCAATCCACCTCATAAGAATTTAACACTTCTTGTATCCACACAAGTTGAACTATAGAGATACATGTCCCACTCTTGAGAGAGCATCAACCACTTTGTTGTCCTCTCCTTTTTTATATTGAAATTTGTATTGTAAGTCAATCAGTTTTGTCATAGCCTTCTTCTGTAAGTCCGAAGTTAACACTTGATCTTCTAAATGACATAAGCTCTTATGATCAATCTTGATCACAAATGATCCTCTTTGCGGATAAGATCTCCACTTTTCAATTGTCATCATGATACGTAAAATTTCCTTTTCATAAATAGGTAATTTCTTAATTTCTGGTTAATATTGCTTAAAGCCTTGTTGTAGTATGCAATTGGATGACCATTTTGAGTTAAAACTGCTCTAATTCCTAAATCACAAGCATCAATTTCAACAAAAAAAAAATGGTTGTTTGAAATCTGGTAAAGCTAATATTGGGGTCTGACTCATAGTTCTCTTAAGCATGCCAAATGCATCTTGTGCTTCTTTTGACCACTGAAATTCTTTTTCTATAATAAGGCAATGAGAGGCTTTGCCAAAATGTTGTAGTGTTTCACAAATTTTCTATGATAGCTTGTCAATCCCAGGAAACCTCTCAACTTAGAAACATTTCCAGGTCTAGGTCACTGCATCATTGCTTGTGTTTTAGTACAGTCTGTAGCTACTCCCTGATCAAAAATGATATGTCCCAAATATTCTAATTTGTTATGAGCAAAACTACACTTGCTCCTTTTAGCTACCAACAGATGTTGTTTCAGTATTCCTAACACCAGCTCCAAATACTTCACATGTTTTGTCATGTTTTTCTACACACCAATATGTCATCCATGGATACCAATACAAATTTCCTCATATATGGTGCAAAAATTGAATTCATCAAACACTAAATGTTGCTGGAGCATTTGTCAAACCAAATGGCATAACTCTGAACTGAAACTGACCATGGTGTGTCTTAAATACAGTTTTCAGTTCATCACAATCAATCATTCTAATCTGATGATATCCAGATTTCAAGTCCAGTTTTGAGAACAAACTTATTCCAGCTAATTCATCTAGTAACTCAATCACAATTGGCGCTGGAAATTTGCTTTTCACTGTAATTGAATTCAGCTTTCTCTAATCCACACAGAACCTCCAACTCCCATCTTTCTTTTTTCACCAATAAGATTGGTGAGGCAAAGGGGCTCATACTAGGTGTAACTGTACCAGCTTTAATCATTTCATCAACTTGCCTCTCAATCTCATCTTTCTGCATTTGTGAGTATCTATAGGGCCTAGAATTCACAGGTGCAGCCTCTGGCAACAAAGTAATAGCATGATCAAACACTCTATACGGTGGTAGTTTCTTTGGGTCTTGAAACACATTTGAATATTTATCCAACACTTGTTGTATCACAGTTGGTACTTTTTCTTCTTCTAACTCACTAGGAGTCTTTTCAATCACAGCAGTAACCCAAATCTCATTGCCCTTATGCCATTTCATCACCTGTTGTACTAAAAATTTCTTTTACATCTATTGACTCCCTCACATCGCTTTCCCCTTTCAAACAAATAGTTCTTCCTTTGTATTCAAACTCTACCCACTTCTCAGCCCAATGACACTTCATAACTCCCTGTAGTTCTAGCCAATTCATGCCCAAAATAGCATCATATCCACCTAACTCAAGCACCTTCATTTAATGTTGAAATGTGTGTCCTTGAACCCACTAGCTCATGTTTGACACAACTTTCTCTCAAATTAAAATTCCTCCATTGACAACCTTCACTATCCATTGGATTGACTTTTTATAGCTTGCAACCAATTCTCTCAACCATGACTACAACCACAAAGCTATGAGAGCTACCTGAGTCAATTAGCATCAACATGACTTGATTTCCCACCAGTGCTCTCACTCAAATTGTTTTCGAATGATGAGCTCCAGAGATGGCATTTAGTGGGACATACATGTCCTCTTCTCCACCAAGATCTTCACTAGCCACAATTGCATCTAGTACTTCATCAGAGACAAACTCTTGGATTTGCATTGCTTTCACTTGGCCTTAGGCTGGTAATTGGCATTTACGGGCAGTTGTGTATTTCTCTCCACACGTGAAACAAATCCCATTTGCTCTTCTATATTCTTTCAATTGCTTAGCCTTCCACAACTCTCCATTATCAATTTTTTGCCCACTCAATTGCTTAGCTTTCCATAACTCTCCTTTATCAATTTTTTGCCCACTTTTAGTTTTTGTTACTCCTTCATACTTTCCAATATTTCCAACATATCCTTTATTAACTCCACCTCTCTGCATAAACTTTTTAGTTCTTTCAAGCACTCCTTCATGCACATTTGTAAAGGCAGTTGATGTTGTTACTATTTTAGGCATTTGCAATTCTATCACTACTCTCAATTCTTCTTTGAGCCCTAGGACGAATCTGGTCACCAACATCAACCCTCCAATGGTATGATTGTACAATTTAACTTGATAGACCAGATAATCATACTTCTTTTGTATTCTTCCACATTTCCTGTCTGATTCAACAACAGTAATTCCCTCATTTTTTTCCCTTTGAGTATTCCCATCAAACTCTAGTATTACAACATTACTGAACTGATCATATCCATGCCATCCATTCGCCACTTTGCTTAGTACCAATGGGTTGCACTATCACTAATGTACATCATCACGGCCGCTACTTTGAATCCTTTAGGAATTTGGTACATCGCAAAGAATGTGTGACATTTATCTACCCAAATCCTCACATCACTTCCATGAAACCTTAGAAAATCCATTTTTGGCATCCAACTCCTTCCAGACTCACCAGATCTACTAGCCTCAAGCAAATCTACTATCACAGGGGTTGGTGGAGAAATAGTACCTGAGGTGACAATACATGAGGATGACCTTTGACCGGCATCGGATGAATCTGGGCTCTTCCAGGCCTCACCGCCAACACTCCCACCTCTTCTCTTGCTGGAATCACGATCGGTGGCAGTGTTGTGCCCTTGAGTGTTTTGGATGCCAACACCGCTTTGATGAACTTCCCTGATTGATTCCATTGACATGTTCACCTTCATCTACATCTCATTGATTCTTGTCCCTTGCTGTTCCAGCTTCTGATCTACCACCACCATCTGGCTTCTCACTTCCACCACCATCTCATCCTTCATCTTAACTAACAACTCCACCATTCGCGACTCCATCCCCTCCATCGCTATCACCATCTGACGGACTTGGGTGCCTTGCTTTGCCGGAGCTATTGTGCCTCTCTTCTCCAAGTAGATTGAACCTTAGCTCAGGATTTACAACAATCGCTAAAAGCAATCGCCCCCTTCCCAAGCAATTTTACCACCAAGGTCGAGAGGATGCGAGAGAACCCAACCGGGTCGACAAAGCTCTAATACTAAATGTCATGTCCTACGATCATTGGCAGGTTCGCCATCGATGAGATGCTAGGGTTCCAAGGAATCAGAGAGAAAGAGAAGGGAAGAACAGACGAGGGGGAGATGAACTCAGTTCTATTAATCAACTTGTCATTTTCCAGACGAAGCACGGTAATTAAAACACCTGTTGTCTATAGCTTCTTGACAACATGCTAGCAACAACCGACACACTTACATGGGCTAGGCCCAACTCACTTAGGCTCGCATGCCCATTATCCCTGCTTGTCTTGCTTGCCCGCCAATATCCCTTGTCACCTTGGCTTCATCTTGTTAGGATGGCCCCATCCAGTGCCTCCGTCAGTGCCATGACAATGAGGTCCTTCAGATCCGCGGGCTTCGATCCATTGGAGGAGAAGGACGGGGCTCGCTAATGTGTCGTGGCTACCGCCGGCGGCTTGGTCGACCCTTCCTCCTCCTGGCCATCCTCCTCCTCGTCGGCGCCAAACAGGGAGAGCGGGAGCGGGCCTCACGGCTTCTCCCGTGTTGGACTTGGCCGTCAAAGGCGTGGGTGGCGCAAACACATCTGCCTTGGATCCGAGGAGGCTCGCCATGAAATCGCCTCAATCGTCATCGAACTTTCGTTGAACACCCTGTAGGCTTCCGAGATGTGACCAAACTGGAGATGAAGACGCCGGGGCAGACGAGGTCGAGCCTTGAATTCCCAACCATCATCTCTGAATCCATCGTCATCATCTGCCTCTGGTGTACCCACCTCTGCCGCGTTAGGGGTAAAGGGATGCCGAGATCCATAGAGGTTGGCGATGAGGTCCATTAGATCCACAGGCTTCGATCCGTTGGAGGAGAAGGATGGGCCTCGCTAGTATGTCGTGGCCAGCAGCGGAGGCTTGGCCGACCCTTCCTCCTCCTGCATGACCTTGTCGTCCGCGCCGAATAGGGAGAGCGGGAGCGGGCCCCGTAGCTTTTTCTAGGCGTTGGACTTGGTCGTCGGAGGCGTGGGTGGCGCGGACAAGTCCAGGTTGGATCCAAGGGGCTCGGCATGAAGTCATCCCAATCGTCATCGAACGTCGCGAAGGTGGCTGGATGGGGATCGGCTATAGGTGGTTGGGTACAGCGGTGCAGATACGAAGGTGAAGCCGTCGAAATCGAAGTCGTCGTCGAGAAAGGGAGCAAGAGGGGGGGCGTAACGACGTCCATCGGGAGGTGGGAGTGAGATTGGGCATTGGGAATAGTAAGCGAGGCAAGAGGAAGGTGCACGTGTTGATCGAGTGATAGTACAGCAGAGAAAACAGAGGGAAATGGAAGGCCATAGCCCATAAGCCATACACGAAAACGGGCCTCTTCTAGCGACATTGAGAAGGACCTTGGGTTCTGTACGGGTAGCAGCTTGCTTCTGTTGAGTAACCGTCGCTGGAGATTCCAGTCCGAACGGGTACCTCGTATACAATGATCAGAATCATAAGAACGATGAAGAACACAAGAACACAACAGTAGAATGAACACAGAGATATGCGGGACTTCAGGGTCTGCTTTATTGCTTCGGATCAATCGGGGTTACAATGAGAGGGGGAGACCCTCTATTTATAGACTACGGGATGAGGAGTTCAATTGGGCCAGGACTCTCCGGTCCTGGCTCAGATTAGGGCCAGACTCTCCGAGTCCCGGCCGGCTTTCTTAACACTCCCCCTTGAACACTCATCTAACATGTTCATGTCTCGTCAAAACTCTATAAAAACCCAGTGGGAAAAATTTGGAGAAAGAGTACATGTCATGCGTTTTGCTGTGTTGCACGAATTGCCTCATCAAAAACCTTAGCCGAGAAACTTCAGGAAAACTCGTAAGGGAAAAAGAGTACAATCCACCCAATTTCATTTTATCTCCGGGATTTATTCTTTGGGTACTCGATCTTCGTGATCAAGATTCAATAATGAGTTCGTGAAGATTCTCCCCCTGAATTCTGCACTTCTTTAAGTCTTATCATTCCAATTCTACGTGTGCACCTTTCAAAGCTAGATGCTGGAAGTGACTTTAGTGAATAAATCTGCAAGATTCTCACATGACTTAGTATGCATTACTTTAATTTCGTCCATCTTTTGCAATTCATGAGCATAGAATAACTTGGGGTTGATATACTTTATGAGGGGACTCTTCACATAACCCATTTGCACTTGTGCAATACAAGCTGCATTATCTTCATAAATAATTGTGGGGGTTTGCGCGGTATTCAATCCAAATGACTGCTAGATGTGGTGAATCTTCCGCCGAAGCCAAGCACATTCCTGTGAGGCCTCGTACAGTGCTATAATTTGCGAGTGGTTCGTCAAAGTCGATACAAGACTTTGCTTAGACGATTTTCATGGAATTGCAGTTCCACCACATAGGAATACATAGCATGTTTGCGACTTGGCTGTATGCGGGTTCGACAGGAACCCGACATCTGCATAGCCATTCATATACAGGTCTTGGCTCTTTCTGTAGAACAGACCAAGTTCTTTGCTTCCTTGGAGGTAACGGAAGATGTTCATTATTTCCTGCCAATGCCTTTGGTAGGTTCTGAACTATACCTTACTAATAGGTTTACGACAAATGCAATGTCTGATCTAGTACAGTTTGCTAAATACATGAGTGCTCCTCTCGCACTCAGTGCAGAATTCAGTACTGTGACTTCCTCCCCTCTTCTTTAGGTCCAGACGGGTCCTTGTCTTGCTGCAAGGATCTCCCGACCATCGACACTTTCGAAGGATATGCCTTTTCAAAACCGAACCTTTCCAACACTTTCTGAGTGTAGATTGGCTGATATACTAGAATCTCTTCTGGGGTATGCTCAAGCTGCAAGCCTAGGCAGTATTTGGTTTGATCCAAATCTTTTATTTCGAACTCCGACTCCAGGTAAGAGCTTGCTTTCTTAATACCTTCTAGGGTTCCAATGATATTCAGATCATCTTCATACACTGAGATTTATACAAAATCCATCCTGGGATCGTCGTATAAATACACAGGGATAATTCTCATTGTTCGTGTAGCCTTTCTTGCATAGAAAGTCGCCTGAGCGATTATACCACATTCGCTGATCGCTTCAAATTCCCATACAAAGGACTTTATGAGTTGCACACTGTATAGATTTCTATTTGCTCTATCTTGGTTCGGGACAGGGATACATTCAGGTATCTTCATATAAATGTCCGAATCCAAATTTTCATAAAGGTATGCAGTTACCACATCCATCAATTTCACTTCTAACTTCAAGTTCACTGCCATTGAGATAAATATCTAAAGGTAATTCCGCCCATGACCGGGGAATAGGTTTCTTCATAACAATCTCTCGGACGTTGAGTGAAACCTTGTGCAACGAGCCTTGCTTCTTTCATTACTCTTTCGAACAAATACCCACTTATGCCCTACAGGGTGCACATGGGGAGGTGTGCGGCTTACAGGCCCAAACACCTCTCTTTTATTCAGAGAGAACAATTCAATTTCTATTGCCTTCTTTCAATCTTCTCAATCTGATCTTTTCTTATATTAAACGAGCGATGCAGGCTCTGGATCAAGATTGATGATTGTGACAATTTTCTTTGCAAAGTAAATGTCGACATTGGCTGTTGGCTTATTCATAGATTCTCCCAAGATCATAAAGTTTATAGCTATGTCTTCAAGGGGTGATATTTCTAATGCTTCTATTTGCTTACCGCTACTTTCAATTGCGGGGCAAGTCCATTTAGTTTTTCAGCTCCGATGTGTGCGCACACATCCATGCTGATGTCTCCCTTCATGGGAATGTTCAATTCTAGTATGCCTTTTCTGAAGGTTCCATACCGGTGCCAGGTCTCAACTGGCTCCCCTTCTGATTCTGGGGTACTTTGGTGATCGGCTGTGTCAAGTCCTTCTCATCCTTTTTCACCAAAGCGCCCCTTACTTCGGATTCGAGGGCGAGTTCTCGCCCTTTCAGAGGCCTTAGGACGGGATTAGGGATACCTTCATCGGTATTTCAACCTCTCCGGTGCATTGCGTGCGCATATGCGACTTGATCACGCTCTTCAAATCACTAAAGTGGTTAGGCAGTTGATTCGCTAATGCTTGCAAATCAATTATCTTCTGGACTGCAATTATCTTCTAGACTTCAATTATCTTCTGGACTTCTCTATTTCTCGACATTTTACATCAAGGGTTGATTTCCTCCCCCTAATGATGAGAAATAATTCTCATCTAATATGCTATCGGTGGTTGTCAGATGCAAATCTCGAATGTGGGGTCCAAATACATGATTATGGATGCTGTCTCATAACCAATGTATATCCCAGACTTTTGGAGAGTGCCCATTTTAGTTTGCTGTGGTGGTGGTATAGGTACATAAACCTTGCAACCAAACCTTCAAAGATGAGAAATTTTTAGTGTTAACCCTTGCGCTAGTTGCATAGGTGAATGTATGTTATATGCCGGTGGTCTAAAATTGATGAGAGTTGCTGCATGCAGGACTGCGTGTCCCCAACATGTAGTTGGTAAATAACAATTCTGCTAGTCCATTCTGGGTGTGGACATGCGGTACGGGATGCTCAATTTTAATTCTCACACAATAATCATCATATGCCCTTGAAGTAAATTCTCCGGCGTTGTCCATTCTGGTGGACTTCACATGATGATCAGGGAAATTATTCTTAATGTTAATTATTTGCGAGATGAGCTTTGCAGAAGCGTGGTTTCTCGTAGATAATAAACAAACGTGCGACTGTTTTGAGGAAGCATCGATGAGCACCATAAATACCAAAATGGCCCTTACAGGGGTTGTTTATGACCGCAAATGTCTCCCTAGATACGGTCTAGGAATGCAGGGATTTCGTCCTTTACTTTCAGAGTAGAGTGTCTAGTAATCAGTTTCCCGATGGTACATGCAGGGCACACAAAATCTTCTGGATTCGGGAAGTTCTTTACATTGACACTATGTCCCTGTGAATTGTTAATTATATTTCTCATCATCCTAAGACCTAAGTGGCATAATCTATCATGCTAGAGATAGAAGAGGTTTAGAGCTTCTAAATATAGTTTTCAGGGCAGTATAGGCTGCAGATGCCTTAATATTAGTGTAGTATAGCCCATTTTCAAATGAACGAAGTCGTTCTAATACCATTATTCTACTATTTTCGTCACGCTTTGTAATGAGCAGGTATTCCTTACCATGCTTTTCTTCAGTCTCTACGTGGAAACCGTTAGCGCGAATATCCTTGAGAGTTTTAGTCGATTATGGGCACAACATGGCTTCTTTAATGACCAAAGTTATGTCCGTCGGGAGTATAATTGTGGCCCTTCCCGAGCCTATTATACAAGTATCGCTGCTTGCGATTGTCGTAAGGCTACAGGCATTCTTACTAATCGACTGAAAAAAATTCGTCTCTCTTAAGGTGGTATTCATTGTGCCGCTACCTGCTAAGCACACTTCCTCCATAGGGCGCTACATGCATTCTAATATAATGTACTTTATTAATATGTAGCAGAAATCCAGCAACACATAAAATAAAATACTTGGATATCGTAACATAACTTGCTATCATAAATACGGAAATATAACTCTTGCAGGACTCATCATAAGAATTTAATGCTTTGCTCTTCTAGAGCCTACAACCATTATTCAAAGTTTCATCACAATCACAAAATGCAAGTGACTGTAAAAGGATCCAAGTGCAATGCGTGCACTAGATCGAATCAGCGAAGTATTCAGAAACTTCTGCCTCAATCTGCTACATGGCGATCTTATCCTCTTGGGCAATTACGGCTGTGGCAGCTGCTATGTCCAAAGGAGGGATGATGGGGTCGCTACTAGGTCATCCATATCCATAAGTGCAACTAATGGGTGTGGATCTTCCGTGCCTGCAATGGTGAGGTATGCCTCATGCTATCCTTCGCCCCTTTTCTTAGACTGTAAAACACCAATTACGTGCGACTCACGACCTTACCCTTCTTGCCCTTCTCCTTCGTGAGAGGCTTCATCACCTTGTAGCTGCTAGTATTGGCTTCATGGCTAATATTGCTATTAGGTGGCTGTGAGATGTAGTTCTTCCTTAGAACATCATCTTGAGCTTCCACAATTTTCATGATGTCAATCACTGCGGCATACTACTTGTAGCCATTTTGACAATAATCATGTGCGGATTGCACCGCATTCGGGTAAAGGTAGAGATGGTCTTTTCAATCTTCTGCTCATTTGTGATTACATTATCACATAATTGGAGATTGTATAAATTCTGGCCATACCGGGTCAGTTCTTCGAACTCCTGGTTCGTGATACCAGTCATTTTTCATATTCATGCAAAAAGTTCATAAGATTATCGCCGTAATTTCCATAAAATGATTGCAAAATTCTTATAATGCTTTTCGAACTCCCAGTTCGAGATCCCGTATTTTTCCATGCATTTTCATGATTTACTGCTATTTTCAGTGATTAAAAGCAATATTAATAATCACAAATAATCAAAACAGTAAATACAATAAATAAATTGCATAGAAATAATAATAACAAGGTAAAATATGATTCAAATGCAAAAATCGATTCAAAATTTGAATTCCCGAGGCCTTTTCTGCTGGAATATGAATTTTCGGCGAATTCTGCAATTTTCAGGGGCTAAAACGTGAAAATTCTAGTTCTGAGAAATTTTCGTGTAATTTACAGAAAACGCGAGGTTCTTTCTGCAAAAAACGACCTTTATACGGGCCGGCCCAAAAGGCCGGCCCGTTCCGCCAGCATAAGGACGCGCGGGGGGGGGGGACTCAAAATCTTGTGAAAACGCGAAAAGCACTCGTCAAGAGATTCACCAGCAAGCATCTCAAATTTCATCAGATTCACGCTTGAACTGGTCTTGTCGAACCGTCTTAATCTGGTAGTGCCTCATGGTATGCATCGAGGGTCACCCAGATATCGTAAGCAGAAATCAAATGAGAAATGCGATCAAACTCACTTCTGCTCAAACCCTGAATGATTATGTTCCTTGCCTTAGCATTTGCCTCAACATCAGCCATGTTTCCAGCATTGATGTTCTCATCGGCAGAACAAAAATCTAACCTTCACCTTTCTCGGATGGCATACCCCGAGCACGGATGTAAGTTTCCATTCGGCTCTTCGGAAGGGTAATCCGGACCATCAAAACCGGAGGCTTGGTGGAATACTTGTCCGCTGCCATGGCTCAACCGACCGGTTAAGATCTATCAAGAAGAGCTAACCGCTCGATACCAATTGAAGGACCGAATGGCAACAGAGGGGGTGAATGGTGCCTTAAAATTAATACTCTCCTTCACCTGTATTTAAAACTAGCCTACAAAGATCTCTCAAGATCTAAAGAAAGTAAATGAAGCAAGATCAAACAATCAAAAACAAGTTTCAGTCGTTTTTACGAAATCGGAAGTTAGGACGGTAGAGTGCGGAAGTTCCGCTTGATGTAGTTCCAGATGTATAGCGCGAAGTTCCGCTTATGTACTTCACGCACAAAATCGGAAGTCTCGATTATCCCGACCCAAGAACGAGCTCTCGGGTTTTTGCCCAAAATCCAAACTACTTAATTTTGAATGCTCTTCTCGTGTCAAGTTTTACAGACATCATCCTAAACACCATCTTGACCTTATGGAGAAGAATCGCAACCAAAGATTAAATAATCGAACCAAAAGCGGATTTCTTGAAGAAGGGGCAAGAAAGACAAAACCAATGATAAGCGAGATTCTCAGATTCTTAGAGCATGAAACTTTGAGGAAGTAATAGCAATACCAAAACGATTCTAGATATGAAGTTTCATGCTATCTTATAAAACAAATCAAAAGATATGCCAAAACCCTAGATATTCAACATGAACAGAGAGAGAGAGTTGCAAAATCAAGTAATCAAACCTCGATTTCATTGAATTGAAACATGGATTACAGAGGTAACACAAAGAGGAATGATTACAATAGGTTTCAGTTCATCAACTCCACAACTCAAAAAGCAAAACACACCCTTTTGGTGGAGCTAACCCTAATTTTCTCTCTCAAAAGTCTAACCCTAACTCGTGGTTCTCCCTATTTATAGCCTTTGCTAATGGGCCTCCAACCCATTAAGCCCGCTACACCGAACGGAACCGCCTCCACTTTTGCCGCTTTGCGAAAAGACCTTTCGCCCCTTGCGCACCTTCCGAAGCCTCCCAGACACCTTGTTGTGCACGACTGCAACCGCTTCAAGATTCACGCCGTCTTCGACACATCCCGACCGTTCGACCTCAACGCCTCGCGCTTAGTCCGTCCACGTGTCTCGCCACGACTCCATCTTGATGCCCCGCAACAACACAGCACAAAACACATCACATAGCATTGCACAATATCATAGCATCAATATTTGTATAAGACTCAAACTCATACAAAATCAAAATCACAATTTGACCTTCTTCGCACGCTTCGGACACAATCGGAAGTTCGCGATTACCACAATGAAGTTCCGATTTCCGAACATCCGCGATTCGGGAATATCGGAAGTTCGCGCTCAACATCTGCGGTACTTCCGATATCCGGAACAACCGACTTTCCAGATATTTAATACCGATTTGATATCTTAGAGAACACACAATGTCAGAATTTTCGGACACTCCGCTACTCCTTGTGCGGAAGTTCCGATTTCCTTCAGCCGAGAGCAAAACCCAAATAAATCGGAAGTTCCTTTTTCAACACCGGTAGTTCGATTAATCGGAACTTCCGCCCATACACAATGTAGTTCCGATTACCTGACTTCGACCAAAACAGTCAAACCGAAAACCTCAACTCTCAATCTAATCAACACACTTGTCAAATACTCATCACTCAGAGTGGAGGACCTCTTACATGGTCTCTCAGCGGGACTTCAGGGTCTGCTTTATTGCTTCGGATCAATCGGGGTTACAATGAGAGGGGGAGACCCTCTGTTTATAGACTACGGGATGCGGAGTTCAATTGGGCCAGAACTCTCGGGTCTCGACTCAGATTGGGCCGTGACTCTCCGAGTCCCGGGCGGCTTAATGACTCCATCTCTATGGCCAACATTGGAAAAAGCACATCCGTAGCTTAAAGGCCAGCAGCAAGCAGCGACCGGCTCAGCACAATCTAACTTAACCAGGCCCATTCGGAAGCAAACTACGATATGGTCTCGCTCAGAACACGAGAGTTTTCCCGATTTCTTGGAACTGAACGAACAACCGGTGAAATTCCTGCGTTCTAAACGGTGCTTTGAGCGGCACAACTCGGAAAGTGCACGCGTTATTAGTCGAGCCGCACCGTTATTAACCGAGATCGTACGAACGCTTAAGGCTGGGCGGGCAGTTCAGAACTTCAGATCAAAGGCTGACCTGTGGCGTCCACCGTCATCAGATCGGCGGATGCCAGAACCCGACTCCAAACGCAAGGCGACATATAGCTGCCTGTCACCAGCGGAGCTACGCACGCCACCGCTTCCAGAAAAAGCCAGAAGTGCTCGAACACGCATCGTACCATACGAAATTTCAGCGGTCGCCCACATGAAGAGTGGCAGGAGCCACACTCGCCGAACCGATAAAATCTCTCCTAAAGCCTTGGTAATAGAGCTGGCCAGATGGTTTGTGTTTGTTGGATCGGTCTGAGACACAATATTGTTAGTCTATCTTGAGTATAGTATAATCTATACTATTCATAAAAAGACCGAGTCGGTATAGTACGATAGGTTAGACCGTATTTGGACCGTCACCAGCACGAATAGTGTCAGGCCGAGGGAAGCAGTCGGTGAGCCAGGACGGGAGGAGAGGAGGGCGGGGCGGCGCCGACGCGAAGGAAGGAGGAGAGAGGAAGGGGTGGCGTGGCGGCCGACACGTGGAGGGAGGACAAGGCTGGGACCGAGCCAGGAGGAGGAGAGGAAGAGGAGGGCGGGGCGATACTGGTGGCCAGAGCAGAGGGAGAAGAGGGAGGAGGAGGGCTGAGCGGTGCCGACGTGAAGAAGAAGAAGGCGAGGAGGGGCGGTGCCGGCGTGGAGGTAGAAGGCCGGGAGAGGGCGGCGACAACATGAAGGTAGGCAGGCGTGCGGCGTCGGCATGCGCCTGTCAAGCTTTCAGCGTGGCCATCGGTCGATCGCGATCTGCAGCACTATGTAGTACCGTAGTGGCAACGGGGGCAAGCGGGCGGTGGGGGAAAAGAGGAGGCGGGGCAGGGGTGGCGAGCAGCCCGGATAAGGGCGCCGGACAGCCAGGCAAGCGGGCTCGTGGGCCATGCCTGGCACGACACGGCTCAATTAAAATTCGGCTATTGGTGTTTTTGCCCCTTCTTACCGTTTGGATCTTTGAAAATAACAAATAATAAATGATATTTTATATATATAAATAATCACCATACCCATCTCATTCAGCACCCATCCATTTCTCAGTCTCTCTTTGAAATTATGTTGTGCAAATTCAAATTCATTGTGAGATAATTTGACAAAATTAAAAAAAACAAAATTTTGAAAAATTCAATTTTCGACATAACTCAGCAAAAGAGGCACAATTCTATTTTTTTTTGCATACTTTTATTGATAGTATTTGTTATGCTAAGGTGAAGTAATAATAGTGTTAGTTTCGATTATGTAGTTTTCGTTATGAACAGCTACGATAGCTTTGCTTTTGGTGATTACGAACTTTCATTAGAGAAAGTTGCGTCCACAGAGGCGGCTGCGGCTGTATCAAGACAACCGGAAGGGCAAGACGGAGTTCCGCCATCAGGCTCCACGACAACAACTCAACGACCATCGGAGCAAAAAGATTGAAACCGTCTACTTCAAGAGTGTAGGAGAATTTCGACAGGACAACTAAATAAGACGCGCAGGGAAATCAGGTGTTATATGTTATTTGCAAAATTTATCGTAATGAATTATCCGCAAGGTCAACAGCTGAAATGTAGTACTTGCTTATATATACTACATATGTAAGGCTAAGCAAGGATTGTGATGAGGCAGAGCGCAGTTGCAGTACAACCCCAACGATACAGTACGTAGCTGGGACTATGATCCCGGTAGCCTGTTAATCTCTATGTCGTTTAATTACTTCTAAGGATTTACCGTTAGATTTTGGGAAGTCGGTTGCTTTCCAAAATTACATTAGGACTGTGCATAATCCTATATTTCTGTAATTTCTAGATAGACAACAACTAGAAATCTAGTAAAATGCTATAATGAACGTCGTAATAAAATAAAGAAACTATTTTGTATGTGCATATTTTCGGTTACTCTGACCTTAGACATATGGAGTGGTAGGCTAGAGAAGATTATTATAGTGTAGTTGCTCATTATGTTAATGACAACTAGGTTTAAAATTAATTGATGTAGCACACACATATGAGAATATTGCGGACAGTATTATCAAAGTCGTGGAAGACTCTGGTCTTATAGATAAAATATTATCAATTGCTTTAGACAATGTCACTTTGAACTTTATGACCATGGATATTCTTACTCTAGTGTTGAGTACATATGTTAATTTCTTCTTGCAACATCGGCGATGTGCTTGTCATATTATTAATTTTATAGTCAAATATGGTTTGAAGAGGTTACTGAGAAAATACTACAGTTTTTAGAACTTTTTTTTATCAGGCCACTGTTGTTTTTTCCGCTGTTTACTATCCAATACCTCTTATCATTGTGCATATTATTTTACATATTGCTACTCAATTAAAAATATATGAAAATGAGCTAGTTTTTCGCGAGATTATTGTTGTTATGAAAAGTAAATACCTTAAATATTGGAGAGAAATTCTAAATATTGGAGAGAAATCATTTACATATATGCATCTGCATTTGTTTTAGATCCTAAAGCTAAAATTGAAGCATTTGGTAGTGTACTTGATCTTTTTAGTAATGCTACAGGATTAGGCTATACTAAATATTTTGCAAAAGTTCGTTCTCAGTTTACCAAAGATATGAAAATAAGTTTCGGGGAGTCTGTTTGCAACAACCTCTAATAGCCTATAACTCAAGTAGCAAGATAAATATGTGGGCAAGATCTTCGGTGGCTCTTCCTGCAGGTCCAGATCTTCTTCTTCTACAGCGCAGCCTGCTCAGCCAAGAACTCTAAGGAGTGGGAAACTATCCAATTATCTGGACAACGATACAAAGGATTTTAACTAAAAAGGCTTCGAAATTTTACAATAGTGGTAAGTCCATAAGTTAACATATTCTGTGCTATTCATAATTGCACGTGATAAGTTAACCGTTCCTGTCTTGACGATTTTTTCGAGTCTGTTTTCAGTCTTTCTGGAAGAATATTGGGGAAGATAATAACAAATCTCACAAGTGAGATGGTGGAGATATTTCTAACTATGAAAGACTCGAAATAAGCCGCTTCACGTACACAACACTCTGTGAAAAATCCAGAGTTATCAGAGGTGTTCGAAAATCTGTATCTAGACAACGACACGTAGAAAAGGATGTATGTAGAAATATAGATCATACTTTTTTTCCTTTTGGAAATGTTTTCTTATTTTGAGTTTTTACTTGGTAAAGTTTTCAACAAGACAGTCATTTAAACATTAATAAAGCTTTTTAATTAAAATTTTAATATATTTTCTAACTTTTTACAATTTATATAAATATTTTTGTACTCAATATTTTTTTTTCCCCGAATCTAATAAGCTAATTGGGCCAAAACAGCCCGTCGAGTTAAACGACACGACCGAGGACTGCTCTGCTCGGCAACATTTGACAAGACGTTGCTTTATACAGTGGCCGCCCAATGGTTATTGAGATAGGCAAGGAGAGCTTGCACGGACATCGAGGCACGGGCTGTTTCTGCTGCGGTCGCAGGCGCTCGCGCGTACACTGCCCACGAAAGCGACCGCTCCATGCCGCCCAAACGCCACACGTCCCATCCGCCCGTCCAGGCGTCCATCCGACGGTGGGATCTTGCCCGGTCCGGTCCCGCCCCGCGCGCAGCGCATGAGCGCAGGACAAAGCCTCGTAAGCCGCGCGCACCGTTCCGCTCCCTCGTCTCAGCTTTGAAACCTTTCTCGTACTCCCACGCGCGCTCGCACTGTGTGTGTGTGTGCGCGCTCCGCGTCCATGGGCATGGCCACAACCCTCCCGTCCTCTCGCCTCCTCGTGCTCCTCCGCCTCGTAGTCGCCGTTGCCTTCGCATTCTGGCACGCGGGAGCCGGGACCGCCCCGCTGGACCCCCAGCAGTTCCTGGCGCTGCGCGCGCTCGGCCTCGGCGCGCACCGTGCTGACCCCTGCGGCGCGGACGGCGCAGTGGCCGCGTCCTGCGACGCGGGGGCGCCGTTCCGGCGCGTCACGTCCCTCGTGCTGACCAACTGCTCCGAGACCACCTCCGTCTCGGCCGCGGCGCTCGAGGCGCTCGCGCCGTCCCTCCGCGCTCTCGCCTTCTCCGACTGCCCCGCCGCGCCGCCGCGGCTCCTCCCGCCGGAGCAGCTCGCGGCGGGACTCCGGGCCTTCTCCTGCACCGCCTCGCTCCACCGCCTCTCCGCCGTGTGGCTTTCCCACCTCGCCAACCTTACCGAGCTCACCGTCTCGGACACCCCCCTCGCCACCGGTTCCGCCTCCGAGCTCGCCGTCGTCGTCTCCCACATGGACCACCTTACCAGCCTCACCCTCTCCAACGCCAACCTCTCCGGCTTGCTCCCGCACCACTGGCACTGCCCCAACCTCACCCGCCTCGATCTCTCCGGCAACCGCATCACCGGCGCCATCCCCGACACCCTCACCCTCCTCAGCGGCATCACCCATCTCAACCTCAACTCCAACGTCCTCAACGGGCAGATCCCCACGTCCATTGGCGACCTCATGTCGCTCACCTCCATGGACCTGTCCAACAACTCCCTCTCCGGCGGCATCCCGGACACCGTCTCCACACTCCCTGAGCTCGAGGTGCTCAACCTCGGTTCCAACCGGCTCAACGGGAGCATACCTCTGTTCTTGGCCGAGATGAGGGGGCTGAAGGAGCTCAACCTCGAGAATAACGACTTCGACGGCGTGGTGCCGTTCAGCGCCAAGTTCCTGTCGAGGCTGAGAGTGTTCAGGGCGGCCGGGAACGGCAAGCTGTGCTACAACAGGTCGGTGCTGTCCGCCGAGATCGCCGTGGGGGTGGCGCCGTGCGACAAGTACGGGTTCCCGGTGCTGCCTCCGCCGGCGACGGCGCGGTCGGAGAGGAGCACGGACTACGACGACGGCGTCGGGGATGGGGAAGGGGACGGCGGCGCCGACGCGAGGGGCGGGCCCAGCGCGGTGGTGCTCGGGGTGGCCATCGGGCTTTCCTGCCTGGCGTTCGCGGTCATTTTGCTCGTCTGCCTCTGCAAGGTGTGCGGCTGACGCGCAGTTAGCGCGGGCGCACGCGCGCGTTTCGTGGAATTTTTGCTCTTTTGTTGGGCTGGTCGGTTAATCGGGTTTGCACTTTGCTGCTGCGTTGTGTACTACTCCATGAATTACTCCTAGCTAGCTTAGGATCAATTGATTCTTTCTTGTGTATTTTTGCCGCCGTTCTTTGCCATTGGTCGGGTTCAAGACCCAGACTCTAGAGTGAAGAACAGCTAGATACTAGTACAAACGAACAGCTTCAATTTGAGCATTTGAAGAGTAGAGTATTGTTTCTGGCCAATCTTGTTCTATTGTTCATGCGTCTTCTGCTATTTGCCTGTATTCTCGTACTGTTGACTACTCCAAGAAAAGTTAAAAAAAGGACATTCATGTGGATGGCAAAAATTCTCGGGGGAGAGCCTAAAATCCCTCCGGTAGAAGCGGGGCCGCGGGGGCCTCTAGATTTTGTCACGCAGAGCAACAGAAATCTTGAAAGATTTGGTATATCGTTCTTCTGAACTTTTCTCTAGTTTAATATTCGTCTTTGTATGACACATACTTCAAGTGTCAATACCGTGCAAAAAAAAAACATAATTTACTCCTTTTAATGGTTGTTTCATGCCACGTAGAAAAAATAAATATTTTCCTGTGCCACCAGGGCATCCACGCTGGAGAACGCCTTCTTCGTCTCCTTCCCGTCTGCCTCGCCAACATCCACGCCACATGTGACCTCCTTCCCCAGATTGCCTTCGCGCAGAGGTGCTTCGCCGCCTCCACAAGGGATAGGAAGCCCGCCTCCTGTCGCTCTTTCTCGTTCACGACACGTTGCTGTCCGGCTCTGCAATGACCGAGCCGTGGACGCCGCTGATGCGATCCACCGCGAAGTCCAGGATGCCCAAGGAAGTGGCAGGGCCTGGGAAGAAACGCTGAGGATCGACTGACTGGGCCCTCTATGTGGTGACGTTTCTTTGGTTAGTGCTTTTGTTGTGGGTGGACACGGGGTTTGTCCTTAAGGTTGCGGCGAGGGGGTTCGGGCCGAAGCTGGCGCCGGAAACCGTGACGCGACTCGGTGAAGAGGCACGCCATGTGCCCGACGGTCTGGAGCACAAATTGCGCGTCTTGGGGCAAAGGATCGGGAAGTTCGCCGGCGGCGAGATGATCTCCAACTGCAGCACGCAGGACTCCGTCTGGCGATTCGAGAAGGTTCGCCAATGTTGCCGTTCTTGCGCGCCTAGTTTTTGTTTGGTCGTGGAGACAATTGATTGACTAAAATTCTTCTTACAGAATGACCAACATGTGTTCCACTGGAGCTGCATGGTGTACAAGTCGGCCGCGAAGGAGGTCAGCGTCTAAGGGAGTCCTCTCCGCACCTTTGGCCTCCTGTCTATTCTCTCGACACAGCACCTCACCCTCCTCTCCGGCAATATCACCAAGGTAATAAACAGAAACACTAGCAATGCCAAGAACCAGTCTTTCCTTTGGCCAAATCAGCCAGCTAAACCACGTGGTGTTGTTTGCAGTGGTATGACGGGAGGGTGTGGCCGACGGTGAGGGCGAGAAATAGCAGCTCCTGGAGCTACCGGGGGCGGACCGCGACAGCCGTGCGGCTGGAGCCGAAGACATGGGTGCTGAAGTACCAGAGGAGCGTGTTGTTTGAGGGGTCACGCTCGATACCCAGCCGTGGTGGACCTGCTCATGTCCAGGTTCTCGACAGTGGCGAAGCGTGTGTGACGGAAGCTGGCTATGCGACGGTTCTAAGACGGTGCCGTTGGGATCCAGGCGAACCCAACCTGACTTGGATTGTTGTAATGATGTGTATGCGTGGAGAACGCCCTGGTGGCACAGGAAAGGTTCTTTTTCCCACATGGCACGAAACAATCCTCAAAAGGAATAAATGATGGTTTTTTGTATGGTATTGACACGTAGAGTATGTGTTTCATCCAGTACTACAATTCATGGACGGACATTACACTAGAACAAGAGTTCAGAAACGAACAATGTACTTAATACAATCTTGAAAACCCACCTCCTTCCCCATATTGCCATGAGGACTTGCTGTCTTGCTGGCTTGCAGCTCCTGTCTTCGCTGTTCTCAGAGTCGGCGCCGCCTGCGCAGACCGAGAAGTCGACGAAAGTGACGAGTAGGCCAAGATCTGTGTGGCTCCGATGGGATGAAGCGGGATTCAACGGAGGCGGCAGGGCTCTCCTCCTCGACGGCCGCTTCGGGCTTCCCCTTCGGTGCGTCGTCGGTGAGGAGCAGCCGGCGCTAGTGGAGTTACGCTGATTCCTCATCGCCCCTAGCACCACCGCTGGCGGCGGTGTATAGTCCAGATAGTAAACATTTTGCTAATCTTTATCAGGGCTTTGCAGGATGATGATAAGAATATTGATTAATAAAGGCAGCGATGTACATTTGGCAACTATGGCAAAAACGCACTTAGACACAGCAACATGGGTTCTTCGATCCACAATTACATGTTCTTTTCTAGAGCAAAGACATGTGCAAACATCGTAGTATGATGCTAACAGCGAGCATAACGAGCGTTCTTTTAAGAAGAAAAAAGTTTTAGGCTTGCAACTACTCTGCTTCAAAAGTACATCTTTTGCACCACGTATTGCTATCAGAGAGAGAGAGAGAGAGAGAGAGAGAGAGAGAGGCGAGAAGCATAATTGGAGTTGTTCTTGCAGCTCACCTCTGTGGGTGGCCGGAGGCAACCGTACCTAGCGAGGTGGTCGTGGTGGCCCCTCCTCCACTTTGACCTCTCGCTCACCACCATGGCCCTAGCTACCGCGGGGACAGCGCCGTTGGTTGCAGGTCTCTGGCCGTTAGGATACGGCACGGCGTCGGTGCCAGCTGCTTTTAGGCCCGAGGCTGAGCCCCAACTCGAGCTCCTCCTCCTTCGCCGCCGTCGCGGTCGACATCGTGCTGCTCTGGTTTCTTGGCTGTGCGTATGTGTGTTTACAGAAGAAGAGTGTCGGAACTAATCTTCTCATGCTAAGTATGTTCTAAGTGTGTTGTGCATAGAGTAGTGCTGCCGATGAACTCAGCCAGACTTTCGTGTGTACGTTTTGAGTTTAGTTACTGCATGAGTTGGAGTCTTGCATGTTTATCTAGTCGTTGAATGTTGTTGAGTAGCCATGCATTTGCTAGTAGTGGCTTGAGGAAAGGTCTTATTTGGTTGCATTTTGCATGGACGTGTGAGTGGTGGCATTAGAGGGTAGTGCACCGAGTGAAGCAGATATGCAGTGGGCTACAACAGGGATGCGTGGTCTTTATAAAACACTGTAGGGACTTGTATTCTGATGGGAGATAAGGAACAATACAAGGAGTTGTTTTCTCCGAGTGTGTGATCTCCTTGTGCATGTGTGTGTCAAACAAAACAGAAGAAGCTAGGAAGCAATGAGTGAGTTCTCTCCTTGTGCAAGTCCTCATGGCGATAAGGGGAAGGAGGGTGGGTTTTCAAGATTTGTGCTGAGCTACGTAGCAAAATTTAGAAGGCTCCACTGGAGGGGTTTTAGGCCCTTCCCCGAAGAATTTTTTCCCATGTGGATGTGGTCATAGACAACTGGTAAACAAAGCTGAGTTTGTTGTGCTTAATCAATGCACTGCGATCCTAGGTAGCACGTGTCTTGATAACTGATCTTGTCTGTCTGTCTAGCGCGCATTACATGTTCAAACACAATTTGCCGTAGTCCAGAAAGCAGGTCAAGAACGCACACGGAGAGCGCATCGTTTGGTGGGTGTGTGTTTAATGAGTAGCAGCACGCTCATTACGTGAGGTGTAAATGTGTAATGGGAACAAGAAGAAGAATGGACTAAATGGTGGAGCAAGTGAGGAAAGGTGTGGTGCTTATCTCTACTATTTAAATATGGGAGTTGATGGTTATTCGTTCTCTCACCATCATTCGCATCAGTCCGTGGGTCACCAACGGATCATATCATCTCACGTGGGGAGCAACCCTAGCACCTCCTGCACCCACGCTCGCGTTATAGTCCCACGCTGCCCTCCTTCCCTTTCTCACACTCCCCACACATGTCGCTCGCCTCACTCTCCTCTCCACACCGCCACAGCCCCTGCTCTTCTGCTCTACTCCGCCCGTCTCCACCCCACCCCCGCCACGCCCCTGCCACCGCCATCCCCTCTCCTCTCATGTGCGCTGCCACTGGCATGGCCCGTTCTTCTGGTCTAATCCACGCGTCTCCGCCTCTACCCCGCCACCTATCCTCCTGTCATATACGTCGACACCTCACCAGCCATGGGTGTGTCGTCCTCCACTTTAACATCCCAAAATCGTTATTTTGGGAATTCTTAATAGAAATGCATTGGGAAAACACTTTGATCATCTTGCATATGAAAATCTACTCATGTTTAATTTTTTGAACTTTTTTTTCAAAAGAAAATCATGAAATACAAACAAACATACACTCAAAAAGAATTAGATAAAACAAAATAAAAATAATAGGTAAGAGAATTATTTTGGGCATAATCTCCCAAGAAAAATTTACTAGACAACTTGTGTGAAACTTTGTTAAGAATGATAAATGCAAATGCATAAGAACATAAATTTAAATGAATTTTTGAGAAAATCACAAAAGAGATAAACTCCTAAGAAATTTACCAAATAAATTACATTAGGACAGGAGCCCTCAAAAAAAGTTTCATAAAATTTTGAGGTTGTTTGTTTGGTATAAAATTCAACAAATAAATCAACTTGAAAATCCAAAACTAAAACCTAATCTCCTCTCTCCCTCTCGCCGACAGTTGAAGAATCTGAATCCGTCATTATGAGTTAATAGAGTATTTTGGTGATTAATGACAAATCAATATGTAAAACTAACACTTCTATTGATATACCTATTGTGTAGTCTTATTTGGATGAAAAGGTGAAAATCATGGAGGTATGTACTCGACATCATATTCTTATATCTTGTTGCGTTCCTCGGATCCAAAATATAGGTTAAACTCTACTAAAAGTCTAACTTGAATATATGCATATGTTTTTATTACACATTCGTGTATGCACACATTTAGGGGGAGTTCATTCTATATTTTGTGGTTTCATTAGTATTGATACATATTTATTTATCCATATATTTTGGGATCTCTACTTTGAAACATATCCTTTGAGTATATAAAACTTGTATAGTTCATATATGCTCATATCATTTTATATTCAATTATTTGTAATTGTGTTTATGGGACTAATGTGTGTGCCAAGTTGTTTTAAATGCTTAGTCCTGGATTATGAAAGACAACATGGAAATGGCAATGCAAAAATAATATAGAGATCATAACTAGTAGCTTGATAACATGTTCTTGTGCAAAATGGATCAATCTAGGATCATGCATGCATCTAGTTTTTGGTTTGAATGCCAATCATGTTTTTCTCAGAAAAATCGGTAGTACCGATGTTTTGTTGGCGGTACTACCGCTCTGCGGTATGACCGGAGTTCTTATGGCGGAACTACCGCAAAGAGGTATGACCGCAATCCCCGTGGTTCTTGTTTTCCAGAGATATGCATTTTTGGAGTTTATTTGCTCTCTTAGAAGTGCGGTAGTTCCGGAGGTCATTGAGTGGTACTACCGCAACCCGGTCATACCTAACTCTTGACAGTGATACATTTTTTATAGAACGAAACATTTGTATCTCGGTTGCTCTCCTGGTGAACGATAGTTCGGAGTTTTCTTGGCGAAACTACCGCATCGTGGTATGACCGCATCTTGAGTAGAATTACCGCATCCTGGATATTCCAAAATATAGACAACGGTATGTTATCTCCAGAGAGGGCATTTTGGACCTCTGAGGGAAGCAGTAGTACCACCCTATATGAACGGAACTACTAGAGAGTGGAACTACCGCATGATCAACGACGGTAGTACCACACCTTTCTGCAATAGCTTATTTAGAAGCATTTAATGTAGGTATATTTTTGACGAGGATTAAAACCTCTATTTATTATTTATTATATAAATACCATACGTCTTCATGGTCGTAACCCCTAAAGCCAACGACCTCACTGGTCGTAAGGATTCTGGAGGTTACATAATACCCAACCTGGTCGGACATGGTTCCAAACCTAGTCTCTGACCAGTCAAATGCTCACAAGATCTTGAACTAGTGTCTAGATCTAAGACCAGACATATGCTCTACCGTGTGACGAATGGAACACGTGCTATATATTCCATACCACGCGACGCTACAACACTGGAGTACGGTTACATGACTCATTGACATATAACCGCACAACAGTTGATACATTGTCAACTGACGCCTCTCTCCGACCAGACGCGTTACTTCTTAACAAACGCCTCTTCAAGGGACAGCTGCCAACGTTTCATCAACTACATAAGGAGGACTGTAGAAGGAGAAGAGGAGGGACCGAAGAGAATCATCGACTGGAATCACTCTCAGAAGATAGTCAGTCGATTAGATTGTAAGGCCGTAGCAAGCATTGTTCTCCAGTGTTAAGGAAGTTAGTCTTTGGTCTAGATTACAGATACACTTTGTAACAGCCAGTTCATATCAATAAAGAGCAGCCTCATTCTTTACCAGGAGATACGTGCTCCTTTTCCTCTTTCTTTTTATATACTCGTAAGTTCGGTGATTTGATCGTCGACAAGTTTAGTAATTAATGTTAATTATTATGGGACTACCATTTTCTATGAGTTGGATGAATAGCTTATGTTCTAGGGTGATGAAGAATTTGGATTGCATCATGAGTTGATCGTCATCAAGTCAAGGTTCAAGAAGATGATGTATTGTGTGTTGATGCATATCAAGATCTCAAAGAGGAGATGATCATCAAGTCAAGATAAGACCCATCATGTGTTGATGGAGGTCAAGTAAAGGATGCATCATGGGTTGATGCATATCAAGATGATGACCCGGACTTGAAGTGAAGATGTGTGTCATCAAGCTTCAAGAAGATGCTCAAGGCAAAGGTATGACTAGCTAGGGCTAAGGATGTGTTCCTAGTCTTTTACCGGTCTTGGTGTTTGTTTGGAAGACTGGATTGCTAGTATAGGTTTACCGTACTATTAAGAGTGGTCTTGTCTAGTAGCTTGAGTCTCATCATGTGTTGATAGCTCAATCTCACTTGCTCTAGCTCACCATGGCATGATTCTAGCTCACCATGGCATGATGCTATTATTTGCAAATGTGTTTTACAAATAGTCGAAGTTCATGCATTTAATCCTTGTAGCATGTGACTATACTTTGTAAATGTGTTTTGTAAATGGTTGAAATCCATATACCTACTCTTTGTGGTATGATCTAAGTTTGTAAATATGTTTTGTAAATTGTTGGGATTCATGTATTTTCCCTTGGCATAGTCTAAGATTGTTTGTTGCTATTTCTTTGGACTTAGACCATGGTAATGGCCCTTTAGAGTTGTACTTTTGATTTGATCGAATGTGTTTGAGATCAATCAAATAGGTGGGTTGTGTAACCCTCTAAATAAACTTTCTATAGAGCACAAGATCACTCAATTCCGACATCGGAGCCAAAAGTTATGACTTTTTTTACTGAGTGTCGTTCGTTGCACTATGGTACTACCACACAATAAACTTTAACGGTGAGTTTTTGAGCCGTTAATGCACCCGTACAACTCGATGAACAGTAGAAAATGGTAGTATTGGAGTTTGTATGATAGTACTACCGCAAATCCTGATTTTTGGGGATTTCTGCTCCAAACGACTAGTTTTTATGTGTAGGCTATAAATACCCACCTTGGCCGATTGAGAGACAATCTTTGGCATCCCATTTCACTCACTTGAGCTAGCGTGAGCTTTTCCTCTCAATTGTGCATGTGTTGCATCTTGTGAGAAAGGAGAGAGGTCTCTAGTTGCATGTGTTGCATCTAGAGGTGGATTTTGTATCCACTCGATCTTGTGCATTCGTTGCACGTGGTGAGAGTCAAGCAAGGGGCTTGGATTATTACTCTTGGTGTTTGCCGACACCTAGACGGTATGGAGGCATCGTGGGCCAGTGATTTTCTCAAGAAACTTGTGAGAAGGCCCGACGTGTTGTGAAGATTGGAGCTCACCTACCCGGAGCGGGAAAGCGGTACCACTAGTGGAATTTAGGTATTTGGTTTAATTCGTGGAGCCGATCCAATTAGTTTGGACTTACCTCAACGTGGATTAGGAGAGACCGGTAAATCTCCGAACACCACGGTAAAATATCATTGTGTCATTGTGGTTTGTTCTATTGCGTTTTGCTTTGTGCAATTTACATTCCTTGTATTTATTTACTTTCATGTCTTTGAATGATTGCTATCATTATCAACAGTGTATGTTGTTGATGCACTTAATAAAGACTAGTTGATTTAGGCTTTAATTGTGCAAAACCGAATTGATTTACAATTCCGCATAAAACTCAGTTTTAGCCAAAAGATTTAAAAACCGTCTATTCATCCCCCTCTAGTTGGCCTCCTCGATCTTACAACAGTGGGCCCCACTGGCAGGCATTGTCTTCCACTGCACCTATTTACTATTTATGTACGTGCACCTATATGTTAGCTACCACAGACGGTTTGTATTATGAACCGTCTGTGATGACTTAGATTATCACAGACGATTCTTCTTAAGAACTGTTTGTGAATTATCACAGATAATTCTATTTGCAAACCGTTTGTGATAATTCTATATCACAGACAGTTTTTACGAAACCATCTGTGATAACTACAACATAGACGATTCCAAAGGAACCGTCTATGATGAAGCGTCTAGTATAACTTGTTTTATAGTAGTGTCCATCTGTGCCTTGTGAAGTCTGAACACATTTTTAAAACTACATTTGTGCCTTGTAATGTCTAAACACATTTTAAAAACCCCATCTGAAGGTATTTTATTTAAGAATGTTGCTTGTTCTTGAGAGAGAGTTTCTTTCCTTGATACCACCAGAAAATTAAATCTGAAACTATCTTACTGGACTGAAGCTGTCACTCAGATTCATACATTTTTTTATCATCATTGTAGGGCCACGAACACATTCATCAGATGAAGCATACATTTAATTATGTTACTTTAGTGACTAAACCATTGTTACAGCCAAACCACAAATTTCACTCCGTTTTAAGATGATCACCAATTGTCATGTTGTGAATGTTGTTTTGGCATGTCATATTTTGGGACTTCACAATTTTATTCGTTTGTTTTTTTTGTCTTTGATACGTGATGTCTAGACTAGTTTCACTAATAGAACTAGGCTATCCCTGCGTTTCTGAACATGGTAAATATTTTTAAGCTATCATTTATTTTTATTTTTATGTCTTTGTATTTAGACACATTGTTTTGCACCTCAAGATCAGGTTCTGGTGCCGTTGGAGATGGCGTTGCTGCTTGGGAAGTTAGCTTTGAGAATGAAAATGACAATTGAGCCCATCCTGATTGTCAGCATGGCTAGCTTGAGAAGTTAGATTTGAGAATAGAAACAGTAGCAAAAGCAAAGCCAACTGATCGTTACTGCTGTTGATTTCATTCATCTTTGAATTTTAAGTTTGTACATGTATGCGGTTGGAAAGGGGCAGTAGAGGTGATTTGAGGACCTAATGGCAAGGACGGCTTTAGTTTGTTTTGTGATGTTTTAGAATGTTTAATATGATATTTTTTAAGCCATAGTAACACACGGGCATTCAACTAGGATATTGAGTTATACATATTTAGCTAGTTTACTGATTCATTACTTCTGACGTCCGAGTTTTGAAACTAAACTACATGCTTTGCTTGACTGAAATGTTCCATTGATTGTGAAGCTACCTAACTTTTTGTGCAGCTTCATGGAAGCCAAAACACAATATTTTAGTTCGATGATTCATTAAAATAAATTTTAAACCAAGTTTTCTACTTCTGAATAAGTGTAATGCTAATTCGATGTATGTTATATCTCTTTAAACTTACAAAAATTTGTACTCAACCTGATTCTGTTGTGAAGAAAGGAAGATAAATGTATCAGGTGTTTCATTGCTAACCAGCATATCTGAACTGTCCAAGTAAATGCCAACAAGGGAACTTTTGATAGATGTGATGTCCATTGCATTTGGTTTTTAGACTCGGTGTACCAGATGATGGAATATAGATATCCGAGATAATTAAGTTTAGTTTTTTTTAGTAGTACAAGCAATGGTTTCATTATCTTAATTGAAGGTCCTAGTTGTAGAACATCAAGGCCCTAAGGTATGTGGTTGCTTAAAGGCTATGGGATGCAGTCTTCTGTACTGATTAGTTTTTGTTTATGATCATGTAATCTTAAATCATGCATGCCACATGCATATATAAACTATTTCTTGCATTTTTGCATATTTATGTACGACTGCTTTCACTGGTTTTGTTCGATGGGCACTACCATCTTTGATGGTGACACTATGATATATATAATTGTCAGAAAAGTTTCTTTTTTGGAAGGTGAAAAGAAATGGTATTGTTTTCTTCCAATGCTCTACAGCCTTATTGAACACTTGAGACCTTAGTGTATAAGCTTGTTTACTATTCTTTGTGTTTGTACCTAATCGGTATTTAAGTGCATCTAAATTTTACAAAATACTTCGTAACGTGTGGGCCTTCTATTAATGGCAAAATTAGATTAGAGATATTTTCAGTCTTTGTTTGCAAAATAGTGAGGGCAATTTGTATGCTTTTCACATTGAAATGATTTGAACCTCCGATAATTGCACGTTTGAGTGTATAATATACTTTAGAACACGGTAAATGGTTGTGAAGAATTATGCTGTAAGCATGTGCTATCAAGAGTTATACTGGAGTCTATAGACAGAAGAGAAATATATATCCCACTGGTAGGGTTAGCTGGTGGGTTTTTTAGATTGTTGTGTGTGTGGAGGGGACGGTTGCGTGCTAAACTTATGGGAAGGTTAGAGGAGTACTTCAATTTGTTCCGGGGGGGATTTAAAAACCTGTAATATTGTTGATTGACCCATTGCACCGCACGGCGTAACTCTAAAAAAAAAAGCGCATTTCCTCGTCGCTTCTCCTTGGACTTTTCGAGTTGGATGGATCGTTTTCGTTGCCATAATTTAGCCTTCAATCGTACGTTGTCAAGCGCGCTCTCGTCGAGACTCGGGAGAAGGCGCCCGGCTATCATCTACGTAGGCGTAGGCCTGCCAGCGCGGGTCCCTCCACGCCACAACAATCTAAAAAACCCACCAGCTACGGCATTGGTCGCTTTTGAGTTGTGGTGCCACTTCTGGCAACCGCAGTGCAGTGATCTCTACGTGTTGAATAGTTGTCTGATACCCATATAGTATACTAACACCATCACCACCACCACCACTTGTGCTTGATCTCCTGGAGTCAAATTTCACTGCTTGCATAGGCTACACTTGTACAAGTACAGCAGACGTATGATGATACGTTACAACGTATGCAGTGCAGGTATCATCATCTTACTCGATATATACCCGGCAAGTGAAGGAAGTTTACAGTGTTGATGTGTGTTGCCCACTTTGCGACGACAATTTGCGGATAGAACGATCGATCACTACCGTCCTAATGAACATTCATGATTGCATAAGCATCATACGAAGGGTTTGATTTTGATTCTCCACTTATGTCGCTACGTTGATGCAAGACCCACCGTGCTGGCCACCACAGTTAATCGATACAGGTAATAACTCTGCCTAAGTGAAACGGAAACAAACGTGTATTTGTTGAGGAATCGACGAGTTTAATTCGATCGATCACTATAAGAATTTGGGATTTTCAACTTATAATACTTAACCATCCGATTGATTCTAGTATTATAAATCAAATATCACACTCTCAATGTATTGTATACTTCCCAGGAGCGGTACACAATGGCGGAGCTAGAAATTAGATGATAGGGGTGTACACTTTATACTCATAATTTTATAGTTTATACAATGATTTTATAATATCATAAATCCAACACATATATTCTAAATTTGTCAAAAGCACAATACAAATAGTTAAAATAAAATCTTACATAAATAGAAAATTACAAAATCTGCAACTATACCAAGAAAATTATAATACCACTTTACGCGTTTTCATACCTTGAAAACGTTTCATTACATCATCATCTTCATTAACCTTCAAGAAAATTTCCCTCTCAATAAATGTGACATATCATAACAAGATTTTTAAATTAGTACATTACTAGTTTACTACATTAGCATACGGCATACCATATGGTCTAATGGTCTATCAAGTATCAACTAATGTTACTAATCAACTATCAAGACAACTAGACAAACATACCAATAAAAGATAAAAAAGGCTCCAACTCCAAGTCAATTCAATACTTATTGCTTAGTACTTTAGTAGTCATGACTCAATACTTATCACTCATGCAGATGCATTCATTCACTCATTCGGTCAAGGCAAGGGCAAGCAACTAAAGGGGCTAACGCCTAATGCAGCTCCACAGCCTCCAGGCTCCAATCCTCCACTAGTTGTCTAGTCCACTGGCACTTGCTCCGGGGACCGGGACGAGGCTCTAGGCGGCGAGCCGCAAGGCGTTAAGCGCGGCGACGCCGACCAGCCGAGCTAAGGCACCGAAAGCGTCCGGCGACAAGCGCCGAGCCCAGCCGCCAAGAAACTAGCGGCCCGGCCGGCGCGGCACTATGTGCGCCTCCTCACGCCATCCGCGCCGCCCTCCCACCGTCCCACGCCGTGCGCCGACGGCCGGCCGGCCAAGCAGCGGGCAAGCGGCGACCGCGACCGCTGGCGCTGTTCTGCTGCGCCACGCCTACTCCGATGCTCTCGGCGACTCGGCCTCCCGGCTCTTGCGCGGTTGCGTCGGTGGCCGGCCTGCTTCCCTGCTAATCGGGGTGAGTCACTGAGTTTGGGGAGTGCCCATGGGGAGGAGAGATTTCAGATTAGGGTTGGGGATTGGGGAGATCAGGAGACTAGGAGAACTAGAGATGATTTGGACCGGCTGGGCCTGATGATTTAACTATTGGGCTGGGTTGAAACATGAATTACTGAAGATATGATCTTAGTTGTTTTTTAGAAATTTTGGGGGTGCCGGTGCATACCCGACACCCCTACTGGCTCCGCCCCTGGCGGTACACATACACCTTTACAAAATTGAAAATATCAATTCCATACACAAGTTATTACAGTCCCGGGTCTTCATAATTTACAACACAAAAGACATTCGAAGTTCATATTACACAAATAGGACCGACCGACCAAATAACAATATAAATAACTAAAGTTGCAGCCGAAACAAAAGCCATAAGATGGCGATAAACAAAAGCCAACCGGCTGCCCTTACCCACAAGGCAACCGGCCCATAACCCACCGAGCTAGTTGTCGTAGCCGAAGTCAGTCTCACGATAGTTGACCCTATGGGGATCAACATCCTTTGCAGCAAGTAGACAATGCAATTGAGTAAAAAATTATACTCGCAAAACTTACAAATAACAAACATATACAAAGCTACATGCATTCAGGTATCAAAGGAAGGCTACCACACTTAAGCATTTTTTAGCATAAAGGCAGTTTCTTTGCAACAGTGTTATAGATTGTAAGGTGATTGACCAAATCTGTTTTTATTTGGTTAAATAGCATCCTAGAGGTGACTAACCATAGCCACAACAACAATAGCACAAATTACCCATTCGTACCACCCGATTTCAAGTTTTATCAAAATATAGAGTCTAATTCTTGCACAACCTAACCAAGTATTGTCATAACCAAGAACGTGGCTACTCGAGTAGAATAAACCCTACAGGGGTGTACAACTTTACCCACATGTTAGACCGCTTCTTTTGCCAAACTATTTAGCACACTTTCTTAGGTATGCCGGCAGAGCTAAGTCCTACGAGACGTTTTCCAATATAATGCATTAACTACGAGTCATCTGTATGGATGGAAACACATACGTTGTGTCGAAGTCATCAGTAGAGCCTAGGTCAACTACCCCTCGGGGTAAAGCCTAGGGCAACTACGGATGCCCCTCGATGTGGAGAACATAGACAGGAACCCACCCCCGTACACCCAACACACACAGAATATTTTTAACACAACATACACAATTTCCTACGACTCAGAGCTAACATACGCAAAAGTACTAAGTCAAGAGAAGTCTCATATCCTCTCATGTGGTTGCATGCAAAGGTGCTTGGATCAGGGACATAAGTAATTTAGTCCTTATTGACTCGGGCACGAGCCACACAGCTAATAACCACACTATCAACCATTAGCCTGAGTCCAAATCATTTTATTTTCATTTTTAGTTTTCCAAATACAAAAACACAAGGTGTTGGATATAACATAATAAAAATAATTTATGTGATCAAGGGCATTGACAAAGTCGACAACCGCCCAATCTACCAGAAGCTAAGCATTGCTAAGCATGACACCAAATAAACATAAAGAGACCATATAATATCCATCGAGCACTAATCATCAGTGGAAATATTAACTTAGTCTAGTGGCAGGGGATGATAATTTTAGGGAATTCATGCAATAGGATTAACTACCTCTAATTGCAAACATAACTTGACAAATAAAGCAAGCAAACATAAATTTGTAAAACAAGATAGTACTTTTCGAATGTAATAGGACCAACATGCATCAACAGAGGGATTGCTTGCCTTGTTGAAGTCGGTCCTCTTGCTGTTGTGGATCATTCTCGTAAGTACCTAAATCGTCAAAATCTATTGATTGAACGAGAAGAACGAATAAGAATGAATAACAATGAAATTAACTAAAAATTCAAATTCATCCAAAATGCATGAATTTACTCAGCAGGTATAATCTGATTTTAGAAGAATTTAGGTGAAAATTTTAGTTCAAAAGGAGTTCAAATGGATTTTCTAATAATTTTACAAAGTTAAAGACATAAGTGCACAATTAAATCAATTATCAAAATTTTCGATGGTAGTAACAATTTTAAAACATGTTCCATTAAAAGTACATTAAAAATGAAAATCAACAAAATTGGTTTCACTCAATTTGGAGTTAAGCTGAATTACTTATGAATTTTTTAAGTTCAAAATATTTTCAGAACAAAAGTAATTCATTTCGAAATTTCTAAAAGTAATAAATACTTTTTATACTCGTGCTCAGCTAGCCACATCGTATGACCAGTGGGACCCAAGGTCAAGATTTGACCCAGTCAACTTTGACTAGTCTTGGCCGAAGTGATGTCGAAGGCGTATTCCAGGGAATACGTCTTTGGTTTACCAAAACATAAATTCGATCTAAGCATTAAAGAAATATGCTTCCCTTAAGAGAAAACATACTCCACAAATTTACACCATCACTTAATCGACCATACGGGCTCACATGTCAATGTCTAAGAGAGTTAAACGGATGTGATTTAAATTTCTAAACGCGTTTATCCTTGGTGGGGTCCACATGTCAACGATACATTAAGAAGATTATTATAGACTTAATGGCTATTAACCCTAAACCAACCGGGGCTCGTCGGAGGTCCTGTGCGTGAGAACAGCGGCAAGGAAAGCAATCCAACGAAGGAGTGGAGCTCCGGGCTCGGGGTTGGCTCCACCAGTTTGGGATGACTTCGCAAAGTCGTGTGAGGTGGTGCGGAGTTCGGAGGTGGCCAGCGGCGAGCCGGCGATGGCCGGAGGTGGATCCGAAGGGGTAGCGCACGTGGAGAAGAACCTACGGGCTTCTAGAAGGCTCAGGAAGGTGAGCGTAGGTGTCGTCTCATCTCCAGGAATGCGGCACACATGTCGGTGGCGGCCGAAATCGAGGTGGCGGCGCTTCACTGAAGTCAGAGATGAGGCCAATCTCCCTCGAGGATGCTCCAAAATCAAATCAACTCGACGACCAACTATATGGGATATTGCGATCTTAATGGTCACAACGGCGAGGGGAATAACTCAACGAAACGTTGGTGAGGTATAGGGTCGTGGCCGCCGGAGGCGAGAACGAAGATGGCGTTCCCGACAATTCACTGGATGGAAAAAGCTCGGTCCGGGCAAAACAAGCACGACGTGAAGAGTGGAGTCCAGCGGTGGAGTCGCGGACGCGAGTGCGGCTACAACGCGGCCGGACTCCGCTTGTCTTCTTCCTCAGCCGAGACGAAAGTGGAAGTGGTGAGAGCGAAAGAAAGCGAAAGGGAAAGAAGTGAGCTGGCCTGAGAGTTTCATGAAGTCCAGACGATGCCTCGTAGCCGGTCAAAGAAGCAAGAGGTGGCGATCGAGGGCGTCATGGCACGCATGCGCGAACCAAGCGTGCTCGGCCGAGCGGCGTGACGGGAAGAAGGCAATTCCGAAAGGTGGGGCCCGCCCATCAGCAATAGCAACGAAGTGGCTCGACCAGAGCCTAGCTTGGCGATGCGGCATGGTCGAACCGAGTCAAGTCGGTCGGGTTCGGGTCAAAGTCAGACTCAGGTCTGGTTACTTGGTGCGGTCGGACCAGGTTGGAGGGTCTAGTCGAAACCGAGTGGGTGGTCGGTCGAAACCGAGTGGGTGATCGAAACCGAGTCGAGTCAAGTCGATTGGTTTGACTGAGTTGATTTCAAAAGCCTGAGATGGTTACGAATTTTTTGACACAATTTTAAAACCCAAAAAATTATAAAATTTTGATGGGAGGTTTCTGACAAAGTGTAAACACTTGTGTAATTTTTTCAGAGTTTTTAGAGAAATAAATTTTTATGTAGAAATATTTTAAGTCTCTGGTTTAGGTGTTTGACCAAGGACTAACCGGTTTGACTGACCATTTTAAAAAAACAACTAAATTCTAAAAATTATGAAATTTTTCAGAGGAGTCACTAAGATGTTCTAGAACCTAATAAAAATAATTCCACAAGATGATCACAAGATTTTGTTTCAAAAGTTTAAAGGACTATGTGTTTAGTGAAACATTAGTTTTTCAAAATTCACCAAAACCAATAAATGAAAATCCAGAGAATTCAAATGATAACATGATGCATTAAAAGTTTTAAATTCTTCTCATTTTTATACATTTGAAATAAAAACCCAAGATTGGGATGTTACAATCACCACGTAGATAGAAGTAGAATCGCACAAATACAGAAAAATAAATTGGCACAGAGATATGGTCTTTCTTTATTCCTCTTCTTGGTCAAAAAGCATGTACAATTATCGGGTATCCCCTCCTATAAATAGACTAGAGACGGATGAGGAGCGCACCATAGGCCAAGCCTGCACGGCCTAGGCCTAGGTTTCTCAACACCCCCTAGGCACTCATCCGATATGTTTATGCCTCGTCAAAACTCCACAAAAACTCAGTGGAAAAAGTTTAGAGAAAGAGTCTATGATACATGTTCTGCTGCATTGCATAAATTTCCTAATTAAAAACCTTAGCCGAGAAACATTAGGAAACTCGTCAAGCAAAAAAGAGTACAATCCACTCAATTTTATTTAATCTTCAGGATTTATTCTTTGGGTACTCGATCTTCGTGATCAAGTTTCAATAATGAGTTCGTGAAGATTCCCTCCCTGAGTTTTACATTTCTTTAAGTCTCATCATTCCAATTCGACGTATGCACCTTTTAAAGCTAGAAGTGACTTAGTGAATAAATCTGTAAAATTTTCACATGGCTTAGTATGCAGTACTTTAATTTCCTCCATCTTTTGCAATTCATGAGCATAGAATAACTTAGGGTTGATATGCTTTGTGAGATGACTCTTCATATAACCCATTTGCATTTGTGCAACACAAGCTGCATTATCTTCATAGATAATAGTGGGAGTTATTCATATTCAATCCACACGACTGTTGGATGTGATGAATCATCCGCGGAAGCCAAGTACATTCTCGTGAAGCCTAGTACAGTGCTATGATTTCTGAGTGATTCGTCGAAGTCGATACAAGACTTTGCTTAGATGATTTATATGAAATTGCAGTTCCACCACATAGAAATACATAACCTATTTGTGACTTGGTTGTATGTGAGTCCGACAGATACCCGACATTTGCATAGCCAGTCGTAGTCAGGTATTAGTTCTTTCTGTAGAACAAACCAAGATTTTTTTCTTCCTTGGAAGTATCGGAATATGTTCTTTATTCCCTGCTAATGCCTTTTGGTGGGTTCTACACTATACCTTGCTAATAGATTTACGACAAATGTAATGTCCGGTCTAGTACAGTTTGCTAAATATATAAGTGCATATATTGCACTTATGTATAAGAATTTTAGTCCTAGGACTTCCTTCCATTCTTCTCTAGGTCTGTACGGATCCTAGTCTTGCTGCAAAGATCTCCTAACCATCGTCACTTTCGAAGGGTATGCCTTTTCAAAGCCGAACCTTTCTAACACCTTTTGAGTGTAGGCTGACTGATGCACTAATATCACTTCAGGGACATGCTCAAGATGCAAGCCTAGGCAATATTTGGTTTTACCTAAATCTTTCATTTTGAACTCCGACTCTAGGTAAGAGCTTGCTTCCTTAATATCTTTCAGGATTTCGATGATATTCAGATCGTCTACATACACTAAGATTATACAAAAACCATTCTGGGATCGTCGTATAAATACACAGGGATAATCCTCATTGTTCGTGTAGCCTTTCTTGCATAGAAAGTCGCTCAAGCGATTATACTACATCCTGCCTGATTGCTTGAGTCCGTACATAGATTTTCTGAGTTTCACACCGTATAGATTTCTATTTGCTCTTTCTTGGTTCGGAACAGAGATACCTTCTTGTACCTTCATATAAATGTCAGAATATAAGTTTCGTAAATGTATGCAACTACCATATCCATCAATTTTATTTCTAAATTCAAGTTCACTGTCATTGGGATTAAATATCTAAAGGTAACTCCGCCCATGACCAGGGAATATGTTTCTTCATAATCAACTCCTGGATGTTAAGTAAAACCTTGTGCAACGAGCCTTGTTTTATATCTTACAACTTCATTATTTTTATTTCTCTTTCGAACAAATACCCACTTATGCCGTAAGAGATGCACATGGGGAGGCGTGCATCTTACAGCCCTAAACATATCTATTTTATTTAGAGATAATAATTCAGTTTCTATTGCTATCTTTCAATCTTCCCAATATGATCTTTTCTTATTGACGAGGATCTATAAATCCTCATTTAATTATTTATCCGTAATCCTTATTATGGATAATTACGCCATTATATGGTTCTTGAGTATACCCATTAATGTTCATAAGGGAGAAGCTGGAGTCGTAAGATCTTCTACGATTACCTTATGATCGTAAGTTCTTCTAAGATCACCTTATGGTCGTAAGTCCTTCTACGACCAGGTCAACTACGACCACCCTATAGTTGTAAGTTCTTCTACGATCACCTCATGGTTATAAGTCCTTCTACGACCAGGTCAGTTACGACCACCCTATATCAATCAAGATTACAGACAAGTAGGCCCAATTGATTAGGACATCTAAACGGTCAGTATACACTATTATTCTCCATAATAATTGCACGATTAAACTCTCTGTCCTGGTGATAACTGCCTGACGATGTGGGAACGTTACTTCTCCAACAATAATCTCCGATAACTGCGTCATCATTTGAAGCATTGATACGCCCTTTGGGCTGGAGAAATAGTCGCCCACTTTGAGTACATGATAAAAGGAGGAATCACCAGAGGACAGAGAGGGGGAGGAAGAAAGACACAATCAGGAGCACAAGACATGTCATTTCAGTCTTTCTCTTTATCTGTAACCAGCTTACTCAATATAGCCACACAGAACTAGGGTTGTTATTCTATCCGAGAAGGCTCAAACCTGTATAAAAATCCATGTGCCATTCTCTCTGTGTGATTTGAGTCTTGAAAACCCCGAATAAAATAATCATTACGTAAGTTCGGTTCTAAAACACCGACACTTACATTCATCGAGCTATGCAGGCTCTGGATCAAGATTAATAATTGTGGTAATTTTCTTTACAAAATAAATATCAAAATTGGTTGTTGTCCTATACATAGACTCTCCCGTGGTCACATAGTTTATAGCTATTTCTTCATAGGGCGATTCTTTTAATACTTCTACTTACTCACTGCTGCTTCTAATTACGAGGGCAAGTCCTTTAGTTTTTCAACTCCGATGTGCACACACACATCCCTATTGGTTTCTCCCTCCGTGGGAATGCTCAAATCCGGTATGCCTTTTCCTAAAGGTGCCATACTGGTGCCAGGTCTCAACTGGCCCCCTTTTGGTTCTTGAAACTTCGGCGATCGGTTGTGTCAAGTCCTTCTTATCCTTTTTCACCAGGCGTCCCCGGTTACCTGGGATTCGAGGGGCTGGAGTTCTCGTCCTTTTCTGAGGCCTCTGGACGAGATTAGGGATACCTTCAACTTTCTTCGGTATTTTAACTCTCTTTGGTGCATTACGTGTAGGCACATGCGACTTGGTCACGCTCTTCAATAACTAAAGTTGTTAGGCAGTTGATTTGCTAATGCTTGCAAATCAATATTTTTTAGACTTCTCTATTTGCTTCACTAGTGCGTGGGTCATGTGCATGGATTCTCGTGGCTTGCCACGTTATTTCCTAATATTTTTCATCAAGGGGTTGATTTACTTCCCCTAATGACGAGAAACTATTCTCATCATGTGGATATCATGGGGATATGTTCCAGATCTTAGGATGATGTAACAATTGGCAATGGAATTTATGGTTTGTCGTTTCACAGGGTTTTCAACAAAGTTCAAGCATTCTAGACAGGGGCGGTCCGACCGGCCATAGCATGGTGGTCCGACCGGTCCCAAATCGGTCGGACCGGCCATGTGCGGCGGTCGGACCGGCTGTGACAAAAATGGTCAGAACAGGCTGGGCCAAAACTAGGTGATGGAGGCAAGTGAGGGGATCCCAATTCACTTGGTCTCATAATTTTTTGAGCCTCCAAGCAAAAGTTCTATTCGGTTTAAATTTCCAGAAGGTTTCGGAATTTCAGGGTTTGAAATTCGGCTAAGTCCCTGGTGGCGGTCCGACCGGCTCACAGGGAGCGGTTCGACCGGCCAGAGGGCAGTCCGACCGGCTCACAGGGAGCGGTCGGACCGGTTTTGACTTGTGCATCGGCCAACTTCGTGGTGATGTTGATTTGTTAGGTCAAAGTCACGGGTTTCATGGCATATGGTTTGCATGATGCATGTTTTGACTAACATGGGTCAAGTTGTGAAGAACTTGTTCCCGAATTCGTGTTTGCTTGTCTATGGTTGTACAGGTTGCTTGGTGGTCAACGACGGTCAACGGCGAGGATGATCGGGACTAGACTTGGAGAGTTGAGGTCCAGAACGATCGAAGATGCCGGGTGAGGTCAATGACTCAAGCGTGACGCAAGATGGACAAGGGTGGCCTATTAGCAAATCCGAGGCACAAGATGGCGCTAGGTGAAGCTGTTTAGGTCAAAAGGTTAAAGACGACGCTTTGCGAAGCGTGCGTGTGTGACTCGTATGTTAGTGTGCCTTAACGGGAGCCCAATAGAGTCAAACTCTAGAAGTTCTAGGCATCTACTATAAATAGGAGGTGGTGGCTGCACCATCTCTCTTGCTGTTTTTCATCTCTTTGATGTTTCAAAACCCTAATTGGCTTAGGGGGAGTTGAGGTGGAGGATAGGGCTTTTGATGGTTTGAGGTGATCTTCGTGATCTTGGATTGACCACTGTTCCTTGATGGAGTGGGTGTAATCCAGCAACAATCACGAATTTAATCTATGCAAGGTTTGCTTGAGATAAGTCTCTTTTCGTTCTTACTTTCAATTTCGTGATTTTATGGATTTCTTTGATCCGCGAAGTTTTGATTGATTTCTTCACGTGAATTAGCTTGCTGTGATATGTGTGAACCTATCTAGGATCATCTTGATCATCAATCACTCACGAACAAGCATTAGGATCAAGTTTTCGTTCTTGCCCGGTTTTAGACCCTCTGTTACTCAATTGACAACTGTTCAGGATCTATCCAAGAATTATCATAATATTCGATTGGAATAGGTCCTCAATAGCATAGAGAAGGCGTGTGCAAAGTTTTGTGAAGTTTGGAGTTGAGAATCAAAAGTTAGACCTAATTGCAACTTCGCATCGGTGTTTTTATTGCACATCTGTTTCGAGTCGGCGGTCCGATACCCTCACCACCGGTCCGACCGATTTGGCGGTGTCCGACCGCCAGATAACAGTTGGTCCAACCGCCTGCAATAGGTCCGACTGCTCCACCTGAGAGGTCGACCGCCAAGACATTGTGTTGCTTTAATCTTAGTTGATTCTGTTGCTTTACTTTGGGGTTCAATTGAATTCAATACTAGTCTTCCATTTGATCTTGGTATATTGATCTTCATAGCTTCATCATAGCTATTGGAGTGAGATTGTGTTGAATTCATAATTTGTGAAAAAGTGAGCGTGCTCCTATTCACCCCCCTCTAGTCGCCTTTTCGGTCCAACAAGTGGTATCAGAGCCCGGTTAGTTCACTCTTGATCTTAACCGGTCACTGAACTTTAGGCGATGGATAAGTTTTCTACTAAATCGCATATCTTCGATGGGCACGACTATGCCTATTGGAAGAACCGTATGCGAGTCTTTCTTGAGAGCGAGGGACAAGCTATTTGGGATGTTGTTCGAGCCCCGCTTGTTATTCCTGAAATTGCAACGCCGGCTTCAGCGGTTCTTGTGGCAAATAACAAAAAGGCCAAGAATCTTTTATATGGTGCGCTTGGTAGAAAAGAATATGATCGCATTTGCAATCTTGCAACTGCGCACGAAATTTAGAACACCCTCGAAACATATCATGAGGGTTCGTCCCAAATCAAAAAGGTGCGCCAAACAGTTTACAAGCGTGAATACAACAAATTCGAGATGCGTCCTGGAGAGAGCATCGATGACATTTTCAGTCGCTTTAATAAAGTGATTAATCAGATGAAAGCTGTTGATATTGAATATTCTCAATCTGAAAATGTCACCCATCTCTTGGCTGCAATCAACACCAAGGAGTGGGAGATGAAGGCTACTGCTATAGAGGAAAATGTTGATCTTTCGAGTCTTACTTTAGAATTACTTTATAGTAAACTCAAGACTCATGAAATTAAAAGAGTTGATCATCCCAAGAAAGACAACATGGCTTTGATAGCTGATCCTCTCAAAAGGTCCTCTGATGGTACTCTTGAATCATTTTCTGATTTTTCATTTATTTGTTTATCTGCGATTCATGAGGAGGAGCTTGAAAGTATTCATGAGACAGAGTTAGCTCTCCTAGCTAAAAAATTCACACTGACCTACAATAATGTAAGAAACGAAAAGAGAGGTGGTCCGGTGACATGCTACGAATGTGGTGACCTCAATCATATCCGGGCAAATTGCCCCAAGCTGAAACGTAAGAGCAATCATAAGGAGGGAAAGCCAGCTTGGAAGAAGCCTCCATTCAACAAATCAAGGTATGAGGCTAATAAGCTTGTGAAGGCCGCTCACCGGGTTCTTGCCGCTTTTGAGGATCAATCCTTGAGCGATGTGGATTCCGGGAGTGAGGAGGACAAGGAGGAGGAGATCCCTCAAGGCAAAAATAAAGGGAAGGCCAAGGACTTCACTGGCATGTGCTTCATGGTATGGATAATCGATTACATTGATGATAATGAGGTATCTTTTTCTTATGATGAGCTTTCTGCTAAATATGATTCTATAGTTGAGCAATTGCTTAGTCAAGATGAAGCGTTAGAATTTGTCATGACAAAAAATAAGAAATTAGAGTCAAAGATTGGCAAACTGAAACTAGAACTTGCAAATGTTAAGACTCTTGAACCTGATGAATGTTTATCTTATCATGATATGCACTCAGAATTGGCTAAACTGCAATCTGCTCACAATGTTGCTTTGCAACAACTTGAAAATGATAGAACCGAGCTAATTGAAATTAAATCTGCTCCTTGTGAAAAATATTTAGAATCTAGCAAATTGATTACTTCTGATGTGATTGATTCTAGCCCTTGCACTTCATGCTTAGAAAAAGAACGTGAAATCAAAGATATCTTAGAAGCTGCTAGAGTCAGATATGCTAAGCTTAAGGACAATATTGAAACTACTATTTGTGCTTCTTGTTCCGCTCTTAAGCTTGAAATTGCTTTATATAAGGAGAAATCTATGGATAAAACTTGTGATGCTTGTGTTTATTTGAGAAAAGAAAATGCTTACCTTCATGATACATTAGAGAAATTTTCTAAAGGTAAGAAACAGTTAAACATGATTCTTGACAAGTCTAAAACTCCTTATAAGAAGCAAGGTTTAGGATTCAATTCTTTTCAAGACAATTCAAAGCCAAATGTCATTCAAATCTTGGAAAAAGGTTTAATTGAATTGAAAACCCAACCTGCAAAAACATCTTTTAAATCTGCAGGTTTTGCCCAACCGTGTGTTAATTCAAAGGGTGCTTCTTCTAGTGGTACCAAGTACCATTGCACTTATTGCAAGAAAAGTGGGCATTTGATTGAGTTTTGTTGGCGTAGGTTGAAAAATGCTAAGAAACATTTTGCTAGTATTTCATCCACTCAACCTAAAGCTTTTATGAGACATGGTCATTTTGAAAAGAATAAACCTGGGTTAGGATTTGTTTCACATGCTTATCATCATGCTCCTAGACAGGATAATTCTCATGTTCTTGTGACCATTACTCATGATAGGAATGCAAATAGAATCAAGGATAACACATCTGCTTTGCATACTACTCGCAGACGTGTGTCTCAGTACTGGGTTCCCAAGTCATGTTTAACTAACCCCAGTATCGAGACACATCGTTCTTCTGTGCCTTGATTTTCAGGATTGCCGCGGAAAGAGGAAGGGCACGTGCTTTGTCGACTCCGGCGGTTCACGTCATATGACCGGAGACTCAAGATGGTTCACCTTCTTCACGCGGTCGACGGGTTTCGAGCATCTCCGAGAACTTCCCGTCGCCAAGCCGTTAAGCTCATATTCAGGTATTTACACTCTACCCTCTTATATGGCATTTGGTATTTCTGCTCTTCAGCTTTGTCCATTAGGGGTTTTTCTTATTCTGATTATGCGGGCTGTCGGCTAGATAGGAAGAGTACCTCAGGCGCTTGTTACCCACTAGGCACTTCTCTTGTCTTTTTATTTTTATCCTCACCAAACTTTTAGACCCAACTAGGTTTGCCACCTTGAGAAGCGAGTTAGGGGTAATTTATCCCTATGGGTTGGTTTGAGGGGGAGTTTGATCCTTTCTGATCTTTTATTATTCTTTGTTCTGAACTTATTGATCTCTTTGAACTTTTTAGGTTTTTAGGCTTTTTATTGCATCTCATTGTATCATATTGCATTCATATGAAAAATACAACAAGTGGTATGAAAAATCCAAAAAGATGCATTGTTATATAAGATTTTCTGCTTATCTTTTAAAATTGATGAAGCTTTGCCTATTACCCTTTGGAGCTTTAGTATTTCAATTCTTGCTCAATGTCATGTCTAGTTCTTTGACTTGCTAGAATTATCATGCTTTTACATGTGTAGCTAAGTCTTTGCTATATGAGCTAGAATCTTAAAACAACTCGAACTAAAAATTACAATTTGTGGATGTTTTAGCGAGTTGCGCAATTAGTGCTCCTTTTGTGACATTGGCCCTGTCAGAATTGCTTTGTTAGCTCTTTAATCTAAAATTGACCATTACTTAAGCTTCTAGTGTTCTTGAGATTCTAAAACTGCTCTTGTGAAATTTGAAATATCAAAAGATTATCTTATACTTAAATTGTGCCAAACTATTCTTACGAGACTGCTTGTCAATGACATGAACTTGGAGATAGTTTGATAAACCAGATGATCTCATGGGGACTGCTTGTCAGAAATGACATGAACCTCAAGATTTGTCGCCCTGGTAGAAACTTAGAAAGAGTTTGTGGATGGCTCCTAGTCCAGGATCTTCTTTACTAAGATATACCTTTAATCAACTTCTGGTCGAAGCTTAGGATGATTTTGTGGATGGCTCCTAGTCCAGGATCTTATCACTAAGTTAGATCATTAGTCAACTTCAATATTCAGTGCAAATGAGAAAACTGTTGACAAATGGTCATTTGAGAAAAATTAAGCAAAATGATTCAATGCAGGACCTGATTGACTCTTAATGTGGTCTTTGTTAGATTTTTGATCTCGCTTTGATATTTTGACATGGCCAGTTTCACTTTAGGATCCCTGTTGATGAACTTGCTGAATTTGAAGCGTTGCCTAAATTGACCAAATCTATTGCTCTACTTTTGAGCCTTTGTGCTTAGGTTTGATATATATGTCTTACCATGATCTTGCTAGCGCTGTCAGGCTTGATATGCTGTTTGTGCAATATTAGAGATACTAGCTCGTTCTTTTGGGTAATCTCCAAAGCTTCTTGTAATCAAAAATTGAAAAATACAAAAATGAAGCCACTCCATTACACTTCATGCATACTCCTTATGCTTCTTTTGTTTTTGCTTCTTTCTTTATTCTCTACTTGTTATCTCTGGATAAGAGGAAGACGTGATTCCTTGATGAATCCATTGTCAAAGGGGGAGAAGATGTGTTAATGAGAAGATATTTCATTGTTGGGGAGAAGATTATGCATAGGGGGAGAAATTTTTGCAGATATATATCATTGTTCTACAAAGAGGGAGATGATATATAAAAATGATAAAAAGGGGGGAGAAACTGAAAATTTGAAAGTTTATGAAATTTGAGGATCATAGTGAGGGGGAGTTCTTGAGTTGCATTCCTTTTGTCTAATTGAATATTCTGAACTTGAATTGCATTCATTTATCCTCACAATGATCATAGGTTAATTGAACAATTGTTCTTTCATATGGACCTCATGTGAGAATTTTGACCCTTTTCTGGAAATCAAAGTTTTTGTGCTTTCTTTTGCCTTATCTCACATGCCTATACTATTCTGATGCCAGCTTGGCCATTTACATTGCTTTCTCTTGCTTATGGACCAAGTTGTGCCTTTGTGCGAAAACGAAAGTACTTTACTTTTCAAAGCTCTAAATTACATTTTCTGGATTATTGCCAATGTGTTCATCAAGGGGGAGATTGTGGATATCATGAGGATATGTTCTAGATCTTAGCATGATGTAACAATTGGCAATGGAATTTATGGTTTGTCGTTTCACAGGGTTTTCGACAATGTTCAGCATTCGGACTCCGACCGCCATAGCATGGTGGTCCGACCGGTCCCAAATCGGTCGGACCGGCCATATGGCGTGATCACGGGGGGCAAAAATTAACTCTCTCATAATTTTGCATTACGTAGGCACATGCGACTTAGTCACGCTCTTTTTGAATAACTAAAGTTGTTAGGCGGTTTGATTTGCTAATGCTTGCAAATCAATATTTTTTGAGACTTCTCAATGATTTGCTTCACTAGATAGTGCGTGGGTCATGTGCATGGATTCCTTAACGTGGCAAACCCTTTCTAGCCTCCACTATAAATAGGAGGAGGTTATTTCCTAATATTTTTCATCAAGGGCTTTTGATTGATTTATCTTCCCTAATGACGAGAAATCACTATTCTCATCAAATATACTATCATATGTGTGAACGATCATCTTGATCATCAATCACTCACGGCAAGTTTTCATTCTTACTCGGTGACCCTCTGTTACTCAATTGACAACTCTCATGATCTATCCAAGAATTATCATAGGATCCAAATACCCAATTATGGATGTTGTCTCATAAACAACGTATATCCCAAACTTTCGACCGCCAAGACATTGTGTTGTTTTAAGAGGGGTTCCAATACTATGGTATATTGATCTTCATAGCTTCATCATAGCTATGGTGGTTGGTATAGGTACATAAACTTTGCAACCAAATTACTATCAACGAATCGAAGAAGATCCAAATACCCAATTATGAAATTTTGGCGCTTGCTATGTGGTGGTATATGTACATAAACTTTGCAACCAAATTCGCGAAGAAGAGAAATTTTTTGTGCTGACCCTTGCGCTAGTTGCATAGGTGAATGACTGTTATATGTCGAGGGTCTAAAGTTGATGAGAGTTGCTGCATGCAGGATTACGTGTCCCCAAGATGTAGCTTGGTAAATTTTAATTCTGCAAATGCGGTTGGTCAATAAATTTAATCCTTTTAATTAATGCATCTGCTAGTCTATTCTGGGTGTGAACGTGCGGTACGAAATACTCAACTTTAATTCCCATTGCCATGCAATAATCATCAAATGGCTTCGAGGTAAGTTCTTCGGCGTTGTCCAGTGTGATGGACTTCACATGATGACCAAGTAAATTATTTTTAATTGTAATTATCTACGAGATTAGCTTTGCAAAAGTATGGTTTCTCGTAGACAATAAACATACATGTGACCATTTCGTTGAAGCATCAATGAGCACCATAAAATATATAAATGACCCTGATAGGGGTTGTATAATACCGCAAATATCTCTCTAGATACGTTACAGGAATGTAGGGACTCCATCCTTCAGTTTTAGAGCACAAAGTCTAATAATTAATTTCCCGATGGCACATGCAGAGCATACAAAATCTTTCTGATTCGATAAATTATTTACATCGATATTATGTTCCAGTGAATTGTTAATTATATTTCTTATCATCCTAAGACCTGGGTGGGCTAATCTACCATGCCCGAGACAGAAAAGTTCAGAGCTTCTAAATATGAGTTTTAGGGCAGTATAGGCTGCGGGTGCCTTAATATTAGTGTAGTATAGCCCAGTCTCAAATGAAGGAAGTTGTTCTAATACCCTTTTCCAGTTTCTTCACGCTTTGTAATAAACATGTATTCCTTACCATACTCTTCTTTAGTCTTTACATGAAAACCGTTAGCGCGAATATCCTTAAAACTTATTAGAGTTCTAGTTGATTCTGAGTACAACAAGGTTTCTTTAATGAGCAAAGTTGTGCCCATCAGGAGTATATTGTGGCCCTTCCTGAGCCTATTATACAAATATAGCTACTCGCGATTGTCGTAAGACTACCAACATTCTTGCTGATCGACTAAAAGAATTTCGTCTCTCTCAAGATGATATTCGTTGTGCCGTTATCAGGTAATCACACTTTCTCCATAGGGCTTCACACACGTTCTAATATAAAGTATTTTATTAATGTATAGTAGGAAGCAATCAACACATAAATAAAATACTTCAAATATCATAACATAGCATGCTATTATTAAGTGAATAAATGAATGAATTAAATAATATCATCTAACCATCACAAGAAATAAATTGTTTAAGGCTCTACACAAGCATACAACCATCATCCATGCAAAAGTATAACTTATTTCACACACAAAATAAATAACATTTAAAGTCTAAGTGCATTTTGTGCACTAGACTGAGTCCACCAAGAAGTTGGGGACTTCAGCTGCTATCTCCTCAGGGGTAACATGCTCTTCTTGGGAAATCATGGTGGCAGTAGCTGCAATATCAAGGGGGTGCGGCTGCAAAGAGTGGAGCCCACCTCCATCAGTGCAGACAGCTACTGTAAGTCCTCCCCCTCAGCGAAGGTAAAGTGGGTTTCATGCTGCCCTTTACCACCCTTCATCTTCTTGGCCTTAAAAGCGTCAACGACGTGCTGCGGTTCTTCATAGATCCGCGACCAATGCCCCCCACTTGCCACACTTGTAGCAGATTTGGTCTTGTTGACCATATGGCTTGTCGTTCTGCTTTGGCTTGTTGGCCTTCTTTTCCTGTGGAGCATTTGGCTTACCTTTCTGGGTTGTAGCATTGCTCTTCCTTCCCTTTTCTTTATTATAGGCTTTCGCACCTTGAAACTCCCAGCGTTGGCCTCACGGCCAACGGAGGTCCCAGATGGCTAGGAGACGAAATTCTTGTAGAGAACGTCATCCTAAGCCTTTGCAACTTGCATAATATCAATCAATTCGGTATACTCTTTGTAGCCGTCTTGATGATAGTTGCGCGCAAACTGCACTACACTGGTGTGGAAGGTGAAGAGGGTCTTCTCAATCTTCTGCTCATCTATGACTTGCTTGCCACAGAATTGAAGATTGGTATAGATTTTGTGCAGTGCATAATTGTTCCCCCCCCCAACCATCTTGAGTTAGCAAATCACAGTCGGATCCATTCCCTGCTCTGTCTGAGGAAGAATGGTGTACGTTACCTTCTTGAACCGCTTCTTCAGTGCAGCCCACAAGGCTAGCACACTCTTCTCTACCATGTACTCATTCTTGAGTGTGAGGCAGAGATAGTGTCTGAGAAAATGAAGTGCCTGATCATTTTCCTCAAAGGTAGGTTTGGCATCCTTCGATGCACCAATCCCAATGGTAGCGCAGAGCTTCTTGGCTCCAAGTACAATATCAACGTCGGAAGCCCAAGTCAAGTAGTTTTGGCTGTGCCAGACCAACTCCTCGAACTGATGGTTCATGATACATGTCGTCTACATATGCATGCAAGAAATACATAAATTTACTATAGGTAAAAATGCATGAAATCAATTGGATAATGGTACAGATTACTCTCATAATGTTCCATAATTTTCTACATATTTTTATATAATTTTACCGCTAATTTCAGTGATCAAAGGCATTTTAAGCAATTACGATTAATCAAAATAGTAAATAAATACATAAAAGCATAGGAAAGAATAACAATAGTGCTAAACATGCTTCAAATGCTAAAAATGAATCAAAATTTGAATTCTCGTGGCCCATTTATGTTGGAATATCAATTTTCGGTGAATTCTGTAATTTTCAATAGCTTATTCGCTAATTTTCAGTTCTGAGAAAATTTTCGTGTAATTTCAGAAAATTTTAGGTTCATTTGCAAAAAAAATATATGTTCATCCAATCTACAGTGGAATCAACCTCTACCCTTTTATGCAATCTACCGATCAGCTTGGTCAGTGACTCCAAATCAGCTAGCAGTATATTAGAGCGGATTTGCACCGTAGAAAAAAATCTAGAAAACAACCTAGAAGATGTGATTCAATCTACGAGTGTCGTGCTTCGACGATTACCTTTCGATCCGAGCAGATTGTGCTGATAACGTGTTGAGGAACCGTCGTTGACGAGTCCAGTCCGACCGATCATCTCGTAGATGGAAGTAGAATCACACAAATGCGGAAAAGTAAATTGACACAATGATATGGGGGAGCTTTTTCTTTATTCTTCTTCTCGGTCAAAAAAACACGTATAATGAATGAAAATCTTCTCCTATAAATAGACAAGAGCTGGACAAGGAGTCTACCATAGACCAAAACCTGGACGCCCAGGCCAGGTTTCCCAAAATACTTGATTTGGCTCTAATAATAGGCCGAATCAGTGCAGTCCACTAGGCATCATTCGGTCACAGTATGCACCACATTCTTGACAGATGGATTAATCTATCTATGCTCTTAAATGCAGTTCATGGCAATTAGGTAAGGGAAGGAAGCGTGCTCGCATTAGCCGTCATCAGTGCTGCTTTTTCATGAATGAAGAAAATAGCATCCGATCTGATCTTTGTAATGCAGAAAATAGTAGTCGGAAAGCTGATGCTCAAAGTTTCGTGTGTGACAGCTTGTGTGTTTGGTACTGGAATAGGTTAGAGCATTTTTAAAGACTGTTAGTGCACAAAATTATATTCTTGTGAAGAAATGGTATAATCGTCTCTACAGAAAGCTACTGCACGAACCTCAGTTGCATAGTCATGGAATCACTCATATAAGATATTACTACAATTTTAAGTTCCATCAAAGTGATTTCTAAGTTTTTTACTCGGTATGAAATTACATCAGCTCCTTTTCCCTTTTCTATGACTTCTAACATCAAAACTTTTCAATAACAGATAATATCAACAACACTTCAATGCAAAATACTAAGTACTAACCTACATCACCTCTCTCAGATTGTGGACGAAGCCCTGAGAAGAAACCAACCGTCGTCATCACATTGGACACACTCAATCGGCAACACCAGCAAAACATCGTCCACAGTACACCACCAAGGACACCAATGGCAAACTGGCTCAGCAGTCGATGGTGCTGCAGGTGGCAGTGCTGGCAGTCTCGGAGCTGCCGATGAAGGGGTCGATCTTGACCCAGAGGAGGGAGAAGACGGAGGCCAGCAGGACGGACCAGAGCACGACGATGGTGGGCGTCCGGTTCTGGCGGCCCATGAGCCCCTTGAGGAACGGGTACAGGTGCATGATCACCCACATGGCGAAGAACACCTTGCCGAAGAGCGGCCCCCACGACTCGTAGCCGCTGTTGAGCGCGTCTGAGAACCCGGCCACCACACCGACGAGGTTGAGCACCAGGATGGTCGTCGGCGGGATCAGCACCGTCGTCCACTTGAACACGTACAGCTCGCCGAACTCGGTGTCGTCCGTGCCCTTGGCCGTGACCGTGAAGTTGGTGTCCAGCCCGGCAATCATCTTGAGGATACCCTGGAACACGGCGAAGAGGTGGGCGGACACACCACCGATGACCCAGAACTGCTCGTTGCGCCACCAGTCCTCGATGCCGATGCCGCTCCACCGCAGCTCCAGGACGCTCGTCACGATGATGGAGATGAAGAGGCCAAGAAACCATATTGTCGCAGCGTTTGAGAGCTGAAAGAACGGCAGATGAACAATGTCCTTAAGCAATGCTGATCTTCAGAATCCAAAGCCAAAGTATATATGGCGACAGGTATCTTACCGTCGGAATGATGAACTTTCCGGTGAGCAGGCAAATGGCGGGCAGGCAGCAGTATGCAACGAGAGGAAGAGAGGTGAATGGGTAGACGATGGTGTTGATGTAGGACAGCCTCTGGAGCCATTTCAGACGGCCACCGCCGTAGCCGTACCACAGCGGGCAGTGCCGGCTGAGGAAGATCTCAACAGAACCGAGAGCCCACCGGAGGACCTGGTGCAGACGATCGGAAAGGTTGATTGGGGCTGACCCCTTGAATGCGGGTCTTATTGGCATGCAGTAGATGGATCGCCAGCCACGGCAGTGCATCTTAAACCCAGTCAGAATATCTTCTGTAACTGAGCCGTAGATCCAGCCAATCTGAGAGGGAACATAAACAAGAAGTTATCTCTAATGAGCAGAGTAAAATTACTTTAGGTATCATCAGGACAGGAACTTTAACATAGGAAGACATAAGAGATGAAGATCAAGAATGCACCTCTTTTCCCCATTCAGTTTTCTCTTCATATCCACAGCTAATGACATGAATGGCTTCTTTAATTAATGTAGACGGGTTTGCAGACTCAGGAACACCCCCATTCTCCATAAGAGTTGATTCAATGAATACTGACGACAGCCCAAACGACTTCTCAAAGCTCATCTGGGAGATCAGCATGGACCGCTCATACTGGTCATAGTCTGCAAAAACAGCCACATTGTTATGAATATTCAATTCTTCACATTCAGAAGAACTTTTATCCCACAAGATTTGTGCACTTACTGTCCATTTCCCGAAGATTGAAAATGGCAGACTCAAGGTCTTCCCGACGAGAGTCTCTGTGCATTTCCTTCTCACTTTTTTCAACTTTTTTCTTAGGACAGCAGCAGCAGCACCACGAACAAACCGAAGACTTTGGAAGGGCAGGCAGAGATGGTGGTCCATAACCATAGAGCGCTTGCCTATAGAAACAACAACCAGTTCCCACATAAACCGGACCTTGGATGCCATCAAGCCCTTTCATGTTAACCTGTGCATGATAAGTATGAACATATAAGTTGGGTAATGATAATTAAGATGCAATACAGCGTCACTGGCTTAACACTTACATCAAAGAACACGACGTTCCTGTTGGCATAACGATCGCTGCGATCAATGCCATCAAATCTCTGTGGGAATTGGACATAGCAGACATCTCTACCAACAGAAGGGTCCATCATGAAGCACATTGCTTCACGAATGGCTTTGCTGTTGTTAACATAGTGATCACAGTCAAGGTTAAGAATGTAGGGAGCATTAGTCAGAACAGCAGACACTCGGACCTGCCAAATTAGACAGTTGGCCAGTCACTAAAGATTCAAGGTAATCTTGTAATAGATTAAATGAATATATATATATATGGTAATTCCTTCTGAAGAATGTTTTACCAGAGCATTCATAGCCCCAGCCTTCTTGTGGTGTTGATATCCTGGTCTTTTCTCTCTTGAAACATACACTAGCCGAGGAAGTTCATTTCCATCAAAGTCGCGAGCACCAGTCTCACCAAGGAAAACCTGTGACCAAAAGCCAGGGATATGCTTGTTATGAATATTGTGTGTATATTGAAGAGACCTAATGGGCAATATATATAGGGTACAAAGGGATATACTCTATACATATAAGGAAATATAAAAGACAGATACCCAACTCTAACATATCTCTAACACCTCCCCTCAAATATAAGACATATGCAATAGCATTGATTTAGAAAGGGTTGACACTAAAATAGGGAAAATCCAAAGTCCGAGTCTTGATAATGTCGTCGTAACATGCAACTCTTAGAAAATATGTCGAGTATCAAAAGATCTCCCAACTGGGGTCGTGCGATAGCCCATAAAGCACAAGGTGCAGGAGTAAAGTCACTGCGACAACACGATAAAGAAGATGATAAAACAAATAAATATAGAGAAAGCCGTCAAGTCAAGCCGAATAGGAATAAATAGAAACATGGCGGCGACGTCGGGTCCCGGATCCGGCGAGGATGATGCCACCGAGCAGAGGTGGCGAGGATTCGGGTGACGACGTGGGAAAGCTCCACTGTGAGTCTGTGACGAAGAAAGCTCGGTCAGGCGTCGGTTGAAGATGATGACGCACGGAGAGGAGGCCACCCAACGACTCCAGGCGCGTCAACCTCCAGGTGCGACTGGATCGGCAGCGACGAGAGGCCACCCCCAGGAGCAAAGATCAATCCTCCTAGGGGCAGGGGCAGCGAAGGCGACAAGAGGATAGGAGGAGGCGGCGGTGCTCATATCAAGGATCAAAAATCGGAACTGAGCAAAATCCCGCCCGACGCCATTTCTCGATTCTGGGCAGAATCGAATTCTGGAAAAATCCCGACTGGATTTCGTCAAATGGAGTTTGAATTTGGGATAAAATTGTTAAGAGTATTGTATATTCTACATTTCTCTCTCTTGGCCCATGTGGCCCTTGTAGCCCATGAGGCCCATGTATCTTTGTCTATATATATCTCCTTCATTAATGAATAATATGAACAGTTGTGAATAGCAAACTCTAGCCTTCATTGTTTAACATGGTATCAGAGCCTAGTTTATCCAAACCCTAGTTTATCCAAGTGATACCAGACGACGCCGCCCGCCGCTAGATCTGCGCCGTCTCCATCTCTTCGCCCGCGCCTGGAGTCCCTGGAGTCCCGGCGCCGTCTCCACCGTCTCCATCGCCCGCGCCTGGAGGTCCATCCCGCACCTAGTCGCCCGCGCCTCTCCATCGTCGGCGCCGTCTCCACCGTCTCCATCGCCCGCGCCTGGAGTCGCCCGCGCCTGGAGGTCCCAGCATCGCTCGCCCCTGGAGCATCCGCGCCTTCGCCTGATCTGTCCCTGGAGCATCGCCGCCCCTGGAGAAGTCGCTCGCCGAGCATCCGCGCCCCTGGAGCATCCGCGCCGTCTCCATCTCTTCGCCTTTGCTTTGAGTCGCCTCGAGTCCACGGAGGTCCATCTCTTAACAGTGGCGTGTGGTCGTCTGCTGCTGTTGATTAATCTTTGCCTGGCGATGCGCTACTATTGCTCTGTGATTGGTATTGTTGTGTGGTATGGCTAAGTCCGGCTCGATGTTTGAGGCGGTTCATCTCTAGTGTTTACGATATCAAGCTCGATGGGTTGAATTACAGAGCATGGGCTTTCTCGATCAAGACTACTCTTAGGGGTTATGGTTTGGCCTCTCATTTGATGATGATCCTCTGATCAGAAGGCCGTTGATCTTTGAGTGTTTAAAGGCTTGGCATAAAGAAGATGATCGTGTCATGGCCGGAATTGTCTTTGAGTGTTGATGTTTCTCTGCAGATGAGTCTTGAGTATCATACTTGACCAAGCAAATGTGGACATACTTTGAGAAGAGATATGTTCGATCCAGTGGTGCTCTTAGCTTCACATTGCTCAAGAACATTCATAGTCTTGGCAGCTTTGATCGGTCGGTGGAGGAATATTACGGTGCTTTCACTCACATCACCGGTCCTCTAGAGTCTATGACAGAAAATTTCTTTGTTACTGTCGGTCTTGTCTTTGCTAAAGATGAGTATGCTCGTGACGCTCATGTATCGATTTGTGATGGGGCTTGATCGGAGTTTGAGCTGTTCGTACTCAATTGCTCAACTATCCCACTCCACCGACTTTGATTGCGGCGCTCTCTAGTTTGATTGCGAAGAGAGCGTCTTCATTCTCTTATGCTGTCTCGGGATCCTCACCACATCTTGTTCGAGTCTCTCACGGTGATGCGGATCTACCGGCGACACCCACAGGAGTGTTGGTTTGTTCCCATTGCAAGAGGATGGTCATCATGTTGACAAATGTTTCAAGTTACATCGGATCGACTTATTGCCTATCGTGCTAGACGACCATTTGGCCGTCGTCGTGGAGCACCTCTTGGGCCTTCGAGCACTCACGGGCGATCCACGCCGACACATCCACATCTCCGTGACTTACGGATCGATTATGCTATGACATCGATTGCACCTTACGCTTCTAGTCTTGCTCATCCTTGGATTACGGATTCGGTGCTTCGTTTCATGTCACATCGGCGACTCTCGACTTGTTGCTCGTAGACCCTTGGTGATGCTACCTATGTTCACACCGCCGCGATGGTACACCTTGCCCTATTACCCATCAGGGCATTCTCTCTACATCTTGCTTCTCTGTTCCTGATGTGTCTTTTGTTCCTCAGCTATCTATGAATCTTCTTTCTGTTGGTCAACTAACTGATATGAACTGTTTCATTGGATTTGATGATTCTTCTTGTTTCATTCAGGATCGTCGAGCGGAAGAGTGATTGGTTCTGGCCATCGCCGTAGAGGCTCTCCCGATCTCTATGTCTTGGACATCTTACATCTTCCTTCCACCAGTACGTCTAAGGCCTTGGTGTCTTCTGCTATGTCTTCATCTCAGTCTCCTGTTGGGTCTTCCTTCAGCAAGTAGCATCATCGACTTGGTCATCTTTGTGGAGCTCGCCTCACCACTCTAGTTCACCACTATTGAGTCTAGTTTTTATTGTACAGGTTGTAAGTTGGGAAAACAACTACAACTTCCATATCACAGTAGTACCTCTCAGTCTTCTTATCTTTTTGATTTGGTGCATTCAGATGTATGGGGTCCATCTCCTTTTGCTTCGAAGGGTGGTCATAGTTATTATGTCATATTTGTTGATGATCACTCTCGATATACTTGGATCTATTTTATGAAACATCGTTCTCAGTTGATTTCCATTTATCATTCTTTTGCTAAGATGGTTCATACGATTTTCTTCTTCCATTCGTGTTTTCCGTTCGACTGGAGGCGAGTATCTTTCCTCGACCTTTCGTCGGTTTCTTTCTTTGAGGTACTCTTCCTCGGCTCGTGTCCGGTGCTCATGCTCGAGAATGGTGTTCTTGGCGCAAGCAAATCACATCATCGAGGCCTTCGCGCTCTTCTCATTTCCTCCTTTGTCCCTCTCACTTACGGGGAAGCGGTCTCTACTGATCTATCTTATTAACCGTCGACCCTCTTCTAAGCTTGAGGCAAGTGTCTGGTGAGGTCTGTCTGAGCACACGCTCACTATTCTCATCTTCGCGTTTTGGTTGTATGCTATGTCCTTCTAGCACCTCGTGGCGCACAAAGTGAGCCCTCGATCGATTGAGTGTGTTTTTACGGTTCTGATTACGAGCATAAGGGTTATCGTTGCTATGATCCCTCGGCCGCGTCGCATTCGCATCTCTCGTGATGTGACTTTTGATGAGGGCGTCCTTTCTTTCATCATTCTTCTCCACATCCCTTCTTCTTCCACAGATTCCACTTCCTTTTTGTGTCTACCTCCCATTCATTCTCCGGATACACCTTCTCCGGATACACCTTCTCCACGATTTCACCTTCGTGTACCTTCTCCACCACTCCACGATTTCTAACACTTCCACTCTTCCTTCCACTATAGTCGCCGACAGAGAGTTCCTTCGATACTCTCCTCCTCTCTCCTCCGATTTGATCCTCCGCCCGGTACCATCGACTCGGCGATCGTTCTACTACATCACGATATGCCCTACGTGATCGTTCTTCTATTCGAGCACCGAGAGATGGGGTTTTTCTCGTCGAGTGCGATGGTGGCCGAGTACCTATCGGGAGGTCGGTGTACACGAGTGGCGATTGGCTATGACAGAGGAGCTCACGGCATTAGAGTGCACGGGCACTTGGGATCTTGTTCCGCTACCGTCGGGTGTTCCTATCACTTGCAAGTGGGTGTACAAAATAAAGAACAAATCGGATGGGTCGATGAAGCGATACAAGGCTCGTCTTGTTGCAAGAGGTTTTCAGCGAGCTTATGGTCGAGATTATGATGAGACTTTTGCTCCAGTTGCTCATATGACCACAGTCCGTACTTTTATTGCAGTTGCAGCAATACGCACATGGACTATATCTCAGATGGATGTCAAGAATGCTTTTCTTCACGGTGATCTACATGAGGAGGTCTATATGCGACCACCCCCGAGTTGAGGCTCCTACGGGCTATGTTTGTCGCCTTAGGCGTGCTCTATATGGTCTCAAGCGGGCTCCTCGTGCTTGGTTGGCGTTCGATTACGTGATTATTTCTTTGGTTTCACTTCGAGTGAGCATGACCTGCCTTGTTTGTTCACACTTCTCAGCAAGGTCGTACTTTGCTTCTTCTACTGTATGTAGATGATATGTTGATCACGGGAGATGACATGGACCACGTGGCTTTTGTCAAGAAGAAATTGAGTGAACAATTTATGATGTCCGATTTGGGACCATTGAGCTATTTTCTAGGAATTGAGGTTCATTCTGATGGTGATGGCTACTATCTCTCTCAGCATCGCTATGTTCAGGATCTACTTGCTCGCTCTGGGATGACGATACTCGTCTGCTCTGCCACACCCATGGAGCTTCACTTGCAGCTTCGACCTACAGACGGTGTACCCCTGACAGATTCTTCTCGCTATCGTCAGCTTGTTGGGAGCCTTGTCTATCTCACGATAACAAGGCGGACATTGCTCATCTTTGTTCATGTGCTCGGCCAATTTGTCGGTGCTCCGCTTTCGATTCACTATAGTCATGTTCTTCGTGTCTTGAGATACTTGAGAGGAACTGCGTCGGGCGTCTGTTCTATGCGATTCGAGTCGGCTCGGCTCCACGCTTACTCGACTCTACTTGGCGAGTGATCCTGCGATCGCCGATCACATCGCGGCTATTGTATCTCTCTTGGTACTTCGCTTATTGCTTGGAAGTCCAAGAAGCGATGCTGCGGTGTCACGCTCTAGTGCGAGGCGAGCTCAGAGCACTTCGCTACAACATCGAGAGATCATTTGGCCGATGGCTCTTGGTGATCTTGGTGTCCTTTGTGACAATCCTACCCCTCTTTTGTGACAATACAAGTGCCATTCAAATTGCCAATGATCCGGTCAAGCATGGTGACAAAACACATTGGTGTTGATGCATCCTTCACGCGATCTCATTGTCGGCGATTGACCATCACCTCAAGTATATTCCTCGAGCTCAAGTTGCGATTTCTTCACTAAAGCTCGGACTAGAGAACATCATCGACTTCATCTACTCAAACTCGGTGCATCGAGATCCTCTGATCCACCTTGAGTTTGAAGGGAGTGTTAAGAGCGAGGATTGAAATCTCGCTCGGATTAAATCGGCCGGGGCAAATATGATAACCGTGATTCTGCGCGATTCTGGAAATTTCAAAAAACGGGTTGAATTCAAATTTTGATTTTTGAACTCCAAATTTCTGGTGAATGCGGACGATTCTGCGTGATAACCTAGTCGAGCAGGAAAAACGGAAAAACCGAATTTGGGGAAAATGGTAATTATGAAATTTAAATTTAGAATAATGCAAATATTAATGGGAAAATGTTTCAAGATGTACATAAAAAGTCATCCTTGGTTGCTTCACTCTCGAGCGATCCTCTCGTCCAAGTATTCTAAAGCATGTAACACAATAAAAACATAAGCTAATGATAATGAGCGATAGCTTGACTAGCATACAAAAAACAATAATGAGAAGTAATTCATACCAATACATTGTCGAGAAGCGAAGGTTGTGCAATGTAGTCGTTGTTATCATAGAGTATAAGTCCTTCAAATTGTGCTAGGTGAGCCTTGTATTGATCCCAAGTGTGTGTTTCGTGTGCATATTGTAACCAATGATTGTAAAGTTGTTGGTAATATGTGGGTTCGACCCAGCAGTAAACGTTTACGGCATTGGTATTGAAGGACACAAGGCCGTAATGGAAACTAGGATCGGAAGAGGCGTCCGACAAATGAGAATCATCTCCGAAGGCAATAGATTGACATCTCGGCGTCCATAAGTCAGAGTGGATCTTGAGCTAGCATGTGATTCATAGGAAGAAGAGTCATGTGGCTGAGATTGATCTTTTTGGCGACCCTTACCCCTCGTGTAGGTCTTATGATATTGTTTTGAAGCATGAGAACCGTGGTCTTCATCCTGAGTAGCATGCGTGAAGTTTTGCTCGCATGTGAATTCCAATGGTTGGTCTTGCCCTGCATCATGAGCGATCCCACCATCAGCACCATCATCGGACGACGGAGAGCTACTATCACGGACTCTTGATGCTGGACTTCATCGGATGGCGGACTTTACATTTTCTTCGTCGCTTGCCACAATATCCTCCTCAATGGTCTTTTTCTTCTTCTGTCGGGCACTTGTTTCCCTGTTTGTGTAAGTGAGGCAAAGTCTTGACCAATTTTTCAGATTGGTTGGCTACAATATTTCCTTTTCCCAAGATGACTCTTGCCAATATTTTTCTTTGCCCACTGCTTCAATGGTTCATCATCTAGTGCTTTATTCAATTCCTTTCGGGGGATAGCATCAACTACAACTGTAGATGGCATGGGGGGCTCACCTTCCTCGTCTAGTAGGGGCTCTGATTGTATCATGGAGCTATCAAGCCACTCGTGGATTGGGTTCTCTCATCGTAAATGCAGTGGCATTGATTAGATCGCCAAAAGGATCTACATCCCTATCTTCATTTCTAGTCTCATGCTCTTGCAAGCGGAGCCTCAGTTGTAGTGGACATACGAGTTTATGTAGTTTCTTGTATCCAAGGCGGTTCCTCAATTGTGTATGTACCAATGCAAATGTGCTCCAATTTCGTTCACATCCATTGGATGAAACACATTGCGAGACAATCCGCAAGGCATATTTTGTTAATGTCGATTCTGCGCTCCAAGCGTCATCCACCATGTAGCTACAAGTAACATAAAATTTGTGTTAAACTAATAGTGATGGGTCATTTTCCATGTATATGTATGGTCATAACAACCTACCTGCAGAATGACGACTAGCACTCATGTGAGCCTCATTGGAAGCAAATAAACCTCGTCGATTACGGTATTGTTCTAGCTCGCCTAGAGCCTGCACTGCGTCATCGGGTGTATCGGCTAGTCTTTGAATCGCCAATGTCGAGAAGCGGCGAGTGGATTCTTCCCACATTATAGAAGCGGTCTGCGGGTTCAGCAACGATGCTGTGCAAACAAACACACTTAGAGAGTTAGAAAAAAATATACAACAAATATGTGATATTTATTTTGATTTAGGAAACTATGAACTTGCCTGGAACTATGTACGTGCGGTCCTTCATCATTGCAATTCTCCTATTAACAATCTTTATGACACGACAATAAGTGGCATCATCTTCTTCGATGCGTCTTGAAGTTGAAATTGAGTTAAATGCGTCTTTTCAACCATCCACCCCTTCATTGCGAGTTTACGTTGGTGCGACATATCGAGTAGTCGGTAAATTGGTTCTACCAATTTTATGACCCAATCCATCTTGGACCACCATTGTCTACTTGTGAAGCGAGAATACATATATTCTCCTTCCTCGATGCGTGCTCAAATGGTTGGAGCTCCATACATCGACACCATCCACTTCGTGAACTTTGCTTTTCTATCCCTAAAACTTTTCAAGAAAATGAATGTGGTTCCAAACCTTGTGGCGTTTGGGCGAACTATCTCCCTCCAATTTGTTGGCGCATTTCATTATGGAGGCGATTGTGGTTGTATAAGGCAAACAAATCCTCTTAGCCGCCTTGACAACCTGCATCAACCTCCTCGAGCCGACCAATATCCTTCAACATGAGGTTGGCGGTGTGCATTGCACATGGTGCGACTAAAGTTGGGTACTCTTCAATTACCAGTTGGCATGCTTTCTTATAGTTCGCACCATTGTCGGTCACAATCGCATGACATGTTTAACTCCAACTTCTTCCACAACTCTACGAATCTCACGATACAAAAAGTCGACATTTTGTATGTCACGATTGCATTCAGCGACTTATGGAAAAACATTCTTCCATTGCGGTACAACATGAAGTTAACGATACTCATTTGTGTAGGCCCGGTCCAAGAATCACACATAATAGAGACTCCATATATATCCCAGTCTTCTTTGAAGCGTGATCGTACTCCTTGACCTCTTGTTCGTTGGCATCAAGATATGTCCCATCGATTTCATGCCCTCTTGGTGACGGAACCCCTTGGCCAAGTTCTTGTGTCTCTTTGATGGCGACACGAAAATAAGGACACTCAGCCTTAACTCCAGCAATGTCATTACTATGGAACCACTTTGACCAAATTTTCCCAAGTTTTGACTTTGCTTCTCCGCAATGTTGTATCAATGCGGGGTTGGGCGGTGCCATTGCGCAAAATATCAGGATCAACTCTCATGGACTGTGACCTGCCAAACATCCTTGAAAAAGCATTGCTTCCTGTACCACTACCTCTGCCACTTCCACTTCCCTTTCCACTCCCACTTCCCGTACCACTTCCACTACCACCACCATGTTCAAACGTCGCACCCCTGGCTCTAGCTCTTTGTTGCATCTGATGTAACTCTATCGACTCCCGACGAGCCCATTCCATTTGCATTTCCTCGTTATCATCAAATGCATCTTCATATGATGGACCACGAGCTACAGGCTCTCTTGCGGCTTCCTCCATTCGCAGTCGTTCATCTTGAAGAGATTTCTTTCTTGCCTTCGCTTCTTCAAGACTTGCCAGCATGAGCCTTCGGACTTCCGCCGGAACCCCATTGCAAGCAACAACATCTCCGTGTCTCCCGGCAAGATGTTGTTTTAGGCGGGTGACACCTCCGCCTGATTTTGTTAGATTGCAATATCTGCACTTCCAACCAGCACCTCCTAGTCTTTCTCCATGGTCCCAAACATTGATGGATTTAGAAGTCATCACCTACAATAATCCAGACAGGATGAAAATTGTTAGTCATGGATCATATTGACAAGTGATTTCATCTTCCGTACATGGATATATGCTATGCGAGTTCTTGAAGGCATATATGTTGTTTTGTGAATGGATAGCATTCGTAGTCTTGCATACAACGATACACAACATGCATGGACAGCATTATGTGGTCTTGCATACAACGATCGCCTGACATGCTATAGCCTTTCACATGACCACTAGTAATCCAAATGTGCAACCCTCCACAAATGCTAACCACTAGTAATCCAAATGTGCAACCCTCCACAAATGCATTCAAGATGGTTTTCTACACTACAATCTCTACTTAGTCCTTACTCCCTACAAACAATGAACTCAAAAACTCGACAAGTAGAAAAACTTTCGGACTCTTTGCTTGTGCTTGTCTTTCTTTGCTCCTGCTTCCTTGTGCTTGCCCTTGTGCTTGCTTGTGATGGGTGACTTAGTGCTTGCTTGAGCTAATGGAGAATGAGAGGAAGAGATGCTCTGGAAATGGAGAATGAGAGGGAGGGAAGAGGCCAAGAGGAGGCAATAAGTGAGCAAATAAACAAATGGTAGTGGGTGGGGTCAACTACTAGCAATAAGTGAGCAAAAGGGATGAGGGGCTGCTGCCCACATGGGAGAAAGCGACACATCAAAATGAGCCAAAAAATTTTTCGGCCGTTTTTCCGATCCTTCGGGACCGTAAACCGATAACCGGCCATAACCGTGATTCTGCGGCCGTTTTATCTCTCTGTTAAGAGTATTGTATATTCTACATTTCTCTCTCTTGGCCCATGTGGCCCTTGTAGCCCATGAGGCCCATGTATCTTTGTCTATATATATCTCATTCATTAATGAATAATATGAACAGTTGTGAATAGCAAACCCTAGCCTTCATTGTTTAACAAAAATCACCGAGATTTTGAATTTGAAGGATTCTGGCCAGGATTTTGGATCCCAGTCCCCACCTGGAAATCCGGTTACCGACGGTAATCGGCCGGGTTTTTTATCCATAGCTACAATAACCTTAACCCTAACTTTTGCTCTGATATCATATTACAAATATTGTGTGTATATTGAAGAGGCCCAATAGGCAATATATATACGGTACAAAGAGATACACCCTATATAGATAAGGAAATAGAAAAGACAGATTTCTATCTCTAACAATGCTAAGAGTAAGTTTGATGAGTATTGCCTACATGGTAACTATTCGTTGGTGTTCTAGGAAGGATCAGCAAGCATCATATTAGAAAAACATTAATTTCACACAAAATGCCATGGACAATTAACTAGCATACAGATAATGATCGATTGAAGTGACAACATGATATACACAGTATCTGCGAAAATGGAACTAAAAAGGACTAGACACATTTTTTTCCTGATATTCTAAGAGGTTACGAATAGTTAGCACTTGCTTATATCTTAATATGAAATCAAAAGCGTTATATTATATAGAACTACTTTAAGTCCAAATGGTAACATAAACTTCGGTATTATAATTCTAACACCTATAGGTATGAACTTGCAACTACTATCAAAGATTGCCCCATATGACTATAAATTTCCTAGATTTATCTATCAGTAGTGAAAAACAAATTACCTGAATCATGCCAGGGTGGTCACGAGGGTTGTTCCCAGGCCATGGTGTCCCATCCTGCATGATCCAGCCTTCCTCAGGTGTCTTCTGAGCCTTGGCAACCAAGGCATTTATCCTCACCTTGAACTCTTCATAATCCCTCTGCATAAAATGCAACATTTTGTTTACATAACCAACAGCAAAATGTAAGCTCACAAAATAAAGAGTGCTATCAAACTGTGCAACCGAGATCTACCTTCATAGCCCTACGCTCCTTGACAAAAGATGGGTGTATCTTGTCCTTCAAGTAGTCAATCTTCTGTGAGAAGTAGAACTCAGGTGCTCGTGGCTCAATAGAGTACTTCTTGCAAAATGGAACCCACTTCCTTGCATACTCCGCTGTTTCTGCGAGTGATTCAAACGTGAGCATAGCAGAACCGTCGTCAGAGACATAGCACGAAACCTTTTCAACAGGATAGTCCACAGCAAGAATGGACAGCACAGTGTTTGCAGTGATTAGCGGAGGCTCCTTCAATGGATCCACTGTACTGACAAAGAAATCCACAGCTGCCAATCCAGAATCTTCTCCATCTCCGTATCTGTAACATACATGAGTGATGAGATTTATTATATACCAATGCTTCACGATATATATAGTTTTGGCGTGTACTACTAGCAAGCATACCGTGCAATTAGCCTATCAACGTAAGTCCCTCGATTAATAGGACACCACTTGGGGAATTGATCCAAGATCCAGGAGAAACCAAACCAGATCTCACATATGACCGACGTCATCCAGAGACCAAAGGCGCTGTAAACAGGGTTGGTGATACGGTAGTGAAAGAAGAGCCCGAGAACTATCAGCCGCATAATGATGACTGCCCTGTAAGGTGTAAGCTTGTTCTTCGATATAGGGATTATTCGAGAAAGTGGCTCATATGCATCTGTCAAACTGCAAAATTGCTTGGTGTTACAATGAATTTACAACAACAGCTCTATGAAGATGATCCACATATAAAAATCAAACCGATACTACAAACAAGAATTTCTGAAATAGAGACTCGTCTGGCATTTTATGAGAAAGTAGAGGTGAAGTTAAAAAAAGGTCCCAAAATAAGCCAGGAGAGAGTGTCATGGTGGAAAAGTTGAACAGGTAGGATCGAAATCTTAGGAAGATCTAGTGGTATACCAAACGAAGGTTGGTTATAGACCAAGCTTAGTAACAGATTGAAGTGATGGCTTAGGTCTAAATCAAACCTGCTAATAAGATATGAAGTGTGAATACATAGATCACCTTTCCTAATAAGCTTAAGTGATTTGCTTCAGTACTCCAAAATATATAAGTTCATATTGTGAACCTGGTAAGATAGTAATTGCATGAGACATCAAGTTCAGTTTTAAATGCGGACACACTGGCATCTAGTACATCTAAAACAATTTTTGGTATAAATGAGCTAACTTTATAAATTTGTATGGTTATACTGAAACAAGGATCAAGCAAAAACATTCTCAGTTTAATCAGATATGATTTAATATTCACAACAAATTTCATTTGTAACAGTATAGAGACACACCTATACATCAATGTATGCATATAGGATAAGCTCTTGATGAATCATATAAAGGATATATAAACGAGTGCTTAATTCTTACTCTCTTTCATCCATAATCTGTTCTTCCACAGGCGGGGCTTGTGCTTTTGCAGAAGCTTTTTTCGCCGAGGCTTTCTTCTCATTCTTCTTCTCCTTCCAGCTCTCCACCCTGTTTTTCCAGATGGGCTTCCCAGATTCATCGTTTAATTCTGCAAATCCAGAGCACGGGAAGAAAATTCAGTAACAAGCAACATTAGCACAGGGAAAAAAACAGAAACAGTGAAACATATATATTCCTACCACTTCCAACTCCAGACACACTGCTAATGGTCCTGGCATGGCCTCCTTCATCCTGTTCCAGCAAAATTCCATCCAACATTGTCAAAAATGCCAAAGTTTTCTGGAGAAGTATATCCCCTGCTCTGTTACCCACTAGCCATAATTGAACAAGTACATCAAGAAATTTCACCTGGCGGTCGCTAATGTGGCTGCCGATGGTGACCCGCTCACGCAGACCGCCGGCGGCGTGGTTGTCCACCTCCTCCTCCTCGGCGCTCCCCTTGCCGTGGGCTGGAACAGAGAGCGCGCAACCTCGTCAGAGCCAAGCCCCTCGCAAAATTGCTATTTCCTTCCAGCTCAAAACCATCTCAAAAGGTACATTAACCGCAACGCACGGCGCACCTGGGTCGGGCGCGGCGTACTCCCCGCCGCAGCGTGCGCAGGTGGTGCGGCCCTCGGCGGCGTCATCGTCGAGGCAGGCCCTGCAGAGCGCGTAGCTGCATGAGCGGCAGGCGGCGTGCGCGTCGTCCCCGCAGACCGCGCAGGGCTGGACCGCCGACTCCATCATAGCTCCTCCTCCGACGCGCACTACTCACCCCTTCCTTCCCCAACGCGTGGCTCTGGGGTATCGCGAGTAGTAGTGGGCGAACGGGTGAGAGAGAGAGAGAGAGAGAGAGAGAGAGAGGTAAGCGTGCCGGAGGTTGGAGGCGTGGTGATATAGCGGTAGCCCATGGAGGCGGTGCGGTGCGGTGAGGTGAGGTGGCACTGGCAGGGGCACGGTGGGTGGGGTTGGGCCATCGGCATCGCATCGGCGGATGGATGGAAAGAATGGAAGCAAAGGGATTGGCGCCTGGGCGGGCATGGGAAGCGCAGAGGCGGAGGCCTGGGAGTTTCGGCGCGCGGCAGGTGTTTCGCGCGGGATTTTGCGGGGTTTCGAAGCGAAGGTGACGGGCGATTGGCCGCGGCGCGGGGGCGTAACCTGCAAGGCGGGAGGATCGGAGGTCGGAGGCGGGTGGTTGGCGGCGTTGGCGTTGGCGTTGGCGTTGGTGCGGGGCCGGACTGACGGGGTAGGGGTGGCTCCGCCGGTGCGGAAAGAACAAGAGTTCGCTCGCGCTGGGGCTTCGTTTTTGACGGCCCGTTTTCTAACCCATTGACAGCGACGTGCCGATGAGAAGTGACTAGTGAGGAAAGATTGGTGCTTCGCGGAGGAAGAATTTTGCGGCACTTTTCAGATGCATTTTCGTTGGCATTGCAGCGCTGTACTAGAGACTCGCGAGAAGTTGTCGTGTCCTTAGGGCTCCAAGTTCACGTGCTTGGAAAGTGTAACAATTGCTGTGCCTGTGCGGGCTAAATAGGCCAATCAAAGGTTTATTGATTTCAAATGAACTACAAAGGTACCCATGGTTTGAATCTATCGTCAACAGTTATTCCTGATGGGGGAAAGTATTGTAGTATGGAATTTGATCGTGCGTCTACGTACGGTGGACAAAAGAAAACCACTTTCACCCAAACTTTCTCGACCGTCTCACCTCTGCGCCCAGCCTTCTCTACCTCGCCCCGGCCGCCCTCGCCTTGGCCTTCTGGCGCCTGGCCACCCCGTCGCCCTGAGCCGCGGCCTCCCTATGCCCGGCCACCTCCTCCGTCATGAGCGCGTGCTGACCATGACTCAAGTTTGTTGCGGTAGATATTTTAGAATGTTGCATCGTATTTCCTCGATTGTTGTTGAAAGTGTTTTATTTTGTTGCGTTATCTCTACTCAAATTTGTTGCTACAAGAGATATTGTTGCGATGTTGCCTTCTATGTTTACGATGTTTTTTTTGCCCACGTGAGATGAATTTTCTAATAATTTGTTGCAAGTGTCCCTTCCCCCTACCCTAATTGTTCTATATTGGTTTTTAAAATGTTGCAAATATTATAGCGTCGTCCCTTAATGTTTTCCAAAACTTCAGTATTAAGTTTTTAAGAGTGTGTGTGTGTGTGTGTGTATATATATATATATATATATATATGCTAATAAGTGAATTTTGATGGTAATATTGATCCCCTCTTTATTTATTTTTTAAAATCAAGTACTTTGCATGTCGTTGATTTTTTTTTTGGGGTTGCATGTGTGTACAGACATGTAACGCGGGAGGAGTCGGAAGTTTCCTATCGATTGTGAACCATCCAACAAAGCAGGTTCGCTTTCCACCGGTTCTCGGGCAGCTTCTAATCGAGCTTCAGGTTCCTGAGGAAGCCCGTTCTACATGGAGCCCGTGAGCCACACAGCTCCGAGTCTCTCTCATCTAAAAGCAAACTCGAGTCTCTCGTATCAGGGCTGTACGTACGAACTCCATCGCCCAATATTATAAAGGCCCAGCCCACAGGCCTGGGCCTATTTCTTTTTTCTCTGCACATTGGGCATTCTGTTTCTGCTTTTTGTTCTCTCTGCAATAAGCTACTACTTCAGAAGGACTGCGAGGGGCAATACTTCAGGGGTAAAATGATTCACCAGTTCCATCATATCATCATGCAGATGGGACAGATGGTTAGTAGTGCATTTCCTCTTGAGTTCAACGAGAATAGACGGGCGAAGTATTATACATTTTATCCTCACTAGGATGTGTAATCGATCGGTATTATATAATGGGAGACCAAATGGAGCCTTGAACCAGTAAAAGGAAGCATGCCGGGACACTATTTCTTCTTTCTTAATTTCCTTTTCAGATGAGATACGCAGACACATTCAAGCAGAGAACGAATACACTATAGTGGGTTGTCTTGGTCTTTGCTACGTGTTCTACCGCTCTTCCTCGACCACATTCACACAACGAATGTTTTAAAAAAAAAATTAGGAACGAAGAAGTTTGTCAACTGTTCTTGTCACACACAAAAAAAAAAAGTCAATTATAGCGCCAGCAATTGGGACAAGAACGAGTCGGATAAGATGGCTTCTTCAATCTATTTTATACAGAAATCAAGCCAAGCAACCAACGTCAAAAGAAAAGGAAGTGAGCATGCACGCACGACATTCTCAGCTTGGCAGACACCTTTCTTCCTTTCATGAGATCACAAAACGGGCACTAGGTAAAGCTAGCAAGCAACACCTGACAATTCCTCGTTGCAGCTGGAAAGTCGGGCGCTAGGATGCAAGCCCGGCCGCGCGCCTGACGGACGGCTGACGCGCGGGCGGAATTAAGCGCGTGCGAAACTTCCGTCTTTGCCTTCCAGGTCGAAGAGTGCAAACGCAACGCCGCCTCATCTCGTCTCGATATCTCATCCTGCAGATGTGAAAATATTTGCAGAACTTCGCACCGCATAAAGATGCAATGCTCTTGTTTATACACACAAGTGTCCAGACTTGCCGGACATGTACATAGATGAGTTGAATACAAAGTCGAGTCTACGTCGGACGGTGAATAGTCTGTCGGATGGTGAACAGTCCGACCGGGACTCTTGCTATTAGCTAACCTTGCCGTGTGTAATACAACATGGGTCTCTGTCTTGGTATCAGTTGCCTGATTTTTTTCTTATCCACCAATCATTTTTTTTCATCATTTGATCAACATCGTTTGATCCACCAATCATTTTCTTCCTCTCACCAATATAAACCTAAACAATAAATAAATAAATTTCTCAAACCTTACAAAATAGAAAGATAAAAAAATCTAAACTAGACAAAAATAAATCTAGGTAAACCTTACAAATAAAAAAAAATTCCAAACTAGACAAAAGTAAATCTAAATGAATCTTGCAAATACAAAAACAAATATAACTTAAAGTTATAGTAAAGATGTGTTAAAATTTCACATCACTTGGTAATGCAATTTTAGTCTTAGTGCTGTGCAATTATAAGTGACTGGGGGATAAAAAAAATTAAGACAACTGAAAATTAGCAAACCCGATACAACATCATCTATAGAATACACCAAGAAAGATTAACTACAAAGTATACAACAATCTTTCTACTTTAACACAATCCGATAGATTGAGATTGTACCGTAGAATCTTGAGTTGTTGTATTCCTAATGGCTTTGTCAGTCCGTCTACAAGTTGATCCTGTGAAGACACAAATCTAATCTCCAAAGCCTTTTGCGCTACTCTTTCACGAACGAAGTGGAAATCAACTTCGATATGTTTTGTCCCAGCATGAAAATTTGAATTTGCCGACAAGTATGTCGTATAAAGATTATCACACCATAGAAAAAATGCCCTGGCTTGAAACATCCCAAGATCTCCATGAAGTGACTGAATCCAAACAATTTATGTTGTTGCTTTAGCTAATGTCGTGTATTCAGACTCTGTACTTGATCTTGAAACTGTGGCTTGTTTCCTCGAACTCCATGATATGATATTTGATCAAAAGAAAACAAGAAAACCACTGGTAGATCATCATCATCATGCAATCATTGTCGCATCGAAAAATGCACTAACTAGTGTTGATGTGGATTTCTGGATTGACAAACCAACTCCTAATGTGTGCTTGAGATAACGTATAATTCTTTTGACAGTTGTCCAATGTAGATCAATGGGAGATTGCAAGAACTGACACACCTTATTAACTGAGTATGATATGTTTGGTCGAGTCAGTGTTAAGTATTGCAAAGATCCAACTATACTTATGTATTTTGTTGTCTCTGCTACGGAAAGCATCTCCCCTTCTATTTTTGACAGCTTTTCTGATGTCGACGTTGGCAAGGCAACAAGCTTACACTTCTCCATCCCAACTCGAGATAATAGTTATGAAGTATATTTGGTTTGTGACAAGACCACACTTGAACTGGACCGATTTATTTCAATGCCCAAAAAGGAATGAAGATCTCCTAGATCCTTCAAAGCAAATCCAACTTGCAATGCTTGTATCAATTCCTTCACTGCCTGATCTGGAGAACCTGTGACTATGATATCATCCACATATATTAGTATATATATGATTTTTCCTCCATGGTTATATATGAACAGTGAAGTATCGGCACGGTGTAAGATCGAGGTGGCCGACTAGAGGGGGGTGAATAGGCGGTTTTAAAAGCTTTATCGGGCTAAACCAATAAATAAATGCGGAAGCTAATAGCGAATTGGTTTTGCACAATTAAAACCTAAATCAACTAGGCTCAACTAAGTGCACCGACAATATGAACACAATACAATATGAGCAATCATACAAGATATATAAGCAATTAAAGCAAGAAAGTAAATTGCTCAAAGTAAAGCACAAGTAAACACAAGATGACACGCTTATGTTTTACTGTGTGGTGTTAGGAGACTTGCCGGTCTCCCTAATCCACGTTGAGGTAAGCCCAACCCGCGTTGGACCGGCTCCTCAAATGAGCCCACACCTCCGAGGTAAGTCCAACACTTGGACCGGTTCCAAACCGAACCAACACCTCGCTCAACTATGGTTGCTCTTCCTCCACTCCGGAGATGGCGAGCACCAAACCACTCACAACCGTCGGGCCTTCTCACAAGCTTCTTGAGAAGGTCACCGAGCACACGCCTCCACGCCGTCTAGGTGTCGGCAAACACCAAGAGTAACAAATCCGAACTTTCACTTGAACTAATCAAGTGTCAGCGCTCACGTGGATACACAATCCACTACCTAAGGCAACACATGCACTTAGGGTTTACTCTCTAATCTCACCAAGTGCAACACATGCACAAAAGAGAATAGAGGTTTGCTCTTAGCTCAAGAGGCTCACAAAGAGTTCACAATAGTTCTTAGCAACATCAGCAACCTCCCCCAACCGGCCAAGGTGGCTATATATAGCCCACACACAAAAACTAGCCGTTGGGAGACAAACCCCTGAAAAATCAGGGAAATCGGAAGTTCCGCCGTACAAAGGCCGGAACTACCGCAGGAGAGAGAAAAGGCACCGCAACGGCTATGTCAGACGAGAAACTAGCCGTTTGATTTTTAGTGCGGAACTACCGCCAACTAAACATCGGAAGTTCGATTCTTGGAAGTTCCGCTCAACACATAAGCGGAACTACCGCATATTGAATTTTGGCTAAGTCCCCAAAATGGTGCTTCTGGAAAAAAACCAACCGCGGATTTGAACAGCGATTAATCGGAAGTTCCGCTAGTTACACTCGGAACTTCCGCACTTGGAAAATCGTCTAAGTCCTAAACCGCCGCTCTCGGAAAAATCAAGCGCGGAAAATCGGACGGTCAAAGTGCGGAACTTCCGCCGCTAAACCGCCGGAACTTCCGATATTCCTGACAGAAATCAGAAATGGCTTTTTCAACAACTTCAATTGCAAAACTCATTTGCTAATTGACAAGCCATGCCAACAAGAGTCACAAGCAAGATTCCCAACAAGTTACAAAACACATTTGCCAACTTTTGGAATCATACCACAAGGAAAAAGGTACACCAGTTCCATCATATCATCATGCAGATGGGACAGATGGTTAGTAGTGCATTTCCTCTTGAGTTCAACGAGAATAGACGGGCGAAGTTATACATTTTATCCTCACTAGGATGTGTAATCGATCGGTATTATATAATGGGAGACCAAATGGAGCCTTGAACCAGTAAAAGGAAGCATGCCGGGACACTATTTCTTCTTTCTTAATTTCCTTTTCAGATGAGATACGCAGACACATTCAAGCAGAGAACGAATACACTATAGTGAGTTGTCTTGGTCTTTGCTACGTGTTCTACCGCTCTTCCTCGACCACATTCACACAACGAATGTTTTTTTTTTAAAAAAAAAGGAACGAAGAAGTTTGTCAATTGTTCTTGTCACACACAAAAAAAAAAGTCAATTATAGCGCCAGCAATTGGGACAAGAACGAGTCGGATAAGATGGCTTCTTCAATCTATTTTATACAGAAATCAAGCCAAGCAACGTCAAAAGAAAAGGAAGTGAGCATGCACGCACGACATTCTCAGCTTGGCAGACACCTTTCTTCCTTTCATGAGATCACAAAACGGGCACTAGGTAAAGCTAGCAAGCAACACCTGACAATTCCTCGTTGCAGCTGGAAAGTCGGGCGCTAGGATGCAAGCCCGGCCGCGCGCCTGACGGACGGCTGACGCGCGGACGGAATTAAGCGCGTGCGAAACTTCCGTCTTTGCCTTCCAGGTCGAAGAGTGCAAACGCAACGCCGCCTCATCTCGTCTCGATATCTCATCCTGCAGATGTGAAAAATATTTGCAGAACTTCGCACCGCATAAAGATGCAATGCTCTTGTTTATACACACAAGTGTCCAGACTTGCCGGACATGTACATAGATGAGTTGAATACAAAGTCGAGTCTACGTCGGACGGTGAATAGTCTGTCGGATGGTGAACAGTCCGACCGGGACTCTTGCTATTAGCTAACCTTGCCGTGTGTAATACAACATGGGTCTCTGTCTTGGTATCAGTTGCCTGATTTTTTTCTTATCCACCAATCATTTTTTTTCATCATTTGATCAACATCGTTTGATCCACCAATCATTTTCTTCCTCTCACCAATATAAACCTAAACAATAAATAAATAAATTTCTCAAACCTTACAAAATAGAAAGATAAAAAAAATCTAAACTAGACAAAAATAAATAGGTAAACCTTACAAATAAAAAAATCCAAACTAGACAAAAGTAAATCTAAATGAACCTTGCAAATACAAAAACAAATATAACTTAAAGTTATAGTAAAGATGTGCTAAAATTTCACATCACTTGGTAATGCAATTTTAGTCTTAGTGCTGTGCAATTATAAGTGACTGGGGGATAAAAAAAATTTAAGACAACTGAAAATTATCAAACCCAATACAACATCATCTATAGAATACACCAAGAAAGATTAACTACAAAGTATACAACAATCTTTCTACTTTAACACAATCCGATAGATTGAGATTGTACTGTAGAATCTTGAGTTGTTGTATTCCAATGGCTTTGTCAGTCCGTCTACAAGTTGATCCTGTGAAGACACAAATCTAATCTCCAAAGCCTTTTGCGCTACTCTTTCACGAACGAAGTGGAAATCAACTTCGATATGTTTTGTCCCAGCATGAAAATTTGAATTTGTCGACAAGTATGTCGTATAAAGATTATCACACCATAGAAAAAATGCCCTGGCTTGAAACATCCCAAGATCTCCATGAAGTGACTGAATCCAAACAATTTATGTTGTTGAATTAGCTAATGTCGTGTATTCAGACTCTGTACTTGATCTTGAAACTGTGGCTTGTTTCCTCGAACTCCATGATATGATATTTGATCAAAAGAAAATAAGAAAACCACTGGTAGATCATCTGTCATATGTGCATCAGCCCAATCTGCATCAGAAAATGCACTAACTAGTGTTGATGTGGATTTCTGGATTGACAAACCAACTCCTAATGTGTGCTTGAGATAACGTAGAATTCTTTTGACAGTTGTCCAATGTAGATTAGTGGGAGATTGCAAGAACTGACACACCTTATTAACTGAGTATGATATGTTTGGTCGAGTCAGTGTTAAGTATTGCAAAGAACCAACTATACTTATGTATTTTGTTGTCTCTGCTACGGAAAGAATCTCCCCTTCTATTTTTGACAGCTTTTCTGATGTCGACGTTGGCGAGGCAACAAGCTTACACTTCTCCATCCCAACTCGAGATAATAGTTATGAAGTATATTTGGTTTGTGACAAGACCACACTTGAACTGGACCGATTTATTTCAATGCCCAAAAAGCAATGAAGATCTCCTAGATCCTTCAAAGCAAATCCAACTTGCAATGCTTGTATCAATTCCTTCACTGCCTGATCTGGAGAACCTGTGACTATGATATCATCCACATATATTAGTATATATATGATTTTTCCTCCATGGCTATATATGAACAGTGAAGTATCGGCACGGGATGTTAGAAAACCTAGCTCTGGTAACTTAGAGCATAACCTTGAATAACATGCCCAAGGCGACTGCTTTAAACCATATAATGCCTTGTCAAGTTTGCACAAATAGGATGAGAATTGTGGATGCTCATACCCAGGTGGTTGTCTCATGAATACATCTTCTTCTAGAATGTCGTGAAAAACACATTCTGTACATATATACTGTCGCAAGCACCAATGACGAGAGATGGCAATAGACAATATGAGTATAATCGTAGTCGCCTTCACCACTAGACTGAATGTACCCTCATAGTCTATACCAAATCTTTGTTTAAATCCCTTTGCTACTAAGCGAGCCTTGTACCGATCAATGGAACCATCTGCCTTCCTTTTCAATTTTAAAACCCATTTGCAATCTATTGGAAATATGATCTAGAGGCAATCATAAAGATAATTATATTTCATTATGTTCATAACATTGGATAATATGTTATCGTGTTCCTAGAATAATATCAATAATATTTATTATCAAGTATGCAACTTGATTGTGAAACTCTATATTTTTGTGATGATTATTCTTAAATGTTCCCTAGTTGGAAACATATGAGAACACATATGAATATACTAGTATATGTATTGGTTGATGAATATGTTTCATAGGTCATGGATATGGAGATATCAAACAAATAATATTGACACATGTTAGAGAACATGGTGTTGGAAAAGACCCACCTTGAGACACTCTTGAGATTGTTATGATTCTATGTATCATTAGTTGGTCTCAAGCAATGATGATGTATAATCCTTAGACATGAGATCAGCATGGTTTCCTATATGTGTAGTAGCACTCTTAGGGGTTGCCAAACGCTACTCGTAACTGGGTAGTTATAAAGGTAGCTTTCGGGTATGCTATAAAATATGCGGAGGTATGTGACTGGTTGGATATGAGATTTGTCCCTCCTAACATAACAGGAGAGATGTCTCTGGGCCCCTCGTTGTGGTCGGATAAAGAAAGTGCATGGCCATGTTGGGTTACGGGTAAGGCTACGATAACACAAATAAATTTTTTTTACCGCGCAACCAAGGAACCACATCTAGAAATAGATCACGAGATTACCGCTAGACGCACCGACTCGTAGCGGAAGTAGAGTCGTCGTAGCGAGTTTATGCAGTCGTAGTCGTACTCACGACGCGTCTCCTCCTTCGTGTGGTCGTACTCGCCGCGCGTCTGCTCCTCCGAGTGGTCGTACTCACCACGCGACTTCTCCTCCGACTCCGGTGATCATCACGAGTCGCGCATCGTCCTAGTACTGATGCTTCGCAACAACACCTCCGAGGTATCCACACGTACGGGGCAGGATCACCACGCGCTGGAGTGCTAGCACCGGTAGCGTGGTTGAGAAGGCGTGGCTATTAGGGTTTCGGGAGTTCTTCCAAAGATCATCCTCACTCCTCACCCCATGCCACTGCCCCTCTTTATATAGTCATCCATGATGGGTCTCGACCTTGAGGCCCATTAGGAACTCGTGGCCTATACGAATTCGGATCACCATCCAAAACAGATCCTAACCCTTTAAGTGTGTGACCCTACAAGTTCATGTGTAATCGGTTATAACTCGGAAACTCCTTTCCGACCACCAGTCGTTAGCGGTACCTAGCAGCACATAATGATTCCCAAATACACATATAATAGCGGACGAACCTTGATGTAATATGATATATGACCAGGTCCTCATCACTTGCGATCAGTTCGTTTCTCCATAAGACCAGATCGTATTTGGTCCCGACCAGTTCGTAACTCCTTACGACCAGGTCCTTACCATTCTGTGATTACGTTCGATCGATCTACGACAAGATTGTATCTCCATACGACCAGTCCGTAACTGATCGAACTAAGCGACCTACTCATGCATTCTCCCTTTGTCTCACAATGTCTGGTTGAACTCCAAGTGAGATGTTGTGTCATCCATGGACTGTTCAATACTATCTCGATCGAGTGTCGGATAACTTCATATGGCCGACACTTCGACCACTAGTGGCATGGCAATGCACTTTTTTTATCCTATCACCACGAGGGGCCCAGAGACATCTCTCCTGTTATGTTAGGAGGGGCAAATCACATCTCGACCAGTCATATCCCTCCGCATATTTCATAGCATACCCAAAAACTACCTTTATAACTACCTAGTTAGAGTAGCGTTTGGCAACCCCTAAGAGTGCTATTACACATGTAGAGAACCATGCTGATATCAGATCTAAGGATTATACATCATCGTTACTTGAGACCAACTAATGACATAAAGATTCATAACAATCTCAATAGTGTCTCAATGATGGGTCTATCCAACCCCATGTTCTCGAACATGTGCTCACATTATTGATTCGATATCCCTATATCTATGACCGGTGAAATCAGGTCATCAATAAATACATGTGCTAGTCATAGAGTCACTGGTGTTCCGACCAGTGACCTCCGACCAGGGATACATTTAGAATGACATCATATAAGTTAAAGAGTTCCACCAACAAGTCACATACTTATTGATCTATAACAAATGATTCATTCAAGGAACACGATAACATATTATCAAAATCATGAACATAATGAAATATCATCATCTCTATGATTGCCTCTAGGGCATATTTCCAACAGGCCATGCCACTAGTGGACGAAGTGTCGACCACATGAAGTTATTCGACACTTGATCGAGAAAGTATTGAACAGTTCATGTATAATACAACATCTCACCTGGAGTTCACCTAGACATCGTGAGGCAAAGGGAGAATACACGAAAAAGTCTTTCAGTTCGATCAGATACAGACTAGTCGTATGGAGATCGAGCTGGTCGTAGGCTGGTCAAACATAGTCACTAAGTGGTCGAAACCTGGTCGTAAGGAGTTACGAATTGGTCGAGACCAAATATGAACTGGTCGTATAGCAGTTCGATCAGATACAGACTACTCGTATAGAGATACGAGCTGGTCGTTAGTGATATGGACCTGGTCATATATCATATTGCATTAAGGTTCGTTCGATATATTCTATGTGTGTTTGGGAGTCGTTATGTGCTGCTAGGTACCGCTAACGACTAGTGGTCGAAAAAGAGTTTCCGAGTCACAACTGATTACACATGGACCTATAGGGTCGCACACTTAAAGGGCTAGGATTTATTTTGGATGATGATCCAAATTCTTGTAGACCATGAGTTCCTAATGGGCCTCAAGTACGAGATCCATTATGGATGCCTATAAATAGAGGGGCGGTGGCAAGGGGTGTAATGATCTTTTGAAGAACTCCCAAAACCCTAATAGCCACGTCTTCCTCAACCACGCCGCCGGTGCTAGCACTCCAGCGCGTGGTGCCCCTGCCCCGTACGTGCGGATACCTTGGAGGTGTTGTTGTGAAGCATCAGCACTAGGAAGATCCGCAACTCGTGACGATCACAGGAGTAGGAGGAGAAGACGCGCGGCGAGTGCGACCACTCGGAGGAGAAGACGTGCGGCGAATACGACTACTCGGAGGAGAAGATGTGCGGCGAGTACGACTACGACCGCATCAACTCGCTACATCGACTCTACTTCCACTACGGTTCGGCACGTCTAGTGGTAATCTCGTGATCTATTATTAGCGGAGGTTCCTTGGTTGCACGGTAAAATTTTATTTTGGGCTATCGTAGCATTCTCGCGATCCTTCACAATCAATAATGTTTCGGTCTCGATCGAGAGGACCAAGGTGCCACGTCTTGTTCTTTAACAATGTCGTAAACTTCTGGTCCATTGCACCCTTCCAACAGGGTTCCTTCAAAGCTTTAACATGTGACGTTGGTTCCGTAGTACTCAGATTCACATGTCGTCTCCTGGTCACACCGTAACGGATGGTGTCGTCATTGAAAACCTTCGGTTGTTGCACACCATCCTTCATACGGGTTCACATGAGATGTCCAAACAGTGTCGGCGCAGGTACAAGGACAACAACATCGCTGTTGTTGGGTGTGTTGTCGCTGGATGATGTTGGTGAGGAAAGACAACTGTCCTGATTGTCTTGCAAATTGTTATGAACATCTTGCAAAACTGGATCAGTATGCTAAACATGATTGCCAAGTATATGCCAAGCTATATGATCACCCCCATCATCCACAACGTTCAAGACTGGAAAAGAGGAAGGATTGGGCAATGGTGGAAGAAGTACTTGGTCAAGATCAGACTGGTTTTGAGAAGGCTGAGACATCTCGGAAAAAGGAAAAATATGCTCATCAAAGATGACATCTCGAGAGATATATACTCTACTGATAGGAGGATAGAGACACTTATACCTTTATGAAGACTGTTATACCCAAGGAACAAGCAACGCTTAGACTGAAATTGAAGCTTTCAGTCATTATATGGGCAAAGACACGGCCAACAAGCATAGCCAAAGTTTTTCAAGAATGTGTAGTCTGGTTTTGTACCAAGTAGGTGTTCTAAAGGTGTGGATGATTGAATTACTTTGCTAGGAAGTCTATTGATGAGAAAACACGCGGTTTGGAACGCATCATCCCAAAATCGTACGAGCATTGTAGCTTGGGCTAGCAAAGATAATCCAACCTAAACTATGTGTCTATGTTTTCTTTCATCTAGGTAGTCTTGCTAATGCGTGTGGGGACATGATACTTGGTGAGAAATGCCAACATGCTGAAAAAATGAATGCAATTTTTGGTACTCCCCTCCCCAATCGATTTGGACATAAACAAGTTTCTTATTGAGCAATCTCTCGACGTGATTTTGAAACTAAATAAAAACTTTCTCAACCTCATATGTTTTTTGAGAAGATATAACCAAGTGAACTTACTAAAATCATCTATAAAACTCGCATAGTACTTATAACCATCAGCTGAGATGCGTGTAAGCCCCCAGACATTAGAGAAGACAAGAGTGCTACATGACCATCAGCTGAGATGCGTGTAAGCCCCCAGACATCAGAGAAGACATAGTACTTATAACCATTGATAAGAGTGATCGAACTGATGATAGCACTTGAGTGTTACATGACTTGTCTTCCCGCAAACTTGGCATGCTAGACTATTCCCTGCAGGCATGTCGTTTCCATTGGTGTTATTGTTGGAGACTTGCTGGTTTTGGTTTTCGTTGTAGTGTTGACCCTGACCGCAACGACCACCACGGCCACGGCCACGATAACCGTTCCCACGCGATGCTGCATTAGCCGACGGGCTCCCGATATGATATCCTACGTTGTTATGTTCCTGTCGTAGTTCATAATCCAGCATACATGTGCATATAGATTGCTGAGTCCGGTGAGGCCAGTCCATGTGGAGAGCGAAGCAACAAGGGGATCATAGTCGGCGTAGAGTCCACAGAGCATGTAGATGACGATCTCTTCCTCCAAAGGACGCCCAGCAATAGCAAGGGCATCAGCAAGGCCTTTCACCTTGTTGAAGTAGTCGACGATGTAAAGATCCTTCTTCTACATAGTAGTGAGTTGTCGTTTGATCTGGATCATCTGCACTCTAGATTGTGACACAAACATGCGCTCGAGCGCCATCCGGACTTCTACAGCCGATCCCAGACAGAGAACCTAGGATAAAACTTTTGGTGATTGGGAGGAGAGGAGTGTACCGAGAACCGTCTGGTCTTGTTGCAACCAGATGTTGTAATTAGGGTTCGGCACTTGGGATGCGCCTGCATCTGTAGTTTGGGTAATCATCATTGCCAGAGCTCTCCATGATCCATCTACAAAGCCCAACAATTGTTGACCTCGAAGAAACAGAAGTAGCTGCGCCTTCCAGAGGAGATAGTTATCTTGCGCCAATTTGACGTTGACAAGATGCCTGAAAGATGCTGACGATGGAAACATCACAGCGGTCATAGTTGTGCTGGTCGGAGATGCGCCGGCTTCCGAGCTTGAGGAAGAAAAGCTTGACAATGTCATGGTAGAAGAGGTGGCTTTGATACCATGTGAAAATATACGAGGAATTTCGCACTGTATAAAGATGCAATGCTCTAGTTTATATACACAAGTGTCCAAGTTGAATACAAAGTCGAGTCTACGTCGGACGGACGGTGAATAGTCGGTCGGATGGTGAACAGTCCGACCGAGACTCTTGCTATTAGCTAACCTCAACATCATCTAGAGAATACGGCAGGAAAGATTAACTACAAAGTATACAACAATCTTTCTACTTTAACAGCAGCTGCTAGCCTAACAGTAGCGTGTGATGTGAAACTGGTACTTGTTCTTGTCTTCTGCGCACTGCAGGCGAAGCTTCCATGCACGCGCTGCAAGTAACAGTAGTTGCCCTTGCGCCTGTCGCCTTCACGAGCGCTATCACTGATGCGGATTCCGTCTTTTCATTTCACCTGCTCCTCCATATTAATGTCCGTACTTTCTCCCTGCCTTCCTCGTAGCTGGTGGCCAGCAAATTTTCATCTTGCCTTGCTTGATCATCCACTGCCCACCTTCAATCAGAGGAAAAACAGGTACACCACAACGTACACGTCCACTGCTTGAAATTAGCATTGCCATGCATGTCCCTTCACACATATGTAGATTGCAGTGTCTGCATCGAGAGAGTTTATTTCTGAGTTCCCAACCTCTTCCATGTACACCGTAGTAGCCTGTATCTTCAGATCTAAGAACGTTTCGAGCTTCTACTGACACACCGTTTGGCTGTGCAAATGCGTAGTCTAGCGAGATTTTTTTTCCCCCTTGACCAAGAACGGGTCAATCGTAAACTAATTATAACGCGAGACTGCGATGCAAATTAAAGAGAGGCATCAACCCAGATCCATGACAACCTGCAAACAATTCTTTATCACGAATGATCGATCGTCGGCCGATGGATCGATCGATACGGCTCTTGTTCAACTCGTCCATCAATTTCTTAATCCCATCGCGAAATGCGGAGCAAGAAACGGTCTACGTACGAATTGGTTGGCACCGGCAGCATGCTTCCATTCGCCGCTGCATTTGATTATTCGCGCCACGTGACATCATTAATCCGGCTAACACTAGTACTTAACACGAAGAGCAGTATACATATATCTGTCTAATCGAAGAGGATTAGAGAACACGAACCACGAGACGTGGCACGTTGGTATTGCCCGAAACCAAGGGGGCCTTTGCTTAATCTGAGTGAAAAGAGACGCAGTATAGAAATTTTTTTTATTAATTAACTTTCTTTTTTTTAAGTTAACCCCTGCGAACTTTATTTCCTATTCTGCCCTATTTGATCACGCCACGACCTGTGACGTGACAAAACAACACTGTCACACCCGCCCGTATCTGGACAAAATCTTATCACGCTACCACCCGTAGCGTGACAGTGTTGTTTGGTCACGACATCACTAGTGGCGTGGCAAAAAATGCTATTTTAGCAGACTTATTTTATAGCGTGACAATGTTATTTTGTCACACCACGGGTGATGGTATGACGAAAAGGGTCAGAATTGGAAATAAAGTTTGTATAGAGTTAACTTTAAAATAAAATTAAAAAAGAGTTAATTAATTAAAAAAAAGTTCCGCAGTATACGAGCCAGATCAATGGGCCCCGCGTGATGCGAGAAGATAAGGTGGGCAGGCGGGTCTCCGACTACTAGAGGTGGATATCATCCGGGTACTGGTCTTACTGAGTTTTTCTTTTCTTTTTGAAATTGGTATAATTTGATTTAATATTTTTTTATTTATAGTTTGAAAGTATTTTTAGAATTGAGCTAACGAGCTAAGCCAAAGTAAAATACATTTTTATTCAAAATTAATTTATTTCAATGTTTAATTAATTAACTAGTATAATTAAAACAGTTTTGAATCGAGTCAGCAAGCCTCGCTAACAACCATTTTTTCACACCCCTGCCGACTACTGCCCGGTCGAAAGGTTAATTAGACTACTATTTGGCGTCCGATTAATGATCAAGGGTTTGGTTTCATAGTGTCGTGGCCACCGTAGGTTAATTAATCCCTTTATTATACAAGGCTTAGCTAGCTGCTGGAGTTGCGCTGCATGCCCTCAAACTCATGTGCTTAGCCAGCTAAACAGGCAATTAGTGTCCTTTTTTAATTTACATCATGCAGTAGGATCGATATAACTAAACATGTACTACTAGAAGCTGATTGACAAAAATAACACTAGTGCTATGCTAAAAAAATCACGAAAGATGACCTACCACGAACTGAGGGTGCAGTAGATGACATGAGCTGATCACCTTTAGTGTGCCCCATTCGCGACAGGTCACCTGTCGCGCCCCCAGTCCGCGTCAGGTTGCCTACCCCTGCGCGCCCAGCATGTGGCCTACCGCATCCCCGGGTGCGGTAGGCCACCTTCTGTGATTTTTTTAGCGTGGTATCGGTATTATTTTTGTCAATTCGTTCGTGATGACTGTTTTTGCTATTTCATCGTGAAACAGTGCTATGTTAGCTAAAAACTCGATAATTAAGTACTTGCTCTGTCATGAAATTTAGGGTAGATTGTCTTACAACGCTTGCAGTTAAAAGTTCTTAGTTTTCAGTCTTTCGACCATCGATATGTAAAGAACGTATCTAGATAAGTTTTTTTTTTGGCGATTTATATATAGTAGCATGATGGTAAAAGTTTACGTTCGAAGTATATATAGTACTTTGCATATTATGTCAATTTTCAAAATGATATACATTTTAGCGATGAATTGCTATGTTTACTGAAGAAGGGAGTACGCATTATTGTAGATTCAAGGTCGAGAATTTCTATTATCCATATCACAGATGAAACAAAAGGACACTTACTTTGTATTTGTTGCAGAATGCTCCTTGCTAAATAGTACTGATTTCATTTGTAAGTTCCATACACCGCCAAAAGAGCATTATTGGTCAGGAGGGAGGCTTGAGAAACAGGCCAAGCGTTCTAGACACACCAGCATCTACCATTGAACTTCCTCCTCTCGTCTGGACAAAAGGAATAGTCTTGGAGCACATCGTAATCACATCACACATCAGTGATGCCGAGATTGGTGCACGGAGGGGCGGAAAAGCCAGCTCGCACTACATACCGGGACCACTTTTTAGCAGCCTGTCTCAAAATACTCTTGCATCTTTTGTGTTCTTGCTGCACTCAATTAATCACACTGGCAAAGTAGCATTACAATATCCATGCCAAAATGAATACATAAGCTTTTGTGTCAGACAGAGATATGAAAATTAGAGTCGTGTAAAGATACCATGGGCTAGCTACTGACAGTACAGTGTAGTATAAGATCGAATTAATTAACAAGCACTACTAAATTAATATTAGTATATATTTTCTAGTGAGCCACATGGATCATTAATTGATGGATGAACCTTGCTAGCTTTGCAGGGAGGAGGAGCCTGTCCAACTTGGCTGTACTGATCTCAGGAAGCCGGCTTTCTTTTCGCTCCACATGGAGTAAATTGCCGTAGTTCAGATGAGTGGCCTGGAGCCATGTGAGGGATGTCGCCTTGTTCTTACAAGTACGTACGTGCATGCGATAGTCTAATATAGGCGCACACTCGCAAACGTACATGCACAGGATCTAGACTATGGGGAAAGCAAACTTTGCAATATTATTCTACAGCAGGTTTCTAATGATTTGAGAGGGGGAAAGTATTGATCAGAGCATTCACAACGTATGCATGTACAGACGGCACTGATCGACATATCGAGTAGGCTGAAAATGGAACCTCTGCGTTACATGTCAAAATACACAGGCAAGGGTGCAAGTTGAGCGGGTAATTCCCAACCGACCGAAAGCTTGTAGAATAAATTCGAAAGAGATAAATGGTTATCCGGCACTATCTGTGTTCGACTCCGAGGAAAAAATGTGGAATAAGATATAGGATGAGCAATATTCGTCCGTATGTATCTGTATATCAGGTGATATAAAGAAAATATGTTTTGATTTCACTTAGAAACATGACAGCATATAGGTGTGTTGCTGCATCTCAGTAGGCAGTGGATATTTAGTATTTTTCCTTCAACATCTCAACGATTAGTCTTCCCGTGTTCGCTTTGATTGCACCCTTACTGTCTAATGTCTTGTAGGGGAGCAAAAGAAGCGGATAATATCCATCTGACCGACCGACCGACCGAAGTCTCGCAGGGCGAATACGGGATGGGGAAATAGATATACAACACTATCCGTGTCCAACTCCGACTCCGAAAAAAATTACAGAATATAATACCGGATAAATATATCCGACCGTATCCGCTCTTATTGCAATTTATACACAAAGTGCTACAGTATGTGTGATCTACGGGCATATCTTGATGGTCCAATTAAAATCCGATGCAACAACATGGTCTGCTATCTAAGAATGAAAACCCTACTTAACTAAAGTATAATAAAGATACATATATGATCACGGGCTGAGTGGCAGTAAAGTACGTATACGAAAGATGTGTGTGTACACGGGGAGGCAAAGCATGGGCATGATTGGCTGGTTTGGTTAGGGAGGAGGTCGCAATCGCAGCCTCCACTAGATTAATCACACCCCGGCCCCCAAAAGTCACTCTCCTACCTCCCGCCCTCCTCTCTCCTCCTACACGCAATACAATGAGAGAGAGAGAGAGAGACTATACAAAACAGCGATGATGCGGTAGTGTTACACAAAACGTCAAACAAAACAACGCTAGCTCTGCGTACACATTCACATATGCCGGTATAGTATAGTACGTACAATGCTAGCTACGCCCCAATGGTATCGTCGTCCGCATAAAGAAAGCGTCCACTAGCACATACACACGCATATACAAACACGCACGCACATAGCGAGAGAGAGAGAGAGAGAGAGAGAGAGAGAGAGAGCGAGAGCGAGAGGGGGAGGTCATTGAAAGCTGCGTCCATCCGTCCCTGTTTGTTCGCCACCATTTCCATCCCCCCACCATTCAATTCGCTCCAATACTTCTCTCTTCCTTTCCCTCTCTCCTGTTTCCCCTCATCCACCTACACATACGCATGCTCTTGTTGTAGCTAGTGATCATCATCAAGGCCACAAAGAGGAGCGAAAATATATATATGCTTTGGGAAAGTGTGAGTTAGTTTTGCTTTGAGCTTTTTATCCAGAGCTGGGGGGGTTAAGGTAGCTAGCTCCCTGTACACCGGGCGTGAATACCTAGGCGGCGGCCGGGGGTGATCGATCGATCGATGTCGGCCGAGGACGGGTACTGCAGCACCGGCACGGAGTCGCCGCGGGCAGACTCCGTCGATGAGCAGACGGCCGCGGAGTCGCCTCGCGGAGGGCAGAAGCGCGACCTCCCCTCGCCGTCGTCCCCGCTGCCACCAGCCAAGCGCAGGTACATACACATATGTGTCCATGCAAGCAGTATTTGCACTTGTACACCTGAAGCCCTAGCTAGTTCGCAAGGTGTTAGTTAAGCACAGTCGCGCAGAGGATTAATTAAGTATGTTCGTGTGTGTGTGCGTTTTTGTGTGAGCAGCCGGAGATCGGTGGAGAAGCGGGTGGTGTCGGTGCCGATCGCCGAGTGCGGCGACCGGCCGAAGGGGGCGGGGGAGGGGCCGCCGCCGTCGGACTCGTGGGCGTGGCGCAAGTACGGCCAGAAGCCCATCAAGGGCTCCCCCTACCCGCGGTAAGTGCTAATTAATTACCATGCTAATTGCTATCGATTAAATCAGTTAAGTAATCTCGTTTAATTTCTGTTATACTGTCGTGTGTTCAGGGGGTACTACCGGTGCAGCAGCTCCAAGGGGTGCCCGGCGAGGAAGCAGGTGGAGCGCAGCCGGGCCGACCCCACCGTGCTGCTCGTCACCTACTCCTTCGACCACAACCACCCGTGGCCGATGCCCAAGAGCAGCTGCCACCCGAACAAGTCGTCTCCGCGGCCGCCGGCGACGAAGCCTGAGCCGGCGGTTGACGGTCAGCCCGAGTTAGCCGAGCATGAGACGGAGCCCGAAGTGCCGGAAGGCCCGGAACAGGAGAAGGAGCAGAAGCTTGTTGTCGAGCTGGCGGTGATCACGACTGTGGCGCCGGCGCTGGTGGCCGAGGAAGAGGAAAGCTTCGACTTCGGCTGGTTCGACCAGTACCCGGCATGGCACCGGTCGGCGCTGTACGCGCCGGCGTTCGACGCGACCCCGCTGCTGCCGCCGGAGGAGTGGGAGCGCGAGCTGCAGGGGGAGGACGCGCTGTTCGCGGGGCTAGGCGAGCTCCCGGAGTGCGCCGTCGTGTTCGGTCGCCGGCGCAAGCTGGCCCTGGCGGCCACCGCGCCGTGTTCGTGATCGTCTTTTCTCTTTTCCCCTTTTCTTTTTACGGGTTTCAGTTCTACTCGGAGTAATTTGGAGGTAGTACATAGCTTGGATCAATGGGAGTTTCGCTGTTCAAGAGTGGCTCTTTATTTTACTCTCTTCATTGTGTCGCGTTCGCGCATCCAAGGTTGTGCCATTTCGGAAGTGGTTTGAGATGTGACGATTCCAGCAAAAAGCAGCGAAAGGGTGGGCATTTTCAGGCGTTTTCCTCGCCATCTGTGACGGATAGACACCTACATCGGGTCGCGCCGAGTTAGGTTGCATCGCACGGCCGCGGCGTGCCCTCCGCCTACAACTACAACAAGTAGGCCTCGTCCGATGCGGAAGTTAACGGTAAGCCGTGTCAAACTGGCAAGTGGCGACGCACCGGCGTGCGTTTTCGGCGTGGTGGTTGGGGGGGAACGCACGAGGCCACATGCCGTGCCGTGCGATGCGGATGCAACGGATCCACCCGCGGGACGCGGGACGCACCACCCCTGCCGGCCACGGCCGGCTGCCGATTTGTTTGGCGTCACGCGCGCGGAGCAAAAACCACGGCGTGGGAAATTTGCCGGCCGGGGCGCATCATGCTACGCTGCCTTGAGTGCGATGTCGCGAATCCAGTCTCTATCGCTGTAGCGTATTCGTGCAGTGTCGTCCCTGCGTGATATTTTGGGAGAAAAATTTACAACCAGACAAACACATTATTGGCTCTGGCGTGAAAAGAACTCGCCGATCGATTGACTCAAGGAGCGGTGCAATCGGAGTGGGTATATGCATATTTCTCCATTCTATATTTGTCACGTAACTCTTCTGTTGGACGAAAATTATCTACTTTTTTTTTTGCATCTCTACACAGGCATTAGACAGTAGAATTACAATAAAACCAAACATAGAAAGACTAATCGTCGAGATGCACTCAGTATTGTCAGCCAGCTTAGATATAACAATCTATCTATATGTTATCAGGTTCCTAAATGAAGTTACAGTAGACTTTCTTATACCACCTGACATACGTGCAGATATCACCTACGTATCATAATTCTTTTTATAATATAGATAACAGTTGAATATCTATTTATCTCTTTCATGTTTGCCCCACGAGCCTTCTATCGGTCCGGAATTACTCTGTTGGACCCCTAGATCCAGGTGTGTGGAGCTGAAAGGAGTTCTGGGTATCACGTAGGAAAAGCAAATTCATGTCGAGATTCATGTCGAGTTCTGGGTATCACGTAGGAAAAGCAAATTCTTGGAGTTGCATTCGGGCCGAAGCATGGATAATTAATTTCTGCCGACTATAAAATACAAGAACCGATGCTAGATTCGTGTTCTCGTCTACTAGACTACTACTCCATAGGATGATTAACTATGTTATATCAGGAGTTAGGACGCACGTATATAGGCATCTCTTAACTACTCTGCATCACACCCTTCTTGCAGGAGAGATTCTCCCACTCATTTGTTTAAAAGAAAACCTTGAACTAATTATTTCTCCACCACATGCAAGGAATCCAAGTTCCATCACATTTATCATTTAATCTATTAAACCATTATATGTTGGGATCAGCTCCTAAATGTTGTGTCAGCATCCTAAGATCAAGATGTATTGATGTTTAGAAGAAAAAAAAAACTTAAATAACAGTGAGGTTTATACTAGTGTTTTTACCTCCCGCGAACACATCAATTTGTTATCTTAGATGCTAAGAGAGAGATAAGCTATAGTGTAAGACAAAAGAAGATATTAATCAATAAGAATTTCCGATATAAATACCTAAGCGAGGGGATAGGACTAACAGCTAGCAAACGTAGAGAAATGACACATCCAGCCAAGTTTGCAAACAATAGATCAAACATATGACGTTACTACCCTGTTTGGAGTCATTATCCATCGTTAAAGATTTCATTATCCTGCCACCTAAGACTAAGAGCAGAGGAATAAAATCGGCAAGATAAGACACATCTGTTGTTCTCACCCCGGAGCTCTCCCACCCCCCAAAAATACTGAGCAGGTGAGCTTGTATAGCATACGATTCATGTAGGAAATTGAGCAATTCAACAGAAACAACGTGCTACATGAATTTCAGTAAGATGACAGGATGCGGGAAAATATCGAAGCATAAACAATGAAATGAGATATTACTGAGATCCCACTGTAAGCAAATTGCTTGTAGAAATATCGAATATCATAATCAATCTGACAAATAGGCAATCTTGAGTCAACAGTTTCAGGTGATGGTTTAAGTGAAAGCTGAATCAATCTAACCCTCAATATCATCACAGCAAAAAGAGAATGAATAAATCTTTGCAGTAGAAGCAGCACACACCACCTAGTTGAAAATTCAACAAAAAAAATGCATCTATACCCTAATTTGAGCAACATCCAACTCTCTTTAGTGCAGACACGTCGTCTTTCACATTTATTTTCTCCCCTATGCTTGGGGCAGCTGAGCCATCCTCTCCTGTCTCTACCGTCTTCCTGCTCACAATTTGGTATATCTGAGTCAAAACTTCTGCAAAAGCATTGTTCACATTTGTCGCGTCTAATGCCGATGTTTCCATGAAGTACAGTGACTCAGCCTCAGCATATTCCTTTCCATCTTCAGTTGAAACAGCCACCAAGTGGCGGAGATCAGATTTGTTGCCAATTAGCATGACAACAATGCTAGGATCAGTGTGATCTCTCAGCTCTCTTAGCCAACGCTCCACATTATCGAACGTAGCACGACGAGTAACATCATAGACAAGCAACGCGCCTACTGCTCCTCTATAATAGGCACTTGTTATAGCACGGTATCTGACAAGAGAAGAAAAATATCAGGCAATCACATACTTGAGCACAAAATGGACGCAACAATGGTAAAGTGCAGCTAGTGACCAAGTGTCGATTCCACCATCAGATATGCTGGACATGGTCTACAAACAGAGATCATGTACGGGACTGAAAATGAATGATGTGAAAATCAATGACTGTATAACTGCAGACCTCAGAAGGAAGGAACAGCATGATTCCTTAGCTAGGTAAAATTGCTGCCAGGGTGGTATTTCAATGCGATATGACAGACGCATTGCATGCCAAGAACGGAACTTCTGTACGTGATAAAACTACAGAACAATTGAATTTATGCGGCAACTGTGAGCTGCACCACAGATAAGGCCAAGGGGCAGGGGATAGGCCATCTTTTCCTCTCCACTAAGACCAGATCAAAAAGAGCATCATGATGCCACTATGCAAGACACCAAATCGCACAAGTGGGCAACAGTTGATCGGCAGTCTTAAGCAAACAACCCCCGACTTCACAGTCAGCATCCTCAGGTAGATGTCCTAGAAGCAAGGTTGCTTTGGTAAAGGCATGTGGGGACTGGGGACTATGAAGGCAAAGGTAAGGGTGAACAAATGTGTGCAAATTTGTGTCTATCACCAAGTGATTGCCAAGGTGTCTCTAGGAATAGGGGAAAGGGGATATTGAACTTAGAAGTACTAATGAACCAAACAGGCAAAAATAAAATGGCACCAGTATACCAAAAGTTAGACATCATACCTAAAAGGGAAGCAAATTTTCGTGAAAACCGTAACTAATCTGTGAATTTTGTTGTTAAAATTACAAAAACCACAACTCTCTCCACCCTAGCCAATTTTGTGTTTTGGGTTGTATGATTGTCTCCCATACATATGTAGACGTCAAATTTCCAAGTTACAACTGTGTGAGTCATTCTCTTCATGCGCAACAAAAGTTTGTTCAGACCTGTTTCTTATAGAGCACTTTTATTCTCACAAGGGAATCACAGTATTATCATAGTTGTGGGAAGATGAATATACTGCAATGGATGATTGTATTGAGACTTGAGGGCGGTTTATATAGAATACAAGGCTTGGAGGGCAAGAATCCTTTCCTAGAGATAAGGCAGGTATCACGGGATTACAAATCCTAAACTACCAAATATAGAGATATGCCAATATACTCTAACATCCCACCGCAGTCGTAGCGGTAGCGTCGCGGACAGTCAGACTAGAGAGGAAGCCGAAGGTGGGGAACCTTCGGACTAACATCCCCCCGCAATCACAGCAGGAGCGTTGGGGACTACTGTGGCGTCGCGGACACGGTGACTGTAGAGGGAACCGACGAGTTTGATCAAGATAATGATAGCCCGTTGTTGCCGAGGTAGCCGAGAGCGAGGTAACCATGGTCGTAACCGTGGAGGAGGGAGCCATGTCTAGGTAGCTGGTGTCGAGGTCATCGCTGTGGTCGGGGTAGTGGAGTTGATGCAGAGGAGGTCGTGACCGAGGTCAGTGAAGAGGTCGCCGATGTCGTCCGACCGTGGTCGAAGATGAAGAGGAGGGGGGGTTCGGGTAGGAGGAGGTGGATCCGTGTGGCGGCACCGAGAAGGCGGGCCAAGCTAGAGCGTGGCGCCGGCCGGGGAGCCCGGATCTAGGGCCGTGGAGACGAGCGGCGTAGAGAGCCGACCCTAGATCCGGGCGAAGAGAAGCTCGTCGACGCAACCGACGAGAAGGAGGCCATATCCGGGCGAGGCACCGCCGGATCCGGCGCGGAGGAGGCTGGATCCGGGAGCAGCGGCACCGGAGAAGGACCTAATCAGCGTTGACGAAGACGGTAGTGTCGACGATGGCAATGGTGACCACGAGGCAGCGACACTGCAACCCGAAGGGGTGATGCAGCGGCGGCCCGTGCATGTCGATGGCATGACCACAAGTGCGGGATCCCGGTGGTGCGACGGCTCGTACTCGCGGACGACGGTCCAGCAATGATGATTCAGTGTGATGACGATGGTAGACGGGGCGCTCGGAAAGCCGTGGAGGGAGGGCCGTGTCGACGAGCGTGCCTCATCACGCCACAACATCATCGGAGGAGAGGAGGCGCCGGAGAGGTCGAAGCCGAGGCGGTGAAGTCCGGAGCCGAGGAACGTCAACGGGTCGGCAGGGCGATGCAAACCGATCTATGATTGGAAAAAAAAAGAGAATACCCGATCTGAAGATGACCGGAGAAAACTCTGATTGGCAGCTGATCGGATGATTGGCGACATGACTTAAACTACGGGTTGCGCAGCCCCCGGGAGAGAACATGAAGATGAGATCATCTCCCAGGGGCGGCGCGGCGGAAGCTATGGAGGCGGCGGCTCAGGAGCGGCACCGCTCTGATACCATGTGGGAAGATGAATATACTGCAATTGATGATTGTATTGAGACTTGAGGGCGGTTTATATAGAGTACAAGGCTTGGAGGGCAAGAAGCCTTTCCTAGAGATAAGCCAGGTATCACGGGATTACAAATCATAAACTACCAAATATAGAGATATGCCAATATACTCTAACAATAGTATCCCATCCATGATGCAAGAATTCCTTAATGAACCACAGACTCAAGTATCTAGTACGTACAACATAGCTACAACCTATGTCCAACCAAGACTATTATCATCTCAATTTATACTGCTCCTCTTAAGTGATCCCAATGAACTGCAGTTACTTGCAAGACAGCTAGCTGATCAAAGTCATTCGCATAGTACTGCGGACCACACAAGCTGGGAACCAAACTATGCTGTAAAAAGCGTAATTATGCACCCCACATGATGCAGAAATGTAGTGATCACAATGGCACTTTCTAGTCTGGGGCCGCACTAATTAAGTCTTCTAACACCTGCGAAACACCTGTCCCCCCAATTAACACTGCACTAAACTAGTACCTTTCGACACATCTTTCCATTGATTTACCTGTAAATTTGAAATGAAATGACACCATAACCACTAGAACACAGCCATGCTTTCCACTTATTCACTTACAAACCATTAAACCCGTCGATGTAAGACAAGGACTTCAGAACAGCCCAGAATCACATGTCGGCGCCCAATCTATCCTCCATGAGGAACAAAGTAAATCCGAGATGTCAATTGGAATTCGAAGCACCAGTAACACTCCGTTTGCTATTCCGCATTGGTTCACTTTAAACAAATTGGTGCACCAATTTCCAATGTCAAAACTTGCAGCAACAACAATTGTGGCAATCGCTAAATACCAGCATCACCCCACTAGTTTGATCAAGCAAATCAACAATGCCGACAACAAAAAAAGTCACTTTTTTTACGCAGAACCAAGCAATAACGTACTAACGCACAAGAATCTGCAATAACATTATCGCCAAGGCCGCATTCTAATTTCCAAGAAAAGACCACGAAGCAAATCTATAGCCCAAGTACAACCCATTTGTGCACCAACGGGAAACCAAGGTAGAAACGGGCAAGCACCTTTCCTGGCCGGCGGTGTCCCAAATCTGGGCCTTGACGACCTTGCCGTCGACCTGGAGGCTGCGGGTGGCGAACTCGACCCCGATGGTGGACTTGGATTCGAGGCAGAATTCGTTCTTGGTGAACCGCGACAGCAGGTTGGACTTTCCCACGCCGGAGTCGCCGATGAGCACCAACTTGAACAGGTAGTCGTAGTCGTCCTCCGCCCTGTACCCGCCGCCCCCGCCCGCCGCCATTTTCCTTCTGGCCCTTCCTCCCCGAACTACTAGTGGCGTTGGGATTTGGATCTCGCGGGGTTCGGCTATAGCGTCGCTGTGGAGGACGGAGCAGTAGGGGAGGAGCACTGACAGTTGAGCTGAGCTTGCTCGGTTCTGTTGCGGGGATTTGATTTGCAAGGTAGAGAGAGTTGAGAGCGGTGGGGTTTTACTGCACTCCTGAAATGTGAACATTGATTTGTTGCTCTTATTGTGCAGATAGACTCCTGCAGTTTTGTGATTTAGCAAACATTCTACCTTAAGGTATGTTGTTGGTTCAATCGGTATCATGTGCTCTACGGGCGGTAACGGCAAAGGGCTACAATGGAATACCAGCACAAAATGCAAAAAAAAAAACAGTATGTTTATTGTAGCAATTAACACTAGGCATAAATTTTATAATCACATCACTTAAAAACATGCAAGGCATAAGATTAATCTCATTATTCGTCTACATAGCTTGTTACCGTCCACTGTGTGATGTATCTGGTGCTTATTATTTTCTGAAGGGTCTTTCTGACGATTTTTTTTCTCTAAATTTTTGTGCACTACCGTCCCCCTCTAGTTACTTCCAATATTCGTTCTAAAAAAAGTTACTTCCAAGATTCATGTAACAAAGCCACCTTAAATCTTTTTTATAACTAGAATTGGCTAACCTTTAGTACTTAGCGACCAGTTACTTCCAAGATTCGTTCTAAAATGAAGAACAAGCCCGACGGCTCTTCATCGCTTCCTCGCCACGAGCCAAGGCGTTGCAACGGCGGCGGCGGTGGCGATCGCGACAACAACAAAAACCGCAACCACCGCGGCGGCGTAATAACCGCGAAGCGCGACAGGCGGCACCCGGTGGCAACAACCCATCTAACTCCGTGGCGGCAAGAACGCCGATTCGGCACAAAGGGCATGTCAAGCGGCTCCGGTGCCCACTGGTCTTCTGTGGGCGGCTTCCGTCCTTCGGAATCCATGGGCCGAAGCGGTCCAAGTCAACACTCCGCCCACTCCGCCATTCTCTTCGGTCCGCGGCCTAATCGGCGCGAAACCATGCCCGCGCCTCTCTCGCTCTTCATGCAGCTGATGATTCGCGCCCCACGGCTCACCATGGCGCGCCCTATGCAGCCCATCCTGCAGCACCTGGTGGAGGCCCGTTCGGGGGCGCTTTCCAGCAGGCCAACGGACAGCAGTAGCGGGCCTGACATCCCATATCAGTCTTTGGCGGTGGGACCAGCGGCACTATTGAACTCGTTCAACACTATGTCCCTCCCCGCCTCCTTCCGGGGAGTGGTACATGGACTTTGGCGCCACATCTCATATGACTTCGGATGCCGGTAACATCTCAGTTTCCCACCCTCCTCCCCCTCTCACTCTACTATCATAGTGGGTAACGGATCATCTCTTTCCGTTACCTCCGTCAGATCTACTGCCCTTTCCGCTCCTCATGGTCAATTTTCTCTTCGGAATGTTCTTGTCACTCCACATATTATTAAAACTTAATTTACATTAGACAATTTACCATTGACAACAAGCTGCTCCGTTGAGTTTGATCCATATGGTCTTTCACAAGGATCTTCGCACTTTCGGGCGTGATTGCCAGTGCAATAGTTCCGCTACTGTATCCATTCTTTGCCATGTCCACCCACGCCGTGAGCTCTAAATCATATTGCACCTTCTACACTTTGGCATCGTCGTCTCGGTCACATTGGCACCGGGCCCTCTGCAAACTAGCGATGCTTGGCTATTTCATATACTAATGAGGCTACCGAGTCTATTTGTCATGCTTGTCAACTTGGTCGTCACATTCGTTTACCTTTTGCCACTTCTAGCTCCCGTGCTATTTCAAATTTTGATTTAATTCATTGTGACCTTTGGACATCTCCTGTTGCTAGTATCTCTGGCTACAAATATTATCTCATTATTTTAGACGATTGCTCGCACTATTCGTGGACCTTTCCACTGCGTCTTAAGTCGGACACCTTCTCCACCTTGTCGCATTTCTTTGCCTATGTCCGCACGCAGTTCGGCCTCACCATCAAACGCGTCCAATGTGACAATGGTCGCGAGTTTGACAACTCCTCCGCCCGTCACTTCTTTCTTACTCATGGCGTTGCACTCCGCATGCCATGCCCACACACTTCTCAACAAAATGGCAAGGCGAACGCATCATTCGTTCCACCAACAACATCATGCGCTCCTCATGTTCCAAGCTAGAATCCCAAAGATCATATTGGGTTGAAGCTCTCCACACCGTTACTTCCAAGATTCATGTAACAAAGCCACCTTAAATCTTTTTTATAACTAGAATTGGCTAACCTTGAGTACAACGGCCAGTTGGCGACCAACGGAAGAGATGACTATGCTTGAGTCGTACCCATGATTGAAAGAAATGACAAGCCATAGCAATGTAAAGGAAGCCACCATTCCGCGAAATCCCGTTTCATGCAGTTTCAAAGTGATAGAAAATATGCGTTCCCCAACGTCCTACCGCGACACCATGGTGCGCTTAAACCTGACAGCATCATTAAATTTTTAAATACTGCTTTTAACATTTAAATAAATACCTTATAATCGTAACCCTGTGGTTAAAGACCTATGTGATCGTAAAAATTCCAAAGATTGCTCTATCAGTACCTTGGTCGGAGAAGCATTTTACCTCTTGTCTGACCAGATAACTACTAGATGAATCCTTAAACTGGTACTTGGACCCGATTCCAAGTATATTCTTTTCGTGTGATGAATAAAATATGTATCTTATCTACTGCAAACCACACGATGCTTTTCAGTCCTAAGTCACTGGCAGTAACTACTACACAGTTTTTGCCCATGTTTGTCTCCCACTGACACAAACCGACGATCAGGTATTATTCAACTGACAACAATTGTCTCCCCGACCATACATGTTGTTTCTATAAAGTATCTTCTCTAGGAATAACTAACGCCTCTTCACTAGTATTTAGGGGTGGACGATGAACAACATTACAAGAGAACAACTGAAGCACAACAAACAAAACGAAGGAGGGGTCAAGTGATTAATATCACTTTAGACAACTCACTTTCTCCAATCAACATACTCAATATAATTAGGACTAGTTTGTCATTTTGCCAAAAACATTCATGTAAAAACCAGTTCATTGTAATAAATAGCAATAATGTTCTCCTCCAAGAATTCTCAACGATTTTTCTTATTTTATTTAATAAGATCGACAATTTAATCGTTGACAATCACCGAAGCACCACATCTAGTCGCTACCACAGGCTTCATCCGCTGGCTCTACTTTTACTGCCATGGGGGTGCAAGTGCAACCATTTGCCCTTCTCCCTCACCTCTCCGTCCTCCTCTTCTTCCCCACCGACGACCATACTGCGATTCACTGGCGCCCCCGTCGGTCCTAAAACTTAGCACTCGCGCCATCGCTGGAGCCAAAAGGGAGGAATGTAGGATGTAGCCTATCCCATCCGAACAAGATAACATTCCGTAGCTCTGGTGGACTCGTGAGGTGTGAGTGTGTGACAGTGTCCGTTCCAGACAGGGAGTTCGGCGCTCAGCTCGTGGCCCGGTCGGGCAGGAGGGCTTTGAAATGGTCGAAACAATTTGTTGATGAACCATTGCTGACGAGTCTAGTTCGAACGATAACCTCGTAGATAGACGTAGAATTACATCAACCAATGCAAGAACACAATAACAAAATAATAGATTGAACACAGAGATGTAGGAGGTTTCTTGCTTCTCTTTATTGCTCTTCATACGATCAATCTTTTACAATAACTAGCACCTCGATTATTTATAATCTACCAACTCTGCTAGAGTTTAAAATAAGGTGCCCACGCATAGACTGACGGCTGAACTAAGTCCATAATTTCCCAACACAATTAACTAATCGTGCATCTATAAGCGATCGTGGATTTGCATTCTGGAGAAACACCAGTATATGCAATTTTAGTAAGATGAACCGGTTGGAGTGAAGGCCAAGCATCACTACTCACTAGCGGCCAAGCATCACTACTCACTAGCCTTCCCTTGTAGCTGCCGTCCATTGTAAATGCGGCTACAGGGAATGCCAGCGGCGCAACTGAGATCCTGCAGGACGGCACATGCACATTCATCACATCCGAGTCCACGATCCGAATCATCGTATCAGGCAGGTGAAACGAACAGCTCCTGCTGCATTAGTGGGCAACGGGTCCACTTCCAGCCTGCCGTGCGCCAACCACGCCAGCTCTAACCGAATTTTTTTAAAATAATATTTGTTAAAAAAATTACAAAAAAATAAATAACTGTTCCAAAAAATAACAAAAAGGGTTCCTGTTGGTTGATTAGATAAATGTACTTAAATTATGTAGTACATCATTTGAGTTGTGTGCGAGGTAGGTAGAGCGTAATGTAAATAATACTAATTTTATTTAGCTCCCTATTTGTACGTGGTAATTATATTGTTAATACCGAAAAGTAATTTTTAAGTAGAAAAATAGCATGACACGTTTTAAAATTGAAAGAAAAATCCGTAGCAGCTAATTAGGGTAGGTCGAGCCTAATCGAATTAATCGTAGTTTTATTTAGCTCCCCATTTGTGCGCGGCAATTATATTGTTAATGTCGAGAATTAATTTATAACCAGAAAAATAGCATGACATATTTTAAAATTGTAATGAAAATTCAGAGCAGCTAATTAGGGTAGGTAGAGCATAATCAAAATAATCTCAGCTTTATTTAGCTCCGTAGGGTAGATAGAGTGTAATTACAGCTTTATGACTTGTCGCATAAATTTGGTTTCTATTTGTGGTTGGTAATTATTTTGCTAATGTCGTTTCCTATTAACTTATTACATATTTCGTAGTCTTTACAATGTATGTACTGAATTTTCAGGTATGGCGAACTCATACCACGCTGCCGAGTGGTCGTACGAGTTACTTGACCCGATGATTGACCTACATCACCGTAGCCGCCTTAGTACCATCCTCCACCAGGAGGGCGAGGCGTCGATTGAGCTTGGCTCGTTGAGGCTGCGCACGCCCATCAGGGCATGGAGGTTGCACCCAAGCTGGGTGCCGAGGTATGTGTCATTGCGATCTTCGTGTACTCATTTATGGCCTGACTACCATATGTGGACTAACGTTCGTTCGTAACCTGACCCGATGCAGGATGAGGACGGCAAGCCTCCTTCCCCTGGCACGAATGGTGGAGGCGACATGGGAGAACGACCAGGACCACGGTTCTGGTCGTACATCTACGCGTTTTCCATATGACCGAACCCTACTAACAGCGTTGGTCGACTGGTGGAGGCTGGAGATGCACACGTTTCACCTTCTGTGCGGGGAGATTGCGCCGACACTGCAGGATGTGAGCTTCCTGACCGGGTTACCCTGCATAGGTGTAACATTCCAATTTTCTAAGCCTTTAAAAATATTTTATTAGTTAGTAGTTGAAAAATTCACTATTTAGATTTTATTTGAATTTAAATTAAATCTTAATATGGACTTTTAGCATCAAAATAATTTAATATGATTAATTCCAACATCAACAATTGGCAAAACTATTTTATTTGGATTCTATGGGCTTGGATATATTTTCTAGAATTTTTTCGAGTTCATTTGCTATTTAGATTTTCTGGTATTTTCTAAAAAGAAAAACTAAATTAAAATCTCGAAATAGTATTCGGGTCGACACCCAAACCTTATTCCCGCCGGCCCATCACTGTGCGGCCCAGTCGCTCGCCCCGCATGTCAGTGTCCCCTCTCTCTCTCTCTTCAGCCGCGTGTCCACGTCGGTCCCACCAGTCATCCGCGCCAGCGTTGGTTGCTACGTGTCTTCGCCCGAGCCACGCTCGATGACACACGGGTCCCACCGGATCTACTGTTCTTCGTCTCCGAATCGTCCGCACTCCAGACTCCGCCGTCGCGTCGAACCAGGATACCTCTGTGGCCCCGCCGCTATAGCCTATTTAAGGCCTTGGCGTGCGCGTCAAGAGGATCGCCACAGCCTCGCGCCTTTCCCTTAAAGCCAAAAACCCTAGAGCGCCGCCTCTTCGCTAGAATCAGAGCTTTTTCCCTAGCATCGCTGAGAGCTTCTTCGCCGGATTCCTCTGTCGTCGGTCAGCTCTAGCCGTCATCAAGCACATCTTCGAATCCGCCGCGTCACGAGCTACATGATACGTGCACTCTTCTTCCTGGAGAAACCCTAGTTCACCGTCGCCTCCTCAAGCCGCGCCGTTCTGCCGCTTATCGCGTTGTAACATCCCAATTTTCAGAGCTTTAAAAATCTTTTAAATATTGGTAGCAAGAAAATTCATCATTTGGATTTATTTGAATATTAAATTAAAAAGCTTAATATGGACTTAAAGGACAAATTGATTTAATGTGCTTAATCCCAACATCAACAATTGTCAAAACTATTTTATTTAGATTCTATATGCTTGGATATATTTTATAGAATTTTCTGGAATTTTTCCAAAGTCATTTGCTATTTTCTAATTGCTATTTGCATTTTCTGGATTTATTTAAAAGAAAAACATATTTTAAATCCTTGAAAGATCTTGGGCGAAGCCCAAAGACTATTCCAACCGCGCCCGGCCCATATCGCCCGGCCAAGCTCGTCAGTTGGATGCTCGACGCGTGCCCTCATCTCCGATCGGACGACGCGCCCGCCTTGAGCATTGGATCTCCGCCGCGTGTCCCCTTCGCGATCGCGCGCTCGCGCCGCTCGCCTCGCCTCGCTTCGCTCTCGGCCTGGATCTAAATCGAACGCGCGACTCGCTCGCGGGCCGCCCTCTCGTCGGCCGATCAGGGTGGGCCCGCGCCGCTTGCAGCAAGATCGCCGCCGTCCTCGAACTCTTCGCGCCCGCTCCGTTTCTTCCGCGCGCGCGCCGTCCTCAACACGTACTCTAGGGTTCCGGGCCCTATTTAAAGCGCGTCCGCGTCCACGAGATCGCCCCCTCCGCCCGCCTTTGCCCCAAAGTCCCGACCCTAAGCGTCGCCGTTTACCTGGAATCGAGCTCCAACCTCCGCGCCGCCGTGAGCTTCTTCGCGGATCGTCGCCGTCGGTGAGCACCTACCGCCGCCACACCCACCCCTCGTGTTCGCCGCGTCAAGGGCTACCCTGCGCCGCGCTCGTTGCCTCGGGAAGCCGTCGCTCGTCGTCGCCGCCATCGGCCGCACCGCCCGCTCTTCGCGTCGCCGCCGCTCGGTCATCTCCGTGAGTAGCGACGGCGCGTCGCGAGATCGCCAGTCGCATCGAGTCCAGAGCGCACCTCGCCATCACCGAGCCGCCGTTATCCGCCGCATCCATGGTCGCCGAGTGCCGCCGGCGCTACGCCTCCGTGGCTGCCACGTGTGCGCCATCGTCCTCGATTTGGTCACTGCGTGGCCGCCACATCGGCCAGGTCTCGATCGCCACACTTCATCTTGTTCCACCGTGGTGAGGTGACGATGGGTCCCACCACAAGATCGATTTGTTTTATTGATTTTCCAATCTTCCAAAGCCCATATCTTTTGCATCCGAAGTCCAATTGAGCCCATTCAAATTTGTAAATTCATATAAAATTCAGATCTATTTATTTATGAATTTTATTTAATTTTTGGGGTTTGTTTTGCCTCTGTTATTTATTTGTTTTGTTTCTTTTGTCTCGTTTGCGAGTAGACGTCGATACTTCGGGGAATTTTGCAGAAGAAGGAGCACCTCAAGACCAAGACCAATATCTAGATCTTTTCCAAGGCAAGTTATACCTTTGATCATTTTGAACCCAGTTTTCAAAATACTTTGTTTCAATGTATTGCATTCTATTTCAAGTATTTATTTAAATGCTTTTGGGTGTAGTTATTAATCCAAATTGTTATGCCACCTTGTCTGTTGTATGCCATGATCTTTTGTCACCCTAGGTTGATTAATTATTAGTTGGTATTATCGTAGCACCAACGTGGGTTGGTTAGATACGATTAGACTGCTTAGCCATGCCACGAGTCATCATTTCATGTGAGAGTTGCAATTATAAACTTGACTAAGTGATTATGGAACGTGTGATGAATCTGTGTGTCTTGTGTGCTATTACTCGTTGATGGCATGTGTTGCACTTAATCAACGAGGTGGGAAAAGATTTAGACCGAGGCAAGTGGTGGATTACTGTGTGAATGGTGGAGCTGTGTGCTTATTAAACTTTGTGATTTGGGTTAAAATGGAAGTCTTGCCTTAGTCAATTAAGGACTTAACTTTGTGCGCTATTGAACTGGGCCTTCATGCGACCACATGCCTAGTATGGGTTGGGCACGACTTAGTAAGTTATGGAGTCTTGACATTGACAACTCAAAGTTGTATTTAAGCTATGTGATGGGTGGAGGTGTGATATGTCACATCGGACTCGTTCACGCATCCTGTCCAATGGTGTGTGTCGTCCAAGAAATGTGTGTACAAATTGACTGGCGATAAGCACACCAGAGTGTCATTGTTCGAGATGAAGTCTCTGAAAAGTTTTGTTGTGATCAACTCGATCCGGTTGGTTTCATCGTGAACCTCTGCATGTTTAAATCAATCTATTCGAATAGCGCGTTGGACATGCTCGGAATTTCACACGAGGGGTAGATTTCATAAAACAATTGGGAAGGGTCACCTGTGCTTGCGTGTGTGAAAGAACTTGATTAGACTGTGTGTCCTTTGTGAAATCAATTGTTAACCTATTATCTATTTGTTTTGAATTATGCTTTCAATCTATTATTTATATTCAATTGCAAATGTTGCATTTACAAAAATAACCACGAAGCCATCCCTTTGGAAACCATCAATAAATGCCAACTCTCACTCTTGCTAAACAAATCAATAGGATCTGCTTTTTGAAGAAGAGTTCTCGAAGGTTGAGCCAAGGGTCTTGATCTCGTGGGACCCACCTAGTTTATTTCGCTTTCATTGCGGTTCTTTATTGTCGACCTTGCATGGCTTAATAAATGTAAAACTCGACCGTAAGGTCCCAACGATTATTTGTTATTTAAATGTACCATTCTTATATTCGTTGTATGGATGTGATATTTCATCAATGTTGACCTTGTGTGCACTAGCGTGATCCTGTAGTGCGAGAATACACGAGGTCCATGGGTCCCGACACGCCGCCATCGTCAATTTGGTCACCGTCTCGGCTTCATCTTGTTCGTCGTGTCGAGTTTGTCCAGATGCACACTTTCGCCACCGTCGAGCCACCGGTCCCATATCATGTCGATTTCTTTTAATTTTGAAAATTCCTTTAGGGCACCAAGCCACCGCCTCGTGGGACATCATGCTTGCATAATAATCCAATTTTCCCACATGTCAGATTTCTTTTAATTTTGAAAATTCCTATAAAATAATTATTCATATATTCATATATTCCAAAAATTTCAATTTAGGTTATTTCTTTAGGTTTTGATATTCCAAAGGTCATATCTTCTTCATTCGAACTCCGATTGAGCCCATTCAAATTCCTAAATTAATCTAAATTTGAGCTCTATTTATTTGAGATTTTTATTTAATTTTTTGGAGTTTGTTTTCTATCTGTTATTTATTTATTTTGTTTATTTATTTTGTTTACGAGTAGACGTTAATTCTTTGAGGACTTTTGAAGAAGATGGAGTGCACCAAGATCAAGACCAATACCAAGACTTATTCCAAGGTAAGTTATACATTTGATCATATTCACCCAGTTTTTAAAATACTTTGATTCAAATTACTGTATTTTACTTTAAATATTTATTTAAATGCTTTTGGGTTTAGTTATTAATCTAATTTGTTACATTCACCTTGTCTATTGTTATGTCATGATATTTTTTCACCCTAAATTGGTTCATTACTAGTTGGTATTATCATAGCACCAACGTGGGTTGGTTAGATATGAGTAGATTGCCTAGCCATGCTACGAGTTATCATTTTATGTGAGTTGCAAATATAAACGTGACTAAGTGATTATGGAACTTTATATAAAACTGTGTGTGCTGTGTGCTATTACTCGTTGATAGCATGTGTTGCACTTAACCAACAGGGTGGGAAAATATTTAGACTGAGGTAAGTGCTAGATATTGTGTGATATGGTGGAAGCCGTGTGCATAGGAATATTGGTTTGTGTGACATTGTTAGAAATTGAAAGTCTTGCCTTGGTCATTTAAGGACTTAACTTTGTATGTCATTGAACTGGTCCTTCCGTATAACCACATGTCTGATGGGATGGGCCTAACTTAGTAGGTTATGGAATCTTGACATTGATTACTCAGGCTGATAGGTTAGATTGTGTGCTAGGGTGGTGGTGTATTTTTTGTCTCGGTGACGACTCACATTGTGGGACGGTTCACCGCTTCCCTGTCCAACGGTGTGTCGTACCAAGAGCTATGTGCATAAATTGGATTACAGTAAAGCACATCAGGAGTGCCAATACTTAAGATGAAATTTCTGAAAGGTTTTATTATGATTAGTGCAAGCTACATTGATTATATCGTGTGAGTAAAGTGTACAACCTCTGCAGAGTGTTAATCAATCTATTCGAATAGCTGCATCTACGATCATGGACGTGCTCGGGGATTTCACACGAGGATTAGATTTTTATAAAACATTTGGGAAGGAGACAGAGTGTGACTTAATCCATATGGCTGTGTGAAAGAATTTGTTTAGGCTTTGTGTCATTTGTGAAAACAGATGTTAAACTATTATTGTTTATTTTTTAAAAAAATTAAGTTTTTAATCTATTATTTGTATTCAATTGCAAATGTTACTTTATGCAAAATAACCACATAAGTCATTCCTTTGGAATGAGCCATCATCTATAAATTGTATTCTGTGGTATGACTTGCGAGTACGATTGTGTACTCATGCTTGCTGGAAACATTCAACAGAAGTAGAGGAATCTTCTCCTGCATTTGAGGACTTCCACGAAGGTGTTGATCGTTAGGGTCTTGATCTCAGTCGGTTGCCTGTGGTAAATTGATGGGATTTCGCTGGAGTTTATTTGTTTCGCTGCTTATTTCTCTATTGCCAGCCCTACGAGGCTTAATAAATGTAAACTCGACTATAAGGTCAAAACCATTATTTGCTATTCAAATTACTCGTTTATGCTATTATTTCATTTGTGTGGATTGATATTCATCTATGTTGATACTGCGTGCACTAGCGTGATCCGGGACTAGTGTAGAATACACAGAGGGTCCAGAATTGCATTTGTGGGTCCTGACAATAGGCTTTCCCATGGCGGCGTGGCGCACGGAGTCCTTGGCGAGGTTGCAGGATGTGCTGCCGCTGGGCAGCGATCACCACGAGTTCAGCAGCCCGCACGGGCTAACGCTGAGGTGGATCTGCCAGTTCTACGTAAGTCTTCGTAACTATTGTCCTCTCACATCAATTCATTTGTGAACCTTGCTGACGTGTATATGTCTTCTTGCAGCCCGAGCGTACGACAGAGGACACACCCGACGAGATGGTGAGAAGGCACTTCGAGGCCTACTTGTTGTGGTTGTTTGGGTGGGTCATGTTCCTACGGTCACGGTGACAGCGTTGATAAGCACTATATCTGCTACGCACGTGAGCTCGCAGACTGGCCGGTGGAGGAGATCCAGCCCTATGCCTGGGGCCTGGCCATGCTGTGCATGACGTACTGCGCACTGTGCAACGTGTGCCACCGGTCCCAGGACAACTCTATCCTCTCTGGATGCCCACTGCTTCTGCAGCTGTGGTCCTTCGAGGACTTCCAGATCGGATGTCCACAGCTGGACTTGGGAGCGTACACAGTTAACCTGTAACGAGGATGATGACGTGGACCGATCGACTATTCGCACAGTGTGGTGCCGCCAACGGGTTAGTTTCAAGAATATATATTATTTTCTCGTAATGCAATCACAATTTTGCGTGCTAAGTTTTCCTTTAGTCTATTCCACAGTGACGTACACCGATCACCATGCAGGGGTCGTACCTGGACTACGTCGCGATGTTCGACCAGCTGACAGCTGGCCACGTCATCTAGAGGTCGTACACTCATGAGAGGGTGTCCGTGCGCACACCCGGAGGACTGTCCAGCCTGTGCACGCGAGACTACGTGTACTGGTACACGCGGAGGGCCTTGGTTCATGAGGTCTTCGTGGAGGAGTACCAGGTGGTGCGGGTCATGTGCCAGTTTGGTCTGTGATAGAAGGTCCCAGCCCCCTGGGCGCAGTGGCTGTCGGTCCACGTCCATGGGTAAGTTTACGCTTTAATTCTTTAGTACAATCTGTGTTACATACATACCAAATAATTATCTTACCGTCCACAAGTACACTAGGAAGAGAGTACGTGGACAAACCGTAACGGCTAGTTCAAAAGTATTTAATGAACCCCATTTGAATGTTGAACAGTAGGTGCGGTAATACCGGCCGATCAATAGCGGTAGTACCGCACCTGCTGAATTTTTTAGGGATTTACTTCAAACTATTGAATTTGTGATTGGGAGCTATAAATACCCCCTCACCAGCACTAAGCTCGTAACTCCTGACGTCATTGAATATCTTAGATCCATTGGTGCACTCTCTACTACTCATTTGCTTATATTTCACATTTTGAGGTAGTTAAGAGCATTGAAGTGCATTTGCATCATTTGTTGATATCTTTGGCACTTGATAGCCTTCAAGCAAGGGCTGTGTTTTATTACTCTCAGTGCTTGCCAGCACCTAGACGGCTTGGAGGAAGATTGTGTGGTGATCTCTTCAAGAAAGTTGTGAAGAGTTCTGGCACCATTTGTGAGTGATTCGGTACTCACCATCTCTAGAGTGGAGAAAGAGGAATCCTAGTGGAATTGAGGTTCATTAGGCTCAATTTGTGGAGCCGGTCTAATTCATTTGTGCTTACCTCAACGTGGACTAGTGAAGACCGGCAAGTCTTCGATACCACGGGAAAACATTAATTGTCTCTGTTGCAGGTTTCTCTCTTGTCTTTACTATTTTGGCATTTACATTTCTAGCTACTTATTTGTGTAGGATTGCTCAACTAGAATTGTATTTAGTATTGACATAGTCTTAGGGTTTCTTAGTGAAATCTTATAATTTATCTCTTGATTTGTGCTAGAAATCTTTTATTAGACCATACTTGTTAAAATTGTTAATTAGAGCCCAAGTTTTTAGAACCTCCTATTCACTACCCCCTCTAGTCGGTCACCATTGATCCTAGAGTAGCGCGACGAGCAGACACAGACGTCAACGTGGTTCAGTTGCACGGCCAGCACGACTAGGCGCTAATCGCGGAGCAATGGCACGACTGAGACTGCATATATGGCTGGTCAGTCGATGGCTCCCCCATTCGTAGAACCGAGAATAGAGGAGAGAAGATAAGAGAGGAGAGGAGAGGAGAGGGGAAGAAAAGATAGGAAAGGAGAGGGGAGGATGAGACTCTTCTCGCGTTCCTCTGTCTACTCACGGTGAGTTTGCTTCCCTCATGTGGGTTATTATTCGTGTTAATAAGAATACGATAGTTTAGCGACAATAAACATAGATTAGTGGTAGACACATGCTTTGTAGTTGTAGATCGATATTTTTAGGGTTTATGTCGAGTTTAGTATTGGAATACATGTTATTTATTGAAATGTTTTAGCGTAAAAATATTAGGATACCCCCACTAGTAGATTGATTTGTGGTAGACCTAGCCTGCTTAACTTTAGATCCGCATGACCTTGGGATCCCAGATTTTGGGTATTTATAATTTTGTAATTTAATTGAACATTTACAGTTGTATTTTTAAATTCAATTGAAATAGAATGATAATTTTGATATGCACGATAGTATTTGGTTTTACTTAGACTCGACATAGCACGCTTATTTAGCATGCGTTCCAAATATTTTGAGTCGTGTGGCAGGAATGCCATGTCAACGTTTTTATAGTGTTTTACGGGCATGGAGAAGTTTGTGAGGGATCATGTGGGGGTTGATTTGAGCAGTTTTCCGTAGACCATAATGTATCACCCAAACCCAGATAATCTTAAAATTTGGGAGGTGTCGTATTGGATGACATGCAACTTCTCGCTGGACCCAACACTATATGGTGTCACTGTGAGATTCTTGTGGAGCCACTCGCTGGAAGTGGTCCATTGGGAGTTGAGGTTGATCGAGCAAACGAAGTCATGGCAGACATGGTTGGAAGCATGCAAGTATCGTGGCTATGAATGGGTGTTGGTGGTGCAGGCGTGTGCTAGTACACTTAGAAGTGACCACAAAGTGGGAGAGAGTAGTGCAATTGTGCAAGTGGAAGTTGAGGATGGCGGGACAGAGGATAGTGGTGCAGATGCAGTTGTCGCGATAGACATGCTTGTTGATCCCAGCGGATAGGCGGACGAAGGGGACGACATTGAATTCATAGTGGATGACTTGCAGTGGGAGGACCGAAGGGTCAGTGCAGAAGAACAAGCATTGGAAGAGGACGAGGAGGATGACGACTGCTCGGATGATGATGATGTCCCCGATGCACCGGTGTTTGATGCTTGGAATAGACATGACCCAAGAGACCTGGTTGTGAGTGATGGGCACGATTCCCGGTAGGAGTATGGGAAGAATGAGGTGCATGTCAATCCCATGTATGTAGATAAGTCAGCTATGCAAGATGCTATCAAATTGTGAGTGATGTCAATGCAGAGGGAGTTTAAGGTTGTCAAGTCAAACAAAGAACAATACACTGTGAAGTGTGATAAACATGTGTGTTCTTGGCATGTTCATGCCTACAAGCCGAAGTATGAGATGCACTAGATTGTGTTGAAGGTGGAGGGCCACTCGTGTGTTCTAAGCAACGTACTGCCAAAGCATCGCAACCTTACTTCTTGTTTCATTACAAATGTCATGTACGGGGGGATTGTGGAGAAGGGAATGGAAGTGCAACACATCATGCTAGTCATTAAGTAGAATTACAAGTACAAGATCAGCTATGCGAAGGATGGTGGTTCGACATGTTTGAGTCGGTCTACGACAATCTCCCTTGACTACTTGAGGTGCTAAGGGACAGAAATCCTAGAATATACATTGTTTTGAAGGATAAGGTTTGAAAAAAACTGGAGGGTACATGGTAATGCAACGGGGTTTCCTTAGATTTGGTGCCTACGTTGATGCCTTCCATTGCTACCGCCCGATCATGTGCGTGTATGGAACATTATTGACCAAGAAATACAAGGGGTGGATCCTGATGCAATCGACGTGAATGCCAACAATCAGATTCTTCACGTGGAAAATGCATTTGTGGAGAGTGAGAACTTCGGTAGTTGGTTGTGGTTCTTCATACACCTCAAGGTTGTAGTCGTTGGTAAATGCACATTCATTTGCATAATACATGACCAACATGTTGGGTTGATTAAGGCTATAAAAAACTGCAAGAAGATCCAGATGAGTCTTTTCCTTGGCGAGACCTACAAAACCATTGGTGCACCTAGGGGGCAATTTTTTTTAAGCAATTCAAGAGCAAGTGGCTGATGAACCTGTTCAAAAGGTTGTGCAAGCAGAACCAGTAGAGAATGTTCGATGCACTCTGGGAGAAGCTCGATGAGTTCACCACAATGCATGTCGAGGAGAGGAATAAGCAACCTGCTGGAAACATAGCCGATGTACCGGAACACTTGGTGTTGTTGCCCGAGATTGACCCACCCGACTTGAGAAGGAGGACAACAATGAACAATAGATGTTTCTTGTATTGGATCGAGGCCGAGCTATTGGAGAAGTGGGAATTGCTTTACGACACTAACGGTATGACGTAATGACAACCAATTTGGTCAAGGTGTACAATTGGGTGATCAGGGGCATACACGTTATGCCCCTCGTTGCAATCGTCGAGGGTATGTTGCATGGTATAATCAAGTACTTCAGGGAAAGACGTAGTGTTGCTAAATTGCATATGCTGAATGCACATGTGCCCTATTGTACTAAGATGATGGAGTACATGGTCGATAAGAGCGAGAAGGCTCGAATGCACCCGAGTTTTCGTTATGGGAACCACATAGCTTCAGTTTGAGGTATTGCTAAGGAATAGGAGTGGGTTGGGAATGGCGAGTGGCATCATCACGCACGAGGAGATCCTTGGACCAGAGGTCAACAACAATTGTCAGTGCACATGTAACAAGCCAATGCTTCTCCAAAAGCCATGCTCTCGTGTGTTGGATGCATGTGCCATGATCAAGATGGACTTGGTACAGTACGTGTCGGGCTTCTTTATAATGGAAAATGTGGTTCAGACTCAGAGCAGGGAGATATGTGGATTCTGTGTTGTTGGTTACTTCATAGAGGATGATGTGCAAAATAGGATATGGGTCGCTGATGTGGACTTGCTGAAGGGTGGCAAGGGGCGCCGGTAGGTTCGTCGTATTCGAAATGACATGGACAAGTCTGAAGCCGGAGGCCCTGTAAAGAGGTGTATCCTTTACAGAGATTATGAGCATAGGAAAATTAAGTGGGTGAAGCATAATGGGACGGGTGAAGGTCACGACGACATGAGGGGGTGAACTAGTGGTGGTTGTGGGTGTTGGTGATATGCCCTGGAGGCAATCATAGAGATGATTGTATCACGTCTATGTTTGTGAGTTATTAAATAAATGCTACTATGTTCCTTGAATGAATCATCAGTTATATAGATCAACGAGTATGTGACTTGTTGGTGAAGCTCTTTAAACTTACATGATGTCATTCTAAATATATCCCTGATCGGATGTCATTGGTCGGAACAGTAGTGGCTCTACGACCAACACATGTATGGATTGATGATCATGTTTCATAGTCATGAATATAGAGATATCGAATCGATAATGTGAACACATGTTAGAGAACATGGTGTTGGATAGATCCACCTTGAGACACTATTGAGATTGTTATGATTCTATATGTTGTTAGTTGGTCTCAAGCAATGATGATGTATAATCCTTAGACCTGAGATCATCATAGTTCCCTACATTCGTAATAGCACTCTTAGGGGTTGTCAAATGCTACTCGTAACTGAGTAGTTATAAAGGTAACTTTCGGATATGCTATGAAACATGCGGAGGGATGTGACTGGTCGGATATGGGATTTGCCCCTCCTAACATAACAGGAGAGATATTTCTAGGCCTCTCGAAGTGATTAGATAAAGAAAGTGCATGGCCATGCCACTGGTGGTCGAAGAGTTCGACCACATAAGGTTATCTGACACTCGATCGAGAAAATATTGAACAGTCCATGGATGACATAATATCCCACCTAGAGTTCAACCAGATATCATGAGCCAAAGGGAGAATACATGAGTAGGTTGCTTAGTTCGATCAGTTGCAGACTAGTCGTATGGAGATACGAGTTGGTCGTTGACTGGTAAAACGTAATCACAGAGTAGTCGAAACTTGGTCGTGAGGAGTTACAAACTGGTCGTGACCGAATATGAACTGGTCATATAGAGATAGGACCTGGTCGTAAATCATATTGCATTAAGTTTCGTCCGATATAATTTGTGTGTGTTCATGAATCGTTAGGTCCTACTAGGAACCGCTAACGACTCGTGATCGAAAAGGGTTTTCGAGTCACAACCGACTATGCATAAACCTAATGGGTCACACACTTAACGGGTTGGAACAAAACGTGTTCGGATAGGATCCGTCATGGTCACTTTATAATGAGATGCCTAACGCTAGAGATGATATACGAGTTGACGTGAGTTTCTCCACCAAAACCCTAGCCGACATCCTCCTGAGAGCCTCGCTGTGCGACTTGGTGCTGGCACACCGGCGTTCGTTGTTCCTTCCTTGGACGTGTGGATACCGTAGAAGCACTATTGTGGTTGTTGTTGCGCTTGAGGACGATCCGCGATCTTCACGAGGAACTGTAGAGGTTGCAGGTGTGGACGATCGACTATGACCACTTCACTGACACGCTCTTCATTGGATCGGTCTGCTCCAACTCTTCTTCTGCTGCACTGTGCATCTTGTGGCAATGATATGTGATCACATACTTGTTTGACTTCCTGGTTTACGTGGTAGAAATTTTGAATTGTTGCTATCGTAGCCTACCCGTGTCCCTACAGTGGGAGTGACCATCGAGGAGGTCGTGGAGGGCGACATGTTGTAGATCACGAAGCTAGAGTTGCTACCAGATCCGTGCTTACCTACAGTTGTGCCCATGTTAGGAGTGATTTGTTTCTATCATTGTGGTCAAGTTTTGTAATCCATTTTCGTGGTTGTATCCCATTTGTTGCGAGCTACCTTTACTTTAGACATGTTGCGCTACTTGATTCGATATGTTGTAAACTCGACTTGTATGCTAAGTTGTTCTCATGTGTTTGTTGTGTTCTCTTGATCACTCTTGTGGACCATTGGCAGCCAGAGATACACACATTTCACCTACCATACGGTGATATGGTGCCTACTCTACAGGATGTGTCCATGCTCACTGGGCTACTGATCAACAATCACCCAGTCGTGACAGAGAAGCCTGGGGACGACTGGTGGACCGAGTTGCTGTAGAGGTTCCTTGGAGTTCTTTCACCACCACAGAAGGGGGAGGTGCCCTACTAGGTTTTCGCGGAGAGTTAGAATCACGTTTTGACATAAAGGTGGCTACAACAGTTCAGGGTTAGTGCCTTTACAATTTTGTAACACTTTCGTGCATATTTGTATCAAACTAATGTATTATTTTTCTTGCAAGTTAAGAGGATGGTGTTGGGACCCAAAAATGCAATTCTGGACTCTCTGTGTATAATGCACTAGTTCAAGATCACGCTAGTGCACACAGTATCAACATATATGACTATCAATCCATACAAGATGATTAATATAATAAATGACTAATTTGAATAGTAAATAATGGTTTTAACCTTATGATCGAGTTTACATTTATTAAGCCTCACAAGGCTGGTGATAAATAAAATAGTAGCAGCACAACAAAATTAAACTCAAACGGAATCCCATCAATTCACCACAGGCAACCGACTGGGATCAAGACCCTAACGATCAGCACCTTCATAGAACTCCTCCCCAAATGCAGGCGATGTCTCCTCCACTTCTGTTGAATGTTTGAAGCAACCATAAGTATACAACCGTACTCGCAAGTCATACCACAGAATGCAATTTATAGATGACGGCTTATTCCAAAGGAATGGCTTATGTGATTATTTTGCATAAAGCAACATTTGCAATTGAATATGAATAATAGATTGAAAATAATATTTAAAACAAATAAACATAATAATTTGACATCTGTTTTCACAAAGGACACACGGTCTAAACAAATTATTCACACAACCATATGACTTAGACCACACAGCTCCCTTCCCAATTGTTTTGATGAAAATCTACCCCTCATGTGAAATCCTCGAGCATATCCATGACCGTGGACGCGGCTATTCGAATAGATTGATTAACACTCTGCAGTGGTTGTACACTTTACTCACATGATATAATTAGTGTATCTAGCACTAATCATAACAAAACCATTCAGAAACTTTATCTCAAACATTGACACTCTCGACGTGCTTTACCGCCGTCTAATCGATACACACAGCACTTGGCACGACACGCATCATTGGACAGGGAAGCGGTGAACCGTCCCGTGATGTGAGTCTCACACCTCCACCATGGCACACAGCCTAACCTACAACCTGAGTTGTCAATGTTCAGACTCCATAACCTACTAAGTTAGGCTCGTTCCATACCAGGCATGTGGTCGTACAATAAGGCACAGTTCAATAGCACACAAAATTAAGTCCTTAATTGACCAAGGCAAGACTTCCAATTTCTCATGCACACAGCTTCCACCATATCACACAATATCCACCACTTGCCTCAGTCTAAATCTTTTCCCACCCTTTTGGTTAAGCGTAACTCATGCCATCAACGAGTAATATCACACAGCGCACACAGTTCCATAATCACTTAGTAAGTTTATATTTGCAACTCACATGAGATGATGACTCGTAGCATGACTAAGCAATCTACTCATATCTAACCAACCCACATTGGTGCTACAATAATACCAACTAGTAATGAACCAACCTAGGGTGACAAAACATCATGACATAACAATAGACAAGGTGAATGTAATAAATTGGATTAATAACTAAACCCAAAATCATTTAAATAAATACTTGAAATAGAATGCAATAATTTGAATCAAATTATTTTAAAAACTGGGTTCAATACGATCAAAGGTATAACTTGCCTTGGAATAGGTCTAGGTACTAGTCTTGATCTTGGTGCACTCCTTCTTCTTCAAAAGTCCCCGAAGAATTAACATCTACTCGTAAATTAAGCAAATAAATAAAACAAATAAATAAAAGAGATAAAACAAACTCCAAATATTAAATAAAAATATCAAATAAATAGATCTCGAATTTAGATGAATTTATATATTTGAATGGGATCAATCGGAGTTTGGATGAAAAAGATATGACTTCTGGAAGATCAAAACTAAAGAAAATACCATAAATAGTATTTATCATAATTTCTGAATTATTTTTCTATTGAAAAATCCAGAATATGACGCAAGCATGACGTTAGCCCTGAGATTTTTGGAACTAAAAAAAATCAGAGATATTCTGACATATGGGACCCACATGATAGTGACTCGGCTCATACAGTGAACCAAGTTCACCGAACTTTTGGATCTAGGGTTTGGTGAACTGGCACGCGGGTACTGATGCAGCGGCTGACGCGGCAACACGCGGGACGACACGTAGGCACGGCGCTGATACTGGCGGCACACATGGACTGCCACGTCGGATCGGCGGCGGCGCTGCTCTGGAACCAAGGGTTGTCGGCGAACGGCGGTGAGGGGTACTGGTGCGAAGTTGATGTTATTATGAACCCGATGATGCTCTTACCGATGGTTGGGGTGGACGGTGGTGGCCGACGATAAGCTTTGAGCAGCATATGACTTTAGCTATTGTCAGACGAGGGCTCCGGCGACACTCTGGCAGCGAGCAAGGGTGCACAAGGTAGCCCAGGCGGCGGCGAACTCGGCGGTGCCGTCGACGTCGATGAGGCGGTGGCGACTGTGGCACAATTCAAAAACAAAAGCTTCGGCCGAAAACCTAAAGCTCCGATTGCGATGGCGCTAAGGTTCTTGGGGTGGAATTGATCTAGGGTTCGAGGTGCGGACGGAGAGGCGATCCTAGGGGGCTACTTATAGGGGCTCACGTACACGGGATAAGGAATCTCCAAATCGAGTCCGTGTTGAATACAAAAACGGATTCAAAAATCCAGAAGATAGAAACCTATATGGGATTTGATTCAGCTGGATTTGAGTGCGGGGAGATAAGAGATAAGATTTGACGCGAAAATCCGGAGGTTTTAGTTGGAGAATCTATGTTCCCTTTCGGAGCTCGAGCTCCAACCATGGCGGACGAACGCGTCTGCTGCACGGGGAAGACGGTGACGCGAGAAATGACGTGGTGGGCCCACGCGTCGGCGTAACGCAGCGAGGAGGAGAGGAGAGGTCGAGGCGGACGCGCGTGCGGCGAGATGGGTTTGCATAGTCTTTGTCTTGTTTGGGAATAGGGTCGGGTTTCGCCCAACACTATTCCGAGATTTTAAATTAGTTTTTGTTTTTAGAAAATACCGAAAATCCAAATAGCAATTGAACTCAGAAAAATACTAGAAAAATCTAGAAAATAAATCCAAGGCCATAAAATCCAAATAAAATAGTTTTGACAATTGTTGATATTGGGATTAATCATATGGAATGTTTTGATGCTAAAAGTCTATATTAAGCTTTAATTAAAAATTCAAATAAAATTCAAATGGTGAATATTCAACTACTAACTAATCAAAAGGATTTTTAAAACTCAGAAAATTGAGATGTTACAAATGGCACCCGACGCGAACGAATACCAGGTGGCGTGTCACCTAGAGGCGTACCTACTATGGTTGTTTGGTTGGGTGATGTTCACGAGTACCCACGGTAACAACGTTGATGCCCGATTCATCCAGTTTGACCGGGTGATCATTGATGCAAATGTCGAGGTAGTACCGCAGTTCAGCTGGGGTTTGACTGTGATGTATGACATATATTGTGCCCTCTGCGATGCTTACCTCAAGAGCAAGTTGACGTCCCTATTGGCTAGTTGTCCTCTACTACCCCAGCTACGGTCGTTCGAGCGTTTCTAGATCGGCCGACCGTGGGTAGAGGGGAGGGCCTACGACGGGTACATGTACAACAGGGGTGACGTCGAATGGCCGACCTTGGGATCCATGTGGTGTCATCGGGCGATAAGTGGTTCTTAATAACGTCGATGCAAGTTTTGGGACATCCACCTTCTTTGTTGCGTTTTGACATCGTGCTTTCTCCTTTACAACCTTAGTGGGCCGGTCTCCATGTGCGCAGTGTGTACAACTACGTCACGGAGGCCTTCGACCAAATCACAGATGACCAGGTGAGGTGGGAACAATACACGTAGGAGGAGGTGAACGCCTGCGCACCAGGCGGGTTGTCCAGCCTTTGCATGAGGGGCCAGACATACTAGTTCTCGTGGAGGAAGCTGGTGTTCGACGTCTTCTTCAAGGACTTCGTCGTGCACCGCCTGTTGACGCAATTTGGACGATGGTTGTAGTTCCTAGTTCTATTAAAACAGCTGGTCCTAGCCATGACGCACTCGTAAGCGTTTTACTTTTGTCGTTTGTATGTGTTCTACAATCTTATCATGACTTACTAACTGACTTCAACTCTTCATAGCCACTCTAGGAAGGGTGCACAGGACATGTGTACAAACTGGGGGAAGCTAGGGATGGCAATCGGGCACGGCGGGTACAGGTAGTGCTCACCCATACCCATGCCCGCGACCCGAATTCCCCCCATGTGCATACCCGCGAAGGACGATGGGCGAAAAACCTCGCCCATACCCGTCGCCCGCGGGCATGCCCGTTTACCCCCGAATAATGCATCGCCGCCCGCGGACATGCTTGTTACCCACAAGCAATGCATACATCAAGTTCATCATAATTCACACATCAATGGTGCATCACACATTCAACAACTAATAAAGTTTATCACAATTCACATATCATGTTCAATAAGACAACTAATCAAGTTCAACAAATAAAATACAAATACAAATTGATATAGTTCTTTACACATGCGGGTAGGTTACAGGTAATCGGGCGAAGCGGGTACAGGTGGAGCTTACCCATGCCCACACCCGTTTACCCGATGGGCAAGGAATTGTGCCCGTTTTCATGCCCGTGGGCAAAGAAAGACGCTCATACCCGCCTCCATTAGGGTATTCTCCCGCGGGCACGTGGGTAATCGGGCACAATTGCCATCCCTAGGGAAGCGCATGGCTCATTGGATCGCGCAGTGGGAGGGGGCCTTTGAGGATGTTGTTGAGGAGGATGCTCCCTATGACCGAGTGTCTTACCAGGATTACCTGTTGTGGTACACGCCACTCACACAACTTCGTTTGCTCTGTGTTGTCGATCAGCAGCAGATTGAGCTGGCTCGGGACGACCACTTGTACCCCAGACAGGCTGGTGTTTCTCTGCACTTAGTGGTACATGCCCTATTATGTACATCATCATATAAATTACGTTTTATATGTTACTAAATTTGATGTTTCATTCCGCAGAACAACCTTGAGAAGGATATTAGTAGAGATGTGCACTCCATGTGGGGACCGCATCCGTGAGGGTGTGGAGGTCACACGAGAGGAGATCGGATCGGTCCTACACCGTATCTACAAGCGGTACTAGAACATCGTCAGCTTGACCTCCTGCCGCCAGCTACCGGACGTTGCGGGACCATCCTCACAACGTCCCACTCAGTAGACCCCTCGAGCCACATCACGTCCACCATGACAACTAGTAGCTCCCCCACTAGAACAAGCACATAGCTCGGTATGGTAGAAGGCATTCTCGTCATACCAGTTCCGCACAAGAGGTAATGCAGGAAACACAGTGTGCATTATTGTACGTATAATGGCAACTAACCAAACTTGCATCTCCCACCGCAGGTCCACCAACATCTCAGTGGGCACCTCACACGACATCGGCGTTCTCTTCATGGGTCCCACCCACGATTATGCCCACACGAGGTACTTGCACCGTTGCTTTTGGTTTTGTCGTGATTAAAAACTAACACATGCATCTATGTAACATCCATTATCTGAAAATCAAGGAAAGAAAAATTGTTTCAATTTCAAACCTCCAAAAAATTTAATCCTCAACTTCAAAATCAAAACTCATAATTGATTTGAGTTCTTACCTGGGCTTGGTCCGTCGGCCCTTTCTCCTCGGCCCGACCCGTGCTCCGCCCCGGCCAGGCCCGCCGCGCCTCGGCCTCCCGCGCCGCCTCGCCTGGTCTCGCCTTGGACCGGCGCCACCCGTCACCCCACTTCGCGCGGGTGACCAGCGCCGCCGCCTTTCCGTGTCGGTCGCCGCCCGGTCTCCGGTGCCGCGCCGCTCTGTTTCTTTGCCCGGTTCTCCGCTGCTGAGCCGTCCTGTAGCCGCCTGCGCCCACGCCGCCCAGTTCTCCTCCCCGAGGCAGGCTCCGTCGCTCCTCTCTCCCCCGCGGCTATTTAAGCCGTGTGCCCCTTCGCCTTCTTCCCCCTTCGCATTCGCCTCCTCCCGCACCTCTGGTCGCCGCTTCGCACCGCCGCCGCCGTCTTCGCCTCTGCCTCGGCCTTGTCCCCAGTGCCACCTGCTCCCTCTCCTCCCTCCTTCTCGAGCCCCGCCATCGTGCGCCCCGTCCCCTCCGCCCCCCCCTTCCTTTCCTCCTCCTCCCCCCCTGCCCCCGCCTCGTCTCCTCCGCGCTGCGGAGAAGAAAGGCGACGTGTTAGGCCAAACAAGTCGCCTCGCCTTTTACGCGACACGCCGACACTGACGGGTGGGCCCCACCCATGCCGTCTGGCTAACAAGTGGGCCCACATGTCATCAGAAACGCGACCTCATGCGACCGTGAGTAGACCTTGGTCTACGATCCTTTGTGCCATCTTGTGCCACACGTGTGTCATTGGATTTTTTTGACTTTTTTTGAATTTCCCTTTAACTAAAAGTCCTTGTAAAGTTTCCAAAATTCATAACTTTTTCATTATAACTCCAAATATTATGAAACTTGTGCCCAAAAATTTGTAATTTCAAAAGCTATATTTTGGTACTTGTTTGATTAATTTTTTAGTTCATTTATTGTGGATTTTGTATTTATTTATCTTATTTGCTTATCTTTTTATTTCCAGTGCGATCGTCCGTGTAGAGTTCGAAGAAGCCGGAGGTTCCCACTTCGACCAAGCTTAAGACTTCCAAGACCCCCTAGCCTTTGACCCAGGTGAGTCAACACTTTGACCATGTTGAACCTACATTTTATGCAAATTATGTTCTTTTAAAATAGAAAACTGCATGCTCTAATTTTTATACAAATGTATGTTAATGGTCCTAAGGTAGTTAAATATCAACTTGATTATTAAGTAATTATTATACCTTATCATTGATAATTGAATTCCCTTATCATTGTGACCCTAGTAATTATATGGTAACCTATTAGTTATAGTCTAGACTCAAGTGTCATGCTAGCCTTGCTTGAGTACCGGGGTGCTAATCACCCCAATCACCATCCTTTAAGCATTAAGATTGTTTTGGGTAGTCATTGGGATAAGTGACTGAAATAGTTGAGTTAATTTATTTTACACTTTCCCAAAACCCTAAAACTTACTAATACCATATATGGGCGGATGGTAGGATTGGTGGGCGCTGTCGTGCACGAGAGTGGTTGGTATGTGGTATGAACCGTCCGGATGGATTAAATACTTAATCTTGTCATGACCTTCCGTGTAAAACAAGTACAACCACAAGTATGCAAAGTGCAACTTCGCTTAGTAAAATTATCAAACTCTGAATGTCATCTCGCATGGTGGGAGAGAGGGAATGTGCAAGTGGCAGGATGCGTTCCGGCTTGAAAGGGACACCGAGGAAAGGTGAAGTTTGACAGTCGCTGAGCGGTAGGTTGACTCCACGTTCAACTATTCCAGTCGCTGAGGTGAACATCCCGCACAACGTATGGGCGTAACCCTATATGGGTGAGATGACGGAAGGGGTAAGGTAGTTCGAAAGGTTAATGTGACGATCGCTCAACTACATGACTACGGAATCATGTGGGGAACGAGTATGATTGTCTCTTGTGGGTACAGTGTACAAACTCCGTAGAGTCAAAACTATTTAAACAGACGCGCCTACGGTCATAAGCGGACATGGAAACTTAACTTGAGTTAGTTATATTTCAAACAAAAACCTTTGTGGGTGGTATGAAAACCAGGTCAGCTCAGCTAGCCTGAGGTTTGGTATTTTCCCTGGATCGTCGTATCCAGTGTGGTTAATGTATGGAGGTAGCTCCAATCAAATTAAGCATTCATAGAGTCTCTGATGGAGGGAATCTCTACTGTTATTTAATATTGCTATTACCTTCATTAATAAAATACAATTTGTTTAAAATGTTAAGTCATAGGAATTTGTAATTATGATATTTATAAATATTGCTTTGCAAAATAAAAGAACCCGAGCCATCCTTGTTTAGCCTTGCATATTTATTATTGCATCTGTTGTGTTGGCTCGCGAGCACGGTGGTTGTGCTCACTCTCGCTCTTTCCCCCCCAAACCCTCAGAATCCGCTGAGCAGGATGACTACGCATACTACGAGGACCATGGATTCGACGGTCAAGACCAAGGCGAGGAGTAGTTAGATTCGTAGGCTAGGGCTCGCCACAGTCTAGCTGGCTCCGCTGGCATTTGTGTATAGCCAATATTCTCCAAGTCCTTGGGTAATATCGGTGGTACACAGGGTGCTGCAGTTGCTTGCCTGCGGGGAGTCGTGTTGTCCCTTTTGCTTCCACGCTCGTCTCTGAATTTTATGTAATGAACTTATTTGGCCTATTCGGCCCCTGCTGTAAACTCGACCCGATGTGGTCTATTTGAACTATGATGAATGTAATATTATGCTGAGTCCGTCAACGTTGTGTATGAAATGATTCAGTGATGTAAACTGTGAGTGCTACCTACTGATCCAGGGAGTAGCGCAGGATAGTCACAGAGGATTCCGGGTTAAGAAATCTGGGTCTGACAGTCGAGCTAACACTTTACTACTTTTGTAAACCTGGTACACATCAGTCAGCGCCTCCCTAAGAGCATCCCCATGGCTAGGTGACATGGAGGACTACCTCATGGATGACATGTCAATACACCCCAACGTGCTTACAAGTTCTCATTTGTTTGATGTGCTGCCCGAGACACATCCCCTTCAAGTCATGGATCTATACACCACACCTACTCCTGCTGCACCACTAGGGTTGTCCGAGCATCCAAGCAGTGGACCCTGTTGAGCCCTAGACAGCGACGAGCAGGGGCCCATCGGCCCAAGTGGGGCTTGTGATAGGGATAGGTTCAGGGGCGTCGACATAGTGAGGGGGAGGGAGATGGTCAAGTAGATCATTAGTACCGTATGTGGTATGTCTTTTATTTCGCAACTTAACATTAATGTAGATGATGAGATTGTTGTACTATTGTATGCTTTAAAATTCCGCATGTTATGCCATTTATTGTGGTGCTTGGGTTCCTTAGTCAACATTGCGACAGTGGAGTGCGCAAAGTAATTTTCGGTCCTACCTCCTCCAGTCAGTACCGCGACAAAGGGGCGTGGTACTCAACTCCAGCTCCTTCCACCCTAGTCAGCACTGCGACACAAGGGGCATGCTACATGCATCTCACTATTACCACAGATATCCTCTCTTACTCAGTGAGAATTGACAACAACACGCCGCCTCTGTTTCACACTGAAGTAACAACACTCTACCACCTACCTTTTAGACCAAAATTATCATTCCCCGCTTCCGGCAAGGTGTATATCCATCAAGTTCGTCGCTCATCTCCAAGAGGGCCTATAAATTTTCCCTTGAAAACACCTCGTGTATCTCATGCACACTCCTCCAACCATAACATGGCAGAATGAGCTGGTAGCTCAACGAAAGGGAGGGAGAGCGGGCACGAACTTAAAGACCAGGCTCCGACCCTTATCTGTAAACAACATACTTCCACGGTCCAAGAAACCCTAAGCCCCCATACCTCGACCTTCCTATCCGAACCAGGGAGTATTACGGTCCTAACAATCCCCTATGCGACTACACACACATCCTCGAGACTTGGCCAACATGCACACACAAACTCGACACGGTGGTCTAGGTTTGTGACAACGGGTTGAACCCAGGACGTCGATTCTTCTGCTACCCTCTATTCATGAAAAGTAGTTCCTTTCATATTTGCACTTCCATGCATGTATCGTTGTATCGATCATAATTACCTCCTCTTTCCCTGTAGATCGCGGATTGCAGATACACCTCATGGGTGAATCACGAGTATGAAATATATACCAAGGTTTACATCTACACTCTCCGAACTCGCGTAGAGGAGTTGCGGGAGTTGCGGGAGTTGCTTGAAACCGAGATGTCCATCAACGACGATCTCCGCAAGTAGAGGAACAACGAGGAGGTGGTCCACCTCGACAGCGACTACTACCCAAACTGTTGCTGCACCGACCCGAGTTGCAACTACGCCTGTCATTATCGTGACAACCAGCCACGTCCTCGATGCCCTAGCGATAGACACTCCATGTGGGTGCCCTACGGTGTTCCAGTTTTGTCTAAGGGGCGGGGCGTTGACCCACAAGCCCGATTAGATCTACATCTACCATGTCGTTTTCACTCTAAAAGGCGCACATGTACCGTAGTTCTAGTGAAGTTGGTTGGTTCGAGTGTGTTGCCATTTGTACCATAGGCATAGTCGGCAAAGAGATGCACACCACCGAACCATACACGCCATGTAACTCCTTATTTCATTGAAGAATTGCTCGGACTTAAATTTTACTAGGTATTCATTCTTCATGCTTGAGTGCGTGTGGTAAGCATGTCATAATGCATAGCTACGCATTGAATCTCCTATAGGGCGAATCTTTAGCCTTCACAGTGAAAATGTTGGGCCAACTTTTTCAGGCTGGAGTGACCATACCATGCAACCTTTTCAGTCTGAGTTGACAACACACACCGGTTTTTCCCTATGAATTGAAAACTCTCTTAGCTATCATGTATCCAAATATTCCTTCTGGCGAATGCGAGCGTACTTCCATTCACCAAAATTTACTCACTCAACACTAAACCCTAACTGCCTATAAAACTGGGGCATACTCCACCACTACAGGCAATACTCCATTAGAGTCAGTTTCAAAAACAGGAAGAGGGGAGCGAGAAGAGAGGTACAGGAGGTCATTCCACTCTGTTTGTTGATGTAAGACTACGGGGAAATGCTCCGAAAGTGGAAATGGACTACCAAGAAGGCACAAACGTATCATGATCGTTCTATCAAGGATGATCCTGTATCACCAGAGTTTCCACACCCGTAGTACGACTACGGTAACCCGAGATGGTTCATTCAATCTACACATCCTAGTACCACCGCTCGGGCTTACTACATGTGCGGTGACTACCGTGTAAGTGAACGCCACACATCAATATTTCACATTGCATGTTGCATTTTAAATATCGCTAACTTTATACGTGCATGGAAGCCGTCGAAGTGTTGCTACTTCTTCTGGATTGATGGCCCGAAGAAGTACAACAAAACATTCATTCATCATAAATGCATGCTAAACTATGCAGCTACGCCCGAGACCTTTACCCGGTGGAAACCGTACTCAATCAGGAGTGGGGAAGACAAGGGAAAGACACTGATGGTCCTCGATGCCCTTGTTGGACCGAAGATTATTTTGGACGATAACAGGCCCGAAAAAACCTTTGTGCTGAGTACTAGGAGGCTCACACCTGTGTGAAGGCCTGCGTCTACAAAGGAGAGTAGGACCTATATCTGCAAGTCTGAGTTGATTTCAATGATCAAGTATTTTCTTTTCAAAAGACATATTTGTATTGTAATAGTTGTTTAGATGGAAGGTTCGTGTATACAATCATTTGTACCGTAGGAATAGCCTAACAAACACATGCACCTAACTATTCAGACCTTCATTGTGAAGTGCATTGAATCTCCTATAGGGTGAATCAATGTGTGAGAGAAGTGCCGTTATAATAGTGAAGTCCCGTTCTCAACATAGAAGAATGTTGAGAACAAAGAGAAAAGAACTTCAGCGTGTAATATTTACACATCCTCATGTAGTCAATGGGCTAAAAAAAAGGTAAATGGGAAGTAATAAATTACAACACTACATATCAACAATGTATTTTTTCCATTCCCAAAAAACAAAACAAAAAATGTATTTCACGGTGCTAATTCTTCCGCACAATGAGTCCTAATGAATTTTTGGCAAAATCTTTCGTCTTTGTTTTCGGCTCCGCTCGCTTGAGAATTTCAACAAGCACAAATTCCGTATGTTACCAAAATTGAGCTCTCCACTCTTCCAGTAAAAAATGCATCAGCTGTATTCCTAATTGATGGTGAACTGTTGTTAAATATAATATACTATTTCTGCACAATTCTTGGTGCAGATATATGCACCATTTTTTGTTTTTGCAAGGGCAAAAACTTTCTTCCTACTGGTATCAGTTTATCTTCTCAATCAGCGATATGGCCTGTGTCATGCTCATGCTCATGCATAACTCCCCAGAGGCCAGAGCCGTGGAAGAACACAGAAATAATAAATGATAGCCTGCGAAACCAAGACGATGGTAGCAGTCTCCTGTGCAGGTGTAAATAAGCTTCCTGAATATGTCTGAAAAAAAACATAACGAGTGCAAGTGTCAAACCAATTGCCAACAATGAGATGTGTCCAAAGCAAAACGCCGATCACATATACAATTTCACCCTTCAGATTTCATTACCTGCCTATCATATTTAGATCAGCCTGTATCGTCCTGATCTTCAGTATCATCATCAAGGATAACATATTTTGAAGCACCGCTGGAAGATTGAAAGTTTGTGTCACCACTTTTACTGTGATGACCTTTCTTGAACCTATAATACGTTCATATATCACGGGACTAGTCAGAAAATATTTTCCACTCAACATACAAACACATTATAAATTAAACTTAAGTTTCCACATTACACTTTTACAGAGTCTAATTAATATGATTAGTGCTTATGACTGCTTTATGTCATCTTACACAAAGAGCTGACAGACCCAAACAAATAATGTGAAATAATGGGATAGATTGTCAATGGCAGGAGATTCTCAGGAGGAAATATCTCAGCAAAGACACCTTGGCTCAGGCCTAAGGTGGGGGACTCGTGGTTTTGGAAAAGTTTTTTAGGGATAGGAGATATTTTCTTATCTTGTTGCAAAAGGAAACTGGGAGATGGGGCTAGAATCAGATTCTAGGAGGATCTGTGGTTGGGAGATGTACCGTTCTCAGTAAAGTATACAAAACTATATAATGTTACCATTTCCAAACATATTACTGTGGCTAAGGCTTTTGAGCATAAGTTTAGAAACATCATATTTAGAAGGACGTTGTGTGGAGAAAGACTTATTCTGTGGAATAAGCTCCTAGCAGATTGCAAGGGAGTGGTCTTGAAGAAGGAATGTGATACGTTGTTGTGGTTGTGGTCATCTCGGGGACATTTTCTGTTAAATCGTTTTATAATGTTCTGAGGATGCAGAGCATTGCTTTCCCACATAAATTCATTTGAGATGTTAAAATACCCCTAAAGCTTAAAGTCTTTCTCTGGCTAGTACTGAATCAAAGCATCCTGACCAAATATAACCTTATACATCGGGGTTGGGTAGGCAATAAAGGATGTATGTTTTGCGGGGCGGATGAAAGCATTGACCATTTGTTCTTGTTGTGCCCTCTGTCGAGATACATTTGGAATATCATTAGCTGTACTTTTGGCTTGCCTAATCCTCCAGCAGATACTGCCTGGCTATTCACTAGTTGGGTAGGGAAGTTTGCCAGGAGGCCTAGGAAGTTGGTGCTGGTCGGTGTAACTGTCATTTTGTGGAGTATCTGGAAAGTACGCAATATGGCGTGCTTCCAAAAAAAGTGGTCTGAGGAGCCTATTTCAGTAATACATACCATCTATCATTGGATTGAATTTTGGTCTAAATTGCAGAAGGTGGAAGAGCGGGAGTTGCTTCTCAAGGGCGCTAGAGCAATTGGGAAGGTTGCCTTCGAAGTTTTTGAAGCAAGAAGCAGATGGGCACCGTGGACTATTAGATTAGCTGGTGGAAGCTTTTGAATGTATTGCGGGTCAAGGGACCTATGAACTAATATCAAACCATGCTAGTTTGCTCTTAGCTTTGTGGTTGCTTGACTACAGTCTTTTGTGTAATTCCGTTGTCAGTTGAACTGTGTAATTTGTTTCCTTTAATGGAAATGGGGTGCAAGCCTTCTATCAAAAAAAAGGGGGGGATAGATTGTAATAAAGGTTCAAATGGATGGAATGAAAAGAAACCAAAAAACAAATGCAGAAAAAAAGCAAGCTGGAAACAAAAATTCTAAACTTTGCATGCCTACTAGTTGAAGCCTAAACGAGAATGACAACGGAAATTTCCTGAGCACCAATGAAGCATCCAAGACGACATGATATGCCGCGTGAGCTTCCTAGCTGACATAACACACCATTTGGTTTGCTACAGCGACTTAAAACTTGTGTCACTTTTCTCTCTATAATTAACGGATGGACTAAAGTGACATGACATAGCAAGTTCATGGTCTTGCAAGTAGTAAAATGTAGATCAATGAACTAAAGTAACGAAACAAATTTAGGGGATTCTCATACAGTTTACTCCCCAAATAAAGTTGACACGTGAGTCTGACTATAAGCTATCAACATTGTGACAAAGTTGAAGTTGATTTACGAAATATGAACAGGTAATAAGATAACACAGAAAGGAAAATATTGAACATACGAAAAAGAACTTCAACTCACTTGTAAACGTTGAATAGACTGACACCAAATATTATTATTGCCAACCCAAGTCCCTTTAACCAGGTAAATTGATCATTGAAGAAAAGCACAGCAACCTGCCATTTTTTTTGAGGGTGGGGGAATCACACTCATACGCACGAGCAGAGATGAATTTATAAACATAAATATAGCAAGTGAAATAGAGTTTTATTTATACCAAAATAGTGACAGCTTCCTTCACAATCCCAGCTATGGTCACTGTTAGAGCACTTGTTACAGAAATCAGGACATATTCTGTCAAAACCTGCAAATGAACAGATCCTGTGGTTATCTTTTACAGACAATCCAATATATGAAAATTCCCAACAAGAGTAATTGGCAAGCATGTCTTAATCATAAACCAACAGTGGATTGCCTGACTTGCGAGTATTCTCGGTGCATGACAAAATGCAATTGGTAAGTTAAATACTGACAAGTGGGCACACAATATTATACTTCCCAGGAAGGAGTACATGATCCATACCATGAAAAAGGCCAAAGCCCCTCCTAGAAGCAATAATAAGCTGCTCCTTATTATGTGACCCGAACTATCAAAAAAGTGACTTTTCCTGAAGTCACGCCATGGATCCATGGCCATGGAAAGAATTGCAGTTGCTATAGCCATCACTGGGGTCACATAACTCATTAAGGTAAAGGGATTCTTTAATCCTGCATAGCACAAAAAAAGGACGCTGTAAAGGATGGGGCATTACATATTAGTTTATTCATGGTATAACAAATCACATTTTAAATTATCATTTGAATATTTTAAAGTATAATGGCATAGCTTATAATTCACATAATTGATACAGTTTGATACTTTGATGCAACAGTGGCAGTTTCCATGTATCAGTAATTCAGCTTTGAAAAAAACCAAGTGGCCAATCAAATACTTCTATGTATCTGAACATTAATAAAGCTCAGCTGGCTGCTTTTCAGGCATCAGATGACAACACATCATTGAACAAAATTAACAGCATTCCTCTCAATGGACAAAATGCTAAGATAGAATGCATACCATATTCCTCTTTCTTCAGCAGATTTGACAGGCGCATAAGAAAAAGGAGTAGAAAAAAGTAGTCAGGACAGGGATGAAAGGGAAATATAAGATAGTTATATGAAATTAACAGGGCATAGTACCCTGTCCAATCACCAATGTTGAGTACTAGAAATAGTAATAAAATTATGAAAGTATAATACAGTAACAAACCTGGAGGAGAATCTGTGTCATGCACCAGCGGAAACCAGACATAACAGCAGCAAGCATAATAAATACAAATCCCCAAAGATTAAATTCTGTCTCTTTAGCAACTACATGAAAGAACATTATTACCACAGTTAAAGATGATGAAGCATAAGACAAGTTTCAGAATATGTGTCAGTACTCAGTGAGTCAGTAGTATGCAATTAAAATGCAACAACAAGCCCACAAGAGAATCTGACTTGATTGTGGGGGGAACGAGGGTAGTAAGGTCGGGACTCGTCGAAAGTGACATCCCGAGAAATCCTCATTCAACAAGCAACAGGGCCATAGCAATAATAACCCCTATGCTCAAGACTGTAGCCAAGGAAAACATATTCAATTGACTGAGCAATCAGTTTGGTGTGCTCACGAGGTGGAAGAAGGACGAAACAGACACAACCGAAACTGTAAAGGTGACTGTACTCTAGGGCTCGACCATAGAGGCGCTCAATAGGAATAGAACCCTGAAGAGCAGTGGAAGGTTGCATATTGATGAGAAAAGCAGCTATGGAAACAGCCTCGGCCCAGAAATGAGGGGGAACTGAAGAGGCAAACATGAGAGCACGAGTGGTCTCAAGCAAGTGACGATACTTACACTCAGAGACACCGTTTTGAGCATAAGCACCAGGACAAGAGTACTGAGGAAGAGTACACTGCTCAGCGAGAAAGTCACGCAAAGCAACAGATAGATATTCACCAGCAGAGTCGGCACGAAACACACGAATAGTTGGATCAAACTGAGTGCGAATCATGGTGGCGAACATCTGGTAAATAGAGAAAACCTGACTGTGAGAGGACATGAAGTAGATCTCAGTATGACGAGAATAATCATCAATAAAGATCATATAGTATCGATGACCCCTTTCGAAACGAAAAGAGCCGGACCCCAAACATCAGAGTGAACAAGATCAAAAGGACGAGTAGAAATAGAATCACTAGAGTGATAGGGAGCTATGGTTGTTTGCTAAGCTTGCAATACATACAATGTAAAGATGTGTCCCCAGAAACAGACCTAAGAACAACAAGACCTACTAGTGACGATAGACGCAATCCGCAGAGATGATCGAGACGACGGTGCCACTCAGGAAGGAGGTAGTGGAGGACACGGCAAGACCAGAGGTAGTGGTAGTGGCCGGCTGGCTGGCGGAGACAGCGGAAGGAAGATGAAGCCAGTTGAACTCCCAAAGACGCTGAGAATCATGGCGCCTAGGGCCAATACCAAGCAGAGTCCCTGTGCGGTGGTCCTGAACACAACAAGAGTCAGACTCGAGAACAACAGGACAGTCGTGATCAGTGATCTGACTAGCCGACATAAACTGCATAGTAAGCTGAGGAACATGAGAGACTGCAGGAACATGAAAAGAAGAAGTAGAAAGGGTGTCTCGACCTGTAACAGGAAGAGAGGTATCATCTGCAGTCGGAATAGTGGAAGGAAAAAATGTGGGACGCACAGAAGTGAGGTGGACAGAATCTGGTGTCATGTGAAATGAAGCACCAGAATCCAAGATCCACGTAGACAAGATACCTGACGAGGGAGGAGGCAGAATCGAGGAAGACTGTTGAGAAGCAAGAGCCAGACGAGCAGAACCCGATGAGTATGAGGACGAGCCGACACCGAGGCGTTGAAGCAGTGAGAGGAGCTGTTGTGTGGCGTCACCGAAGGAGCCCTAACGAGAGGCACCAGCTCCTGAGTAGGAGGAACCTCCAGAGCCCTTCCGGGGATGTCCACCCCGGTGACCTTGGTCCTTCCTCCGCTTAGCAGTCCTAATACATGTGGCCATCACGCTGGCAGTAGGTGCAGTAGAGACCCGCAGTAGAGGCAGCAACCACTGGGAGCTGGGGGAGGGATCACGGTCGGTGCTGAAGTAACAAGCGAAGGAGCAGGTGCTGAAACAGACAAGACAGCCTGCATATGAGTCACGCCACGATGAGAGTCTCCTCACCACGCACACCCGTGAGAGCCTCCATCAAGCTCGGGCGCGGGTGGAGAGTCAGGAGCTGAGCATGCACAGTCTCAAACTCAGCCAGGAACCGCATCAGGAAGTCGTAGAGACGGTGAGTCTCCTAGTGAGCGCGGAGACGCACACAGTAGGGACAAGTCCGGTAGACATCCAGTCCCAGAGAGTCAAGCTGACGCCACACCCCAGACATGTGCTAGTAGAAGTCATCCACGGTGGCATCGAGCTGCTGAAGAGAATGTGCCTGATGCACAACTGAGAGGTACATAACATCACTCATCGCCTGGTAGTGAGCTCGAGACGCTCCCACATAAGTTGTGTTGTCAACAGCTCCACCACATCCATGGATATAGCAACTGGCATGCTACCCACCAGAATGGCAGTAGTACGAGCCTTGGCATCCTGCCATCTCTCGTAAGCGTGTAGCTCGGACTGATAGAGCTCCAGAGCCTCCTCCAGTGCAGCATTGGCAGCCTCCTGAGCCACCTGATCCGCACCAGTAGGAAGAGCTGGCAGAACCGAAGGTGTAGGGCAAGGCGGACAGGGGTGCTCACCGGTGAGATAACCCCAGAGACACTAGTTGTTGAGGTAAATCCTCATGTGAACAGTCCTCTCCTGAAAATTTGTCCCAGTGGCGAAGAAACCGCCGATAAAAGCCATCAAGGAGGACTTAACCGGATCAGAAGTCGAAGAGAGGCCTGAGAAGCCGGCAGCTTCACAGGAGGTGGCTTCAAAGAGCAGGGCAGAGCGTCGGGGGCGGCTTCAAAAAAACAGTAGCAGAACTACCAAGAGCGTCGGGGGTAGCTTTAAAAACAGAGCTCGCTCTGTCTTGTTGTCGAGCGGACCAGAGCGTCGGGGGCGCTTTAAAAACAGAGCTGCTCTGGCGACGTCGGGGGCAGAACCACGCTCGGGCGGGAGTCGCAGCAGATCCGGCAGCGCACCAGAGCGGCGGCCCGGTCGAGTAGGGCACGGATCCGATGCGGGGACGCGGGATCCGGCGCGAGGACGTGGGATCCGGCGCGGGGACACGGGATCAGGCGCGGGCTGCTCGGTGCAGCGACGACGGGGAAGACCCAAAGCAGGGGCGGTGCAGCGGCGGCCCGGTCGAGCAGGGCACGAATCCGGCGCGGGGACGCGGGATCAGGCGGCGGGCTGCTTGGTGCAGCGGCGACAGCACGAGGTGGCGCTCGGATCTTGGGGCAGCGACCGGCGTGCGGAGCAGAGGCTGGCTCGGGCGCAGGGGAACAACGGCGGTGGCGGCCGGCGAAGGTAAGAAAACCCTAACGCTACTCTGATATTCCAATGGGCAAGAGGCCAATATATATAGCGTGTACAGGGTTACAATATGCAAAGAATACCTAGGCTATATACATATCGAACAATATGCAATTAAAATGCAACAAGCCCACAAATCACACCGCCAAACCTCTAATTAAGTAAAATACTAGTTGGAAGTTCATTTTGTTAGCACTCTCTAGGAAAGCACAGAAGCAAATCACTTAGAATAAAATGATAAAATTTGTTGATGTGTGCATTACCTGTCAGTAGAACTCCAAAGGAAACAATCAGTATGATTCCAAGAAGGTCAAAACTCGGCTTCTCTAGCCTTCCGAACAAATATGGCAAAATTTAGTTTTATAACATGAAATTATGAAAATGATACAGAGCATAACAGAAGCAGAAGAAAATATAATTTAACAGAAATTGATGCAGTGTTGTTTGAAAGATAAGTAACAAGAAAACACAAAACAAATTGCATAGAAACATGAAAACTGAATAGAAAGGCCAAAAGGTGGCACTATAAGAAATGACGAATCACAGTAGAAGTTCTCATAGCAGGTCCAAGCAAGATACCGCTCATTGTTGGTTTCTTCAGTTCTAACATCTGTATATTACTTCTAAAAAACGATGCATATATGGAAGAAAATATCTAAAACTACCAAGCTAATTCATTTTTCGTCGACCTAGGGTGATTTTTTCACACCAACCAGCCATCGCTGCCCCTTTTTTTTGTCCAAACCAAACATCGGGAACAAAATAGGGGCGCAGCCGGGACTCAATCCCGGGTCACAGGCACGCTTCCCCGGTGCCCCTGCTCTTTACCACTGGGAACACATCCCAGTTCCAAAGTGAATTCATAGTGCTCATTTGAGTGCGAGCATGTGTCAGTGGCTCTGTGCATATGCGAGTGCTTTTGCGCATGTGTGCATATACATTGTATGCGAGAATTAAAGCACTGAGAGTTTCCAAATTAGAAGCATTAGAGAAAGAGGCTCAATTTGTTCAAGATAAGCCGATAAGGTTATGCAATTGATATTTGAATGCAATGAGAGCAAGAAGTCACTAAACTAGAGCACACAAGGCCAGCTCTATTGAAAAGAAATCAGCAACTGAGCTTACCTCAATAGAAAAGCAAATAGAAGAATGAAAATTGGAGCAGCAGATTTACACTGCATAATAATTAAAAGTAATAAATTAGAATTTCAACTACTAAGTAAGAAGCCTAGGAAATAATCATTCACGTATAATGAAATGTACCATTGTAGCAAATGTCACAGTAATGAAAACAAGTGAAATGTTGCTCAAATTTATATCAAGAGCAGTAGCCAAAGCTGTAGGGACAACTGCATAAAAAATATTAAATTAATTACACATCATTATTTAAACAATAAGTTTTCAAAAAGTTAAACACAATAAATATGAATAAATAAATAAATATTTGGAAGTAGAATAAGAATCTAGTTTAACCTAACCTTTGTTGATTAACCTGATTCATCTAATAAAACATCGATTCCATATCCAGTAAGAAATGTTATAGGTCATGGCCCAACTTAATTGAAACTTGATAAAGTATGGAGATATATCCAGTAATAGGTGTACTGAACTCTCTATTTTGAGCCCATGTGGCTCTCTACCAGAATTAAATTTCATCTGAATCTTTACCCTTAGGGTGATATCCTATGGTAAATTAATTCGGCATGTCAGCTGTTTTATCAAATTGACCAACGGGTTGCTTTAGGACCCCCAAAATATATATGTCCATGATCAACGATCTTGCACCTGATCCCCTAACAGGCTAACTGAAACATATCCTTCTTTTATACTAGATTTGACAAAGCCCAGCAATAACACTAACATTCTATTAGTCTACCCGCATAAGTGCAGAATACATAAAGTTGGCTTTACTAATTATAAGCACCAAGCTATCCAACTCCCATGCCACTTCTTACTAAATGTATGAACCAAACTACCCTTCTAAGCATCAAGCAACATAACTGTGAAGGAACACACTGGGCACCTCGCAGAAAGTATTCTTTCCATGACATTGTACTACTCCCTCCCTCCAGGTCCCGGTGCTGGAACCATAGGATCACCCTCGACGCCACAGCCTGCATCGTGAAATGCACCGTGTTCATCAGGAACGGCGCTGGGAACTTCAACATGTGATTCCCCAGCATCTCCTTGTTATACCTGATCACGCGCACACAGGGAACACCAGCATCAAACATGTGCCAAAACAGAGCTCCCCCAAGCAACCGCGCTCCAATAACGGGAAGAAACGCGTTACTCACAGCGTCAAGCAGGTGCTCAGCGTGTACCAACTCGCTATCAGAGCAACAATCTTCGCGACCAACCATGGCGAGATCGGGAAGCCGTCAGATCTCTCCGCCGCTCCCGCCTCAATATCCATCGGCAAGTGGCCGCCCCCACCGGTGGCGGAGGGCAGAAGCGGCAGCTCGAACTCCTCTGAGTCGTCGTAGCTGGCCGCAGCGTCGGGGGAAGCGGCGCCGGCGGGGGAATTGGACGCGGCGGAGGGGTCCCTGCACCACCGCGAGAACGACGGCTCCCTGCGGATCCCTCCCTGCTTCCTCCGCCCGCCACCCTCCCGCGGCTCGCCGGCGCCCTCCGCGATCTCGACGGCCACCACCGGCGCGTCCTGCTCCTTCGGGTGGGCGTGGTCGTTCTCGACGACGCGGTCCCCCATGGACGCTTGTGGCGGGAGGTTCTAGAAGGGTTTGGATCTGGGCAGCGTGGATCTCATGGGCGGCCCGCCCGGCTCCCGGTGTCGGCGGCAGTGGCAGCCAGCGCGAAGCCGCAGGGAAGAGGGGAGTTTTGCAGCTAGTCTGCTGGATTTTGGTAGCAAGTCAGAATCCACCACCTCGTCACTTCCTTCCTTCCTTCCCGAGCGGTTGACTTCCAGCCTCCCGGTTGGTACAGGTAGTTTTGCTTACTGGAGAGAACACCGACCCATTTGTCGTTGCCGGTCCAAATAGTCCGGCATGATTTACTGCTACATTTTGTAAGTGCATACAGCATACTACTAGTACTCCACTTGGTTTAGGCAATTAGGCGTGCACTACATCGTCATTGGTCCCCGTTCGCGACTAGTTTAGACGGTTTGATCTGTAATGCAGTAAAACTCGTGCAACTACGTACTATTTGGTTCCGTTACCGTTGCCGCGGAAGCTCAACATCAGTCAGAGATGGGTCAAACTCTCCCCTAGCTTTAGTGAACTAAACACCATCTTATAGTAAACTTAAGCTAAACAAATGACCATGACAGATTCTCCTGGTTGCAATGACAGAACGCACAAGGTCGTGAATCCACTCATCCCAGTTCGAGCCTCACTTCTACTCGGAGAGAAATAGTCATGCCCTTTTCGAAGGCAGAAGGCACTTCGAGGCAGACATGGAGTGAGCCGTCGCGTCTTTTAGGATCTGTCAAACCTAGCAGCGAAGCAACTGCTTGGTAGGCAACACCCAACTCCCAACTCAACTAGAAGATCGCTGTCAGCATCGGCCACGGACCGGAAACTGAGTTGAAATGGTGTGCTGGGGTAGAGAGTTGCGGTCAAAACAATGGACAGTCTCTGCTTCAGCACAGGGTAGAATTGTGTCGCCTATTCTGTTACAGTGCTTCTGCACGCGGATGCGATGCATAACTAGTTCACTAAGCTGATCAAGAAAGAAAAGTTATGTTTTTTAAAAAAATCAAGCCAAATAATAATGACATCTCACAGCTTCTTAATTATAACTATCACCATATGATTTTATAGGAGTCCTAAGCTAGTAAACATGCTGATCAAAATTTAGCGGTGCTTACAATTTGTAACATGAGCACAGTATGATCACAGAAAACCAGAGGACAGTTACAGAGAGCGGCCTAACCACACGCATTTGCTAACTTGATATAATATAGACAAATCCAACCCCATCCAGAGGTGGTTAATTTGTATTCAGTGGTTCATCCAAATCCATTGCCCTCTGTTTTCGCGCAAGAACTATTGGAAACAAATTGAACTCCAAAAACTTGGAAATAAATTCAGGGGGAGGGCCCCCTCCTCGGCCGAGGCTCCTCCTCGCCCATCGCACATGAGGGTCTCACCGAGAATTCGCTTCCCAAAAACTTCAGATGCCACGAAATCAAAATCAGTGAGCTTTCATGTCAGAGTACAACACAACAAAACTGCTCACAAAAAAAAAATGTTTCAACGACAGTCAGACAGCTCTGCAGCTGTTTGAACTCTAGAAACTGGAGAATTTGGAATCTTTTGCCATGCAAACCGCCGAATTAGAGCACTGGAGCCATGCACAAGGCTCAGTACACTAGTCTTGTCTCCCCTTAATTCCATGCATTTCTTTGAGCTAGTACTTGTAACTTGCTAGTAAGAAAAGAACAAAAGCACCATTACAATACAATACTAACAACTTCGATAGACGCCTGACGCCATCGATCTGCAGCATCCAAGGCGCGCAAACAACCACCTCAAACCGTGCGCACTCTACTACGACCACAGCTTTTAGCAATCACGCGTGCAAAACACGAGATTGGAACCGGCATCCACACCATGATACCGGAAAAAAAAGATCGAACTGCATATGCTACATGGAGTGTTGGAGACGACGTCGGGGTCAGCTGCGCGGCAGGGCTGCGACGGCGACGCGGGCGGGGTTGAGCTCGAACCAGACCTGGCGGAAGACCTTCACGATGCAGTCGTGGTGCTCGTCGGCGTTGAGCGACAGGTAGCACGCCAGGAGAGTCTCCAGCTCCTCCGGCCGCCCAATGCGCTTGCTCGCGATCATCTCCACCATCGACTCCCGGAACACCCGCTGCGGGTCCCTCGTCCGACGCACCACCGCGAATCTCTCCAGCTCCGACACCGCTGTCGCCGCGGCCGCGCGACGCGGCGACCGCACGCGCACCGCGGCCGCCACCCGCGCGCCCGGCGTCCTCCCCGAGAACGACCTCCGCCCGCCGCAGCGGCGTCGGCGCCGGCGGCTCCGCGTTCGCTTCTCCTCGTCCGTGTCGGACGGCAGCGGCGGCATTGGCGTCAGCGTTCGGGCAGGGGCAGGGGCAGGCGCACGCTGCGGGGAGGCGGCGCGGGAGAACGGGATGAGGTGGCTGAGCGGCGGGAGGTCGAGCTCGCCGCCTACCGAGTAGTGGCGGCGGCGGTACGGTTGCCTCGCGGCCGCGGCTTCGGCGTCGTCGTTGCCGACAGAAAGGCGACGCGGCGCGATATCGGGAGCCGTGGCAGCAGGTGAGGGATCCGCCTGGCTGCTCTGCGACGCCGGGCTCGGGCTCGCGCGCTTGTGGAAGAAAGAAGGGAAGCCGCCGGCGCCGGCGCCGGCGTTCTTGGCCGCAGGCGGAGCGTGCATGGGCTTAACGGCAGCGGCATTGTTCTTGGCCGTGACCTTGGAGAGCCATGCGAGCGGCGAGAAGGACGAGAAGGCCGCCTTGCTCTTGCCCTTGCTCTCTTGTTGCCCCTGCTCTTCCTCTTGTGGGTGTTGGATTTCTCTCTGGTGCTGCTTACTTCTAAGACCCCACCTCATGGCTAGCGACTGTTTTTCTTGGTGTGATTGTGGGCTTGGGTAATGTGTGACCTTTGGGGTGTGAGGAGAGAAGAGGGGGCTTTAAAGCGGGAGGTTTTGGCGGCTAAGCTAAGGACTGTGCAGGGGAATGTGAGGTGCATGGTGCCATTCTTGGAACTCGGGGTTTGAATTAACTTTGAAGATGGGAGCTAGAGCTTTCTGCCATGCCACGATTTGGCGAAAATAGTGGTTGCACTTTTATTGGCGCTTCTTTCCGGTGCATGCATGTCTCTGGGCTCTGCCTGATTGATCCCCGTGATTGATGCTAATTTTTAAGCTCACCGTGTAGTACTACATGTTTGGTATGTCTCCTTTTTCTAATTGGGTCTCTCAGATTATTATTTTTTTAAAAAAAAAAGTACTAGTAGTACTCCATTGCACGTCTAAAAAAGTAGGAGTGCTGCGTTGCAGCCTTGCAGGACACACCTAATAATAGTACATCGCCGTGTTGCACGACTTTTGTGTATACCTAGATCCTGGGGGTAGTCTCCCAACTCCCCATAGCTTATCAGCAGGTTGGATTACCCTCATCACCAGCCTAGCTAGCAATCGCGCTCGCATACGGTGCGGGTGTGATGTGGAGTGGAGCCACCAGAACAGAACCCCACGGAGTGCAACTTCGGGAACAGGAAGCGAGGAAACCAAAGGCGAAGCACCGAGAAGCGGAGCCCGGCCAGCAGGCGTGATCCGGGCTTTATGTGCTCGTTTCCATATCGTACGCGGCTTCGGGAAGTTCTGAGACCTCATCCCTGCCTGGACGCGCGCACGCAAACTCTTACGTCTCGTCTCTGCGTGCATGCGCGCGCGTGGCTGGTACTACTACTGCCAGCTCTCTCTCTCTCTCTCTCGTTAACGAAACAGCAACAGAAGCGGCAGACACGGGCAGTAGTGCAGATTGGGGAATTGGGACAGCAGCGAGGCACAGGCTGGGGGTGGATAAGTCGTCGGGTGGCGGAAAGCTAGCTACGAGGAGGAAGAAAAGAAGTGGTCTGTGGTGGGTGATTGGATGGGGTCTTCTGCTTATGCCGGCCCGCTTTTGCCCTTTTTCTCCGCTGCATGCTCACTGTTCTTGTTTCTTCCTGCCTCTCATGAGCAGTGCCAGTGACCGCCCTCTTTGTTTGAACGAAGTCCCGCCACCTTACGGCTTTTTATCGACGTGTCGCCGAGAGCCCGAGAGTGTTCGGCTGTTCGCTATTCCCTTGGCTCCTGCGAATATGAACTGTGCGCAGTAAAAAAAAATCACTCTACGTTCTTTGCTCTCTCTTACGTGAAGACATATGGTTCTGTACAAACCGTTGCGGGGACAGTAAATTAAAGGCATATTTGCGAAGATGCTTGTATGCCAGGACCAGGACACATCGATTAATCGAGATGTAGATGAAATTTACGAAATCCAATCAATCAGCAGTTACCGTGCTGATTGGGGTCGCAAATCGCAAATTTGCGAAGCAATGCAATCACTGACAATGTGAATCCCGAACATAATATGCGTCGTTGCTCAAAGGTTCTTGTTGCTGCTGATTTGCGCTCCTGCCAAAGGTTTGAACCAAATTGAGTAGTAGCTAGAGTACCAGATTTATAGACCTTTCTGGCGATCTCCTTTCTCCGGGTAGGCAATCAGGCATACTAGCTCGCTCGTACCAGTGCGTAAGGTAGTTCGTACGGCAGTCGATTATACTATTTGCAGCGCTTGCACTGGCGGTGCATTATTATGCTTTGCAGCGCCGCTGCCCGCTTGCACCAGTGCGGCAGTTGCCAACTTTCTAGCGCTCGTATTGACGAGTTCTGTGCCGAGCCGGCGAACGAATCCGTATGGTACTGTATTCACCGCCCATGCTGCGAGCTGGGGTAAGGGCATCTTCAACCGTATTTTTATTACCATCTTGTAGCTATATTATATTAAAAAAATTCTATGCGGAGGAGAAAGAGTAGATCGTCTCTTTCTGAAGAAATTGTCGTGCATGCGAAACAAGATATGATACATTAATCTACTTTAATTGACATATAAACCCATTTCAAAAAAATTGTAAAATTAAAATGTTAAAGAGTGTGTTAAAAACTATCTATTTAACCATCGAAGATGTTGTAAGTCATCGCTAGTTTCGGATCAGTTAAAAAAATTGTCTTCTTTTTGCCCTCCTTTTCGGCGTATCTAAGCTGCAGGCTCACTTTTAGCCATGCAGCGTGTCTGAAGAAAAGAAAGGACATATCTCACAATTTAAATCATAGTCATAGGACCAGTTGTCCTTCCTTTCAATTTTTATTTTCAGCACAGCAGAATGCACGATGTTAGAATTTGACCATGCAACAAAGGTCCGTTGATTTCTAGATCCAAAATATGACATGGTTTACTCCCACATTATTTGAGTAAGTGGGAGAAGAGTAATATAAAATATAAAGTCATTGTTATCACATAAAATATATGACACATGACATAAGGTGGCATAAGAATAACTTGACTAAACACACACACGCATTGTAGTGTTGTTCCTGGCATATAACTCCAATTTTCATTTTGCTGAATCATGCCATCATTTCTCTATTAATTATGTTTGAATGTGAATCGTAGTGTTGTTCCTGTCACATAAAACCCATCTTTATTTTGTTGAATCATGTCGACATCTCTCTCTTTATTTTGTTTGAACGCAAATTCAAATGTCTGGATTAATTTGTCTTAATTGAGTTAATGGACTTGTCAGTTACCGGAGAGTAATTCATGTTGACATAATTGTGGTTTTAGCAAATATTTCAGATTAATTTCAGATATAATTACGAACAATAAAGCATAATTCCAGCAGAAACAAAATGACATGAGCATCAAATAAATGTCCCTTAACATAGACAAACTACTCAGGTCATTTGAATAGGAAATCATGATAAACCAAATAAAACGAGTGAGCTAATTCAATTAGCATAATGCTCAAATTGAAGTTGATTAGAAGTGCTATCAGATGTTGGGCTGCTCAAGTATAAACATCGGGCAGCTCAAGTATAAACACTTGACATCCTCGCCACTTAGGTCAAGATCAACCACAAATTAAATACGATAATTTCTCTATCAACCACAAATTAAATATGATAATTTCTCTTAAATAAATTAGGCCATAAGCTCAAATAAAATCTGGCTAAACTAACTGGTAATATAAAGCAATTAACAATTCAATGTTCTCTAGACAACAAGTAATAGAATCGATAAGACAAGGTAACAAGATATCAATTAACAATGGTATAAAACAGTTACCAAATTGGTAACTCACAGTGAACAGATAAGCATGTAAATATACGACAAACAGTAAACAAGAAGTAATCTACAAGCTCAAGACCAAATATATAATCAAATTGTCGTCTTTAACCTCACAGTGACCATATATCCTCACGAAACAATCTGAAAACCCACAAGCTATCATGCGAAGTTACCCAGTACTAGTGCTAACCAAATCACAAATAGATGCAAAATGGAATTCACTAGTACGGAATACTATGCAAAGATAGATAAAGTAAGAACCAAATGAACTCACTTTACCAGCAGCACTCAGACACCAAGAAGGCAAAGCACGTCAAAGATGATGTTGTCCTAGAAAACCTATCGCTGCCGCTATGCCGCGGTATAATCTGCGTAGTCCTCGGGGATATAATGTCCTTCCCCAACAATCAAGGACACCATATCGTTGAGTTGAAGTCCAGGAAGTGCCGCCCAAGATCACAGTTCATAGTCACGCACAGGCCAAGTGCACAAACCACACAACAAAAGTTCTCTGTGAGGAAAAGCAAGGTGGTCCGCTTGTCACAAGTGGTGGAAGCCAAGTCTCCACCGACGCTAAGAGGTTGGCAACGATGGAGACAAAAGCAAGGTTCGCCCAAGACCAAAGAATCAAGCCCAAAAGGTAGAGAGGATGGATCGGAAAGGGGTGGAAACTCTTGGTTCTTGCAAGTACACAAAGAGAGGAGCCCCGGTATAAGTAGAAAGGGAGTCAAACGCCGCCGCCGAACAACTGTCAAAAACTGTCAAACGACCATCGCATCCGCCACCAGCATCTCGTGGGCATCGGAATGATCCCCACCAAGACCGCTTCTCACCTCCTCTCGCTTGCGGTGAAGAATCGAAGAAGAGGGGAAGATATTTTCCCCCCTTTCTCCCTCAACCAAGCGGAAGGAGAGAGTTATCCCCTCTCTCTCTCTCTCTGACCGACAGGTGGGCCCCTGGCGCAATCGGAAAATTCCCAAAAAGCCCATGGCTTACAACAATTCGCACGTCCATAAAAGACTTAGAGACGTCTAGGCTAGGAGGACTGAATTCCTCCATTCCTTTCTAACATCGTCTTCTTCCTCGTGAATTGTCCTAAAGTGTCGAGCGACCAAACCTCGCCGGCCTTTCTTCTCGGTGTGCACCGGGAGGAGGAAGAGCGGTTATCTCCAAACCGTTGTCACAAAGAATACCTATGTGAGACGGTAATAAAGTTTATGGGTAGTGCAACCTGTGCGACCGCTCGTCTTCTTCGTCAACATCGACTATTCTCTGCGCTGCTTCTTGTTTCTTCATCAACCCCATAGCAAGTCGTAGTTAATATCTGAAATTAAAATACTGTCCACCTTTCCAGCACATGCATGATTCAAAACATTCAAATAAGAAATGATAGGTTGATAATGATAGCTGCATATATATGAATCTTTAGTGACCTGCAGGGTGTGAAAATAGTTGTGCAGATCGATCCAGGGTCCAGATTAGCTGCTGTTCGGCCCTGTTCTTGTTTCCCGCCAGTCTGTGAATTCACCCGGCGCGGAATTTACATTCGAAGCTAAAAGTTCTGACATGAAACAAGAGTTGTGAGATGTGTCGTTAATTGTGTAATGAGGTATCTTCACAGTTGACACACTTCAACTCAGGTAAAGTGTTGGATTGCAACACTTCTGCTGCTGTCGAATTCAAGGCCAAAACTTAAGAGAACGGTTTTAAAAAGTGGGCCAGGGAGCCACGAAGGACAAATAAATGCAAGGGGAATTTCCACGAGGGAGGAATAGGGTTAGAAGGCCAATTGTTCTCTTGGGCTGGAATTTTTCATTCAAATATAGGCCCATTGACATCCAAGGCTTATGCCTTCTATTATTTTCTCCCATTTGAATCTTTCTCTGTATGTGTGTGTTTGCAAGAAGCAGTATATATATGATCCACATGTAAATTTATTTTAAAAAAGGACAGAAAGATAGTGTTTTATCTGGACCAGCCTAGCCAACCCGACAAGGCATGCGATAAAAACGCAGGACTTGCTTCCCAGCAATGCAGCCACTCACCAACAAAATAATCCGGTCTTATCGAAGCCCTTGACCGGAGATTTGCTACAAAAATACGCGTTTCTTCGAAGTTTCCGGGATATGCATGGAGCCATGAACACGTCAAGATTTGCTGGCGTTCTAAGTTTACGGGCAGGCATCGATCAGACATATGCACGTCACGTCTTTTCGCTCGCACATCTCCGTCGCAACGTGCCGTGGCAGTGTGACCATTGTATTCGGTTGATTATCAATAGTTCTCCTGAGGACACTGGATATACACGCAGATGCAATAGTTTTTCAGAATAATCACTACTACAAAATATATTATATTAGACACTCCATCACAGACGGTCGTGTAAAAAATCGTCTGTGATCCTTATTTATCACAGACGAATATATGTCTATCACAGACAATTATACAAGCACTATAAGTAGATGCCCCTAACGGCCCGTTTATTTCATTTGATACACGCTCTGTTCTTCTCGCTGCGCCTCCTATTGGCCACCTATGATATACAAGCTACCTCCTCCCCCGTTTTGAATTGTTACCCCTGCCCCCTCCTCCCCCATTGCGACACCTCTGCTGCTCCTCCCACATTGCGCCACCTTGGAGAGAAGGGTAACGATCTGTAACCCTTTATTTTTACTCTAGACTAATTACTAATGTGTAACGATCTGTAATCCTTTATTTTTACTCTAGACTAATCACTAATGTGTAACGATCAGTAACCATTTATATTTGCTCTAGACTAATCACTAATGTGTTTGGTCATTATGAAAGGTACTTGCGGTTTATTAATATAATTTAACACTAATTCATTTGTTACGTGCGTATACGTGTAGATGGATCGAAACTGGATGTACATTGAGAACCGTGTGAGTGAAGAGTATATTAATAACGTGTTTGCTTTTAGAAGAGCCGCCGAGCAGGATATGTTGAAGAAATGGATAAAATTTATATACTGTCCATGCATTGATTGCGGTAATATGAAAATGTTTAACAACCCGGCGCAGATCAAAACTCACTTAATACGAAGGGATTTCAAAAAAAGGATATACATGTTGGAGCAGTCACGGTGAAGAGCAGATTATACCGGAAGTCAGTAATGACGACATCGACGAGAAGTCAACGATATGCAGGGTATGGAATGTGCTTTTGATGAGGATAGGTCGTATGATGACAATCTGGATCAGATGCTACGCGATGCATAAGGGAACTACGGTGAGAGAGTTTTGTAAATTCGAGGGCTTAATGGAGGACTCGGGGAAACCTTTGTTCCCTGGCTGCAAGCCGGAATACACAAGGTTGTCAACCGTGCTTGAACTGCTTAAATTGAAGGCAAGTAATGGTTGGTCCGACAAGAGTTTTACGGTGTTCTTAGGTCTCTTAGCTGACATCCTTCCGGAGGGAAACGTGTTGCCCAGCACGACCTACCAAGCTAAGAAGGTTATTTGTCCATTGGGAATGGAAGTAGAAAGAATACATGCATGTCCGAACGATTGTATCCTCTCAGTAAAGAGTATGCAGACATGCATGTATGTCCCGTGTGCAAAGCATCCCGATACAAGCGTAAGAATACTGCTAAGGCGAAGCAAGGACCTCCTGCTAAGATATTGTAGTATCTGCCTGTGATCCCATGTTTGAAACGTTTATTTGCGAACCCAAAGGAGGCAAGATTGATGCGTTGGCACTCGAAGGAGCGTAAGAAAGATGGAAAGCTCAGACATCCTGCTGATTCTGTCCAGTGGAGAAACTTCGATCGGAGCTTCGAAGAGTTCGGTGCGGAACCGAGGAACATAAGGTTAGGGTTGAGTACGGACGGAATGAATCCTTTCGGTAACATGAGCAGCCGACATAGCACCTGGCCCGTGAATCTATGTATGTACAACCTTCCTCCTTGGCTATGTATGAAACGGAAATACATTTTGATGTCACTACTTATCCAAGGGCTGAAGCAACCTGGAAACGATATTGATGTGTACCTAGCACCATTGCTGGAAGATCTTGTGACACTTTGGAACGAAGGGGTACAAGTATGGGATGCGTACAAACGAGAGAACTTCACTTTACGCGCCATGTTATTATGCACAATCGATGATTTTTCTGCCCTTGGTAACCTGTTGGGGTTCAGTACAAAAGGAGCCAAAGCCTATCCGCACTGCTTAGATGGTACCGAGAGTGTATGGCTGAACAACTCACGTAAAACTGTGTATATGCGTCACCGTAGGTTCCTTCCCAGGATTCACCCATACCGCAAGATGAAGAAACAATTCGACGGAAATCAGGAGGACGGTTCAGCTCCAAGGGCTTTTAGAGGGAAAGAGGTCTATGATATGGTTAAGGATATCGATGTTGTGCTTGGAAAGGGACGTAAATTAAGGACCCCTCAGAAAAATATCTGGAAGAAGCGGTCAATTTTTTGGGACTTACCTTATTGGGAGCACTTAGAAGTTCACCACTGCATCGACGTCATGCACGTGGAGAAGAATGTATGTGATAGCTTGATTGGTCTCTTACTGAACATTAGTGGCAAAATAAAAGACGGTGTTAACGCACGGCGTGACTTGGTTGATATGAACATAAAAACCGAGTTAGCACCGAAAGAGACCGATAAAGGACGAACGTATCTTCCCCTAGTTTGCTACACTTTGTCCAAGGCCGAGAGAAATGAACTGTGTCAAAGCTTGCATGGTGTGAAAGTTCCGTCCGGTTACTCCGCCAATATTAAGAAACTTGTTTCCATGAAAGATTTGAAATTAATTGGTATGAAGTCTCATGATTATCATGTGCTGATGACACAAATGCTTCCTGTTGTAATTAGGAGTATCTTGCCGAACAAGGTCCGAGTGGCAATCTTTAGGTTGTGTTATTTCTTTAACTCAATTGCTCAGAAGATCATCGATCCCGAAGGACTCGACGCTCTGCAGGCCGAGGTGGTGACGACTCTATGTCATCTTGAGATGTATTTCCTTCCGTCATTTTTTGATATCATGGTCCATCTCATTGTTCACCTTGTGAAAGAGATAAAGATATGCGGCCCTGTGTTTCTATGTCATATGTACCATTCGAGAGATACATGGGAATTCTGAAGTCCTACGTACGAAATCGATCTCGACCGGAGGGCAGTATCATCGAAGGTTATGCAACCGAAGAGGCCATTGAGTTCTGCGTGGACTACATGGCTCAGATGGAATAGATAGGTGTGCCTCTATCTCGTCACGAGGGGAGACTGGAGGGTATCGGGACCATCGGAAGGAAAGCAATCACTCCCATCTAGATACATACGTGTATGCCCATTTCACGGTCTCGCAACACATGACCCAAGTGTCCCCGTACATCGACGAGCACAAAGACATGGTACGCCAACAGAATCCAGACCGGTCGGAGGTTTGGATAACGAGAGAGCACAACCGTCGGTTCAACAAACGGTTAAAGATGCGATTCACTTGGAGGTCATCAAGTGATGAAACGCTGCTATGGTTGGCCAAAGGACCAAAATATACAATTGTGATATGAGAAGGATACGACATAAATGGGTACACGTTTATACGGCAGCTCAGGATAGGAAAAGCACAGTTCAGAACAGCGGTGTCCGCATAGATGCATTTCACGAGGGGTTCAATACCGCGGGGGCACGCGGGTTGAACTCGTACTATGGGTTCGTGGAGGAGATTTGGGAGATCGACTATGTACTTTTCAAGATCCCCCTGTTTCGATATCATTGGGTTAAACTTCCGCAGGGCGTGAAGGTCGACAAGTACGACGTCACTACTGTGGACCTCAAACGTGTCGGATACAAGGACGAACCATTCGTACTCGCTAAGTAAGTTGTTCAAGTTTTTATGTAACGGAACCAACAAATAAGAACCGCCACGTAGTTCTTCACGGGAAAAGAAGGATTGTCGGAGTTGAGAATGTCGTGTATGAGGAAGAGTACAATCAATTTGACGAGTTGCCTCCTTCGAGAGCGGCATCGATCGGAGGAAGAACCTAGTGAGGAAGCTAGCTATATGCGCGTCGATCATCATGAAGGACTATATTTCAATTAAGCATGTATTCCATTGTAATTTGATGTTAACATGGAAACGCGTCACGTGTTATGGACCAGTGCTAAATCGGTCAGACTGCCATGTGTTGGGCGGTCCGACCGATTTCCCTTTGAAATGATTCTCTGTGCGGTAGTTCCGCCGTTGGTAAACGGAACTACCGGTGTGCAGAAGTTCTGAAGTTCTTGCGGAACGTTTATTCCAGAGAAGCACATTTTTGGTGTGGGTCAATTTGCCTCGGTCGGTCGGACCGGCCACCCTTGGCGGTCTGACCGATTTGGCGGCGATCAGATCGGCCATTAGTTGGCGGCCCATTTGTGCAAATCACAGATGATTCAATTAATATTTTGGAGTCATATTAATGTTTTGGAGTCATATCATCTGTGATATGCATTAATTATATATATGTGTTTGTCAGCATATCAGTGATATGCATTAATATATATATATATATATATATATATATATCTGTGTGTGTGTGTGTGTGTTTGTCAGCATATCAGTGATATGTATTACATATGTGTGTGTCTATTCACATCACAGACGGTTCTAGTAATGAACCGTCTATGATATTAAAATTAGGGTTTATCTGTTAAGTCATCACAAACGGTTTCAAAACAGAACCGTCTGTGATAGTTAACATCACATACAGTTTGTTTATGGAACCGTCTGTGATGTATTATCACACACAGTTATATCACAGAACCGTCTGTGATATCCAGCTATATAAGTGCCCGACTCGAACGGTTGTGCACTCTTCTGCCTTAGTCTTTTTCCACCAGCCCGACGCTACCCTCGGTCTCCTCCACTGACGCCACCTCCGACCAGCGCCGCCTCCCTTCGTCCCTGCCTCCGACCAGCGCCGCCTCCCTTCGTCCCTGCCTCCGTCCAATACCGCCCCCGCCCCTGCCGACCACCCGGTGAGTTTCCCAGCGCCGCCCCCCTTCTCTGCCGTGAGAGCCGAGGGTTTCCCTCGGTGCCACCCCCGCCCCTGCCGACCACCCGGTCAGTTTCCCCGCGCTTCCTCCCTTCTCTGCCGTGAGAGCCGAGGGTTTCCCTCGGTGCCGCCCCCACCCATGCCAACCACTCGAGGGTTTATGTGGCATTTTTACCCCTTTAGATGTTTTACTCTGCTGTGCTTTTGTTTGAAATGGGAGGTAGGGTTAAATTTCACTACTAGATGTACATGTAAGTTATATTTGCACAAATAGATTTGTACAGAGATCTATATTTAGTTTGTTTACACAATAAGATGCCTGTGTATTTGCACAATTAGACATGCATGTATACTTGCATTAATGTATTCTGATAGTGTTCTTTGTGTTGGCAAATCTATCTTTTTCCTACTTGAAAAATACTAGAAAGACATCTCATTGATTGTTTTAGCTTTGGAATTAGAATTGACTGTTTAGGTAACAGTAGTAGGCTCTACTTTTTTCAGTTTTGTAGACTCTACATGGTAAAAATAATGATGTACATGGTAGTGCTAATGAAATAATATTTTTTATTGACGTTCCATTCCATTCTCCACTTAGCAAATCTGGTATGACCAATTCTAATTCTAGTTTGGTGCCAAACAGTTCCTTGAAAACAAGCAAGTATCCAAATACGGTTAGCCGCCCTCCTCTGGCATCTCCGTTCCACACCAGTTATGGATGAGGGATGGAAGTGTTCCCATGTTGTGGCATAGCAGCAGTAGCACGTTAGCATCCAGAGGAAGTTAGCGAGTCTGGTTTTGTTAGGGAGTATGTTTTCATGCAACAGCAGCAGGTGTTTACGCCAGGAGAAGCTTCGGCAGCAACAGGAGTCCAGGAGGGTTTCGGAGAGGAGAATTAGGAAAGCTACACAGTTTCTATCAAGCAAGAAATAAATTTCCTCTTCTAGTTTCTGTCTTGACCCCTCTAATTTCTCTCCATCTTACCCCTGTTATCTTTCCGTCAAAACAGCTCCCGCACACAGGAAGAGGCCATGCCCTCCTGTTCCTCATCCATATAACCTACGAAACAAACACGCCCACACAACCCGCTAGATTGGTAATAAGATATAATCTATTCATTGCCATCTCTTGATGGTTAACATACCATTTACCTCATTCTGTTTTGATCGGTTTTGGTGTAATGATTTATTCTAGAAATTGTTTGGGTGAGGTGATTATTGCTTCTCTTTGTTTCTTTATGGTATGGCACTACTACAAAACAGGGCTGAGATGGCAAACGTTGATTCTTTTGTAACTCGCCTGCCGAGAGCACTCAAAATCATGTAATATTTCAGCTATATGTTAAAACTGCACTGTTTGCAATATTTCCTTCTCCTTTGCAGTTTTTTTGTGCAATTTCATATATTTTATTTACTACGTATCATATATTTAGGTTCAATGGGTAACTTCTATTTGTTTATGTAATCATTGCATACGTAACTTATATAGATAGCAAGTAAGCGAGATGGCAGAGGCACCGTCTTCGCCGCCGTCAGCGACGTCACCAAATGCGTCTGGATATCCGATCAAGGTGGTACGCAAGTGAGAAGACAGAGGAATCTCTAAATTTTCCTCGGGCCGCATGACGATCACGGAGGTCAGTGACGTCGGGATCCCGCTGAGTCCCAAGAAAGCAGCTGCGAGATTCCGGACCGTCTGCAGGGTACTTGCAAGGGAACAGGTCCCCATCACCACCCCAACCTGGAAGTCTCTGACGGATGTACAGAGAGACCAATTGTGGGCTGAACTTTCTGCCTCGTTCACTTTCCCTGAAGCAGACCAGGCACGTGTGCGATAGCACGCGTTGCTGGCGATGTCCCACGCGTGGAGGACCTTCAAGAGCCTGCTTGTCACGCAGTACGTGAACACGGGTCGGACGACCTTCACGACGTATCAATTTTTGTCGCGGGATACATGGGGCGCCGTGCGCGATGAAGGCGACGGCCGAATTTCAGGAGCAAAGTGCGGCGCCGCGAGCTATCGAGCACAAAACACTCACCCCACGGACTCGGCACACTGGTGCGCGGTTAAAGCCACGCGATGGCGGCGGAGGGCGAGGCTAGCTGCACGACCGTTTGCTGAGATATCAAACGAGTGCGCTCGAGCCTGGTTAAGAGCGAGGGCATCAGCCACGTCTTCGGGCAGTATCTCTTTCACAAACCCGACAGACGAGGCAGTGTCTCAACGCCTGGTAAATTTCTCGAACCACTTAATTGTTAATAAGTCAATAACTTCATGGTGTCTACAATAACATGATGTCCTCTTGCAGGAAGCATTGACTTCCGTATCTTCCCAAGGTTCCTTCAAAGTAGACAAGGAGAAGGATGTACTATCTACGGCCCTGGGAAACAAGGAGCACCCGGGTCGCACGCGAGACGTTGGGGTTTACGTACCTTGGAGGGATGGATTCCCACACAACTCCGACACATATAGGAGTAGGAAGAGATCCAAGGACCAACACGACGCTCGGTTGGAACATGTGATTATTGGAAAATTTCAAGAACAAATAACAAACTTGCAGAACCAAGTAAATCAACTCATGCAGCGCAAGCCGCCACATTAATTTGGGAGCAAGTCCTCCTCGACATCGGATGGCGTCGCGTCCACACATAATTCGGACATGACGGCGTGCAATTACCGATCGGCGACATCGAGGTAATGTACATCTCTCGATGCTCCAAAGATAGACCTATAGGGCGTCTTAGCTAATTGTGTACCATTTTGTAGGAGCCGGCGCCTGCAAGCTCCAAGTGAGGATGGTTGAGTCGATTCCTATTGAGGTTTGGCGGGGTATGGTGTATCCATACCGGGAAGAAGCGATCGACGGTGCCCGGTGGCGCAGCTTACACCGAGTGCGGTGGACATGGTACATGACAATTTCATGGCCATCCATTGGAGATTCCCGACGAAGAAATCGAACACTAGGGATGCCACACACACTTTTATCCGATGGCCCAAGAAGGACATCGCCGACCCTTTAGTGATGCGATATCGACGGGACCTGCGCTCTCCAATAGGACCCTCGATGAGTCGCCTCAACAAAGCTTGAAGGCCGCCACATCGCTTCCGTCGAGAAGGCGGCGAAGGGACAAGAAAAGCGTGTCACCATATCGGTCCTCGAGGCGTCTCACGGAAGACGTCTCTCGGTAGCCTCGTTAAGGGAAATCAAAATCGAAGAACATTAAGGCACCTCCCAAACACATGAAATACTCCTCGAAGTCCGTTGGTCTCCGTGCGAAAATAAAGAGCTCAAGAGTAGCTTGTCAAGCTTTGCATGATTGGTACTTGCGCAAGACTCGAGAGAAGGGGGTCATACTGGAATCACCATCAGATACGGGAGGGAGCATTTTCTCCACGAGCCTGGCCACTTCGTCGTGGGCTTCGAAGACTTATTTGACCTATACAACCTAACTGCCCTCGACACCTCACTTCTACGATGCTGGACACTGTAAGTGTGTACAATCAATTTCTACACTCACGTGATACCGATAAATATCATAACTCATTTCTTATGTACAGATACATTATGAAATGTGCCCGTCGAATCAAAGAACCGGTGGGTTTCCTCGACCCACACGTGGTCTCTGAGCAAACAATCAACCAAGACGCATCCTATGTCGAGAATTACATAAAAATGGGATTGCTTGCTCTGGACGACAAGGACTACATAATGGTGCCCTACAACCAGAAGTAAGTGCTTCAATATTTGCTATACAAATTACGTTTCAACATAGGTTTATGACTATAGCGACATACACGAGTAGGTTCCACTGGATTCTTCTGATTCTTGTGCCAAAGAGGAACATGGTATTGTACCTTGATTCTCTACTCAACAAAAATCATGACTTCACCCTTCTTAAAGGAATACTCGACAGGTATGTTCATTTCATCCGCACATAACTCTATTGTAGTCTTCCTTCGTTTGAAATGGACGAGGATAACTTTTTTTAATCATGTAGGGCGTTTATCAGCTATGTTGCTGAGGGAGGTTTATACAAGGGAATGAGCGCCACACTTACTCACATGATGCGATTTTCGGTACGCGCTACAACACAATAATCATATATCATACTCCGTAATATTGTGTCTCGAACTGACTGTACATATATATGTAATTCTATTTTTGCAGTGCCGCCAACAAAAACGAGATCACCTATGCGCATTCTACGTATGCCATCATATGCAGCTACTGATTGCTTCAAGGACGCACGATCCCCATGTTTATCAATCTCGTAATAATTATTTCCTAATTATAAATTTAAATATATATGTTTACTACTTTACTCCTGCTAGCGACAGGGCTTGAACATAGAGTTAAATGCACTCGAGATGGACCAGGTCACGCACGTTCGAGGGGAGCTCTGCGGCTTCATCAAGGCAGACATAGTTAACACCACCAGAGAGTTTCACGTCGTGGACACCGATAAACGACCTCGAAACAATTGATTCAATATTGTAATTCACTTTGACTGGTTGTAATTCAATTTGTAACTCTAGCGACAATATATACTTGAAACATTCTTTTGTAATTGATTTTGAGTTAAATGATCACTTTGAGTTGTCAACAATTATCTGTGATATGTTTATGCTTGCTAGTTTTCAGAGAGCATGGCTAGCAATTCCTGAGGCTAACTGAAAATACGATAAAAATTAATTAGGTCTGAAGACTTATCACAGACGGCTCCAACCACGAACCGTCTATGATTCTACAGAATCACAGACGGTTCGTCGTTGGAACCGTTTCAACCGTCTGTGATATTTCAGAATCACAGACGGTTCTAATCACAAACTGTTTGTGATTCTGTAGTATCACAGACGGTTCGTGGTTAGAACCGTCTGTGATTTTGAAATATTACAGACGGTTCCAACTACGAACCATCTGTGATAAGACTTGTCACAGACGGTTGAAACGGTTTCAACCACGAACCGTCTGTGATTCTGTAGTATCACAGACGATTCGTGGTTGGAACCTTCTGTGATAAGACTTATCATAGACGGCTGAAATAACCGCATGTTATCACATATATAAAATTTCAGACGGTTTAAAAACCGTCTGGGATGATTGTTATGAATCGTATGTGATGAGTTTTTCTGTAGCAGTGAATTGACGTGCATATTTGACTTGACCGGGAAAATCTTCACGATAACCCCACTACTAATTAATTTTCCTCGCTGTTTTTTTATAAGGAAAGAAGACGCCAAAAGGAGACCAATTGCTAGCAACACTAGAGGGGACGGACGGTAGGAAGAGACGGAGAGAGAGAGAGAGTATCGTGGTCGTGGTCCCTGCAAATCGAACGAAATCAGATATAAATATCCGGCGTATTAAGAATCGGAGCCGTCGAGCGGTTCCTATCCGCACCGGATGAATGCGTCGGATGCGCGTCGCTGTCTTATCGCGAGCCCGGGCGCCCGGCCCAGTCAAGCCCCAGCCGTCGCGCCGAGGCGCCCTTCTCGCTCGTCCATCCGCTGCTTTCGGCCGACGGCGACGCTGTCCCGGCGCGGGCACCACATGCAGGCTAGCTTCGTCGCGTACGCCGAGCGCGAACGCCGGATTCGTAATCTCTTAGCCGTATCCGCTGCCTATCCCCAAAAATGCATCCGCGCGCATACTTGGCGGAGTACCCGAGGATTAAATGGGAGTGCAAAAAACCAAGTTGTCGTATCGGAATACTGCCAGGCTGCCAGCCATGGACTCTGTGGCTGGTCAAGGTCGGAACACGACACGAGGATCCAATCTACTCGCGATCGCGTTCGTATTGTTGTGACACAAAATAAAAACTGCACAGCAGTTATGCGTCTCTGAAAAACAGTTTTATGAATCGACACTGGTTTATTAGCATTCTTCATCACGTATATATCATGTACAAAATCAGAATAAATATACTTTTGGTTTTCTCTCAATCTCTTTACAATACGTTATCAGCACCCTGCTCTCACACAAATAGAAAACAAGAGGTAATGGCACTTTGTGACAATCACAAAAACGTTTTTCTGCAGATCCTCGCTTTAGTTGATTCTTTGCACAAGAACTTGCATGTTCTTCTCGCTCCTCTCCATGAGAGCCTCCACCACCACGCCCGCAACCACTACCATCATCGCCACCGGTCATGGCTCTCGGCCAGGCTCATCGTCGTCCATGGCGACGCCGCGGCGTTACCAGCGGCGAAGGCCCCACGCTATGGTCCTTACGGCGACCGTACGCGCGCCTCGCCAGCCCAACCGTCGACCGGTCTCGGATCTGCATCCCCATACAAGCATCCTCCGCCGAGGATGAATTCTCATCCACATAAAAAAAGGAGTCGCGCGCCGGCCCGGCCCGCGCGCCTTCGGCGCCTCTAGCGCGCCCCGGCGCATAGCGTGCAACACGACGCCCGGCCCGGCGGCCGGCCCAGCGCCGGCGCCGGCCTGGCCGGCGCAAGCGCGCCCGGCGCTACTAGCGCGCCGGCGCATAAGCGTCTGTAGCGCCCGGCGCATAAGCGTACCAAGCGCGCCGGCGCATAAGCGTCCGCAGCGCCCCCGACCCCGGCTACGCCGGCGCCTGGCCAGCGCGCCCGGCGCCTAGCGCGCCGGCGCGTAAGCGTGCCACAGCGCCCGGCGCATAAGCGCGCCTGGCCGCGCGCCGGCCAGCGCCCGGCCCGACGCGCCGGCCGGCGCCTAGCAGCGCCGGCGTATAAGCGCGCCGGCCTTGCCGGCCAACGCGCCCGGCGCCGCAGGCAATACGCCTGCAGCGGCCCGGCCCGTGATCGGCGCTCGGTCGGCGTGGCCGGCCGGCGCGATCCGACTCCCCGGCCGGCCGGCCGGATCCGGCCCGGCCGCTGGCCGGCCGGCAGCTTCAGCCTTGGCCCGACCCGGCAACTGGCCCACAAGCGGCAGCTGGCGCCGCCCGGCCCTCGGCGGTGGCTCCTTTCAGCCAGGCCGTGGCGGCTCCGTGGTGGCTAGGGTTTGGGGAGTTAGAAACCCTAACTCCTTCCATTATATATATGTCGTCCTTAAATGGGCTTGGCCCAAATTAATCCCACCTCCCACTGGGCCAAAAGGCCAAATGGGCTTCACCAGTTGTCAAGATTTTGTATTTTCCCAGTATTTCATGGAAATGCGGAATCTTTATTTTAAATAAATTCCTATTATAAATTTGCATTTCACCCTACAGGATCGAAAATTATGTAAATATTTAAATAAATGTGCATTCACATTTATATGTTTTATATATAGGATTATTATTTTATTGTAATTTATTTGCAATACGCATTGCGACCATATTTAAATTTGCTATCTTTAGCAAAATTAAAATTCAAAAATTCCAATTTAATGAGTACCATTGTACTTAATAATTTGAAATTTTTTTGCAAAATATTATACCTAACATAAATACCATAATATCACAATTTATGGCATTTTTTATGCTACATTTATTTGTACGCTATGCCATACAATAAATTGGTGTTCACCACCATATTGTGATTATCTGATATTATAAATATAACCACACGTTATATTTAATTTGGGTATATATATTCATTTGGCATACAATACTCATATTGTTTTCCACATATTTTGCATTTTATTACAACAATACCATACACATTAATTTACCTCATGTAAATTAATTATTTATGGTGTATTTTTCATGTAGGTTTTAAATGGCTACCAAAGATTTTGAGCCACTCGCTATCGATGGTACCAATTACCCTACATGGGCTATGGACTTAAAGATCAACCTCACCACACGTGGGTTGGAAAGGGTGATATTTAATCCTCCCATGATCAAATTCCTCGGATATTGTGAAATATTCCGTTTTAAACATAATCTGGAATCACATACATCCAGTTTAAAGCGGAATATCTGTATGAGGAGAATCCACTTACTTTATGGATAGCCCTCAAAAATAGATATGAGCAATGAGAAAGTCATTATCTTACAGAGGCTAATCATGAATGGGCACATCTTAGACTCCAAGATTTCAAAACAGTTGGAGACTATAACCATGCCCTTCATACTATTTGCTCCAAAGCTGCGTTTTGTGAGAAGGAACCAACAGATCACGGATAAAATAGAAGACTCTCTCTACAATGCTCCCATCGACGGGGTCCTCTGGCGAGAATGGCGTCTTGCAAATTACCAAACTTATTTTGATCTTATGCATACTTTACTTGAGCGAAAAACATGTTGAACTTCTTTTAAAGAATAATCGAGAGCGTCCCATCGAAATTGCTCCACTTCACGAAGTTCATGCTAATCAAAATAACAATAAGTTCAATGGTTCAAAAGACCATTCAAAGAACTTTAAAGGTAAACACAAACGCAACATGAAGCAAAAACCAAGTGGATTCAAGAAAGGTAAAGGCAATTTTGGTAAGAAAATTGACAAAAGGAGATTTGTCAAAAGTGTGGTTGCTACAACCATCCTACCAAGAAATGCCGCACCCAAGCATCTTGTGAACCTCTACCTCCGATCTTTGGCTCAAGGCAAGAATGCTCAATGAGAAGAAATTTGAAGCACACTTCAATCTCACATCCAACGATGATGAAACCTGATGTTCTCAAAAGTTCATTCAAGAACTCAAAGACACATGTGCCTCTACAAAGAAGGATGATCTCATGTGCACCGAGGACACACTTGAAGAATTTCATTCTCACGACATGCTTGGAGATCTCAATTAGACTCCTAGTTCCATAGCTACTAAGTACTTTTATGTTGTAATATAAATAATGTTGTCATCTATATTGTAAGCTTGTATGCTACAATCATATATCGAACATATTCGATATTGCAAAATAAAGTTTGTATGTATTCTATATATTACTTCAAGAATTTCATTAAATTCTTTTCTTTGTGTATATAGATTTTGGAGTCAATCCAATGGAGGAGGAATTATGCCTTGTGGATAGCGGTACCACAAACTCTATACTTAGGGACACAAAATATTTCCTAACCCTTACAAGGAGAAAAGGAAATATTTTAACAATCATTGACGCGATGCAGCGATAGTAGGCTCTCAGTGGCGCTTCTATCACTCTCCCTATGGGTACACAATTGGAGATTGAGGATGCACTCTTGTATCCCGATTCAACACGTACCCTACTTAGTTATAGAGATATCCGTCAGAATGGTTTTCATATTGAAACCCAAAGTGACAACAAAGAGGAATATCTACTCTTAACCAAAAACAACGGATATGGCAAACAAGTACTAGAGAAAATTCCATCTTTAAACTCCGGATTGTACTATACATACATCAAATCCGTTCAACATATTATGCGTACAAAGTAATTTTCCAAAATACTAATACATTCCAAACATGGCATGATCGCCTTGGCCACCTGCATTGGAATGATGAGGAAAATTATTAGCAATTCTATTAGTCATACATATATCAAAACAAAATTTCCGGAATCCTCAGTTTTGTGTGCACTTCTGTGCAAATCCGGAAAATTGATTTTAAGACCCTCTTATCTTAAAATCGAGTGAACCATTAAATTCCTTGAACGCATTCAAGGAGATATATGTGGTCCTATACAACCATTGTGTGGCTCATTCGGTACTTCATGGTTCTCATTGATGCATCTACTAGATGGTCACATGTGTGTCTTTATCCACACGAAACCATGCATTTGCTAAGTTAATTGGTCAAATCATCCAATTACGAGCACATCATCCCGAATATCGAATTCAATCAATTCGAATGGACAATCTTCTTGAATTTTCATCCTATGCCTTCAATGATTATTGTATGGCTCTTGGGATACAAGTTCAACACTCTGCTCCATATGTTCATACACAAAATGGTTTAGCGAATCTCTTATCAAGAGAATCAAGCTCATTGCACGACCATTACTACTGAATTGCAACTTACCAACATCATGTTGGGGTCATGCGATCTTACACGCCGACTTAATACAATTGCGTCCAGCGCATATCATAGCACTTCCCGCTACAATTAGTGCGTGGAAATCCACGGATATTTCCCATCTGCGAAAGTTTGGTTGCGCTACATACGTCCGATCTCACCACCGCGTACCTCAATGGGACCGCACAGAAACTTGGGATCTATGTTGGGTATAAATCACCGTCAATCATAAAATACCTCGAACCCCTAACAGGGACATTTCTGACGATGCTGCGATTGCATATTCAATGAGGAGCATTTCCGGCATTAGGGAGACAATAAATACCAAAGCGAATGCCGGAAATTAATTGGAATGTTCAAGGCATTCTGCCTCGGACCACGTACTACTAGAGTGAACTTCAAGTTGAGAAAATTATTCATTGCAAAACATTGCAAATAATCGCGAATGCATTTATCGATTATAAAGGTGTCACAAAATCCTATAACCACGCGAAATGTGCCTGAAAGAGTGGAGGTACCAAAAATACCACTCAACTCCCATTCAAAATAAGAGGGGAGAAATGCGGCACAAATGGCGGATCTGACTTCTAACAAGCGACAAAGGAAACAAAAGAATGTAAATGCGGATCAACCTCAAGTTGATAGACACCAAAGGATCCTTGAACCCGGATCAACGGTGCACTCAATCACCGATCACGGGACATCGAATACCCGACTCAAATGTTTTGGGAAATAACATTGAGTCATCGAAGTCCAAGAAATTTCTACTAACTATAATGATTACGGAGAATCATATGATCGTAAGACTACAATTGTCGACATTTATTTCTCCACAACAATTGCAAACAACCTTCAAAATGATCCGGATCCTAAGACCATGGCGAGTGCAAGCAGCGCTCGGTGGAACCAATGGAAGGATGCAATTCAAGCGGAGTTAGCCTCGCTCAATAAAAGAAATGTATTCACCAATGTGATACATACACCTCCCAAAGTATTCCTGTTGGTTTCAAATGGGTTTTCGTCATAAGCGGAATGAAAACAATGAGGTGGTGAGATACAAAGCAAGGCTTGTAGCACAAGGGTTCACGCAGAGACGGCATTGATTACAATGAAACATATTCTCCGATAATGAGTGGAATAACATTCGATATTTAATCTCATTGGCGATTAAAAATCATCTAGCTTTTGGTTGATGGATGTAGTATTTGCATATCTTTATAGGTCACTCGATTCGGACATATACATGAAAGTTCGATGGAATTTCAATTCGAATCCAAGCATAAATCGCAATATGTATTGTGTAAAGTTGAACAAGTCTTTATACGGCTTGAAGCGATCGGGTAGAATGTGGTACAACCGACTAAGTGAGTTCCTAACCAAAAGGGATACTCCAACAATGATGATTGCCCATGTGTATTCATAAAAGATCCTCAACGAGATTTTGCATTATATCTGTATGTTGATGATCTTAATATCATTGGTAACACACAAGATATAGATGAAGCACGCAATCATCTTAAGACGAATTTGAAATGAAGGATTTGGGTAAAACCAAATTTTGCTTAGGTATACAACTTGAGCACCTTCATACGGGCATTCTAGTACATCAATCGACATGTCGAGAAAATATTGGAGAAATTCAATATGGACAAAGCATATCCATCGAAAACCCCATGGTTGTTCGATCTCTAGACAGAGAAAAAGATCCATTTAGACCCCGAGATGTCAATGAAGAGATATTGGGACCGAGGTTCCATATCTCGATCTTTGTCGGAGCGCTTATGTACCTTGCAAATTGCACCCGACCGGATATTGCATTTGCGGTAAACCTACTTGCTAGATCTGCTACTCCAACCAAAAGACATTGGGTAGGAGTGAAGAATATCCTTAGATATCTTCAAGGCACTAAAGATCTCGGTATATTCTTTCAAAAGAATAAAAATATGGATTTAATAGGATATCTGATGTCTTGGCTATTTATCGATCCCCATAATGCGGATCTCAAGCAGGCTTTGTGTTTTTACACGTGGAATCGCCATCTCTTGAAGTCTTGAAGCAGACTCTAGTGGCTACATCCACTAATCATTACGAAATAATTGCATTATATGAAGCATCACGTGAATGTGTATGGCTTGCAGAATGATTAATCACATACAACGATCATGTGATATAGGTGCTATTTCATCACCTACCATTATCTACGAAGATAATCTTTGCTTGCGTTGTTCAAATGCAAGCGGGTTACATAAAGAGTAATATCACAAAACATATTGCACCTAAACTATTTTACCCACATGAATTGCAAGAAAGTGGGAAATCACTATTCTGCAAACTAAGTCTTGTGATAACCTCGCGGACTTATTTACCAAGTCATTACCAACTTCGCATTTCAAAAATGTGTTCATGGAATTGGTATGCGAAGACTACGTGATTTGCAGATGTCAGGGGGAGAAATCTCCTAAGACTCAACCCGTTCAGATAAAATATTGTACTCTTTTCCTTTATGAGTTTCTCATCAAGGTTTTTAATGAGCAATATGACAACATAATCATTAATACATCTCTTTTCCTCACATGGGGTTTAGGAAGATATGAACAGATATATGCCATATCAACTTTTCTCCTTAAATTTTCCCACTGGGTTTTAAAGGAGTTTTTCATGACATATCTATTCTATCGGTTCTCCTCATATTTTTCCCTACAGGGTTTTTGGAGGAGTTTTTCCAACATGATGAATTAGAAGATCATATGAAGACACATTGGTCAAGGGGAGTGTTGTGACACAAAATAAAAGCGCATGTGATTATGCCCAATGTACAAAGCAGTTTTATGCGACACCCTTTGGTTTATTGGCAACTCTTCATCATGTATATATACATGTACAAAATCAGAATAAATATACTTTTGGTTTTCTCTCAATCTCTTTACAATACGTATCTCACGTGGTTCAACTTACCCGTTTGTTGGTGCGTGGTGTACGTGTGGCGTCTGGATTGTTGTTCTCTCTGACAGGATGATATTTGGAGTTTTGGACCCTTCGTTCTTCTGCTCACTTTGATGAACGGCGTAGGTAGTGGAGGAAAACTAGAAAGTATCTTTCGCCAAAAGAGGTGAAAGCGGCTTCTTTTGTCGTTGCACCGATATTTCAGAAACACTCTTCTACTGATATGATTTTGTGGCATGTGAGCATTTGGTTGCAAACTTGCATCTTGCATGAAGATTAGTCCTGATGGAGTAGATTCCTTCAACCCATCAAAATCTGATTCATTCAGATAACTATACTATATCATGTTAGAATGATCTCATCAGGCGTTGGGCCAAATGCCTCATTCCCCTTGTTCGCATACGATCGAGGCGCCACCCCATTAGGTCAGGTGGGCCCTCGCCGCCGCCACATATATAGAGGTGGGGGCCGGAGCGGCACAGGGACCGAGGTTCACCGTGCCGCCGCCACAAACCCTAACCTACATACCCTAGACTGATCCGAAGGGGGGCGCTGAAGCGACGGGAAGCTCCATCGCCGTCTTCGTCACCGGATCTGCGCCACCGCCGCCGCCCAGGAGACGCCGCCACCGGGGAGACTCCTCTCACCGACGAACCGCCATGGCCAACCCTACTTCCTCTACATCGGATGGTAATCTAACCCTAATCTCTCTCTCTCTCTCTCGGTTTCTCTCGGACCCGAACCAAAACCACCAGATCCATTCCAAAGAAACGCCAAACATATCATAGTAATATATAGGTGCATACTGTGACCACGTGTTCTTGTTCCCTCTCACAAAGTCAAGGAGAAAAGACTATCCCAGAAGTCAATGCACCCAGAAGTCAATGCACATTTGGAACAAGTAATAATAAAGGTCAGGATACACAGCACGGCAGCGGGAGTTGATATGAGGTACACCACGATCTTTCAGAAAAGAACGAGGCATACAATTTCGCCAAATGCTAAGGTTTTTTTTTTTTTTGCTCCTTTTCGTTGTAACCGAGATGCAACTATGCAAGTGGGTGAGGTGCCTTTCCTTGGGGCTCTCTCAGGTTGGAGCAGCAAAAGCAAATCAAATCAAACAAAACACACGAGGTGGACAGGTTCTGTGGCTCAGCACCTGCAGCAATGCACATAATGTTCGCAACTCACAGCAGCGAATCCGTTTTTTTTTCACTAACTAATTAGCTGAAGTACACAACCTGCTCTTAATTAAATAATAGGAAAAATCTACTTAACTCTTTCAAGTACAGTGGTTCTACTACTTAATCACCTAAGTATAAAATCATGTATTGTACCTTCTAAACTATACAAAATCGTCCAAATACCCTCTCTAGAGCGGTTTTACCACCGCGGCGAATGTTGTGGCTAGCGCTGTGGCGATGACCCAGCAAATTAAATTTTAAAAATCATTAAAAAAATAAGCCCCGTGTCACTGAGTAAACATCCTTCCCCGTGGAAATTTCTTTTAAAAAGAAAATTTGAATCTAACTTATGATAAGTAGACCCCACCACTTCAAATACTTTTAAGTTGCAGTCATAACCACGTCATTTGTCATGGTGGCAGAACCGCCTCCAAAATTATATCAAAAGATATTTAGACGATTTTGCATAGTTCAAAAGCATAATACCTAATTTTATACTTTATGGGATTAGGTAGAAGAACCACGATAATTGAGAGGGTTAAGTAATAAACTCTTTTCTAAATATGTGCAACCAAACTTAACACGCAATACAAGGGAAGGACATGTACATAGAGCTAACAGCAAAAAAAAGCTCGTAGTTGCATTGTTGTGTGGTGTACAACTACACCGCATTCGAACGCAAAGCGAGCAGACCGAAAGAAAGTACCAAACAAATGAACCTAGATAGAAAGGCACAAGTGCTACCAGTCGCAACAAAGCGACCACCGACGCTTTCGCCCTGCAACGCCGTCGCCGAGGCCACTAACTACCACCGCACGACAACGCCATGCGGAGGGATTAAAGTAAGTAACCACGAGGGCCAGCGAGCCGCCCCCCAACTAATCCCCCGTGGTATAGCGACGGAGATTCCACCCAGGAGAAAGAGAGCACTGCTACGCGCACAAATCACATTCGAGTTTATTTTAATCAGATAATCATATATAGATAAGCTGGTCTCATTGACCGGTCCAATTTACTTGGGACATGTTTACCAGTAACTATTCTGAACGGTTTTATAAGAGCATCCACAACGTGGGGTACCAATCTAACCATTAAGACATGCTATATCACTACCACATTATATACGTGCTAAGTCTATCATTTTTTTTACCGGTGTTCAGTACCTCATACCATCCCCAAATGTGAAACCCACGCAAACTAAATTAAAAAAGATTCCCTTAGTCTCTCCTCACCCCACCGCACCATCCCCTCCCTCCATCCCTTTCGTTCTCTCTCTCTCGTGCGCACTAATCTTCATGTTGCCGCCGATTCCTAAGCTCCAGCGACCATCGCCTCCATCCTCTGTGACATCCTCCTCCGCTACACCCTTCGCATCGGCCTCCCTCGCCTGCCCCTTCGTGTCGGCCTACCCAACCCCCACCTCCCTCCTTCGCACGGGTCTCTCCCCTGCACTGGTCTCAACCTCGACTCTGGCGGCGGCTTTCGACCATATCCAACGGAGGTGGATGCAGGCGGCCTCCTCAGATGGCTCCCGACCAGATCTGACGGCGGCAGGTTTACGATGCCCAAATCCGATGGTGGTAGTGGCTCCCGACCTCGAGCTCGATCAAGCGGAGGCGATGGCGCATCTGTCTTCGTCGATATCGTTCAGGCTACAATGAGTATGACGACATGGCTTGCCATAGCGACGGTCCCCCTCCTGGCACGACCGGATTGCTGACATATGAGCTAGCCCAATTGTTTATTCTCTTAGTTCCGGTATCAACTGAGGTATCGAGCATTTGTTTGATTCTGGTTCAAGAACGGGCTTAGTGTGGAGCACCGGTACCAAGTACCTCTCTCTCCTCTTGATACCTTCAAAAAGGGAGCACATAGGAGGTGCTCTAAGGTTTTTGCACAAGAGAGATTGTACGCGTAGCATTTCGGAAAAGAGAGAGAGAAACAAAGGCTTGGCCGGTAAATGCTGCAAGCTTGGCTGCAAATTCATCCTCTAGTCAATTTGCGCCATTGATTAGGACTTAGGAGGCAGCGGCGGGGGATGCAAAAGCGTGATTCGGTCATATCCGAATAAAATCCGGGGATATACCCCAAATTGCTGCCAATGGCATGCATGCTTTTAGGTTTCTTATTATCTTTTTTCGCATGGGTGTAGGCTTTAGTTTTGTGTTGTTTTTGCGAAAAGCGTGGTCTTTGTAGAAAGCGGCAAAGCGCGCGTGCAACTTATGTGGACATGCAGGTGGGGGGCCGTTTGGTTTCTTGCTAAATCTTCTCACTTAATGAAGCAGGATCCGGATTAGCTGCGATAAGGTTTAAACGAAAGCTTGTACGGCCCCTCATGTCAAGTGAAACATTTCAGTTGGATTCTAGACGAAAATCAGCACTTGAGATAGTCATGGCTCTCTCCGTCATTCACTGAAGCGCATTTCAAATCTCCTCTCATGAACAGGCAAATATCACGTCACTGTGAACCAGACAAAACCGAGGTGCAGAGGCGGCGCGCATCTGGTGCAGCCGAGGTGCGAGCGGCGGCGACCTCGGGCAACCGGCGGCGCAACCGGTGCGCAGGCGGCACGCGGGGCTGCGCGGAGACGCAAGCGACGGCGTAGCGCGGGGCACGGCCGTCGGTGCAGTACGACGACGCGGCCGTCGGCAGAGTCACGCATCTGGCGCACGCGACACAACTGCGATAAGCCGAGCGAGGACCCTGGCGTCATGGACCTCCGATGGGTCTCGCGGCGGCGAATGGGCAGCAATGTGCCAGCCGTACGCGCGATGAACAACAATAAAGTCTGCAGCACCATGCCACCTGTACGCGTGATGAATAGTAATACAACCATTAATCCGTCATTAGCAATTAACCGATCTAATCAGGCTCATACAAATTAATCTACCATATTAATATAATATCAAAATTAGGGATAAGAGGGAATCTCAATGATATACCGATTCGGCCGTGTAGAGTAATTTGTTCTAATAACGTGTTGAATAATCGTAGTCGTTGCAGGAGAATACCAATCCAATCACTAGGAAGAGAGACAATGGATAAATGCACAATATATATGTATCTTTTTCTTTATTGCTATAACGTTCCGTATAAATGAAAGGTTGTATTGAAAGGCTAAATCCACCGGAGGTATTCTCGGTATTTTGGCCATAAAATGCTTAGTCAAGGGTTTCTCAATAGGTTTTAGTTTTGTGTTGTTTTTGCAAAAAGCGTGGTCTTGGTAGAAAGCGGCAAAGCGTGCGTGCAACTTATGTGGACAAGCAGGTGGGGGGGCCGTTTTGGTTTCTTGCTAAATCTTCTCACCTAATGAAGCAGGATCCGGATCAGCTGTGATAAGGTTTAAACGAACGCTTGTACGGCCCCTCAGGCCAAGTGAAACATTTGAGATGGATTGTAGAAGAAAATCAGCACTTGAGATATATTTTAGAATAGTCACGGTCCTCTCCGCCACTCACTGAAGCGCAGTTCAAATCTCCCCTCACGAACAGGCAATGATCACATCACTGTAAACCAGACAAAACCGCATTTCTCCAACGATTTGATACTCTCAGCCATGCCGGTTGATAGTCTGACTAGTGTAGCATCCAAGTTGTCTGTCCAAAAGCTAGGAATCGAAGCTTTATCGTGGATTTTCTAAAATTTGGCTACATGCTTACAGTACTACCAGCTTTGTTGCCCCTAGGTAATGAATGGACTTACCACCGTCCACCGTGCAAACCGTAGAATCATTTTTTGGAGCAAAACGTGCAAAAGTGGAGTTCACCTTTGTTGCATGCATGCCTGCCAGCCAAGAAGTATATTTAATTCACAACACACAGATGAAAACTACGAATACTAGCTCGTTGGCTCGTTGCCAAGCCCCAAAACAGCTCTAGCCTACTCTCTATGACACGGAGAGAGACCGACCGACCATCGCGCTAGCTGGACCACGTAACCTAAGCGTCCTCTCTAGCATCCTGCATCCACGCAGAAAAAACAGGATAAAACAGCAACAGGATAAAACAGCAGCTTCGCAGGTCATAGACAAGGAGAGAGCACGCTGTTTCTTTAATGTTTTCTTTTGCGTTCAGATACGGAGGGTGCTGACTCGGAGCCGACGCGATGCCCCGCACTGCCCCGGATTGGCCGCGGTGAACGACCACCACGTCACGTACACGGCGGCATGGCCGGACGCGCGCCTCAACACGTGGGAGCGCGCGGCGACTGACCCACCACGTGATGCAACTGTTGCTGGTCAGCCGGGTCCAACGGTGTGGATGCATTAGTGAGTTGTTTGACTGTCTGTTTCTGTTGAATTAGGTTGTGCTGAGATATTGTTTGAATGACTGTATTAGGAGAGTGGATGCATGACTAAATGCAACATGGATTGTTTGATTGCCTACATGCTTAAGAGTGTGCTCACCTCTTCTATTGAGGGGTGAGAATGCCCTTTGTGAGAATGTTTGAGTTGGATGTAAAAATGGCTAATGACATAGCTTCACTCCAAAAAATGAACAAGTAGTTTCTGCCTTTTTGAACTCAATTGTCAGTACAAATTGACAAAACTCATAATGAATTGTCAGTTTGACGGTCATAGCCTCTACCACCTTGCCCAGCACTGCTCACTATCTATGACAACCAATGTAAATGTACAAAAAATAAAAGACATGGAAGCCATTGCAAGAAAAATACATTCTCCTTGCTCACTATCCATGAGTTGTAGGAGGAAGAAGATCATCACAAGATCTGTGTACTTTAATACAACAAGCGTAGTTATAATCTAAACTACTACAAACAAACATAATTTGATTTCAGATTGAAAATCCTTAGGAGAGAACATCTAGGGCATTCACTCAATATCACTATGGTATGTGGAAACCAACGAATTGTCATTGGGCCACTTACAGGTAGGGCCATGGCCAGTCCCTCATAAACACAACACATAGAGAGGGAGGGAGGGAGCACAGAGCAAATGAGATACATTGAAGGGCGGTGACGGGCTCGGCGCCGACAACGGAGGCGATGGTAGTGGCTGGTGAGGGCTAAAATGGAATTCCTAGGGGGAGGCAGTCCCTTTGGAGGTGGTGTCGCGCCAGAGGTGGACGGTGGCGGTCGAACGACAGTGCGTGGCGGCTGGAACCGGGGGAGGAAGAAGCGGCGACAGTGCTGGAGGGGGAGAGGGGGAAGAAGGAGGCGAGAACGAGCACTAGGGTGATAAGAGAAGCTCACCGGACCAGTTGGTAGAGGTGAGGAGTAGCCGAGGAAGGCCAACAGTGTGAGACCAAGGTGGCGCGATGGGTTAGTCGTGGCGGCGGTGCTATGAGGAAGGGGAGCCGGAGTGGGTGGTGAGGGAAGGAAGAGGGAGGTGAGGCGATGCTCCGGTAGAGAGTAATTGAGGAATGGCTCACTGGGGAGAAGATGGCGACGGTGGAGGGCCGGAGTAGGAGAAGAAGATTGTTGTGCAAGCTCCTGTGGACGAAAATCGAAATTAATTAGGGGTTTTGATCGTGACGGTTGGGAACACGATGTGACGCGCAAGGGAGTGAGTGGAGCTCGTTGGATTGACGGGCATGGCGAGGTGAGCACGGCGGCCGGTGCAGGTGCGACGCGAGTGTGTGCTCAAATCGAGCTTCGGGGAGGGGAATACAGCAGAGAAGGTGGGGTATATAAGCCCTTAGTCGCCCAACGATTGAGCGACTAATGGCATCAATCGCTCAACGGTTCAGCGACTAGTAGCCGAAGGGATAGCCGCTCCACCGTTGGGTGACTACTCCACATGTCACCTTACCGTGGGACGACTTGGATCAGTCGCCCAATGGTTGAGCGACTTAGAGCCAGATCGCCCAACGATGGTGCGACATAGTATTATTTCTGTAAAATAAAAAAGGAAGGTACATTACTACAATTCAAAATAAAAAATGATTATTTTAAAAAATCCCTTTGGGCCACCACCAGTTGTTGGAGATCATGTTGGATTTGAAATTCAATCAATCATGTGTCCATAGTATAGGAATTTTGTTGTGTGCTATTGAAAAAGATAGAATCTCGACACTAGGGGGAGAGAAATTCCTAAAAGCTTGAATGTCATCATATTTTCTAGAAGGAAAAGAGCTTTTGTACTAAGATACATGCACTAGTCAAGATAAACTTAAGGTTTAGTTTATGCTCATGTACGATAGAAGCGGGGAGCCTCCTAGATACTTTCCGATTATGAGGGAGTTACCATAGTGTTTACCTGTAGTAAATACGATGCTAAGAGTAGAATACCCTAGATTGAATAGTATATTCACCTATGCGAAATTGACTTATTGATCCTTGATCTAAAATCCACGGGGAGGCCTGCGGGCCTAAGATCTTGACACTAGTTAAAACAATTATTAATTACTCCTTAAACACTCTTGAAGAGAATTCACCTTGAGGGTGAAATACGTCATGAAGAAGCTTATCATGAATATGAAAACCCCAGCAACTTGGTGTGCTTATATTACAATTATGAGAATGCGAAACAACAAAGAATCTTTTATCTAGAAAATGACAAAGATCTAGTTAACACTGAGACAACCTCAATTTGGAGGATATAGGAGAGACACCCTCAATTTGGAGGATATAGGAGAAAAGTTATCGACAACCACTTTGCCTATACAATTGCTAAAGTTTCTCTTACGAGAACACGGATCCGGAATCAAAGTCCATGGCTGAGCGCTTGAAGTGTTCATATCGGGTCACATAATATGAAAGCATATGAAGCTGAACCATAATTGATAAAATAAAAGTTTTAGAACCAGTTAGTTCAGATTTGACGGGTCATTATGAATATAATGAGGTGGTGAAAGCTATGGTTCAAAGGTCCTCGTAGAAACCGTTACGACGTGAATGAATAAATAATATATGGAGCAAATGGGTTATGAAAATCCTTGATGAGAGGACTCAAAATTCCTAGTAAGAAAAGAAACAAAAATCACAATATATAAAAAACTCATACCCAATAGTATTTTACCCGTGGAAAGAGCATCTCCCAAAAGAATGAGTATCTCCCTGAAGAGAATTAATTTTACCAGTCGACCTCTTAATCACAACAATAATTATATGATCCATATAAGCGGACAAGGACCCATCAAGACCCGAAAGAATGTTATGAGGAACCTAAAGACCAAAAGTGCGTCATATAAGCACTTATAAAGTGCATCTTCCACCAGAAGTTAGTAGAATGATGGTTTCCTTTAATAACTTCAAGGTACGATATACATTGGTGATATTGACAATTAATCCCCTAAATGCCTAAACTAACACTTGTTATATTTTACTCCATAGTAGTACAACCATAATTTTTTGATATGCATAATATACCATTTGTTATAACTTTAACCACCTGGAAATAGTTACAACATATTAACACCCTGAAAAGTTTTTATAAGATGTATCCAAATGACATACGACTTTACAACTAATATTACCCCCATATCCTTGCAGAATCAAATAGTGGTATTTGATAAGCTAAGTATGCTACTTCCTAATAGTGTTTATCCTAAAATCTCCAGAAGTTTAATAGGGCATTTGTATGCGAGACTCTGCATTGTGATAATCTAGTTTTTTTTATCACAATATCATTGCCTATATTCATTTTCAAAATATGTATTAAAGGCATTAGAGTAACAATACTTGAGATTTTGAAAATATTTATTTTAGTCAAGCCTGAAAGGTGTTGATACGATGATTACTGCTTAAATTTACCTTGAAGGTTTTGCCACTTAACAATTTAGATACAGTTGGTCGACAACACAAAAATCATGAAGACCATGCATAGATCCCGATGATTAGTACTAAATCCTGAAGATATGTTGGCTATATATCAAATCTCTATAGCGCAAAATCCCAGACTGGATTTGTATTACTCTGTACTTGTGCAACTATCTATTGGCAATCATCTAAGCAGACATTGGTGGCTATTTCTACCTACCAAACAAATATTATAGCACTATATAAAGCCTCACTTGAATGTGTTTAGCTCAGATGTGTGATTTGTCGGTAGTTAGAACAAAGGGTTACTAATCGAACTTACTCGGAAATGTAATGTGAGAACGTTATCTAATGAAGACCGTATATTACTATGAATGTATTAGATATTTGAATGAGAATACAAAGTATGTTATAATATGATCGTAATGATCGTTCAACCTATGAATGAATGAAGTTATGTTTGAGAGAACGAGGGCTACCCCTTTATAGTTATTGAAGGGGTGGCAGTTAATGTCGCTATAGGCGCCTCTAATCTTCACGCACGTTCGCCAAGAGAGTCTTGAACCGTCACATCCGTTAGACAACCGTAAGTTGCTAAATGCGATAAAAACAACCTTCCCGCCAGTCACGTGACGATATACATAGTTGGTCGTTCGTGACCTAAACTGGTCATCGATCAGTTTGACTGTAATAAGGGGAAATTTAGACTTCCTTTATAAGCTGGTTGTAAGTTCATAACCGTAATATAATGAGCTGGTATTAAAAGTGTCTCTTTTGATCGGAAGTTTGATTTTAACCGAAAAGGTTAACCTGGTCAAGAATCCTCGTCATGATTAACCACATCCAGAAGTCTTGTGGTATTAATGCCATCAATACCCCCTCAATTATATTTGAAGATAATGTTGCTTGTATCACACAAATGCAAACGGGTTATGTCAAGAGCAACATCACGAAGCAAATTGCTTCTAAATTTTTCTATCCTCATGAACTCCAGAAGAATAGTGCGGTAAAGATCTTGCAAACAAATTCTTGTAAAAATCTAGCTGATTTATTCGCTAAATCTCTGTCTACATCTAGTTTTCAAAGATGCATTCATGTCATTGGAATGAGACGATTTAAAGAGTTGCAGAGATTAAGGGGAGTAAATTCCTAGATAATAACCCTTATTAAATCATCAGAATTTATCTAAAATTTTGAAGATTGGATTCTGAAGATTAAATGTTGTACTCTTTTCCTTGATGGGTTTTCTTGAAGTTTTTACATAAATAATTTTTAGTGAGGTAACAAGTGTAATATAACTTACGAATGTAATATACCATTTTCTCTATTTATTTTTTCTCAATAGGTTTTTGAAGAGATATTTGCATATCGTTATCTGTTGCCTAAGGAGTAGTGTTACGAAATCTAATTATGGACAAAAGATTAAACTGTCTCTGGAGGAGGGTTCACCCTTCGGGCTATAAAAATGAGAACCCCCGTATACAATGACACAGACAAATAAAAGATTTTGGATCTTTCTCTGTATTAGGCTTTGGTGTAATTGGATTTCGATGTCTCCCGATTATTACCACATGCATTATTTAAGAAATCTGTGTGTCGCTTAGCTGGACTACGCAAATCCAGCTTGAACTTGGACAAAATGCCATGGAAACCAGCGGTTTGGGTGGTCTTTTTGACGTACGACATTGATTAATTCCTGGCTTAAAAAAGCTGGCTTCTTGGATTGCTCAAGTCTCGCTAAACTCTTCGTTTAGAATGACTACTTGGAATATGCTAAGCTTCATTTGTGCACTAGTTAACTGATAATTGTCCTTTTCAGATATCAGAATGGGCATTGTTGTTTGTTTTCGCGAGGATAATCAGGAATTCATGATTGTTAAGTTGCCTTTACCATACGATGCCTTTTGGGTTTTGCAAAATTGTTTTCACCGGGTCTACCTGACAAAACTGATGGAATTGGTTTACGGGTTGATTAGTTAATTTGTTTTGTTCGAGCGTGAAATGTTTTTTGATTTCATTACAATGTTTGGTTGAGGTAGTGGTATCAAAATACAAATTTTCTGCAAAGATCTAAACATAAAACAACGGACTCAATCATGAAATTCACAAGAACAACTCACTTTTTGTATCCATCACTAACTCTGGAAAGATCGAAAAAATAGAGAAAAAATCGCATGGAAGCGATGAGAGTAGAATGAAGAACACACCCAGCAAGTTGTCTCCGATCAAATCGGAAGGAGGAGATTGGATCTTCTTGGCCCCAAGCAACTTGGTTTACAGCGAGCAGCGGCGCACATCTCAGGCGTGACATTGGCAGGTCCTCATCGCCGCCCAAGGGGGATAAGCTGAATGCGATATTGGGCGACGGCGGTGGCATCCTTGGGTTCCTGTCCAGACCTCAACATCCTCTCGCCGCGAAACCAAGAGGGGTGGCCGATATTTTCAACTGATTTTCAGCGATTTTTGACAGTTTTTTTAAATTCAAAATTTTGATTTGAATTTTTCGGTCAAAATCAACTGAAATTTTCTAATAATCGACCATATTGGCTGCATCGGACCCTTGGTAAAAATTTAAAACCGGTTATCTGATCCCTAGACGGGAGAGCGATGGGGCGACCGTGGAGGCTCATCGTCCTCCTGGTCGCGCGAGGAAGGAGATCTCTGCTCGGCAACGCCGTCGCGTTCAAGATCGCGGAGTTGAGTGGAGGCGAGCAGTAGAACTGGGACATGGGTCGTGCTTTTTCGGGCCAACCCGAAGCTCGGTCGGCACAACACAGTCTAAGCATGGTACGACACGACACGACATGTTGTGGGTCGGATCGGCACGACACGAACGGTGGGCCGAGCTGGGCCTGAGAATGCGGCCTATTGGGCGGCACGGCACAACCAGTTGGGCTATGCTTGGGCCGGCACGGCACGAAATAGGCACAACCTTCCCGTTATAGCCTAATCCCTCACTCGGCCTGGCCCAATCACCCCCACATTAGTCTGACTTAACCAATCGCCCCCTTCTGTCATCCTGTCTGACCCAACATCCCTCCCAGCCTCTCCCAACCCCCATCCCCAACCCTTTCCCTCGAGACCCGGCTCCCAAATTCCCAGTCTTTAATCACATCCGCTGATTCCCCTCCCTCCAGCTCCAGCCGCCTTCCTCCCCACGCGCCTTCATCGGCGTCCAAGAGGAGGAGAGAGCTTTGGCGAGGGGAGCAGGCGTAGATGGCGTACTGTTGTTTTTGTTTTCCCGGGTGACGGTGACGGTTGTCGTCTTCGCAGACGTCTATAGTTACTTAGGTTGAACTTAGGCCGGCACGGTATGATCCCGGCACGACGGGCTTTGGACTATGTCTGAACCTGATCGGAGATAAGATGAGCCGATATAACACGACACAACTCAAAACACGATAAGTTTGTATTGTACCGGCACGACACCGCCTAGTGCCCACCACTAGGTGGAAGGGGTACGAGCTTTCTACTGCCTGGTACCGATTACGGTGGGAATTCATCACGGCCGAGACGAAGCAAACATAAGTAACGGTATGAGTTACCCCTGTAATCGGATTACATTAAAAAAAAGGCCCGAACCAAACACCATCCAATGAGAGACAATATAGTACAAATCTATAAAGGCAGACACAACCTCCAAATTAATGAAAACACAAGTGCATCCTAGTTGTAGCCCACGGATGCGAACAAGTTGGATATTGAATGTGATAGGATACGGAAACACATACTAATATTTTGATTATTCAAACAAAATCTAAACGGGCAAAATATGCAAACACGAGCATACAAGCTCGATTTGTATCTAAACTATTAGGCTTAAATCCGTAGTACTCCATGTGTCATTTGTCTCATTTTTACCTTTATGTGTCTGCAGTTAAGTTGCATCGATTATTGATTTTAAAAGACCAGGTAAAAAAGTTGGATATTAGCAGTGATTTGATCTTGATGGGATTAAATGAGAGATAACTCTCGGTAAAGAAACACGGGAGTTGGATTGGTGCACGGGACGTGGAACCACTACTTCGAGCGCGTCAGGACTTACGTCACCCACACCATGGACACGTGTCACGCCCTGCACCCGACACGTTTTTCTCGCCGCAAAGCGTCCCCACCTCTATACCCCGGAAAAGACGAGGGAAACATCCAAATGAGTCCCCGGAGCAGCTAAAATTCCCAACTGTTTTAAAACAGCCCCATGGCAACTTGAAACGGCATGCAGTGGTCGACTCTTGCCCGTCCATCCAGTAGGCGCAGCCGGAACAACCCTCATCTGGGCCGTTCAATTAGCGGGCCCTACACGGGAAGGTGGGGCGCGTGACGCCAGCTGGCATCGGAGGGGACAAGCGCAACCTTATCCTCTTTTCCCGATGCAATACCCTCCCTAGACGTGGTCTTCCGGACCAGCACCCACAGACGGGCCGCCAGCCCACGCTGTCAATGAGACGCAGTCCACAGGAGGCGTCGCGCACCGAGCCCTACCCCGGTGGAATATACGGGCGCGTCCTCCCCGTCCTCTCTCGTCTCCGGTCGCATTTCCCATTTCCATTCCGTTTCAAAGTCGAAAACCCACCACCTCTGTCTCGCCTCGCCGTCTCCCTCACATCAGATCAAATCGGACACCAACTCCTAGGGTTTGGTAAAATACCTCCATTCCGCGGATCGAACGGGCTAGGGTTTCGCGGCGAAGCTTTCTCTGGTCGTTTCAGCCATGATGTCGCGGTCGTACACCAATCTGCTCGATCTCGCCGAGGGCAACTTCGCGGCGCTGGGCCCGTTCGGCGGCGGCGGAGGCGGGGGGCGGCGGAGGTCAGGGTTGTTCGGGCTGAAGAGGATGTCGCGGGTGATGACGGTGCCGGGGACGCTGTCGGAGATGGACGGGGAGGACGAGTCGGAGCCCGCGGCGACGAACAGCGTCGCCTCCGACGTGCCCTCGTCGTTGGCGTGCGATCGCCTCATCGTGGTCTCCAACCAGCTGCCCGTCGTCGCGCGGCGCCGCCCCGACGGCCGTGGCTGGTCCTTCTCCTGGGACGACGACTCCCTGCTCCTCCAACTCCGCGATGGCATTCCCGACGAGATGGAGGTGCTCTTCGTCGGTGGCCTCCGCGCGGAGGTCCCCGTTGCGGACCAGGACGAGGTCTCCCAGGCGCTCCTCGACCGCTTCCACTGCGCCCCGGTGTTCCTCCCCGAACCCCTCAACGACCGCTTCTACCACCGCTTCTGCAAGCGCCACCTATGGCCTCTGTTCCACTACATGCTACCCTTCTCCTCCTCCGTGTCCCCAACATCCTCCTCCGCATCATCCTCAGGGAACGGCCGCTTCGAGCGCGGCGCGTGGGAGGCATACGTGCACGCGAACAAGTTCTTCTTCGAGAAGGTCGTGGAGGTCATCAACCCGGAGGACGACTACGTGTGGGTTCACGACTACCACCTCATGGCGCTGCCCACCTTCCTCCGCCGCCGCTTCAACCGCCTCCGCATCGGGTTCTTCCTCCACAGCCCCTTCCCCTCGTCGGAGATCTACCGCACCCTCCCTGTGCGCGAGGAGATATTAAAGGCGCTGCTCAATTGTGACCTCATCGGGTTCCACACTTTCGATTACGCCAGGCACTTCCTCTCGTGCTGTAGTAGGATGCTGGGAATCGAATACCAGTCAAAGCGTGGGTACATTGGGTTGGATTACTTTGGCCGCACTGTTGGGATCAAAATCATGCCAGTGGGAGTTCATATGGGTCAATTGCAGTCGATTCTGCGCTTGCCCGACAGGGAGTGGAGGGTTTCCGAGCTGCTGCAGCAGTTTGAGGGGAAGACTGTGTTGCTTGGTGTGGATGATATGGATATCTTTAAGGGGATAAATTTGAAGCTTCTTGCCTTTGAGAATATGCTGAGGACGCATCCCAAGTGGCAGGGGCGAGCAGTGTTGGTGCAGATTGCAAACCCGGCCCGTGGGAAGGGTAAGGATCTGGAAGCCATCCAGACAGAGATTCGGGAGAGCTGCGATAGGATTAATGGAGAGTTTGGCCAGTCGGGATACAACCCTGTTGTATTCATTGATCGTGACGTGTGTAGTGTGGAGAAGATTGCGTACTATACGATAGCAGAATGTGTGGTGGTGACTGCTGTTAGGGATGGGATGAACTTGACACCATATGAATACATTGTCTGTAGGCAGGGGGTACCTGGGTCTGAGCCCACGTCCGAGGTGAGCTGGCCGAAGAAGAGCATGCTGGTGGTGTCAGAGTTCATTGGGTGTTCACCATCATTGAGTGGTGCTATTCGGGTTAACCCATGGAATATAGAGGCAACCGCTGAGGCGATGAATGAGGCCATTTCAATGTCGGAGCAGGAAAAGCAGCTGAGGCATGAGAAGCATTACCGTTATGTCAGCACCCATGATGTTGCTTATTGGTCGAAGAGTTTCATCCTGGACTTGGAGAGGGCTTGCAAGGACCACTTTAGGAGGACATGTTGGGGCATTGGGTTGGGGTTTGGTTTCAGGGTGGTGGCCTTGGACCCTCATTTCACAAAGCTTAACATGGATTCAATTGTTATGGCTTATGAGAGGTCAGAGAGCAGGGCTATATTGCTTGACTATGACGGAACGTTGGTGCCTCAGACTTCCATCAACAAGACACCTAGTGCAGAAGTTTTGAGTATCATCAATACCCTCTGCTCAGATAGGAGGAACACAGTTTTCCTTGTCAGTGGGAGAGACAGGAATAAACTGGGAGAATGGTTTTCCTCATGTCCGAAGCTGGGCATTGCAGCTGAGCATGGTTACTTCTTAAGGTATGGTTTTTCATTGTTACTTCTTAAGGTATGGTTTTTCATTTTGGCACATTTCGTCCTTATTTGGGAATACTGGCAGCAGGAACTTTTGTTTCTTCAAAGTTAACATGGCGTGCAAGGATAAATGATGCCATGTATCTTGTGATCTTGATATAATAAGTCTGTTCATTAGTCATTACCAAACACTGATTTAGTTGATTTAAATGGCTTGGTTCTTGGGCTAACTGGTCAAACTGAAATGATCGCAATCTTTTTGTTTCCAAAACAAGTAGACAAATAGAATATAGGAACAAGAGATAAAAAAGAAAACCCCAGAATATAGATTTATGGTAAGTGTGTAGATGGTGGTGGTACCTTTCGTGTTTGGTGTTGTCATGCTTTTAAGATACGGGGTTTTCTTTGCATCTGTACAAGTAGAGTGGACGCAGTTCCGGTGTTTGTCCCTCATGATTTTAATCTGTATCTGTACATTTGTTGTTCTGCTTTGTTCAATTGTGTCTTGGTGTTTTCCTTGTTTAGGAAGGTACAAAGTATTAAGTTCAACTTGAAGAGCTCATATAAACATGAAAACTTTAGTTATGTTTCTAGAATCAGTCTTAATCTATTTGGTTTGTTAGTCAGGGTTGACAATAATAACTGGTCTAGCCTGGTTGCTGTCAGATTTTCTCAAGAAGGAATGGACAATGAAATGCGCTGTCTAACGTGTGTAGGTGGACTAGAGATGAAGAGTGGCAAACGTGCACCCAGGCTTTGGACTTTGGATGGATGCAAATTGCAGAGCCAGTGATGAATTTGTATACGGAAGCAACTGACGGATCATACATTGAGACCAAGGAAACTGCTTTGGTGTGGCACCATCAGGACGCTGACCCAGGCTTTGGATCCTCACAGGCAAAGGAGATGCTTGATCACCTAGAGAGTGTACTAGCAAATGAACCAGTTTCTGTCAAGAGTGGCCAGTTCATTGTTGAAGTCAAACCTCAGGTTTGTGCATCTCCGAAATTTCTCAAATACCTTCCGTAAGGATTTTTGCCATTTAACTGATAAATTCATTTTTCTGTACCTTAGAAAACATATTATATATTTTATTTTCATGTGTCTATAAAATAAAGTTGTTCCATAGAGTGATGTGCATATTTGTCCCCACTGAGTTTAGCTAGTACCTTTTGTTTTCGAGTAGTCAATACAATCATTAGTTTTGGATTTTTGTACGCAGCTATTGTAGGTGTGATCCTGCTCATTGCAAATATATTAGCTCCATGTGCAAGTCGTGTTAGCTTTCCTCTCAATTACAAAGGACCTTTTAGGTCCTGTTTAGCTTATCTTCTGGTTGCAGAAGAGCTTTCTGAAAACAACTTTCCAAGAAGCAATATGGTGATGCTTTAGTTCTAATATTTGTGCTTAGTAGCCTTTCGGAAAAGCTCTTTTGTTGTCTGCTTTCTGAATATTACCATATCACCTTGCAGGGCCTTAGTTACTTTAACATCTGGCCTACTTTCAGAATGCCATTCTTCTGCAAGTGGTTTAGTTTTTTTTATTAACAGTGAATTCAAGTCATGGTCACACTGGGATTTACGTCATCCACTCAACCTTCACTTATGTCTTTGATATGTACTGCTGTGTACTTAACGTTGATTCCTGTTGTTGCTTTATGTTAATGCTTCAGGGAGTAAGCAAGGGAGTAGTAGCTGAGAAGATACTTGCATCAATGAATGAGAGAGGAAAGCAGGCCGACTTTGTATTATGCGTTGGTGATGACAGGTCGGATGAGGACATGTTTGAAAACATTGCAGATATCATAAAAAAGGGTATGGTTTCTCCAAAAACATCGTTGTTTGCGTGCACTGTGGGACAAAAACCAAGCAAAGCCAAATTCTACCTGGATGATACATTTGAAGTGGTTACCATGCTGAGCGTACTGGCGGATGCTACAGAACCTGAATCTGTGACCGAGTTGGCCGATGAATTGGCTGCGTCTGTCTGCTCAATCGATATCGGTGGTGAACAAACAGAGTCCAGTGATAGACCGATCGTAGGATCTTAGTCAGGGTTTGGCTACATCTGCAGGTTATGATGATTGATTCAACAGTCTCTTCTACACTTTTATTTTTCTGATGGATATGAAGTTGGGTACGCAAGGAATGACTAACACCAGGGTCTACGAATGCTCCAGAGTTAGGCTACTGCAAGGAACATGCTCGATCCTCCAGTCGGGCAAGACATTACAATCTTTTGCTGCAAAGCGTAGGTCCATATTTCCATAGCTGACTCGCCACCTTCCTTTGCATGTTTCTCTTTTAACTTTTTCCGTCTCAAGTAAAATGGAAAGCTTCACTGAAGGCGAGTGAACTGTATGGCTCAGGTAAGGGCCTAATGGGGATATAGGAGTGGCACTTGCACATGCGAAAGGAGTACGTGCGCAGCTTGTGATCTCTTATTAACACATTACACAGTGATTTCTTTTTGAGTTGAAAGTCGTAGCAATGTGAATGAATGGTGAGGTTTGGTTCGTTGTTTGACAGCCTTGTTTTGGCTTCCTTATTCTGATAGCTTTTATGCCCTTTTTTTTGTTGCGGTAAATGATTTTAGCTGGATATAATGTTGCTGCAGGTTCCAAATTATGGCATATGCTTAATTTAAGTCGTATTGTTGCAGCTTACTTGCCAGTCGATTTTACTAACCTGTGTGCTGCGCAACGGTGTCCGACGTTGCCGCTGGACACTTTGCTTGGAGTACTGGCAAATGGTTATTATGTTGGTTGTCGGGGTGGTGGTGGTTTGCTCGTTATGTTCAGACTTTCTTCTGTATCAGAGCCCTTCGCTTCTTTAAGTAGGAAAGGAAAAAGTTGCACTCGTTAGCTCCTTTTAGTAAGCTTGAATTAATAACGCAAGAGAAATGACGCTAATCATTAGCCTTTGAATCGTGGACATCTCCGTGTACACAATGTATGGGAAGAAGTACAACTGTACAACTCTGTCTAAAACTTAATGGACTGTTTTGAATGCAGGAATTCGAAATAGTCTAATTCCTACAGGAATCCTATGGACTTTTATGTGTTCTAAACGGGGTCTAAAACAAAGGAGCAAAGAAAGCATGGTTACACAACGATAGGCAACAGTCATGGTCCCTTTACTGTGGAAAACAATGTTCAGCTGAACACGAGTATCATATGGGGGTAGCACGAACAAGTCTTGTCAGGCTTGAAAAGAAACTGTCAACTGAAAAAGAAATGCCCCGGCTGGAGTTCCATCCTTGCCTGTAGGTACAGGGACTCCAGACATCCAGAGTGTTTGGGTAGGGCCATGCATATACTAGTGGAGCAGTACATTGCATTTGTAAGCAATCCACTTCGGTTCCAGGTCATGTAGAAAACAGATAAAGTTCTCTTCTCAAAGGCCCGAGGACACAAAGGCTCAAAACTATGCATGTTGATGGCAATGGCATCACGCACTAATAGTTGCCCGTGAATTTTCTTTGTACCACAAGAAATGTAGGATAGTGCGTCAGAAAGTTTACCTGGTCTGCGGCCTGGAGTACAGCCGCGGAAGAAGGTCCGATTCACCACAAGAGGCTGTTGGTGGCAATGGCATATGCACAAATAGTGAAATAAAGCCGTCTTAGCAAGAAAAGACTAGTAGAAAAGAGGACCCCCCGTGTTTGTGAGAATGATAAGAGGATCCTCGGAGAGGAGATAGGTTATCAGGAGAAGTGAATGTATATTAATTATCCCAAAAAAGGATCTAATTATTACATGAGGAGGCGACTATTTATAGCCTTCCGACCGAGTACATGAGATTATAGTTCTACCCCTAAAAAGGTCATATACGTATAGGGATTGCGGTTTTTTTTCTCCCTATACGTAGCCTGCGGCTTACGGTGGACCTTCTTGGTCTTGGTCCACCCGGTTGGTACGCTTGATCCACCAGTGCTTTCCACCCTTCGTAACGTGCAAGGTGTCTCCGGGCTGAGGGGAGTTTGACACCCTTCGACGTCCCGAGGTGGCCTTGGGGGACTCACGACTTCTGGGTCCGTGTTGCTTAGGTGGTCCTTTGGGAGCCTCCGCGCCACCTCCGAAGCATCCACTTTGTTAGCTCATGCGGTCCTCCTGGCGGCCTTCGCACGGGCTTCGGGGCCCTTCCGGGGTACTTGGTACCCCCAGGGGTCCGGGTCGTGGCTCTGGCTCCTGGCCTTCGGGGGCGCCTCGTGGTCTTTGCCAGGTCGTGGGGGCCGAAGGGAGCGTTCCTACGATAAGCCCCTCGCGTTTGAGGTCCTGCTTCGTCATGGCAGAAACCACACCCTTTTTCGAAGGGTTCAAACACGCTGTCCCGTTCGACCTAGTGAAGCATTCTATATGCGTGTGCCCCGGTGAAGTGCGGGCCGCCTTTGGTTGACGAGCGCCTTAATGCCGCTTCTTGGCATTGATGGCGGTTCTTCGGGCTACGTGGGCCAGCCTTGGTTACTGTGCCATAATGCCGCTGCTCGGCATTGATGGCGCCAATTCGGGTGGCGCGGGCCACCCTTGGTTGTCGTGTGCCCTAATGCTGTTGGTTTGGGGTGTTGTGCGCACAAAACGTGTCACCCGTTGCTTGGCCCGTGGCTGTTTGTCTTCTTTGTCATGGTTCCTATTGTCCTGGTGCATCAATAAAAGGGGGTAAACCCCTGCCCCCAGCCCTTACCTTGTTTGTGAGAATCCCAGTTGTGCCCTCAATTTTGGGATTTATGTCCCGAGGTTGTGCGACCTCCAAGTCTTGGGTGTTGTTGTCTTCGGCTCATGGAGATGACAAAGCGTAGCAAGGACGGTGTGGGGGGTGCCATCTATACCAGCGACCTCGAGCAGTCCACGGTGATGGAGCGGGTTCTTCGATCCCTCGTTGATGAGGGGAAGTTGGAGAGCCTGGACAGAGTGCACCCTCCTGGAGCGAAGAAAGTGCTGAAGCCCTGGGCGGACGAGGTGGTGGCCTTTGTGGCCTTCTTCGACGCTGGACTCCGGCTCCCGTGTGTGGCATTGGTCGCTCGGGTTCTTTAGTTGCATCATGTGGAGCTGGCGCAGCTGACGTCCAATTCCCTCGTGAAGCTGGTGGTCTTCGAGTGGATTATGCGCTTTGTCGGGACGAGTGGGGAGGGGCGGTTGTTCGTGTATTTGCACGACGGACGCTGTCAGCCAAAGAAGAAGAAGAACACCAGCAAGACGCTAAACTTTGGCAGCGTCAACTTCCAGCCAAAGGCGCGCTGCCATATGTACGTGACTGCTCGGCCGTGAGGAATCGGTGGGACACGTACTGGACCTGGAGGTGGTTTTACCACTCGTCCTCGGCTGGCGATGGTCTGCAATCTCGCGGAGGGCTTATCCAACTCACTGCTTCCCCGGAGATCGTGCTAACTTCGCGGGAGGAGGCTCTCCTTCACCTGCTACTGGGCTCAAATAGGAGGCTCTCGACGCGGGACCTCGTTGAGGAGTTTTGCGCCATCGGGGTTTGGCTGCTGGCGCAAGGCTGGAGGGTGGAGTTGGGGATCCGTCGGGTGGTCTCCCGACGATCACTATTGCGGGGTGCGAAGGTCTGTCTCCCTGTTTTGTTGAAATAAGTTAATATATATTTTTATTTTTTTACGTTCTTGCCTATTGTTGCTGCAGTCGCTTTGATCAACGAGGCCGCTCATGCTGCGGAGCAGCTTTTGGTGTTGTACACCGGCGAAAAGCACACAAAATGTGGGATGGTGGTGCGTGAGCTCCGGCTGAATCGCGCCCATCTGGACCCGGCCACCTGCCTCGCGGAACGACAGGATCCGGAGGAGGGCCGAAAGAAGCAGACCTGCGCGCCCGAGGAGGGGGATGCCGAGGGGCCGATCTCTGCGATTCCCTAGTGCATATTTGGAGATGCCGACTTTAACAGTGGTTCATGCGCGTGACTTGATGCAGCGGAGAGGACTACGAAGCGCACTGCTCTTGGTACCCCAGAGCGGGTACCGAGCGCCCGGTCGAGCAGCCCGTCTTCGACGGAGCGTGTTGTGACCCCCATGGTAGATGTGTAGTAGGGGTCACAAGGCGTGATGCGGTGGAGGTCGCGGTGGGGGTGCCCAGCTCGTTTGGGATAGTTGGCTACCTCTCGAGGAATCCTCGGATGCAGGTACACCGTCGCATGTTTACGATGGGGGCTCTGAGGATACCATCGTGGTGGCTCCGCCCTTGGGCCAGGAGGCGATTGGTGGGTTTCCGCTTCCCACCTTCTCCTTTTTTCGCAAGTTAGGGTATTTGCCACAACTTCTAACTCCTATGTTTGCCTTCCAGTCGTGCGCGACGGGGAGGATAGGGCCGGCGAGGGTGGCTCCTCGTCGGGGAGCTCCGAGGCCACGCCCTTTCAAGCTACCACCCCAGCCACCACAGCCACTGCGGACCTAGGCCCACTTTGTCCCGTTGACTTTAAGGTCAGCGCTGGTGCTGCAGGGGTATGTGAGGAGGTTGCGCACTTCGCTGCCCTGCCCTATGTGGGGGAGCTGTTCTGAAACATGTCCCTTAAAGGGATGCTCCGGTCTATCGAGGCGAACACCACAAGGGTATGCCTCCTCTTTTTTTGTACTCTTGTGACCCCTCATTGTGTGCAGACCTTGATGCTATCACACGCGTTCTCGAGGGTGACATGTTGTGTGGCTTCGACGAAATCCAAAAGCGGGTTGAATTGGAGCACGTGCGGGCCAAGACGCTGAGTGCGGAGCGTGATGCATTTGCTGACAAGCTGAAGGCCTTGGAGGCTAAGGTGGCAGAGCTGGAGGGCACACGCACGGGTTTGCAGGACTTGGTGGGGACCCTTCGATGTGTTCAGCCGATCTCGAGACGGAGATCCAAGCGCTGGAGCTGTCGCACTCCGTGGCGCTGGCCACGTGGGAGGCTGTGGAGGCCCTCGAGGCAGCACGATGTGGGGGAGATGGACATCACCCTTGGCAGCTTCCATCGTGCCGGGGAGGTGATCCTTCCGGTGTCCCGGGCATACGGAGACCACTGTGCGAAGGTAGCTTGGACGATGGCCTTCGCCTCCTTGGACAAAACTGGGTGTGGACACGTGGATGCCCTCGCTACCCGCTCCGCAGCGGTTACGACTGCAGAAGAGGTGGTCATGAGCCATCGCCGAACGCGGAAGGCGAGCAATGTCCTTGTCAAGGATTTTGGGGCCCGCGTGGACACGATGCCGCGATGGACTCCCTCCGGGCGGTGCAGGCCCAGAAGAAGAAGGTCAAGGCTCCGGCGGATGACCAGGAGGCCAGCGAGCGGGGGGCCACCCACGGCGACAAGGTGTGACCCTCCACTTTCTTGAGGCGACCCAAGTCATTTAGATTCTTGTAACTAGGTTTTAGTTTTTTAGCTCCTTTTGTTTTTTCCCTCTACTTTCGGGGCTCTTGTACAGAATGGGTTGGTATGGGGAGTTTGCCTCCTTTTGTAATGACCTCCTTTTTTTAATGAAGATATTGGAAAATCGATTGTGGTGCTTGGTGTGGTTTGTTTACCCCTTTTATTTTTGCTACACATTCTCATGACTTGTACAAGCTAGCCCGCCCCTGCTTCGCTGTACTGCTAGCCGAGGTCTCCGGCCGTTCGAGAGTCGTACAACGAAGGTGACTGCCCCTCGACTCAAGATGAAGGCAGAGCGCTGCCTCCGCTCTGTTTGGCCGTTGCAGCTGTGCTACCAGGGCGTGTTGTACCACGACACTAAGTGGCAGCGGTGGCGCTTGGCGAACCCCGAGGATACCATGGAGGATTTCTGGCTGTTTCGCCAGCGCAACGCAACGGAGGTGGATGACGAGATGGCCCATTTTTGGGAGCGTCGAGTTCGTGCAGCCTCGGCAGAGGGCCCCTCCCGTCTTCTTTTGTCGAATCGCAGCTCCATCCCCGAGTGCCCCCTGCGAGGGATAGTTCAGGGCGGTGTGCAATTGGGGCGCGAGAGGAACTTCCTAGAGTTCATGTGCACCGAGCCATCCCACGAGGAGCTGCGCGAGTGGCTACTGCGCACGGATGTGTTGCATGTTGAGGCCCTTTAGCCGTTGGTCGCGCTACTCCTGTACTTGTATGTTGTGGTTGGTTGAGATTGTATGTACTATATTTTTTCTTTATTGGGATGAGCCTTCGCTGTATGTACTATGTGTACCTGCAACTTGTGATGAATAAAGCCTGGTTTGTTGGTATGTGGCGTTCATCCTATTCTGACCCCCTTCTCATATCTACTCTGGTGTCTGGGCTTATTTATTTATTTATTGGGGGGGTTGGCGAAGCCTAACGTTGTTCCCCATATTTTCTTGGATAGGGCTCCATGGGAGCCCTAGCTTTTTGCGAGGGGGAGGCGAAGCCTAGCGCCGTCCCTCATACTTTTTTATATAGAGCTCCGGGAGAGCCCAAACTTTTGTGAGGAGGAGGTGAAGCCTAGCGCCGTCCCCCATACTTTTTAGATAGGGCTCCGGGGGTCCTAACTTTTTTTGCGAGAGGGAGGCGAAACCTAGCGCCGTCTCCCATACTTTTTTAGATAGGGCTCCGAAGGAGCCCTAACTTTTTTGCGAGGGGGAGGTGAAGCCTTGCGCCGTCTTCTATATTTTTTTAGATAGGGCTCCGAGGGAGTCCTAACTTTTTTTTGCCAGGGGGAGGCGAAGCCTAGCGCCGTCCCCTATGCTTTTTTTAGATATGGTCCCAGGGGAGCCCTAACTTTTTTGCGAGGAGGAGGGGAAGCCTAGCGCCGTCCCCTATGATTTTTTAGATAAGGTCCCAGAGGAGCCCTAACTTTCGCAAGAAGGAGGCGAAGCCTAGCGTCGTCCCTCTTATTTTTAGATAGGGCTCCCCCGGATCCCTAACTTTTGGTGAGAGGGAGGCGAAGCCTAGCGCCACCCCATACTTGTTTAGATAGGGCTTCCGGGGAGCCCTAACTTCTTGCGAGGGGTGACGAAGCCTAGCGCCGTCCCCCATGCTTTTTAGATAGGGCTCCGGGGGCGCCCTAACTTTTTGCGAGGGGAAGGCTAAGCCTAGCGCCATCCCCGGTACTCTTTTAGATAGGGCTCCAGGGGAGCCCTAACTTTTTTGCGAGGGGAAGTCGAAGCCTAGCGTCACCCTCATACTTTTTAGATAGGGCTCCGAGGGAGTCATAACTTTTTGCGAGGGGGCGAAGCCTAGCGCGAGGGAGTCGTAACTTTTTGCGAGGGGGTGAAGCCTAGCGCTGTCCCTCGTACTTTTTAGATAGGGCTCCGGGGGGAGCCCTATCTTTTTGCAAGGGGGAAGCGAGGACCAGAGCCGTCCCCCCCGGTGGGTCTTGACGCTTGGAACCAAGTATGGCGCACCAAGCGTGAGCTGTGCGCGATGTCTTCGTATATACACTCGTGCCTACGGGGGGCATTGGTGGGCACCAGGTCCTAAGCCACACGCGGTGTCTTCGTTTATACACTCGTGCATACGGGGGCACCGGTGTGCACTGGGGCCGTAAGCCATGCATAGTGCAATGTCTTCGTTTATACACTCGTGCCTATGGGAGGCATCGGTGTGCACCAGGGCCGTAAGCCATGTGCGGTGTCTTCGTTTATGCACTCGTGCCTACGGGGGTGGCAGATGTTTCATTGATTGGGGGAAAAGTGCCCGAGGGAGTACACGTGCTTCTGTACATGCCTTGGCTGCTGAACTGCAGCGGACGGCGATTGTCTGGGTGTAGCCAGGTTTTTTTTCTTGGGTGATCCTAAGGATAAACCTTACAGAGGCTTTCGGCATTCCATGCGTGGTCCAGTTGTTGTCCCTCCGGTGTCTCGATGTAGTAAGAGCCTGCCCTTGTTGTGTGGATAATTATGTACAATCCTTCCCATTTGGCCCTTAGCTTGCTTGTGGTTGCGGGGTCCACGATGCGTTTGAGGACCATGCCGCCTGACACTAGCGGGCGAGCCCTGACATTCTTGATGTATGTTGCCGTGATGCTCGCGACATATCTGGCCATGGTTGCAATGGCCTGTACGCGGTTTTCCTCGTGGAGGTCCAGGGAGACCACCCTTTTCACAGGCTCCTCTTCCGCTCCAGCGTGGAGGGACTTCGACGCGAGCTCTCCTGGGGTCATCGCTTCGTCGCCGAAGAGGAGCTTGAACGGTGAGAAACCGGTGGCTTGGCTGAGTGAGGTGAAAAGTGCCCATAGAGCTTTGAGGAGCTCTTCGAACCAAGGGCCCTTGGGCAGGCCAACGAGGCGCTTTGTTAGTCCTTCCAATAGGCTACTGTTGGCTCGTTCGACTGCTCCATTGGACTCAGGGTGTCCTACCGAGGCGAAGCATATGATTGTTCCCAGACCCTCGCAGGATGTTTTGAAGTGGGCGGAGTCGAATTAGGTACCGTTGTCAGTGACGATGTTGTTTGGCACCCCATATCTGCAAATGATGTTCTTCCATACGAATCACTGGGCTGCCGCGGCGGTGATATTTGGTACGGGCTCTGCCTCTACCCACCTCGAGAAGTATTCAATGGCAACAAAGACGAAGCACAGATTGCCTCTGGCCGCCAGGAATGGACTAAAGATATCGAGACCCCACCGTGCAAAGGGCCAGACCAGGGGCTGTAATGGAACAGCTGGTGCCCTCGGACTGCGGCCAGCCTATTGGCACCCCTGGCAGCGCTAAAGAAGGTATTGCGCGTCGCGTAGTGCTGTTGGCCAATACAAGCCTTGGCGGAAGGCCTTCACCGTGAGGCCTCGGGGAGCTTGGTGCGCGCCGCACGACCCCTTGTGGATGTCTCGTAGGAGGGATTGTCCTTCTTCCTACGACATGCACCGCAGCAGGGGAGCGCAGACGCCTCCTTTGTATAGCGACCCATTGACGATGCAGTAGTTGCTGGCGTGGTGTTCGAGGCAGTTTGCTTCGGTGGGGTCCTCGGGCTCTTCGACTATTAGGTATTTGGTGATGGCATCCCGCCAGTATGTCTCATTGATATGGAGTACGAGTTTTGACCTTTGTCCTTCGGGCGCAACCCCTTGTGCATCAGGTGCCATTGCGGGCGCGTGTAGCACCTCGTAGAAGATGTTTGGTTTGGGTTGCTATGTCGCGCTAGCCAGCTTTGCGAGCTTGTATGCTGCCTCACTGTTCCCTCTAGGATGGTCTGAACGGTGATGTCGAGGAACTACTTTGCTATTTTACGGGCTGTCGCCAGGTACCTGGCCATCTCGGTGTCTCTAGCCGTGAATGATTTATCGATGTGGCCAACCATGAGGTGGGAGCCGCTTTTGATGACTATGTGTTTGGCCCCTAGAGCCTTGGCCTTGCGGAGGCCCAGCAGCAGAGCTTCGTACTCAGAGCTGTTATTTGTTTTTGGGAAATTGAGGTGGGCGGCGTGCGACACGCTTCACCCATCCGGGCCGATTAGGATGGCCACCGCGCCAGCTCCCCTGTAGGATCAAGGATAACCGATTAGAAGGGGGGGGGGTGAATCGGAGATTTCTAAAAACTTTTCAACTAATTATCAATTTTATCTTAATTGTCTTAACAAAGCTTTCTAGCAGAAATTCAAGGAATGAAATAGTATGCTATTTAAGATAACATCAAATCGCAGTGCTTGCTTGAAGATTATCAAGTGTCAAAGTGATCAACTAATGATGCAATGCATTTGAAAGCTCTCAACTACCTCAAAATGTGAAATGAATGCAATTGAATAGAGGAGAGTGCACTAAAGCCTAAAGAGTATTCAATATGGCCAAAGGTCCTCAGCTAGAGGCATGTCAAGAGGTATTTATAACCCTCACCAACAAAGCTAGCCATTTGAGTCTTTTCTAAGGAAAAACAACATTTGCGGTAGTACCGCTGAAAAAAACAGGTACTACCACTCTTCATGATCAACGGTCGAAACTATTGCATTTAATGCTCTGAACTAGCAGTTACGATAAAGTTGTGGTACTACCACCAACTAGAATCTAGAACTACCGTAGGGCGGTAGTACCACTAAGCTAAAACAGAACTACCGATTTTCAAAGGTTAAAGAAACAACCAAAAACACCATATCTGAAAATAATATACCGCCATGTAAAAACTGGTACTACGTACATCTCAAGAAATGCGGTCCTACCATTTTCGAAAACGAGAAACTCCCAAAAACACACTCTCTGGAAAATACATACCGCCAAGTAAAGATTGTTACTAACGCCTTGCGGTAGTACCTCTTAAAAAATGTGGTCATACCGATTTCCAAGAGAGAACAAAAACTCCCAAAACAAGCACTCTGGAAATTTTGTATCATCAACTATATTTCAGTATTACCAACTTGCGGTAGTACCGCTGTTTAATTATGGTCATACCGATTTTCTCTAAAGATCTTCCAGAAGCTATTCTAAATGCAATGCATGGCTTCTAGTTGATCAAGATGGCACAAATTTAGAACCTCCAGCTACTAGCCATGATCCCACTTTATAGTACGATATTTATCCTATAAATCCAGTTTTTTCTCTAAACACTGAGACCAGTAAAAACTACAAAGGATCCTTAGGCCATACAATACCTTTGCTTATGATCCATGTCGATCATGTAACATCATTGCATTGCCAACATCTTATCATCAATCAAACTCCGAGACTAAACCTTTAAAACATCTTAGCACACATGTTAGTTCCTTAATATATTGTTATCATTAATTACCAAAAAAGCCTTTTGGGGCCTAGATGCTTTCAATCTCTCCATTTTTGGTAATTGATAACAACTTACACAATTTGAGTGAATTGAAAAGTTTTGAATATACACCAAGTTGTATATTCTAGTTTGATTTTTGATTTGCAAGAAATTCTTGAGATGCATTCAAAAGAAATTGAGAATTTGATGCTTTCAATGTCAATCAATAAATAGACAAAACTCTTTCTAAATATGTGCACAAGGTTCATGAAGTGATTTTCATGCACATGTAAAGACCATTGAAAATTTTGACAGAGTTTTCCTATATTTATTGAATATGAGGAACAATGTAAATATACATCATTCAAGCAAAGGATAATATTCATGACAAAGATGCTTGAAGATATAACAAGATTGTGATCATGACAAATTTACTTGATAACATAAACATAAGCAAAGATAGTAATAAGGTCATGAAGGTAGCAACATAAGTTCAACTCAGCTATTACATAGCATTCAACCAACAAGTTTAAATATTACATAAACCCCTTTGTTCCAAATATATAATAGTATATAGCACAGCCAATATATCTAGCCAAGCACCCCCCCTTGATCTTTTACTCCCTCCAAACTCTCCCCCTTTGGCATCAAATACCAAAAGGAATCACTCGAAAGGAGGGTTGATGCTTAGTTTGTACTCTGTATGAGCAGTGTAACCTTCAAGGTAAACACAAAGCTTGTCTCGAATAAGTTGCATTATGTAAGGAGCATAAAAGATAGTGTCCGTCGTATCCCTCTTTGAGAAAGAAATCCCAGTGATGATGAAATCCACTATATCAAATTTTATCCCTTGTAAAATGTGATATATAATGTCCCAAGCTTTGAGATGAACCTCACTGTTGTTGTCTCCTCTGGGAAAGAGCGTTGCTCTTAGAATTTTGTTTATCATATTGGGTATTGGTGAAAATCCAAATGCTGTGCCAAGCTCAAAAATCTGAAATGTATCATAAAGTTCAGTTATCTTGTCTAAGTTGCAGGGTTCCTCAAGATGTACCTTCAGAGTCTTGGGACTACTTCGAGGTGTAGGAATACGCCAAGATGTTTGACAATCTTCCTTTGACGCGCTTGGCTTAAAAGAAGCTGTCATACAAGTGAGAGTATCATTTTATGGGGAAATATGGACTATTGCATAGAACTGCTTGTGGTTCTGGTGTGATAATCACACTTCAGGGTAACAAGATTGTCCAATTTTACTCGACTGAAGGTGTAATAAAGTCCATTGAGATAGGGATTCTTATTCAAATGTTCCCAAGTGAAAAATTGATCATTTGAAAATTTCTTGTGATCATAAATATGATAGAAGACATTCTTGTAATATTCAAAATTTTGTTTATGGAAGATTTTATTCGGGATAGAGAGCTTTTAAAAAATTCAAAGTTTTCGGGGAACTTTTGGACCCTGGGTCTTCGTCCCAGTCTAATGTAACCCTGGCCGGCCAATGGCCGACCAAGGGTGGGCCAAGGAGGGGGGAGGCGTACCAGGCCAGGCCCATGCGCCCCCACTTCCCCCCTTCCCCCTCTCCCTCTCTCTTCCCCCACCTAGCCAGCCCTAGCCCTCTCCCTTGCGCCGCCCCTCCTCCTTGCGCCTTCCTCCCTGCATCCCAGCACCCCTAGCAGCGCCCCCATCACCCCGGTGAAGATCCTTGCTGCTGCCATTTGGGAGGAAGAAGGAGAGGAATCCATTGGTGGCGTCGGCCAAGAGAAGAAGCAAGGAGAAGAGGAGAAGTGGGTGAGGAGAAGAGAGGTCGTCTTCCCAAGTGCTATTCATCATCTCCTTGGGTTCATCAAGGGTAACAATCGTCGTTCTTTATCGTTTGCCGGTTTGGTAGAGGTGAATTCGATTAAGTTTGATTGGATTGAAATATGTCAGTAATAGATCCGTTCTGTCCAGTAGATTGCGTGACCATTTTCGTGGCCTTAGAGGCCGAATATGTGGTTCTCACCTCCTAGATATTTGTAGCCACGGTTCTTAGCTTTCCATATCCACCAAGATCACCATATTCGATCTATGGTTCAAAAGTTACGATAGATTCTTTCCTGCTATCATGAGAAACCTAACGAGAATTGTCAGTAAAGTTGTTTAATAAAATATGACCTGTTTAGGATCAGATTCAGATTTGTCATCCAAAACTAATTATGTAGATAATTTTATCGTCTTTCCAGATTGATAAAGAACACTCAAATTGTACTTACATATTAAAAGTTATGTTATGTTCTTCGCTGCTGTTATGATCATCTGCACAGATATTTGTCAGGCATTTTCACCTGCTGTTTAGTTAAATATTTTGGTAGAATTAGGAAATCTTGTCAACTATAGTTTTTAAGGTTTGCTCGTTAAGTTTCATTGGGCACTGGACTCATGTCATTCTGAGTTCCAGATCATTATATATGAATTTTTTCGTGCCGCTGTCCAGAATCGTTTTAGATGAATGAATTGTATGTTTTCAGTTTGGGTCCATTCGTTGTGTTGGATAGTCAGGGGGTTAGTGTAGATCGCCAGTAGCTTTGTAGCTTTGTCATACCATGTTGTCCTTGTTTAGAGTACATATTTGTGTAGGCGGCGAGGCGGCGAGTGTAGGAGCACCTTTGTTGCCTCCTAGCACGTCACAACGCGGAAGGTAAGTACAATGTATTATGACGAGGATCTAATAATCTCATTTTATCTATTATCTATAATTCTTATTATGGGTAAATATGATGTCACATAGTCTCCAGAAGTACCCCTTATTTTTATAAGGGAGAGGCCCACCAAGTGATTGTAAGATTTTCTACAATCACCCCCCATAGTCGTAAGTCTTACTACGACTACTGCCTAGTCGTAAGTCTTACTACGACTACTTCCTAGTCGTAAGTCTTTCTACGACCATTTCATGGTCGTAAGTCTTTCTACGATCACTACATAGTCGTAAGACCTTTTACGATTACTACCTGGTCGTAAGTTCTCCTACGACCACGTAGACCACGACCACCTTATAGTCAAACCTACAGGCAAGTGGGTCCAATTGATTAAAGAATCCGAACGGTCTGCACGCACTACTATCCCGCGTAGTAATAGTGCTTAAATACCCCATTATCTTTGAATGATAATTGCCAGACGGCGTGGAGAAGCCAATGCGCCGGTAATTCTCGCCATCATCGCCCATTCGCTCAATTAAGGCGCCTCTTCCGTAGGGCAAAACGGCTACTCCTTCACGACTATATAAGGGCATCAAGGGCGAGTAGAAAAAAAGGACAAGTTCTATTCTCTGTAATAGTCTTAACTTCTTACTCGATCATTAAGAATACCACACCACACAGGATTAGGGTTATTATTCTCTCCGGAGAAGGCTGAACTGTCTAAACATCCGTGTCAACCACTCTGCGTGATTTCATCTCTTGGAGACCCCGAATCAAATAATCTTTACGTAAGATCGGTTCTAATACACCGGCAGCGGTTGGCGCCGACCGTGGGGATCTTCCGTAATCTCTTGTCAACATACTCTCTTTTTCCAATCTCATGCAATCATGGCGGGAGAATGGAGCGAGGAGAACTGGTTTGACTTGGCGATTACGCAGTGACGTCGACATGGATGCGGTTTCGACTACGAGCCGAGTGATGCATCCGCTGATGGTGATGTTGCCTCCGGAGATTATTCTCCAGGAAACCATCCCATTAATGGAGTTGAGGAGGGATCCTTATCCCCCACAACAATACGTCCAACAGAGGAGCCAATTCCCTCAAAGGACAAGGGTCAATCCGACCAGGACCGCTCCCAGGAGGACTCACAACACGACGAGAGTTTTTCTCCAAGTGTTCAAGTCCCCTTAAGGCGGTCCGACTTGGTAAGTCAAGTTCTGGGAGCCACCATTCCAGGACTCCACCAGCATCTAGTGATCCTCTCTCTCAGGGTAACTCCAGAGAGGGTGGGATCAAGCATGCTTTTCCTGCAAATTCGACCGTCTCCCCGCAGATCTCATTTGCGAACGGAGACAGTTATAACCCGGAGTTCCCCTACCTGGAGGGGATTACTCCAAGTCGCCAGATGGTGTCTCTCGAGCACTCCTCAAGCGGGGAGGCCTCGAGCGCAAGTGAGAATCATCAACGGGAGGTCTTCGTCCTTCCCCCAAATCAGGGTCAGCCTCATGGAGGCCGAGATAAGAACACTCCCCGAAGATCACACACTGCGCCCCCTCGTGGTAATGGCAAGGGCACCACCGTTGGCAGAGAGAACCAACACTCTGATGAACGCGAGGGAAATCCTCGACATTCTCGCACTCCACTAAGAAGGCCTCAAAGACCTGATGAGGAGGATTTTGATGTCGTCAGAAGAAAGAAAATTGCAGTCCAGAAGAACCTGCCTGGGCGCATTCAACATCAGTCGGAGGAGGTACAAGAACTCCAGGACATCAACGACTTGCTCGAGAATCCCAGCCAAGAGCTTGCTCGAACGCCAGGGTACGATCTCTTTGCTGAAGAGATTACGCAAAGACTTCGAACTGTGATGACAAGACTGGAGGTACCTCATCGACAACATTCAGGTAGTCGCAGCAATACGACTTCCTCAAGAACGATCAATCGAATATTTCTCTACGTAGGAATCGACACGGCCATAAGTCGAATCGATCCCCTATTCGGAGAAATACATTTCGATCAGCTGAAGATCAAGAAGCCCCTCGGAGAGGTGATCATTCACCACTTCGACAAAGAAATTCACAACGAGTGGAGTATGAAGAGTATTCCTCGTGAATCGAGACCTACTACGAGCAATTCACTGTTCACACGGGTATCGTCGTATACGATCACCTGGTGACATTAACCCTTCTTTCCTACAAAGAAGGCGCCAAGAAGTGATTACCGGATGCCGGGCATTTTCGCCGACCTTGAGCGCTTCACGCCACCTCATTTTCGGCCAGTGAACATGGAGAAATTTGATGGATCTCAAAATTCCATCGAATTTCTTCAGATCAATACAACAGCTGTCCGAGCAGCAGGAGGAGGAGAGCATGTAATGGCGAATTACCTTCCGACTGTGCTCGAAGGATCCGCTCGATCGTGGTTATTAAACCAACCACTCGAGTCGATCTACTCTTGGCAACACCTCTGCGATCTTCTACAGGCGAATTTCCAAGGCACATACAACCGCCCTGGAAAAGAAGACGACTTGCACCGGATAAAACAGAACAACAACGAGACTCTGCGTCAATTCATCAAACGCTTTAGTCAGGTTCAGTAACTCAATTCCGAAATTTCTGATTCCTCTGTGATCAGGGCTTTTAAGCAAGGAGTCCGTAGTAGAAGGATAACGGAGGACATTGCTTTGAATCCTCCCAACATCATTCTTGAACTCTTGAGATGGCCGATCGATATGCAATCGCTTCGAGGCAATCGAGTGGAACAACACTATCGATCGAGAAACATATACTCCTCGAGAGCCGGTGAAGTTGGTAAGGATAAAAAGCAAAAAGTCCAAGAAGAAAATAAAAGTCAAAACCACAAACCGGTGGTTCCAAGGAGGTTCGCCGTGAAAGATGGAGAGCCCCAAACCACCAAGTCGCACTCGATCAAGGCAAAGGTAAGCGCCGATCGTAGGAACGACAAACCAAGGTGGTGTCCTTTTCATAAAAAGGAAGGACATGACCTCCATGGCTGAAGTTTTCCAAAGAAAGCTCGAGGACTACTACAACGAGAAGCACCACTCCCTACTCTCGGCGGGTAGGACATACGAGTGGCCAAAAGTCGTCGGATGATGAGGAGATGCCGTTCCAAGATCCGCAACATACCGTTGAGCACATCTACGGAGGATCATCGACATCGACTCCAAGCGACAACTTAAAGCCGCGGACGAGAGGTAAATTCCATACATACTCCTCTCACAATAAATTACCAAGTGGTCGGAAGTTACCATCTCTTTTGAGAAGGATGATCGCCCAATCACTACGAGTCGATCAGTCGATATCCGATTGTGGTCGAACCCACCATCAACAACCGTCGGGTCAATCGAGTGTTGGTTGATGGTGGCGATTCTTTGAACATATTATTTACTAATGCCTGGGACGAGATGCAAGTACCGGGACAAAGGTAAGGCGATGCGATACTCCTTTCATGGAATCGTCACGGGTCTTCACCAAACTTATTGGCCAAGTTTCTCTTCCTTTAACATTTGGCTCACCAAGTAATTTCAGACGAGAGAAAGTCTCCTTTGATGTGGTCGATTTCGATCGGCATATAACGCCATACTCGGACGACCAACTTTGGCAAAATTCTTAATGGCTACTCATTACGGGTATCAATGTCTTAAGATGCCAGTCCCAAAGGAGTAATCACCATTCGATGTGACAAAAAGATGGCGTATAGTCTGCGGCCGTCGATCCTCGAGATGGTTGGTCAAATACCAACTCGAGATGAAAGTCGACCGACTAGCAAGTCGAAGCCTAAAAGTCGCACCAAAGCCGAACGACCAAGTCAAAGAGGTTCCTCCGACGGGCCTTGAAGAGCCCTCGAGACTGCTCGCATAGGGAGACTTCCGACCCCAAATAGGAAGACGCCTCATTACCTTCCTCCGAGCTAACGCAGATGTCTTTGCGTGGCAAACATCCGACATGTCCGAGTCCCGTGGAGGTGATCGAGCACGCAGGCTAGCTTTACTACCGATAAAGTACTGTAAAACAAAAATTACGGAGATTTGCCCCGATCGACGAGATGCTATTAAATCGAGTTGGATAAGCTACTTAAAGCGGGCTTTATAAGAGAAGTCAACCACCCGAGTGGTTGGCTAACCTGTAATGGTCAAAAAGTCAAGCGGCAAATGGCGTATGTGCGTGGACTTTACTGATCTTTATAAAGCTTGTCCAAAAGATGATTTCCCTTTACCTCGTATCGATCAGCTGGTGGATTCTACTGCAGGTTGTGAGATATTAAGTTTTTTAGATGCATATTCTGGATACCACGGATCAATATGTGTTTAAACGATGAAGAAAAGACCGCATTCATTACTCCATTTGGTACCTTTGCTATGTCAAAATGCCATTTGGTCTAAAGAATGCTTTGGTGCTTCTTTTCAACGCCTCTTTGCAATCGACTTTTTCATCTCAATTAGGCCGGAATTTGGAAGCCTATGTTGATGATCTAGTCGTAAAAAGCATTAAGAGACTTAATCATATCACTGACCTACAAGAAACATTCGACAACCTCAGAAAGCACCGCTTAAAACTCAATCCAGAGAAGTGTGTGTTTGAAATTTTCAACAACTCAGATCAGGAACAACTTCGAGCAGACGACATTAACCTACTCGAAGAAAGGAGAAACCTAGCCTTAATCCGTTCGGCAGTCTACCAACAAGCCCTGCGCAGATACTATGATCGTAAGGTCCAACCTCGCAGCCTTGCTGTAGGTGACTTGGTATTGAGGCTCTGCCAATCCAAGTCTAATCGGAATAAACTTTCCCCTAAATGGGAAGGTCCTTACATAGTGGTCGAAGTAACCCGGCCAGGGTCGGTACGACTAGCGATGGAAGATGGACAGGTTCTCTCAAACTCTTGGAACATCGACCAGTTACGCAAATTCTATGTGTGACCAATATCTCAGGCAATAAAAGTCCAGGCTCTTTCTACTTCTCTTGCCTTATTTTTTGAGTAGTGCTTTTTTAATCTTTCGACTATGATATAAAAACACCCAGTTTTCTTTACACTGGTCGAAAAACAAGTAACATCATCTAGTCGAAACTTCTCCTATCTGCATGTGGTTCTGCCCACTAGAAGGAATTTCCTAGCATCGACTCGTTACTCATTTTTTCAGCCAATACAAAGAGCTCGGGTTCTATCAAGTCGAAATGTTCTCAGAGCCAACTCTCTCAATTTTAGTTTATTTTTTCAGTGATTTCCAAAAAATATTCTAAGTAGAGTGCACTTGATACATTTATTCGACCACCTTTGATGTACTCGTTTCGTTTTAAGCGGTGAAGGAAGAGACACACCTAGTCGAAGTTTTTCCTCTCTGCATGTGGTCCTGCCCACTAGAAGGAACTTCCTAGCGCCGCTCGATCTCCTACTTTTTGCTCTTTGGAAAAGACTTATAGAGTCCATCAGAAAAGAGCGAACGAATTATTAAAGTCCTCTAGACGTTTGCTTAACTCAAGTTGCTTTGTTCTTGGTTTGATTAAACTAGTCGGAGATAGTAACATCACCTAGTCGAAGTCTTTCCTCTCTGCATGTGGTCTTGCCCACTAGAAGGAACTTCCTAGTGTCGAGTCGTTTCTACTTTTTCGACCAAGTGCTTGACAACCATAACAAAAAACTATAAGTTAAACAAACCTCTCTTTGTTTTCAGAAACCCCATTTCAAATACTATTTACTTAGATTGTCTAAACAATCTAAGCAAATAGTCGGGGGCTAGGATAAAGTTATTAATTTGACTTCAATTCTTAGTCTTTCATTCGTTTATTATCTTTTGAGTTACTAACTTCTCGACAAGATAATTTTCAGGAAATAAGATGGATCATATATCACTCATCAACAGATATTGTCTGCCTTACAAGGTAGTTACAAGATCACTCAAAGGGGAGAGCCTAGTCAGATTTCCTCCGCCACCTTTTGCCAACCAATTGCATTTCCTCAATCGAGACGATTTGCCTCGATTGAACAATCGAACTTCGGCTTCAATTGGTTGCACATTAAGCGAGGATCTTGAGCTTTAAGTTTTGTCAAAGCGTAACTTACTCCGCTCGATTGCCTCCCTTATTGATTGACAGATTAGCCTTGAGTGGTCACCATTTCTTGTAATTTTCCGACTTGTTCCCCAATGGTACTTGTGTGAGCAAACTATGGTATCTTCTCGAGGAGTTTTTCCCTCAGAATGCAGCTCACTAAGCACATTGTTCAGGAGAGTGATGTTGCCTTGAAGACTAGTCTTCATCGACTCCATCTCCTGTTGGGTACAAGTCGAAGCCTCACGAAGTTTCTTGTTTTCGACCACTTGTTCTGAAAAGAATAAAATCGGTCAAACGAAAATAAACTTCTGGAGGAAGATAACACAAAGATAATTATAGGTAAAATCATTTCTTACCTACTAATTGAGAATCCAGTTTCTTAACCTCTTCTCGATGGGAAGCAATACTTTCAGCGTGCTTTTTCTCCCATGCTCTGATGTCCTCTGCATTCATCTTAGCGATGCGGATGGACTCATTGTAGATCAAGGTTTTCTCTTGGATTTCAGCCTCGAGGCTTCTCAATTGGACACCAATTTCTGAACAAAAAATTGGCATTAGAAAAGGGAAAATACTCAAAAAGGATAACAGGTAAAGAATTACTTACCTGTTAATTGAGTTCTAAGACCCTCAAGTTCTTGATCCTTATTCGAGGTAATACGGGAAAACTCCTGAATGACCAAAGCTTTTTCTTGAACTTCGGTCTGGAGCTTCCGCATCTCTTTTTCTTTATCTGGAGAAGAAATGAGAGTCGGGTAAAGGTTAAAGATCAAAAGCGCCTTAAGTTCGAACTTCTTCGTTTATTTTTTCTGCAATCTTTTAGATGCGAGAGCAGTCTCGAAGTCTATCCGAGAGGACTAATACTTCGTTCCTTAGCCTCCTCGACTCTTCTTTTTCATAGTCGAGTGAGTCAGCTAAGGTCTTCGTATCACTGTTTAACCTACAAAAAACAGGAACAAAGATAAACATCAGCCGAATGGTTGTAAGTACTTCTACAACCAACGACACGGTCGTAAGTTTTTCTCGACTACGACATGATTGTAAGTCTTTCTCGACCACTACACGGTCGTAAGTAGTCGTAAGCTTTTTACGACTAGTACTTTGTCATGAGTTTCTTCCATGACTATTCTCGTAAAACATTATCACAGTATTTAAGTCAAAAACAATTATGTATGATAAGTGACTTACCATCTCTCCGCCTCTGCAGAGTAGTTCTTTCTCTGTCTTAGCTCTAAAAGTTGTCGATGGTACTCACCGACAACGACAATTTGCTCGAGCTTTACGCAAAAAGAAAGTGAGAGAAGAGAAGGAAAGTCACATATGTAAGTATTTTGAAGATACTTACATTCATAGTCGTCTAGCAAACATCGAATATACAAGGTCAGGGTTCTGCGGCTTATCTATCCTCGCGACTTTGTCCCACCACACCTTCTCGAGGCGCTCGTTATCAAAAGTATTCTCCGTATTGGGAATATCTTTGGGATGGGGACTTCGGTCACGAGATCTGTGTGAAGACCCCACGACGGAGGCAGCCCAAAGAAGTCACCACGAAGTTGAAATTTTCTCCTTCCGGTTCTCAGAATTCTCTTTGGGTAGGGAAGGAACGCCTCCTACAATTTCCTTCCCAGGCGGTGCACAAGTGGTCACCGCCTTGACCGAGGCTTCCACAGTGCCCTGTTATTTCTCGACCTCGGCGATCGTGGCGGCCACCTCAACGATGTGACCGCTACTTCAAGGATCGTAGCTACGACTTCAGCGGATGTGGAGTCACTCTGAGTCTCGACTTCATCGGCCACCGGGCCAAGGGTGATGCTTCACCACCTCCATTGCTACCTCCTCGATGGTGAAGGGATGGCAATGGACTTCTCGTGGAAGCATTCCCGGGTTTGAAGAAGTCGGTGAAATAAAGAAAAGCAAATCGGGTTGTGAAAAGAAAAAGGTAAATGTCGTTCTTACACTTTAGTAAATTTCACATACCTCGCACCTGGTCTTAACCAGAATTTTGGAGCAATCCTCCCAGCGGAGGACCTCTTCTTCTCCACGACCACGCCCGGTCGAGGTTCAACAATCGGCTCGGCTCGACCACGTGCCGTCGTAGAGTTTGACAGAACGAGCTCTGGTTTCTGATTCTCTGGATGGCCGAGATCGGTCTCGACCATTCCAAAAGCAAGATCGCCCTCGATTGCGAGTTGTCTTGATCGATGACATCGTCCTTCATAAAAGACACAAAATCTTTCCAATTCTCCTTTTCGGTTGCCTAACAAAACTAGGAGTGGCGAAATCTGCGAAAGATTCTTTGTCATAACAGAAGGTACCTTAGCCTTGCGAGGTTTGCGCTTAAGAGATTGGTGCCTCAACCTCCTCGGCCCGATGGTGCGGCCTCGGCTTGAATCTGACTACGATTACGCGGGCCTTGTAGAGGGTGCGGTCGAAAGACCGAGCTTGAGCTTGCTCCCCCTTTGTCGGCAGATTTTACAAGTCGGCGTCTCTTGGAAGGAGGAGCCAGAGCCTTTGTCTTTCGACAACCCAGCGCCAATAGTCATCGATGCGACTTCTTCGTCGTCACGACGATTTTCCATGCCTACTTTACGTAAAGCAAAGCAGAAAAGAAGAGTGACTAATTAGTCGTAAGTTTTTCTCGACAAGTGCCAAGTCGTAAGTTTTTCTCGACTCTTTCACGATCGTAAGATATTCTCGATCACCTTTAGTCGTAAGTATCTTCTCGACTATAAAGTCCTAAAGAAAGAATCAACTTTTGATTACCTTTAGGCGCTCTATCCTTTCATCTGCGGACAAAGCCGCAATGACTTGAGGAACCGCCCCTCGGGTGGCGGAGACTTCTCGCAGATGAGTCTAACTCTAGAGTCAACCTCGGCTGTGAAAGATCATGTAAGCAGATAAGAATATTAGACAAGGTTGAGAAAGATCAAACCGAGCTAAGTCGACAAATTACTTACCCTCCTCATAGTCTCTCGTTGGGTCTCCTCTTCCGAGTATCTCCACATAGGAGATGCTCGTTTCTTCAGAAGGACTAATTAGGCGTGTGATGAAATCCTTCACCACATGCCATCCGGTCACCCCTTCTTCCTTCAAGTCCTTAATGGCTTGAATATAAGGGCTAATCCGTGAGATATCCTCGGTCGAATCCCATGAAGATTTCTTTTAGCACCTTCCCATGAAAGAAAGGTGTCTTGAGGTGACCTTCGGTAGAACCACCTCTTTCTCGGCCCGACCACGAAGACCGGGTGAAACTCAATATACTCCTTCGACTTCGAGTCGTGGAGTTTGCACCATGACTTCCAATGATTCGGTTTGTCGAGCCATCCCATAATAATATTGGAGCAACTCGAGATCCGCCGGAATCCCAGTGCGCCTCGCATACGAGATACGAACACACTCAACATGGTAATGGAATTGGGACCTAAGTTCACGGTTCCACCCCAAAGTGTTCGAGTACTCTTTGTAAGAAAGGGATGGGCGAGCAATCGAAGGCCGCACTCACAATACGCTTGGAAGGCGGGGATTTGCCCATTTTCCCGATGGCGATCTTTGCCGATAGCGGAATCCACTTTACGAGCCTTCTCGAATCTTCCGACATCAACCAAGATCTTGATCTTAGCGCATCTATCTCCGATTCTTCCCATTCGAAACTCTCTTGGCCATTTCGCTCGTAAGCAAGAAGTCTTTTGATTGGGTTGGCGGCGAGAAGATGAAACCTAGTCGAGGACGGAGAAAGCAAGAGCTCAAGAACAGTGAGTGATTTGAGGAAAAGGTAAAAATCCAAGTCTACCTCCTGGTAAGTTTTTATAACCGCATGATCTCCGCCGCTTCGGAAACCGTCTCGGCTATAGGTCTATGGGAGTTGGTTGTACCGCTTCGGGAACCGCTTCATCGGACAAGTCCGTGAGAGCGGTTGCAATTCCCAGATGGTCCGCTCGAGAAAAATTAGGTGCGTATTGTCACCCCAAGCAAAATTACTTTCTTGACCAAAGTCTTTACGGTGAAGGAAGTATCAATCGGAAGGGTTTTTCTCCGATTCCCCTACTACGACCACCAGACGGTCGTAGGGGTTTTTACGACTTTCTAATAGTCGTAAGCAATCTTCACGATTGCAATCGCTTCGGGAACCGTTTTATCAACAGATCTGTGGAATTCGTTTGCAATTCCCCAGACGGTCTGTTCAGGAAAGTTAGGTTAGTTTTGTCACCTCCAAGCAAAATCACTTTCTTGACCAAGTCTTTCTGGTCGAAGGAAGTATCGATCGGAAGGGTTTTTTCTCCGATCGCCTTACTACGACCACTACACAATTGTAGAGGTTTTTATGACTTTCTGATACTCGTAAGCAACCTTTCTGACCAAGCAAACTCCTGGTCAAAGTAATACTCAAATGTCGAAGAGTTTTTCCTTCGACTATGGTTCTACGACATTTTTCATAGTCGCAAGTCCATTTGCGAATCCTTCCCCAAGTAAGTTACTTTCACTTGAAGCTGGGGGGCTAGATGACGAGGATCTAATAATCCTCATTTTATCTATTATCTATAATTCTTATTATGGGTAAATATGATGTCACATAGTCTCCAGAAGTACCCCTTATTTTTATAAGGGAGAGGCCCACCAAGTGATTGTAAGATTTTCTACAATCACCCCCCATAGTCGTAAGTCTTACTACGACTACTGCCTAGTCGTAAGTCTTACTACGACTACTTCCTAGTCGTAAGTCTTTCTACGACCATTTCATGGTCGTAAGTCTTTCTACGATCACTACATAGTCGTAAGACCTTTTACGATTACTACCTGGTCGTAAGTTCTCCTACGACCAGGTAGACCACGACCACCTTATAATCAAACCTACAGGCAAGTGGGTCCAATTGATTAAAGAATCCGAACGGTCTGCACGCACTACTATCCCGCGTAGTAATAGTGCTTAAATACCCCATTATCTTTGAATGATAATTGCCAGACGGCGTGGAGAAGCCAATGCGCCGGTAATTACTGCCATCATGCGCCCATTACTGGCTCAATTAAGGCGCCTCTTCCGTAGGGCAAAACGGCTACTCCTTCACGACTATATAAGGGCATCAAGGGCGAGTAGAAAAAGGACAAGTTCTATTCTCTGTAATAGTCTTAGCTTCTTACTCGATCATTAAGAATACCACACCACACAGGATTAGGGTTATTATTCTCTCCGGAGAAGGCCTGAACCTGTCTAAACATCCCGTGTCAACCACTCTGCGTGATTTCATCTCTTGGAGACCCCCCGAATCAAATAATCTTTACGTAAGATCGGTTCTAATACACCGACATATTATCATATTGATTTCAGTTGAATGATTGTTGATGTATTGTTATTCTTGTGGTCCATGTTCATGGTTCATGTTATATATTCCGTTCTTAATTGGTAATCCATGTGGAAGAAAATAGTGACATTCATTGCATATGTTTCATTCCATTCATGCGTTATTCCCATTCCATCCACGGGAGTGGAATTGTAAAGACCCATCAATTCCAATATGGGCACGTAAGACCCACCATTTCAATGTGGGTAATTTCGGACACCCGTATGAAACGTTCTTCATACGGTGATTGGATCCCCGGACTTTGTTAAGTACGGGCTTAGGTGAACACCGACGGGTGTGTCACTCGCTATACCGGTATGAGCATGTGTGCAGTCCATTTTTTTCAATGCATCCATTCATTCCATTCATACACATAAGTTTTCAGAGATAAATTCATAATTCGTATTGTGATTGACTTGTTCATAACATTGTATGATCAATTGTTTACTGTACTTGCTGAGTTTCGACTCATTCTTGTTTTCTTTATTTATTTAGGTGAACGTTGATGATGGCTTTATTGGGAGGGAGTAGACAATCACTTTTCACTCAGTTCACAATAATTTACCTTCAATAATAAGTTCGATTATGTCTTCCATTTGTTCATTGAGGAACTGTAATAAATAAATTTAAGACTGCATGATATTTCTCTCCATGTTATGTTTTGTTAATTACTGCTAGTGGTTTGTTTTATTCACTCTCTGTTTATACTTAGATGAATTTTGTCTTTAATAAATAAATTTTGTCTTTATTAAAGTTGATCTCTTTATGTACTTAGAGGAGTTACAGTTTAAATTCTTCCACATCGTGGTTGTATGATAGTTCTTTAGGTAATATATTGGTTTTCGAATAGCAGGGTGTTACAGTGCATGTAATACCCCGGTCTGCTCATAGTGTGGCCCATGTGGCCCATGAGGAGTTGTGTAGTAGGATTAGTCCCACATTGCTTGTCTCAAGTGAGTTGTAGTAGTATATAATGCCTGTTGGATCCAAACGCAGCACCTCCGGGTTAACCCTTTTACATGAAGCGAGGACGAAAAGTGTAAATGAGGTACTATGTGTGCGCGGGTCCGCCCCACGGTGGGCTGGGCATTAAGCCGATTTTGGATCAGGGTGTTACAGATGGTATCAGAGCATCAACCTTGTTGCACGGCGCGTCTTTGGGAAGCGCGGCATATGGCGCATGACACATGTGGGCCCAGAGCGGACACATGGCATGGCATATGTGCCGCCACTGGACGCACGGACGTGTACCGAGGGGTGGTTCTGGGCATTTGTCGCGTATGCGGTATGCTTCCGAGGGCGTCAGCCCTTAAGGGGGGTGCATATAATACCCCGGCCTACTCGTAGTGTGGCCCATGAGGAGTTGTGTGGTTGGATTAGTCTCACATTGCTTGTCTCAAATGAGTTGTAGTAGTATATAATGTCTGTTGGATCCAAACGTAGCACCTTCGGGTTAACCTTTTACATGAAGCGAGGACGGAAAGTGTAAGTGAGGTGCTATGTGTGGACGGGTCCGCCCCACAGTGGGCTGGACATTGAGCCGATTTTGGGTTAGGGTGTTACAATTCTCTTGGAACTTTGTACGGAAGAAAGGATCAACTGCATTCTTTGGCACGAGAAACTGATTTACATGCCTCATTGTGGTATAAGTTTCTCCTTTTATCTTCCTCGGATGAGCAACAAAGAACGGGTATGGTTTGGTAGGTAATCTTCATCATTGGTATCATTGTTAGTTAATTCTTCTTCAAAGTCATCTACTGATAAGTATTGAACTTTCTCCTTTCCTTTTGACGACGAAGGTCCAAAATTGCGAGGCATAGTTGCTAAGATAAGAGAAAGCAATTAGAACAAAGATATGATAGGATTGATGTAAAAGAGTGTGATTAATTCCATCTTTTTCTGCTGGAGTGGTAGTACCGCATTAGACATCCGGTATTACCGAAAATCAGTAGTACCGGTGGCCACGAGTGGTAGTACCGCACCCGTAGGAAGTTCTTAGGGCAATCTTTCGATTCCTGATTCTAACTAATGTTTGAATTTATCCATGTGATAGACATAATAGGTCACCAAACACTATTTTCTACCAATTTTCCTAAAAGAAATTAACTAAATCATCCACATTTTGTTCAAACCCTCGAAATAAGATAGATACCAAAAAGATGACAAAAGAGATGATTCAAAGGAAAATACATCGAGGGATGGATGAGATATGATCCAAAAGACTAATATTCAATAAAAATCCAATTGAAATCCATAAAAACCAAAGGATTTGAGTGGAGGTTTTGTGGAGGAGAAGAGAGAAGAGAAGGAGGAACGGCTCGGTGGTTTTTCTGAATGGGAGCGGTTGCACCACAAAGAGAGAGGTTAGAAGGATAAGCTCTCGGTAGCAACTGTTATTGGGACCACCATCCAGAAGCGGTAGTACCACAATGAAGTTGTGGTATTACCGTTTTGCCTGAAAATGCAGGAGCTAAATTGGAATGCAAGTAATCCTCACGTTATAACACTCAAATAAATATTCTTTAGGATCATTATGCATGAGATAGATAATTAGAGCTCCAATCAACATAGTTTTTATCAATTATGAGAATTTTGGGAAATATTTTAAAATATTTTTTATAAATACTTCAAGAAATTCGAATGAGAGCAAAAACATGAGTCATGAGCTTCAATCAATATTATAATGATCTATGTCATTTAACTAATTCCTCAACTTGCAAAATTGGCTCTCATCTAATGGTTTGGTGAAGATATCAGCTAATTGATCTTTGGTGTGCATGTGGCTAATTTTTATATCTCCTTTGCTCACACGATCTCTCAAGAAATGGTGGCGTATATCTACATACTTGGTTCTTGAGTGTTGGACTAGATTATTTGAAATCTCCACAACACTATCATTATCACACAAAAGAGACATATTTTCATATTTAATTCCATAATCCATTAAAGTTTGCCTCATCCATAGCAATTGTGCACAACTACTACCCACAGAAACATATTCGGCTTCAGCGGTGGAGAGGGTTATGGAATTTTATTCCTTGGATGACCATGAAACTAAAGATCTTCCTATGAATTGACAAATACCTGAGGTACTTTTTCTATCCACTTTGCAACCCGCATAATCGGAATCCGAATATCCAATTAAATCGAACTTTGCGCCTTTGGGGTACTATAATCCAATGCTAGAGAAATGGTTTAAATATCTAAGAATTATTTTCATAGCCACTACATGGCACTTTTTTGGTGATGCTTGAAATCTTGCACACATGCAAACACTAAACATGATATCGGGCCTACATACGGTAAGATAAAGAAAATTACCAATCATAGATCTATAAGACTTTAAATTTACCAATTTATCTTCTTCATTTAGGTCAAGATGTCTGTTAGTTTCCATGGGAGTCTTGATGGGTTTTGCGTCTTCCATGCCAAACCTCTTGATCAAATCCTTCACGTATTTTGTTTAGCTCACGAAAGTCCCATCTTTGAGTTGCTTGATTTGAAGTATAAGGAAATAACTAAGTTCTCTGATCATGGATATTTCAAATTCCCTAGACATCATGTCACCAAATTCTTTGCAAAAATATCGATTAGTAGAGCCGAAGATAATATCATCAACATATATTTGATATGCAAAGAATTCATCACCTGAGAGTTTTGTAAATAATGTTGTGTCTACTTTTTCGATTTTGAAAGAAGAAAATGTCGAAGGCATTCAAACCATGCTCTAGGAGCTTGCTTAAGACTATAGAGCACCTTGGAGAGTTTATACACATAATTTGTATTCTTAGGATCTTCAAAACCAGGTGGTCGTTCAACAAATACAAGTTCAGATATTTTTCCATTTAGAAAAGCACTTTTATCATTTATTTGAAATAATTTTATATCAAAGCATGATGCAAAAGCAAATAATATCCTAATTGACTCAAGTCTAGCTACGAGAGTGAAAGTTTTACCGAAATTTAAACCTTTGACTTGTGAGAATCCTTGAGCGACTAATTTTGCTTTGTTTCTCACAACTATTTCACTTTCATCTTGCTTATTTCTAAAGATCCATTTTGTACCAATTATGTTATTTTGCTTGGGTCTCTTTGTCAATGTCCAAACATCGTTTCGGGTGAAGTAACTGAGTTCTTCATACATTGCATTCACTTAATCCGGATCATTGAGTGCTTCATCTATATGCTTTGGCTCAAGAGAGGAGACAAAAGAGTAATATTCACAAAAATAAACAACACGAGATCGATTTTGGATACCCTTACTCACATCACCCAAATACTTAATCTATTAGATGATCCTTAGAAATTGCATCGTGAATCCTTTGATGTAGATTTGATGGTCGTTCATCTTCCTTGCTATCATCTTCACTGATTTGAATTTGACTTGTCGTTGAAGAGGTATGAGGTTCTACTTGAGTAGAATATGATGGATCATTGAGATCTTCCTTCGGTTTGATGTCGCCTATCTGCATATTCTTCACTACTTGCCTCAATGCTTTATCACCTATATCATCCTAATTTTCTTTATCTTCTTGAGAGCCACTAGTTTCATCAAATTGAACATCATGAGTTTCTTCAACTAAACCGTAATTTTGTGTTGAAGATTGTATAAGCTTTACTATTTTATGAATATCCAAGTAAGAAACAAACATCGCATCGACTTGCAAATTTTGAAAGATGAACATTTTTTCTCAAAATATAGCATTTGCAACCAAATACACGAAAAATAAGAAATATTCAGTTTTCTTTGAATAAGAAGCTCATAAGAAGTCTTTTTCAAAAGATGATGCAAATTGAGATGATTTATAGCATGATAAACGGTATAGATTGCTTCCACCCAAAAACTATTAGAATTATTATATTCATCAAGTATTGTCCTATGCATTTTAATTAATATTCGATTTTTCCTTTCTACAACTCCATTTTACTCCGGAGTGTAGGTAGTGGAAATTTCATGCTTTATTCCAAGTTCATCAAAAAAATGTTCAACTTTAGTGTTCTTGAACTCGGAGCCATTATCACTACAGATTTTCTTAATTTTGAAATCAAATTCATTTTGAGCCCTTTTAGCAAAACTTTTGAAAATGCTGGAGGTTTCGGCTTTGTCATCTAGGAAGAAGACCCATGAGTATCTCGAGTAATCACCCACCATGACTAAACAATATCTATTACCCCCGATGCTCTTATAGGTTATTGGTCCAAATAAATCCACATGTAAGAGCTCTAATGGCCTGAAAGTTGACATGATACTTTTGAAAGGATGAGAATTTACAACTTTCTTCCCGGCTTGACAAACGCTACAGAGTCTATTTTTTCCAAACTTCACATCTTTGAAGCCAACTGCCAAGTCATGTTTGAAAAGCCTTTTGAGTTGATTCATACCAATATGAGCTAGACTTCTATGCCAAAACCAACCCAAAGACGTTTTTACAATTAAACAAGTTTTTAAGCATGAATCATTTGAGGAAAAATCAACCCAATAAAGATTTTCAAATCTAAATCCTTTTAAAACTAAAGAGTTATATTTTTCATTTATAATAGAAACACCATCTTGAGAGAATTTGTAAGATAAATCAAGATCACATATTTGAGCAACTGATAGCAAATTAAAATTTAACGATTCAACTAAGGATACATTAGAAATGGAAATGTCATTTGAGATAGCAATTTTACCCAATCCTATTACCTTTCATTTGCTATTATCGCCGAATGCGATCTTGTCATTTCATTTTCCATTCTTGAATGTGGTGAATATTTTTCTATCACCGGTCATGTGTTTGGTATAACCGCTATCAACCACTCAATGTTTTTCACCAGTCTTGTAGTTCACCTACAAAATAAGAATTAAGCTCTTTTAGGTACCCAAATTTATTTGGGTACTTGGAGGTTAGTAAGTAAGGTTTTAGGCACCCAAATGACATTCTTTTTTGCGCCAAGAATTGAAGTGTCAATAAGCTTTACTGCAACTTACTATCTTTAGATTTTTTAAGCATGTAGCAAGAATCATAAATGACACATGATTGTGTTTTAGTAATTGAACATGCATTTTGTAGATATCCTACATTATGACATTTGTAACAATATTTGCCATTTTATTTTACAAACCTTGCGGGCTTGTAAACTTGTTTCTTATCTTTCTTGAGAATAAACCCAAGTCCTTCCTTATTGAATGAACACATTTGCTCACTCAATAACTTGTCAAGAGTAGCTTTACCCTTGAAGCATCTTTCTAAGATTTTTCTTAGCTTGGTGACTTACTCTTTTAATTCATTATTTTCAACAATGGGCAATGGATCACATGATTTACTTATACTAGCATTTTAATCAATTTTAGAGCAACATGACATGGCTAATAGATCATCTCATGAAGTAGACGTACTAGACATAGAGATAGCATTTCAAATGACTTCTATTCTAGGCATCTCATTCGTTAATTACAAGTAATTCCAACATTTGAATGAAATTTTTTAATATCCTTTAGAAGAAGAAAGTCATGAGCTTCCTTTAGATCCTCATAAGAGTCTTTTAGAGATATATACTCTTTCTTTAAGACTTTAAATTTTAACTTCTCTTTTCCAATGTATTCATTTAATTCTTCAAGCATATCCATTAGTTCATCATATGAAGGTTCATTATTACTAATGGATTTTTACCTTATATCCTTTTGCCATGAGGCAAGTAGGAGTGGAGAAGAGTGACAATGCTGCTCTGATGGTAATACCGACGAGTCCTCTCTTCTTGGAAGACTCATCTTCATCATCGAAGTCGGAGTTCGAGTATTCTTCTTCAGAGTACTATTCCCCGATATGAGCCTCACCCTTGCTATCTTTGTAAAGATTTTTGAAAAGCTTCTTCTTGTCGTTGAATTCTTTCTTCTTTGATGACTTAGCCTTGTCATCTTTCTTGTTTGGGTGAGAGGTAATGTACCCCTTCTCTTTACACTCATTGCAAACAATGTTGCTATAACGCTTGTTGTCGTTCTTGAAGTGCCCCTTCTTGCTTTTGTCAAAGTTTGTACTCCGAAATGAGTGTCTTCTCGTGAACTTCTTCATTCTTCTCACAAGGAGAGCAAATTTCTCGTCGGAGTCTTCTTCTTCATCCTCCGTCTCTTCACTTGATTCCGCTTTCACCTTGAAAGCGGTAATCTTCTTCTTAGAGGAGGACGGCTCCAAAAGCTTCTCCTTGTCCTCTTGTATAACTCATTTGTTATGAGATTGTCCAAGAGACCGATTGACGTTATTCTTGGCAATTCCAAAGAATTGAGAAATAGAGTCACTAAGGTCTTATATTTCTCTGGGAGAGCCCTAATCATTTTTCGCACAATATCAATATCAACCAAGTTAGTGCCTAAACCTTTGAGTTCATTTCGATGATGTTTTCGTGAGGTAACATTTTAAATATGTCATATTTAATCCGAAACCTATGCAATTTGGCTTCTTTAATCGTGGATGTGTCCTCATGAATTTCCGAGAGCGTAATCCATATCTCATGAGCGGTTTCAAGGTTGCTCACTCGATTAAACTCATTCGCGTTTAAAGCTCCAAAAAGATCTTTCATAGCTTGAGCGTTGAGGTGGGAGTTTCATTCCTCAAGATCCGTGGGATGTGTAGTAACGCTGTTTAATTGCGATCGTACCGATTATCTCTAAAGATCTTCCAGAAGCTATTCTAAATGCAATGCATGACTCCTAATTGACCAAGACAACACAAATATAGATCCTCAAGCTACTAGCCATGATCCCTCTTTATAGTATGGTATTTATCCTATAAATATGGTCTTTTATCCAAACATCGAGACCGGTAAAAACTACAAAGGATCCTTAGGCTATACAATATCTCTGCTTATGAACCATGTCGATCTTGTAACATCATTGCATTGCCAACATCTTGTCACCAATCAAACTCCGGGACTAAACCTTTAAAACATCTTAGCACACCTGTTAGTCACTTAATACATTGTTATCATTATTTACCAAAAACACCTTTAGGGGTCTAGATACTTTCACCCCCGTGGCGCACCAAGAGCTGTCGATGTAGATTGTCCACGGGCCTTGATCTGGCTGGGGGGTTGTTCTCTGAACTAGGGGGTCCACTCAGCGACGAAGTCGATGAGGGCCTGTGACTTGATGGTCGTGCGTGCTGCGAAGGTGAGGTCGAAGGGCGCCAGCTCGGCGGCCCATTTGCCTATCCGGTCTTAGACGTCCTTGTTACGTAACATCAACACAAGTGGGTAAGACGTTGGGACTGTGATGGCGTGCGCTAGGAAGTATTGCCGCAGTTTGCGCGAAGCCATGAGCAGGGTGTATGCTAGCTTTTCCAACTCTGTGTATTTGATCTTGGCCCCTTGCAGGGCCTCCGATACATAATACACGGGGCACTGCCCATTGTGTTCTTCGACGACAACCACACTCACTGTTGAGGAGGAGGTAGCGAGGTACAATAATAGTTCCGAATTGGGCTTCGGGCTGGTTTAGCTTGGTAGTTGGGTGAGGTATTGCTTGAGATCTTCGAACGCCCTCTGGTAGTCTTCCGTCCATCGGAATGGCTCTGCTCCCTGGAGCATCTTGAAGAAGGGCAAGGCATGCTCGGCGGAGCGAGATAGGAATTGACTCAGGGCTGGGAGACGTCCCGTTAGCCTTTGCACCTCTCGGGGGGCTGGGGGGGGGGGTGGCTCCATTTCTTATATGGCTTTTATTTTCTCGGAGTTGGCTCGATGTCCCTTTCAGATACGAGGAACCCCAGGAGTTTGCTCGCCATTACGTCGAAGGCACATTTTTCTGGGTTGAGCTTGACCCCCTCCACCCGAAGGCTTGCAAAGCTTTCATGTAGGTCCGTGGTGTGGGAGCATGTGAGCCTTCTTTTGACTACTATGTCGTCAACGTATGCCTCGATGTTGCGGCCAAGTTGTTCGGCTAACACCTTCGTGATGAGTGGGGTAAATGTTGCCCCCGCATTCTTTAGGCCGAAGGGCATGCGGGTGAAGCAATACGTGCCAATGGGGGTGATGAAGGAGGTTTTTGGTTCATCCTCCTTGACCATGAATATCTAATGATATCCAGAGTAGGCATCCAGGAAGCTCATCAATTCGCAACCTGAAGTGGCGTCTACTAGTTGATCAATGATAGGTAAAGGGAAATAATCCTTCGGGGATGCTTTGTTGAGGTCGGTGAAGTCGACGCACATGCGCCATTTGCTAGTGTTCTTCTGCAGCAGGACGGGGTTGGCCAGCCATTCGGAGTGCTTGATCTCCCGAATGACCCCTGCCTTTAGTAGCTTGGCTATTTCTTTTTTAGCTACTTCCAGCCGCTCCACTGACATGCGACACAGTTTCTGATTCTTGGGGGATGTGTCACTTTTAATGGCTAGGCGGTGCTCGATGGTCTCCTGGGCTACTCCGGGGATGTCCTCAGGGCCCCACCCAAAGATGTCTGCGTTGCTACGGAGTACCTCGAGAATGGCTTCGTGTGCCTCCGCTTGGAGTTCTGCCCCGAGGGCCACCATCTTCTCTGGGGAGGCTTCTTTCAGAGGGACCCTTCAGAGTTGTCCCTCTGGTTTGGCCTTTGGCGCCCATTTCGTCGAAGGGGTGTCCGGCTGGGTGTTTGCGTCTGCTTCCACTGTGTGGACGTGGCGGTCTAGTGCAATTGTCTCGAGCTATGTTTGTCTCGCCAGGTCCTGGTCCCCGCGCACCGTAATTATATCCTCAGGCGCCGCGCACCGTAATTATATCCTCAGGCGTGAGGATCTTCATGCAGAGATAGTTGTGGTGTGCTATCACACCGAAGATATTTAGCGTGGCACGACCGGCGATGGCATTGTATTGATAGGGCATCTGGACGACTTTGAATGCGACGGCCTCGGTCCGTGATGCGAAGTCATCGCTGAACGTGACGACCAGGTCAATTTGGCCCAGGACTTTCACGGGCCCTCCCCCGAAACCTACTAGAGGTATGCCTGGGGGCGATAGACGATCCCTGGGGATCGTCATTTTGTCGAAGGCGTTTGCAAAAAGCAAGCACGTGGAGCTTCCCCCGTCCACAGGGACACGTCTAACATCGAAATCCGTGATGTTAGCAGAAATAATGAGAGAGTCCTGATGAGGGAAGTACATGCCTGTGGCATCCTCGGGACCAAAGGTGATTGGTATTTTGGTGTAGCGAGGTGGGCTTGAGGCAGGGTACATCGCGGCTTGGTGTATCTGTCGAGCGTACGTGTGCTGTTGTCTCTTCGACGTCATGCCGAGCAAGGATCTGCCTATGATCATGTTTATGATCCTTTGATGGTGCTCCCCGCGGCCTCCCTCGATGCGGGGCCTTATCGGCAAAGCGGGCAACTGGTTGCTCGCTCCCCGCCCACCTTCGCGCTTGGCCGACTGCTGGGCACAGTTCATGTAGTCCTGCATGGCCACGATGGTGCGATAGTCTCTGGTTATGTGTGATCATTTACCGTGGATATCACAAAATAGCTGGGGTCCTCCGGCGTCGACCCGAGTATCTGATTGTCGCCCGCTATTACGCCCGCGGCCTCCTCGGCCTTCTTGCATTTTGTCGGTAGTCATTGGCCCATGGCTTGATAGATGCGGGTTCCTCCTTCCCGGTCGGCCCGCTTGGTGGTGGTGCCGAGGCAGTTGGCTCCCGGATCTCTGCTCTTCGGGTGTTGTCCTCCTCCGCCCGGGCGTATACTTCCATTTTGTCGAAAAGCTCCGCCACATTGTGGATGGGTTTGCGAGCCAAAATTTCCGATAGGGGGTCCCTCTGAAGCCCGCATGTGGCCGCGTTTATGACCATTGTCTCATTGACCCCCTTCACCTGACACTTTACTCCCGTAAATTTCTTGAAGAAGATGCGGAGGGACTCGCCTGGGCATGAGGTCCCTGAAAGTTGTTGAGGTCCCGCAGTTGCTCCCATGTGTATATGGACTGGGGAGGGGTTATGAAGAACTAAGTTAGCGCCACGCCCTGAGGGTGAGGGTGATGCTTTTTGGCTTGGTGGTATCATCTCCCTCGACCGCCTTGATGGCAGTTTCATACACCCGAAGGAACTCCGCAGAGTCCGTGCATCCTTCGAAGGGCCTGGCGTCTAGCATTTTGAAGCCCAAAGGCTAGCGAGCCGTCTCCAGCCCTACGCTTAATGGAGAGCTAGGATCCCCTCGGAGCAGCAGTGCTGGGGCGCGGCTGCAGGTGCCAAAGGGGCGGCTACACTGTCCCTGAGGGTTTGTCCTTACGCAAGGACCACAAGCTGGGGTAGGGCTACGAGGGCCGCCCCCGCCTGTTGCCAAAAACTCAGTATTTCCCAGCGGAGGTCCGCCAGCTCCTGTTGGAGGGCTTTGTTGGCTTCCCGGGTTACCCCCGCTGCCCCGGGCGAAGGTGGGCCCGCTTGGTGGCCCCTAGGAGAGACGCCTCGGTGGGCCGGGTGTCGCTTCCAACGATATCTCTATGCATGGAGTTGTTGGCTTCCTCCTCCGCTGCTTCGGCGGTGATTGCCGCTGTTGTGGAGGTCCTGCTTCGCTTGGCCCTCGGGGTGCTCTAGGCCGTAGCCATCTCGGTCGTCGAGACCTTGGGTGTGATATTTTGAGGGGCCATGTTGATGCTCCGAGCCATGCTCTGTGATTTTCCTGCCGATCTCCGCAGACAGCGCTAGCTGTCGTAGCAAGAAAAAACTAGATAGTAGAAAAGGGGACTCCCAGTGTCTGTGAGAGTGACCAGAGGATCCTCGAAGAGGGGACCGGTTACCAGGAGAAGTAAATGTGTATTAATTATCTCAAAAAAGGGTCTGGTTATTACATGGGAAAGACAACTATTTATAGCCTTCCGACTGGGTACATAATATTATAATTCTACCTCTAAAAAGGACCTACACGTACAGGGATTGCAGGGTTTTTCCTCCCCCTATACGTAGCCTTCGGCTTACGATGGACCTTCTTGGTCTTAGTCCACCCGGTTGGTACGCTTGGTCCACCAGTACTTTTCTCTCTTCGTAACGTGCGATGTGTCTCCGGGCCGCAGGGAGTCGGACACCCTTCGACGCTCCCGAGGTGACCCGGACTTACCCTTCGACGCTCCGAGGTGACCCTGGAGGACTTACGACTTTGGAGTAGCTGGATCCGAGCTTCGGTGGTCCTTTGGGATCCTGAGCCTTCCGAGTACTTAGGGCCTGTTTGGTATGGCTCCAACTCCGCAGTTGGAGTAGGTGGAGCTGTGCACCCAAGCTTGAGTTGAGTAGCTTGGAGAGCAGTCCTCTAGTGCAAATTGTAGGAGCAGATAAACCCTTGCTCCAAGTGGGAAGTTGTGGACTAGTATAATAAAATACCTATAGAAGTTTCAAATATTTACCCACAAATTGATGATCGAACTATACCCATCCCGAATTCAGCCCTCATGCAAGTGCCTCCTCCGCCTCCGCCTGCACTCTTCCTTCCTCCCTCCGCCTCCGCCTCCCTCCCTCCGCTCCGCCTCTGGTTCCGCCCCACCCTTCCACCGACACCTCCATCCGCTGCCGCCCCTCCTCCGCCTCCATTGCCCGCTTCACCCTTCCTCGTCGCTCCCTCTCGCCTCGCCTCCGCCTCGCCTCCGCCCGCACCTTCCTTCCTCCCTCCGCCTCCGCCTCCCCTCCCTCGCCTCGCCTCCTGGCTCCGCCCCACCCTTCCACCGACACCTCACCGCCGACTCCTCCCACCCTTTTCCCTTCCGCGGCTCGCCTCACTCCTCCGCCTCCACTGCCCGCCCCACCCCTTCCTCCGCGGCTCGCCTCCCTCCTCCGCTCGCTTCTTTCGCCCCGCCTCCACCCTGCCGCCTCCTCCCTCCACTGGTCCTAGCGGCCAGGGCGGGGGTTTTTCTGACGCCGGTCCTCAACGAGCCCCCGACGGCGCTCTTCATCCGCCTATCGCTCCTCCCTCGGCCTCCGCTCCTCAAGATCTTCAAGGTAAGAACAAGCCTTCCTCCGCCTGTTCTCATGTAGCTCGAACTCAGATACGATACCGCACAATTTTTTTACCATTTGGAGAAGATCCACGAGGATCAAAGTCATCAAGTCGCCCCAGATTCGATATTTCTCATAATTGCATCACCCACAAGATCTAGCATATCGATGATGAAGCATGAACAAAAACAAATTTCCAAAGCAATACCATCCGAATTGCTAGTTTCAAGCACTTCACACCCAATATAGGAGTATGGAAAAAATCGTGTATGGAAGAATTTGGTCAAGAATATATACAAAAATGCACATGTAGGAGTTGCAATCTTGTCTAGGTCTATAAACATGTAGTTCTGTGAAGTCTTGTTGTGCTACTAGCTAAAAATACTTTGGTGGTCCTTAAGTCAAGCTCACTCAAGTCATGCAAGACCAAATCATAAAGATAGCTAACATGGTGAGAAATCTCACCAACATTGGAGTCATTTGCAATAAAAGATGACCCTTGCTCCATAGATGTTGTGATGAACTGGTGGAAGAATGCGGTGCCTCGTTAGGTAGTGATGAGCACTTTATTGCAATCAATTGGGAGCCTCCGCACCACTTATGAAGCCTCCGTTTTGTTAGCCCACGAGGGCCTGGCCTGGATGCTTCATTGGAAGGTCCGAAATCCCTCTCGGTGATGGCAGTTGTGGACTTTGATATGCTTTCAGCCTTGTGTTATATCATGCATTGAGAGTAGACGGGGTAACTCTATTCGCTCTTTGAGTACTTAGTAAACCGGAAGGCCCGTGCCGTGGCTCTGGCTCCTGGCCTTCCAGGACATATCGTAGTCTTCGCCGGGTCGTGAGGCGCTCCTAAGCAATTCCCGCTAAATACATACCGAGCAGAATCGTAGGGACAAACCGCTGACCATCGTAAGCCACTATGACAAGTTAATAGTCCCTATTTCACAGAGCTGAAAATGATGGGCAATGATTCAAATTGTACATACCATGCACAGAGCATAAAGACACGATCCCCCGAACTCCAAACACTTTATCTGGCAGTTGCAACACAATCAAATGTAGCAACAGGCAGCAAGTGTCTTCAAAAGGGGGGAAAAGGCAGCAACTTTTACAACTGGAACACAAAAGTGCAACTTTCTGAGTCTTCGAACAGGATAATGTAGTCAACAACGAAAGTAAAAATAGGGCCTATGACATTTAACTACAAACCTGAGAGATATCATAAGCGTCATGGGCAATAGTATCTGAAAGTTTCAACTATCCAAATCACGGTAGTATAGCAACTAGTCTCTCCAACATTCTAAACACAGGCAAGGTACAAGATGGGGACAATATGGTACACTGCAAAGTAAATGTTAGTCAGCATCTCACTGGGAGATGCCATGGTCCTAAATGTTTCTGTACTAATAGTTTTTCAGCTACAAGAAATACAGAGTTAGGTTTTCTCAGCTGAGGTGAGATGCCCAAGTTTTTCTGTTATCTGTTCGACATTCTTCTTGCCCCACCAAAAATTTCCCCGATCTCCTGTTTTCATCTGATCTGCTTTACCATCTCCGTCTCGCCGTTCTGATTGGGCCTCCTGATGCACATCGGATGACCCAGGCTGCTCGGTAAGAAACTGCTGCCAAAAGCCATCGTTTACACCAGCTGCAACAGCAGGAGGGTCCTCGACAGGTTGATCTCTCGATAGACCAGTTTCTGTAACAGCAGGCTCTGAATTAACATCTATCCCGGAAACCTTAGCTCGTGAATCTGCACGAGAATGCGCTTGCGGAAGGTGAGGACTGTCTGCAGTTTCTGCACAGCTGGTGGACTCTGCTATATCATGAGAAGAATGTGAATCTCCTACACCAGCTGAAGAAGTATTCATCCTCGGAGGTGATGGCACGTGAGGATCACTTTCCCCAGATGAATGGAGCTCTCTGAGAACAACAGCTGAAGATGGGCCTGGGACACCATCATCATACGAAATATCATTACCAAATGCTTCGCTTGCTTCTCGAAGGAAATTCTCCAAGGAGTTCAAGGATGACTCCATCTTGTCAAATGATTCTCTGTAAAGTGCATGAGCTGGTGAGTTGGTCAAATCACAGTGCATAATCTGATTCCCCTGAGTATTTGCATGCTCCTGGAAGGAAATCGGTTTTGGCAGTCTCCTCTTCTTTCTATGATGATCAGATTGCTGTACAAAGCTAGACAGAAATCCTGGTGCATTCACAATGCCTCTGACATAAGATATCAGATTTTCCTGCTGACCCTCCACAACAAATAGCTTATCTTCCAAAGCCTGCATTCGTATCTCCACATCAAGTTTCTTCTGTGCATTCTTTTCAAGCTCTAAGGTCAGTGCTCCATTACCACACTTGAGCCTCTCAATTTCCTCCTCATAGTCCCTTCTTTCAGTATCTGGTAATGGTCCGGCACCCTGAGTGTGTGATGAATGGCTGAATATGGGCTTGCGTCTATGGATATTTTTCAACCGGAGCGGCTGCCCTCTTAGGAAATCCTCATTTGCAAACTCCCATTCCTCAGGATCTACTTTCCTAAAGCCCTACATCAGAATAAGTAGTGGACAGATATTAGAATAGCATCACACATGCACAAAAGAAAAAATCAAGCACTATCAAGGATAAAAAAAAACTACGTACTTTCAACAAAAGAAATGAAGTATACCAGCTAACTTAATTATCTTCATAGTAGTTTGGTGACTTAGTGACGGCGTGTAAAATATATTGCATTTCGACATCACTTACCATTTTCAACTTTTAATTGTTAACTGGTCCCAAAATTCAATCGGATTAGGAAGAAAATAGAATTGCGCAAAGCTAGTTGAATTTTGCAGATATAAAGGACGAGAGTTGACCTTGGTCGTTTACAAGTATGTCACATGAACATAAACATAACGCGCTATACTAACAAGCTACCCTAATATTTGGGATTAAGAAGAAATCCTAAACAATCGCTCTTCTATTGGATAAGCCTTGCCCGATTTTATCAAAATTCCACGTTCCTCGATAGCTCACAAGAACAAACCACTACGCATTCCGAACAAGCCCCAATTCAGAGGCGGGAACAGAGATAGACGGAGATAGAGAGGGATGGGTATGCAAGAGAAGAGACGTGTTTCCTTACGTAGGTGTTGAGCTGGCGCACGAAGCTGGAGAAGTTGTTGTGCTTGAAGTACTTGGGGAGCAGATCCCGGCAGAACTCGGCCTGGTTGGCGACGACGAAGCTCGCGCCGGACGGCGTCCACGCCACCACCGCGTCCGTGGCCGGGTCGTCCACCATCTCGTACGTCTTGCTCAGGAACGGCGGCAGCGACGCGCCCCCGCCGCCACCCCCCTCCATCTCCTCCTCCTCCTCCTCAGGCCGCGGCTCGGCCTTAGCGCATGGCCGGTGATCGGCGGGGTGGGGCTCGGCTCCGGAAGGCGGCTGCTTGGTTGGGTTTGGTTGGTCGGTTCGTCAGGGATTGGGGGAAAAAAATTTCTTGGATTGGCGGAAATTTCCAGAAGGTTAGATTCGAGGTCGGGACGGACTGGATGGCGTCCAGTGCGCGGTCTCGTTGGCTGGCTGGGCTGGGCTGGGTTAGGTAAGCAGTGACGCGGAGAGGACTACTCATGAATAGGCGCAGCGGTCTAGGTACTATTGATGTACCTAGGACGGACCTGATGGTGGGGGCGATTATCACATTTTCACGAATTTTTTTTCCTTACACGCGAGGAAATTTCTTACAGATTTCTTTTTTCAAACTCTGCAGTAAAATTTATGTTACGTTTTACACGAAGTCCCTACAAGAATTTTACATTCCAAACGAGTCTTTAGTTTACCGGTTTTAAGCATCATATTTGTGTAAGATCCTTTTTATTACAAGGAAGTTGCATACGCATACTCATGCACACAAGTACGTTCTCCTAGCACATATCTTAATAAACGAAGATCAAAGATAAATTCATAACCTCATAAAATTACTACTGAAGCGTACCTATATGTGCGTAAATATGGTGTGGGGCACCCCTGATTTTCTAAGTGTCACTGTTACCCACAAGTGTCCAAGATTTCAGTTGCGTACAGTGTGTATACCATACCTGCTCAAGATAAATGTAAAATCATATATAAACAACAAAATAAGGTCTATCAACCAACTTTTTAGTATTTAGAGGGGCGATTAGCTCAAACTTATCTTAGATTATAGAAGAACCAATGAACACCACACACATGGGCCTAGGAGAAACCCTAACACGCGGTTGTCATCAATCTATATTCCACTTGCTAAACTTATGAAAGAGTGGGTACATTACGACTTAGCAAGCCAGATGGTTTTTTTTTTAATGTGAACGTAGGGATTTTAAAGGATGTCTAACAAGGAGGGTTGAGTTGAACCTACCACAACTAATACTCATATAGTTTTGTTGTTAAGTGATGTTATAAATTGAGTTTCCAAGAATATTGAGTAATTAGCATCACCCCACAAACAAAGTTCAATTAGCTAAAAACATGACACATTTAAATGATTTGGTTGTCTCTGCATAGAGTGTCCAACTTTACATGTAAGATACCCACAGCTTGATCAAAGCTGGGATAACAAGATAGTAATACCACCCAAACAAGTTTCACTTCCATCCGATGAGTTTCAATGACTAGTTAACAAAGGTGGCAACTACCAAAATCTAAGACGGAAAGTTGATCCAACCTCCGCCCTACTTCTACAAATAAATAGATCAATCGGGCATCTCGCAAGCCATTCCCTTTATCCAGATACTTTCGGGCGCCTCGTAGGCAATCTTGTGATTCAAACAAATTTGGGCGTCTTGCAGGCAATCCCATAATACAACACTTTTGGGCGCCTGGCAGGCCATCACCTTAATACGGAAGTTCATCTTATTCAAGCAAAACACACACCATGTTCGACAAGTCGATCCCGCGGTTAAGCGGCAATTATGTTCTTTACTTACACAAAGTTCTAGTGCTCATATGCTTCAAACGAGCTAGGCACGCATGCGATATACTTGACTCACCACACATCACATCCTCATCTTTTGCTAACATTTACAAAATATCACTCTAGGTGAGTAATCCAACATTTTATACATCATACCAAAATGCTCGTAAATTCCAACGCATCAACTCATGATGGCGGACCACAATGTGACAAGATTGAGGTTTTGTTCCACTACTATGTTAATCTAATGTAAGGTACTCTACCCTAGGTTGACAATGAAAGCATGTCATATTATTATCAAGGATGGCGTGTAAACAATGTAATTAAAGGCATTAACTACTTAAGCCAGATTATTCAAAAGTATTTGATAATAAATAGCATTGACAAATTAATAATGTTGGAAATAACCCATATATATTGTACCCAACTAATAGGAGTTCAATATGATCAACGATCGTGACTTGCCTTTTGGCTCGAAATCATCGTTTATTCCTTCGAAAGCTTATGGATCACCTCCTGCTCCAGGTTGTCCTTCCTCATGTTCTAATGCATACAACTAACACCAAATAAAACAAGGAATGCCAAAAACAACACCAAAATAAATAAAACCAAATTTAGGGTTTTGAAAACTCGGTCCGAAAACTTTGGAAAAGAGAGAAAATGACTATTGACGACTTTGGATGATTCAAATTTGACAAAAGAAGGCTAACTAGTGTACTTGGTAGGCCTAATATGGTGTAAGATTGGTCTACAATATAGAACCAGTGGAAAAACCCTAAGAACTGGTTTGAAACCTAGTGAACCGGGCTAAAACGTCAAGAACCGATCATAAACCGTCTAAACTGGTCAAAATGGCTTAAACCGGCTAAAAACCAGTTCGTCTGGCTCGACCCTAAAGGGGTTTGGGTTCGGTTGGTTGGAACAAACTTGAATCCGGCTTGGTCGGATGCGTTGGACTCGAGTTTGGTTTGGCTGACTTGATTCAGCTCAACCCAAAGGAAATGGGCTCTGGTCGGGTTACCTGGCTCAACTAGGTGTGCACGGTAGCGAGCCTGAAGCACATTGCTTCGTTTGCCTCCTTGACTCGCAATTGGGTAGAACAGGGGAGGGGCTAGGGCGCAAATGGAGGCGGTGCCATGGTGACGAGCCTCTAGGGACGATGCATGCACACGCGTTCTCGGTCTCTACGTCTCTATTTTTTGGGATGTGCGGTGACGGGATGACTGTAGTGGCTGGAATGACACGGGCTAGGGGGTGGTGACCGTGGCGTAGGGGGACAGGCGGTGACGGGGATGACTATGATGGTTGGAATTGCGCGGGCTAGGAGTGGCGGTTGTGGCGAAAGGGAACGACGTCGGTGGCGGATTTTGACGGTTCTTCGGCCCAAAAGCATTTCCATATTTTTGTAATTATAAGAAATGGTAAAATAGAGTTTTCAAAGAGAGGAAATTCAAATAAAAGCTAAGAAAAACTCATAAAAATAAAGAGCACATTAAGATGCAATGCAAAGGCTTTCGTGTAGAAAAAAAAAACTCTGCGAAATTTTGGGATGTCACATTCGATCACCAGGTTAGCAGGAGTTTGCGATTGATAACTTGGTATAGTATGTTGTGCTTATTTTTTAGAGCGATAATAGTTCATTCCTTATTTTCACTATACTTAAAAGTAGTTCCACCAATTATCATAACCTAATAGATATGATGCTAAAATGAAGGCTATCCGTATAACGTAGTTCAGCCTGATTGTAGTACGATAGGCAAAGTAGAGGCATAGCAAAGGATACTTGGAAGTGACATGACACGGCTACCACGATTTCGTCCCTTTTGATGTGATGCAACAAAATAACAAAGCCTATAACGTAGGGAAAATGCCAACAGGGAATGGAGGTGCAAGGCTGCAACTGCAAGCAGATAAAGGCCTGAAGCGGGGCAATCCGCCGCTGGGCGAGGAGGCTCCTGGATTCAACGAACACACACAAGAACAACAGATCTCACTGCCCTGGTTTGACTTTAAGGTAAAAACACCTGATGCCCAGATAGCACCTTTTGAACCAAACAGTGACACATGTATCTCATCTCAGGTCATTCAAAATTACACCATTCAATGGAAAACTGAGATATTGGATTGCTTCAAATCGTATCATGTTACATGATTAATCATCGAAAATAACTATCACAGAAAGAAATTCAAGCTTTGGGAAACAATTAAATTACAAAAAAAATTACACTCCAATCCCTGGACAGATGCATGAATGTTAGGACCACATTCCTAACATTGGGCAAAATCCTAAGGGGAGAATTGATCCAGGGTTGCTGTATCTTTTTCAATCGCGGGTACTCTAGTCGGTCTTTTGTATTCTTTTATCCCTGATAGGCAGTGGAACAGGTTTTTGGGCCTCATGTGGATGTTCTGGTCCTTTGTACACCTTGAGGTGGGTAAATAGTCTTCTTCCCAGCTGCAAAATGTTCAAAAGGTTGAGAAGAATACAGAGACCAAGTGCATAAGCCGAAGTGAGGTCAAATAAAGTGTGTTTCAGAGAACACATCCGACATTTTGTTAGCCATACCACCTGAGCAACTAAGTAAAAAGCCAATTTTTCAGACTGGATCTAACGCGTCACACATTCATCATGGGCATGGTATTTGTAAAGTTTACACAGAAAATATAAAGAAAAACTACTTGACAATATCTATTCAAATAATTTTGTCTGCACTTGTAATTGCTGTTCAACAACTATATTCCCGTGAATTGTAGTCAAGGGAAGACGCATGCTAAAAGCCCTGCTTTCACGCGAGGACATATGTTGAAGCACGCACAAGGGCCAAGGCCATGGCCTCGATGAACGCAACTTTGGGCATTAGAAAGAAAGATCCTGAAAGTTGCTTGCTATTTTCATTTTAAGACATATATTAGAAATTAGACGAAAAAAATATAAGAGTGAGAGCTCTCTTGGGATACAATGGTGGGCATACAAAGTTCCACCTAAGTTTGAGTCTCACTTCTACCTTAAATTTGAAGTGTGGAGGGAATAAATCTTATCCCGTCACATCTCAAAAAAAAGGATAAAGAGCATATGCATGTGCAATTATATAGCTTTAGGACAAAAACACCTGATGCAATCAACTAGGTAAGAAGTGCTAAACGATGATGGCTTACCCTGCCCTTAGGAAGCATGCCACGCACTGCGTGTTCAACGATTCTCTCTGGAATCCTTTTCTGAAGCTGATCAAAAGTTTCTACTGTCATTCCACCAGGCCGTCCTGAGTGCCTCCTATAGAGCTTCTGTGTCCGCTTTTTACCAGAAACAGCAACCTTCTCTGCATTAACCTATGTGAACATAAAGTTCAGCTTGGTAGCTCAGGAATTCAAAATAGTATCTGTAATTATGTATAGTCTATAGTGACGAGTCTTCAGAGATGCACCAGTGTCATAAACACATTAACATTTAAAAAAAATCCGGTTTCAAGAAGCCTCTTGGTGCCTATTTGTCTCCGCTGCTAATATTATTAACTCACCTTTTTGAAAGGGAACTGGAGGGGAGTGTCCTACTGTATATGACATTATGATTTTGTAAACTATTTCGAGAAAAAAACATACATACCACAACAACAAAAGCCCCCATGTCCACACTTGGAGTGTATGTGGGCTCATTCTTTCCTCTGATATGTACTGCAATGGTGGATGCTAGCCTGCCTAGAATCTTGTCCGCTGCATCAACAACATACCATGTCTTCTCAGTAGTTACATGATCTGCAGCCTTTGGGTACCATGTGTTGTTCCATATGTCCTGCAAATTAAATTGCTTGATTAGATCACTGTACAGCACAGGTTACACAAAAAAAGAAAGAAAGAACAAGCCAATAGCCATGGTACCAATGCACCAGTGGAAGTGTGGAACTTAAGCACGATATTCATACTGAGCCCTTACTAATTGAGCCTAAACAATAAATAGTAAAATAGATGAACAGATGGTGCGGAACTAGAGCCAGACATTATTGAGCTATAATACAACATTTGTGTAACAGATGTACTAAGAACAAAGTAATTTTCGCCATAGTAGCTTGCTTTCTTGTCTTAATTTCTCATACAACATCCACTCCACCTTCGTTTAGGTTCATTTTCATTGAATGCTCTTTTACCATGAACTATCAGTAGTTAATTTTGGATATGATGGTAGTACTATGTAAGCATTGTATTTTCACTGAGATTATTCATGTAAAGAAGGGATTTGACAGAGAGAGAGAGAGAGAGAGAGAGAGAGAGAGACTAATATGACGCAATCAATTGATGAAACTGAGAGAAGCCATTTGAGATTTTGCAAAACGAATGCAAAGCTACTTGTAAGAACTAAACTAAGCGTTCGAGTACAACCGGTAAATCCTAAACTGCGGAAAAGTTTCCATTTTGAATGCACCAGTTGTGAACTTCCCAAGTCATATAGCATTACTATTATTTTCTAAAACTGTAGCAAATAGCTGTGAGAAAGGTAGAGGGGGGGGGCGGGGTTAGTACGGGGCCGCAGAGCTCGTCGCCCTCGAACATGAAGCGCTCCTCGCGGGGTACGAGCGCGGCGAGCGGCTGCCGCTTCTGCTTGTCGCTTTGCTCGCACCGCACCGCCAGGCCGGCCGGGGCGGCGCGGCGGGGCGCAGGCCTCGCCGCGCGGCGCTGGCGCGGGAGCGGCCTGCCGCCAGCGAAGGCGGGGTAGGGGAACGCGGAGGCGGCGATAGCCGTAGCCATTGCAACGGCGGTGTGAGCAGGAGGCAGGAGGCCGTGGTGTCTGCGCCTGAGGTCGGGTTGGGTTCAGTGAGACGCCACTGCCATTCCGTTTCCGGGAAGCGAGGTGGAGAGAGTGGAGTGGATAAGAATGGGATAGGAAGAGGAAGGGAGGGAAGAGAACTACAGAAGAGAAGGGGAGCAGGAACGAATGGGCTTTCCTCATGGGCTTCCAAGGAATCTGTAGACTTGGCCCACTACGAGCCTAGGACAACTTACCTTCATTAGCCTACAGCTGCATCAAAACCCTCTCAAAGCGAACTTTATACTCCAGCATGTGAGGTCCCCTTTGGAATATAAAAATTTCCCAGGAAAAAGTTCCCTTCTTCTAAACAGAGCCTGATTGACTATAGCCTGTTTGTTTAGACTTAACCATTTTATCTTATATCTTAAAGCTAGTTTTTTAGGGCTTAAGCACCTTATAAGCACCTAACTTTTAAAAAAGTCAAGGTGGTGTTTGGTAATTTGACATTTTATAATTTTTGAGCTATAATTTATTATTAATTTGTTTGAGATACCGTGTTGGCGGGCTTCCCTTGATGTCGGGCTGTCGTCAGCCTCACCATCGCCCCGCCCGCAAATGGGGGTCATCGGTTGAGGGAGGGGTGGAGGAGGTCTGAGGGAGGAGGATGACGGCGGAGGGAGGAGGCCGGGTCAGCGGCGTGGTAAGAGGGCGGTGTAGCGATCGGGACGCGGCGGAGAGAGGCACCGCGAAGGGGGAGGCTGGGTCGACAGCGTAGGACATGGATGGCATCCTAGGGGCGTGGAGGACAGAGGCACGGGTGAGGAGGGCGGCTGCATGTAGGGCACGGGGGGAGAAGGATGACAACGTTGGGAGATGTAGTCACAGACGCCTACGAATGGGGTCGTCGGCTGAGGCAGGGGCGAAGGCCCAGGGGAGTAGGACAACTACGGAGAGAGGAGGCTGGATCGGGAGCACGACGGCAAAGGGAGGACGCCGGGTCGAATGACAACGAACGGAGGAGGTCAGGTCAGGTTGGCGGCATGGAGAAGGACGGCGGCGCCCAGAGAGACAAACGAGTTGGAGATGGGAGGAGGAATGAGATAAAAATTGAAGGAATGCATTAATTCTCCAGCCACACAACATTACAGGGAAGCTGCTGCTAGCGATGGCTAGAAAAGAGTATGCATAACATGGTTGGAACCGTCGAGCCCACGACAGTAAGAATGTTGATGTTTAGCTCTTTGGAGTTTAGATGCGCAAAAATTCCAACAGCGTAAAAGTTAATATAAAGGAGTTCATTTTCATTGAGAAGATTGCACCAGGTGCATCACAAACTCGCAAGACATATGTTATACATTCATAATCAGCATAATAAAAACTGAATTTGTTCCTTTCCGCAAAAGAAAACAAGATTTTTACATGTAACATCAAGATACAGAAAAGCAACCGCTTAACTTGTATCAGGTGCAAGTCCGTGTACAACCAAGTCATTATGTTTTTAGAGGAAGAATGAAAAGAATAATTTACAACAAAATTGTGGATCAAGGCAAGATTAGAACCACATATAAATCAACGGTTAGTTTACTATCAGCAAGTGAGGGAGAAAAAAAAATCACGTGGCAGAAGACTCTGAATTTGTCTGTGTAAGAAGAGGTTTTACTTTCCTTGTGTGACCCAAACTGTTCACAAGATCCCTCCGAGTGCATACAGGAAACATGTTGATTCCTGGCATGTTTAGACGCCATAAAACATACGGAAAACTGAGTTGGTCCCGAGATGTAAAGCGAACAACTTCATTGAACCAATCACACATGAAGTGATTCGTTATTGGGGACAGCTCCCTCACAATGATAGAGGCTTCAGATAAAGCTGAGAAAAGAAACAACTAGATCATATCAAGCATGCTTCACACAGCAACTTCGAACTTGGAGAAAAGATTCCACATGCACAAGGTAACATTTCTTTTCATTAGACAATATTAAACACTGACCTTTTAATCCATGTAGTCTTTTTTCATCTGGCATCCCATCTTGACGATACTGAGTTAATTGAACCTCTACTTCTTCAGGAGTAGCCTTGTGCTTTTGAACAATGGCTTTCCCCTCATCATAAATGTTACTCCGTGCTCCATGTTCAGAAATAGCAAAGGTAGAGTATGTCCTCCAAAGAAGCGCTTCAAGCACTCCTATCGGATCTCTTCGGAATTGATATTTAGAGTCCACCCATATAGAGTACCTTGCTTCTGGGAAAAGGCGATGACTCAACATCTGCAAAAATCATGCTATGCATTTTACTATCAGAAATATACATAGTTGTGCAATCCTACAAATTTTTAAAAAAGTAAGACAAAGGAAAATGTTGGGGCAAAAGCAGCAAATTTAAATTCTCTGCCATTTCTCTTTATGAGGAGACATAATGGGTGGTTATCATCACCAAACAGCACAAAATCGCAAAGACAGGTTAAACAAATTGTGAAATAGACTAAACTTTAGAAGGCCGAACCCGATATGTTGTCAGCTTTTTTAAGAATATAGAAGTTACCACAATTGATAGATTATGACATTGTTAGATTTTTTCACCTTTGGTATCTTTCCATTTAACCGTTGATCCACAAATGGGAGGTTCTTGACAACAATGATACGCCACCTTCCTATCATTCCATTCTCACCAATTACTTTTCCTTCAGCTTCCTGTGTTGATAGTGTGACCTCGTCCCAGAAGGCCACATAGCAGACCTGCTTTACCATGAGAATATCCATTACAAAGCTACAGACTCATCAATTGTGATGGTTTACATAGAGGTTGCATTTCTGAAAACCTTGAAGGCTCAAATACCTTTCCTATAGAAGAATTGACCATTCCGATAGGTTGATATAGATCATCCCCACCACCAAATGCGCAGGTAGACACAGCAATTTTACAAGCCCTCATGTATCTAATGTCATCATCAGAAATTTTGAAACCACCATTGTCACTGTAGAAACCACAGTGCACATTAACAGTCTCATTCACCTGGGGATGTAGTGGAAACACATTAAACAAGTCTACAGGGACATAGTTTTGTTACGGCAAAGTAGTACACATTAGGTAGCATTAGAACCTTGAAGCTCTTTTCTCTTTCAGGAAGTGTTTGAAATCCTGTAAACAAATTGAACCTGGTAGCTTCTGCATGCTGCAGCAAATATGTGGAGTTTGCCTCGGAGTGGAAAGTGTCATAGTCATTATCATCAGATTTGTATATGATCCTCTTGACCACAGAATCAAGTTCTGAGCCTTCAGAAAATACCAAATTTTCTATACTTTTGGGACTAAGGAACTTCAAGCAAGCTGTCAAAATTAAGAACACAAAAACTAATCATGTCATTGCTTAATTTCAATTGTATTGACCAAGTCGAACTTAGAAAGTTGCTAAACCAGGAGTAGCTTACTGAAAAAGAGAGAATAAGCTAAAAATATTCAGTGGGCAAAACAAATTTGAAATGCTATGTGCTCTGTGATTTGTTAGAACAACTTCATTTTAGACACGCGATTTGACTAATCAAGTTCCAAACATTTGGTACGTAACTACGTAAGAAACTAAGAACACCCTTATAATCCTATACCACCTAATGTGTGTAACATTCTCAATGTGCAAGATCCAACATGGTAACTCCAAATGTCCAACTGTCATGATCTATCTAATGAATTGTGCAAGCCAAGACCACCACCATAAGTTCAGTACATTGCGCAATACAACACTCGCATTACCAATTTACCATCACAGTTGAGTCCTATTTTGCAATCTCTCAAATCCGTAGCGAACCCTCCTTGGGAGTTGGGAACCACTAGAGCTCAGGGAATTTACGAACAGCCTACGCGTAGATCGAAACAGGGTAGGGGACTCACGCTCGCGCACGCCATGGACGAAGCGCGTGGTCGGGTCGAGCCGGCCCAGGCTGGAGACGGGCGGGGCGGAGCCGGGGGAGGCGTGGAGCCGCGAGGCCTCGAAGAGGAGCAGCGCGACGGCCGGGAGTAGCAGGAGGACGGGCCACCACCGCGCCACCAGCCGCACCACCCGCTGCCCCACGCTGCGCGCCGCTTTCCGTCGGCCCGCGCGCTGGGCCCGCCGGGGCGGCGCCGGTGCCGCGGCGCCGTCGTCGTCAGATACTGAAATGGAGATGCTCCGGATCGTCGACGGCATCGGGGAAGCGGTGGTGGGGAAACGGTGGCGATGGTGGGTTCGCCATTTAGTGCTTGGGCTCGAACTCACTTGATGGTAGTTTGGGACTGGTTTGGTTTGTACTGGACCTTGGGCCTGGTCCCCCGGTCCAGCCCAAACTGCTAACCATTTTATTTAGCCAAGGTAATTTCATTCTTTTCCTTTTCCTTTTTTTGTCGTTGCTACCAGTTATTTTCAATCTAAGTAATTTAAAACCCTGTTTGGAACACATAAATTTTAAAATATTTTTGCATGAATTTTCACGGAAAATCATTCGACTCTCGCAAGAATGGAAAAAATTTATTCCCGTAAGAATCAAAGAAAAATTGCCGGGTTGTAACTAGGGTCTAAACTTTATTAATGGAGAGTTATAATCTGTAGGAAGACATGCTTAAAAAAATGTGGCTAGGAGAAGCTTGTTTTTTGTATTGCACGTACCTGGGACCAGGGATGCCGAATTTTCTGTTTAATTTACGAACAAAATCTAAAAGATTAAAAAAAGACTGAGGGCGAAAGAAACAAAACAACTACTAAACTCTCAATATATCATCTGATATCGGCCGGATTTCTGCACGGCTGTAGAATCGTGAGATTCGTACGGAAGGAGCTTTGGAGCTCCCGTTGCAGCGTTTTTGGCTTAAATGATATTATTTGTATACAAAATAGTAAATCTAGCTTACTTTAAAGATTGAAAAAAAATAGCACCACAAATTCATTGACAGACGACACATGTCCCCGTTCATACCACAGCGGATGAATACCCTCGTCCCCTCTCCTAGAGAGGGGACTACTGACACGTGTCATCATCCCCTCTTTTCGAGAGGACTTCCCCATCTGCGCTTCACATGAGGGACTTCTCTCGTCCGCGCGTCAGGCGAGGAACTTCTATCGTACTGCTAATTAATTATGATTAAATTGGTTATGACTAAATAACTATGGCTAACTAATTACGACTAACTAACTACGAATAATTAGTTAGTTATAATTAAATTAATTATGACTAATTAATTATAACTAATTAATTACAACTAATTAATTACACATGTTAATTAATTAACCCTACTGTATAATTATTTAGTCATAATTATTTAGTCCCTACCATGTAATTATTTAGTCGTGTAATTAACCTTCACCATATAATTAATTACACGAATTTAATTAATTAATCCTTGTTTTCACTACGAGTTAATTAATCCTCGTCTGTGCCACAGTGGGAACTCTCCTCGTACTGCTAGTTAATTAATTAATTACACGAGATTTAATTAATCCTTAGTTTAATTATGATTAGCAAGGATTAATTAAACCAGTGTAATTTATTAATTAACTAGCAGTCACCTCACCGTGGCATAGATGATTATTAATTAATTAAACTCGTGTAATCAATTACATGGTGGGGTTAACTACATGGCTAAATAAATACACGATAATTTTTGGCTTTGATCTCCGGAGATGGCACAAACAAGAATACATGTCGCCTGCTGGTTAGTCCACAGGGTTATTTTTAGCTTTGATATTTGGAAATGGTTATATTTGCTATTTCATATATAAATAGTATCATTAAGCCAAAAAAACTCCGCATCATGGGGCGTGTAGGAGTTGCAAATCGCGCACGCAGTGGCGAAGCTTCATGTGGGCCAACTTGGTATGTGACCACTCTTTCGTTTTGACATCTCTATGACAATTTATAAGCTAATAGCCTATATTAGGCCTTTCGTTTTGACACCTCCGCGTATAATTTCGAAACCAGTAGCTTATACACATTAGGGTAAAAAAGCTAGTGGCTTATACACATTAGGGTAAAAAACAACTAGTTTTCCCCTATCTAATCAATAGGTTGTAAGTTATAACTTGTTGTAAAATGCACAAAAAATAGAAGATAATTGAAAGAGTAGGAAACATAAATTTTACGTAGAAAACTATCGCGAGAAAAACTACGAACGCATAAAAACAGAATTCACTATGTGAGGAAAAATTACAAGCACAGAAAACTTTAGTGTATCTAAACCGTACAACTACAAAGAGTACATATTTAGGCTAAAAAACAAGAGTCTTAAGAGAACAAGAAACTGAATCAGAGTCGGTTGCGCCACTCGGCGCCACATCTGACTCCACTTTGCTCGTGCGCTGCTCGATGCCACGTTTGGCATAGGTCGGCGTCGTGTCCAGTATGGACACGATACGAATTCGGATAACATTTTAATAATCTCCACCTTAAGATGAATTCTCTCAAGAATCAGAAATATCAAATTTCCTCCAAATAAGTTTTCAACGACATACCTTGTGTCTCAAAAGTCCATAGGACTAATCTCAATTATTAATATTGGAATAGTCTTATCCAAATGCTTCTCATGAAGTCAAATTATACAAGTAGACTGGAACAATCTTCTCCAAAAGTTTTTGACGAAGCCAAATTGAGAAAGGGATCAACATATCCAAACACACAACTGTCAACAAAGCAGATGAACAAATCTGAGTCTTCAACGGTTCATAACCCCAGTAAAGTATGAGTCTGTGCAATTGACATCCTGAAACAAATGCTCAATCATCAAAAGACATAAGCCAAAACATCGCATGTGGCGCTGGATAGATAGCAAAGAACTCATCTCATAGATATTTGACATGCTCCACTAGGAACACAAAACTTGATAAACAATACTAGTTGAAAGAGCAACTTACACATATGGCCATCACACACACCAAATTGCCGACTTCAAAGATAACTGAAATCCATGATTGGTCAAAAGCGCCATGTTAAACTGTTCAGGTGAAAGAAACTTTTGTGTTGTCAATGGAGTGGAAATTGTATTTGTAGGATCGTTAATGACAATCAGAGGGGGGTGAATGATTGTGGTAATTTTTTCGCAGTGGAAGTGGTTTCTTCCAATCTACTGTTTTCTGGCTTTCCAACCTGTCAACGTAATAAAGACACAAAACAAAACAAAACAGCAAAGTGTTATTCTTTCAACGAGAGGCGCTACAACTTTCTATGGCACAAACTATTAACTAACCAAGCAATCTACTAATTAAGCCATTAACTAATGCAACACGTCAACTCATGAAGCTTCAGCAAGAAACCTTTCGCACAGCACAAGCACCATAAAGCTGATTTACTAGTCTGATGTAAGAACCAAAAAGTAAAGCTTCCAATTATTTAATACAATGTATATGAGCTTACATCAATTGTCAACTCACCTTGAAAATCTCCAAAACACTCAGCAAATGCATGAATCAGGAGGTACCGCAGCCCCCAATAATTTTTGGCGACTCCCTGCTCCCGTGAGCACATACGCCGGCCGCCAGCGTTTATACGTGAACTGCTGCAAGCCTATCAAATCACCATTGACGAGAGCAACAAAAATTGATGTTTCTCCCAAAGCCGAAAAACCTCAACGAACTAGGCTGTCGTCACGACAGAATAAATACACCGCTCGGGCCAGCGATTTCGAATCCGGAGATCGCACCGTGTACTACCCTAACTCCAATCCGATCCCGGTTTATATAGGATCGGTTTATCTGTATATATGTGTGTGTACACACACTCTAGAACTCCTAACAAACCTTCTAACGTTCGCACTTAAACACTCATATACGGTCCAATAGTTATAGGACCTAATACGTAAACTTAACACTTGATTACACAAGTACCTAATTTTAGACACTCTAAAACTATATCACGTGTGGTAGCCTCCGAACCGCATCTTCGTAGCTCCAACACGCACCATCCATCTTTAATCTCCATGCGCTCCAACTTGAGCTCGACCGCCTCCTCCGGCATCCTCGACCCTCAGGACTATGACTTCACACCAAGCCATCTCCAGGTCACTACCGTAGATCACGATCGCCTCCGAGTTACCCTGCACATGCAAAGACCAAAGCAACATATTTTTTCAGCACTAGTTCTTCCCAACTTGACCGACATAAGTCCACACACCACGATACGTCTCAAATAATATCTGAAACTAACATTGTCAATTATTCATCAGCTAAATTATATTAGACCTAGCCACATGGTAAAACAGTATTAGACATTTCATATCGAGCTACAACAATTGAATAAACATTGTAGTATCTATACAAAAAAAAAACTCTTTTTTGCACTTAATCATTCATTTCAAACTGAAATTGGAGCAAAACCTTCACTTTGAAATAGCAAAACTTCGGAGAAACCATACTAGCTACCATTAGGGTGTCATCAAATTACTGAGAAATAATGTTGCTATAACCTCATAACAGTCGCGTAAGCGATCCAGATTGCAACATATCAAAACGGTGAATAAAACACCAAATTCAGTTGTCCCCATAACTGACATTGATTTGTTTTTTCTTTTTCAATACCTTAAAATCTGGATACATGCAAACCTCCATCTTGGACTCTATATGTGCGGATCTTGCCACAATAACATATAGAAGATGACGGATCGTTGAAGAAAACACCGATGATTAATCCCACATAGATGTCTCCAATAATCGGCATAACGGCCTACGTTGCAATGAACTCCACCTCCAACAAAGTAAATTATAATACAGACGACACATTCTCTTGATTGAAGACGACAATTGATTGATACGGAAGATCAACGATAGAGGTGGCACAGAAGGACGCTAGAGCATAACGTCGGACTGCGTGGGCGATGATGGTGGCGAGCATTGGGATAGTGGTCGCGGTTAGAGCATGGGTCAATGCTCAATACGGCATGGGACGGCGCCAAGTTGGAGTCAGGGTCGCGGAACATAATCGAGGCATCCGAGAATCATCCAGCTATTGGGTGCAAAAAATCCTTGGTACACTTCTTGTGTACAGGAAGCAATAAAGATAAGTTTCTCTGGTACGATGGTCGGGTGCCCCCAAGCAACGCAAAGCCAAATTTGGCTTCTATCCGGAATTCCGGATGAAGTCGCGGAGCAGCACAAGCAATGATGCTCCTTGGTTTTGACACTTCTGGACGACTTCTCTTCGCGATGCATTGCTCCTCGGGTTCACACGACTTGGCCTGCAGGCTGCATCACACCGGCAAGATACGGACGTAACTTTTCTTCTTTTCTTCGGACTTGGTGCAAACGAGATCAGGTGCTAACTCGCTTCAAATTTTACAGACTTCAGAAAATATACATTGGGCCGCCGAGTCGCCGAGACGACGGGATGGGAATCATGGATTGAAATACCGGTCGGTAACCGCGGTTACCGGTGGGGCCGGGATTTGAAATCCCGGTCGGTTTTTTCGGAGTTTGTAAATTCAAATTTTGAATTTTGATTGAATTTTAAGCAAAATTTAACAAAATTCAACCGGAAAAAACCGGTAACCGGCTTAAAATTCAATTGAGAAAAACCGGTAACCGGTCGGTTACCGGTACCGGCCGCCGGTACCGGTTTTTTTTAACCCTGATGGGAATACGCCGCAACTTGTTGTGCGTGCTGCCCTTGATGTTGCCTTCGATGTAGCCGCACACTGGCCGCCTTGGGAGTAGCGGCTAGGGGCTAGGGTTTCGAACACAGATATCTGGTATCACTTGATATAAAATGCATAGTAAAATAGAAGATAATCAAAAGAGTAGGATATATGAATTTTACGTGGAAAACACTTATGAAAAAACACACGGATGCACAGAGGCAGAATTCACTATGTAAGAAAAAAAAAATACAAGCACGATTAACTTTGGTGTATCTAAATCGTGCAACTAAAGATATACATACATAGGCTAGGAAACAAGAGTACTAAAAAAAATACAAAACCGAATTAGAGTCGGTTGCACCGGTCGGCGTCATGTCTGGCGCCTATCGACGCCATAATTTTCCCCTCTCTATGGAAGCATATGTAAGGTTTTGGAATAAGCCACCCTGGGCTCTATGCATTGATCTTCATATAAATATATTACAAACCTATCGGTTTACGAGAGATATATTCTATCTATACAAAAGATTACAAGAGATATTGTCGGTTTATAAATAGTAACAATATCTCTAAATATAGACATAGAATCAGCAATCACTAACACGCTCCCGAATGGCAGCATCGGCCGGGCGGACGGTGAGACTAGTACGAAAATCAACGAATAGGGATGATAACAGTCCCTTAGTGAAGATGTCGCCAAGATATAGACAATAACCAGACGTAGAACGTCGTGTGTCGGGGCAACCACCCCAATCAGCATCACTGTAAGCAACCAAAGTGTCCACAGACGAAGGGGTCAGATGTAGACCGTAGGACAAAGTACCCAGGACGTATCGAAGAACATGTTTCACCAAACTTAGATGACAGTCTCGTGGATCATTCATGTGCAAGCAGATTTGTTGTATTGCGTACGCGATGTCAGGATGAGTGAACATGAGGTAATTAAGGGTACCGACAATGCTACGATAGGTAGTGGGATCATCAGCCAGTGGTCCGGCAGTGGCACAAAGCTTTGGTGAGATATCAATGGGGTTATAGGCCGGTTTGCACGAAGCCATGCCTCCATGGTCAAGGTGAAGGATTACGAGTAGGATACGATAGCACAAAATAAAAAAATACCATGCAACAAAGGAACTTCCGTTAGTAATAGATCACGAGATTACCACTAGACGCGCCGACTCGTAACAAAAGCAGAGTCGATGTAGCGAATTGATGCAATAGTAGTTGTACTCGCCGCACGTCTTCTCCTCCTGCTCCTGAGATCGTCACGAGTTGCGGATCGTCTTAGTGCTGATGCTTTGCAACAACACCTCCACTCGTGGCCTACAAGAATTCGGATTACCAAATCAAATTTCTAAACCCTATAGGTACATGTAATTGAACTTTTTCTACCACGAGTCTTAATCGACATAATGATTCCTGAACATACAAAGAATATATTGGACGAACCTTAATGCAATATGATCTACGACTAGCTCGTATCTAGTCACGACCAGTCCATATTTAGTTACGACCAGTTCATAACTCCATATGACCAGTTAGTACTTCATTACGACCAGTTTGTAACTCCTTACAACCAATTAGCGATTATGTTCGACCAGTCTATGACCAGTTTCGACAAGCTTGTATCTCCATACGACCAGTCTACGATCAGCTTCGACTAGTATACGATCAACTCGTATCTCCGTACGACTAGTTTACAACCAGCTTTGACCAGTCTACGACCAGCTCATATCTGGTCGAACTGAATGACCTGCTTGCTTATTCTCCCTTTGCCTCAAGACATCTGGTTGAACTCCAAGTGAGATAATTTGTCATTCATGGAATGTTCAATACTTTCTCGATCAAGTATCGAATAACTTAATGTTGTCGGCACTTCGACCACTACTGGCATGGCTATGCACTTTCTTTATCCGACCACAAGGAAGGGATCAGAGACATCTCTCCTGTTATGTTAGGAGGGACAAATCTCATATCCGATCAGTCATATTCCTCCGCATGTTTCATAGCATACCCGAAAGCTACCTTTATAACTACCTAGCTACGAGTAGCGTTTGACAACTCCTAAGAGTGCTATTACACATGTAGAAAATCATGCTGATCTCAGGTCTAAGGATTATATATCATCATTGCTTGAGACCAATTGATGACACATGAAATCATAACAATCTCAACAGTGTCTCAAGGTAGGTCAAACTAACACCATGTTCTCTAATATGTATCCATATTATTGGTTTGATATCTCTATATCTATGATATCTCTATATCTATGACCTATGAAACACAGTCATCAACCAATACATATGCTAGTATATTCATATGTGTTCTCATATGTTTCCGATTAGGGAACGTTTAAGAATAATCATCGCATAAATACAGAGTTTCGAAATCAAGTCACATACTTGAATATAAATATTAACGATATTATTCTAGGAATAAGATAACCCATTATCTAATATTATGAATATAACGAAATATAATCATCTCTATGATTGCCTCTAGGGCATATTTCCAACAATCTTCCACTTGCACTAGAGTCAATCATTTAAGCATCTAATACCGATAGCTCTTGTGTGCGCCTCATACTTAGGCTGTGTGAGAGGTTTTATCAACGGATCAGTAACATTTAAATCCGTGTGAACTTTGCATATATTAACATCTCCTTTATCCATCAATTCACGAATAAGATGATAACGCCTGAGTATATGCTTGGACTTCTGATGGGATCTAGGATCCTTAGCCTATGCAATGGCTCTATTATTGTCATAATAGAGATCCATTGTGCTCGAGGCACTCAGAACCATACCCAACTCAGCAATGAAATTCTTTATCCAAACACCTTCTTTCGCAACTTCAGAAGCCGCAATGTACTCAGCCTCCGTCGTTGAATCATCAACCATCTCTTGCTTGAAACTTTTCCAGCTCATTGCTCCTCCATTCAAAATGAATACAAAACCAGATTGCGAACGATAATCATCTTTGTCAGTTTGGAAGCTTGCATCGGTGTAACGATTTACAATGAGCTCTTCGTCACCGCCATAAACTAGGAACGCATCCTTAGTCCTTCTCAAGTACTTAAGAATATTTTTCACAGCTGTTCAGTGACCTTCACCGGGATCAGCTTGGTATCTGCTTGTAACACTTAGAGCATATGATACATCTGGTCGAGTACATATCATGGCATACATGATAGATACAATAGCTGAAGCATATAAAATACCATTCATACGGTCTCGCTCATCAGCTGTCGAAGGATACTAACTCATGCTAAGACTTATGCCATGTGACATAGGCAAGCACCCTTTCTTGGTATCCTGCATGCTGAACTGAATCAACACCTTATCAACATAAGTACTTTGGCTTAATCCAATTAGCATTCTCGATCTATCTCTATAGATCTTTATCACTAAGATATATTCTACCCCCTAGGTCCTTCATAGAAAAACCATTTTTCAATGATGGCTTAACGGATTTCAGCATAGGAATGTCATTCCCAATCAATAATATATCATCCACATATAAGATTAGAATAACAAGCGCGCTTCCACTAACCTTCATGTAAACACAAGGTTTTTCTATGTTCTTGACGAAATCAAACCTTTTGATCTCATCATCAAAACGTATATTCCAACTCCGAGAAACTTGCTTCAACCCATAAATGGACTTCTGAAATTTGCACACTTTACTAACATTCTTTGGATCGACAAAACCTTCAAGTTGTGTTATGTACATATCCCTACTTAGGTTTTCATTAAGGAAGGTTGTTTTGACATCTATTTGTCATATCTCATAGTCAAAATATGCATCAGTAGCTAGAATGATCCGTACAGATTTTAGCATCGCTACCGGTGAGAAAGCCTCATCGTAGTCGACCCCTTGAACTTGTCGAACCCCTTTTGCGACTAGTCGAGCTTTATGAATATGAACATTTCCATCAATGTCAAATTTTTTCTTATAGATCCATTTACACTCAATGGTTTTAACACCATCAGGTGGATCAACTAGGTTCCAAACCTGATTGTCTCCCATGGAGTCTATCTAGGATTTCATGGCTCCAAGCCATTTCTCAGAGTCTGGGTCCATCATCGCTTCCTCATAAATCTCAGGCTCATTAGTATTCAATAATAATACATCATGCCCATACCTTATAGGCAACCGACGTGGCCTTTTAGATCTACATGGGGCTGATGCCTTATTTGTAGGTTCAACAATATTTTGTTCATCCTGTAGAGGTTCAGTAGGAGTTGAAACACTTTTAGACGTTTTTTGAATTTCTTCGAGTTGCACATTTCTCCCATTGACTCCTTTTAAAAGAAACTCTTTCTCCAAAAGATATCATTTCGGGCAACAAAAACTTTGTCCTCTTCTCGGTTGTAGAAGTAATATCCTTTGGTTTCCCTAGTATATCATATAAAGAAGTATTTATCTGACTTGGGTGTGAGTTTATCAGACGTCAAACATTTAACATAGACATCACATCCCCAAATCTTTAGAAAAGACAAACTAGAACTCTTCCCAGTCCACATATCATATAGTGTCTTATCTACTGATTTAGATGGTACCCTATTTAAAGTGAAAGCGACAATTTCTAGAGTGTAACCCCAAAAAGATAATGGCAGATCCAATTGGCTTATCATCGATCGAACCATGTCCAACAAGATCTGATTATACCGCTCGGACACCCCCATTCCATTGTGGAGTGCCCGCTGGTGTAAGCTGTGGAACAATTCCACATTGCTTCAAATGATCACCAAATTCATGACTCAAAAATTTACCTCCACGATTAGATCGTAAAGATTTTATTAAAGTCATCAGTGAAAGTAATGAAGTACTGAAAACCACCTCTAGCTGACGTGTTCATTGGTCCACACACATCAGTATATATGAGTGCCAGCAAGTCAGACGCCCTCTCAGTTCGACCAGTGAAAGGTGCCTTGGTCATTTTTCCAAGTAGACAAGATTCACACGTTTCAAATGATGCCAAATCAAATGAGTTTAAAATTCCATCATCATGGAGCATCTTCATACATTTCTCACTTATGTACGACAATGACAAATAAAAGTAAAATTCATACCATTAGGCCGAAGCCTTTTCGCATTAATATTATAGACGGGTACATCATCAAGATTTAAAATAAACAACTCATTCAAAACAGGAGCATAGCCATAAAATATTTCATTTAAAAATATAGAACAACCATTGTCCTCAATAATGAATTTATAACCCTCTGTCATCAAACATGAGGCAGAGATAATGTTTCTACTCATGGCTGGAACGTAATGACAATTATTTAATTCTATAATAAATCCCGAGGGCAAAAGTAATAGCAAATTTCCGATGGCCAATACAACAACTCTTGCTTCATTCCCAACGCGAATATTCATCTCGCCTCTTGCAACTCTCCTACTCCTTGTTAGACTCTACATTGAATTACAAATATGAGCAACCGATCTGGTATCAAATACCTAAGAGTTAATGGAAGAATCAGTAAGAAAAACATCTATAATATTAATACCTGAAGTGGAGGGTTTAATCCCACCATTCTTTTTCAGATCAACCAGGTATTTCTTGCAGTTCCTCTTCCAATGGCCTAGCTCATTGCAGTAAAAGCATTCATTCTCTTGAGTTGGGCTGGACTTAATCTTGGGCTTGGGCTTGATAGTATGGATCCTATCCGAAGTTTTAGCATTGCCCTTTACTTTGACCCAAGTCTTAGCCTTCTTCTTGAAGTTTGTACTCTTTTGCACCATCATCACATGGTTGTTGCTTTTCTTAACGTTGTCCTCTGTAGTCTTGAGCATCATATGCAGCTCAGTGAGATTCTTGTCTAAGTCATTCATATGGAAGTTCAGAATGAACTGCCCATAGCTTCTAGGAAGAAAAGGAAGAATCAAATCAGTAGCCAGTTCTTGACTAAGTGGAAAACCAAGTTTTTTCAAGCTCTGTGTGTAACCAACCATCTTGATCACATGTGGGCTCACCAGACTACCCTCAGCTAGTTTACTCCCAAACAATTTCTTTGAGATCTCATATCTCTCAGTTCTTACTTGTATCTCAAACATGCTTTTGAGTTCCACGATCATATCGTAGGCCTCTATGTTCTCAAACTGCTTCTGAAGGTCTGAGTTCATGGCAGCAAGCATGAGACAGCTAACATCAAGGGACTCATCACATGCCTTTATATAGGTATTTTTAAGAGTAGCAGCAGCATTTTCAGCATGCATATCTAGAATTGGTTCCTCTAGAACATGTTCCTTTTTATCTTGCCTAAGAACAATTCTTAAGTTGTGGGACCAATTCGTAAAATTTGTTCCATTCAGTTTTTGCTTTTCAAGTATCGAACGTAAAGCAAGCTAGATGTAGGTACAACAATTGGTGTCATGATCTACAACATAAAATATGCAAAACTAGGACATATGTTCAAGAAAAGTAACTTCTATTAAACAATTTAATAAATATACTCTCACTAAAAACCATACCCCTCTTATGACATTTAGTGATTCAAGACCCACAATCAGTTAATCTACTAGTGAGTTTTGGCATCACTACTAGAAGATTAGTGAAATTGGTAAGCAACCCTTTGATAATCATATATCTATATGACTCTTGTTGTTGGACATCATCTCTATGCTCCGGCACCCAACCCTATGCCCCAAGATCCATAACCGTTATGATGACCTTATCAAGTTAAACCAATGCTATGCGTGTAAGTGTCTGACAGAAACCCATCTAGTCAAGGAAAGTTAATGGAACTCTGCTTTAGCAAGACCTACCATTAAAATACATAACTTTGGATGGTGCAGCTAATTGGGAGGGCATCAATTTAACTTAATATTGTGTGAGGTAATCTTACTTCTACCATGTTAAAAGCATTCGAAGAAACTAAATAACATGCATAGAAATAAACAAGAATATAAATGTATTCACAGACAATCACATTGCATCGTGATATAGTACGACCCTTCCACATGGTGATCTCCATCGCCGTGCTTCCTGTTCACCATGTCTCCAAGTGGCCAATATCTTTAAGTACTCCCACTAAGCTATTACTCCTAATAGCACTAGTAATAAATTGCAAGGAGTGAAGAAGCATCACAAGTCGACACGTAGGCCGTTATACAAATATAGACAGCCTTGGGCTGCAATAAGCATGACACACAGGTCATGAATATTACACACATACATGCATCTTATACATCATGGGTCATACTATTCACAAAATCCTACAAAAACAAGTTAGACATAGAATCACATTCGATCTAACGGATGGTGTGAACTAGCAATACCAAAAACCAAGTTAAGATTCTAGTCCACAGGGGTGGCAACCCACACCAGAAGAGCAGTAGTCCTATCCAATCTACAATTCTGTCCAAATAAATCGTATTGGATTAATCACATTAAGCCTTTTCGATCACAACTTTGATTCGATCAACCAGATTGATCTTCGCGTGCTTAATGGATTTACGATCACTGTCTGCCCCGATAGCAAAAACCGACCAGTAAAGGCAAGTTGTGATTTAACCATGAAAACACGAGCACAGAATAACGATCATGAACCCATCTTGAGACCACTGCGCATGGACGATCATATCGACCATCGCCAAAACAATCTATTAACGAATGACCAACAGATAATAGAAATAGATCACATCTATGACTCCCACATATCACAATATGCATCTAATCCGAACCTAAAAGTAGACGGCATGGCTTTGATATAACTGAAGGATTACGAGTAGGCTACGATAGCATAAAATAAAAATTTTTACGGCGCAACCAAGGAACCACCGCTAGTAATAGATTACGAGGTTACCACTAGACGCGCCGACTCGTAGCGGAAGTAGAGTCGATGTAGCTAGTTGATACAATACTAGTCATACTCGCCGCACGTCTTCTCCTACTCCTGAGATCGTCACGAGTTGCGGATCGTCCTAGTGCTGATGCTTCGCAACAACACCTCCAAGGTATCCACACATACAGGGCAGGGACACCACGTGTTGGAGTGCTAGCACCTGCGGCGTGGTATTGGATGAGGAAGGTATGGCTGTTAGGGTTTTGGGAATTCTTCAAAAGAGTATATACAAACCCCATTCCACCGTCTCTCTATATATAGGCGTCCATGATGAGTCTCGAACTTGAGGCCCATTAGGAACTCGTGGCCTATAAGAATTTGGATCACCATCCAAATCAAATCACAACCCTTTAAGTGTGTGACCCTATAGGTTCATGTGTAATCGGTTGTGACTCTGAAACTCTTTTCCGACCACGAGTCGTTAGTGGTACCTAGCGGCACATAACAATTCCCGAACACACAAAAAATATATTGGACGAACATTAATGCAATATGATCTACGACCAGGTCCTTGTCACTTACGACTAGCTCGTATCTAGTCACGACCAGTCCATATTTAGTTACGACCAGTTCGTAACTCCTTACGACCAGTTAGCACTTAATTATTATTAGTTCGTAACTGCTTACGACCAGTTAGTGATTATGTTCGACCAGTCTACGATAATCTTTGACCAGTCCACGACCAGCTTATATATCCATACGACTAGTCTACGACCAACTCGTATCTCCATACGACCAGTTTACGACCAGCTTCGACTAGTCTACAACTGGCTCATATCGAGTCGAACTGAATGACCTGCTTGTGTATTCCCCCTTTGCCTCACGACATTTGGTTGAACTCCAGGTGAGATAATTTGTCATCCATGGAATGCTCAATACTTTCTCGATCAAGTGTTGAATAACTTCATGTTGTCGGCACTTCGACCACTAATGGCATGGACATGCACTTTCTTTATCCGACCACAACAAAGGGTCCAGAGACATCTCTCCTGTTATGTTAGGAGGGGCAAATCTCATATCTGACCAGCCACATTCCTCCGCATGTTTTATAGCATACCCGAAAGCTACATTTATAACTACCTAGTTACGAGTAGCGTTTGACAACCCCTAAGAGTGCTATTACACATGTAGAAAACCATGCTGATCTCAGATCTAAGGATTATACACCATCATTGCTTAAGACCAACTGATGACACATGAAATCATAACAATCTCAACAATGTTTCAAGGTGGGTCAAACCAGCACCATGTTCTCTAACATGTGTCCATATTATTGGTTTGATATCTCCACATCTATGACCTGGAAAATATAGTCATCAACCAATACATATGCTAGTATATTCATATGTATTCTCGTATGTGAATAATCATCGCAGAAATACAGAGTTTCACAATCAAGTCACATACTTGATAATAAATATTAACAATATTGTTTTAGAAATAAGATAACATATTATCCAATATTATGAACATAACAAAATATAATCATCTCTATGATTGCCTCTAGGGCACATTTCCAACACAAGGAGCTCAGCAGCATGTGTGGCTTGTGACAAGAAGAGACCAGCGGTGGATCGAGTAACCATGATACCAAGGAAGTGATGAAGATAACCAAGATCAGTCATGGCAAATTCAGAATGAAGAGAACCAATGATGTGAGATAAAAGAGAGGTAGAAGACGTTGCGAGAATAATATTATCAACATATAAAAGAAGGTACACAACACCAAGGATGCCATGGAAGATAAAGAGTGAGGTGTTGGATTTTAAACAGGAAAATCCAATAGAACAAAGGAAGGAAGCAAAGTTAGTGTACCATACTCGTGGAGCCTGTTTGAGACCGTAAAGGGATCGGTTCAAATGACACACATGAGATGGACGTGAGGGGTCAATAAAGCCCAAAGGTTGACGACAATACACCACCCCAAAAGGTTGCCATGGAGGAAGACATTTTTTATGTCAAGTTGGTGGATGGGCCAATCAGAGGAGATACAATGGAAAGAACGGTCTGGATGGTAGTGGGTTTAAAAACAGGATTAAAGGTCTCATCGAAATCAACTCCAGGTTGTTGGGAAAAATCATGTCAAACCCAGCGAGCCTTGTAGCGAGCGAGCATACCATCCGATTGGAACTTATGCTGAAAATCCATTTGCCAAAAAAAATAATGTTGGCATTAGGAGGTGGAGGCACTAGATCCCACATATGGTTGAAGAGAAGAGCCTAAAATTCACCCACCATGGCGGAGTGCCAATGTGTGTCGTTGAGAGCACCGCGGATGAATTTCGATAGGCTAGAAATATCAGTACACATGGAAACATGAAGGTTGAGCTTTTCACGTGGTGGAACACTAATGCCAAAACAGAGACGTGCGTCATAGGAGTGAGAAGAATTAACCGGTTGGGAGTTGGCTGTAAGAGCTGCCACGGCAAGATCGGGCGTTGCCGCGACAGAAAAAGAGTGACCATGACAGGGGGAAACGGCCACGACAAGAGCCAAAACAGCAGCAGGGAGAGGTGCGGCAGGAGCTGCCGCGGCAGGGAAAGTGAGCCGTGGTAGGGGCTAGGGTGACAGCGGAAAGATAAGCTGTCGAGGGTGTGGTAGGGGAGGAAGGGGCTGCCGCGGCCGGGTTTGCAGCGACATAAAAGAGGAGGAGGTCATCGGGAGGAGATGAATCCATGGGAGATGACGTAGGATGAGCAAGGACATGAAGAAAATCATAGTCAGGTGATGGGGTCGGGGAAGAAACAACGAAAAAAGAAAAACAGATTCGTCGAAGACCACATGACGAGAGGTGATGATCTGACGGGTATGGAGGTCCATACAACGATAGCTCTTGTGATTTGGAGGGTATCCAAGAAAGACACAGGGAACCGACCATGGAGCCAATTTGTGCGATATAGTGGCAACAATGTTTGGGTAGCAAAGGCAACTGAAAACACGAAGATGAGAGTAGGATGGCGAAATAAAAAACAAAGCTTGAAACAGAGTTGAAAACTGGAGAGTTTTGGTGGGTAGACGGTTCAGGAGGTAGGTGGCCGCATGGAGGGATTCAACCTAGAAAGATGGTGGCTAGTGGGATCGAAAAAGGAGCGAGTGAACGATGTCATTCACTGTGTGGATGATGCGTTCAAACTTGCCCATTCTGTTGGGAAGTATGAGGACCTGAAAAACGAAGGGAGATGCCATGGGAGGCATTGAACTAGCGAAGAGCATTGTTGTCAAACTCGCCACCATTACCCCATTGGATTGTGCGGAGAGCGATGAAGAATTGAGTAACAATGGAGGAGTGAAATTTGGATAAAATCGAAAATGTTTCAGATTTGAAACGAATTGGAAAAGTCCACGAGTAATGCATGAAATCATCCAATATCACAAGAAAATATTTGTAATTGGAAACACTTGATACGGGAGATGTCCAAAGATCACAATGAATTAATTCAAAAGGTCGAGTCGTGCAACTCGTAGAATTGGAAAAAAGGAAATCGAGTATGATGACCTAATTGGCAAGCATGGTACAAATTGCGGTCATATTTTAAGGACATGAAATAGCGGAGGTGCAGACGAGATGATGAAGGGTCGGTTAACTGAGATGTCGATGCCATAGGGTGATTCTATCGGTGGAGGTGACAAGGGCTTGAGGTGCGATAGGACGGAGTGGGCAGAGCTCGCCCTAATTATTACACCTGATAATTTCACGCTTGGTCTGAAGATCCTTCATAGAAAAACCATGCAGGTCAAATTCGACATCACAATGATTGTCAGTGGTAAAGCGACGAACGAAAACAAGATTTTTGATTAAACAAGGTGTAACAAGGATGTGTTGGAGGTGTAGCGGACGAGTGTGTGCGGGAAAGATGCAATGGCTGACACTAGTGACGGGAAGAGAAGTACCATCACCAACCATAATGCGAGGGGAGGAAGGAGGAGGTAAAGGAGAAATATGGGTGAGGTTACTAGAACCGAAGGACGTGTGTGCGATAGTACCGGTGTCCATGTACCATTCACTGGACGAGGCCTGCAGTGTCATGGTGTTGAAGGCGTTGACGAGGCCAGAGGAGTCCCATGACGGTGGAGGTGCGACAGACGCAGGGAAGTGGGCTGGCTGGTAGCCGTGCGGCATAACAGGGAGGTAGTATGGAGATGCTACCATGTAGCCGACCAGTGTTGTAGGGGGAGGATGAGGCATGGTGAGGAAGCCTTGTGGTGCATGTTCCGAAGCGCCGCCGAGGTAGGGACCGAGGATAACGAGTGTGGGCTAGAGTTGAATCACCCTGGTCCACAGATGGTAGAAGGTCGGTAGTTGGGGTCCACCCTTGTTACCCTTGCCCTTGCCTTTGTCGTGGTTGCCACCGCCACCTTGGTTGTTGTAGCCGTTGGAGGGTCAGCTGCCTTGGTGGCTAGTGGGTGGAGAACGCCAGGAAGGTGCGTCATGAGATAGGACGCCCCCAGAGTTAGCACCGGTGGATGGGGTGCCACGAGTGGTGGACGAGTCGGCGAGGAAAGCCATAACCTGAGCAAGTTGGTCACCATGTGCATCCTTTAATTCCTCGGGGAGGAGGAGAGACCGAGCTTGAATGAAGGTCAGGAAGGGTTGCATCATCGGAAGGAGGGTAGATAAATTCCGGTACTTCGGATTCATACCCTTGATCATGGTGAGCACCAGGCTTTGATCGTTCACGATCTGGCCAACGTCGTGGAGGGCACCAGAGAGAGAGTTTTCAGTTTGAGACAATAGTCCATGGTAGACATATCGCCTTGAGCCAAGTTGCTGAACTCAGCTTGGATGTAGATGGCGTGGGTGGTCTTGTTATTTCAGAAGAAATTTTCGATCGTGGTCCAAACGCAGCAGCGGTGGTAGATGGAGCCATGACGATGTCGAGAATCTCGGGGGAGATGGATCCGTAGATCCAAGACAACACGGTGGAGTCACAACGCTTCCAATCGGCATTAGTGGTGGTGGAAGTGTCGGTTCCTTAAACATGGTCCTCGAGAGCGAATTTGGTGATCGCAACTTCAAAAATAGTGTGCCACTTCGCATAGTTAGAGGTGGAGAGCTCAAGGGTAATCGGGACGAGGGACTTGATGCTACCGACACTGACAGCTTGTGCTCAGAGATGTGCAGGAGGAGCTGGGGTGGTGATGGTGGTAACAGGGGCATCTTCGCTCATCGTGTGCGATCAGGAGGGAGCACACACGGTGAGGGAGGGAAGACGACGTGTGTGTGTCTGGGTGCCTCCGGGAGCAGGGAGGTGGTGCACACGGGAGTAGGGGTTGCGCTTGCGACCGAAGGTAGGCGCACACGGGAGAAGAGGTTGCGTGGGTGGCCAGAGGTAGGTGCACATGAGCTAGGGCAACGGAATGATGGGTGACATGTCAGGGGATCACGACCGCGCCTGATACCATGTAAGGTTTTGGAATAATCTATGTTGGGTTTTATGCATTGATCTTCATATAAATATATTACAAACTTGTCAGTTTACAAGAGATATATTATATCTATACAAAATATATATTCTATATATACAACAGATTACAAGAGATATTGTCGATTATAGAATCGTAGCAATATCTCTAAATATAGACAAAGAATCAGCAATCGCTAACCCTCTTGATTCTTGTTGAGCTCCGCCGCTGACTGTACATACTCGTGTGCTTGATCTACTCTTGTTTACTTGTCTCGAACTAGAGCTTGATATATCGAATATGAAGCATAGCATACGAATGGTGTATGCGAGTTGATGACTGAACATGATTGTTTGGTCATATTGATCTCCTTTGGCTTCGTATTCACACAAATGGTCGTCCGAGATTTTTTTTTTGCGGATTTGGCCCCTGCCGCATAGCCACCGTGCGGTAGCCCTTCTCCACTCACCACGTGGCATTGCTGCTGACCACCGTGTGGTAGCGCGCACGGCCCACCACTTGTCCCGTTAAGGGTTAAGCCGGAATTAGGGTTATGGTTTAAGTGGGTTTCCATTATTTTTGTAGGAATTTTAAAATATAGCAAATGACTTTTAAAAATTATGAAATTTTATGTCGAGCCTCCTCACACAGTGTACTTACTTGTGTAAATTTTCCATAATTTTATTCCTCCAGAATTTTTCTCACTATTTTGTAAACGTGTATTATTTGTACGAATTTGTAAATGTAGAAAATAAGCTCCAAAAATTATAATTTTTTTTGAAGCCACCTCAAGAAGTGGACTTGATTGTATAATGTTTCGATAATTTTATATTTATTCTAGAATTGTCTCCAAAATCAAGGCTTTAGGTTGCGGAAATTTGGATTTTAGGTTGCGAAAATTAGAGTTTCATGATTTCATCTGACTTGGAATGTACAAAAAAACCTACATTACAAGTTCATTGGAGATGTCGATATATAATATGTCGCAGGAGTACACACATAATAAGAAAATATGCCTACAAATATAGCAAAAAAATATATGAATACAAACATACCAAAACATAATCACACGGGATACAACATGGCTCACTTGTACCCTCTTCTCGTTGCGGTTGTCTCCACCTGCGCCTGGATGTTTTGCATCGGGTGTGTCCCGTGGCATATGTGAGCCGGTCCGGAGAGCGTGTGTCGGCTCGGAGGGGGTATGAAGATTGTTGAGTAGGCGGAGGTGGCCTAGTCAACTGAGTGTGGCCCTGCAGACTCTGGTAAATGTTCATGTCGTCCTGTTGAGGAATGTCATCCTGCGGGACACCTCCGAAGAATTCATGAGCGACGGACTCCATAAATTCACTCCCGAGGTACGATGCCTGCCACTTCGGTTGGATGGATGAGCTCTGGCCCTAGACGTATGGTGTGCCAGCCAACCCAGATGAGCTCTGGCCTTGAACGTACGGTGGGGCAGCGAACCCGGAAGAGCTCTGCCCTGCGTACCGTCCAAACCCTGCCTAACATGGTCTGGACCCTGACCCTAATGTGTAATGCTCCCTGCTAGGACCTGGGAGGCCCGTATCATCATCATCAGTCGACGTGAACTGGCCATCATCCCCACGGTCAACTGAAGGCTACAAGACAGAACGATGTCAGTACAGATAAACACTATAGACATGAACTGATAATTTCGTACCTCCCGGATGTGTAGTTCAGATGACAGACGGGAAGCGCTAGTCTGTGTACCAAACGCGGACGATAGAAGTGACTCATCTCGATGGGCCTGCAGCGGGAGAACGACATGATGTTAGTGGAACGTTAGTCATGACCGAAAAATAGAATGTAGATTTGTACATAACTTACCTCCCCACCGCTCTGGGCCGCGGATGACCGACGGGGAACGCTACGACTCCGGTCGGACTCGGTAGGTCGTGGTGACCTAGCGGGTGAGCACGCCCCCCGGTCCCCGATGCACAAGACATCGTCTGTTGAATGATCGCAACTAAAGTTCTTTATTATCTTCTTCATCTCAACCGAGATGTGTTTCAAAAAAAATTTATATCCCGCCGGTGTTGTGTCTGGATGCGCTATGGCGGCCTCCAATGCACTATGGACGCGCTGCGCCCACTCCAACTGTAGTGACGTACATAACAAATTCATTAACGAATAGTACAAATATCGTCAATGGAATGACCAGAGATTGTAAATGTCTTACGGTGTCGTCACGTCGTGAAGGGTTGTGACGATCGTACGCGCGGCAGAGGCTCTCTTGGTGCGTCTCCGATGTCACCCGCTCTGGGCGCTGGCACGTACCACTCCAAGTACGCATTGTACGTCTCAAGGTTGTACAGACGCCGCTCACACAAGACATCCAAGTGCGCCCTGTTCGTCCATGACGTAGTCTAGTACTCCTGCTGGACCTGGCGTTAGTCCCGAATATGCCCACCCGCCCTTAATTACCTGCATTTATGAAAGGATTGATGTTATAAAATAAGACATAAGGAATTTATTTTCTACATTTACAAATTTGTACAAATAGTACACGTTTATAAAATAGTGAGAAAATTTTTGGATGAATAAAATAATGGAAAATTTACACAAGCAAGTACACTGTGTCGAGAGGCTCAACGTGAAATTTCATAATTTTTTGAATTCATTTACTATATTTTAAAATTCCTACAAAAATCATCGAAACACACTTAAACCCTAATCCTAATTCCGGCTTAACCCTTAATGGGGCACGTGGTGGGCCGTGGGCGCTACCGCACTGCGTCCATGCGGCAACGCCACTGCACGACGGTCGTGTGGCAATGCCCACGTGGCGGGCGGAGAAAGGCTGTCGCACGGTGGCCATGCGACAGGGCCAAATCTGTCAAAAAAAATCATGAACGGTCATTTATGTAAATACGAAGCCAAAAGTGGTCCATACGGCCAAAAATTCGACTGAACACATCACCCATATATGGCTGATTAAAATGAACATACGGTAGGGTACAGTTACAATACACCAATTCACCAAGACTGCTGAGATTTTTATTTTTTCTTTACATAAGACTCGTTGCGAAAATGAAATGGTCCAAAAACTACTAGGCTTCGAACTAGCACAATCTTTTCATTAAGGAAACTCAAAGCAAAGAGGATATCAATCTTGCTTCTTGCATCTCTACCTTATCTAAAGCCGCTAGGAATGGAGCTCTCACGCTCATTCTGTATGCTAAGTCCTCCCGTCCCCAGGGGCGGACTTACCAATATGGCAAGCTCTCACGTCCGCCAGAGCTCCCACCGGTTTGGACCCCCCCCAACCCGTCCTTCCTCCCTGGTACCGGTGTCGGAGAAGATCAGAAGAGAAGAGATATGTATGCTCTGTTGCTGGGAAGTGGTCCGAGTTCAAGTTGCTGGGTCATGGCCCACCCAGTTTTTCGTCGCCCGTGGCCCAACCCAGTACATGGCCTCAAGTGCATGTGCCTCAAACCGAGGAAGTAGCCCGAGCCTGCGCATCCTTAGTCCCAAACCTAGGCGGTGGCGAACCCTAGCGCGGAGGGACGAGTGACAGAGCGGGGCCAGGGTGCAGGTGAGCAAGCAGTGCTAGTGCCGATTGTCGACCGGCGGGCAGTGCGGCGTGGGCGCATCACGCGCGTGGCGGCGCTACTCCCAGCCTCCCAGGAGGTCAGGAGCGCAGTCGGGTGGTGCGGCATGGGCGTGTGGAGGCACTGTTCCCAGGCAGAGGGCGGTACGACGTAGGCGCGTGCCGAGAGGTGCGGCGTGGGCGTGTGGCGGCACTGCTCCCAGGAGCGCAAGCGGCGCAGGCGCGCTAGTGCAGAGCAGCGCAGGTGCTGCTCCTGGGCGACAGTCGGGAGGGTGAGGAGGCCAGAGGGACGAGGAGCCGAGGGGACCAAGGGGTAAGCTCGCAGGGGCGGTGCCCGACGGCCGGTGTAGGTCGTGGGCGGTGGTACAATGGTAGCAATGTCGAAATCTCGTCTCAAATCTCAGTTCTATTTCCACATGTTGTCCAAATGGATTTCAAATTCAAACTTTCATTCGAATTATGGGGCCAGTAGTTTGGAAATCATATTTCATTTGGATTGGTCTTTATAAAGTATTGATTTAAATTAAGTTTTTGTTTTGTTAGTTGTTTTACTGAAATTCAAAATTTTACAAAATCTCAAATAAACTATGGGAAATTCAAACAACATCAAGATGCACAAAAGTTTTTAAAATTTTAACACTTTCATGCTCAAGAGCTTGATTACAAAAGTTGGGATGTTACATGACGGTTGGGGGCTCCCGGCGTGGGTGGCGGCGCAACGCGCCAGCACTGGTGGCTAGCAGTGGCGAATCGAAAATGAAAAATGAGGGTGGGCTCAAAGTCTCGAATGACTAAACTAATTTGTAACAAACATAGTCTTGTATTCTTACGCAATCAAATTCATACATGAATAAAAGCAGAGCTAAAAGAGAGAAATACAATGAATGTACCCCGCTAATGGAAAGTACATCCCTAAAACATGTAAATATGATTCCAGTAGGTAACAACCAGTACATTAAAATTAGAAAAATTAGTGATACAATAGTAAATTATACTTAAATGATCATGGACATTCAAAATAAAAGAACCATACCACTAAGAGCTAGCTTGAATCACAACTTTCACGAGGTAAATTCATTCTGCGAGATTTTATACCTTGGAAGGATCTTATGATTCTATCATCATCAATGGATCTAAATATGTTTCGTTTAGTGTAGCACACCATCAAATCATTTAGCTACTCATCTGATACCTTGTTGCACAAATCTGGTTTGATAATATTCATTATCGAAAATATTCTCTCAACAAATGACGTTGTCACTGGAAGGATCAATATCAGCTCGATGAGGCGATATACCAATGGAAAAGTTCTATCTTTTTTGTTTCAACCAATAATTGAGCAAGTTTTGAAATATCACGACATCTATGAAATTCCTCACTTCTCCTAATGCTGAGAATAAAGGTTGGAAGTTGACTTCTTAACAAGAATCGACCAGCCATCGTGAAATCATCAGCATAAATCTTAGCAAGTCGAATAATCTTATCAACATTAAACTTAGAGAATGAGTCGCTTGTATCAAGACAAGACATATATACCAATAACTCCGAGGAAACTTCATTGAAGCGAGGATTCATCTCATTCATAGTTGCATCAAGAGCAGCATTGAAAATGTTAACTTTGTAATAGTGATGTTGAGTCACTGTATGTTTTCGACGTACAGATTTACCCATAACTCCAATGACATCATTCATATTTGGCACAAAAATCCCATATGCTTCACAAGAGGTTTTGACTTGGTCGAACAATGGTTCCCACCCATTATCTCTCATGTCTTGCAAACATTCTTTCACATCCTATATCAAGCTCATAGCTTCAACGATGTCTTGATACTTCCTTTGTAAAGCAAGTGATAGCTCATTTGTTATGCTCAACAATGTTATCTTGCACAATCTAAAGATGCAGTTATCTTGAACAGCATTATCGAATTAGGAATAGTTTGTCTTCAGTTTTCCTTTTCCGTTCAGTGTTATTTTGGAATATTGTCTTAGTTGGCTATTCGTATTAGAGTTGTATTAGTAGTTCGGTATCTTCTCTATTTAAAGGGAGAGATCCTGCTTTGCTTTGATTAAGTAAGAAATCAGAAAACTGCCTCAACCCTCTGCTGTTTTTCTATTCTATTCTCTCTATTGCTTGGTTCTGCTTGTCCGACAAAGACTCTAGAGTTCGGCTCGCGACTGCTATCATCACGGCGACACAGCAGTGGCGCCGAGGCTCTGGACTTCGGTCCAATCGATTGCACAGCTACAATTTGCGTTCGATTTCCTCGTCTACGACCCAAGACACTGACATTTCAATTCCTCATCACAGATTAAACTGTCAACATTTATAGAACTGAACTTTTTAGGGATGGTAGCTTCTTAGTCCATGTTCCTGAGTTCATGAAATAGAACACAAATATTGTTCCTACAGAGTCATTTTTATCTTTTCCCCTGAATTGCTTCATGTCACTGGATCCTGAGTTCATGAAATAGATCCCAATCACTGTTCTTGTGAAGATATTTTTACCTTTTGCCCTTACCTTTCTGCTGCTACAAGTAAATACCGCTTTTCCCATTTTGCTTTCCTGGTTACCACATACAGTGTTTCGTATGACAAGCAAAACTGATGCAACAAATCTGTCTGAAACTTGAACAGTCAATGAGAGGTATAGCTCCTTTCAATTCCTCATCACAGATTAAAGTATGTACATTTATAGAACTGACCTTTCTAGGAATAGTAGCTTCTTAGCCCATGTTCCTGAATTCATGAAATAAAAGACAAACGGTGTTCCTACAAAGACATTTTTACCTTTTCCCCTTACCTTTCTGGTAGTACAAGGAAATTCGACTTTCCCATTTTGCTTTCTTGGTTACCATACACAGTGTTTCGTATGACGACAAAAACTAATGCAACAGGTCTGTCTGAAGCTTGAACAGTCCATCAGAGCAATAGCACCATTGAAGTTCCAATAGCACCATTGAAGTTCTCATCACAAATTAAACTGTGTACGTTCATAGAACTGAACTCTCTAGGAATGCTAGCTTCTTAGTCTATGTTAAGTGTGTCCAGTTCTTTGCCTTTGTACATCTGAATTTTTTTTGAACCAGCCCTTATTGCCATTGTTTTCTGCATTCATCGTATGCAATATTCTATACGTGTTCCACAGGTTTTCACAAACATTTTTGCATGCACGTTGTTTGTGCCTCCCAGTTTGCTTTCGGTTGCTTCATATAGTTCTATTTTCTTCCACTGCCTTCCCAAGAAACCGATCTAACACTTTTGTCCATACCCAAGTAACATTTAGTGATAATCATTTCTCCCTTCATTTACTTTGTTCCCATCTTCTTTATTTACCTATTGTTTTCAAGAATAGTGATTACACGATTTCCACACAATATTGATACTCAATTCTTATAGCGGATGGAACACTCTATGCTCAAGGATGTTACACAGGAATCGCATCGCTGACATGTTCGTGTCAGAATAACACGAATGAGCGAAAATACTGATGCTGGTTCAGAAAATAAAGTCTTACGCTTGGACTTCGTTTTGCTCGATGAAGAGGTAGGTTCTTCCTCCATTTCATTACACATGCATCCACACGCCTACTCTAATGTACATATGATCTGTTTCAAATGTATCCGTCGGTGTGGTACAATGGAAGGTAAGATACGAGTGAGTTGTTAATATCCTGTATGAATTATGAAGCCTCACCGGGTGAGTTGTTAATATCATGTGCGTGTGATTATACGAGTGAGCTTACCATGTGTGCTGTGGCAGATTGGTAAGCGAAAAGGCATTTTCATGTGTCCATGGCCGCCCGGTGCAAGAAACAGAGCTGGATGAGTGTTCGTTACTTCCATTTATGTTTGTGTAGCTAACTAAAGCAGGGCAGGTTCCTTCCATTTATGTTTGACTATGTCAGACTTGGTCATAAATTCAATTCCTATGCTGCTAAGTGCTAATATACCGCCATCTATTACCAAATAGTCCGCATAGTGCTTAACTAACAACCAAAACTATCGCAGCGGATAAGAATTGCTTGAATGTCGCAGCGGATAAGAATTGCTCGGATGTGATAAGTAGTACTCGGTACTTTCATTTGATAGCCAATGATAAGCATAGGAAATAATAAATTTTAAGTTGGAATAGGAGGAGGGTATTATTTCGAGTGATGTCCATTTAAAGTAGTATATCACTACTTATTATAAAGGTCTTTTTGACCTCCGGATAGCAACCACTTTTCCATGATTGAGACAATCACGGATGATATACCTCAAGTTTGTGACTTCAAAATGACTATCTTATGGCCGGGTTTACTGAAAAGGAAGTGTGAGATGCAATTTTTCAAATGGAGCATAATAAAGCCCCGAGTCCAGATGGCTTTCCAGCTGAACTTTATCAAGTTTTTTGAAATATTATTAAAATTGATTTGTTGGCCCTCTTTCAAATTTTCATAGAGGCAATTTACCCCCTTTTAGGCTCAACTTCGGTGTCATTTCTTTACTTCCAAAAAAAGAAGATGTACGAAAAATTCAGCAATATAGGCCGATTTGCCTATTAAATGTGAGTTCTAATTTTTTTACTAAAGTAGGTACTAATCGCCTTATGGTCATTGCTCAAAAGGTTGTTCGTCCATCTCAAACGACTTTTATGCCAGGGGAAAATATTATGGAAGGGGTAGTTATTTTACACAAAACAATTCATGAGCTACATAAAAAAGAAATTAGATGAAATCATTTTTAAGATTGATTTTGAAAAAGCTTATGATAAGGTCAAATAGCATTTTCTACAGCAAACTCTTAGAATGAAAGGTTTCTCTCCAAGTTGGTGCGCTTGGATTGAGAATTTCATCGCAGGGGGCAGTGTGGGGATTAAGATTAACAATAGTATTTGACCTTATTTTCAAACTAAGAAAGGGCTTAGGTAGGGGACCCTTTGTCTCCAATTCTTTTTAATATTGTTGCAGACATGTTAGCCATTTTTATTGGAAAGGCTAAAAATGAGGGTCATATCAATGGGATAATACAACATTTGAATGATGATGGTCATTCAATCCTTCAATATGCTGATGATATTATTCTTTTCATGGATCACAATTTTGATCAAGCAAAAAATTTAAAGCTTATTCTTTGTGCGTTTGAGCAACTTTATAGTTTAAATATTAATTTTCATACAAGTGGGATCTTTTGCTTTGGAGAAGCTAAAAATTTTGAATCTCAATACTTACAGATATTTGGATGTGAGAGGGGTTCTTTTCCCTTTAAATATTTGGGTATTCCAATTCATTTTAGAAAGCTGGGGAATAATGAATGGACGGGTTTGGAAGATCGCTTCGAAAAAAAGGTTGAGGAATTGGAAAGGGAAAATTTTATCTACTAGTGGTAGACTGGTACCTATAAATTCGGTTTTGAGTGACCTTCCTATATTTATGCTTTCTTTCTTTGAAGTACCGAAAGGGGTCCTTAAAAGACTGGATTTTTTAGGTCCAGATTTTATTGGCAAAGTGACAACCATAAAAAAAAAAAGGTTGGCTAAATGGAATATTCTTTGTAGGCCCCAGGACCAAGGTGGTCTGGCAATTCAGAACCTCGAGATAAAAAAATAAGTGATTTTGGCTAAATAATTGTTTAAACTTTTGAATAAGGAAGGGGCTTGGTAGCAATTGCTTAAAAATAAGTATTTTCATGATAAGTCTGTTTGTCAAGTTGAAAGTAAACCTGGGGATTCTCATTTTTTGAGGGGGTTGATGAAGGTAAAGCTTGATTTTATTTAACGTTGTTCGTTTAATCTTGGGAATGGTAAACAAATCATATTTTGGAAGGACGTTTGGGTTGAACATCGGCCTCTTTATGAACTTTATCCAACGTTGTTTCAGGTAGTCCGGAAGAAACATGCTTTGGCTGCAGATGTTTTAGGAACTACCCCTTTAAACTTGAGTTTTATGAGAGCAATTATTGGCCCAAAGTTCTTGCTTTCAATAATCTTATGGTGAGGATAGCCAATGCTCATCTTACCATGGATAAGGATACGGTTCGATGGAACTTGCAGAGGAATGGATAATTTTCAGTCAAATCTATGTATGTTGTTTTGGGTGACACCAATTGTCGTTCTCGATGTAAAAAGGTATGGAAAGTTATAGTGCCCCTTAAGATAATTTTTTTCTTTTGGTACCTTGTAGAGTTACTTTAACTAAGGATAACTTATTAAAATGGAACTGGAGGGGTGACACAAATTGCTATTTTTGTAGTCAAAATGAGACTATCCTGTATTTGTTTTTGATTGTCGCTTTGTCCGTTTTGCTTGGCGCATAGTTCAAATTACTTTTAATCTTAACAGACCTAATAGTGTTTGAAATATCTTTGGGAGCATGTTATTAGGTCTTAATTCGGATTTAAAAGCAACTATTTTAGTGAGGGCGGCTATACTATGCTAGTCTATCTGGTTATATCGTAATGATGTCGTTTTCGACAAGAAAGTTATTAACCATCCTCTACAGGTTATACTAAGATATATCCATTAGATTCGTTCTTGGTCAGCTTTGCAATACCAAGAAAGGAGAGAGATTTTGGTAGCTAGGAGCAAAGCATTGGAGGTCATTACAAGGGAGATCTTTAACAAGAATATGTGTAAGCTATGTAATTCTTCAACAAGAATAGGCTTCAGATGTTTGACGCACTTTTAGTCATTGTTTATTTTCATAAGGATGTTTATTGTTTTTACAGCTTTTGTTTTGCCGGTGGTTTATATTTTTGTGACGTTTGTTTTGCCACTTCATTATGGTTTATTGGGGCTGCTGTTTAGTCTGGTTAAGAATTTTTAAATAATTGTAATAAACTTTGGACTATGTGTATCATCAGATACATAGACCGAGGAAGGTTTCCTCTCCCATTATCTAAAAAAACTATCGCAACGATGTACCAATTTGCTTTCATCGGCTTCATATTTTTCAGAACAAAGTTATTTTCAATCCATCTAACAACAAAAAACACCATGAACCCTCCTCCTGGTATAAGTTATTTTCAATCCATCTAACACACACAAAAAAACACCATTCATTGAACTCTCCTCCTGTTATTTTAATATTAGATTACATTATTCCATATTATACCCTGCAAATCACTGCCAACCACAATTTAAAGACACTCATGCTACCTTCCCGCCAGCTCCGCGCCGCCGCGCGGCAGAGGAGCCACCGGCGACGCCTCAGGCAAGCCTGATGCGGAGGTGATCCGGCGCACCAAGGTCACCACGGCCCGCATGCGCGCCGGCCGCGTCATCGAGGCCGTGCGACTCTTCGCTGCCATGCCCAGCCGCTCCACCTCCACCTCCAACGGCATGCTCGCCGGCTACGCCTCCAAAGGCCGCCTCCTGCTGGCGGTGTCCCTCTTCCGCTCCATCCCCCACCCCGACACCTTCTCCTACACTCTCCACGCGCTGGCGGTCTCATCGTCCCTCAACGACGCGCGCAGCCTGTTCGACGAAATGCCCGTGAAGGACTCGGTGGCCTACAACGTCATGATCTCGTCTCATGCCAACCATGGGCTCGTCTGGCTCGCACGGCACTACTTTGATCTTGCCCCGGAGAAGGACGCTGTCTCATGGAACGGCATGCTTGGCGCGTATGTAAGTGGGTTGTTCGATTCTAGGACAGATTCAGGAAGCTAGGGGGTTGTTCGATTCTAGGACAGAGTGGGATGCCATTTCTTGGAACGCATTGATGGCTGCGTATGTGCAGTGGGGTCAGATGGGAGAGGCACGGGAGATGTTTGATAGGATGCCAGAGAGGGATGTTGTTTCCTGGAATACTATGGTCTCGGGTTATGCAAGGGCAGGAGATATGATGGAGACGAGAAGCTTGTTTGATGCAGCTCCGGTGAGGGACGTATTTACATGGACATCAGTTGTTTCTGGGTATGCACAAAATGGGATGCTGGAGGAGGCCAGGAGGGTATTTGATGCCATGCCAGCGAGGAACGCAGTGTCGTGGAATGCAATGGTGGCAGTATGTGTCTAGTCCGAGCGATTATCCCGTAAACAATATTCAGAATCGTAAGAACAAAGCAATAACACAAGAACACAACATTAGATTGAACACGGAGATATGAGGATACTTCAAGCTTCACTTTATTGCTCTTCAATAATCGTGTTACAATGATAGGGTCCCCTATATATAGCCTCCTGACCCTGCTAAGGTTTCGGTGGGGTGCCCATACATGGGCCGGCCCAGAGTTTCTTAACATTCCCCCTTGGGCACCCATTCTCATGCGTGCATGCCTCGTTAAAACTCCATAAAAACCCCGTGGGAAATTTTTTGGAGAAAGAGTACATGACATACGTTCTACTGCGTTGCACGAATTATCTCATTACAAACCTTAGCCGAGAAACTTCAGAAAAACTCGTCAAGGGAAAAAGAGTACAATCCACCCAATTTGATTTAATCTCCAGGATTTATTTTTTGGGTACTCGGTCTCTGTGATCAAGTTTCAATAAAGAGTTCATGAAGATTCTCCCCCTGACTTATGCACTTCTCTAAGTCCCATCATTCCAATTCCACGTATGCATCTTTCAAAGCTAGACGCTGGTAGTGACTTAGTGAATAAATCTGCAAGATTTTCACATGACTTAGTATGCCGTACTTTAATTTCGTCCATCTTTTGCAATTCGTGAGCATAGAAGAACTTGAGGTTGATATACTTAGTGAGAGGACTCTTCACATAACCCATTTGCACTTGTGCAACACAAGCTGCATTATCTTCATAGATAATAGTGGGGGTTTGCACGGTATTCAGATGTGGTAATCATCCGTCAAACCAAGAACATTCTCGTGAGGCTTCGTACAGTGCTATGATTTCCGAGCGGTTCGTCGAAGTAGATACAAGACTTTGCTTAGACGATTTCCATGAAATTGCAATTCCACCACATAGGAATACATAGCATGATTGTGACTTAGCTGTATGCGGATCTAACAGGTACCCAGCATCTGCGTAGCCAGTCATAGTTAGGTCTTGGTTCTTTCTGTAGAAATAGATCAAGATCTTTGCTTCCTTGAAGGTATCGGAAGATGTCTTTTATTCCCTGCCAATGCTTTTTGGTAGGTTCTGCACTTGTACCTTGCTAGCAGGTTCACTGCAAATGCAATATCCGGTCTAGTACAGTTTGCCATATACATGAGTGCTCCGATTGCACTCAAGTATGGGAATTCCGATCCCAGGACTTCCTCCCCCTCTTCTTTAGGTATGTACGGGTCCTTGTCCTGCTGCAAGAATCTCCCGACCATTAGTACTTTCGAAGGATATGTCTTTTCAAACCCGAACCATTCTAACACTTTCTGAGTGTAGGTTGACTGATGTACTAAAATCCCTTCAGGGGTATGCTCAAACTGCAAGCCTAGGCAGTATTTGGTTTAACCCAAGTCTTTCATTTCGAACTCTGACTCTAAGTAAGAGCTTGCTTTCTTAATATCTCCTATGGTCCTGATGATATTCAGATCATCTACATATACTGAGATTATACATAATCCATCCTGGGATCGTCGTATAAAAACACAGGGATAAGCCTTTCTTGCAGAGAAAGTCGCTCAAGCGATTATACCATATTCTGCCTGATTGCTTCAGTCCATACAGTGACTTTCTGAGTTGTACACTGTACAGATTTTTGTTTGCTCTATCTTGGTTCAGGACAGGGATACCTTCAGTTACCTTCATATAATTTTTCGAATCCAAGTTCTCATAAAGGTATACAATTACCACATCCATCAATTTTATTTCTAAATTCAAGTTTACTGTCATTGAGATTAAATATCTAAAGGTAGTTTCGCCCATGACCGGGAATAAGTTTCTTCATAATCGACTCCTAGTCGTTGAGTGAAATCTTGTGCAATGAGCCTTACTTTATGTCTTACAACTTCATTGTTTTCATTTCTCTTTCGAACAAATACCCACTTATACCCTACGGGGTGCATATAGGGAGGCGTGCGGCTTACAGGCACAAATACATCTCTTTTATTCAGAGATAATAATTCTGCTTCTATTGCCTTCTTCCAATATGAACTTTTCTTACATTCAGCGAGCGATGCAGGCTCTGGATTAAGATCGATGATTATGGCAATTTTCTTTGCAAAATAAATGTCGACATTGGTTGTTGTTCTATTCATAGATTCTCCCGTGGTCACATAATTTATATATATTTCTTCATGGGGTGATACTTCTAATGCTTCTACTTGCTTACCGCTGCTTTCAATTGCGGGGGTAAGTCCCTTTAATTTTTCAGCTCCGATGTGTGCGCACACATCTATGCTGATGTCTCCCTCTGTGAGAATATTCAAATCCAGTATGCCTTTTACTGAAGGTTCCATACTAGTGCCAGGTCTCAACTGGTTCCCCTTTTGGTTGTGGGGAGCTTCAGTGATCGGCTGTGTCAAGTCCTTCTTATCCTTTTTCGTCAGGCTTCCCTGGTTACTTAGGATTCGAAGGGTCGGAGTTCTCGTCCTTTTATTCTGAGGCCTTTGGACGGGATTAGGGATACCTTCAGTTTTCTTTGGTATTTCAACCCTCTCCGGCGCATTGCGTGCAAACACATGCGACTTGGTTACACTCTTCAAATCACTAAAGTGGTCAGACAATTGATTTGCTAATGCTTGCAAATCAATTATCTTTTGGACTTCTCTATTTATTTCACTAGTGCGCGGGTCATGTGCATGGATTCCCGTGGCTTGCCATGTCAGTTCCCGATATTTTTTATCAAGGGGTTGATTTCCCCCCTAATGATGGGAAACTATCCCCATCAAATATGTTGTCAGCGAAGCGGACTGTATGCAAATCTCCAGTCATGGGGCCCATATACCTGATTATGGATGTTGTCTCAAAACCAAAGTATATCCCAGACTTTCGGAGAGGACCCATTGCAGTTCACTGCGGTGGTGGTATAGGTACATAAACCTTGTAACCAAACCTTCGTAGATGAGAGATTTTTGGTGCCGACCCTTGCGCTAGTTGCATAGGTGAATGGATGTTATATGCCGATGGTCGAAAATTGATGATAGTTGCTACGTGCAGGACTGCGTGTCCCCACATTTAGTTGGTAAATTACAATTTTGTAAGAGCGGTCAGGCAATAAATTTAATTCTTTTAATTAATACCTCTGCTAGTCCATTCTGTGTGTGGACATATGGTACATAATGCTCAACGGTAATTCCCATTGCCATACAATAATCATCAAATACCTTTGAAGTAAATTCTCCGGCGTTGTCCATCCTGATGGAATTTACATGATAATCAGGGAAATTATTCTTAATCTTAATTATCCGCGAGATCAGCTTTGCAAAAGCGTGGTTTCTCCTAGATAATAAGCATACATACGGCCATTTCGAGGAAGCATCATGAGCACCATAAAGTACCAAAATGGCCCTGATAGGGGCTGTATAGGACCGCAAATATCTCTCTAGATACGGTCCAGGAATGCAGGGATTTCATCCTTTACTTTCATAGTAGAAGGGCTAGTAATCATTTTCCCGGTGACACATGTAGGGCACATAAAATCTTCTGAATTCGGGAAATTCTTTACATTGATATTCTGAATTAGTAATTATATTTCTCATCATTCTGAGACCGGGGCGTCCTAATCTATCATGCCAGAGACAAAAAGTTCAGAGCTTCTAAAATTTGTTTTCAGAACAGTATAGGCTGCAGGTGTCTTAATGTGAGTGCAGTATAGCCCAGATTCATATGAAGAAAGCCTTTCTAATACCTTTTTCCATGTTCTTCATGCTTTGTAATGAGTAGGTATTTCTTACCGTACTCTTCTTCAGTCTCTACGTGGAGACCGTTAGCGCGAATATCTTTAAAGCTTAAGAGAGTCCTAGTCGATTCTGGGTACAACAAGGCTTCTTCAATGACCAATATTGTGCCCATTGGGAGTATAATTGTGGCTCTTCCTGAGCCTATTATACAAGTATCGCTACCTGCGATTGTCGTAAGACTACCAGCATTTTTGCTGATCGACTGAATTTTTTTGTCTCTCTTAATATGATATTAATTATTCCATTGTCTGCTAAGCACACTTCCTCCATAGGGCGCCACACGCGTTCTGATATATATAAAGTAATTATTAATATGGGTACGAAGCAATCCACACACATAAGTAAAATACTTCAAAGCAGAACACAATTTGCTATTAATACGGGAAAAAGTCGTGCGGGACTCATAATAAGAATTTATTTCTTTGCACTCCTAGAGCTTACAATCATTATTCAAAATCAATGTTCTATCACAACCATGAACTGCAAATGACTATAAAACCTAAGTGCAATGAGTGCAATAGATCGAACCAGCAAAGTATGAAGAAACTTCTTCCTGAATCTGTGTCATGTCCATCTTCTCTTCTTCGGTAACTATAGCTACTGCCGCTGCGATGTCCAAAGAAGGTGTGAAGAATGCTACTTGGCTGTCCACATCCATGGGTTCATTCCATGTCTATGGATCCTCTATGCTTGCAATGGCGAGGTGTGCCTCATGCTGTCCTTTGCCCTTCTTCTTAGCCTTGAAGGCATCAATCACGTGCTGGGGTTCACAGCAAACACGTGACCAATGTCCCCAAGTGCCACATTTGTAGCAACTTTGGTTCTGCTGACCATAGGGCTTCTCATCGTGCTTCTTTTGTTCGCCCTTAGTTTTGCATTCTGCTTAGTTTTGCGACCCATGACCTTACTCTTCCTGCCTCTTTCTATTGAGTGAGGTTTCCTTACCTTGTAGCTGCTTACGTTGACTTCATGGCCAACTTTGCTACTAGGCGGCTGTGAGATGTAGTTCTTTCGGAGAACATCATCTTGAGCTTCTGCAACTTGCATGATGTCAATCAGTTCGACATACTCCTTGTAGCCATCCTGATGATAGTTGCGTGCGGATTGCACCACGTTTGTGTGAAAGGTAGAGAGTTTTTTTATCTTCTGCTCATCTATGGTTACCTTACCACAGAGTTGAAGACTTGTACAAATTCTGTGCAATGCAGAGTTGTACCCCCCACGGTCTTGTAGTCAGCAAAACATAGTCGGTTCCAATCCTTCTCTGCCCGAGGAAGGATGGTGTACTTCAGCTTGTCAAACTGCTTCTTTAGTGCGGTCCAGAAAGCTAGTGCGTTCTTTTCTACCATATACTCATTCTTGAGCGTTAGGCAGAGATGGTGTCTGAGGAAATGAAGTGCTTGATCATTCTCCTCAGCAGTTGGAGTGGCGTCCTTTGAGGTGCTAAGTTCAATAGCAGCATGGAGCTTCTTGGCTCCAAGTACGATTTCAACATCTGATGCTCAAGTTAGGTAATTGTGGCCATGCTAGGCCAGCTCTTCGAACTGCCGGTTCGTGATGCCAGTCATCTACATATTCATACAAAACTTGCATAAGATTACTACTGGTAACTTGCATAAAATGGTTGCAAAAATTCCCATAATGTTTACGTATTTTTTTATGCATTTGTTATGATTTACTACTATTTTCAGTGACTAAAGCAATCTAAATAATCACAAATAATCAAAAATAGTAAATACAGTAAATAAATTGTATAGAAATAATAATAATAATAATAATAATAATAATAATAATAGAGTGAAACATGCTTCAAATGCAAAAACTGATTCAAAATTTGAATTATCGAGACCTTTTTCTGCTGGAAAATGATTTTCGGTGAATTTAGCAATTTCCAGGGGTTAAAATGTGAAATTTCATTTCTAAGTAAATTTTTGTGTAATTTTTAGATTTCCGGAGGGGTTTTCTGCAAAATTTCCTTATTCGCGAAAGAATCTCGTAATTTTTGGGGGCTTTTTGCAAAATCACCTTTTCCCTCATGTGCTGACCTTTCTCGACCCATTCGGCCAACGCTACAAAAGGGGGATCGGGGTAGGGTTTCCCTACCCCCGTTAACCCAGGTGGCGGCGGCGGCTCCCTCCATGGGAGCCGCATTCAAGGGGCGGCGGCCGGGCGCCGGAGGCGCATGTGGGCGGCTAGCGATGTGGGCCGGTGGTGTGGCTCCAAGGGAGCCAATATGGAGGCGGCGACCCCATGGGCGCCGTGGCCGGCGACGGGCGGTCACGAGGGTGGGGTGGTGCGCTACAAGTGCGGGCGTGGCGTCACGGACGCGGCCTCGGGCGCCCGGCGCGAGTCACCGGCGCGGCGCGACCCGGCTTGGTGGCGCAACCACAAGGGCGATGGCGCTGCGCACACACAGCGGAGGCAGGCGGTCTTTGCGGGCTAGTGGCGGCGGCGGTGGATGATGGTTGCACACGACGTGTTCGTGCGTGGTGCAACGGCTTCGGGCGTGCAGATGGATGGAGTTCGGCGCAACTTTGATCAAGCAAAAAATTTAAAGCTTATTCTTTATGCGTTTGAGCAACTTTATAGTTTAAAGATTAATTTTCATACAAGTGGGATCTTTTGCTTTGGAGAGGCTAAAATTTTTGAATCTCAATACTTACAAATATTTGGATATGAGAGGGGTTCTTTTCCCTTTAAATATTTGGGTATTCCGATTCATTTTAGAAAGCTGGGGAATAATGAATGGACGGATTTGGAAGATCGCTTCGAAAAAAAGGTTGAGGAATTGGAAAGGGAAAATTTTATCTACTAGTGGTAGACTGGTACCTATAAATTCGGTTTTGAGTGAACTTCCTATATTTATGCTTTCTTTCTTTGAGGTACCGAAAGGGGTCCTTAAAAGACGGGATTTTTAGGCCCAGATTTTATTGGCAAAGCGACAACCATAAAAAATATAGGTTGGCTAAATGGAATATTCTTTGTAGGCCCCAGGACCAAGGTGGTCTGGCAATTCAGAACCTCGAGACAAAAAATAAGTGCATTTTGGCTAAATAATTGTTTAAACTTTTGAATAAGGAAGGGGCTTGGTAGCAATTGCTTAAAAATAAGTATTTTCATGATAAGTCTGTTTGTCAAGTTGAAAGTAAACCTGGGGATTCTCATTTTTTGAGGGGGTTGATGAAGGTAAAGCTTGATTTTATTTAACGTTGTTCTTTTAATCTTGGGAATGGTAAACAAATCATATTTTGGAAGGATGTTTGGGTTGAACATCGGCCTCTTTATGAACTTTATCCAACGTTGTTTCAGGTAGTCCGGAAGAAACATGCTTTAGGTGCAGATGTTTTAGGAACTACCCCTTTAAACTTGAGTTTTATGAGAGCAATTATTGGCCCAAAGTTCTTGCTTTCAATAATCTTATGGTGAGGATAGCCAATGCTCATCTTACCATGGATAAGGATACAGTTCGATGGAACTTGCAGAGGAATGGATAATTTTCAGTCAAATCTACGTATGCTGTTTTGGGTGACACCAATTGTCGTTCTCGATGTAAAAAGTTATGGAAAGTTATAGTGCCCCTTAAGATAAATTTTTTCTTTTGGTACCTTTGTAGAGTTACTTTAACTAAGGATAACTTATTAAAATGGAACTCGAGAGGTGACACAAATTGCTATTTTTGTAGTCAAAATGAGACTATCCTGTATTTGTTTTTGATTGTCGCTTTGTCCGTTTTGCTTGGCGCATAGTTCAAATTACTTTTAATCTTAACAGACTTAATAGTGTTTGAAATATCTTTGGGAGCATGTTATTAGGTCTTAATTCGGATTTAAAAGCAACTATTTTAGTTCGGCGCCGGCGGCACCACCCCCCTTTTTTTCTTAGTAGGTTCTTTGGGCAACCGACGGCGGTGCAGTTCGACGGCCATGCGGGACCTTCGCCGGAGGCGGTGCGAGTTGAGCCGTGCGGCGCGCGTGTGCTTACATCGAGCTGCCGCCGCCGGATGGCGATGGGAGGTGTCTGTGCTTGGCGGCGTCGGCGGGCGGTGTGGCTCCAGGCCAGCGGATGTCGTAGAGGACCCGTGCGGGGCATCCAGGACAACGATGTGAGCATGCGGCGACGGCTTCAAGCCTGTGGCGCCGTGGCCGTGCACGTGGCTCCAGGCTGACGCAGGTGGCTAGCGACATCGAGCCGATCGCCCACGTAGTTTTTTTTCATTACTATTCATCCGAGTGTGTAAACGAGCACTGTTCATATGAGATTGTTCATACAGTCCACTAATCGGCTTGGCCGACGACTTCAAGTCGGCTCGTGGTAGATTAGAACGAATTTACAATTTCAATCTACGGTACAATCGACATCCAATCTTTCATGCAATCCACCGATCGGCATTGTGCCGGCGACTTCAAGTCGGCTCGTAGTAGATTAGAACAGATTTGTACCATAGAAAAACCAATCTAAAAATCCAAATTTGCAGAATTGAAAGCAATCTAGAAAAACGATTCAATCTACTAGTGTCGTTCTTCGACGGTTACCTTTCGATGCGAGGAGAGTCGATCGTGCTGATAACATGTTGAGTAACTGCCGCTGGCGAGTCCAGTCCGAGCGATTACCTCGTAAACAATATTCAGAATCATAAGAACAAAGTAAGAACACAAGAACACGATAATAGATTGAACACATAGATATGAGGAGACTTCATGCTTCGCTTTATTGCTCTTCAATAATCGTGTTACAATGGTAGGGGGTCTCCCCCTATACAGTGGCGGAGCCAGGATTTGAGAGAGCCTCGGGCCCAAAACTAAAAGGCTATAAGTCTATAACTAATATCAAATACTATCAACACTGAGGTATAACAAAAGTAAAACACAAATGCACAATCGAAATAAAATTTGAATTCGATGTTTAACGATACGACAAAATAGATAAAACATAGCAAAAAAAAGAGAGAATCTAACATACCACTAGCACGAGGTAATTTTTGCTTAATTAACAAAGATTTGGATCATTTGATCCTATCATATCTTCATCAACAATAGTCCGAGAACCCGAACCTACAAAGATAAAATTGTATATGTAAATCAGGGACTCAAGACAACAATGTTATTTTTAATACAAATTACGAAATAAGAATGTAACATACCACTAGCACGAGGTAGTTTCTGCTTACGCGTCCTCATACTTTGAAAACGTTGTAAAATCTTGTTATCATTTATACTTGCAAATACATCTCGTTCAATATAGCATATCATGCAATCATTCATCCATTCATTACTCATCTTATTCCGCAACTCAGTCTTGATAATGTTCATTGCTGAGAAAGCTCTTTCTACTGTTGCGGTTGCAACAAGCAAAATCAAGGCCAATTCAATGAGTCGATATACCAATGGAAAAACTGTGTCTCTATCGGTCTGAACCATCTTCACAGCAAGATTACCAAGGTCGTTACAACTTAAGAAATCCGGATCAGCTCTCACATCAGCAATGAATATCTCAAGTTGGTCCTTAAGGAGTACACAATCATATTGGGAGAACTCGCCAGCATAAATCTTAGCAAGTTCAACCAATTTATCTTCATCAAAGTTGGAAAATGATTTCTTTGGATCAAGACAAGCAATGCATCTCAATAACTGAGTAGATCTTTCAGCAAATCGATTGTTTAACTCAACAATAATTTGATCATGCACTAAATTAAATATTTCATGATTGAAATGATGGTAATAAGTTACCAATTGGCCGCCACGACCTCTCGAACGACCCCTAACAGTTATTGTATCCGACATATTTGGCACAATGATGCGATGTTGGAGATAAAATATCTTTACCTCTTCAAAGAGCTCATCCCAACCATTCTGCCTTATGTGATTAATTTTCTGCAATGTGGTCTCAACCAATCCTACAACACGGACAATATTATGATCCTTCTTTTGTAAGCATTGTGACAGATCATTAGTTTTGCCCAATATTCTAATCATAGGATGTAATATAAGCACAAATTCAAAGCTCTCCATTTTTTCTAACAAACCTGAAGCAGTTGTCTTTTGAGTTGTATTAGTGGCATCATCACAAATATTCTCTAATACCTCTAGGATCGCGTCCCACATGAGAAGAAAATGACATAAGGTTTTGTGATGTGAGCCCCACCGAGTATCCCCAGGCCTTGCTAGATTAGTTTATTGGTTTTTCCATCTTCCTGTAAAAATTTCACCGGTCTCCAATTTGTTCACAAGATTGTCATGGTGTTCTTGGGCCAATTGATCGTATCTCTTGCAAGAAGCATTAACAGTGTTGACAATCAAAGTGTTGTAGTTAAAGAAATCCAAGACAGAAGAGCAACACTTGGTAACGGAAACAACCACTAATTGCAACTGATGAGCAAAGCAATGTATATAAAAAGCATATGGATTTTCATCCAACACCCTTCTTTGTAGCCCATGGAATTCTCCTCTCATGTTTGATGATCCATCGTATCCTCGTCCTCGCAATCCATGGATAGATAAGCCATGACTAGCAAACATAGCATCTAGGGCTACCTTCAATGAAGATGATGTCGTGTTAGAAACATGTTGAATCCCAAGAAATCTCTCAATCACCTGCCCTTGATTGTTAACATATCTACATTGGACAAGAAGCATAGTTAATAACTTAATATGGTTAGCTTTTTTTAATAAAAAAGCAATACAAAATTCGAAACAACACATACTAACCTTAAAATCACAGCCATTTGCTCCTTGATAGATGCATCTCGAGACTCATCAACAAGGACGGCGAATTGTTTATCCCCAATATCATCCATAATAGTTGTAGTGGTCTCTTCTGCACAAGCTTTGCACAAATGCTTTTGTATCTCTGGTGAAGTCATTAAATGGTTCCCAGGAGCATTATCAAACAATATTTCAGTATTTTTATCTTTCTCTTTATACCATTTCAGATCTCTAGAAAGTTCCCTTTATTGTTTGATGTAGAAGATTCGTCATGTCCACGAAAGGCAAGAGCTTGCAATAAAAGAAACCTTACAACACCTAAAATAATAGTAATACGACCCAAATATTCTTCCTCCTTCTTCTTGGTTGCTCCAGCCCAGACATGTTCCACACTTTGCCTTTGATTTTTAAAAACCTCATAATGTTTTCTAGCTTTATTGTGAGCACTATCAACTTTTCCAACATGCTCATTAAAAGATTGAATTGCATTCTTCCAATAACTAAACCCCACATTTGTATATACATCAACACCAAAGTTGTCAGGTCTCCTTTGCTTGAAGAGATAACAATAAAAATAAAAGGCAACATCTTTATCAACACTGTATTCCAACCAATCATACCTTTTGAACCATTCTTCGTGGAAGCTTCTTATTTTACCACCTATCATTTTCCATGAAAATTTATGGCCACTTGGTCGGCATGGTCCCAATAGTAAATACTCCCTTCTAGCAGCATCTCTAATGTCCACATCCAGCTCCTCAATTGGTTTTCGAAGCCCAGGATCAGCAACAATGTCATCCGGATTAAGCACAACACGGGGATTGTTTTGTGCGGTGTTACTACCTCCCGTTCCTATTGTTTCTGGGGTTTGATTGGATTGAGATGGAAAATAAGATGCCAATGTCTTGGTCCTCTTCATCATGTATTTCTAATTCTAGTACATCAAATATTCAAATAGAAAGTTAATACATTGTCATACACATACACTCATACTGTCATATACTCATATGTCATACATTGAATGATTGAATCATACTCATAAGTCATAACTTCATAAATCATAAGTCATAACTAAATAACTCATTTACTCATAAAGTCATAGTGTCATATACTCATGTCATACATTTAATGATTGAATCATACTTGTAAATCTTAACTTTATAAATCATAAGTCATAACTAATTAACTCATGTGCTCATACTATCATACAAGCCAAAGTGTTATTCTAAAGCACTAAGTACTTAAGTAACTCATTTACAGATTTACTCATACTGTCATTTACTCATACTGTCAGTGTCATACACTCATACAAGCCATACACTCATGACTCATACAAGCCAGCCAAACTGGCAAAGTGTTACTCCAAAGTACCTCACCACTCACCAGTCAGGCAGTCACCAAATCAGAAATCACCAAATCAGTAAATCACCACAGACCACAGTCCACAGACAGCAGAGCCAATCAGCAAATCACTATAGCCACAGGCATAGACAGGCGACAACAGAGCCGAGCCGGAGCTGGAGCTGGAACCGGGCGGGAGGCGAGCCAGATCTGCGGCGCCGGCGCAGCAGCGAATGCGGCCGGGCGCTAAAGTGGCGCGATCATGCGCAATGTGAGGCGCCGACGAGAAATGGGGCGGCGGCGAGGGAGGCGGGGAGTCAGTGCCGGCGGAGAAATGGGGCGGGGAGCCTGCTGCTAGGAGAAATGGGGTGGCGGTGGCCATGGGATAAATGGGGCGCGGCAAGGGAGGCGGGGGAGTCAGTGCCGGCGGAGAAATGGGGCGGGGAGCAGCACCGGGAGAAATGGGCAATTGGGGAGAAATGGGGCGGGGCGTCGGCCGGGCGCAGATCTGGCGAGGCGCCAAGCGGGGAGTCAGCGGTCAGTGGAGAAATGGGGCGGGGAGCAGCGCTGCCGGGGAGAAATGGGCGGCCGGGAGAAATGGGGCGGGCGGCGAGGAGGCGCGGGCGCGCCAGTGCCAGTGAGAAATGGTGGCGGGGAGCCGTCTTCCCGGGAGAAATGGGGGCGGGAGGCGCGGCACGGGCGCAGATCTGGGTGGGGCGCCAGGTGGGGAAGCCATTGCCGCTCTTGGGAGATCTGCAGAACCACAGATCTGGGCGGGGAGGGGGGAAATGGGTGGGGGCGGCGGGGGGAGCAGGGAGAACGGGGGAGGGGAGAAATGGGGGCGCGGGGGAAGCCTGGAGGCGGTGGCGAAGAAGGGGTGTGGGGGGAGTCGGGGCGGGGCGGGGCCGGCTGGGCCGGCCGTCTCGGGCCGGCCTAGAAGGCTAGGGCCTTTTACTGTGTATGATTTATATATATATATTCTAAAAAAATTTCTATTGGTATTTTTTCTAGGTCTCGGGCCGTTGCCTAACCGGCCCGAGGCCCATATCCACCCTTGCCCCTATATATAGCCTCATAATCCTGCTAGGGTTTCGGTGGGGTACCCATACATGAGCCGACTTATGGACCAGCCCAGAGTTTCTTAAGTCTTAACAGATGTCATGCCTTGCAGGAATGTGGCGTCATGGAACACAATGTTGACAGGGTATGCTCAGGCAGGGATGTTGGATGAGGCAAGGGCAATTTTCGACATGATGCCACAGAAGGATGCAGTCTCGTGGGCTGCGATGTTGGCTGCAGACTCACAAGGCGGTCTCAGTGAGGAAACCCTGCAGTTGTTCATAGAAATAGGGCGGTATGGTGAGTGGGTGAATAGGTCAGCATTTGCTTGTGTGTTGAGCGCATGTGCTGACATTGCTGCACTGCACTTGAGTGTGGAATGCAGCTGCATGGTGGGTTGATTAAGACTGGGTATGGGGTGGGTTGCTTTGTCGGGAATGCACTCCTAGCTATGTACTTCAAATGTGGGAACATGGAGGGCGCTCGCAATGCATTTGAGGAGACGGAGGAGAGGGATGTAGTTTCTTGGAATACTATTACGGCACGGTTTTGGCAAGGAAGCACTTGAGGCTTTTGATACGATGAGGACGACATCCACCAAGCCAGATGATATTAGTCTAGTATTTATTAAGACTCAAAGACTAGCCGGACAAGACAGTTGGTCACACTTGCTGTTGCTCTGCTGGTACGACGAAATGCTCATGGTCGACTGCCTGCTGTTGGGGCTTGTACTTGTACCAGCTGGACCAGAAGAGGTAGTTGAGGAAGTTGAGGAAACTGAGCACGGCGAGCAGCCAGAAGAAGAGGTCGAGGTGGTTCCGGTTGATGTTGTTGCCGAACAGCCAGCCGCCGCTGGCCGTGGAGCGTTTGGTGGCGGCGTTCACCGCCTTGACGATGATGGTACTCAAGAAGTACCCTAACGACATGGAGCACCACAGGAACGACGAGGACATGGACTTGAGCGCCGGCGGCGCCTGCGAGTAGAAGAACTCGAGGAGGCCGATGTACGTGAACATGTCGGCGATGCCGAACACGGCGTACTGCGGGGCCATCCAGAAGCAGGAGATGGGCAGGTACTGCTTGAGCATGGGGTTCGCGTCCAGCATGCCGTGCCGGATGGCCACGTTCTTGCGGCACACCTCCATGACGGCCGCGATGGACATGGAGATGATGGAGAGCACGAGGCCGACGCCCACGCGCTGCAGGTGCGGGATGCCGTTGGGGTGGCCGGTGACGCGGCGGGCGAAGGGCACGAAGAGCCGCTCGTAGATGGGCACGGCGATGATGAGGATGAGGAGCGGGATGATGGGCAGGGACGCCGGCGGAATCCTCAGGTGCTTGCCGAGCCTCGTGTCCATGGTGGCGCCCTGCTGGATGGAGAAGGTCTGGAGCGGGGCCAGGCAGGTGCTCATGATGATGGCGCTGCAGAAGATGGGCACCATGGCGAGCACCGTCTTGGCGTGCTCCACCTGCGTTACTCGGCATTGCCGCCACGGGCTCGGCGCCTCCCCCGTTTGTGTCTGAACAATAGCCGCCTTGTCCAGAAATCTGCGCATGCGTCATGCAATGCAGTAAATGTCAGTATCACCAGGGGAAGCTAGAAAAGGGTTGCCTCTCCATTTAGATAAATCTGCATGGTAAATTAACAACCTGAATGGTTTGTTCCTGTGGGGCACGAACTCCGTGTCAGGGGAAGCTTTGCTTCTGCTGATCTCGTACAGCTCGTCAGGGTTCTCAGGGAGCTGCAGATTCCTGTTCCTGATTGCAGCGACGTACACCTGAAAGCAACATACAAAACCACTCACGTTGAGTACTACTACATATATAGCCTGCATTGCCTGTCCCTCTTCTGAATGTCCAAGAAGATCGAGAACGTTTCCTGACCTGGAAGATTTCAAGAAGCGCGCTGCTGCCCTGCACGGCGGAGATCCGGTACCGCGGCAGGCCGGCGATGAAGACGAGGACGGCGAGCCCCATCACGCCCGTCGCGGCGCCGAACCCCTTGTCCCAGCCGATGTAGCTCTGGATCCACACAAACACCGTGACGCTGATGGCCCCACCGGTGCAGAGGCTGAGCAGCAGCCAGTTGAAGAAGCTGGACATCTGCAGCTTCTCCTTGGGATGCTTCTCGTCGAATTGGTCGGCGCAGTGCGCCGGCAGGGCCGCCTTGATGCCTGCCGAGCCGATCGCTATGAGGTACAGCCCGATGTAGAGGTGCACCTCGTTGTCGCCGCTCACCCTCTGGCACGTCGGATCAATGGGGAAGAGGCACGGCGGCGGTTTCAGCCTCGTCGAGTGAGCTTGCAGCGTCAGCAGCAGGAATCCCTGCAGAAATGAAAATGTGAGAAGAAAAGCAAAGCAGATCAGCACGAGTGCGATACTGCAAGTTAACAGTTCTTACCACGAGCTCGACCACGGATGATATGACAACAGTCTTGTACCGGCCTATGAAGGTGTCCGCAAAGACGGATATGAGCACCGCGACCATATAGCTCGTGCCCATGTAGTTGGTCAGCAGGGTGGAGCCATCGGCCAGGTCAATGTGCATGACCACCATGAAGTACATGATGAGGTTCACGGCTAGAGACAGAGAGGCAAGGTTCTCAAGTCCAAAGTTCGCTGCAACAAACAACCAAAACAGCTCAGATTAACAGCGTTCACTTCTTGTACTGTTGTTCATTAGATTGCTAAAACAACATGATGCTCCGTTCTTGGTTAAGTGCAGAATATCCGGTAACTAATGTCCCATGATTAACACAAGGCATTCTTAAAATCTGTCTCATGGATGAGACATTATATATGATGTCGGTTCAGTCAGTTGAGTGTGTATTTCTTGTGTATAGTTCTGAGCATAATGTTATTGTTGCTATGATCCTTCTGCTCGATGGATCAGGATCCCATGAGACGTTGTCTTCAATGAATCTCAACATTTCTTCTATCGAGATTTGGCTCTTTGTCCTGTTTCCACCGTTGAGATGATTTCATGGTTGTTTTTTTTACTCTTTATCCATTTCTCCACTATCATGGTCTTCCTCAGATTTGTCTCCAATGGTTCTTTCTGTACCTCCACCTCCGGTGCTGCCTCTTGTTTCTACAACACCACCATCTCGTTTATCTAGTATTCACTACTCCAGGCGTCCTCGTCCTCCACCAGTCTCCTCTCCTGGTATATTGCCGACACCTACATCTGATCCTCCTAATGATGCTCTCAGTTATGTTATTCGTGACCGGATATCCCTTCGATCTCCTGATCGTCTTGGATTTACTCTGATAGCTCATGCTCTCTCTATCACTGAACATAGTTCTTATCGTGAGGTTGCTCATCATTCTAAGTGACAGCTCGCTATAGTAGAGGGGCTTGATGCTCTTCGATGTACGGAGATTTGTGATATTGTACCGAAACTTGTGCATGCTCGTCCTATCACATGCAAGTAGGTGTACAAGATTAAGGCTCGGTCTGATGGTACTATCGAGTACTACAAGGCTCGTATTGTGGCTCGTGGCTTTCAGCAGGAGTACGGTCGTGACTACAATGAGACTTTTGCCCATGTTGCCCATATGATCACTGTTTGCACTCTTGTTGTGATTGCTTCTGTTCCGGTGGTCTATCTATCAGCTGGATGTTAAGAATATTTTTCTTAATGGTGTTTTGCATAAGGAGGTCTACATACAGCCACCACTTGGGTATTTTGTTCCTGATGGGCACGTCTATCATCTTTGTAATGCTATTTATGGCCTCAAACATACTCTTTGTACCTAGTTTTTGTGTTTTACCTCCGTGATTACCGATGTCGGTTTCATTGTTAGTTCCTACGATCCTACTCTTTTTGTCCATGTGTCATCTCGAGGTAGGACACTGCTTCTTTTGTATGTTGATGATATGCTCATCATTGGTGATTATTCCTCATTCACCACGTATGTGAAGAAGCATCCCAGTGAGCAGTTTCTGATGATTGATCTTGATTCTCTTACGTACTTTTTTGGGATTGAGGTATCTTCCATGCCTGAGTGCTACTATCTCTCCCAACAGAAGTATGTCCATGATCCTCTTGATTGGTATGGTCTGATTGACACTCGCATTGCCGTGACTCCTATGAAGCCATCCCTTTAGCTTCATGCCATTGATGGTGACCGTCTTTAGGATCCTACTCGATATCGTTATCTTGTTGGGAGTTTGATGTATCTTGTAAGTACTCGTTCTGATATTACTCATGTTGTTTATATCTCAAGTCAGTTCATAACTCGTCCTACCCATCTTCACTACAGTCACCTTCTTCGTGTTCTTCGCTACTTGCGTGGGACTTTCTCTCGTCGTTTGTTTTTCCCTAGTTCCAACTCACTACAGCTTCAAGCGTACTCCGATGCGACATGGGCTAGTGATCCTTCTGATCATTGTTCTCTTTCTACTTACTGTGTTTTTTGCTCCTCCCTGATTGCCTAGAAGACAAAGAAGCAGACTGTAGTTTCCCGTTCGAGTGCAGAGGCTGAGTTGAGAGCCCTGGCAGCAGTGATAGTAGAGGTTACTTGGTTGAGGTGGCTAATTGCAAATTTTGGAGTGTTTATGATGAGACCTACGACTTTTTTGTCTTACAGTATATGTGCTGTCAGTATTACCCGTGACCCAGTGAAGCATGAGCTCACCAAACACATTGGTGTGGATGCTTCATACACTCGCTCATGAGTGCAGGAGGGAGTACTTACTTTACAGTTTGTGCCTTTAGAGTTACAAATTGCCGACTTCTTTACAGAACCACAGGCTAAGGTACAACATTTATATTTTTTTCTCCAAACTTAGTGTGTGATCCACCGTGAGTTTGAGAGGTGTGTTAGGATAGGAATTCTTTTATATGTCCTTATATGTCTTTTTGTATTACTTATATATGTATAATATATTTCCTTTGTAATATCTCCTTGTACTCGCTATATATATTGCTCATTAGACCTCATGAATATACACATAATATTCATAACAATGTTATCATCTAATCTACGAACTAGCTTGATTAGCAATTACTGAGCACAAATTAGGTAATCAAGCTGGGCATATGGACTCAAATAAATAAGTTTAAGAAGCACGCTGCTAAGTAGTAGGATCCTGAGCGCAAATCTAGTTTAAGATTACAAAAATTTATCATGTGATTTTGCTTTCTAAGGGATTATTAGCTTTTATGGGCAAGACGCAAGTGTAGTTACCAAGAATGAAGAAAGAGTTGGCAACACCACCGTGGCGCCCTCGCAATGCAGGTCTTCCCCTCCAATCAACCTTCCCTTCAATGACTTCGTACTTCTTTCCTCCAATGACTTCATGTGTCTCCACCTATGGATCAAAGATAATCAATGGAAATTTCCCATTACAGATTAAATAGAATGTCATCATATGCATGTTTGTATGATATGAAATGATAAGCATTAGCTATATAAAAACAAGAGCATAGGGTGAACAAAGAAAGATACCATGGAGTCTATTTTGCCGTTGGCTTCAGTTGCCTCGTTTTCCTATTAAGATTTCAAGAAAAATCACACAGCAGTGAGAACATCGGCATATTGGCAAAGCGAGAAGTTGGAAATGTAAGCAAGAATATGAGCTACCATTTTGGCCAAGAACTCTCTTAGGTGGACAGACAAAAGGTGCTGTTTCTAAGCCATATAAAGCATCTTATATTATGAACGAATCTACCTAGGATTGTTATATGATCTCTTCATTTAGTCTGTTCTTGTTAAACTATTAATAGGGACGGTCATTTATTAATTAACTTTTTTAAATTTTATTTTAAAGTTACCTTCTGCGAACTTTATTTTCAATTATGACCCTTTGATCATATCACCACTTGTGACGTGACAAAATAACACTGTCACACCAACTCGTATTTAAGCAAACTCTTGTCACGCCACCACCCGTGGCTTGACAGTGTTGTTTGGTCATACCACCACCAGTGGCGTGATAAAAAATACTATTTTAGCGGACTTATCCTATAGCGTGACAATGTTGTTTTGTCACATCACGAGTGGTGGCATGACTAAAAAAGTCAGAATTGAAAATAAAATTTGCGGAGATTAACTTTAAAATAAAATTTTAAAAATGTTAATTAATAATAAAAAAAAGTTCGCCATTAGATGCGGAGATATTCTAATTCTTCGGTACAACTTGGCCGATATGTACAACTTACAGTTGTCAGATAATGGATCAGTATAGCAAACTGTGTACATATAAGAATTAGTTGGTTTGATTTGTCCACCCTTCCATAGGCTATTACCGTTGTAGTCTGTAACTTTGTCCGGTCGTTTTGTCATGTACACATTAGGATCTCCAAGAAAACGTCCATAACTTTGTTTTTCAGGGATAGGATATTTCGTTCCTGTCTTCAAAACAGGATTTGATTCCTTTCTTCGATATCACATCACATATCAACTACAGTATGAACGTACTTCACAAAGTTGAAAATGACGCCATGTGTCATGTATTGCTGAAGCTGGTCAAACCAAAGCACAGCTTGTTTACATACAGTACCCGACATTTCATTTGAGCATTGCTCCCCAGTTCCCAGAAAGCGCCGGCGTTGGTATATTTGGATATTCTTTGACATCACCACTAAACTAATCCATATTCCCCGGAGACGCCAACTGATGAATAAGTCCCTGTACGATGGTCTTTGTGGGGTCAATGAGTAACAAGTGGTATCGAGCCTTACTATCCACGTAGCTTGAGCATTTCTTGCTCATCTCGATCTCGACCTCATGGCGGCCCAATGTGCGGCGAGCGACTCGGTTTGTCGCTCACTCCTCTCCGGAGGCAGGCGGCTCGTCGAAGCAACCCTCTCTCCGCAACAGCCCCCAGATGCGCGCCATGTCCGCAGGCGATCTCGGCCTTCGGTCGCCTCGAGCACTCGGCGTCGTGACGGCCAAGCTTCGCCAAGGCAGCGCAAGCCGCGATGGCAGCGGCGCAGCAGAGACTGCAGCGGCGGAAAGGGCGTCAAGGCGTGGCCAGGAGGCGGGCGGCGAGAGGGAGGTGGAAGCGGCGGCGGCGGCAGATGCGCGCGTCTGGCGGCAGCAGGAGTCAAGGTTTTGCGCGGCAAGAATAAAGCTCCATCTCTGGCGATGGCAAGCCGAGCGGACCTTGAGCCGGAAAGGGAGGCAGCGCGGCGAAGCGCGAAGGCGATTGCGCACGCCCATGAGCGGCGGCGGCCAGATAGGCGGACGCGGCGGTGGCGCCTCTGGAGGCGCGCGGCGCGGCGGCGTGACGGGTCGGCGGAGAGCACGGCCTTCAACAACGCGCCTCTCTCCGATGCGATGCCGTGGTCACCACGGTACGGCGATCGTCGGGGCGTCGGCCCGGCGACGGTGGCCTACCCTCACCAAGACCAACTATGTCGAGTGGGCTGCGGTGATGAGGGTAAAACTCCAGGTGCGGCATATGTGGGATGCAGTCCGGTACGGCGACGTCGACTACGACCAGGATCGACGGGCGCTGGATGCTCTCATCACTGCAGTCCCGCCCGAGATGCGATTCGCACCAACAAGCGGATCGCCAAAGAGGCTTGGGCGCCATCAAAGCGCATCGGCAGCGACCGCGCCCGCAAGTCTACATTGCAGGCGCTTCGCACGGAGTGGGAGCACCTGGCCTTCAAGCCAGGTGAGGACGTGGATGACTTTGCTCTCCGTCTCAACACTCTGTTGCGGCGTAGTGCGGTTCGCAACGACACCTATGGCGAGGAGAGGCGTGGAAAAGCTCTTCCGCTGCGTCCCAGAAGTACAAGCGAGCGGCCGCTCGATCGAGTCTCTGCTGGACCTCTCACGATGACGATCGAGGAGGCGCGGTCGCCTCAAGGTTGTTGATGATGAGCCACGGCGCCTCTCGGGACCCGTCTCCATTGGCGGGAAGCTCCTCCTCGCTCGGGAGCGATGGGTCACGGCCAAGGTGGCAGGAAGAAGGGGAGCCTTCTTCCACGACAATGACGCAAAGCATGGCAAGCGCAGCGCAAGCGCAGCAAAGACGCCAAGCATGGGCGCGAGGACGTCTTAGGGTAATGATCGTGGGCGCCAGGGCGGCGCCATTTGGCAAGCAAAGCCGCAAGACGAGGCGACTCTTGCCACAAGCTGCGGCAAGCTTGGTCATTGGGCGAGGATTGTCGACACCACGACGCGGCCAGCCCACGTCCGCGCGAGAGGAGGAGGAGCGACGGCTCTGTTCATTGCTCATGCGAGCATCGAACTACCTCCGGTGACACCGGCCGCGGTGGCTCTCCTCCACCTTGACGAGCCAAAAGCACATGCCCTCCTCGGCTCTGACTCGGCAGCGACAAGGCGGCGGGTGGTGCCTCGACACCGCGCCACCCATCACATGACCGGTCGACGGAGTTCTTCGCCGAGTTTGACTCTAGCGTCCGAGGCTCGTCAAGTTTGGGACGCCCGCCGTGGAAATCAAGGGCGTCGGCTCCGTCATCTTCACCACCGTGTCCGGTGAGCACGGGTTGCTCACCGGCCTACTACATCCCCGACTGCGCAACTCCATCATCGGCTTGGGACGGTGGATGAGAACGGCTCGCGTGTCGAGATCGAGCACGGGTGCCGCGGATTTGGGATCCTCGCCGCCGCCTTCTTGCCAAGGTAACGAGGAAATTCACGGCGGTTGAATTCACGTCGTCTTCTACGATGAGGGCATTCGGCGCCACTACTCCAGCGCCGTCTGACCGCGTGAGCGGTGTCGTCGAGCGCGCAACCGAGACGGTTGTGGGGATGGCTCGGGCCCTCCTCAGCGAGGGGATGCCGGCCGTCTCTTACGGGAGAGGCGGTGGTGGCGGCGTCTACATCCTCAATCGCTCGCCTACCAAGGCACTCGATGGCGGGGCGCCGTGACGAGGCTTATGGACGCAAGTGGCGGTCTCCCACTTGCGGGTCTTCGGCTCCCTCGCGTTAGCCAAGGAGCTTGGTTACATCGGTAAGCTCGACGGCGAGCACTCGATCCGGCTCACTCGAAGGCTCACCGCATCCTCGACCCACTATCTCGCGTGGCGTTGTGTTCGACGAAGAGGCCGGACGTGGACAAGGCGGTGGGCGACGGTTCGACCGACTCGTGGACTTTGTTGTCGACTCGTCCATTTCGAGAGCCGGGAGCTAGCCATCGAGCTCGTCCACCTCGACACCTTGCTCGCCACCGGCTCGGCGAGCTCCACCACCTTTCTCCGCACCGGCTTCTCCCGCACTGAAGGCCACACCACCGGGATCGGCCCCAATCACGAAGGTCAGATGATTTGCAAATGGGCAGGAAAAGATTAAAAATCACCGGCTCAAGGAGGCCGAGGTCAAGGAGTTCAAGGCGGAGATGAAGACCGCCTTCCGGATGAGCGACTTGGGGCTCCTCTCCTTCTACACGGGATCGAGGTCCACGGGATGACTCCCAGATCTCTCTTGCCAGGCTTACGCTAAGCGCACCGTCGAGTGGCGGGCTCACCGATCGCAACCCAGCCCACACTCCTATGGAGGAGAGGTGGCGAGTCGTGAGAGCACGACGGAGGAGGTGGACGCGACGCGATCTGCGCATCGTGGGCGACCTTCGCTACCTCGTCCACACGCGTCCGTGTTGGCGTTCGCCGTCGGCTCGTCGGTCGGTTCATGCAATGCGGCCGACGACGAGCATCATCAAAGCGGCGTGAAGAGGATCCTCCGCTACGTTGCGGGCACCTCCGACCACGGCTTGCACTACCCGAGGTGTCGGCGGCGGCGCGACTTCATCGAATGCGGCGACAACGACCACGCGAGCGACATCGACACCAACAAAAGCACAAGCGGGATCAATGTCAACTCGCTCGGCGGGTGATCTCCTCGGCGGGAGACAGCGAAGCGGTGGCCCTCGGGGTGGGCGACAAGTCCGCTCTCGCTCGCCAAGAACCCGTTTTCCTGAACGGAGCTCTTTACATCAACACCAGATCGGCTGTTCTATTTGGAAGCATGCCTGATGTCGACCAGATGAGGCGCCAAAAGACTTGTGCAATCAAGCAGTAGCAGCAGCGAGAAGGGCACATATCCTCATTTTTTACATTTACGGCGCTCCTTATAACCATGCCAGTGATCTCTTCTCCCTGGACACATTCAGCGTATCAGACAGGCGTAAAACAGCTACCTTCAAAAAGACAGGAAATACAGCAATGTAAATTGTAACAGGTATGCGATTATTACGTACAAGTTTGCTGACACTAGCACAAAAGGAGACATGAATTTCAGGAAAGCAGTCATTTTGCATATTACAAAAGATGTGATGTATTTTTTTGATCCACACAGCAGAACATAATTGTTCTCATCACTTATCCGGTCGAGTAATCAAGGAAAAGCTTTAAGTGGCAGAACAAACTTGGAAGAAATTGATACTCCATAACAACTATTGGACTTTATAACTTTTCCAAACATCTGCAACATCCATATACTTGTCAAAAAGACAATCTGTACCCAAACTTTAATCATGCCCTGCAAAAGTCAGATAAAATTGTTTAACTTAAAAATAATATTTCACCCAAACTGCACAAGCCATATCGAATTTGATAAACATCACTGAACTGTTGACGGTTTGTCACCAGGAGTGCATAACTCAGTTCCATTCCGCTGGAGTAAATTTCAAAACGCAAAACACCCATGCAGAATTCATAATATACATCATCTTCCACAGTCGCAAAGAGATGGCTGCGAAAGAGATGATTGAGGCCAGACCAAATATTTTTGAACTAGACATAAACATCTTGATGCTACTTTGCTCGCAGCATCGACAACAAGAAGCATGAATCCACATCATGTTACATGGAATACCATACATAAAGAACAAACAAAACAAATGCTACCTTTAAACAGGGTGCTTCATAGCAGAATGAATGAATGCTTTAAACATTTCGGTCAATAATTTAATAAGGAGTATTTTGCACGCACAACAATCCTGCCCTTCTCAACACCCAACTTTGCTCCTGTGACCAGCCAGTGGCCAGGTGCGTCTTGTGGACCCTTCAACGTCTCAGTCATGTCAACAACCTTCGCAAGTTTAGCATTATCACTTGAGGATGATGAAGCTTCATCTGTCTTATGCATCGAAGAACTTGGACTGTGGTCCCACACTGGTCTCCTAATTGTGCACCCAGGAACTCTGGAGAACAAGAGTTTAAGGTGGAGTACACTCTTCGCGCCAAAATCCCACACTCCCAATTGTGCTCCTGTGACAATATAAACACCAGAAAGGTCCGTGATGTTTGTTTCAGTGTACTCTATGGGTGCAGTGCTGACATGAGCAAAGTTCTTCCACTTGATTGGTTCGAACCAGCGGCTATCCTGCTCTTCAGGGCCTTGCCATTTTGGTGGTCCAATTGTGATATGGGAATCCCAGTGAGGTAGGAATATTTTCGGTAGTGAGCCAAGGTGCTGCAAATGAATAGCCAGACGGTTCTGTTTGGTTCCTTCCAAGCACAGCCTGAGGCCAGTGACTGGTCTACGGCCAACAGATATCTGCATGTATTTCATTGGAAGTTAGCATGTGTTGCCTTGCTTTGCGGAATTTCTCGTCTTAAAAACTTTTTTATTTCAAATTGCCATTGAACCCCCAAGCAAGCAACGCAGTGTTCCCATGATTCCTCTGTACCAAGGATCAAAAAACCGTTTCCGGAGGGAATCCCGGCCGGCCGGTGGTAACGGTAACCGGCCGGTTACCGGAATTCCCGGAAAAATTCTATATGAAATTAGCATGAATTTGCTTAAAAACCAGCCGAATTTCAAAATTAAAATTTGAATTTGCTAAACCGGAAAGAAACCGGTCGGGATTGGTTCTCCCGGTCCCCACTAGTAAGACCGGCAGGGATTTTCCCCCCTGCTCTGTACCATCTTGAGGCAATAAGGTGTGAAAAATTGAATTAAGTTATTTCACAGCAAATCGCAACAAAATTTAAAAAATATAAATTGTTCTTCTGTATGTGGCAGAACCCTAAACTTCACGTCTCAAGCAAATTGTTATTAAGCGTATTAGCAAAATGTTCTTCTGTTTCTGTTTTTTACTTGCACACTCAAGTCAACTACAAGATAGAATCTGGTGAGAGCTATTGAGTTAACCTATATCGTAAAATTAGAAGAAAAAAAAATTATCATACACATGTATTTAAATCCGAGGGGTAGCCTTTACCTGTTCTGTGCTAACAAAGAGCTTTGGGCCCATCAAGCTAAACTGAAGCGATGGGCACACAGGCTCCTTTCTATGTTGACCAGCAATACCCGGAGCTACTGGAGCCCAAACCAGTGGAACTTGGAAATCTAAGAAGTACTGCAAGTCTTCAATTGGAGGTTTGTCTGGAGAACAAGAATTAGCAAAACAGCATAATTGAAAAGATACCATGTAATATAATATTTTTTAATCGCAGCAGGAAAAGGGTAAGGATAACTATCAATCACTGATAGAAGAAACATAAAAATGTTTCTCCACAGCACTCTCTTTGGGAAGCCTCACAACTGTATTAATTTAATTATGCTCAACATTGCGACTTTAGGGCATAACTATCTTGATCATGAAAACGTCAACCTTACTAAAACATTTTAGTATAAACAGAAGCGCAACTACAACAGGACCTTGCTACCATAATATAAAAGATAGTACGCTGCGACAACAGGTCAGGTTATTAAAAGTGTGCACTAAAGGTAGCAAATGAGCTTTAAAAGTATAGTAACAATAAGGAACCAGATGCATGTCTTACATGTCAAGTATAGATCAATTGCACGAGCAAGGTGCTTCTTTCCAGGTATATCACCAACAAGTGAAACAATAGGGAGAAATGTCATGCCTATGACATCTGGTGCTGAGGAAACAGTTTTTACCCAATCAATAGAACTCTGAACAAGATCACAACCTCCCCTCCTTCTGAAGATTACTGTCATATCCTGTAGAGGGAATACAATATTAATTATGTTTACATATGGATTGATTTCTTCCCCCCATTTTGCATGCTGGATTTAGGATTTGTTGACAGCTAAAGAGGTGCAGTGCACACATGTACAGTACATATTGTTTCTTTTGTCGAACATGTTTGATTTTTCAAAATAGTAATATCCTACTGTTGATAATTCAGGTGGTTCTCAAAGATGTAGGCAGATAAATAACCATGATGCAGAAGGCATCCTTGTAAACTCATAAATTGTACAGCCCTCAAGGTGAACCAATTAAGATAGTCATGACAAACTTATGTTCTTATCAACAACTACAGATTGAAAAGATTTCTCTAAATAAGGAAAGGAATTTGCTAACCTTCTCACTGTAATTGATGGGAGGCACATCTGACTTGCTTTCCCCACCTGAGAATCTCTCATTCCCAATTTCTCTCACGTAATTTTTGAACTCCAATTCTGACAATTGGGACGAGGAATGCTGCTTTATGTATACTTCATCCTTACCACCAACCATAACAGAAGTAATAATATGGGTACCGTAATTCTCGATAAAGCTGGGAAGAAGTAATATAAGAGCAACTTGTTATATGATAAGTGCAGGTAGTATGCACAGAATTATATAGGATGGGAACAATTAGGACTGGACGCTGACAACAGCTTCAATCAAGAAGATTACCTACTGACCTAGCCAATGCTGACGGATCCCAACTATATGGAATTGCATGCTTAACGCTCTCGTGCAGAAACAATTCGTCACTCGTTATTTTAACTCTAGATAGCGGCACAGAGTAGCCATCAATCGCGAGGGACTTCGTCGCCTCTGCGTCATTCTTCCAAGAACTAGTAAAGCTGAAGAGAGAGTTGAAGGAACCCAGCGGCACTGTTTCCTGCAAGCTTGCCTTCCTGTTGAAATATTCAGCCATCTAACCAACAAACACAGCGCTGTCAGGCAAGGCGAAACCGCCACGAAGCTTAAGAGACACACTACCATTCGTATCACAACGCGTCGTTGAACGGAACACGACATGCCGTATATGCGCACACGATCCGATCAAAAGAAGCCCCAATCTCCGATCAAAAGAAGCCCCAATCGGGAGCATCCCCCTCACCTTCTGGAAGCTGCAGACGAAGGGCTCGTCTAAGGCGGCTCCGGGGGACCCCGGGCGGCTGCGCTCGGGGCTTCCGTGGTAGACCTCGACCTCGACGTCGGGGGGCACGCCGCAGAGGACGCCGCCGCCGATGGGCAGGTCCCGCGAGCGAGCCTCGTCAAGCGCCACGAGCCTCCCGGCGCCCTTGCAGTAGAGCAGGCGGTGGTCCCCCGCGGCATCGAGGCCGCGCCCCACCGCCTGAAGCGCCGCCTCCAGGGCGGAGCCCGTGAGGCTCATGGGGCCCTCCACTCCTCCGCCTCGGGATCCTTGGCGATTCAGCTCGGTCGCGTCCATGGGGGTGGGCTCCGGTGGTGCCTGGCGCTGCTCCTGCGCGGAGATCACCGAGGGGAAGGGAAGGAAGAAGACACAGACCAGGGGGTGGGGTGTTGTCGCCAGAGAAGCTTTTGACCGCCGCTACTGCTGTTGATCTGGGGGGACACGGTTTCTAAGGAGGAAGGGAGTCGGGGGAGAATGCCGACTCTGGGCTAGTTTGGTTTGACTGGTTTTACTTTTTCTTCCTCCGGTAGCTATTATTTATCAAGTTTTGTGTGTCTTTGCTACTGACGTTATTAATGTTTTCAATGTTGTCATACCACATATTTCAAAGCATGCCTTCAATGTTGTCGTGCTGTGTGTTCTGAAAGATGTTTTCTTTCTTTTTGTTGAGATGCTTAACATGGAAAAGCCAGTTGACTTGTGTTTGGAAATTAGGACATTTTGAATTGGGATTTTTGGTAGAGAATATTCAAATTTTCTTTTACCTCATGTACTACGATAAGCTTTGTGATTATAAAAATACGCACGCCAGTAATAAATAGCAGTATTTCTAAAAATGTATTGACGTCGTATTTGAAAAAAAAAACACTCTAGTTGTCATTTTTTTAACCAATTTTTTATTCGATATATCTGTACTTGTATCTGAAAAAAAATTGGGATATTGGAATAATACATGCAGTAAAATATACAAAAGATATATAATAAATCACTACAAGATAAAACATCAAAATAAATATATGAACATTAATATCATGTAACATCATGTATGGTTGTCCGATCATTGACTCATTTATAACATGAACTTATGGAATTTTTGATAAAATACAATGTTTTTTCGTCGCATATTTGCGGATCTAACCACGGCAATGGCGTATTTGCAGATTTGGCACTGCTGACGCACGACCATCGTGCACCAACGCCAGATATCCACTACACGTGGCGTTGGCGCATTGCCACCCTGCGCCAACACAGGCGCCGCCGCCATGTGCCCGCCACCCTAGCCCCTAGCCGCCACCTTAGCTGCTGGCGCACGGTGGCCATGCACCAGCCAATTAATGTTGCAATTAGTTAGGGCTTAATTAGTTAGTTAGGTTAGTTAATTAGTTAGGTTAGTTAGTGTTAGGCTGAAATTTGGAGGAATTTAAAAATATTGCAAATAAGTCTAAAAAATTATGAATTTTTTATGGAGCCTCCCGACACTATGTACTTGCTTGTGTAAAATTTTCATAATTTTATTCGTTCAGAATTGTTATCGCTATTTCGTATAAGTGTCATGTTCTTATGAATCAACAAATGTAGAAAATAAGCTCCAAAAATTATGAATTTTATTTTGAAGGGTCCTCACGCAGTGGACTTGATTGTGTAGTGTTTTGGCAATTTTATATGTGTTCTGGTAATTTAGGATTTATGTCGCGAAAATTTCGATTTTAGGTTTCGAAAATTAGAGTTTTATGATTTCATATGACTTTGAATGTATAAAAAAGCTGCATTACAACTCCATTAGAGATGTCGATATACAATATGGCGCTGTAGTACGCACGTAACAACCAAAATACGTGTACAAATATAGCAAAACAAAATATGAATACAAATATACCCAAATATAATCGCATAACACGGGATATACCAAAATCTAGATAAGCTTGTGCATGAACCGGGATGAAGGAAGATGGGTATTATCACATGTAACTAGATCAAATAGGATACTCTTTCTTTATTTATCGGTTTAATGTGGATGATGTTCTTTAATATTGTATTGTACGACAGGCTAGATAAGATTGTGCATGAACCAACTGAGGAAAATACGTGGTATGCAGATCATATAACGATGCACCGTAACCTCCAACTCGTGTGCATTTCGAATGCTACGGTACATCGTTATATGATCTGCACGCCACACATTTCTCTTATTTGGTTCATGCACAATCTTATATAGCATGTAGTACAATACAGATCATCCACGATAAACTGATAATTTGACAAAGAGTGTCATATTTAACGATGTGTGCACTAGTCTCCGCGGTGCCATAGCAAGTGCCCCTTGTCTCGGGGCTGCCTATGGTGGCGGCGAGTGTAGAAGTTGTCAATGTCCTGCGATTTCATGATGTAAGTGGATCGTACAGTAAGAAATAAACAAGGATGCAAATTGTATATAACTTACGTCTTCGATACGGAGTGCGCCCGGTCGGCCTGATACAATTCAACGTCAGTCAGTCTCGATCGAAGGAGCCTTCCCCTTGTCGCCAGACTCTCCACGTCGGGTTGGTGTGTCGAAGTCGTCCGTATCCTGCGATTCTACGATGTAAGTGCACCGTATAGTGAAAAACATAATAAGAATGTAAATTCTTCATAACTCACGTCTCTACGTCTATATGGATTACGCTCGGGTGACCGGATACGCTATGGAAGCTGGGCTCACCCATGAGCCTTGCCCTTCCCCTTGTCGCGGGACTCTCCACGTCGGGCTGGTATGTCGAAGTCGTTCATGTCCTGCGATTCTATGATGTAAGTGCACCGTACGGTGAAAAACGTAACAAAGATGTAAATTTTCATAACTCATGTCGTTGATATGGATTACGCATGGGCGAGTACTGGGCTCCTTCGGTGCCTCCTCAACAGGGTCCGCTACGTAAGGTTTCCACCGCACGAAGGTCTCGGCCCGCATCGAGTAGTTCAGCATGTAGTTCTACTAGATAAATGCTCTGTCGTATATCTCCGACCCGTTGATCCACTAGAAGAAGTGGCAGCGCATCTCGGGCGGCCATTACGTGGGGATGAAGTTAAAAATTTAAGGAATTCAACGTAGGGGGGAATCGATGTGTGCGAAATAAACGCTTACGAGGTGATGTCCGCATGTGTTGTACACTCGGGCGGCGATGTCTGGGTGTGTGGACTTAATGATCTCCGCTTGGTCGCCACACGCACACTATGCGATCGGAAAACGTGGTGGTACTCGAGTATCTTTCATTGAAAAATCTGGGTATTATAGATGTTTCCTCTTCTGCGCAAGTCACTTGCGCTTCTGCAACACCATCACGTAGAGGTTTGCCGAAGAGTCCATAGCTAGGTATCGTAGAATTTTGCACTGTACATAACAAACAAGGTGGGAAAACATTACATTACGACACTGAATGACGACCGGACGAGCTGGGTCTATTGGGACAATCCTTCATTCAGTACCCAGGGGTCTTGCATATCCTGCACTTGATTGTGCGGCTAATACTGGTACATTGTCTAGCATCAATGTTGTTCGGAAGCGCCACATCTGCCGTCGCCCCTTCCCTATTCTCTTTAAGTCCCCGTTGGAACCCCAATGTACCATGTACGGCCAAAGATCGTTGTAGTTCATTTCCAAGCCGTACGAGTGAAACTCTCCACTCCATGTACCGAATAGGTGATGCATGTCGTAGTACTCGGAGATGTACAACGCAGACATCTGTCCCATTTGCACACACGCCTTGTACACATGTGAGCATGACTTGTGGAGGAGCTTCAGCTTGTTGCAAGTGCATGTCGCCACATCACCCAGAGTTCATGCGTGTTTCCTTTCCCCCTGGCATGGCTGTTGGAGTATTTTTGCCGAAGCTTGATCTCGTACTTCTGCCTGAGGCCGTCGATCACCCGGATGTCGTGCATTTGGGTCTTCTCCATCTTCCAGTCCATGTGCATCTACATGTTCTCGGACCACTTCTTGCCTTCATCCATCTGTCGCTTGGATGTGGTGGCTCTATTGACGAAATAACCAACAGTGCGAGTCATGTCTCCTGGACGATCGCGGTGATAGAGAGGCACACCACACCTTTGAGGATGTTGTTGTAGATCTCGGACATGTTGGTCGTCATAATCCCATACCTCACACCGTCTGTGTCATAGAGGAGGGACCATTTCTCCAATTCAGGAGCGTGACCATTAATCCACTTGGAGAAGCTTATGGCACTACTAGGTTACTCGTATACCTCGTGGTCCGGTGTTCGAGGTCTCTCCAAATGGACTCAAACTTCCGACTCTGGTTCTACAAACACATTACCTTGAACGTCTTGATGTGTTCCTGACTGCAGAACCCCGTGAACAAGTTAGATGCAACATTCCTTATGCACCACTTGGATTGCACGCCGTTCCACTGGTGAGACGGATCCATCCCATGCTGCATGGTGTTGATGGCTACCAACAACCCAGCATTGCTGTCTGTGATTAAGCAGACGTTGGCCCGGTCTCCTACCACCGCCCTCTTCACGTTCTCCAAGAACCACAGCCAGCTGGATTTGTTCTCGCTCTCCAAAATAGCAAATGAGATCGGGAGAAGCTGGTCATTCACATTGACCGCCACCGCGGTGAGGATGGTGCCCTTGTACCTCCCCGTGAGGAAAGTGTCATCCATCGTTAGCACGGGACGGCGGAACTTGAAGCCCCCGATGGCCTGAGCGAAAGCCCATAACACCCTATCCAGTATGAAGTGGTTGGGCCCTTTCCCAGCATCTTCACGGTCAAGCTTGTTTATGTACGTGTCGGGGTTTGATCCAGCAATCTCGGCACAAAGGTTGTACGCCTCTTTGTATGTCCTGTATATGGTCTCGATGACCTTCTGCTTGGTTGTCGGGCCTTGTTGTAGCTAACTGGATAGCTAACCTGATTGACGACTTCCGACATCATCATCTTGGAGGAGACAGACACGTCCGCCTCAACTAGGTGCGTGATGGGGTTTGTAACATATGCGGAAGTCATATTTCGATGTTGCCGTAGGGGCTCGCTGAGCTCGCAAGTGTGGTCGATCATCTCCTTGATTGTGAAGACTGAGCCGAAGATCTTTGCTCGGTGAGCGCTGACCTTGCCAGGGTAGCCTTCTACTACGCACTTCATTGTGTACTTTCCTGGGTTAGACCGGTGTACCGTGCTATAGCTTGTTGCACGACCACCTTGTCTGGGAAGCGCTGCTCAACTAAGAAGGTGTCGGCTTCAAACCCCCATTGGGAGCCTTCTTTTTATAGCAGTACGATCGAATGCACCGTGATATCATCAAGTCTCAAAGCCACGTAAGGACCACCGGCTTGGTGTGCGTCCTCGTCGGTACCATCCGAGCTTGGGTCGGTGTCCTCATCGAACTCCAACCCGAGAGGCTCGTCCGGTAGATACTTGTGGCAGTCGATGCGGGCCGACCACCATGTTTTTGCCCCCTCATTTGGCACAAAATTAGGCATGAGACTTCCTTCGAGGCAGCACGGAAATTTTTGCCCCCTCATTTGGCACAAAATTAGGCATGAGACTTCCCTTCGAGGCAACACATTCCGTGCTGCCATCTTCAGGCTTGGGCTGTGCTTGCTCGCTTGTAGAGGCCCTAGCATCATCAGGGTTTACTGGCGCCCTACGTACAAAATTCACGTACACCATAGGCTTCCTGTGAATGGCCGCCTCGGGCTGGGAGACAATCTCCATGTACTACCTCCATGTTATGCTTCCATTTACCTTGACGAGATCTCACACATAATTCATGCGGTGATCGTCTAAATCATAACTTTCTTCGTCGTTGGCTCCGTGACGAACTCCCTCCGGATGCAGTTTTGCAGCTCGTGAATATTCATCGCGTGGAGCCCCTCCGCCCGAACAACCTGGTACTGGCATCTCGACAGGTCAAACCCATCGGGTCCGGCTCATACGAGACCATCGTCGTAAAACACAAACAAGTCTTGCATGTTCGAAAATACCTAAAGCCACAACAACCACTAAATAATTACGAATGAGTTATGCCTAACTAATTTCTACTTAACTAATTACGACTAATTAATTACCACTACATAAATTACTGGTAGTTCATTTCCACTAATCATTTCTGCAAACAACTGATTACGACTTATTAATTACCACTGAAAAAAATACCAGTATTTCATTTCCAATTATTCAATATGTCGTAATGATGACTACTAAACAAATTACAACTAATTAATTACCACTAAACTAATTCATTACTAGTAAACTAACTAATTACGACTAATTAATTATCTCTAAACTAACTAATTATGATTGATTAATTACCACTAAAATTTACCAGTAGTTCATTTTCAATTACTTAATATGTCGTAATGATGACTAATAAACTAATTATGACTAATTAATTACCACTAAAATAATTCATTACTAGTGAACTAACTAATTATGACTAATTAATTACCCCTAAATGATCTAATTACGACTAGCCGACTAAGACTGACTAATTACGACTACGGTAATAACGTCAAAAGCATCCGACACATTACTTGCCCTTCGGGGAAAAGTAATCAATCAAGGCCAAGCACCTTGCGACGAGAAGCAAGAAAACAGTTAACCTCCCAATAAAAGTAATTATGTTACGTTCTCTGAGTTCTCAGCGATAAGCGTAAGAACGAGAATCGAAATGCAAATGAGATAAGCGAAGAGCGAGTGCCAGAGTTCGATATTTATAGCCGAGTGGAGGAGGAGTCGCGGCGTTGGCACTGGGAATTCCGTAAGCGTTGGCACTAGAATTTCTAGACGAGGTGACAGATGTGTGGAGGAGGGAGGAGGGACGGTGGGAAAGATGGCCACCGTGAGATTTTTTTAATTCTCCGCAGAACAGTACAGGTGTGTGGCGGATGTGGCGGGCGGGAGGGAGGCGGGAGGGTCGCGAGTCGAGAGGGTGTTGCGAGAACAATTCTGAACGAATAAAATTATAGAAAATTTACACAAGCAAGTACACGATGTCGGGAGACTCCACAAAAAAATCATTATTTTTTGAACTCATTTGCAATATTTTTAAATTCCTCCAAATTTTAGCCTAACACTAACTAACCTATCTAACTAATTAAGCCCTAACTAATTGTCGCACTAATTGGCTGGCGTATGGCCACCGTGCGCCAGCGGCTGAGGTGACAGGCACGCGGCGGCGGCTCCTGCGTTGGCTCACGGTGGTCGTGCGCCAACGCCACGTGCCGTGATATCCGGCGTTGGCGCACGGTGGTCGTGCGCCAGCGACACCAAATCTGCAAATATGCCATCGTCGTGGTCAGACCCGCAAATACGCGATGAAAAACATTGTATCTACCAAAAATTCCATAAGTTCATGTGGCGTATTTGCAGATTGTCTGAGGAAGTGTAGAGGAAGCCACATGACGAAGGATTGTCTGAAGGAAATAGGTGCATGCTTTAATTGTGGACAGCTTGGTCATCGTAAGATTTATTGTCTCAATCCCCGGAGGACATCTGGAACCCCACCACAACCAAAGATTTATGCCAAGACCACCTACTCCAGTTCACCTATATGAAGCGGTGAAGACCACCAACTGCACGAAGGAAGGCGGTCACGCCTATCACTCATGACCGCCAAACAGGTTGGAGAGGCATCAGGTGTAATAACGGGTACGTTATTACTTCCACTCTCCCCGGGTATTATTCTTTTCAACGCTGAAAGAACCCACTCATTTTTATCTTCTGCATTGCTAGTGAAGAACCTTGTAAATTCTGAATTTTTGGAAAATCCCTGGGAGTGAACACACTGATTGGAATAGTCATCTGCTCTCAAAGTTAGTATAGATGGTGTATTCCCGCAAGCCTCCACCAAAAAGTCAGTCAGGACCTAACCATAATACCTCAATATTAGAACCTAGCGGGAACCATTTGACCTTAGTCCAGCTTTTTCTAGCAGAGGAAGTATAAGAACCACTTCTAGGCCCTGAACCGGTGTGGGAAAGCGGCGAGAAAATTCAGTTAATTCGAGAGCGTCTCAGGATTGCTCCAATCAGGCAGAAGGATTATGCAGACCGAAGTAGAAAGGACCTATAGCTCGAAGTCAGGGATTCTGTGTATCTAACGGTACTACCTACGCGCGGGGTGCGTCGAGTCGGATTTAAAAAGGATACCTAAGTCCAAGGTATGTTGGACCGTTTCGGATCATGGAGTGTAAAGGCACTTTCGCGTACCTACTGGATTTACCAAGTTCACCATTGGGAACCCGTGGCGTATTCTATATTCTCTAGCTCAGGAAATACTTGAGATGACCCTCACCTTGCTACACAAATCTCGACCCCTCTCTGCAAGACGTTCAACATTCAAAGGATCCCTGTGAAGGCTTTGGCTATAGAAAACCATCAGTTAAGGAACCAGAAGATCTGTCCAAGAGAAACACAGTGGAAGGATCACCCCGTCAGCGAAGCTTCGTGGAAAAAGGGAAGAGGCACTACGCGAGCCTAGCCCAAAAACCCCCTCCGCAGAGATTGCAATTTCGGGGACGAAATTTTTCCAAGGGGGGGAGGATGTGACAACCCGCATCATTTGCATATTTGTTAACATAAAATATTTCCATTTCATTGCATCAAAAAGATTTTACAACATTTGTTTTACAAGCATTTGCAATGTTATTGGCAGCGAGTAATTAAAACACTAGTTTCTTCTCTTCTTGCCTTCTGTAGTAGCAGTTTCCTCGTCGCCTTGTCTTTGAGCGCCTGCCCGTAGAGCCGCCTCGTGATTCGTTTTCCTCGCTCGTCAAGAAAATCAGCAATCAGTTAGTAATCGTAGTGAGAGCATTCTTGTGAGCAGTAGTGTATAGAAGTTAGAACTTAGAAAGTGGCCGTCAGATTTTTCGAAGTGCAGTAGAGTATACGGAGTACCCTGAGTAGTCGGTCCCTTGACCATCAAGATTCCCAGACCAACCGGAGTTAGTCGGCTCCTTGATCGTCCAGGTATCCAGACCACCCAAGATCCTTCGGCATCTGTCACTTCTGTGGGTCTCCTCATCCGGCATTATTAGAACCCAACACCCACTATTTGCATTTGCCAAACCCCAAATTTAAACCCTCAGTGCATAACCCCGGTAACCACACCCTCAGTCAAGCGTCACCGGGTGCAGCAACCACTTCCAGAGCAGCATTGCCAATCCATCCCCCTTAGCCGAGCCCTTGCAAAGCCAACAACCCAGCACAGCCAGCAAATGCATTCCCCTTTGCAAGAGCTAGCAATGCAGCTCCCCTAGCCAAGCCTCTCTCACAGAGCAAGCCAGCCAGCGAGCGAAATATCAAGCACAGATACCAAAGAAGACTGAGGTGCATTCCCCACAAGCGGTTGCTCGGGCCAAGACACAAATGCATCCCCAACCAAAGCAAGAAGACCAAAGAATGCATCTCCCGAGATAGCACCAAAGAAGATAGCCAAGAAAGCACCACGTATGGTAAGCCCCAAATACATCCCCTCAAGCCGCCCGGCCGGCAAGTGCATTCCCTTCCAGAGCCGGCGGTGCATCTCCCAGAAACCAACCGAAAGCCAGTTCTCCTTCCCAGATCCACAAAGCAAGCAACCAAGCAAAGCCAGCAACACAACCACATTCCCATCCATTCCATTCCACAGCCAGCAGAGGCAAGAACCGAAGGAGGGTTCAACCCTGCATCCCCTCAGCCGAGCCCAACTGGAAGGGCGGCGGCGGCGGCCGAGGGGGCAGAGGAGGAGCCACCAGCCAGACCGGCAAGATCAAGACCTAGGGCCAGGAGCGAGAAGAGAAGGAGAGCACCACCCAAGCCAAGATTGCCATCCCTCTCCCACCTAGATCCATCAAGAGGTAAACCCCAAAGACATCGGTTGCATTGCACACCATTCCCAAATCACTAGATTTCAGTAATCACCAGATCTCAGTAGAATAGTCTAGTAGCTATCAGTTCACCTCAACCGAGCCAGGTAGGAGTATAGAAGGAAGATCAGGTAGGGCTTACCCTGGGAGAGAACCGGATAGGGTAGACCGAGGCGGGCGGGCGATCTGGCGCCAAAGCGGCCGGCGGCGGGAGGCCGAGCCGAGCCGGCCAGGGCCGGCCAGAGAAGCGAGACTGGCGGCGCCAGCCCGAGCCGACCGGAGGAGGCGAGTAGAGAGCGCGCGAGTCGAGCCGCGTAGGGCGAGGCAGCAGCCAGAGGCACCGCGGAGGGGAGTAGAGGCGGCGCCGGCCGGCCGAGTGAGTCGGAGCGGGAGGCGCCGAGCCGGCCGGGAGCGGAGCGACCGACCGAGGCGAGGAGGTAGCGCAGCGCGCCGGGCCTTCAAGCCCAAGCGCAAGGAGGAGGCGGAGCCGTAGCCGAGGGAGATGGCGCAGACCGGAGGAGACGCAGGGAGCGGCGCCCGGAGGCGGAGCGGCGGCTGGAGGCGATGGCGGCGGAGTATCCCGAGGGAGAGCGGGGGAAGGCGAGAGAGAGGGGAGGGGAGTGTCGGCAGAGGGAGAGGCGCGAGAGAGAGTGAGGGGGAGTCGGGTTAGAGAGGGAGAGAGGCGTCGGCGCCGAGGGGTAGAAGTGAGAGAGAGGGGGGGGAAGGGGGTAGATTAGGGGGTGAGTTAGTAGTTAGGGTTAGGAATTAAGGGGGGTTTAGTTGGTTTTGTTAGGATTAGTCGAGTAGATTAGCCGGTTAGTTAATTGGTTAATTAGTGATTAGGGTTTAGTAGTTAAGTGATTAGAGGGATTAGGTAAATAGGTGACTAGAGATTAGGGTTAGAGATTAGTTGTGTGGTTTTTGAGTATAGAAAATTAAGAACCGGTTTAGCCTAAGTGGTAGTGTTTGTCGAGTGTAGGGCGTGAGCTAGGCCGTCGCGGCTGTTAAGCGAGTTAGCCGTAGAACGATTGTTAGCGGAAGAGTGCTAACTGGGTCGGTTTCGAAAAGTTTTATTAAATTAAAATTTGGCTAACATAAGGAGTCGTATTAGTATTTTATACGTCTACTATCACTCAAACTCAACTAAGTATTTATTTATATATTATTCGTGCTCTGACTTTGCTCAGAGGGCAAACCAATTAATCGACGGAGAAGGCGATAAGAGATTCGTCATCGCCGACCTTTCCTACAACTCCAAAGGCAAGCTATCCTTTGAGCATAAATATAGTTATGTTAAATGTAAACCGTATATTGCTCTATCATATATGTATTGCATCAAAACTATTTCTCAAAATCAAATTGGTTTGAGATGATGAGAAAGGTAAGAAAGCTGAGAATGAGAATGAGAATTACTAGGTGGGTAAAGGGGGCCCTGGCAGGGGAAACGAGATTATGATGATGATGATGGCAAGAGGTGGGACCCCTTTACATATGGTTATAATATAAGGACTAACAAAACTCTTACTCGGTCAGATGCCGTAAATTCAGTGCCAACCATTTCCCCGTTTCGGCGGGTAGAAAATGCTACCTGTTTACGTAATTGTGTTCTCCACAACGGGACACATTGGAGTGTTTGGGCACGGAAGTGAGCCACCCCAAGGTGGAGTGTTGGGCACGGATGATAGCCGACCCAACCAACATTGTTGGAACTCGGTGGAGGACTGGGTGCGCTCAGGACACCGACGGAAAACAATGGGTGGAGACTTAATCACGTAACCTGGAAAATGTTCTGTATTCTGAACTCGAAGTCGCATCAACGGAAATGCGATGGACCCAGTTCACAGAGAGCTCAGAATAGCTATGGGTAAAGTGGTGCAAGCCTGCACAGTGCTATACAAATCATGAATTCATGCCAGTCTCCATGATTGGAGTCTACGGGAACCACTGGGGGTCTATCTTCTCTCCGAGTGACTAGTAGTATTTTCAGTATTAAAATATACAACCTAATGTTTTAATGATTTATTTTCAGAAATGAGATGATATAGAAAATGTGATAAGAACCAGAGATCAGTCATGCAGTGCATATTTTGCTATTAATGCTTGCTGAGTACTTTTGTACTCAACCTTGTTAGTATTCTCCTTTGTTAGATCCTAGTCCGGCCGGGAGCTATCCCGAGTGGGACGAAGGACTTTATTATCGATATACGGTTGGAGAAGGCAATGGCGGCGAGGACCTGAGCGAGATGGAAGCCATCTTTGACTCGTGGGACGAGTAGGAGGGCGATAGTCCAGAGCGGACTCCAGAAGCGGAGAAGCTCCCTTTTGTGTTTGTGTAGTCGTTGTATTAAGAACCCTAGCCTTGTGTGGCTACTCAATAAAGATGTGTTTCTATCTTATTGTTCACACGCAACTCTGATAAAATGGCTTGCTATTCGTCGGAGCGGTGTTCTACCGGGTAGATAAATAGTAATCTGTGTGCCTAAGTGTGATTACCCTAGGGGTAATGACACGGGGCGTCACAATCTAGTTGTGAACTTTCCGGGTTTCCATAGAATGCTAGTGTTTCTGCCAGCCGTATTGCTTTATGAATTAAGCTAAAATGTCCTAGTTGCAATTGCTTTGTAGGTCTTTAGTAAGTCTGCATCATAATGAAAATTTTCCATCTCATCATCACACACACATTTTTGTACGACATTCCATCAAGAAATTAAGTATTCTTGATATCTTCAGGTATATATTGTTAGAGATATATTAGAGATTTAGATTCTTTTGTATTCCTTGTTGGAATTAATACGGGCTGGGTTCAGTTTTTATTTCTAATTAATTCCTGGAGAATCTCAAGGGCCCATGTGCACGTGCTAAAATTGATTAGTCCCACATGGAGAGTTGAAGGGGGGTTACACCACTTTATAAGGTGGAACGTGGTAGCCCCTTTGTGGAATTGGAGAAAGCCAACACACGCGCGTGCCCTTGCTCGCTCGCTCCCCTCGCCGAGCCGTGCGAGTGCGTGTGCGTGTCGTGTTTTGCACTGGTTGATGGCAACTGTTTCCCCTGATCTCTGCCTCTTCTTTTTTGGCTTTTGGCTATTACAAGAACATATATCTGATCGTGTTCTATTGCTTCTCCAATCGACTCCCACGAGAGACTAAGTAGCATTCTCAGTCTATGGTTGTTGTGCTGACGATCTTCATTCCACAAGGCGCGTGTACGGTCGAACCGGAAGAGCAGGCCCCCAGAACCCCCGTCCTTGAAGGCTTGCACGAGCGAGGATGAATAAGGTTTTTGAGGAGCGTTTGCGCGACTGCTCGCTGCTCCATCTTCATCCGATCGCTACTTTGGATCCTCTGCTTCATCTGCGCGACTATTACCACGACGTCCACTACGCCATGGCGAACGACAATCTCACCAACACTTCTGCTACTGTACCATCTACTGGTTCTGGGTATATCAATCTCTCATTTGTTATGTATTTAGCTTTATTATCTGTTGTTATCTTGAACACTGAGATATGAATACTACTTTCTGTTCTTCTGGAAAATCGTATGACTATGGTGTTCATGATTATTTGCTTTATGAAAAAGGCTAGAGTATTGTCCATGATTCATCTAGTATATTTATGTATTAAAGTAATTTGAAAAATACTCATATATTCAACATTCCTTATATGCTTTTTGTATTGTCTTATCTATATATGGCATACACCTCTTGTACTCGTATATATATTGCTCATTGAGCCTCTTCAATATACACACAATATTCATAACATGGTATCAGAGCCAAGGTTAGGATTAGGGTTTCTTGCCTGCACCGCCTCCTAGCCTCTACCCACTTGTCGCTGCCCCTAGGAGGACCGATCTTTGCTCCTGGGGGTGGCCTCTCGTCGGCGCTCTGCTCTTCATCCGCCCGAGCTCTACTTCGGTTGCTACTATATCGAGGTTGAGGTCGTCCCTCGAGGTCGTTCCTAGTCTGGGTCCTGGATCGTTGACGCCGCGCCGCCCCGCATCCGCCGCCAAGGATGCCGACATCCTTCCATGGGCCGTTTTCACCCGCCGCTTATCCCGAGCTCTTGCCACCGGTTTTCCGTGGGTTCGTCTACCACTTTGGGCTCGCCTCACCTCATCTCCGCCTGATGACACCCGAAGCTCGCCCCTGACCGTCGTCCATGATTTTCTCCGCCATGCACGCCTAGAACACCAGTCGCTTCTACTATAGTCGGGCTCGTCCATCCGGTGCAGCCTCCACCTCGTCTGCCGCTCGTGGTGCATCTATTGTTGCGTCTCCCTCTTTTGAGCTTTCAGTTGAGAGGAGTTAGGAGACAAGAGAGGCTTTAGCTGCTGGGGCGCCTCCCTTCTTTTGCACCTTCTTTGAGCCTTCGGTGGAAAGGGAGATGGCTTTTGGTGCAGCTGCTTCTACTTGGGAAGGAGAGAAGAGGGAGATGGCTTTTGGTGTGCGATTGCTCCCCTTTGTCGTAGGCGATGCTGCTGGGTTGTTGGTCCTATGGCTTGTCAGCATAGTGTGGCTTGTCGGAGGAGGGAGGAGGTCAGGCCAACCGCTAGCTATTATTGCTACTACAATGTCTGCTAGCTATTATTGCTACTACTAGTTATTCTTTGTGTCGTTCTTCTTTCGTTGCGTCCATATAAGTCCGTGCCACTTTATTTTTGAGTTCGTCTAAGCCATGCGAGTCCACAAATTTATTATCAGTCATATAAATACATGAATTTCTTTTTGCATGGCAGTAGTCGCTGCTCTTTTCTTTGAACCACTGCAGATCCGCCGCCCCAAGCTTTTAAGGCCGGCGCGCTTCTTCCGCACTACGTCTTCGTTGTGCTTCTTCCGCACTGCATCTCCGTTGCGCTTGTGCATTGTGTCGTGCTTCTTTTGTACTGTGCCTTTGTTGTGCTTCTTGCGCACTGCGCCCCGCCGTTTTGGGCTACGATCTGCGCCGCCATACTTTTATCTATTCCACTTCGGCTTGATTTGATAGTTTTCTCTATATTTATCGGTTTTATCATCTTCTTCGTCGTATTGCCGCGGTCGACTTTTCTCCCGCACTTTGTGCTTTACTTGCTGTCACACGACACTGGATGTGAGGAGATCTTTTGTCGATATTTTTTTCAAGAGCTGCATGCTACGACGACATTATCAAGACTCGGACTTTGGATTCTTCTTATTTTAGTATCAACCCTTTCCAAATGCAATGCTATTGTATACGCTTTGTATTTAAGGGGAGTGTTAGAGATATATTTTTCAAATTTAATTTCTTTTTCTTCTTTTCTTTCCTTTTTCTCTCCTCCCTTTTCTTTTCATGTTCTTCTTCCCAGAGCAGCCCATCCCGTGCGCCATTACTACCATCCTCTCTCCCATGATTCTTGGCCACCCCATGCCCTGGCCTGCTCCATCCCTCGTCCATGCCCTGTCGCCCTCATTCACCATGTCGCCACATCCCCGGTGGCACGGCTCTGCATCGGCCATGCTGCCCATGCCGGCCGAACTGCTCCCGAGCTGCCCCCTCCCCGCCCCCCTTTAAAGGCGCAGCAAGCTCCCCTCCTTCCTCCCCCTGTTCTCCTCCCCTCCCCTGGAGCCCTCACCAGAGCCCCTAACGTGAGCTCCATTGCTCCCCAACTCTGGCCGAAACTTCTCTCTTGTTCTCTCTCTCCGGTCATCGCTTTGCCGAGCCACCCAACATCACGGCGAGCCCCTCCTTGTCCTTCCATGACAATGCCACCCCATTTATCCGATGGATCATAGATCTTGGCGATGGTCGATTTCCTGTCACATCTTGTGTGGGCGAGACTGAACCATTTTGGATAGAAATTCCCAATGAGTTCTTAGTTACAACATGGGGTGATAAGATCCTTGCCATAGTGAATGCTATCTATACTCATTTCCAAAACTATTTTTCTGATCCTGATTACCTTCGCAGCCGAGCCATATTATCACCTACTAATGGGGTTACCGATGAGATAAATTATTTTGTCTTAGCTAGGGTGCCTACTAACGAGATAGAGTATCTTAGCTGTGATACTATTTCCGAATCTACTGACACAGCAGCTGATGTCGATCTCCTTTACCCTGCAGAGCTTCTGAATTCCATCGATACAAACAATTTTCCTCAACACAGATTGGTCCTCAAAATAGGTGTCCCTATCATGCTCCTAAGAAATTTAAACCAGTCTACTGGTCCATGTAACGGAACACGACTTCTAGTTTCTAGACTTGCTAGTGTTATAATCGAAGTTGTTGTCATGACTAGTTCTGCTATTGGACAGACTGTATACATCCCTCGAATAACTTTGACATCTACAAATGCAAAATGGCCTTTTAGATTACAACGTCATCAGTTCCCGATTAAACTTTGCTATGCAATGACTATTAATAAAAGCCAGGGTCAGACCCTCACAAGTGTAGGGGTGTAATACCCCGGCTTACCAAAATCCCAATATGTTACCTACAATTACTCACGCTACCAATTTTTAAATCATAATCAAGTATTACTATCTAATAGACTTCACGAATAAACATTCAACAATATGGTAATCATAAATTTCATCAAGTTGGTAAAATCATAATTCAAAGGTAATATAATCCTAATAATTACCAAAGTCATCATAGGTAAATTTCAGTTAAGGAAAAAATATTAACTAGCATTATTATCTACCATAAGAAACTAAAGAACCACAATTTATCCTATTATTACAAGTCCAAAATGAATGAATTATGAAGTGGAGTAAAGTGCTACACAAATGCAATAATTACATGTTCTACTTCCAACCCAAAGTATATCGTCATCAACGTTCACCTAAAACAACAAATAACAAGAGTGGGTTTAAGACTCAGCAAGTACAAGTAAAATAACAACAAAATAACATCTTATCAACAATTCATTCTCATTATCTCATAACACAATTTCATGTTTCATTAATGCAATGCAACTTATGCTCATACCACTCTTCACTTCTGCTTATACCGGTATAGCGGAGTGTAACACCATCGGTGTTCACTCATGCTTGCATTCTCAAATGCGGGGATCCATTGCTGTCCTTTTTCATACGGGAGTCTCATTGCCCATACCTTACATATGGGGACCTCATCCCTCTCCCGTGGGTCACATCATTCCAACAATAATGCTCATTATGCAATTCAATGATTAATCATCAATTATTGAAAGCAAAAGAGCAATATCAAATAAGCATATCTCACATGCATTATCATGATAAGCATTCATTTAACCAAATGAAAATTCCAATATTCAATATCATTCTATATGCACTTGCCTTTCTAGTCGCGACGATCGGAGTAATGAGAGGTTGATACCAATCCCGAAGCTACTCCGCCTACAGCAAACACCCAACTCCATAATTTTCCTCTTTACCAGACAGTCCCCATGCCGTCCCGGCACCAAAACTATCATAACTTTTAATCCCCACATCGCGAAATAGTAAACCATATCATTATGGAATCTGTGCACAATTTTCTATAACTTACTAGGTAATCAAAAGTTCAAATTAAATTATCTAAACATCAGTTTTTAACTCGTAAGACATATCTATCTTCTTTTGGACAACAGACTTGATAATTCCATATTTATTAATCCACATATGCAAATATAATAATATATGACTATTTAGAAATTACAGAAAATTATCTACCATATCATAGTTATGCCAAAAATTCCATTTAGCCATTAACTTTGTGAAGTTAAAGATTTACCACAACTGCTTCTAGAAGCGACTCGGTTCTAGACTACAATATTCCAAAAATCATAACTCCTATTCTACCAGTCCAAAAATTATGTTCTTGGACTCTATGGAAACATTCAGAAGTTACCTACCCTTTTAATGTAAATGAAAACCCCAAATTAATCCATATACTATTTTTAATCTATAGATTTATGCGTGTTGCCATAACCTGACAACCTGACCAGAACCAGGCTTACAAATTTCATAACTTAAAATCTGCCCATTCGATCGACATGAAGAAATATTCTACAGAAAGTTATCGAGATCCTCTACAACTTTGTAGGAGATAAAATTCTCAAATTTCGCACCATTGATACCCGAAACTATAGTGCAACAAAAATAGCAGAATAACTGATCTGCTAAACGATTTCTCCCAACTAGAAAAATTGTTAAACAAAACAAAAGAGAAATCTTGATCGTCGCCCTTGGAGACCTCGATGAGGAACACTGATTTTCCCACAAAATCTTCTCTTTTCCTTCCTTCTTCTTCCTTTCTTCCTCCTTCCCTTCCCTCTCTCTCAACTGTTGCAAGGATGATGGAAAAGTGCAAAACATGAAGCACCAATTATCTGGTAGCAAGCACAGGTTGCAGGGGAAAAGAAGATGGCTCAAGGGAGGCAGGGGGCTAGCTAGGGTTGGCTGCACCCCCCTAGGAGATTCTTATGGCTGGCTCCCCCCTTGGGACGAAATGTCATAGGCTGAGAGCCCACGGACCAGGTTTTCCAACTTATGCGAAAACCCCCTCTAAACTCTAGTTAAATCTATTCTCTGAATCAAATAAATTCTCTAAAGCAAAACAGGATATTACTATCTAGCCCCAATAAACAGAATTCGACCCCGAATTATACTCGTCGTTCTAATCGAATAACAACCACAACTGAAATTAAACAACAAATAACACGTACCCGATGTGATCAAATCTGGATATTGCTCGCGCATGCGAGACTCTAGCTCCCAAGTCACCTCTCTCTCAGACTGATGCGACCACAACACCTTGACGTAACTGACGTTTTATTCCTCATTACTCGACCCGACCTTTCCGGAGCCACTTAACGGACGAGACTCAAAGGTAAGGTCTTACTCGTTGGCCAATGGCTCTAACGAAAACTCATACTCTAGATCTCTTAAGTATTCCCTCAACATCGGGTCATAGAAAACGTTGTGTACCCCGCACCGAACTCGAGAGGGTTCTAGCGATACGCTATCGTCCAAACTACCTGCATCTTCCAAAATAGATCAAGGTATCTTGGTCCAACATTCCCTTTGGTACCAAACCACACAACTTGCACATAACACACGAAACTCTTATTATCTCTCTCAATCGACCACTTCACATTAATGAGGAGCACCTCCTTTAACCAGGACACACAACAAAACTCATTTTAAACAAACTCTTTTACAAACAGAACCCAACTAAAAATAAAGGATTCTCACCGTAACTACGCATTACCAACTCCCCACCAAAAGAGTCAAATCTAAAATTGAAGATTCGTTATGAAAACCTTTCCACTTTTCAAGTAGGCAATTTGCAAATAAACACCACGTAAGCCAAATGATAAATCACTCGAATGCCCAAATCAATTATTTCCTATATTTTTCTTAACCGGAAAGAACCAAACATGCCAACTTAAAGTCAACTCAAATTGCAAATGACCTTTGTCATAAACGCACAACTCAAACAAGAACCAAGAGAGCATTTCACTACCAGAGAAAACATTCTTTTCTCAATTTTTCTTTTAGGAATAAACTTTCTTTCAAATCATAGGATTCCAAATCATCACACTAACTCATTCCTCTTAATCGACAAACTCAAAGCGATGCTCAACTCGAGAGCCACGTCCACACTCATCTAGAGGGACTCTACAAACCCATAAAAGATACTCTAGTCCACTCCTCTGCCAAAGAAAATATTTTGTCAAATGATTCCCAACACCTCAATAAAGTTTTTCGCCCACAATCATATCACCTCAATACTTTAAGGATAATCAACTTGAAATTCTCAGCACACACACTCATTTACTATACCCAAAGGATTCTATCAATGATAATCACACTAATCAGAATCCATTTTTATTCTACTACTTCTACACATAGTCATTGGGCAACCAAGATTCTAGCATAAAGCACAAGCCCAATTTCAACCTCCAATATTCCTATAGTGAACTTCTGATATAAATGATATGAAAATCCTCAGATTTGATAACTAAAATTCCCATAGTGCAAACAATATCCCCAGTCATTAACATCAATAGTTCTCAGTAATCAATTAATTAACCAAAATGATTAACTTCACCAATCTTGGACCCTCACTAAACCACACCACTCAGTTTTACCTACACAACCCCAATATACCCCTTCACAATACCCTAACTAATTGGCCAAGAATGAATAAACTTTTGATAATTCCAATATTCCACCAACAAGAACAAAAATATATTTGATCACAATTCATTATATAATCTGCTAATTGCAATAGCATAATTAGTTTAGCTCCAAAGAGAATCATTTTATTTAAATCAAATTCTCTCCGGGAATAATAGCATGGAATCAATTCATCCTCTAATGCACTTTAAATAAATTGGCACTAAAAGTCTCGCAAAATCATTTAATATGCACTTTAAAAGATCCCTGTGAAACGAACCAACTAATCCTTTCTCAAAAAAGAGACAAATGAAAATAATTTTCAGCACAAAGAAAAGCGTCTACCACTCACAGTAAACATAATACCAAGGGAAATAGTTAAATAGCGATGATCTCAAAAAAGCAAAAGATGATACCACAGTTGAGGGCACATGTCCTACAAGAAGAGAATATCAAACCTCAATCAATAAGAATAAAGCATTACTATTGAAACTCGAGGAACTCTTATGCGATAAAATAACATGGTTAAGCACGCTTCACTAGGCTGCAAGTTACAAAACTTTATTCCAACCTCAAATACTTCTACTGCACTCTTTCATTTAACAAAGAAAATAATTTTATTTAATTACAACATCACTTTGCCAACTCAAACAAAAGAGCCTTTAAGATCAAATCATATGAATCACTTAAGGACCAATAGAACCATTCCAATACGTCACTTTGCTCAAACTAGCTTCAGCTACCACATAAATCATGAACTCTCAAAAGATCACGAATGCAAAACTCCAAATATTTCATTTAAACGATATTACGAAAGACGATCAAATTACTTTCTCTCTAAAAGAATCAACACACTCTCCCAAGTCACAAACCCTTGCAGACAATCCTACTCTTCCATTATAAAGCCCTCTAAAAACTCACTAAATTGTTCCATACTACTTTATCACCCCGCCCACAAATTGAGAGTCTACCAAAACCTTACAACCTCACTACAACAACCGCTTTAGCTTAGAGGACATCTACTACACAAATTAAATGGTTCCATCAAAACCCTTTCATCAAGGACATACTATTATCCGACAATTTCACCATCATGTAACATAGGTCACCTATTAAATCGCATCAGTTCAACTCTTAGTGATGTTCAGCACCAAACTTCAATACACGATAATTGCACCTAGCAATTATATATGATTACTAAGTACCAACAAAAGATAACTCCAAGATTAGTATCCACTAGGCCAATAATCTAACACTTCTGAACTTAACCATCCCGAACGGTTAGATTAATCCATTGAGACCCATTATTCCAATTTCTCCAAGAAGTTTACCAAATTTATCAATCTTAATAAGCATACTAGTTCATAAATGTTCCACACCTCTTAATAACTCTATTGATTCCAATTAGGTTTAGCCATTCTCGTAATCGCAGTTCATCAAGAACTACTAGAATACAACATCAAATTAATCGATTTTACTTCCAAAGATACTAGTTAAGATTAATTATGCACCTCACCATTGACCCATCTTGATACAGTACATACCATTTCAATTAATTTCTTTAATTATAACCTCTCACTTAAGCATAACAAGAACTAAAGGATTTAAACATTTTCTTTTATAAAAGAGAGGCATTAAACCTCAATGCACAAATTACTCCAAAAGAGCTACGTAAGATCAACGCTTTCACATGATAAAGAACTTGCAAATGATTATTTTTATTATTCAAAATACCCAGCGAAACAATCGGGTCATGATTTCCAACAAAAAGACAGAACTCTCATGAAACGTTCAATCTTGCAAATTAACAGCGTTCACGGGCAGCTATAGCAACTCAAAGTCAGGAAAAATAAATGATTGCTTTCTGGAACCAATAAAAACCAATGAAAACACACAAAGCGCATTATGCAGCCTGAGCAAACAGTGCAGTGGCACGCGTGTGAGGAGAGCCGGAGGCGGTCGGCAGAGGCTAGAGCCGGAGCCCGCCGGCGGCAGGAGGAGGAGAGGAGAAGGCGGGGAGCCGGGGAGGGAGCGGTGCCGGTGTGGAGGGAGAAGGCCGGGACGGGCGGTGCCGACGTGGAGGTCAGCGGCTCGGCGCCGGCGTGGAGGTTGGCGGGCGAGTGCAGGCAGACGACAGTACATCAACAAAAAACACGATGACCGGACTAGCAATAACATACTCCATCAAGCATCAAGGCATCAACAAAGAACATCAGAAACATCAAAACACGATGATCGGACTAGCATGCATGCAAGTTTAAAAAAACTCATGTCCATCAATCTAGCAGCAACTAACAGGAGCTTTGCCAAAACAACAAAACAACAAAATGATAGTCCATGACCAACAATGTTCGGTCCAAACTCTAAGTCCACACATTGACACAAAATGCATCTTCCCCCGCCGTCGTTCCCTACTACTCCGCCGCCAGCTCGCCGCTCCATGCGCTCGGTCGCTAGCCTCTTCTCCTGTCGCTCTTTCCCTGTCATTTTGAGGAGGCATGTTGGGGAGGAGGAGCATGGGAGAGGCAAAGATTGGGAGGAAGAAACCGAAGAACACAACAAGAGGGAGGCGAACTGGCGAAGAAAGACTGGGAAAGAGATAGAGAGTTGGGAGAGGGAAATAGGAGGCGGTAGCGCAGGCGCCAGGCGGTGGGCGGGCGTCGGGCACCGAGTTAGCGAGGATGGTGGTGGGCGTGCACGCAAAGCACGTCTTAGACTAAAATATGGTTGTTTTGGCCGTTTGGCCTTTTAAAAATAGCAAAACAACTCAAAAAAAATCCTAAAATTTTTCCTATAAATAGCCACCATACCCTCCCCCCATTCATCACCCCTCCATTCCTCATTCTCTTTGAAATTTTGTTGTGCAAATTCAAATTCGTATTGAGCTAATTTGGCAAAATTCAAAAAAATTATGCCAAATTTTGGAAAATTTAATTTTCAGCAGCAAGTCAGCAAAATAGGTACAATATAATTTTTTGCATACTTTTATTGTTAGTGATTGTTATGCTAAGACGTAAGTAATAATAGCGTTACTTTCGATTTTGTAATTTTCATTATGGACAGTTACGACAGCTTTGCTCTTGGTGATTACAGACTTTCATCGGAGGAAATTGCATCCATGGATGCGGCTGCGGCTACCTCAAGCCAACTGGAAGGGCAAGGTGGAGTTCCGTTATCAAGCTCCATGCCAACCGAAGCAAAGAGGTTGAGACCGTCTATATCCAGAGTGTGAGAGAATTTCGATAGGACAACCAAGCAAGACACATAGAAAAATAACGTACCATATGCCATTTGCAAAATTTGTCGTCATGGATATTCTTACTCCGGTGTTGAGTACTATTGGACCGAAAAAGCGACTAGAGGGAGGGTGAATAGGAGCACGCTCACTTTTTCATAAATAATTGATTCAATAAGATTTTACTCCAGTAGCTATGGAAGCTATGAAGATCAGTATATCAGTACAACAGAAGACTAATATTGAATCCAATTTAAACCCCTAAGCAATACGACAAAATCGACAAAAACTAAAGCAATTTAGTGCACTGGCGGTTGGACCGTTGGGTCAATGGCGGTCTGACCGATGACCTGGCGGTCTGACCGCTGGCCTGAAGAACAGATCAAAACAGCCCGATGACGAAGTTGCAAATAGATAAAACTTTTGATCCACAACTCCAAACACGATGAAACTTGGGGCACACCTTCTCTATGATGTCAGGAACCTATTCCAATCGAAGATTGTGATAATTCCTGGAAGAATAACGATCCTTTTCCGTTTGATTAAGGAAGTGTTCAAAACTGGGTCAAAATAAAAATAGATCCAAAATCTTACTCGTGGGTGATTGATGATCAAGATGATCCTAGATATGTTCTCACATGTCACAGAAACTAAATCACGTGGAGAATTCAAGTAAAAACTCGCGGATCAAAGAAATACTCAAAATCATCTAATAAAAATAAAAACGCAAAGAGACAAAATATTGATCAATCTTTCCTTTGATTGATTTGATAAGATTTAAGATTACAGCCTCTCCATCAATGGAGGACAAAGCTCAATCTATGAGCACGAAATCACATCAAACTCTCTAAAACCCTAGCCTCCACAAAAGCTCCCCCTTAAGCAAATTTGGGTTTCAAATAGCAAAAGTGACGAGGAGGAGGTGCAGCCACCTCACTCCCCTATTTATAGTGGAGGCTTAGACCTTCTAGAAGTTTGACTCAATTGGGCTCTCATTAAGGCTCAAAATAAACGGGTCACATACGCACGCATTTTAATGCGCCGTCTTTATCTCCTCTTGACCTAATTAGCTACACCTTGCGCCATCTTGCACCTCGGATTAGCCAATAGGTCACCCTTGTCCATCATGCACCACGCTTGAGTTCATTGACCTCACCCGGCATCGTCGATCGTTCTGGACCTCAGCTCTCCAAGCCTAGTCCTGATCATCCTCGCCGTTGACCGTCGTTGACCACCAAGCAACTTGCACAACAATAGACAAGTAAACCGAATTTGGAAACAAGTTCTTCACAACTTGACCCATATTAGTCAAAACATGCATCATGCAACATATATGCCCTGAAACTCATAAGTTTGACCTAACAACCGAACATCGCCGCCACGAAGGCCGATGATCCAGGAGCATATCCCCATGATATCCACAAGTACATACGTCGATTCCTTCTTGCTACATCAATGATGCGCTTGTCATATTATCAACCTTATAGTCAAATGTGGTTTGAAGAGATTGAGTATGTATATTAAAGCTTTTCGCGATGTGATTTCTTTTTCTTGAATAATTCTAATGTAAGAATAACACAATATAAGAACTTCTGCAGGGCGATGGATGTACGTCCAAGAAAGTTCGGTTTGGACATGCCGGTAAGGTGGAGCTCTACTTACCTGATACTTAATAGTCTTTTACCATACAAGAGTATTTTTTCTATTTTTATTCAAACGCACAATCATAGCACTGACGGTAGTATACTATTGACTGAGCAAAATTGGTTTGTTGCTAAGAAGATACTAAACTTTTTAGAAAAATTGAGGACACTGTTGGTTTGTCCACTATGTACTATCCAACATCTCCTATTATTATGCATAGTATTTTACAGATTGCTACTCCATTGAAAATGAAGGAAAATGACTTAGTTTTACGCGATGCTATTGTTTTCATGAAAACTAAATACCTTAAATATTAGAGAGAAATCTCTTATCTATATGCATTTTCATTTCTTTTAGATCCTAAAGATAAAATTGATGCATTCGGTAGTGTACTTGATCTTCTTAGTGATGCTACAGGGCTAGATTATGCTAACTATTTTACAGAAGTTCGTTCTCAGTTATACGAGGTTTACCAAAAGTATGAAAATAAATTCCGAGGAGTACGCTCGCAATGACCTCCAGTAGCCCCCACCTCAAGTAGCAAGAAAAATATGCGGGGCAATATTTTCGGTGGCTTTTCCTCCAAGTCTAGATCTTCTTCTTCTGAACCGTCATCTGCTCAGCCAAGACCCACAAGAAGTGGGGAACTATCCACCTATCTGAACAGCGATACGATGGATTCCATAAGTTAAATTATCACATACTATCCATACTTGCACGTGATGTGTTAACTGTTCATGTCTCAACGGTTTCCTTCGAGTTTGCTTTCAGTCTTTCTGGAAGAATATTGGAGGAGAGAAGAACAAGTCTCACAAGTGAGATGATGAAGGTACTTCTAACTGTGAAGGTCTGTGAACAATCTGATTCACGAACACAACACTCTATGGAAAATCCAGAGTCGTCGGAGGTGTTCGAAAATCTGTACTTAGACAATGACACATAGAACGAGAATGTATGTAGAGTTATAGGTTGTACTATTTTTCCTTTGCTAAGGTTTCTGATTTTGAGTTTTTACTTGGAGAAGGTTTTAACGAGGTAATCAATTGAACATTAATTAAGCTTTTTATTACATTTTCAATATGATTATCTCATTTTTTTGTTTCCATATCTATTTTTGAATTTTACATATTTTTCTATTTTCTATTTTTATTTTTTTTAGCCTAACGAGTTAAATGGGCCGGCATTGGTCCACTGGGCCAAACGGCCTGACACGAATGGTCGACCGACCATACCTGAGCCGTCTCTGTAACATCCCAATTCTAAGTCTTGGTTTCAAATGTAAGAAAATGAGAAGAAATTAAAAAAATCTTGCATCTTGAAGTCCTTGAGCATTTCTGTAATTCTTGTAAAGGAATTATGGGAATCAAAAATTAAAATCCTCAATTGACTCCAATCAAAAACCTCTTTGGCAAAGATCTTGTGCCAAAATCATGTAAATATTTTTCCTGAGTTCTAGGGATGGTATATGACACCTCTGAATTATTTCATGATTTTTAGAAGTTATTTGATAATTTTAGAGGCAAGTCAAACCAAGTCAAAGCTTGGTCAAACCCTAACTCAAACATTCTGGAATTTATGGAGAAGAATGCATTGCATGAAAATCTCCAGAAATTTTATGTAAGGTTAATTCTTAAGTCAGCAACAATCAGTTAAAATTTCATGATTTTTGGAGCTTGTTTGCTACCTCAAGCAAATCCTCTAAAAATCAGCTGTTTAATTCAAACCCTAGCTGATTTTCACTGTTCCTTGGGTGCGAGTCAGACTCGGGCTCGAACCACTTGACTCGGCTCAGTCAACTAACTGCACCCGGTGCGGTCGCTCGGGCGCGAGCATCGTGGATCGCTGGATCCGAGATCAACGACTCATGTGCGTGTGAACGTTCGGACCATCCGAACGTTTCGATCAACGAGAGTCGTTGGATCTTAGATCAACGGCCTGGATTGAAGTGAACGTTCAGACCGGCCGATCGTCCCGTTCATTTGAACCGTCCGATTTGGAGATAACGGCCTGGATTGAAGTGAACGTTCGGACCGACCGATCATCCCGTTCATTTGAACCGTCCGATTTGGAGATAACGGCCTGGATTGAAGTGAACGTTCGGACCGGCCGATCGTCTCGTTCATTGGAACCGTCCAATTTCGATCCAACGGTGGCTGCGTCGTCTCCTTCCTCGCGTTGAGCAAACGTTGCGTCTGAGTCTAAGCCATGGCGTGTGCAGGACCTGGAGCAGCGTAGTGTCACCTCGATGACCACCTTTAAACGGCTCGTTTTGCTCGCATTAAATGCCCGTCGTGCACCGCCCTCAAACGTCCATTTCTCAACTGCTCCCATCACTCTTAGGGCTCCCATGGCAGGTTTGACCCGAGGGGGATTATGACCGTTGCTCTCTTCCATCTCCGCTACTTAAGCTCCACTGCTTCCTCTTTGGCTTCCTTTAGCATTTTCGCAACTCTAGCTAGCACCTCAGTGTTTGTTTGGTGCATTCACCAAACCATTTAGTAGCCATTCTGAGCTTCAAGCTTACGGTGAAGGCGGTACCTCAGTGGCTCTCACTCTCCATTTCTTGTTCCCTTTGCTCCCTCTTTATTCACTCAAGCTTAACCCTCGCTCAATTTCACCTATCTTCCTCAGGGCTTGGCTGAATTGGAGATTCCCCATTTTCGACCGAAAGCACCATTTTTCGTCGCCGGAGTAGCTCCAACCTTCTCTATGCCTCTCCAGTGCTAAGGTAGCTCCACTTTAGTCCCTAGTTGCTTGGCACTCGCTTACTTGGACCGCAGCGGAGCTTCTTTGCATTTTTTATTTTCGACCGTTTTTGGTCACCTCTGTCAACTCCGGCTTGCCGGCGTTCTAGACCGCCGCAGCCGCAGTTTATGGTCCTAGTGTGTGCGCAAATCTATTGCGGACCCATTTTGGACCTTAGCTCGCGCCGCCGTGACTAGAGTCGCTGGCGGTGAGCCTCCCTTCGCCGTCGAGTTTGTCAGACAAACTGTGCGCGAGCGTTTAGAACGTAGTTCTCTATGGACCGTCGATCTTTAGATCAACGGCCCAGGATCACGTGAACGTTCGGACCATCCGAACGCGGCGATCTATGTGTACCGTATGATTTTAGATCAACGGCTCAGATTCTAGTGAACGTTCGGACCGTCTGAACGTTTCGATCAACGTAGATCGTTGGATCCAAGATCAACGGCTCATGTGCGTGTGAACGTTCGGACCATCCGAGCGTCTCGATCCACATGGGCGGTTGGATCTAAATCAACGGTGAGCGTAGAGCCGCGCGCGAGGCTGTGCTCTGCGCGCGTGGGCCATCGGATTTCAGATCTACGGCTCAGGTTCGAGTGAACATTTGGACCGATCGAAGGTTCCTTCGTTGTGAGCCATCCATCTCTAGATCAACGGCCCACATCTATTTGAACGTTCAGACCGTCCGAACGTTTCCATCCGCGTGGACCGTTGGATCTAAATCCAACGGTGGGGTTTGTGAGTCGCTTAAGCGCGCGCTGTCCCGTGGACTTGGGCCGTTGGATCCAAGATCAACAGTCCAAGTTCGTCCACATCGATTTAATTTCGGATTTTTCCGAGAGGGATTATTTGTTAACTGAAAAAAATGCAATTAACTTGTAAAATGCATAACTATTTCATTTTAATTCCTTTTCAGTTGATTCAAATTTTATTAGTTATGTTTTTAACTAAACTTTAATATAAAAATGGTTCTAACCTCATTATAGCTCCATAAATTTTTGTGAAGATTTTAGTTGTAATAAATAGTAGCATTTGGGATTTATAAGGCTGGGCAGAATTGTTCCGCTCAGATCTTTTGCATTAAGAATCCAAATCAATTGGTTCTTATTGCTAAATTCTTTATAAATCATGCTCTTGCTGCTATAAAATTTTCAAGGCATTTGGAATAAGTTTGTTGTTAAGTCTATGTGTTTTCTTCGTTCTTATCGGTTCTTTTTCGCTTTCTCGTTAGGTTCCGAAGAGCACATTGATCACCTAAGTGATCCTCTGCAACATCTTGAACAGCAGCAACCAAGCAAGCAGTTTGATCATATATTTTCCATTACTTACAAGTCTAATATATTGTTTACAAATCATATGTATGCATGCTTTTGTGTCAAATTAATTTTTTCGATTAGAGGTAGTTACTCCTATTGCATTGTTGCCCTCAAATTGTTATCCCCTGCCACAAATATAAGTTACTAATATCGTTGGTGAATTAGAGTCCGGTGATTTAATTATGCTCTTTTATTATCTTTTCGATTTCATACTTAGCAATGCTTAGCTACCGGTAGAATTGGGCGGTTATCGACTTAGTCGATAACCTTGATCACACAAATCATGTTATTACTCTTTGTTCAGCACCTTGTGCTAATTTGTTTTGAAAACAAAAGTGCAAATGAAATGATTTAGACTTGGGCAAGTGGTTGGATGGTGGGTTATTGGGTTTGTGGATATCTTGCCCGGGTCAACAAGGACCGAACATCTTGTTACACTAAAACAAGCATTTTTGCGTGCTAACCACGCGAGAGGGATATGGGACCTCTCTTTACTGAGTACTTTGGCGTGTGTTAACTCCGAGTCGCAGGAGGGGGTTGTGTGTGTTGTGTGAAAAAGGATCTGTGTTTTTGTGTTGGGTGTGCGGTGGTGGAGATTTCGGGTAGGTTCTCCACCTCGAGGGGCATCGTAGTTGTCCAAGTCTTTGCCCGTGAGGGGCAGTTGACCGAGGCTTTACGATGACTCCGACACAACGTATGGGTTTCTATCCATACGGGCGGCTCGCAATTAATTCATAATATTGGAAATGTCTCGTAGGACTTAGCCGTGCTGGCATACCTAAGGAAGTGTGCTTAATAGCTTGACAAAAAGGCGGTCTGGCGTGTGGGTACATTGGTACACCCCTGCAGGGTTCAAACTATTCAAATAGCCTCGTCCTAGGTTATGGACACGCTTAGGGAAGTCTTACAAGAGTTAGACTACAACCTTTTAATTAAAATTTTAACATGGTTGGTATGAATGGGTAATTCATGCTATTGTTGTGGTGACTATGGGTTTAGTCACTTTCAGGATTGTTGTTGTCATCTATCTATCGTTATTACTGTATCAAATTGTTATTTGAACAATAAAAATAGATTGCAAACTTGCTTTTCAAATGTACTACATTATTGCAAATAAAACTTGCTTTATGCTGAAAATGAAACCTACAGCCTCTACTTAAATAAGCTTGCATGTAGCATATGTATAGATCTGTTATCCTACACGTAAGTCTTTTGTGGTACAATTTTTGTACTTATTTGCTTTGCTTAACTATTTGTTGCAGAGGAGGAAGGTGAGCCCCAAGGGCCTCACTTTTGTTAGATGTGCTGCGGGTTTGACGACTAGCTTGGCGGTCCGGTCGGTTGCCTTGTGGGTTAAAGGTACACTTATTGGCACTTTTATTTGTGGCCATCTTATGGCACTTTTGCTTCCGCTGTTTAAATTATTTGTATGATTTTGGGCCGGTCGGCCTCTCTTTTGTAATAACTTTACTATGTATGTCTTTGGATTTGTTTATTTGATTTGTGATGCTAGAACCGAGTGGATGGTTAAGCATTACAAGCCTGATAATCCGGGGTCTCACAAGATCTCCTCAGCATGACGTATCTAATAGCTGGGATGGGCTGGCCACTGAAAGCATCTAGGCCCCTAAAATATGTTTTGGTAATTAATGACAATATATGAATATGGGACTAACATGTTTGTTGAGTGATTACAAGACTTAGTCCTAAAGACGATGTCACCAACATGGAGATGCATGTTAAAGGATGGACTTGGTTCAAGGATAATGGTATAATAGTCTAGGACCCTTTTAAATTTTACCGGTCTTATGAGAAATGTTGGAAGACCGAGTTTTAAGTTAGATGCCGTACTACTAAGAGGGATCATGACTAGTAGTTTGAAAGCACATCTTTATGCTTTTGGATCAAACTAGGACCATGCATGCACTCAAAATCTGTTTTAAATCTCAAATCAACAGTCTGAGCAAAATCGGCAGTTCCGGTGTTATAAGAGTGGAACTACCGCATATCGGTTGTACCAAAAATCCAGCGGTATGTTTTTTCCAGAGAGACACCTCTTGCGATTTTCTTTGCTTTTTCTGAAAGAGCGGTAGTACCGGCGGTACATGGGCGGAACTACCGCAAGTCGGCAGTTTCAATTATTTGTGTGGTACGTTTTCTGGTTTTGTTTCGCCTTTTGCTAGAACGGTAGTACCGCTGTTGTTTTAGCAGAACTACCGCACTTCGGTGATTCCAAAAAAGAGTGCGTATGTTTTTCCAGAGAGGGGTGTATTTAAGCTTCAACGAAAAACGGTAGTACCGCCAGTGTTTTGCGGAACTACCGATCATCAGAACTATCGCATGTTCAATGGCGGTAGTACCGAACCAAGCTTGCAACGGCTATGTCAGATGCATTTACTACCTCTGTTATAGTTATTCTTGTCTTGTGGCTGGAGAGTGCGGTGATACCGCCAATACAAGGCAGTACTCACGATTTTTACAAATTTTCTGACTTCTTCCTCCAATGGTCGTATTTATTTGTGGGGTATAAATACACCTCCACCAGCTCTAGGATAGGTTGTTGAGCACTCATTGAACACTCTTGAGCCTAGAGTATTCATTTCACACATCATTATCTCTTGTTGCATCCTTTGTGAGGTTATTGAGCAAAATCAAGTGCATTCCTTCTAGTTTGATTCATAGGACTTGATTGCCGTCAAGCGAAGGTCGAGGTCTATTACTCTTGGTATTTGTCGACACCTAGACGGCTTGGCGAGAGTTTGTGTGGTGATCTTTTTAAGAAGATTGTGAAGTGGTCCGGCGCCGATTGTGATTGGTTCGGTGTTCACCAACTCCGAAGGGGGGCAAGAACAACCACAAGTGAAATCGATGGAAGGCTTAATTCGTGGAGCCGGCTTGATTGGGTCAAGCTTCCTCAACGTGGACTAGTGAAGATCGATAAATCTTCGATACCACAGAAAAAACTCCATTGTCTTCATTGTGTCTATTTCTTTTCCTTACTTATTACATTTAAATTTGTAGCATATATCTTGTGATATGTTGTCTTGTTAAAGTTTATCTTGCCTAGTTGTATAAATTGGTTAAAATTTTTAAAACCTCCTAGTCACCCCCCTCTAGTCGGTTATCCTTGATCCTACAACCACCCATTTGGCCCACTCTAGCCGCCACCCACGGACACAGCCAAATGGGCGGCTCGGCCCGACACGGCACGACGAAACACACTCGTTCCGACACGGCTATTAGATGGGCGTGCAAGACTAGCCCACATGCTAGGGAGGTGGCGAGCACGGCAGATTAAAGTTTAAATCTTTGAGTCGGGCCGGTGATGCGAGCCCGTTTGGACCGCCAAAATAAAAAAAATCCAAAAAATTAGAAAAATAAAAAAATAAAAAAAAGTCATAAAAATATGTAGAATTCAAAAATACATATGAAAATTATAATAAATGAGATAAGCATATTGAAAATGAATTAGAATTTTATTAATGTTCAAATAGTTGGCTCGTTAAAACATTTGTCATTTAGCTCATAAGACATGAAAAATTGAAAAACATGTAAAACAATCCTTATATATATATATATATATATGGGTTTTTCAGTGCTAAAGTGTTAATACCAATCTTGACCGTTGGATCTGAATTGAACAACTAAGATTAATACGAGCTCCCACCTCTAAACCATTTAATCACTTTGAATGCTCCCACCTTCAATGCACCTTCATTAATGTGTCTTCATTAAACACAATGCATACTCCCACCTCCAACGGTCAAGATTGATATTAGCACCTCCAACGGCTAAGGTGCTAATATCAATATTGACCGTTGGAGGTAGGAGTATGCATGGTGTTTAATGAAGACGCATTAATTAAAGTGCATTGAAGGTGGGAGCATGTAAAGTGATTAAATGATTTAGAGGTGGGAGTCAACATTAATCTTGGTTGTTCAATCAAGATCCAACGGTCAAAATTGTTATTAGCATCTTAGCACTGAATTACCTATTAGCACTATATACGTTTCCTATATATATACCAAAATAAATTTATATATACTTATAAAATAAACTATATAAAATTTAAAAACTACAAAATAAAAGCATATAAGTATTAAAAATAAAAATAAAAATCATATACGTATATGTATATTAAACAGTGTCGTGCCTAACAGATCAGACTGGATCCAATACTATTTGTACCGTATTGTGTTAGCCCATCGTGTCGGGGTAGCAGTTCAAACACACCCTAAACTATTATGTCAAGTGATCAGACAGTAAATAGTATAAACCATGCTTTGAATCTAAACTGTCTCAGCGGAATCGTGCCTCGGATCGGACCGTCACGCCCGTTTCGCCACTCTACCACCCACCCGTTCCAAGTTCCCCTCCCAAACCCCCTCGACTCGATTCCTTCCTCCCTCGCGTCGACCCCCCTTCCCCTCCCCTTCGCTTCTCCGCGCTCTACTCAATTCCTTCGTCAAAGTCTCCGATCCGATCTCCCGGCTGGAACCCTAGTTCCACCGCCCCCATATGGATCCCAAGCCCCCCACACCTACGGCGGCGACGACGATTACGCCGAGGTTTAAGCTGGGGAAGCAGTCGTCGATGGCGCCCGATCGCGGCGGTGTAAGATCGAGGTGGCCGACTAGAGGGGGGTGAATAGGCGGTTTTAAAAACTTTATCGGGCTAAACCAATAAATAAATGCGGAAGCTAATAGCGAATTGGTTTTGCTCAATTAAAACCTAAATCAACTAGGCTCAACTAAGTGCACCGACAATATGAACACAATACAATATGAATAATTATACAAGATATGTTAAGCAATTAAAGCAAGAATGTAAATTGCTCAAAGTAAAGCACAAGTAAACACAAGATGACACGATTATGTTTTACCGTGGTGTTCGGAGACTTGCCGGTCTCCCCTAATCCACGTTGAGGTAAGCCCAACCCACGTTGGACCGGCTCCTCAAATGAGCACACACCTCCGAGGTAAGTCCAACACTTGGACCGGTTCCAAACCGAACCAACACCTCGCTCAACTATGGTTGCTCTTCCTCCACTCCGGAGATGGCGAGCACCAAACCACTCACAACCGTCGGGCCTTCTCACAAGCTTCTTGAGAAGGTCACCGAGCACGACGCCTCCACGCCGTCTAGGTGTCGGCAAACACCAAGAGTAACAAATCCAAACTTTCACTTGAACTAATCAAGTGTCAACGCTCACGTGGATACACAATCCACTACCTAAGGCAACACATGCACTTAGGGTTTGCTCTCTAGTCTCACCAAGTGCAACACATGCACAAAGAGAATAGAGACTTGCTCTTAGCTCAAAGAATGAGTGTATCACTTAACAATGGCACAACAACTTCTCCCAACCGGCCAAGGTGTCTATATATAGCCCACACAAAAACTAGCCGTTGGGAGAAGATTCCATCAAAACGACCAGGGGGTCGTAGCCAACCAATGGCGGTCGGACGCTTCATGCGCCAACGGCTAGAAAAGTAGCCGTTGGGCCTTGGCCGTCGACCGCCATGCATTGGCCGGTCGGACCGCCAGATATCTCGATCCGACCGCCGTCTTGGCGGTCCGACCGCCGTCTTCAATTTGGCTAAGTCCCAAAATGGGAGCTCTGGAAAAACCGTTCGCTCGAACTCGGAACTTCCTCACCGCGGAAGCTCCGATTTTTACAATAGCGGAACTTCCGCACAAGGAAATCGGTTCAAGTCAAACCGGTCAGACCGCTAGTAGCACACCGGTCGGTCCGATTTGCCACCGGTCCGACCGGTGACCACTGCCGGTCCGGCCGTGATTCACGAAACCAACTCCAAATGCTTTACTTCAAATGGCTAAACACATTAGCTCATTTGAATGCAATCTTCGACAAGGTTTCAAAGATGATATTCTCAGTAGGTTACAAAACACATTTGCTAACCCTTAGAATACTCATCACAAGGAATAAGGTACATGGACTTACACCATTTGCAAAACGCATTTGCAAACTTAAGTCACATGCTACAAGGGTTATGCATGAGCCTCGATTATTTGCAAAACACATTCGCAAATAAATAGCATCATGCCTAGATGAGCTAGAGCAAATATAATGAGCTATCAACACATGACTAACTCAAACTACTAGTTAAGACCCCTCTTAATAGTACGGCAACCTATACTAGCAATCCGGTCTTCCAACCAAACACCAAGACCGGTAAAGACTAGGAACACATCCTTAGCCCTAGCTAGTCATACCTTTGCCTTGCATCTTCTTGAAGCTTGATGGCGCACATCAACACTTCAAGTCCGGTCTTTAACTTTGACACTCATCAACTCATGATGATTTCTTCACTTGGGATCTTGTCTTGAACATCATCAACACATGATGATTTCTCCATCCCGAGTCTTCACATGCATCAACACATGATGCAATCCTTCACTTGACCTCCATCAACACATGATGGGTCTTCTCTTGTCTTGATGATCAACTCATGATCATCTCTTCTTGATAAGCATCAACTCATGATGCATCATTTACACCAAGCTCTTGACTTGATGATCAACTCATGATCATCCCAAGTCTTCATCATCTGGAACATAACACGTATATCCAACTCATGGAAAATGTTAGTTCCACAATGTGATCATCATTAATTACCACACCATACCATTAACTCATAATGGTGGGACAAGATACCTCAATCTTTCCTCTTTGGTAATTGATGATAACCATAAATTTTCATAAATTTAATGATGATAAATGAGAGAACAATTGAGTATATAAACTACACAAGTTATCTATACTCTAACATGAGTATACAAGAACTACACAAGTTCTATATACTCATAACATGAGTATATCTGAACTACACAAGTTTTGTATACTCAAAGGTTTTGTTTCAACGTAAAGATCCTTAGTATATGTGGAAAATGGAATATGGATCAATACTAATGAAACCACAAAGTATAGGATAAAACTCCCCCTAAATGTGTGCATACACAAATGTGTAATGAGGTCATATGCACATATTCAAGTTTAACTTAAGGTTGAGTTCAATCCTATATTTTGGATCCGAGAAATGCAGCAATATATAAGATTGAGATGTCGATTGCATACCTCGTTGTATTTCACCTTTATATCCAAATGAGACTACACAAAGATAATAATTGATAAAAGAGTTAGTCTCATATTTGGATTTGTCATTAATCACCAAAACAATCCATTAACTCATAATGGCGGGTCTAGATCTTTCAATCTCCCCCTTTTTGGTGATTGATGACAAATCCATTTTCAATAACAACATTTGGATATTCATAGACATAAGATAAGAATTTAAACTAATGAACTATGTCTATGCATCATATGAGGTGAAATATAAAGCATATATTTTCCTCTTTTGGCATGTAAACAAATCAAACATCCAAATGAGTATTGATAAAAACATTCTCCCCCTTTTGGCATAAATCACCCAAAAACACAAGACAAATCTTAGCCAAAAGGAGTAATTGCAAATCAATACCACTTGCAAAAGCAATGAGGTAGGTCACAAAAAGTATGAATTGAACTTATATGACCAAGGGGGGAATTTTGTTCTCAAGATATGAGAGGAGAAACAAGGATAGGTTACAAACCTATTGATCACAACATTCTCCCATTGTAAATCAAAATATTTGAGAACCACTTGAAATGATAGTTGAAACATATTCAACTAACCTCCCTATTTTTGAAAAGAAGTATAGATAATCTCTCATTTTAACAATTTTCACAAACTATATAAAGAACGATGCTTGAGAGAGATTTTTATAAAAGTTTGACAGAATTTCTCTTGTAAAGAGGGACATCCACGACAGGAGACAAGAAGATATAATCGAACACAAATATATTCATTCATAATCACATCTCATCCACATCTCATGCAACCATAAATCATGACATAAAAACATGTTCTCACACGAGTAGCAAAAGATAGCATAGCCATAATGAGAGTCATACAACCAAGTAGTCATAAAAGATATTACAATTTTTGCATACAAGGTCTAATGACCTAAATAGAACAAATAGCTCTTTGCTCGTGAGGAGGATCTGAGAGGATGAAGGCTGATCTCCTCGCCAAAAGAAGGAGGAAGGTGAGGTCCACGTCGGATCGTTGATAATAAAGAGGTGCTGCTGCTTCTGGGAAGGCGATGAAATCGCTCGCAGAATCATCATCTGAAAGGCATGATGTATCAAACTGGATGTGGTAGCACCTCAAACTCATCCAATCGAGAAAATGCAGTTGCTGAAAAGCCTCCCGAGATGGCGAATCGATCCACACTCACCAAGATTAAGCATCATTGCTAGGACGAGTCTTGAGCACAGGGATCTGAGAGAAGGAGCCACATCCCACGATCATGAGGAGGTGGAGGAGGAGCCACCGGAGCGGGAGGAGCGGGAGGAGCAGGAGGAGGAGGAGCGTCCACAGGTGCAGTATTCTTTATGCTCTATGTCACAGGGAGTATTGAATTCAATTATGCTCTTGATAAGCCTCATTATGTAGGGAGCATAATAAATACTCTTAGACTTGTCTCCCTTGGAGGTGTCAATCTCTCTGAAAATAAGATCTATGACATCGAAGCGAGTGCCCTCCATAATGTACTGAATCGCATTCCATGCCCTCCCATGGATTTCATCATTGTTCCCACTCCTGGGGAAGAATGATGATCTCATGATCCTGTTTATAATACTGGGGAGGGGAAGGAGTCCTGTCACCTTACACGCAAGAATGAGGATTATTCGATCATAGAACTCATCTATTTGAGCAAGGTTTAGGGGTTCCTGCAAATGGATCCTTACACCCCTTGACTCCTTCAAACCTAAGGCTTCCATGAATTGCTTTCTTGTAGCCTGTAATTTTCTATGCCCAGTCATCCAAACAAGCTTGTCGTGTCAGGAACCAAAGCTGTGCATAAAGCTGTCGATGACTTTAGAATGAAAGTTGCGATTCGAGAGAAACCAAGGTATCCAAACCTACATATTTGAAAAGTCAGTAAAGTCCATTGTAGGTTGGATTACATGCGAGTAGTTCCATTTGACATATCTGTGATTAGCAAATTTTTCTTCGCATAGATAATCTTGAATACATCTTCTTTGAAACTTGGTGTGGAACATACCCATCGTTGCAGATTCTGAGAACTGATACTGATCAACATGTCTCAATATTGTATAATCTTCACTTCTTAACCTTGAGACATCAAGGCCAAAGAATTGAGACTCATCTGGAGCGTCCTCATTATCATCTTCATCCTCCTCAACCTCATTTCCAGCGTTCTCATCAAAGTCATTGTCGCTGCCATTGTTATCCGAACTTGATTCCTCTACTTCTTCCATAGAAGCGTCCTCAATGTCGTCCTCAACTGGAGCTTTCCCTCTGGATGAAGAAGGAGAAGGAGAAGGAGGGGTCCACCGAACGATCGCCACGCGCTTGTTCTGGCATAGCTCACGGAAGATAATCAAAGGATCAAACAAGGAATAGATAATAAACCTATGAATATACAATGGTGTCATTGACATGCTCTCTGGACACGGGTCCGATCATTGCTATCCACGGCGGTCGGATCGCCACAGAGGCGGTCCGACCGCCATTGTGGCGCGGCCGGATCGCCCGAGGCCGGTCCGGCTGTGGTGAAGCCGGTCGGATCACGGTTACGAAACCGATGAACTGAAATTTGTGATTTTCACAAGTTTTCATCATTCAAGCAATGGCATCAAGTGCATTCATTTGTCTATTCACAAACTACTTGCAGGATAAAGTTTTGCCACAAAATCTAGTGAACAAGATAGGATTTTTGACAAACCCTAGAATTTTGGGGCAAATCACAAAATGAGAGCAATGCAAGTAGATCGAGGATGCTTCTTGGCTCTAATGAAGAGGAGTAACACAGGATGCCTCCTTGAAGAGAAGGAGAGCCAAAAATCCGAAAGTTTGCAAGTTCTTTCCTCACCTAGGGTTCCAAAATGTGGGAGAGAGAACCCATCAATCCACAAAGTAATTGGAGGGAATGGAAGAGGAGATGAGGAGAGCAAGTGGATACCTTGAATCCCCAAATGGACGGCCGGAGGAGGAGATCCGAAGGGAGAAGGTCTTCTTGGCTGAGAGAGGAGAGAAAAAGTGGTTCGGTTTGGGGAGAAAGGTGGAGTGAGAGAAAGGCTCTCGGTTGAAGGGTTTTAACCTTTTCCCATAAAACCGGTCGGACCGCAAGACCAACGCCGGTCGGACCGGTGGGATCTCGGTCGGATTGCCTATAGAGGCGGTCGGACCGGTGTCATCTGAAGTGACACACGCTTTGATGAGAGGAGAGAGAAAAGAGAGAATTGTTGTATTTTACTCCAAATTTTGCACAATCAATCAAATAAACATCTTTGGAGTATTTCCAACTTATATAGCCCATAAGAATAGAATTTTAAAATAGTTTTTATAATTTAAGCTCTTGGTTTTCGGAAATGAAATATATTTCTAAGAGGCTTCAATCAAAACACACAAAAAGAGCAAATGACGGAATTTAGAGAGTCCAATTGCATGTATGAGTCATAAATACCATTTTGAACCTTTTCATATGAATAACTTTGGTTCATATGGAAAAACTCATAAGCGCTAGAATGTGACCACTTAGGTCAAAGTAGGATTTTGGACGAATTTCAAAATCAAATAACTTTTTCTAGGTTGGTCTTTTGGAAATTCTTTGAATACCAAAAATGTTTAGAATTACCAACTCTAGGATTTTCCTTTTAGCAAGATTTTCAAATTCCTTTTAGAATAGATTTTACACAAAAATCTAGTTTATGTCAAAAACAAGATACTACAATGTAGGATTTTGGCTAGAAATGCATTTTTACTTAAAATAGGTTTTTCTAAAGCCAAAACCTTTGGTAAATCTTTGAAAAGCATTTGTATACCTTTTGCAACTAGTTTTTCAAAGAAATACTAATAATTATGAAATTTTGACTTTTGGCTAAAAGGCTTATTTTGAAAAGCAATACTAGCACTTAATTTATTTGGGCACACTTAGGGATGTGATATACATGACTATGATTTAGTACTCCCCCTTAATGTGCCATTCCAACTTGCTCAAGATATGAATAATGAACATTGAGAACATAGAGCAAGAACACCCCTTTAATAAGATTTTCATGAAATGCAACCTACACAAGGTGTAAAGGGCTAGATACTTCAATGTAAATACTTGTTCTGAGATGGCATTGGTTCTTGATGTGAAACGATTATCCTCAAGCTTGGCTCCAATTTGATATATGATGACATCCATCTTTATATGAATAAGCCAAGTCTCCAATACCTCTCCAAGTACCCATTAAGCATTTAAGCGCATTTTGGTACCCAAAACTAGGTTGGGTCCACGAATGTTAGTCACAATAGATTTGGGCACCCAAATGGCCCTAGCATTAGTTTTATGTGTACTAACTATTCTAGCAAACACATTGCCATTAATATCCTTCCTAAGCAAATATTGATCATTGTAAATAATGGGCTTAGGAGTGATACCTTTGGGACAACCCTTACTCATATGTCCCTTTTCCCGGCAATTGTAGCAAGTTCGAAGTTTGTATTCGTCTTTTACCTTCTTTACTTGCTCCTTGCCGGTTTGCCTCTTCTTTGATGACAATTTCTTGTCATTCACTTTGTTTGGGCACACGGAGGCGAAGTGGCCCTTTCCATTGCATCCATGGCACTTGACATTCTTCGTGTGTCTTGCATTGTGCCTTGTCTTGCTATTTTCCTTTTTCTTAGGAGTGAAGCCGATTCCACTCTTATCTTGCAAGCGTCTTTGCTTGCTCAATATATCGTCAAGAGTGGCCTTCCCTTTTAGGCCTCTTTCCAAGTCATTCTTTAATTTGTTGACTTGGACCTTGAGCTCTTTGTTTTCCTCTACAATGTTAGTATTGCAAGATATCGAGGAAATAGGAGCATCTACTTTTGAGCAACAAGGCATATCAATTAAATCATCACAAGAGGTGGATATGCTAACTTTAGATGAAATGCAAGATGTAGGAACTATGCATGGCATATCATCTAATAACTTGCATGTAATGCCTATATCCACCTTGGACTTATTAAGATCCTTGAGAAGGAGAGTCTCATGAGCTTCTTTTAGCTCTTCATAAGAATCCTTGAGAGAAAGAAATTCTTTCTTCAAGACTTTGAATTTTGACTTCTCCTTGCCAAGATATTCATTTAAGTCTTCTAACATTTCCATCAACTCATCATAGGTAGGTTCTTCATTTTCGTTTACCTCATCATTACCTTTAGCCATGAAGCATTGAGTTGATGTGGAGGAGTTGTGGACTCATCATTATCGGAGCTAGAAGTTGAACATTCTTCTTCCGATGTCCACTCCTGTGCAATCATCACTAGTAGGTGTGGACATTTCATATTTATCTTGAAAATGTGTCCACATAGCATGAGCGCTCTCAAGATTGCACACTTCATCAAACATCTCTACACTCAAAGCACTAAATAAACCGTTAATTGCTTGAGCGTCGAGATGTAAGCTTTTCTCTTCCTCAATTGTTGGAGCAAGATGATCCAATGGAGGAGAAAAGCCAACATCTACAATCCGCCATATTTTTGGACTCATGGCCCTAAAATAACAAGACATGCGGATTTTCCAATAAGCATAATTTGTGCCATCAAATATAGGTGCTTCACCTAGGTGCACTAAATCTCTAGTTGCCATCCTTTACTCTCTAGACGGTTAAGTCTAATAAATGAGAGACCAAGCTCTGATACCACTTGTAAGATCGAGGTGGCCGACTAGAGGGGGGTGAATAGGCGGTTTTAAAAACTTTATCGGGCTAAACCAATAAATAAATGCGGAAGCTAATAGCGAATTGGTTTTGCTCAATTAAAACCTAAATCAACTAGGCTCAACTAAGTGCACCGACAATATGAACACAATACAATATGAATAATTATACAAGATATGTTAAGCAATTAAAGCAAGAATGTAAATTGCTCAAAGTAAAGCACAAGTAAACACAAGATGACACGATTATGTTTTACCGTGGTGTTCGGAGACTTGCCGGTCTCCCCTAATCCACGTTGAGGTAAGCCCAACCCACGTTGGACCGGCTCCTCAAATGAGCACACACCTCCGAGTAAGTCCAACACTTGGACCGGTTCCAAACCGAACCAACACCTCGCTCAACTATGGTTGCTCTTCCTCCACTCCGGAGATGGCGAGCACCAAACCACTCACAACCGTCGGGCCTTCTCACAAGCTTCTTGAGAAGGTCACCGAGCACGACGCCTCCACGCCGTCTAGGTGTCGGCAAACACCAAGAGTAACAAATCCAAACTTTCACTTGAACTAATCAAGTGTCAACGCTCACGTGGATACACAATCCACTACCTAAGGCAACACATGCACTTAGGGTTTGCTCTCTAGTCTCACCAAGTGCAACACATGCACAAAAGAGAATAGAGACTTGCTCTTAGCTCAAAGAATGAGTGTATCACTTAACAATGGCACAACAACTTCTCCCAACCGGCCAAGGTGTCTATATATAGCCCACACACAAAAACTAGCCGTTGGGAGAAGATTCCATCAAAAAGCGACCAGGGCGGTCGGCCGCCAACCAATGGCGGTCGGATCACTTCTCGCCAACGGCTAGAAAAGTAGCCGTTGGGCCTTGGCGACGACATGCCATGCGCCGGCGGTCGGACGCCGATATCGGTCCGATCCGCCGCGCGTCTTGGCCGGTCCGACCGCCTTCGCGAATTGGCTAAGTCCCAAAATGGGAGCTCTCGGGAAAACCGTTCGCTCGAACTCGGAACTTCCTCACGCGAAGCTCGATTTTACAATAGCGAACTTCCGCACAAGGAAATCGGTTCAAGTCAAACCGGTCGGACCGCTAGTAGCACACGGTCGGTCCGATTTGCCACCGGTCCGACCGGTGACCACTGCCGGTCCGACCGGCAGTTCACAGAGCCAACTCCAAATGCTTTACTTCAAATGGCTAAACACATTAGCTCATTTGAATGCAATCTTCGACAAGGTTTCAAAGATGATATTCTCAGTAGGTTACAAAACACATTTGCTAACCCTTAGAATACTCATCACAAGGAATAAGGTACATGGACTTACACCATTTGCAAAACGCATTTGCAAACTTAAGTCACATGCTACAAGGGTTATGCATGAGCCTCGATTATTTGCAAAACACATTCGCAAATAAATAGCATCATGCCTAGATGAGCTAGAGCAAATATAATGAGCTATCAACACATGACTAACTCAAACTACTAGTTAAGACCCCTCTTAATAGTACGGCAACCTATACTAGCAATCCGGTCTTCCAACCAAACACCAAGACCGGTAAAAGACTAGGAACACATCCTTAGCCCTAGCTAGTCATACCTTTGCCTTGCATCTTCTTGAAGCTTGATGGCGCACATCAACACTTCAAGTCCGGTCTTTAACTTTGACACTCATCAACTCATGATGATTTCTTCACTTGGGATCTTGTCTTGAACATCATCAACACATGATGATTTCTCCATCCCGAGTCTTCACATGCATCAACACATGATGCAATCCTTCACTTGACCTCCATCAACACATGATGGGTCTTCTCTTGTCTTGATGATCAACTCATGATCATCTCTTCTTGATAAGCATCAACTCATGATGCATCATTTACACCAAGCTCTTGACTTGATGATCAACTCATGATCATCCCAAGTCTTCATCATCCTGGAACATAACCTGTATATCCAACTCATGGAAAATGTTAGTTCCACAATGTGATCATCATTAATTACCACACCATACCATTAACTCATAATGGTGGGACAAGATACCTCAATCTTTCCTCTTTGGTAATTGATGATAACCATAAATTTTCATAAATTTAATGATGATAAATGAGAGAACAATTGAGTATATAAACTACACAAGTTATCTATACTCTAACATGAGTATACAAGAACTACACAAGTTCTATATACTCATAACATGAGTATATACGAACTACACAAGTTTTGTATACTCAAAGGTTTTGTTTCAACGTAAAGATCCTTAGTATATGTGGAAAATGGAATATGGATCAATACTAATGAAACCACAAAGTATAGGATAAAACTCCCCCTAAATGTGTGCATACACAAATGTGTAATGAGGTCATATGCACATATTCAAGTTTAACTTAAGGTTGAGTTCAATCCTATATTTTGGATCCGAGAAATGCAGCAATATATAAGATTGAGATGTCGATTGCATACCTCGTTGTATTTCACCTTTATATCCAAATGAGACTACACAAAGATAATAATTGATAAAAGAGTTAGTCTCATATTTGGATTTGTCATTAATCACCAAAACAATCCATTAACTCATAATGGCGGGTCTAGATCTTTCGGTGGCGGGGACGGCGTGGGCGCGGAGGGTGAGGCGGCGACGTCAGCGGCGCCATCGACTTCGGTGATGTACACCGCCCACGAGGGCAACGCGAGGAATCCGTGAGCTCCTCGGCGCCGGCGCCGACCCCAACTTCCGCGACTCCGACGGCCGACGGCGCTACACATCGCCGCCAGGGTCACGCCGGGTTGTAGATCGATCCTCGATCATGGCGCGTGGCCGTCGTCGAGGACAAGTGGGCGACACGGTGAGGTTACTTGAACTTTGCTTTTGTTTTGCTCCATCGACTTGCTTTGGTTGAGGACCTCGAATTCTTTCTTTTTTTGGGGGGTTCTGCCGGACCGGGATTCACACAACCCCGAGACCCTCTGTGCATACCAAGCTAGTCCCATGATCAGTAGCTAGCTTGCACAGTTGCAACAATGATGCATTCATAACCATTCAACGACGAACTAATGAAGCAGACAAAGTAATATTAATTTAAACAGCAAAGACCTTATGGTCAAGGTTCTTACAAAAGTCGCCTCACGAGGCTTAGCAACAACAGAGTATCCGGCGTGAAATCTCAAAATCGTGGAGCCCAATCGACATGCCCACAGGCAATCGAGTGGTGGGCGTGACCTAGTTCGCAAAGTCTTCAAGTAGCCTTCTTCATAGAACTCAACATTTCTGGTTCTTCTGCTGGATGATCAACAAAGGGCATAAAGCGGTGAGTACATAAAGTACTCGACAAGTCGTGAAATGTATGCACTTAGTATTCATGTCAGGCTTAAGCAAGGATGGCTTTATGGTTAATTTGCAGAAAGCAAGTTTAACGTTAAATACAATAATTAGATTGCAAAGCGGGATTTTAAAAGAATAATACATAGATAACCAAGTTCTTTTGAATCAAGCGGTGAACATCCGTTCACTTCCCAACCATTCAACCAAGCGTTTCCATCGAACCAAACCACATTTTTGAAAATACTACCCCTTGCGCGAAATCACGGGCATGTCCGTAATCGGGACACGGCTATTCGAATAGATTTTGACACTCTGCGAGAGGTTATGCGACTTTACCCACAAGAGATAAATCACTTGCAATGTCCGTCGACACACTTAGAGGTGTGCGACTAAGTGACTATCACAAGGCCTTTACAAAGTTCCATTTTGCCTCGGTTACGTTCGCTAAGGTTTCGCCATCACACCCCTCTTGCGCCAATAATCAACCCTAACCGACTCAAAACTTCCTAATTAGTTGGCGGTCAGTCCCATACCGGACTTATGGTTGCACGAGTGACCGGATCAATGACTTGCAAAGTTAAGTCCTTAGTTGGTGCTCGAGACAAGTCTACCACAACCCAATGTGCATCACACACCCACTCTAGCTTCCTACCTCAAGCCCGAGCATAAATCATTTTGTTCAATCCCGACCAAATGGCAATCCACCTTGCGGCACAACATCTTTTAATAAAAGTGGCCTCACACCACAATTCCATAGTTCCATTAGTCAAATTTCAATAATCATTGAACATGTGATCGAAAGTCTTTGCGGGTAACTAGAGCATGTCTAAGCAATATCGCTCCCAAGTTGGTAATACAATTATGTCCAACTAGTATCAACCATCCTAAGGTGTCCAAAGATATATGTCATTCAAGGAGACATTTCATTTCCAATTTATCAAGGAGGCATAATGGCAATTTGGTAATTATCTACTCCCAAAACCATTTTTAATAAAACTAGCCATGCATGATAATTTAATACAATATACATTTGTAAAATGGGTTCAACATGGTCAAAGGCCTACGACTTGCCTTCGTTGACGAGGAGAGGGTCTTGATGTCGTCGGTCGAAGAAATCTTAAAACAGCGGAATCTACGTGCGAGAATAGCAACAAATAAATAAAATAGCACCAAATGAACTCCAAAATTACAAAACCAGTACCAAATGAAAGAGGTGAATTTATATGAATTTAGAAATTTGGATCACCCAAATCGGAGTTCGGATGTGAAAGTTATAGCCAAAAGAAGTTGAAAATCACATAAAATGATGAATTTAGGGTTTTTTCGGATTTTGGATTTATTTTTCAATTGAAAAACCGAAGAAATGCGTCGGCGCTTGCGCATGTCGCTTTGCACGTGGCTGCCACGCAGTCGAAAGGGTCGACGCGGCGACGACGTGGCCAGCGGCGCCCCGCGTCGGCTCGGGCATGATCGAGAGAGAGAGGAGGGAGAGAGAGAGGGAGAGGCGGCAGCGGCGCCGGCTGGGAAAACAGGCGGCGCGAGAGAAAGCGATGGCGGCGAGAACGACGACGCAGCGGCGGCCGGCCGGGAAAACGGACGGAGAGCGGCGAAATCGGCCGAGAGAGAGAGAGAAAGAAGAGAGAAGAGAGACGCGGCGCGGGATTTAAAAGCGAGAGAGGCCGCAGCGCGGCGTGGCGGATCTGGAGCGCGCGGAGAAAGCGACAGGACGCGCGTTGCGGCGTGGCGAGCAGACAGCCAGCGGCGAGATTCGCAGCGGCGCGAATCGCGGCGTGGGAGAGAGAGGGCGGCGGCGCGTCGGGGGCGATGAAACGAGGCCGTCCGATTCGATCGGACGGTGGGGAGCGAGGCGTGTGAACGAGCCGTCCGATTCGACGGACGGTGAAAATCAACGGCGCGAAGCGAACGGATGCGAAGCGGCGCCGTCCGATTCGATCGGACGGTGGGAAGCGAAGAAAGCGCGGCGCGCGGAGCGTCGGATCGCGATCAACGGCGAGAAGAAAGGAGAGCGCGAGGGAGACGAGGCGCCGTCCGATCCGTCGGACGGTGGGAAGATGGAGCGCGGCGAGCGGGGCGCGATCTCGATCCAACGGCCGAGAGCGAGAGCGAGGCTTGAGCGCGCGCGAGCGGCGAGGAGTGGGCGGGCGGCGGAACAGAGATGGGCGGAGAGATTCGCCCAAAACCGAAAAAAGGATTTTTAAATAGTTTTAATTTACGAGATATTCAAATAAATCAAAAGGCAATTTAGAAAATAGCAAATAGACTCCAAAATTCTAGAAAAACTCACGAAATTACTTGAATCATTCTAGACTTAATAAAAATACTTTTGACTTTAAATTTTCTTTTCTTTTGCAATTAAATTAATTTTTAATTTCGGTAAAAGGAAAATGAATTTCTAAAGTCCAATAAATCAAGAAAATTCTTAAAATAATAATCTTGATTTTAAATTCCAGGAAATTCAATTAAACCAACTTTAATTTAATTGAAGCTTGATTAACTCATATTAAATCGCACATGAATTTTGAAATTCCAAATTAAGCTTTTGGCAAATAGAAGCAAACGGTTCTCTTTTAAAATTTTCAAAACTCAGAAAACGGGGCGTTACAAACCTACCCCTCTTAAAGGGAATCTCGACCCGAGATTGGTGACTAGAGAATAGGTGGGAAACTCGACCTTCAGTCTTCTTCGTTCCCAAGTGGCTTCTTCTTGGTGTGGTTGCTCCATTTGGACCTTGCGTAAACGGATGATCTTGCTTCTTGTCACTCGTTCCGCTACTTCCAAGATCTTGATGGGATGCTCCTTGTAGGTGAGGTCTTCTTGCAGGGCAATTGCTTCCACTGGCATCTGCTCTTCGGGCACACGCAAACACTTCTTCAAGCTGCGACACGTGGAAGACATTATGCACATCGGTGACCGGTGGGAGCTCCAAGCGTAAGCGACTTCTCCTCTTGGGCTAGAAGCTGGAAAGGTCCGATGTACCTTGGTGCAAGCTTTCCACTTACTCAAGCAGCGCATCCCTTTGAGGCGACACCTTCAGTACACATGATCACCAGTGCAAAAGCTAGATCTCGCGACGGTTATCGGCATAACTCTTCTGCTGATGCATGTCTTTGTTTTGACCTTTCTCGATAGATCGAACTTGCTCTTGGCTTTTCCAAAATATCTGGCCCAAACACTTGTCTTTCGCCTACTTCATTCCAATACAAGGTGTTCTCGCATTTTCTTCCATAAAGAGCTTCAAATGGAGACATCTGGAGGCTTGACTGTAATCATTGTTATAGGAAAACTCGCATAAGGTAGCATTTGATCCCAATCTGTCTGATTTGCTAAGGCACAAGCCCTTAACATATCTTCTAGGATTTGATTTACTCTTTACATGGCCCATCCGTCTGGGATGATAAGTCATCTTGAAATTTAGATTAGTACCCAAAACAACATGCAACTTCGCCAAAATCTTGAGGTGGCTGGGATCCTCGATCGACACGATCTTCTTGACACTCCATCTTTGGCACACTATCTTTGCCATGTACAATTACGCGATCTATCACGAGTAAGTAGTCTTGGTCGGGAGAAAGTGAGCAACTTTGGTTAGACGATCCACAATTACCCAGATAGAATCATGTCCTGACCTTGTCCTTGGCAAACCAGTGATAAAATCCATGCCAATTTCTTCCCATTTCCATTCAGGCACTTTCAAGGGTTGCAGGAGTCCAGCAGGTCTTTGATGCTCGGCTTTTACTCGCTGACAGACATCACACTGAGCTACATACTCGGCAATCTCACGCTTCATGCTAGGCCACCAATACATTTCCTTGAGGTCTTGGTACATCTTTGTGCTTCCAGGGTGAATGGAGTACAAAGTTTCATGGGCTTCCTTGAGTATCAGCTGCTTAAGCTCTTTCTGATCTGGAATACAAATTAAACATCAAACCAAATGGTGCCTTGCTCATCTTCTGAAAATCTCAGGGCTTTACCCTTTCTTCATGTTGCTCTTGATTTCCTTAATATTGGCATCTTCAACTTGAGCTTCCTTGATCTGATTCCGCAAAGTGGGTTGAACTTCTAAGGCAGCTAGATAACCTTCCTCAACCAACTCTAACTTGAGCTTCTGGAACTCTTCATGAAGGGCTGGCTGATTTTCCTTGATTGTCAGGGTATTGCAGTAGACTTTTCTGCTCAAGGCATCTGCCACAACATTAGCTTTGCCAGGGTGGTAATGAATTCCAACATCATAATCCTTGATTAACTCTAACCACCTTCTTTGCCTCATATTAAGATCGGCTGAGTGAAAATGTACTTCAAGCTCTTATGGTCAGTGTAGACTTCACAAATGATTACCAATAAGGTAATGGCGCTATATCTTTAAAGCATGCACTACTACAGACTAACTCCAAGTCATGAGTGGGGTAATTCACTTCATGAGGCCTCAATTGACGGAAGCATAAGCTACTGCCTTCCTTTCTTGCATCAGGACACAACCAAGTCCTTGCCGGGATGCATCACGAGAAAATCTCAAAATCCTTAGGACATCGAGCAAAATCAACACCGAGTTGTTGTCGAGGCCTTCTTCAACTCTTGAAAACTTTGCTCACAATCTGTTGTCCAAGCAAACTTCTTTTCTTTCTTCAACAGCTGAGTGAGGGGTCTTGCTATCTTGGAGAATCCTTCTATGAATCGACGATAGTATCCTGCCATTCCAAGAAAACTTCGACTGAGGCAATCGACTTGGGTGACTCCCAATTAAGCACATCCTTAACCTTGCTAGGGTTAACAGACACTCCTTCTGCAGACATGACATGTCCCAAGAAAGTAACTTCTTTCATCCAAAACTCACACTTGCTGAATTTAGCATAGAGTTGATGATCTCTAAGCTTATTCAGGACCAAACGGAGGTGCTCTTCATGCTCTTCTTCACTCTTGGAATACACCAAAATATCGTCAATGAAGACAATGACGAACTTATCCAAATACTCCATGAATACTTTATTCATCAAGTTCATAAAGTAAGCAGGGGCATTGGTCAATCAAATGACATGACCGTGAACTCATACACCCATACCGGGTGGAGAAAGTCGTCTTGGGGATGTCTTACGGACGAATCTTCAACTGGTGGTATCCTCGATCTCAAGTCTATCTTGGAAAACACTCCGGCTCCTATCAACTGGTCAAACAAATCATCGATCCTGGGCAGAGGGTACTTGTTCTTGATGGTGACCTCATTGAGGGCTCTGTAATCCACACACATCCGTTGGGTGCCATCTTTCTTTGCAACAAAGATCACTTTGGGGCTCCCAAGGTGAAGAACTTGGTCTGACAAAACCTTTCTCTTGCATTTCTTCAATTTGCTTCTTGACTCAACCAAATCATTGTGAGCAATCAGAGGGTCTCTTGAAAATAGGTGCAGTTCCTGGAACAAGATTGATGACAAACTCCAAGTCTCGGTCTGGCGGCATTCCAGGTAGATCATCAGGAAAGACATCTGAAAACTCTCTGACTACTGGCACTTCTTCCAAAGACACAACACTGGCACTGCAGACTAAAGATCCAGCTAGCTTCTCTGGGGAGGCTTCAAACTTTACCTTGGTTCCATCCGGACTGACCAAAGTGATGCTTCTACCACCACAATCCAAGAGGGCTTGGTGATTGGCAAGCCAATCCATTCCCAAAATCACATCAAGAGACTTGGTGTCTATGATGATGAGATTAGCAAGGAATTCTACCCCTTCTATGGTCACTTGAACCTTAGGGCAACCTTGGTTCGTACTCAATTCCGAACCGGGAGATTGAACCAACAAAACACTTTTAAGAGGCAAAACTTCCAATTGGTGCCTTTCAGCAAAACTCAGAAACAAGCGAATCGAAGCTCGAGAATCAAACAAAGCAGATGGCGGTCTTTGAATTGACAAGGAACTTACCCGGCCACGACGTCCGGTGTCTGGCTTCCTCCACAGTGGTGTGGTTCACACGACCTCTTCCAAAAGGCTGAGGAGACTTGACTGGTGCAGTTGGAGTTTGAGGGGCTCCTCGTGCGACTCCTGGAGTGGGGGTCCTGGTCGGGGTGGCTCCCATGTTGAAACGAACAGGAGAAGGGCCTTGCCTCTGCGGGCAGCTACTGGCGAAGTGCCCCAGCTGATGGCACTTAATGCGATGATCCGTGGCGGGGTTGACATTCCTTGGTCAGCCGTTGGTTCTTTGGAGCTGCGTGAAGCCGCGGTCACCTTTGGGCTAACTGGGCGAGTCTTTGCTCTGAGGGCTCAAATGTGACAGTGGAGCAACACGGCGGGAGGCGGCACATTCATTCGACTCTCAGGGAGTGAGGCCGATGGGCACCGTCTTTGCATCATCTTTCTCTTGCGGGATTCTTCAAGCTCACGGCGGGATTCCTCGATGAGCATGGCCTTGTTCACCAAGTGCTGGAAATCTGCATAATCATTCCCAATGACTTGCACCTTCAAACTGGGGTTGAGTCCTCTCTTGAAGCGCTTCTGGCGGGCATCATCTGTGGCAACGTCCTCTGGGGCATAACGGATAGCCGAGTGAATCTGTTAAGGTATTCACTCAGCGACGTGTTGCCTTCTGCGCACTCACGGAACTCATTCTTCTTCATTTCCACCTTTCCATCGGGGATATGGGAGTGGCGAAAGCTCCCAAAACTTCGGCCCAAGTGATGCTCTCGGGGTTTCCATGGGCGGCACAATAGTTCTCCCACCATTCTGCAGCGGTACCTTCAAGTGGTGAGTGGCATCTGAAACCTTCTCGCGATCATCACAACGGTGATAGCGAGCTTCTTTCCATGGAACGCAAACCGGTCATCTCGTCCAATGGCTCAGAGGAGCTAGAAAAAGTGGGCGGATGGGTCCTCAAAACTCGCCAACTGGGTGAGGAAACACTGGGGGTGGAGCAGGCGTGGGCGTGGCAGCTGCTTGACTATACGATTCATCATGGCGGCGAGGCGTGATGCAGTTCTGGCGATTCATCATCCGAGTCATATTACGCATCAAAGAGCTCATCACCGCGTCTGGCTGCCATGAATCGACTCAAACCCGGATCTGCTGGCGGCTGGGAAGGCGGGGCATCGGCGCTTGAGTCTCATCACGGCTTGCGGAGTTGCGTGCGAACCATCTGCGACAAAGCTTCACTGGTTTAATAGACGAGAAGAAGAAAGCAATTTAGATGAGAGGGAAAGCACGGAGATGAGCGAGGAACAAGGGAGATAGATGGATCAACCTAATGCGGACAAAATTGGTTTTACCCAACGAGCGGATAGCCTAAAGCTATCAAGAAGCAAACCAAAGGGACACTTAAGCACGAAGCACTATTACGCAGACTAAGCGACTCTAAAACTAGGGAGGCAACTACCAATCTAATCTTTACGGAGGGCAACTTGGAGCAATTGCGGATCTTGAACTTCAAAACTTCCATTGCTTGATCTTGAAGGGCTCGATCCTAGGGATAATCCAGAGATGAGGAGTCAAATTAAATTTGAAAACCAAGTTCGAGAAAAGATAAGATGAAAGAACTCAAGAATGATATAAGAGGTAAGATGATAAGAAAAGAATAGAATAAGATAAGAAAGAACGTAATAAGATGAGAGAAGAATATCTAGTCAAGTTAATTGGTTGGTTTGATTTAGAAAATATATTTTGAATCTTTGACTAAGGCGACCAATCTAGCTAAAGGTTACGTCCTACGATCGATATGGCTCGATACCATCTCTGTCGGACAACGGGATTCACACAACCCCGAGACCCTCTGTGCATACCAAGCTAGTCCCATGATCGGTAGCTAGCTTGCACAATTGCAACAATGATGCATTCATAACCATTCAACGACGAACTAATGAAGCGGACAAAGTAATATTAATTTAAGCAAAGAAAGACCTTATGGTCAAGGTTCTTACAAAAGTCGCCTCACGGGCTTAGCAACAACAGAGTATCCGCGTGGAAATCTCAAAATACGTGGAGCCCAATCGACATGCCCACGAGCAATCAGTGGTGGGCGTGACCTAGTTCGCAAAGTCTTCAAGTAGCCTTCTTCATAGAACTCAACATTTCTGGTTCTTCTGCTGGGGTGATCAACAAAGGGCATAAAGCCGTGAGTACATAAAGTACTCGACAAGTCGTGAAAAATGTATGCACTTAGTATTCATGTCGCTTAAGCAAGGATGGCTTTATGGTTAATTTGCGAAAGCAAGTTTAACGATAAATACAATAATTAGATTGCAAAGCGTGATTTTAAAAGAATAATACATAGATAACCAAGTTCTTTTGAATCAAGCAGTGAACATCCGTTCACTTCCCAACCATTCAACCAAGCGTTTCCATCGAACCAAACCACATTTTTGAAAATACTACCCTTGCGCGAAATCACCGGGCATGTCCGTAGCAGGGACACGGCTATTCGAATAGATTTTGACACTCTGCGAGAGGTTATGCGGCTTTACCCACAAGAGATAAATCACTTGCAATGTCCGTCGACACACTTCCGAGGGTGTGCGACTAAGTGACTATCACAAGGCCTTTACAAAGTTCCATTTTGCCTCGGTTACGTTACGCTAAGGTTTCGCCATCACGACCCCTCTTGCGCCAATAATCAACCCTAACAGAACCGACTCAAAACTTCCCTAATTAGTTGGCGGTCCGTCCCATCTGGGACTTATGGTTGCACGAGGTGACCAGGATCAATGACTTGCAAAGTTAAGTCCTTAGTTGGTCGCTTCGAGACAAGTCTACCACAACCCAATGTGCATCACACACCCACTCTAGCTTCCTACCTCAAGCCCGAGCATAAATCATTTTGTTCAATCCCGACCAAATGGCAATCCACCTTGCGGCACAACATCTTTTAATAAAAGTGGCCTCACACCACAATTCCATAGTTCCATTAGTCAAATTTCAATAATCATTGAACATGTGATCGAAAGTCTGCGGGTAACTAGAGCATGTCTAAGCAATATCGCTCCCAAGTTGGTAATACAATTATGTCCAACTAGTATCAACCATCCTAAGGTGTCCAAAGATATATGTCATTCAAGGAGACATTTCATTTCCAATTTATCAAGGAGGCATAATGGCAATTTGGTAATTATCTACTCCAAAACCATTTTAATAAAACTAGCCATGCATGATAATTTAATACAATATACATTTGTAAAATGGGTTCAACATGGTCAAAGGCCTACGACTTGCCTTCGTTGACGAGGAGAGGTCTTGATCGTCGGTCGAAGAAATCTTCCAAACGGAATCTACGTGCGAGAATAGCAACAAATAAATAAAACAGCACCAAATGAACTCCAAAAATTACAAAACCAGTATCAAATGAAAGAGGGTGAATTTATATGAATTTAGAAATTTGGATCACCCAAATCGGAGTTCGGATGTGAAAGTTATAGCCAAAAGAAGTTGAAAATCACATAAAATGATGAATTTAGGGTTTTTTCGGATTTTCGGATTTATTTTCAATTGAAAACCGAAGAAATGCGTCGGTAACTGCGCAATCGCACATGGGCTGCCACTTGGTCGAAAAGAGTCGTGCCCGGCCGATCTGAATAGCGATGCGGCCACGTCGGCTCGGGCCATGGAGAGAGAGAGAGAGGAGAGAGAGAGGGAGGCCTTGGCGCATGTGAAAGTGAAAACGGCAATGGCGGCGGAGAAAAGCGGTGGCGGCGGAGAACGCGACAACAGAGGCGACGAGCCGGAAGACGACAGGAGGAAGCGGCGGCGAATCGGCGAGAGAGAGAGAGAAAGAAGAGAAGAGACGCGCGCGCGGATTTAAAAAGCGAGAGAGAGGCACGCAGCGCGGCGTGGCGGATCGCGAGGCGCGGAGAAAGCGGCAGACGCGCGCGCGTTGCGGCGTGGCGAGACAGGGCGGCCTTGGCGAGATTAGCAGGCGCGCGAATCGCGCGGCGTGGGAAGAAAGAAAGCGGCGGCGCGTCGGGGGCGATGAACGAGGCCGTCCGATTCCGTCGGACGGTGGGAGCGAGGCGCTGGTGAACGAGCCGTCCGATTCGACGGACGGTGAAAGTCCAACGGCGCGAAAGCGATCTGCGAAGGGCGCCGTCCGATTCGATCGGACGGTGGAAAGCGGAAGAAAAGCGCGGCGCGTTGAGGCGTCGGATCGCGATCAACGGCGGAAGAAAGGAGAGCGCGCGGCGAGAGACGAAGGCGCCGTCCGATTCCGTCGGACGGTGGGAAGATGGAGGCGGCGAATCGAGGATAAGCGCGGATCTCGATCCAACTACGAGCGCGAGCGAGGCCTTGGCCATGCGGGCAGCGGCCATGGAGTGGGCGGGCGGGGAGCGAGGAGATGGGTCGAGAGATTCGCCCAAAACCGAAAAGGATTTTAAATAGTTTTTAATTTACAGATATTCAAATAAATCAAAAGGCAATTTAGAAAATAGCAAATAGACTCCAAAAATTCTAGAAAAACTCACAGAAATTACTTGAATCATTCTAGACTTAATAAAAATACTTTTGACTTTAAATTTTCTTTTTCTTTTGCAATTAAATTAATTTTTAATTTCGGGTAAAAGGAAAATGAATTTCTAAAGTCCAATAAATCCAAGAAAATTCTTAAAATAATAATCTTGATTTTAAATTCCAGGAAATTCAATTAAACCAACTTTAATTTAATTGAAGCTTGATTAACTCATATTAAACTGCACATGAATTTTGAAATTCCAAATTAAGCTTTTGGCAAATAGAAGCAAACGGTTCTCTTTTAAAATTTTTCAAAAACTCCGAAAAACGGGACGTTACAGGTTCTGACTTTAACTTTAATATTCTTATAGGAAATTGTATTAGATGGCAAGATTTGTTCTTTAAGTTACGAGGATTCAATACGTCAACATGATGGGCTGCTATATTAATTGCATATAAACCAAAATAAATTTATATATACTTATAAAATAAACTATATAAAATTTAAAAACTACAAAATAAAAGCATATAAGTATTAAAAATAAAAATAAAAATTATATACGTATATGTATATTAAATAGTGTCATGCCTAACAGATCAGACTGGAGCCAATACTATTTGTACCGTATTGTGTTAGCCTATCGTGTCGGGTAGCAGTTCAAACACACCCTAAACTATTATGTCAAGCTGATCAGACCCGTAAATAGTATAAACCATGCTAAATCTAAACTGTCTCAGCGGAATCGTGTCTCGGACCGGACCGTCACGCCCGTTTCGCCACTCTCCACCCACCCGTTCCAAGTTCCCCTCCCAAACCCCCTCGACTCGATTCCTTCCTCCCTCGGCGCCGACCCCCCTTCCCTTCCCCTTCGCTTCTCCGCGCTCTACTCAATTCCTTCGTCAAAGTCTCCGATCCGATCTCCCGGCCGGAACCCTAGTTCCACCGCCCCCATATGGATCCCAAGCCCCACACCTACGGCGGCGACGGCGATTACGCCGAGGTTTAAGCTGGGGAAGCAGTCGTCGATGGCGCCCGACCGCGGCGGCGGCGACAGCAGCGTGGGCGCGGAGGGGTCGGGCGACGCGTCCGGCGTCATGAGCTTCCAGCTGATGTACCTGGCCCACGAGGGCAACGCGGAGGGAATCCGCGAGCTCCTCGACGCCGGCGCCGACCCCAACTTCCGCGACTCCGACGGCCGCACGGCGCTACACATCGCCGCTTGCGAGGGTCACGCCGAGGTTGTAGAGCTGATCCTCGACCGCGGCGCGGAGGCCGTCGTCGAGGACAAGTGGGGCAGCACGGTGAGGCTGCTTGAACTTTTGCTTTTGTTTTGCTCCATCAGCTTGCTTTGGTTGAGGACCTCAGAATTCTTTCTTCGGGGGTCTGACTTTAACTTTAATATTCCTATGGGAAATTGTATTAGATGGCTAGATTTGTTCTTTATGTTACGAGGATTCAATACGTCAACATGATGGGCTGCTATATTAATTATGCATTGCACTACTATCTGGCAGCCTTTGGCGGATGCGATGCATTACCAGAATCATGATGTCATCAAGATCTTGGAGAAGCATGGCTCCAAGCTTAAGGTACTATGTTGTACGTGTATTGTGTCTGCCTGCATACTATTTATTGTATGCAAGTGTTCTGAGCATCCGTCTCATTTGTTGAAGATTGCACCCATGCATGTTAACAACGATCGTGAAGTTCCTGAATACGAGATTGACCCAGACGAGCTTGATTTCACTAATGGCAATGATTTATCTAAGGTATGTATAATTGTATATGTCTCGTCCTTTCTTTCATGTGATAATCTTTTAGCAACTAAGCTCGCCCTTTCTTTCATGTGATAATCTTTTAGCAACTAAGCGCATAAACTATTTGCTACAAATCCACTCTAATCACTAGTCAGCGTACCATACATGTACAGTTGGTTGACTCTACTGTCTACTGATCGTATGCTATTGAACTCTTGATATTAGATCCTACTTTACGTACCTAAATTTTCGAAGACATTTTCTCCATCAGATGCTATTAATATTTAAATTATGCATTGTTATCATTTCCATTTGCTTCTCAGGGTACATTTCGGAAAGCAACATGGAGGGGTATTCTGGTTGCTGTTAAGAAGCTGGATGATGATTTAATTACTGACGACAACAGAGTGTGGGTTGCTTCCATTGAATAGTGACATTTGTTCCTGGTCTATGTTGGTTTTATTACTGAATTGTTTCTTCAATCCCCAGGTTGTATTTTCCTTACAATTTGGATGGATGTCTTTGCATTGCAGAAGGGCATTCAGAGATGAGCTTGACGTGCTGCAACTAATACGGCATCCAAATGTCGTGCAATTTTTGGGTGCTGTAACACAAAGCAGCCCAATGATGATTGTCATGGAATTTATGCCAAAGGTTTGTCTTAGGCCAATGTACTTTTCAAACTTACATTATTCTGATATTTGATAGCCCCTACATCTGAGGTCCATTTGATTAACTAATATCTAGGCTGCCCTAGTCAAACCTTCCTAGGTGTGGATCAAGGGCTTCATTTTATACCAGTTATTTGGTCATGTATAGTAAGAAATAAAATGGTGTTGTCATACTTGAGTGACAATGCCAAATTAGTATGTATCTGGTTGTTTGGCAATATTTGGCCACAATAGACCATTGTAAGTATGAATCTTCCTAACTACCTGGAATATGATTTAAGCAATGTAGAAATGTCTAGGTTTATTAACTCCTCATCATTATTTATATAACATGAGGTGACTATGCCTTCACTTGAATATCAAAATAGATAACTTTATTTATGAATTGTTGAGAATTATCAAAATGTTTATTTGCAGGGTGATTTGCGCAAACACCTCAATAAGAAAGGAACTCTCGAATCGTCTTATGCAGTGAAATTAGCTCTTGACATTGCAAGGTTTGCCACCCATAACACCAATATGAAAGAAATTATATCGGTTTTACCTTTTTATTGTTGTAAAATAGGCCTAACTCGTGACCCTTTGTGAACTGTAATAGAGGGCTGAATTATTTACATGAGCATAAACCTCAAGCTATCATTCACCGTGACCTTGAGCCTTCGTGAGTACTTTATTTTCTGTGAAATTTTCTCACGTCTTTTTTATATACTCCATGAGTTTCTTAAAATATCTGATTTGTTAAAAGACTTCTCTGTCCATTGTGTAAGACAACAGAAACATATTGAGGGATGATACTGGACATCTGAAGGTGGCAGATTTTGATTTGTGTAAGATGCTAAAATGGAGAAGAAAAGTTAGAGAGGATAAACCAGTAACTTCTCCAGGCAATGCCTGTAAGCGTATTTTTTGGTTTGTCCTACTTAGTTTGTGTTAATCTAGTGGGCAGCTCACTGTTTTGACAAGTTTTGTTCACATTCTATGCGCACTGATAATTGATAAATATGTCACAGGTAGGTATGTTGCTCCAGAAGTCGTGCGAAAAGAGGAGTATGATACTAAAGTGGATGTCTTCTCGTTCGCTTTGATACTTCAGGAGGTAAAAGTGCTATATAGTATTCTACATTTCTATGCCACAACAGATGATTATCAATTTATCATGTTGGTATCCACATATTTTGTGCAGTGCTAGTAAGAGCCTGGAACTTTTGTTTGATACCTTGATTGAGATTGTTGTTACAATTTTACTTTAAATTGGAAATTACTCTTCTTCAATTCTGCTCCAACTACTCCCAGAACGCACCAGAAGACCATTTTTACTTACTGATATTTCAACTCTTTTAGATGATTGAAGGATGTCTCCCTTTTAATAACAAGAAAATTGATGAGATTGAGATGGCGCACAATTCTAAAGAAAGGCCGCCTTTCAGAGCTCCTCCAAAGCATTACGCTCATGGGTTAAGAGAGTAAGCATTATCTTTTTTCTGTGTTGTGGCTGCTAGTAATTCCAATTACCTTGGAGCATTAGGTTGGCTTGTTTGCATTGCCAGCTGCTAGCAAACAAGCTTTTGCAACCCATGTTTCATCTGACTATTTGGACATGTGAACTTTAATGTGTTCCATTTCCTCCATGCCATCATCGATGGTGACTGGTTTGCCTATTTCATCCTGACTTGATTGTTTGTCCACTTGACATTATTATAGGTTGATTGAGCAATGCTGGAGTGAAAACCCTGCTGACAGGCCTGATTTTAGAGAAGTCATTGATCAGCTGTCTGCTATCCAAAATGAACTAGCTCATAGAAACCGTTGGAAGGTAATAGTTAATGGCTTTCTGTTGTACTGTGGTCTGATAAGTGTTCTGTCATTGCTAAGCAAAAGGTATTCTCATGTTGGTTGTACTGGAACAGGTCAGACCACTCAGATGTTTCCTGAGCTTCGAAGGCATGCGGAAGAAAGACCGCAACGAGGGCAGCACCACCCGCTCGTCACGTTCGTCCCGATCCAATTTTTAACACCCAGCTGATTTCATTTGGAGGATCATATATATTCATGATTGATAGAAAATCAACTCGCTTTATATCATATCTTTGTGTATCTAGATTCTCTATGGAAAGAATGGTATTGCAACACTTCACTGCTGATCACAATGTTGTTGTACATCAGACGTTTATCACCGAGCCTTGAAGGAATCCAAGGATTATTTGGGCTGTGTTAAATCCACCCATGTACAGATTGATCTTTTTGGTTAATGGTTTCTTTCTTTCAATAATAACAAATCAGTGCAGCTTAAGTAAATGCAATCCCTTAGTTGGAAAAGTGCAGTTCTTTATTTTTGGCATTGTTTGTTGATTACCTTTGGGTACGATTATTAACGTTTTCTGAAGAAGAAATCCGTTGCATACATTATTACTGTTTATTATCAGAATCTGCTTTGTTGCACTTGCAAGTCTGCTATGCACTTTTTCATCCTCTGCAATGAAGGTTTCTGTAGAGGATATACTGTGTATGTCATTAGAAAGTGATTTCCATTATCTGATAAAAAAAATTAATAGGTCTGTAGTTACTAGGGTTCACATACTCGTAAACAATGTTCACACCATGATCCTTTGTGTTACGGGTCCTGAGTTTCCTCTCACGTTGAGAAGCTACGCCACAAGTGCACATTGCGCACAGCGAGGCAAAACTTCCTTTAAAAAAAAACCCCGTAGCAACTCCACTGTGCAGGAATGCAGCGTCAAAACCCTGTAGCACGAGAGCTCGCTGTGCAGCTGCACTGTAGCATCTAGTCCAGTTCATTCATCTCCGATCGGGCGGCTGAGATTGACCTAAAGTCACCTCGCTGTACTTATCTGACTGACCAAGAGGCAAGAGAATCCTCTTCCGCACTGGGCACCAAACCCCCCCCCCCCCACCCAACCCCAGTACGTACCATCCACGCAACTAGGGAGGACGAGCGTTATTAGTTACTGATTTGGTATTTCTAAGTTGCTTGATTTTTTTTTGCTTAAGTCAATTGTTGTGATTATTGAATTTATGTAGAGATTGATATGTCATATGATTAGATGTTGATCTAATGAATAGAAAATGTAACTTATACTTAAAAAAATACAATCACCTTAGAAATAGACAACCCCTGCATGTGGCCATGTTGCGCCGCGCCCGAGCAACGAACCACATGGGCACATCAAAATCCCTCTTTCAGCACATAGCCCGTAGTCATGGGCCATCCGGCGGCCATGGCCGGGCAACCGCCCGCGCCCGACGAGCCGTTCCACTTCTTCGCATGTTACAAGTGCTTCTTACCAAACGGCTCACGCGGCCCAGGTGCGCGCAGGTGGGATGCTAGTGCAGGCCTCACGGCGCCTAAACCGGCAACTTGTATATGTAGACGCGACTGTTTCGCCGTTTCTCGGTGGTGTGCCGACGAGAGGAGCGCGGGCGCCCGGCCGTGCAAGTGGGAGGCGCGCGATAGGCCGATGGCGACCAACCGGCACTACTACAGAAAAGTACATCACAAACGGTTCGGAATCGTCATCACAGACGGTTTTTGAACTGTCTGAATTTTTATGTCTGTGATAACCGTCTGTGGTAAGGCTCATTACAGACAATTTTTGGTTGGAACCGTCTGTGAAAAGACACTATCACAGACGGTTCCAACCAAAAATCGCATGTGATACATGTATTTAAACCGTCTGTGATATACGCGTATCACAGACGGTTTTTGGTTGGAACCGTCTGTGAAAGTGCCCAAAAACCGTTTGTGATAGTTCATTTATACCTATTTTTTTATTTTTGGCTAGCCTCAGGAATTACTAGCCATACCCTCTTAAAACTAGCAAGCTAGCAGAAATCAGATACATCACACAGATGAATCCATTGTTGACACAACTCAAAGTGATCATTTAAAACTCAAAATTAATTTAAAACTCAAAATCAATTACAAAAGATTATGTTCAAGTATATATTGTCGCTAGATTTACAATTTAATTACAACTACTCAAAATGACCAATTACAATTGAATCAATATTTTTAAGGTCGTTCAGCGGTGTCGACGGGGTGAAATTCTCCGTTGGTGTTAACGATCTCCATCTTGATGAAGGCGCATAGCGTCCCTCGAACCTCCGAGATCTCTTTCATAGCGAGTGCATCTAAATCTATGGTCATATCATGTCGCTAGCATGAGTAAAGTAGAAAGTATATATATTTTTAAATTTATATTTAGAAAATAATTATTGTGAGATTGACAAACCTCGGGATCCTTTATCTTAGCACTAACCAATTGCTGCATATGATGGCAAACGTAGAATGCACATAGGTGATCTTGTTTTTGCTAGCGGCACTGCAAAAATAGAATTACATATCTAGGTGCAGTCAATTCGAGGCGCATTATTACGAAGTATGATATAGCATTATTGTGTTGTAGCACGTACCAGGAAATCGTGTACTGTGTTGTAGTGTGGCGCTAGATCCTTTGTATAGCCCTCCTTGTGCAACATAGTTGATGAACGACCTGCATGATTCCAAAAAGTTATCATCGGCTATTTTAAAAGAAGGAAGACTACAATAGAGTATGTATGTAGGAAATGAGCATACCTGTTGAGTATTTCTTTCAGAAGGGTGAAGTTGTAGTTTTTGTTTAGTAGGGAATCAAGGTATATTATATGGTTCCTCTTTGGCATAAGGACTAATAAGATCCAGTGGAACCTACTCATGTATGTCGCTATAGTCATAAACTAAAGTTCGTGCTGCGTATAAAGTACAAATAAAATTTGTATAGCAAGTAGTGAAGCACTTACTTCTGATTCTACGACACCATTATGTAGTCTTTGTCATCCTGAGCAAGCAATCCCGTTGTTATGTATTTAACGACATAGGATGTGTCTTCATTGATGGTTTGCTCAGAGATGACGTGTGGGTCGAGGAAACCCACCGGTTGGTTCCGTTGATGGACATGTTTCATAATGTATCTTTACATAAACAATAAGTTGTGATATTTATTGATATTACGTGATGAGGATTAAAATCGAGGATTAAAACCTCTATTTATTATTTATTATATAAAGACCATACGTCTTCATGGTCGTAACCCCTAAGGCCAACGACCTCACTGGTTCGTAAGGATTTTGGAGGTTATATAATACCCAACCTGGTCGGACATGGTTCCAAACCTAGTCTCCGACCAATCAAATGCTCACAAGATCTTGAACTAGTGTATGGATCTAAGACCAGACATATGCTCTACCGTGTGACGAATGGAACACGTGCTATATATTCTATACCACGCGACGCTACAACACTGGAGTAGGGTTACATGACTCATTGATATAAAACCGCACAACAGTTGATACATTGTCAACTGACGCCTCTCTCCGACCAGACGCGTTACTTCTTAACAGACGCCTCTTCAAGGGACAACTGCAAACGTTTCATCAACTACATAAGGAGAACCGTGGAAGGAGAAGAGGAGGGACCGAAGAGAATCATCGACTGAAATCACTCTCAGAAGATAGTCAGTCGATTAGATTGTAAAGCCGTAGCAAGCATTGTGCTCTAGTGTTAAGGGAGTTAGTCTTTGGTCTAGATTACAGATACACTTTGTAACAACCAGTTCATATCAACAAAGAGCACCTCCATTCCTTACCAGGAGATACGTGTCATTTTCCTCTTTCTTTTTATATACTCATAAGTTCGGTGATTTGATCGTCAACAGCTGGCGCCGTCCGTGGGGAAGAAGGCACAAATCTCCTGAAGAAGTTCTTCGCTCGTCAAATCCTCGCTCAACCTTCACGATCGTTCATGCGATTATGGCAGGGACTTGAGACGAGGAGATCTGGTTCGACTTGGATGACTACTCCAATCTCAACATGGAAGCCTGCATTCAGGCCATGCAAGAAGATTGGATGTCATCATCTTCCTCATCCGCCGGTTCGCAGGTTGCTAGCAACCACGAGGACGAGCGGATGGATGGGGATGCACCACTGCGGCAAGTGGAGCTTCCCGAGGGATAGGGCTCTCCTACCCTTTCGGAACGTCCGAAAATACCTCCAAGCCCGGTCCTTCCGACCGACCAAAAAGGTGATGAATCCGCAACTCAGCAATTCGAGAAACCATACATTCTCGACACAATCATGGCTGGCAGGTACTCACCAACGGCTTCTGGAAATTCCAGAGCCAACCGACATCTAATAACAGTATCGATGAAACTCCCACCGGTTATAGGCCGAGTGGGAATGATAAGGCTTAGCATCCGATCAGCAACTCGCGGGATCAGGCTGAGTTCACCACGAAGACCTCTGGAGGTGCTCATCTCCGACCGGTCTCCATCGTGGAAAGTCTCTGGTAGAAGTACTGAGAAGCTCTCGACTAATTACAGTGGAAGTTCTCCGAGGACCGCTGCTGGAAACTTGAAGTCAATGCGATCGAAAATCCTGATCGCAATGCCGTGTACGGTCCTGCACACACTGCCTCGCCACCATGTACTAATGGAAATGGCACGGGCAATCAGACACCAATTACCAGAGGCGACAAAATTGATGGATGTCCATCAGTTAATACACCAGTCTCTGCCCCACCAGCGATGATGGATCGGAGGGGACCAGGAGCGAGGTCAAGAGAAGGTTCAGGTCTACGAATGCCAACAACCTCGATGAATCCTCCGAGACCTTGGGTAACGGTACAAAACCTCCAGCGTATTCAGGATATTCTAAATAATACTAACCCTGCTCTAGCAGGAGCTCCAGGCTTTGTGCATTTGATGGGACAAGTATCTGAAATTCTTCAACAAACCGTGCAACGTACGGAAGCGTACCGGGAACACAGGACGACCCAAAGTCAGACTATGACTTCGTCCCAATGTTCCTCCCTCGACGATTTCGGCCAACGAGTCATGAAGGAAGGAGGTTGTTTCATACCACCACGCCTTCCGCTCATCGAGTGGATTATTAGCTTGGCCCTGATGATTTACGACATCGTCTAGGCCGAGTAGGTGATCAAGGGCGTCATCTCGACACCCATGATTAGATCGGAGCAATGGAGCCCTAGATTTCTAATTTAAGAAACCGGTATCCGACCGATCATAATTTGGCACCTTTTCAAAGAAGGCGCCATGAGTCAGTCACGGGCTGTCGAGCTTTCTCTGTAGGGCTCCAGGCCGTGCGTTGGCCTAATAGGTTTCGACCAGCCAACATGGATAGGTTCAATGGGTCCCAAAACCCATTGGAATTTCTCTAGATTTACACCACCGCCATTAGAGCTGCGGGTGGTGATGAAAACGTAATGGCCAACTATCTACCTACGGTACTGGAGGGGTCTGCCCGGTCGTGGATGCTCAACCAGCCGGTCGGATCAATTTACACTTGGGAACAACTCTGCGATCTTTTGATCGTAAATTTTCAGGGTATCTACGACCGCCCTGGAAAGGAGAATGACCTCCATCGGATCCGACAAAACCCAAAGGAAACTCTTCATAAGTACATCAAGAGGTTTAGTCATGTTCGAAACTCAATCCCAGAGGTTGCAGAGTCTTCGGTAATTTAAGCTTTCAAAGTAGGGTTGAGGAATCGGCGATTTACGGAGGATATTGCCATGAATTCTCCATGAACAACCGCCGAGCTTTTTGACATGGCTGACAGGTACGCAGCCGCCAGTGAAGCGGTTGAATGGAGTGAAGTCATAGATCAAAAAGATAAAACACCTCGACCTGGCCCGGAGAAGCCAGAAAAGAAGCTGAAGAAAGTTCTTAAGAAGAAGAAGCACCGCAAAACGGACGATAATGAAGTCCTGACGGTCCCAGATAAGTTTACCAAGGGTAAAAAAGACTATACCAGTCGAGACAATGTGAAAAGTCCGGCCGGTGGGTTCAAGAAGAGTAAGAAGTGGTGCCAACTTCATCAACAGGCAGGGCATGATTTACGCACCTGTCATGCCTGACAAAAGAAGTTGGATGATTACTATACAGGTAAAGGCTATCTCCCCTCAATACAGGAATTAGGGAAAGCAAGCTCAAAGAAAGACAAGGATGGCGACGAAGAGATGGAGTACCAAGAGGCTCAACATACGGTCAGTATGATTTTTGGAGGATCTTCGTCGTACGACTCGCGGTGTCATCTGAAGGCCATGGAGCGAGAGGTCAATCTTGCAGAGTCTTCGATCGCCATCAAACCTTCAAGGTGGTCGGACACGGTAATCTCTTTCGCCAAAGAAGACTGTCATGTTCCATCGACTCGACTGGGTAGGTTTCCTATTATAGTTGAACCTACTATAATAATTGCAAGGTTAATCGAGTTTTGATAGACGGTGGTAGCTCTTTGAATATTTTATTTTCGGGAGCATTGGAAGAAATGCATATTCCTAGGTCCAAGGTGAAACCGGTAAAATATGCCTTCCATGGCATAGTTCCCGGTTCTACCGCCAAACCGATAGGACAAGTGTCCTTACCGGTTACGTTCGGAAGCCCTGACAACTTCCAAACAGAAAAAGTCTCGTTTGACATGGTTGATTTTGCAACTGCATATAACGGCATTCTTGGTCGTCCGGCTCTAGCAAAGTTTCTCCTACTGACGAACACATTAAGTACGCCATCCAGTTTAACTTTCCCGCTACAAACAATGTAGCGAATATGAAGTTTTACTAGCAGGACTTCGAGCATCTCATTCGCTGGATTCGCAAATTACTAGTGAAAGGCGATTCTCAACTAGTAGCGAATCAAGTAGGGAAAGAGTATCAATGCTCGAGTACCAAGATGTCGTCTTATCTGACGGAAGTACGGAAACTCGAAAAGCATTTCTTCGGTTTCCAGATCCAACACATTCCTATATAGGAAAACTTTATAGCAGACCAGTTGGCACGGATGGCCTCCACGAGGTCAACCGTCCCGTCCGAGTTTTTCTTGAGCAACTCGATTCACTCTCGGTGGTCGAGCATTATGAGATCATCAATGATAAACATCAGGTCATGCCCATTGATTCTAATAACATAGATGCTCCACAGATCGGTGACGATCATGGTAGAGATTGGATGACATCGATCTACAATTATCTTCAACATGACCTAATTCGAGAAGATGATGTAGAGGTCGATCGTATAGCACAAAAAGCCAAATCATACACTTTAATTGAACATACCTTGTACAAACGAGGGTCTCATGGAGTGTTGATGAGATGCATATCTCACTCGGATGGCATTAAGTTGCTAACCGAAATTCATAAAGGAGTATGTGGAGCACATCATTCCTACAAACATTGGTCGGTAAAGCCTTCAGGCAAGGATACTATTGGCCAACTGCCCTTCATGATGCAAAAGAGCTCGTGACGAAGTGACGTACAATGTCAGTTTCATAGCCGACAGGTACATCAGCCGGCACAACCTTTGCAAACAATTCCTCTTTCCTAGCCTTTTGCAACCTGGGGACTAGACATTCTAGGATCATTCCCAAGAGCACCCGGGGGCTTCGAATTCCTTTTTGTCGTGATTGACACGTTTACAAAATGGATCGAAGCCGAACCATTTGTTAAAATTACAACTGAGGCTACTAAGAGATTTTTGACAAAAACATGATCACGCGATTTGGTGTACCTAGTCGTATAATCACATATAATGGAACTCAATTTTCGAGCGGCAGTTTTCAGGAATTCTGTGATGAGCTTGGAATAAAAGTCCATTTTGCCTCCGTTGCTCATCCAAAGAGTAATAGAGCAGTTGAGCGTGTCAATGGTATCATAATGCAAGGGTTCAAACGCCGAGTATTCGATTAGCTAATAAAGCGTCAGGAGCTTGGGCTCAAGAATTTCCTTCTGTCTTATGGGCTGTTCGGACCACGACCAGTCGTGCGATCGGCGAAACACCATTCTTTTTAGTTTATGGAGCTGAAGCCATGCTTCCTCCAGAATTAAAAATTGGCTCTGCTCGTACTGATTGTTTTAATATAAACTATCAGGAGGAACGACGTCTCGACGACGTCAATTTTCTTGAAGAACGACGAAACCAAGCCTTGATACGTTCGTCAATCTATCAACAAGCCATGCGAAAGTACCACAACCGTAAGGTGCAACCTCGCAGCCTAGCTGTAGGTGATCTGGTTCTCAGAAAAATTCAGAGCCAAGTAAATCGCAATAAACTTTCTCCCAAGTGGGAAGGTCCTTACACTGTGGTCGAAGTCACCCGACCAGGCTCGGCACGATTAGCTATGTCCCATGGCAGAGTTTTGTCCAATTCTTGAAATATTGATCAATTGCGTAAGTTTTTCGTTTAATTTTATTTCATTTTCCTTTAAAATTTAATAAATATGAGTTAGATTCAAAGAAGTAAGTGATGTTATTTATATGATGGTATCCAAATCTGGTTGACGCGGTTCATATGCTCAAGATTATGAAGATCATATTTTTATTTTTTCAAGATTCTGTTCTACTCTTGTTTGGCTACTGGTCGGGACACGAAAAACCTCCTATTCGAAGTCTCTCCTTTTTCACACGTGGTTCCGCCCACTAGAAGGAGCTTCCTAGCGACGGTCCTTTTCTTACGATCCTCACGCCACCGGATCGAGTATGAGCACGATTATAAATATACATTATATCTTCATTTCTTAGCAGTTCATTCCGACCAGCGTTGAGTACTACATAGAAGTAAAACCGCTTATCTTTCGTTATATATGTTTTTTCATATAATTTTCTCTTATCAAGGAAAGTCTCTTTTTTCCGACCATATATTGTCTTAGTAAGTACTTTGATTATGAAAAATAGATTTACAACTAGTCGAAACCTAGTACTGGTTCCGACCAATAAAGGTTTCCTAGTATTATCGCGATCAGTTTTTCAACGATTGGTACAAACTTTCAAACAATGGTTGAGACTTAAGTTCATATTCCCAGCCTACTACTTGTATAGTAAAGTTCTTCTACTATAAAACAATCGGGGGCTAGTTAAATATATGAATATCCATAAGTCGACCGGATGAACAAAAGATTTCATTGACAAGAGAGAGGTAAGTCTTTGCACATTTTTTGTATACTCTTTTTTTAGGTTTTTACTACTAGAGATTGCCCATCTAATCACTGCTTGATAGAGATCCGACCTCCATTTCTTCTGCAACCTTATCTCTAAGAGGTTTAACTTTCTTGAGAAACTTGGTCGCCTCCTCAGGCAAGCAGTTGAAATCTTCTTCAATAGCCTGAAGATTGATAGAGGGGTCGGACGCCTTCAGTTTTGCCAAAGCAAGACTAACTCCACTGGCAATTAATTCTTTAACGGATTGGGCATAATTCTCTCTTGTAGTCTTGAGCAAGCCCTTAAGGTCCCCCAAAAGGTGACTAAGGTAATTTACCTTTTCCATTGGATCACTTAAGGAGGGCCATGTTGATCCTGATCCCATATCGAAGATCATTTTATCGAGTGCAGTGATCTTTAAGTCAAGATTAAGCATGATTGATGCCCCTTGTCTTGCTCAAATTCCAAAGCTTTCTTTGCTTTGGCTAATGCTTGATTTTGTTCTGAGTAAGCAAAACAAGTATTAGCAAGAAGGACTAGAAGAGATATTAAGTCAAGTTTACAACTAATTACCTTCGTCCTTCTTCTAGGATTTTTCCAAGATTTCTTTATTTCTGGGTCGTCAAGTTTTCGATCGACCGGTTCTTAGCTTGATTCTCTTCTTCAAGCCTTAGTCTTTTGGCTTTTTCACCATAATTTCTTCTTTTATTTTCTCCAAACCTATCAAGTATGATAAGGGAGATTAATTAGAAGAGAAAAACGGAGGCATAAAGAAGGAAAAGTTAGGTAGGAGAGTTCTTTTACTCTCTAATTCAGAGTGTTTTTGCTCCAGGATATTTATTCGCTCGGCCAAGCCTCCGATCGCAGCAAAATTCTCAACCATATGCTGCATAAATAGCATTTCCTCTTCAAGTTTCTATTGAACTTCAGAGAGAGAGATATAAGAATGGTTGAAGACACTTACTTGAATTGCCACGTCATTATAATCGGCAAAAATTTATTAGGATTCGCCTTTGCAAGACGATCTGATACTCTCCCCAAGCTTCATCAAGCTCCTTATCCTCGATAAATCGAGGAGAGAAAGGAGACTTGTTAGTTTGGGAGGGATTGCTTGCAGGGATCGGAGTCTGTTGTTTATCTGCAGAAGTGCTTACCTCCACGGATGGAGTAACAATCACTACAGGATCCAAGTCAGAGTCCGATACTTAAGCAATCTCGGGGGCTCCCCTAACTACTTCTTCCTCAGAGTCCCTTGCCTGAGGAAAGACTTGGTCGGAAGTGCCCTCAATCACCTGGCCTACTGGAATGACCTGGTCGGAAACGATTGGAGCTCCATCAATCTGTACAAAGGAAAGGAGGTTCAGAGTTTAAAGTTCACCGAGGATATAAAAGGTATACATTTATATGATTATTTTCATTTAAAACATACCCGGTTGTCTTCTTTATTTTGACTTTGTAGCGCACCGGCTTAAAGTCCATAGCGCTTGCTTTTCTTTTTTTTCAACCGATTTTACCAGTTCTAAACTGGTAGGGTTGGTTACACCTTCTACGCCCTCCAATAGAAGATCGGATGAAATACTTTCGACCAATTGGTCGAGAGTAGAATCCCTGATCGTTGGATTAGATGATGCAGGTTCATTGGTAGCCAAAATGGTTGACTCAACAGCCATTGGCAATTCTTGAGCAACCGTATGAGACTCAATGACTACCGCTTGATTTAACAAACAAAGATAGTCGGGTGATGAACATATCTTTTTTATCTAAACGGAAAATACTTCCTTCAGTTACCTACCTCTGCACGATCATTAGTGATCGTAAGACTGGTTGGGTCATCAAATGGCTCACATGTTTCCGTGGCCTCATTGATCCTTAGACCAATCGACTACATATCAAAGAGGTTTTTTAGGTAAACACCGATCGAAAAAGTTTATGAAGATGAAAAATAATTAACATGCTTACCCGGAGTCTCTCAGCCCTCTCTTCGGCGGCAGTAACCGCTAAGATCAAAGGGAAACTAGCCTTTTCGTTAGGCTCTCCAGCACAGATCATCTTGATCCGACTTATGATCTCATCAGAAGACAAGGCTGTAATAAAAAGAGAGGTCTTAGGGTTATAAAAGCAATTGACTTGAAAAATATACTGGTCGAATTCTAACTAGGATTTATCTTCCCTAGAATCCCTGGTCGCATCATCACGACCAATATACCAGAGCATCGAATGAGCTCTGGCCTTCAAAGGACTAATCTTACATATGGAGAAGTCTCTTACCACGTGCCAGGAGGTTAAACCCCTGACACTCAGGAGATGGATAGCATCGACCCATCTCTCAATTTTTCCCTCCTTCGAGGAGGAACGCCATCGCATTTTCTCGACAGCCTCCTTACCGCTGTAGTAAAGGCCATCGCCCTGCGTAATCTTCATATAAAACCAACTCTTTTTCCATGACGACCACGAAGATTTGGAGTACATAGAAATGTACTCATCAGCCTTCCCGTCATGGAGATGCAAGGTACACTCTCCGGGTGTACTGGTCGTCTTCTTCGCGTTTGCTAGTCTGTAGTAGTACTTGAAGAGATCCAGAGTTACTGGAATTCCCAAGTATGCTTCACAGACATAAACGAAGATGCTTAGGTTGGCTATGGCGTTGGGGGCCAGCTTGATCAGTTCTACTCCATAGTACTTCAGAACTTGGGAAAGAAAGGAGTGAACTGGAAGTCTGAACCCACATTCAATATATGCGAGAAATACAGAATTTCTCCATCCTCACCGCTTGGAGAATGTTCCCCAAATACTGATCTCCATGAGATCAGATTTCTGTCGGGTAGCAGCCCAACCTTCTCCAAATTTTCCAACTTCTTCTCACTCAGATCGGAAATTGACCAATTGGTAATAAGATCCGACATGGCGATTTCTTTCGGGTGAAGAATTCTAAAGTGATCGGAGATGGTTTCTTGGAAGATGAAGAGGAAAGCAGAAGGCGTAGAAACCCTAGCACCCAGTGCTATGGGGGTTTTTATAGCCACAACACTGTAACCGCTTCAGGAAAAAATCCAATGGACAAAAATCCTTTTCAACTTCAAGGCAAATTCTCAACTTTAAAAATAAATACAGACCACCTCGGGTACCGCAACATTTAATGAGGGGTCTGCCCGATACGACTTCATCGGGAGTAAGCATCCACACGACCAATTCATTTAAAAGTTCGAGGGCTAGCTGACGAGCATTAAAACCTCTATTTATTATTTATTATATAAAGACCATACGTCTTCATGGTCATAACCCTTAAGGCCAACGACCTCACTTGTCGTAAGGATTCTGGAGGTTACATAATACCCAACTTGGTCGGACATGGTTCCAAACCTAGTATCCGACCAATCAAATGCTCACAAGATCTTGAACTAGTGTCTGGATCTAAGACCAAACATATACTCTACCGTGTGACGAATGGAACACGTGCTATATATTCCATACCACGCGACGGTACAACACGGGAGTACGGTTATATGACTCATTGACATATAACCGCACAACAGTTGATACATTGTCAACTAACGCCTCTCTCCGACCAGACGCGTTACTTCTTAACAGACGCCTCTCCAAGGGACAACTGCCAACATTTCATCAACTACATAAGGAGAACCGTGGAAGGAGAAGAGGAGGGACCAAAGAGAATCATTGACTAGAATCACTCTCAGAAGATAGTCAGTCGATTAGATTGTAAAGCCGTAGCAAGCATTGTGCTCCAGTGTTAAGGGAGTTAGTCTTTGGTCTAGATTACAGATACACTTTGTAACAGTCAGTTCATATCAATAAAGAGTAGACCCATTCCTTACCAGGAGATACGTGTCACTTTTCATCTTTCTTTTTATATACTCATAAGTTCGGTGATTTGATCGTCGACATTACGCGAGTGTAGAACTTGATTGTACACACTTACAGTGTCCAGCATCATAGAAGTGAGGCATCGAGGGCAGCGAGGTTGAATAAGTCGAATAAGTCGTCGAAGCCCACGACGAAGTGGCCCGGCTCATGGAAGAAATGCTCCTTCGTATATCTCATGGTTATTCCAGTATCGCACCCCTTCTGTTGGGTCTTCAACATGTACCAGACATGCAAAGACTGACAAGCTACTCCAGCGCTTGCTAGCACTATGTCGGGGGCCAATGGACTTCCGAGGGAGTATTTCCCGGGCATAGGAGGCGCCTTAATGCTCTTTGATTTCGATTTGGAATTAATAAGTTGTCTGCGGGACGTCTTTCCATGAGACGACTTAGGAACCGATACTGTCACACGCTTTTCTTATTGCTTCACCGTATTCTCCATGGGAACTGATGAGGCGGCCTTCTGAAGTGAAGGATGAGGTGGAGTCATCGAGGGTCCTGTTGGAGAAGCATAATCGTGTCAAGATTGCGGCACTGCAGGGTCCAGGACGATGTCCTTCTTGGGCCATTGGATAAAAGTGTACATAGCATCCCCTAGTGTTCTGATGTCTTCGTTCGGACGAATCTCCAGCGAGATGACTATGAAAATGTCATGTAACATGTCCACCTGGACCCTGGCGTAACCTGTGTCAGTTGGGCACCGTGCTGCACTGCCCCTTCCTGGTATGGATACACCAACGCTGCCCAGCCTCAATAGGAATGGACCCAACCATCCTCACTTGGAGCTTGCAGGGCGTCGGCTCCTACGAAACGATACACAATTAGCTAAGCTGTCCTATAGGTCTATATTTGGAGCATTCCAGAGATGTACAATATCTTGATGTCGTCGATAGGTAATTGGACATCGTCATGTCCAGAATTATGTGTGGATGTGACGCTACTCCGATGTTGAGGAGGATTGGCTCCCAAAATAATGGGGGCGGCTTGCGACTGGTTCAGGAGTTGATTTATTTGATCTTGCAATCTTGTTAGCTGTCCTTGAAATTTTTCAGTAAGCACTTGTTCCAACCGGGCGTCGTGCTCGTCCTTGGATCTCTTCCTACTCTTGTACATGTCAGAGTCGTGTTAGAATCCATCCCTCCAAGGTACGTAAAGTCCAACGCCTCGCATGCGACCCGGGTGCTCTTTGTTTCCCAGGGCCGTAGATAGTAGATCCTTCTTCCTGTCCGCTTCGAAGGAACCTTCAGAACATGCAGAAGTCAATGCTTCCTGCAAGAAGGCATCATGTTATTATAGACACCATGAAGTTATGGATTTATTAACAACTACGTAGTTCAACATATTTAGCAAATTATGGATTTATTAACAACTACGTAGTTCAATATATTTAGCAAATGATGGGACACTACCTCATCTGCTGGGTTTGTGAAAGAGATATCGCACGAAGACGTGGCTGATGCCCTCGCTCTTAACCAGGCTCGAGTGCGCTCATCTGAGATCTCAGCAAATGGTCTTGTAGCGCTCTCATCCTCCGCTGCCCATTGCGTGGTTTTACCAGCGTACCCAGCGATGACGAGTTTGTGGGGGTGAGTATTTTGTGTCTAGAGAGCTTTGTGTGCCGCACTTTGCTCCTGAAATTCGGTCGTCGTCTTCATCCGCACAAAGGCATCCCATATATCCCACGATAAGAAATGATACTTCGTGAAGGGCGTCCGACCCGTGTTCACGTACTTCGTGACAAGCGTGCTCTTGAAGGTCCTCCACGCGTGTCCCATCGCGAGCAACGCCTGCTGTTGCACGCGTGCCTAGTCTGCTTCTGGGATAACGAACGAGCCTGAAATTTCATTCCACAGCTGGCCTCTCTCTACATCCGTCAGAGACTTCCAGCTTGGTGTGGTGATGGGGATCCGTTCCCTTCCAAGTACCCCGCAGATGGTCCAGAATCTCGCCAATGCTTTCTTGGGACTCAGAGGGATCCCCGCGTCACTAACCTCTATGATAGTCATTCGGCCGCGGGCAATTTCGATATTCCTCTATCATCTCGCTTACGTACCACTTTGATTGGAGATCCAGACGCACTTGGTGACGTCGATGATGGCAGCGAAGACGGTGCCTCTGTCATCTCTCTTACTTACTATCTATAAGTTACATACGCAATGAACTAAAATTTTATGGATTGCAATTTGATATCCATAATATTTAAAGAAAGATACAAACATAATACCAAAAAACAATTGTGACTACTTACAATGTCATGGATTACACTTGACAAAGAAGTCTTACTAAGTAAACAACATCGATATATGTAACATTTATTAAAAAAATATGGAAAATTCGAGGCATTTTCTTATAAATATATCATGTTAGCATATTTATTAACAAGCACCCTTGAAAGGCAGTAGTAGGGTTGCGCAACTTAAAGTCTAACGTTGAGCACATTTTATTCCTACTTTCCAACAAAATAAAAATTGACAACTCTAAAGTTGCTATATGGGAGCAATCAATAACCATACAAAGGACATAATAAAATTAATAGAACAATGATAGTAGGTTATTATAGCACACAGAACAGATCAAGGTATACACAAAAAGACTATAGTAAAGCATAAATCTCTAAAAAAAATTCACTACACAACCTATCTTTGTAATTTACTTTGTAAAACACTTAGTAACAATCCCCATTAGCCCTCAACTTACCTAAGCTAATCCATGCTAACTGGCTTGCTAATCAAATGTATATATATACTCATCTACAATATTGAATATCTTACCACCAACCTAATCCAATGGATCTACTGTCATACACTCATACTTACGCAACTTAAAGTCTAACCTTAGGGGAGGATGCTTCTGACTGGGAGGGGAGGGGGCGTCGGGGAGGAGAGAGGTGTCGGGGCGCGGGTCGCGGAGAAGGGGAGGCGGGGAGTACAACATGAGCGTCGAGGTTGGGGAGGCCGGGAGTACCAGGGGAGGCGGGGGAGTAGCAAGTCGGCGTCGGGGAGGATGCTTCGGCCGCAGTGGAGGTGAAGGGGCGAGAGTAAGGAGTGTGACGAGTTAAGGGTGCTCAAACCCTATCAATTCCTCTTAAATAAAAGAATATCACAGACGGTTCTACTATAGAACCGTCTGAGATAAGTCATCACAGACAGTTCAATAAACAAACCGTCTATGAAATGTTGTTTAGGGTTTCTTGTAGAAGTCATCACGGGCGGTTCCGTAATAGAACCGTCTGTGATATGAAATATCACAGATATCACACACGGTTCCATAACAAAATCGTATGTGATATTTTCATATCACAAACGATTCTGTTATGGAACCATCTGTGATGACTTAGCACAGAAACTCTAAACCCTCATATCACAGACGGTTCCATAACGGAACCATCTGTGATGTGTCGTATCACAGACGTTATGTTACGTCACCGAGTCATGACTTATCATACACGGTTCCATAAATGAACCGTCTGTGATAACTTCCTGACATAATTCCAAATCATTTGACTGAAAATTCATTTGTCTTAAAAAATTCATATCTAATACAACTCAACTCCAAATCAAGTGAAACCAATTTTGATACTCCACATTACAATGAAGTCCACATTGACTTCAATATCAGAGATGACAAGTCCATAACACATGACAATTCCACGTTAACATCAAATTACAATGGAATAAATTCTTAATTAAAATATAGCCTTTCGTGATGATCGACGCGCATATAGCTAGCTTCTTCACTGGGTTATTCCTCGAGCCTGATGTTGTCTCCAAAAGGAGGCAACTCGTCAAATTGATTATACTCTTCCTCATCCACGACATTCTCAACTCCGACAATCCTTCTTTTTCTATGAAGAACTACATGGATGTTCTTATTTGCCGGGTCCGTTACATAAAAAACTTGAACAACTTGCTTAGTGAGCACGAATGGTTCGTCCTTATATCCGACACGTTTGAGGTCCACAGTAGTGACGCCATACATGTCGACCTTCACGCCATGCAGAAGTTTAACACAATGGCGTCAAAATAGGGGATGTTGAAAAGTATGTAGTCGAGCTCCCAGATCTCCTCTGCGAACCCATAGTAGGAGTTCAACCCACGTGCCCCGGCGGTATTGAACTGCTCGTGAAACGCATCTAAGCGGACACCGCTGTTCTGGACTGTGCTCCTCCTATCCTGAGCTGCCGTATAAAATGTGTACATATTTATGTCGTATCCTTGCCATGTCACAATTGTAAATTTTGCCCCTTTTGCCAACCATAGTAGTGTATCATCACTTGATGACCTCCCTGTGAATCGCACCTTTAACCATTCGTTGAACCAACAGTTGTGCTCTCTCGTGATCCAAACCTCCGACCGGTTTGGATTCTGTCGGCGTACCATGTCTTTGTGCTCGTCAATGTACAAGGACACTTGGGTCATATGGTTCAAGACCATCAAATGGGCTTGCGCGTATGTATCTAGATCGGGAGTGATTGCTTTCCTTCCGATGGTTCCGATACCCTCCAGTCTCCCCTCATGACGAGATAAAGGCACGCCTATCGGTTCCACCTGAGCCATGTAGTTGATGTAGAACTCAATGACCTCTTCGGTTGCATAACCTTCGATGGTGTTGCGCTCCGGCCGAGATCGATTACGTACGTAGAACTTAAGAATTCCCATGTATCTCTTGAACGGGTACATGACATAGAAACACAGGGTTGTATATCTTTATCTCTTTCACAAGGTGAACAATGAGATGGACCATGATATCAAAAAATAACAGAGGGAAATACATCTCAAGATGATATAGAGTCGTCACCACCTCGGCCTGCATAGCATCTAGTCCTTCAGGATCGATGACCTTCTGAGCAATTGAGTTAAAGAAATAAAACAGCCTAAAGATTGCCACTCGGACGTTGTTCGGCAAGATACTCCTAATTGCAACAGAAAGCATTTGTGTCATCAGCACATGACAATCACGAGACTTCATACCAAATAATTTCAAATCTTCCATGGAAACAAGTTTCTTAATATTGGCGGAGAAACCGGACAGAACTTTCACACCATGCAAACTTTCGCATAGTTCATATCTCTCGGCCTTGGACAAAGTGTAATAAGCTGGGGGAAGGTACGTTCGTCCTTTATTGGTCTCTTTTGGTGCTAACTCGGTCCTTATGTCCATATCAACCAAGTCACACCGTGCGTTAACACCATCCTTTGTTTTGCCACTAATGTTCAGTAAGAGACCAATCAAGCTATCACATACATTCTTCTCCATGTGCATGACATCGATGTAGTGACGAACTTCTAAGTGCTCCCAATAAAGTAAGTCCCAAAAAATTGACCGCTTCTTCCAGATGTTTTTCTGACGGGTCCTTAATTTACGTCCATTCCCAAGCACAACATCGATATTCTCAATCATATCATAGACCTCTTTTCCTCTAAAAGCCCTTGGAGCTGAACCGTCCTCCTTATTTTCGTCGAATTGTTTCTTCATCTTGTGGTATGGGTGAATCCTGGGAAGGGACCTACGGTGACGCATATACACGTTTTGTATGAGTTGTTCAGCCATACACTCTCGGTACCATCTAAGCAGTGCGGACATGCTTTGGCTCTTTTGTACTGAACCCCAACAGGTTACCAAGGACAGAAAAATCATTGATGGTGCAGAACAATATTGCGCGTAAAGTGAAGTTCTCTTGTTTCTAATCATCCTATACTTGTACCTCTTTGTTCCACAGTGTCACAAGATCTTCCAGCAATGGTGCTATGTACACATCAATATCGTTCCCAGGTTGCCTCGTCCCTTGGATAAGTAGTGACATCAAAATGTATTCCCGCTTCATACACAGCCAAGGAGGAAGGTGGTAAATACATAGATTCACGGGCCAGGTGCTATGTCGGCTGCTCATGTTACCGAAATGATTCATTCCATCTGTACTCAACTCTAACCTTATGTTCGTCGGTTCTGCACCAAACTCTTCAAAGCTCCGATCGAAGTTTCTCCACTGGGCAGAATCAGCAAGGTGTCTTAGCTTTCCATCCTTCTTATGCACCTCTGAGTGTCAACGCATCAATCTTGCCTCCTTTCGATTCGTAAATAAATGCTTCAAACGTGGGATCACAGGCAGATACCACAACATCTTAGCAGGAGGTACTTGCTTCACCTTAGCAGTATTCTTACACTTGTATCGGGATGCTTTGCACACGGGACAATAATGCATATCTGCATACTCTTTACGGTAGAGGATACAATCGTTCGGACATGCATGTATTCTTTCTACTTCCATTCCCAATGAACAAAGAACTTTCTTGGCTTAGTAGGTGGTGCTGGGCAACACGTTTCCCTCCGAAAGGATGTCCGCTAGAAGACCTAACAACGCCGTGAAACTCTTGTCGGAACAACCATTGCTTGCCTTCTGTTGGACCGTAAAGGCGACTAGAGGGGGGGTGAATAGGAGCACGCTCACTTTTTTCACAAATTATGAACTCAATACAATTTAACTCCAGTAGCTATTAGAAAGCTATGAAGATCAATATACCAAGACAAATGGAAGACTAGTATTGAATCCAATTAAACCCTAAGCAATATAAGAAAATCAACTAAGATTACCAAGACTCACAAAGACGGGCGGTCGATCGTATATTTAACCGGTCGGACCGATTGTCAAGCGGTCTCGACCGGCGTTAGTCAAGGCGGTCGACCGCTCCAAAATCGGTCCGACCGGTGATGACGGGGTCCGACCGGCCGACTCGAACCGATCCAAAGCAAGAAAATCACCGATGACGAAGATGCAATTAGGTGAAACTTTGATTCTCAACTCCAATCTTTATGAAACTTTGCACACACCTTCTATATGCTATTAAGGACCTATTCCAATCGAATATTATGATAATTCTTGGAACGATCTTGAGCAATTGCCAATTGATTAACGAAGGTCTAAAACCGCAAGAACGAAAACTTGATCCTAAAGCTTGTTCGTGAGAGATTGATGATCAAGATGATGCTAGATAGATTCACACATATCACAGCAAGCTAATTCACGTGAAAGAATCAATCACAAACTCGTGGATCAAAGAAAGCCCTAAAATCACCAAATTGAAAGCAAGAACGAAAAGAGACTTATCTCAAGCAAACCTTGCATAGATTGATTTCAGAATTGAAGTGGATTACATCCACACCATCATGGATCAAGAGACAATCAAGGATCACGAAATTCACCACAAACCATCAAGAGCCCTAGCCTCCACCTCAACTCCCTAAAGACAATTAGGGTTTTGAAACATAAAAGCGAGAGAGAGAGAGTGCAGCCACCATCTCATCCTATTTATAGTGGAGGCCTAAAACTCCTAGGGTTTGACTTAATTGGGCTCCGTTAAGGCCCACCAACAAACGGGTCACACACGCGCGCCGCGGCGCCGTCTTTAACTTTTGACCTAAACCGCTTCACCATGCGCCATGGATTCGCCAATAGGTCACCCTTGTCCATCTTGTGTCACGCTTGAGTCGTTGACCTCACCCGCATCGCCAATCGCTCGACCTCAACTCTCCGAGTCTAGTCCCGATCCTCCTCCGCCGTTGACCGTCGTTGACCACCAAGCAACCCGCACAACCACGCATAAGCAAACACGAATTCGGGAACAAGTTCTTCACAACTTGACCCATGTTAGTCAAAACATGCATCATGCAAATCATATGCCATGAAACCAATGACTTTGACCTAACAAAACAACATCGCCAAGGTTGGCCGACGCTCAAGTAGAAACCGGTCGACCGCTCCAGTGAGCGGTCGGACCGCCCCATGGCGGTCGGACCGCTCCCTCAATGAGCGGCCGGACCCCCTGGGACTTAGCCGAAATTCATACTCCCAAATTCAAACCTTCGAAATTTTAAACCAATAGAACTTTTATCGAGACTCCAAAATCATGAGACCAAGTGCATTGGGATCCTCACTTGCCTACAACACCTATTTTTGGCTCACTCATTTTGACCACTTTGGTCACCACCGTCCGACCGCTACATGGCCGGTCCGACCGATTGGGACCGGCCGAATCATTGCAAGGACCGGTCGAACCGCCGACAAGAAAACTCAGCTTTGTCAAAACGCGTGAAACGACAAACCGTAAACGCCATTGCCAATTGTCACATCATCCTAAGATCCGGAGCATATCCCCATGAAATCCACAATCTCCCCTTGATGAACACATTGGCAATTATCCGAAAAATGTAAGTAAGAGGTTTGAAAACGAGTTTAGTCGCAGCTTTTTCGACAAAGGCACAACTTGGTCCATAAGCAAGAAAAAGCAATGTAAATGACCAAGTCGGCATCGAATAGTATAGGCATGTGAGACAAGGCAAAAGTAAGCATAAAACTTTGATTTCGAAAAGGGTCAAAATTCTCACATGAGGTCCAAATGAAAGAACAATTGTTCAATTGACCTATGATCATTGTGAGGATAAAAGAATGCAATTCATGTTCAGAATATTCAATAAGACAATAAGAATGCAACTCAAGAACTCCCCCTCACTATGATCCTCAATTTTCAAATTTTCGCTCTCATTTGTATAAGCTTCTCCCAACAAAGAAATATTTTCTCATTACTCTTCTTATTACTCTTCTCATTTAACACATCTTCTCCCCCTTTGACAATGGATTCATCAAGGAATCACGTCTTTCTCTCATCCAGAGATAACAAATATAGAATAAAGAAAGAAGCAGAAACAAAAGAAGCATAAAGAGAAATATGCATGAAGTGCAATGGTGTGGCTTCATTTTTTGTATTTTTCAATTTTTGATTACAAGAAGCTTTGGAGATTACCCAAAAGAACAATCTAGTATCTCTAGTTTTGCACAAACAGCATATCAAGCCTGACAGCGCTAGCAAGATCATGGTAAGACATATATATCAAAGCTAAGCACAAAGGCTCAAAAGTAAAGCAATAGATTTGATCAATTTAAGCAACGCTCAAATTCAAAGAAGTTCATCAACAGGATCCTAAAGTGAAATTGGCCATGTCAAAATGTCAAAGTGAGATCAAAAATCTAACAAAGACCACATTAAGAGTCAATCAAGTCCGTATTGAATCATTTTGCTCAATATTTTGTAAACGCCCAATTGTCAACATTTTTCTCATTTGCATTGAATATTGAAGTTGACTAATGATCTAACTTAGTGACAAGATCCTCGGACTAGGAGCCATCCACAAACTCATCCTAAGCTTCGACCAAAAGGTGATTAAAGGTATATCTTAGTAAAGAAGATCCCGGACTAGGAGCCATCCACAAACTCTTTCTAAGCTTCTACAGGGCGACAAATCTTGAGGTTCATGTCATTTCGACAAGCGATCCCCATGAGATCGTCTCGTTCATCAAACTATCTCCAAGTTCATGTCATTTGACAAGCGCCTCGTAAGAATAGTTTGGCACAATTTAAGCATAAGACAATCTTGATTTTCATTTTTCACATGAGCGCTTTAGAATCTCAAGAACACAAAAGCTCAAGTAATGGTCAATTTTAGATCAAAGAGCTAACAAAGCAATTCGACAGGCCAATGTCACAAGAGGAGCACTAATTGCGCAACTCGCTAAAACATCCACAAATTGTAATTTCTTAGTTTGAGTTGTTTAAAAGATTCTAGCTCATATAGCAAAGACTTAGCTACACATGTAAAAGCATGATAATTCTAGCAAGCCAAAGAACTAGACATGACATTGAGCAAGAATTGAAATACAAAACTCCAAAGGGTAATAGGCAAAGCTTCATCAATTTTAAAAGATAAGCGAGAAAATCTTATATTACAATGCATCTTTTGGATTTTTCATACCACTTGTTGTAACCACTTGTTGTATTTTTCATATGAATGCAATATGACACAATGAGATGCAATTAAAAACCTAAAAACCTAAAAGTTCAAAAGATCACTAAGTTCAAAAAGAACAATAAAAGATCAAAAGAACAAGGAAAGATAAGAAAAGATCAAACTCCCCTCAAACCAACCCATAAGGATAAATTACGCCTAACTCGCTTCTTAAGGAGGAAAATGGTTTGATCTAAAGGCTTGGTAAGAATATCCGCCAATTGAGCTTCGGACTCTCGAAGTGCATCACAATATCACCTTTTTCAACATGATCTTTAAGGAAGTGAAAGCGAATGTCTATGTGCTTAGTCCTAGAATGTTGCAATGGGTTTTTAGCAATATTAATAGCGTAAGTGTTATCACGTAAAAGAGGAACACTAGCAAAGTTTAACCCATAATCTTTCAAAGTGGACGCTATCCACAAAATCAGCTCAAAGAACTAGCGTGACTACATACTCCGCTCAAAGAAGTGGATTGTGCAATGTAAGACCGCTTCTAGAAGACCAAGATACAAGAGAAGTGCCTAGGAAGTGACAGTGCACGAGGTACTCTTCCTATCTAACCGACGACCGCAAAATCGAATCGAAAAAACCTCTAATGGACAAAGTCAAGAGCAGAATACCAAATGCCATATAAGAGGGTAGAGTGTAAATACCGAATATGCGCTTAACGGCTTGGCGATGGGAAGTTCTCGAGACGCTCAAATCTTGCATAAAGGCATACCGTGAAGTGAATGTCCGGTCTCGAGGCCACAAATACGAAGGGAGCCGATCATGTTGCGGTACTCGCGTTGATCCACGACTTCTCCTTCCTCATCCGATCCAAAGCGATCGGTTGCCATGTGAGTGGAAATTGGCTTGCAATCACCCATGTTGAAGCGTTTGAGTAGATCTTTAGTGTACTTGTCGATGGATGAAAGTTCCTTCCTTGCATTGCTTGATTTGAAGTCCCAAAAGTAATTAAGCTCTCCCATCATACTCATCTCAAATTCCTGGACATAGTCTCGTAAAAGTGGAAACAAGAGCATTAGAGGAACCACCAAAATAATATCATCCACGTAAATTTGAGCAAGCAAGAAGTCATTTCCACGCCTAAGAATAAATAGAGTTTTATCCACTTTACCCATCTCAAAATTATTTTTAAGCAAGAAGGTCTTAAGTCTATCATACTGTGCTCTAGGGGCTTGTTTAAGACCATATAATGCTTTAGATAGCTTGAAAACACGATTTGGATATTTAGGATCCTCAAAACCGGGGGTTGCTTAACATACACTTCCTCATCTATGAAACCATTTAAAAGGCACTTTTAACATCCATCGATATAATTTAAAACCTTTTGATGCAAAGAAATGCAAGCGAGAATGCGAATGGCTTCTAGTCTAGCAACAGAGCAAATGTCTCATCAAAATCTAACCCCTCAACTTGGTCAAACCCCGAGCTACCAATCTGCCTTATTTCTAACCACATAACCATCCTCACCTTGTTTATTCTTAAACACCCAACGGGTTCCTATAACATTATGACCACTAGGAGGTTCTACTAGGTTCCAAACTTTGTTTCTTTCAAAATTCTCTAACTCCTCATGCATGGCATTTACCCAGCTAGAATCAGATAAAGCATGTGATATATCGCGGGGTTCAAAAGAAGCAACAAAAGCCGAATGAGAGTAGAGATTTGGATCATTATACTGAGCGAGTGACTCGCTCATGTAGATTACCTATTATCTGCTCGGAGGATGCCGTCTCTCGAATGCGAAGTGGAGCGCCCGGGTGAGATACCGTTTCTTCGACCTCCGCAGGTACTGCTGATGATGAAGATGCAGCAGGAGCCTCAACTGAAGGTGAAGTAGATGTAGCAGGTTCTTGTATCAATATGGGCGCCTCGGCAGCAGCAGATGAGGGAATGACATTAGCTTCGTCCTCATCTTCCTCCACAAAATGCTCTCTGTCACCAGTAAATCATCTCAGAGCAATTGATCTAACTCGGGGCTAGTCTCATCAAAAGTGACATTACAAGTCTCCTGAATAATGTTAGTCTCAGTATTAAAAACTCGAAAACCCCTCGAATGAGCAGGATAACCCAGAAATACCCCATCAAAAGTTCTTGATTCAAATTTATCTAAGTTGTCTGTCTTAAGAATAAAACATTTTGATCCAAAACTCAAATGCAAAATGAGGGTTTTCTACCAAAACGAAGCTCATAAGGAGTCTTGCCTAAAGAAGGTCTCAAAAAGACACGATTTGCAATATGGCAAGCTGTAGCAATAGCTTCGGCCCAAAATCTCCTCGGTGTGCTATATTCATCTAGCATCGTTCTAGCCATTTCGACCAAGGTCCTATTCTTCCTTTCCACCACGCCATTTTGTTGAGGGACGTGTGGAGAGGAGAACTGATGCTCAATACCATGCTCAGCACAAAAAGAAGCAAAAGAAGCATTTTTGAACTCCGTGCCATTATCACTGCGAATCGCTCTCAAAGCACCAGGAAGCTCAGAAGCCAAACGAAGAACAAGGTCATGAAAATAACCAAAAGCTTCATCTTTTGAAGTAAGAAAGAACACCCAAGTATATCTAGAAAGATCATCAACTATAACAAGAATATACCATTTTCCACCGATGGATCGGACTCTAGCGGGACCAACGGATCCATATGAAGCAACCGCCCCAGTCCGTCAGTCATAACCATAGTCACAGAAGGGTGTGAGGTGGCAACTTGTTTGCCATGCCTACAGGGGTGCACATACACCATCCTTGACGCCTTTGAGTTTGGGCAAACCTCTCATGAGATCAAGGTTGCTAACACGTGTCGATGATCAAAACCAATGTGCCCCAAACGTCGATGCCAAAGCCAGAAATCAGAAGAAGATGTAAGCAAACATTTAAGAGATCCAAAGAAGAGATTCTCAAAATCACCTCAAAAATTCTACCAACTCTAGAGATTCCAAACACAAGCTCACCAGTAGAATCAAGCACACGACAAGCATTTTTCTTAAAAACAGTCTCATAACCATCATCAAGAAGCTGAGAAACAGAAAGAAGATTATACCTAAGCTTGTCCACAAGAGCGACATCCTTTAGAATGAATTTGTTGTTTACCCTAATTGATCCTGTTCCTTCAATTCGCCCTTGTGTATCATCTCCAAAGATGATGAAGTCATCACCTGTTGCCCGCGTGAAAGAGGTGAACCATTTTGAGTTTTCGGTCATGTGGCGTGAACATCCGGAGTCAACGAACCACGTGTTCTTCCCCTTTCCGCGGTAATCCTGAAAATCAAGGAACAAAAGAACGATGTGTCTCAATACTGGGGTTAGATAAACATGATTTAGGAATCCAGTACTGAGACACACGTCTGCAAGGAGTATACAAACCAGAAGTACTATCCTTGATTTCATCTAACATTTGGTTATGAGCAATGTTTAAATTAAAATGAGACTTGAACTGTCCATGGGCGGTCTGACCGGCGTTGGGCTGGCGGTCAGACCGGCGACCAAAACGGTCAGACCGGTGACCACTCAATGATCGGACCACCATCGATAAACATTAGAATTAGGATATTTAGGAACATAATGATTTGCATGAGAGAAAATCCTAATCCGGTTTATTCTTTTCAATGTTACCATGTCTCATAGAAGCTCTAGGTTGCATGAATGAAATTCTATCAAAATTTTTCCTATAATTTTTCAACCTACGCTAACAGAATTCAATCAAATGTCCACCTTTTTTGCAACAAGTGCAATGGTACTTGGTACCACTAGAAGAAGCACCATTTGAATTAATACAAGGTTGAGCAAAACCTGCAGATTTAAAAGATGTTTTTGCAGGTTGAGTTTTGAATTCAATTAAACCTTTTCCAAGACTTGAATGACTTTTGGGTTTGAATTGTCTTGAAAAGAATTGAATCCTAAACCTTGCTTCTTATAAGGAGTTTTAGACTTGTCAAGAATCATGTTTAATTGTTTCTTACCTTTAGAAAATTTCTCTAATGTATCATGAAGGTAAGCATTTTCTTTTCTCAAGTTAACACAAGCATCACAAGTTTTATTCTTAGATTTTCCTTATACAAAGCAATTTCAAGCTTAAGAGTGGAACAAGAAGCACAAGTAGTATTTTCAATATTGTCCTTAAGCTTAGCATATTTGACTCTAGCGGCTTCTAAGATATCTTTGATTTCACGTTCTTTTTCTAAACATGAAGTGCAAGGGCTAGAATCAAATACATCAAAAGCAATCAATTTACTAGATTCTAAACATTTTTCACAAGGAGCACTTTTAATTTCATTTAGTTCAGATCTAGCATTCTCAAGTTGTTGTACGTAAATGTTATGAGCGATTGTAACTTGGTAATTTCAATGCATAGCATGACAAGATAAGCATTCATCGAGTTCAAGAGTCTTAGCAGCTTTAAGCTCTACTTTCAGTTTGCTAATCTTTGACTCTAATTTCTTATTTTTTGTCATAACAAATTCTAGCGCTTCATCTTGACTAAGCAATTGCTCAACTATAGAATCATATTTAGCAGAAAGCTCATCATAAGAAAAAGATACCTCATTATCATCAATGTCATCCGTGTCGACCATGAAGCACATGCCGTGAAGTCTTTGGCCTTCCTTTCTTTTTGCCTTGAGGATCTCCTCCTCTTTATTCTCCTCACTCCCGGTATCCACATCGCTCAAGGATTGATCCTCAAAGCGGCAAGGACCGGTGAGCGACCTTCACAAGCTTATTAGCCTCATACCTTGATTTGTTGAAAGGAGGCTTCTTCCAAGTCGGCTTTCCTTCCTTATGATTGCTCTTACCTTTCAACTTGGGCAATTTGCGGATATGATTGAGCTCACCACATTCATAACATGTCACCTGACCACCTCTCTTTTGTTTCTCACATTATTGTAGGCCTGTGAATTTTTTAGCTAGAAGAGCTAACTCTGTTTGAGAATACTTTCAAGCTCCTCTTCATGAATAGCAGATAAACAAGCAAATGAAAATCCGAAGAAGATTCAAAAGAGTCATCAAAAGCCTTTTGAGAGGATCGCTACTAAAGCTAAATTATCTTTCTTGGGATGATCAACTCTTTTAATTTCATGAGTCTTGAGTTTACTATAAAGCAATTCTAAAGTAAGACTTGAAAGATCAACATTTTCCTCTATAGCAGTAGCCTTCATCTCCCACTCCTTGGTGTTGATTGCAACAAGAGATGGGTGGCATTTTCATTGAGAATATTCAATATCAACGACTTTCATTTGATTAATTACTTTATTAAAGCGATCGAAAATGTCATCGATGCTCTCTACGAGGACGTATCTCGAATTTATTGTATTCACGCTTGTAAACTGTTTGGCGCACCTTTTTGATTTGGGACGAACCCTCATGATATGTTTCGAGAGTGTTCCAAATTTCATGCGCAGTTGAAAGATTGCAAATTCTATCATATTCTTGTCTACCAAGTGCACCATATAAAAGATTCTTAGCCTTATTGTTGTTAGCCAAAAGAATTGCAGAAGCAGGTGTAGCAATTTCAGGAATAACCAGCGGGGCTCTAACAACATCCCAAATAGCTTGTCCCTCGCTCTCAAGAAAGACGCGCATACGATTCTTCCAATAGGCATAGTCGTGCCCATCGAAGATATGCGGTTTAGTAGAAAACTTATCCATCGCCAAAGTTCAGGGACCGGTTAAGATCAAGATTGAACTAACCGGGCTCTGATACCACTTGTTGGACCGTAAAGGCGACTAGAGGGGGTGAATAGGAGCACGCTCACTTTTTCACAAATTATGAACTCAATACAATTTAACTCCAGTAGCTATTAGAAAGCTATGAAGATCAATATACCAGTACAGCGGAAGACTAGTATTGAATCCAATTAAACCCCTAAGCAATATAAGAAAATCAACTAAGATTACCAAGACTCACAGCACGGGCGGTTGACCGTTATACTCAACCGGTCGGACCGATTGCTGGGCGGTCTGACCGGCGTTATCTTGGCGGTCGGACCGCTCCAAAATCGATCGACCGGTGATGACGAGCGATCGACCGGCCGACTCGTAACCGATCCAAACGATAAAATCACCGATGACGAAGATGCAATTAGGTGAAACTTTTGATTCTCAACTCAAATCTTTATGAAACTTTGCACACACCTTCTATATGCTATTGAGGACCTATTCCAATCGAATATTATGATAATTCTTGGAACGATCTTGAGCAATTGCCAATTGATTAACAGAAGGTCTAAAACCGGGCAAGAACGAAAACTTGATCCTAAAGCTTGTTCGTGAGAGATTGATGATCAAGATGATGCTAGATAGATTCACACATATCACAGCAAGCTAATTCACGTGAAAGAATCAATCACAAACTCGCGGATCAAAGAAAGCCCTAAAATCACCAAATTGAAAGCAAGAACGAAAAGAGACTTATCTCAAGCAAACCTTGCATAGATTGATTTCGTGATTGAAGCTGGATTACATCCACACCATCATGGATTAGTAGACAATCAAGGATCACGAAATTCACCACAAACCATCAAGAGCCCTAGCCTCCACCTCAACTCCCCTAAAGACAATTAGGGTTTTGAAACATAAAAAGCGAGAGAGAGAGAGGTGCAGCCACCATCTCATCCTATTTATAGTGGAGGCCTAAAACTCCTAGGGTTTGACTTAATTGGGCTCCCGTTAAGGCCCACCAACAAACGGGTCACACACGCACGCTTCGCGAAGCGCCGTCTTTAACTTTTGACCTAAACCGCTTCACCATGCGCCATGGATTTGCCAATAGGTCACCCTTGTCCATCTTGTGTCACGCTTGAGTCGTTGACCTCACCCGGCATCGTCAATCGTTCTGGACCTCAACTCTCCGAGTCTAGTCCCGATCCTCCTCGCCGTTGACCGTCGTTGACCACCAAGCAACCTGCACAACCACAGACAAGCAAACACGAATTCGGGAACAAGTTCTTCACAACTTCACAACATGCATCATGCAAATCATATGCCATGAAACCAATGACTTTGACCTAACAAAACAACATCGCCACGAAGTTGGCCGACGTTCAAGTAGAAACCGGTCTGACCGCTCCAGTGAGCGGTCGGACCGCCCATGGCGGTCGGACCGCTCCACAATGAGCGGCCGGACCGCCTGGGACTTAGCCGAAATTCATACTCCCAAATTCCGAAACCTTCTGGAAATTTTAAACCAATAGAACTTTTTACTGGAGACTCCAAAAATCATGAGACCAAGTGCATTGGGATCCCCTCACTTGCCTACAACACCTATTTTTGGCTCAGCTCATTTTGACCACTTTGGTCACCACCGGTTCGACCGCCCTACATGGCCGGTCCGACCGATTTGGGACCGGTCGAACCGCCGTGCAAGGACCGGTCGAACCGCCCCTGACAAGAAAACCTGTAGCTTTGTCGAAAACGCGTGAAACGACAAACCGTAAACGCCATTGCCAATTGTCACATCATCCTAAGATCTGGAGCATATCCCCATGAACAAAGGTTGACAACCTTGTGTATTCTGACTTGCAGCCAAGGAACAAAGGTTTCCCCGAGTCCTCCACTAAACCCTTGTCGACGATCAAATCGCCGATCTTATGAATATATAAATGAAAAGAGGAAAATGGCGCGTATCTTCTAGAAAGTAGTGAGACTGCTCTTTATTGCTTTGAACTGGCTATTACAAAGGGTGTATAGAACTTAGACTAAAGACTAATTCAGGAGTACAAGGCTCTTGAGGGTATCTCCCAAATGATCTTCACTGTTCCGGGGCCTCCATCTTCATTCCGCATTCCTCCTTATATAGTTGACGAAGGGTTGGTAGTTGTCTCTGGAGGAGACGCCTGTTCGGGAAGCAACAAGTCTGGTCGAAGAGAGATGTCTATTGGTAATGTATCAACTGTCGTGCGGTTATATGCCCATGAGTCATGTAACCGTACTTCAGTATCGTAACGTCGCGTGGTATGGAATATATAGCACATGTTCCATTCGTCACACGGTAAAACATGTGTCTGGTCGTAGATCCAAACATCAGTTCAAAGCCTTGTGAGCATTTGACTGGTCCGAGACTTAGTTTGGAACTATGTCCGACCAGATTGGGCACTATGTAACCTCTGTAATTCTTACGACCAGTGAGGTCGTTAGCTTTAGGGTTTATAGCCATGAAGATGTATGGTCTTTATATACTAAATAATAAATAGAGGTTTTAATCCTCGTCAGCTAGCCCCCGAACTTTAAATGAATTGGTCGTATAGACGCTTACTCCCGATGCAATCATATCGGGCAGACCCCTCATTAAATGTCGTGGTATTCGAGGCGGTCCGTATTCATTTTTAAAGTTCAGAAATTGTCTTGGAAGTTGAAGGAACTCTTGGTCCGCTGGTCAAAAAGGGATTTTTGTTCGTTGGATTTTCCCCAGAAACGGTTACAGTGTTGTTGCTATAAAAAGCCCCTTGGCACTGGGTGTTAGGGTTTCCATGCCTTTTGCTTTCCTCTTCATTTTCCAAGAAATCATCTCCGATCACCTTTGAATTCTTTGCCCAAAAGAAATCACCATGTCGGATCTTATTACCAACTGGTCGATCTCCGATCTGAGCAAGAAAAACTTGAAAGTCTGGAAAAGGTTGGGCTATTACCCGACAGAAATTTGATCGCGTGGAGATCAACTTTTGGGGAACATTCTCCAAGTGGTGAGGATGGAGAAATTCATGTTTTTCTCGCATATATCGAATGCGGCTTCAGGCTTCCAGTTCACTCCTTTCTTTATCAAGTTCTGGAGTATTATGGAGTTGAACTGATCAATCTGGCCCCCAACGCCATAGCCAACCTCAGCATCTTCGTTTACCTCTGCGAAGCGTACCTGGGAATTCCAGCAACCCTGGACCTCTTCAGATACTACTACAGATTGGTGGATGCGAAGAAGACTACTGGTACACCCAGAGAGTGTACCTTGCGTCTCCATGACGGGAAGGCTGGTGAGTACATTCCGATGTACTCCAAGTCTTCATGGTCGTCATGGAAGAAGAGTTAGTTTTACATGAAGATCACACAGGGCGATGGCCTTTATTACAGCGGTAAAAAGGCTATCGAGATCCCGCAATGGCGTTCCTCCTCGAAGAAGGGGGAAAAATAAGGAGATGGGTTGAACCCATCCATCTCCTGAGTGTCAGGGGTTTGACATCCTGGCACGTGGTGAGGGACTTCTCCATACAGAGAATTAGTCCTTTGAAGGCCAGAGCTCATTCGATGCTCTGTTATATTGGTCGTGACGATACGACCAAGGATTCTAGGGAAGGTAAGTTCCGGTAAGAATCCGACCAGTATATCTTTTCTGGTCAAATGCTCATATAATCCTAAGACCTCTCTTTTTGTTACAGCTTTGTCTTCTGATGAAATCAGAAGCCGGATCAGAATGATCTGTGCTGGAGAGCCTAATGAGAATGCTGGTTTCCCTTTGATCTTAGCAGTGACTACTACTGAAGAGAGGGCTGAGATTTCGGGTAAGTATAATAATTATTTTCTATCTTTACAATCTTTTTCGATCGGTGTTTACCTAAAAATCCTCTTTGATATGTAGTCGGTTGGTCTAAGAATTGATGAGGCCACGGAGACCTGTGAGCCAATTGACGAACCGACCAACCTTACTATCACTTGTGATCTTGTAGGGGTAGGTAACCGAAGAAAATACTTTTTTGCTTAGATGAAAAGATATGTTCATCACCGGACTAACTTTGTTTGTTTGAATCAGGCGGTAGTCATTGAGTCCCATACAGTTGTCAAGATTTGCCAAGGGTCGTTGAAGCAACTGCTTTGGTGACCGATCAACCTACACCTTTCGATCCAACGATCAGGGATTCTACTCTCGACCAGCTGGTTGAAAGTATTACATCTGATTGTTCATTGAAGGATGTAGAGGGTACAGCCAACCCTTCCAGTTCAAGACTGGAAAAGTTGGTTGAAAAGAAAAGAAAGGCTAGCGCTACAGACTTTAAGCCAGCGCGCTTCAGAGTCAAGATAAAAAAGATAACTGTGTATGTTGTAAACAAAATTATCACATAAACACATACCTTTTATATTCTTAGTGAATTTGAATTCTGAACTTCCTTTTCTTTGCATAGACCTGTTGGAGTTCCAGTCGTTCTCGACCAGGTTATTCCAGCAGGTCAGGTGATCGAGGGCACCTCCGATCAGGGCTTTCCTCAGGCGAACAATCCTGAGGAGGAAGTGGTTGGGGAAGCCCCCGAGCCTACTTCAGTGTTGGAATTTGATTCGAATCCTGTGGAGATTATTATTCCGTCAGCGGAGGTAGGCATCTCTGCAGATCCACAAGAGATTCCAACTTCTGGAAGGTACTCCTCCCAGACTAACAAGTTCCTTTCTCTCCTCGATTTATCGAGGATAAGGAGCTTGATGATGCTTGGAGGAGAGTATCAGATCGTCTTGCAAAGGCGAATCCTAATAAGATTTTTGCCGATTATAATGATGTGGCAATTCAATTAAGTGTCCTCAACCATCCTTATAGTTTTCTTGAAGTTCATAAGAAACTTTAAAGAAAAAATGCTATTCATGCAGCATATGGTTGAAAATTTTGCTGCGATCGGAGGACTAACCGATCGGATTAAGAATCTAGAGCAAAAGCACTCCGAACTAGAAAGTAAGAACTTTCTTCTTAATTTGTCTTTTGCCAAGACTTTCCTTTCTTCTTTTATCCATCCTCCCTTATCAAATTTGATAGATTTGGAGAAAATAAAAGAAGAAGCTTTGGCTGAAAAAACCAGAAGAATAAAACTTGAAGAGGAAATTCAAGCTAAAAACCGGTCGATCGAAAACTTGACGACCTGATACGAAAAATACCAGAAAAAATCCAGGAAGAAGGCCGAAGGTAACTTAGTCGTAGACATGACTTAGTATCTCTTCTGATCCTTTTTAGCCTAATATTTGTTTTGCTTATGCAGAATAAAATCAAGCTTTAACCAAAGCAAAGAAAGCTTTGGAATTTGAGCAAGACAAGGGGCGTGACTATGTTTAACCTTGATGAACAAATTATTGCACTCAACAAAATGATCTTTGACATGGGATCAGGATCAACGTTGCCTTCCTTAAGTGATCCAATGGAAAAAGTAAATTACCTTGGTCACCTTTTGGAGGACCTTAAGGGCTTGCTCAAGACTACAAGAGATAATTACGCCCAGTCCATAAAGGAATCTATTGCTAGTGGAGTTAGTCTTGCTTTTGCAAAACTGAAGGCGTCTGAACCTCTATCAATCTCCAAGCTATTGAAGAAGATTTTAACTGCTTGCTTGAGGAGGCGACCAAGTTTCTCAAGGAAGTTAAAACTCTTGGAGACAAGGTTGCAGAAGAAATGGAGGTCGGATCTCCATCCAGCAGTGATTAATGGAGGGCAATCTCTAGTAGTAGAAATTATGCAAAAAAGAGAGAGTATGCAAAGAATGTGTAAAAACTTACCTTTTCTCTTATCAATGAAAAAAAAGAATTTTTGTTTATCCGGCCGACTTATCATATATTACCTAAACGCCGACTGTTTTATAGTAGAAGAACTTTACTATAAAAGTAGTAGGCCAGGAATATGAACTTATGTCTCAACCATTGTTTGAAAGTATGTATTGATTGTTTGAAAAAACTAATCGTGATAATACTAGGAAACATTTTTTGGTCGGAACCAGTGTTAGGTTTCGACTAGTTGTAAATCTGTTTTTGGTAATCAAAGTACTTACTAGGATAATATATGGTCGGAAGAAAAAATAATTTTTCTTGATAAGAGGAAGTTACATGCAAAGACAGATATAATAAACGAGAAGTGGTTTTATTTCCATGCAGTGTTCAACGCTGGTCGGAATGAACTTACTAAGAAATGAAGATATAGATTGTATTTCGCAATACGTGTTCGTGCTCTAGCCCGACTGGCAGCGAGGATCGTAAGAAAAGGGCCGTCACTAGGAAGCTCCTTCCAGTGGGCGAAACCACATGCGAAAAAGAGAGACTTCGACTACGAGGTTTTCCGTGTCCCGACCAGTAGCCAAACCAGAGTAGAACAAAATTTTGAAAATAAAACATATAATCTCCATTATCCCAAGCATATGAATCGCAATCGACCAGGGCTAAATTCTGTCATATAAATAACATCACTTGCTTTTTTGAACTGATTCATTATTTATTAAAATGAATGGAAATGAAATGAAAATTAAACGAAAAACTTACGCAATTGGTCAATATTCCAAGAATTAGACAAAACCCTACCGTCTGACATGCCTAATCGTACTGAGCCTGGTCGGGTGACTTCGACCACAGTGTAAGGACCTTCCCACTTGGGAGAAAGTTTGTTGCGATTTGCTTGGTTCTGAATTTTTCTGAGAACCAAATCACCTGCAGTTAAGCTGCGATGTTGCACCTTACGACTGTGGTACCTTCACATGGCTTGTTGATAGATTGCCGAACGCAACAAGGCTTGGTTTCCTCGTTCCTCAAGGAAATTGACATCGTCGAGTCGTCTTTCTTCCTGATCATTTTCATTAAAACGATCAGTGCGAGCAGAACCAATTTTTAATTCTGGAGGAAGCATGGCCTCGGCCCTATAAACTAAAAAGAATGGTGTTTCACCGGTCGCACGACTGGTCGTCGTGTGAACAACCCATAAAACAGAAGGAAGTTCTTGAACCCAATCTCCTGACCGTTTTATTAACTGGTCGAATACTCGACGTTTGACCCCCTGCATTATGATACCATTGGCACGCTCAACTGCTCCGTTACTCTGCGGATGAGCAACCGAAGCGAAATGGATTTTGATACCCAGGTCGTCGTAGAATTCCTGAAAATTACTGCTGGAAAATTGGGTACCATTATCCGTGATTATACGATTGGGTACACCAAATCGTGTAATCACATTATTTATCATATATTACACTCATATTCTTTGTTCGAATTTTCTAATGTCTTTTTGAGCTGAGCTTGTTTAATAGGAAGTACGTCGTCAAATACAGTAGCAAAACCGGAAACTACAAGCCTGTAACTGGCATAGATATAACAAGTTCAGATGCACACATATCTTGCGAGTAGTACACCGAAGTAACAAAACATATGCAACATTACACTTATTTCCCCACAATCACGAGAAAAAACAAAGAAAGAAAAAGCTATAAGCTATAGGTTTTGGTCCTGATCTTGATGTGACATGCCACTAGAGCTGAGCAAGCGTGCGTAGGTCCACCGGGTGGACGTCGGACGGCTGGGCCGCGCTGTACGTTCTCCGTCCGACGAGGATGTTGGCCGCCTCCGTCGGGTGGAAGGCGTCCCAGAATAGGTACTCGTTCCTGTTGGCGCACGGCGTCTGGAACGGCAGGCACGTCACCTGCCCATTGTTCCTCCCGACTCCGCAGCACCCTCGGTTTGTCACTGTCAAACCTGCAGATCGAGAAACGTTTTGCTGCTTTCAAGATGTCCTTTATCTCCACAGTGCTTGGATCTAGTTGATTTCTGAAGGGCAAAGTTTTTATACCGTGTGCTCCTGGGTCTCTCAGGATGTCCTCGAAGATCCCGTAGGCGTTGATGTAGGTGAAGTGCGCCCCCGGCTGCGTGTTGAACTGGTCGACGAGGTCGACCAGCTTCTGGTTGAAGATCTGGATGGCGCTGTTGATCCGGTCGACGCAGGTGACGCCGTTGGGGCTCTGCTGGGCCAGCTCGTTCGGGCTGCAACCAACCTGCCCCACGCCGATCAGCGCCACCTTCCTGGCTCCGTAGTTGTACATGATCTGCACAAATCAAGAGACATCAATTAACCATGCATAAATGTAGTGCACTCGCTAGTACGCGCGGCGCATGTCATGTCACTTGTGTTGGTAATGCCATGTAGACGTTAATGGTGCTTACGCTGAGCTGCTGCGAGTACTGGTCGATAAGCACGTCGGCGTACTGCTCCGGGGTGTACTGCCGGCTGGTGGAGTAGAAGGCGGGCATGAAGTAGTTGTTGAGGTAGTCGTTGCTGCCCATGCCGACGGTGAAGATGCACTGGCTCAGGTGGTTCGCCGCGGAGTCCTCGTCGCCCAGGATGCTAACCAGTTGCTGCACGGCCGACTGGTAGTTCTGCAGCTGCCCGCGGAAGCTTATCCGGGCACCCTGAATCGTGTACGTTGTTTTTTCCCCAATTTGCAAGGTTGGGCGGTCATTGATTTTCCAGAGGTTTACGTGCAACGGAATACATGGTTTAGTAGAGTTACTAGTTTATGTGTGTACGTACCAGTTGCTGGCCAGTCTCGTCCCGGATTCCGGCTGCAGCGGAGGCAAAGTTGACGCCCGTGAGGAGTTGATCATTGCTTGCGCCAGCGTACGCGGGGATGTAGTTATCGAAGCCCAGAAGCCGGGCTGAAATCAACGAGAAGTTAATGGTGTACGTGTAAATTTGTAAATGGTGCAAGAAATATGATGGGAAAGTTGATCGACTGACAAGTACCCAACGTACGCCAGATTCTAGACAAGCAGTGTAACGTACTGGAAATAACACTGCAGCAAAACTGAGAGTTTCCTCGCAGACAACAAAGTCTACTAAGTCTTGGAACATCCATGGACCAAACTAGCTAGCTCCGTACTTCTGTTTACTTTATTGCAAGTTTGAGGTTAGTTGCAAGCTGGGAGCATTCATGTATCTGACATTATTGATCAGTTTCGACGGCTCTGATGATGCACTGCTGATCAATAAGTCACCAACAGCAAGTGCATAGTAAATTCAGCTAGTCGTGCAATAATTTATTTCTCTTCTTTCGGCCGGGAAGTAGTGTAATAATTTCTATGCAAACTGCAATTGCATTCTTCTCTGGTCCATTTAAAATTTCTCATGTTTATATAGCCCTTGAAACTAGCAGTATATGGAACGTAGTCATCACGGCACTCAGATTAGCGTGACATCATCGGAATTGACACTACCTCAAAGTTTCAAATTAAGTATCTCAAAAGACCAAAACACGTCCTACTCTACGCAGTCTCGAACTCAGCCAAACTAAAGTGAAAGGATCCTTAATTCACTACAACGAGGTAACCATGCATGCAAGCAAGCTCAGTACCTTATACAAACCAAACAAGGAAAAGAGAGAGTAGTGAGCGAGCTTACAGATGACATCGACAGTGGTCAGGCCGTTGCTGAACCGCCCGGTTGCTCCTCCGGGGAAGTCGATGCCGTAGGGTGGGTAGTTCGCCCGCGCCAGCGACGCGATGTCGTTGTTGTTCCCGTTGTCAACGAGCGAGTCCCCGAACACGAAGTAGCACGGCACCTGGGGCTGGGGCGCGGCGCGGGCGAGCCGCGCGCCGGACGCGGCCAGGAGAAGCAGCAGCGGCAGCCACGAAACACGCTGATCCATTTCCCGCCGCTGCACTCACTAGCTATAGCTAAAAGCGTTCGGGGCCAGTCTGGATAGACATACAAAATGTGACCGCGGCCGACACGCTCGATCGAGTTGTATTTATAGGGCAGGTCGCTAGATCATGTGGTAGTGCGTATAGGAGTCCGGAGTGAACAGTAGTTGCATACAGCACGCTGTACTGCAGAGTGGAGATACTCCATATCGGGGTCTGCATGTGCGTGCATGGTTGGAGCAGTCACGGTTGGGTCAGGGCCGCGCCGTGGGGGCCGTATTGATTTATCACCACGACCACGCGCCGGGTGACACGTACAGCGCGCGCGGCATGGTGCGAGGATTGTAACGGAAGGGGGATTTGGTAAGTTACACTTCGCCGGGGCCGTGTGTCTGTGGGTTTTTACCGTCTCTGGAGCTCAGGATGTCGGCGTCCTTCGTGATGTCCGTCCGACTGACCTAGCAGAGGCCGGAGGCAGAGTAGAAACATCTGGACATGATTGGTAAATGCCTTTCTATTCACTGGTCCATGCATCGTTCATATATAGTGCATGGTGTTAATTGAAGTAGATGCATATTCAGGGTGGCATTGATATGTGGTGATTCGAATTCAATGTGTGACGTGGCATTACGAAATTAATGTTATACGTACCGGCCTTACTAAGGAAGGAGAATTGAGTATGCATGCATTAATATACAATCTAGCGTTTGGAACTTGGAAGCTTCAAGTCATGTGCCTCGATGTACTAGTACTTGCGTAGCTGTATTCACCACGTCAGACAGAAATTAAGAACCAATGCCCTCAAGTTTCTGTTCCTGTTCAGATCAGTAAACGCACTACGTACTACGTTTAATTAACCGGTTGCTACAAATGGTCGACGGGGATACAAAGTAAGGTGGAATTCCATGCCGTAGTACAGACTAGTTTTGGATTAGAAGAATGGTTAAGATCCAATTTCAGACCAGAGTGTAGATGTGTACTCCTCAATGGTCCGGAAGGGATGGGAAAAGCAGGGAATCTCCAGAACACGGCACATGCGAGCATTCCAAAATATCTTCACAGCCGGCTAGACCCGCACTAGATTTTGACGAGTACTCCTAGATTTTGACTAGTTCTCCTAAATTTATTGCACCGTTTTGGTAGAGATGACTTGACCTTTTCTTTTGATCGGCCGGTGCAAGCTAAGACCCGGCAGAAAACGATGGCTAGTCCCAATCCATTTCACATGCCACAGCGCTTTCTATCGTGCTCTCCTACTTCGGTTAAGGCCATTGAATTCAGCGTGTGAAGCGCAGCGCTCCCTCGAGGCGTTCACGGTTCGGTGGTGGAGGTGCGTAAATGCGTGCGATGCGGCGTGCATGGAAAGTTCCTGCGCGATCCACATGCCGGTCGATCAGAACCAGTGGCAGTAGCGTTGTGCCGTTAATGCATGTGGTGGTAGTGATCTGCAGGAGGTAGATCCATCCGAACAGCCGATCGACGTTGGTTGGCTTGGTCCAGTCCACTCGTCACTTGCGGAACTCTTAGCTTAATTTCGAGACCCTTTCGGGTGGACGGGTAGAACTGTGCGCTACCTAGGTGTTCGAGTACATATAGATGCTTTCCAAAAGTTGCGCGCGCGTATCCCAAACCAGACTCCGACCACCCGCGCGCCGGGCGGCCGCGGGGGAATGCCCAATGAGCGGCGCAAGCGCAAACACGCGCGTACTAGGACATGTACCACGTACCGTACCCGTCGGGCAACACGGCCCCCGCACCGCGCCCGCATGCAGGAGCAGAAGCAGGCGCCCGCCGCCGGTCGGCAAACCGGCCCCTGCGACGACGGATTGCGCGCGCTCATTGTTTTCGGTCACGTTTCTAGCGGATGGCAGGAAGGGATGGAGGGTGGCCGCGTGGTGCCGGTGCGATTCGCGGGAGCGCAGGGGCTGCGAACTCTGGCTGGCGAGTGATTACGATGCTGGCATGCAGCGTGGGTGCCAGTGAGGAGGCGCACGCCGTAGTTCGTATTCGTGCTTCCGCCGGCCGGGCCGGGCCGGTTGGAGACGCGGGTCGCACAGAACGGGCTGCACGATCGAGCGCTGCGCCCTCCGCCCGGAGTGCCGACTGCCGTGAGCTCGATATATTCGGCTTGATTCGACACAGTTCGAGCAGGCTTTTGCTGTGGCGCTAGCAAAAAACCTCAGGCCGAAGAAGGGTTTGCAAACCAGCCCAGTGAATACGGCCCATAAGAGCAGTCAGATACGAAGGATGTGTCAAAGGCCCACAGGATACAGTCCACGGGTCACCATGTTTAGAATCCTATGGTGCATTCAAATGCCTTTTGCTGATATTTCTTAAGAAAAGCAGTAAATTTTTAAAAACAAAATGTACTAACTTTTACCACCTAAATGTCAAGTTGGCCTTCTTTTGCCAAGGTCTCGACTCTGTTTTATTAGATCGCCGCTTTCTCCATTTTGCTTCACGCCCTATCAATAGAGCCACCATCACTTCCACGGTTCTACTTCTACCAGAACTTACTTGGCCCTAATGAATGGATTTTGGAACAAATCAACCAACTGAATACATGCGTGATCTCCCTATGAAAGAAAAGAAAGTAATAAATTGAGATCGCCAATTCATACTCTTTAGTTACGATTTTCATCTCATAGATTGCTACAGATGATAATATTAGGTGCTGAACTTATATGTCATGATAGAATCGACCACACAACGGTACACCGTTACAACGAATACAGCAATAGGGTTCGTGCAGTTTCATCATATTTCATGAAAAAAAACGTTTGAAAAGTTTAATGTTTCAATGAGTTTTGTGCATTTCTAGAAGCTTCCAAGAAAGTTTCACCGGTAGGGTGTGTTGCGACAAAATTTTATTTTTTTTTAACAAAACAATTTTCATATTGTGTGAACTTTGCGTACAAAACTGAAGCTTTTTGAATCGGCTCGTACTGAAAAAAAATAGTAGTCAGTAAAACAATTCTGCATTGCATTCCATAGATATTGTTTGAACAAAATATCAAACGGTTGTTCAAAGTAGGGATGGCAATTGTACCCGATTACCTGTGTGCCCGCGGGCGAATACCCTAACGGGGGTGGGTATGGGCGTCTTTCTTTGCCCACGGGTATAAAAACGGGCACAAAAACTTACCCATCGGGTAAACGGGTGCGAGCATGGGTAAGCTCCACCCGTGCCCACTTCGCCCGTTTACCCGTTATATACACTGTCAGGTGGGACCGTAGACATCCTCACCATATAAAAACACTGAAACCCTAAAACCTCCCACGGCCCACGCCCACTTCAGCCACATCCGGCCTCCCACTCTCCCACTCTCCCTCTCCCTCTCCGCCAGATCGCCTACTCGTCTCCCTGTCTCGGTCGTCTACTCGTCTCCCTCCGCCAGATCGCCTCCGAGGCTCCAATCGCCAGACCGCCTCCGAAGTCCGAAGCTCCAAGATCTCCTCCTGGACAGCCGCCCTCCTCCCGGCCGTCCCCCTCCCAGTCGTTCCCCTCCCAGCCGTCCCCCTCCCATCGCCCACCGACCACCGCGCCTCCCGTCGCCGTCCCCTCTCGGTAGTCCCCTCCCGCCAGTAGCCCTCCCATCGCCCACCGGCCACCGGCCACCGCGCCTCCCGTCTCCCCTATCTGCATATCTCCTCCCGCCCGTTCCCCCTCCTCCCAGCCGTCCCCCTCCCGGCTGTCCCCCTCCTCCCGGCCGTCCCCCTCTCGGCCGCCCCACTCCTCCCGGCCAGCCGCCCACCTCCCGACTGTCCCCCCGATCCATATTTCCATATCTCCTCCCGGCCAGCCGCTGCCCCCGTCCTCCTCCTCCGGCCCAGGCTCCCGGTCAGCCCGGTCGCCTCCTCCCGCCCGACCTCCTCAACGCCTGCTCGACTCCGTCCTCCTCCCGCTCGGCCTCCTCCTGAACTCAGGTGCGTGAAGTTTTTGTTCCTGCTGAATATTGATGCTCTCCAGTTCTTGTTCCTACTGAATACAGGCAGTCGGTTTAAACGATGCTCTCCAGTTCTTGTTCCTACTAAATACTGATGCTCTCCAGTTCTTGTTCATACTGAATACCGATGCTCTCCAGATCTGGTTTGTGAATTGTGATATGTATGTTGGACTGGTTTGTTCCTACTGATCTGGTTTAAACGATCCAGAGATCTGGTTTGTGAATTGTGAGACTGGGATATGTATGTTGGACTGGTTTGTTCCTGTGAGACCCTGGTTTATCGGGCTTGTAATGCTTAACCATCCATTCGGTCCTAGCATCACAAATCAGATAATCCGAGACTCGAGACATGTATACTTCCCAGAAATTGCAAGATACACCTCTTTACAAAGTTTATGCATCAATTCCATCCATTCACATAGAACCAAGCAAAGCAACAACGAAAGGTAACATAAATAAAGGATAGGTATTACAAAAGAGAGGCCGACCGCCAAATAACATATACATAAAGAAATTCAACAATGAAGCAAAAGTGCCATAAGATGGCCATAAACAAAAGAGCCAATCGGTGTGCCTTTAACCCACAAGGCAACCGACAAGCCGCCAAGCTAGTCGTCGAATCCACAAAGACATTTCACAAAAGTGAGGCCCTTGGGGCTCACCTTCCTCTCTGCAACAAAGAGCCCAGCAAAGCCGGGTGAGTACTTTGAATGTACTCGCAAGACTTACGTGTGGAGTAACAGACCTGTACATAACTATATGCCAGCTTTTGGAGTGGAGGCTGCATGTTTCATTTTTAGCATAAAGCAAATTTTATTTGCAATAAAATAGTACATTTGAAAGCAAGTTCACAAACCAGTTTTTAATGTTCAAATAATCGTAAACGACAACAATATAACAGTAGATAGATGACAGCAACAGTCCTGGAAGTGACTAACCCATTAGTCACCACAACAATAGCATGAATGCCCCATTCATACCACCCATGTCAAATTTTAATTTAAAAGGTTGTAGTCTAGTTCTTGCACGACCTTACCAAGCATGTCCATAACCTAGGACGAGGCTATTCGAATAGTTTTATCCCTGCAGGGGTGTACCACTGTACCCACACGCCAGACCGCCTTTTTGCCAAGCTATTAAGCACACTTCCTTAGGTATGCCGGCACGGCTAAGTCCTACGAGACGTTTCCAATATTGTGAATCATTCACGAGCCGCCCGTATGGATAGAAATCCATACGTTGTGTCGGAGTCGCTGTAAAGCCTCGGTCAACTACCCTTCCCGGGTAAAGCCTTGGACAACTACGACGCTCCTCGAGGTGGAGAGCCTACCCGGAATCTCCACCACCGCACACCCAACACAAGAACACGAGAACACATATCATGTTTCACACAACACACACAACCCCCTCCTGCGACTCGGAGATAACCCACGCCAAAGTACTAAGTCAAGAGAGGTCCCATATCCCTCTCGCGTGGTTAGCACGCATAAGCGCTTGGCTTAGTGACACAAGTAACTCGGTCCTTGATGACCTAGGCACCATTCCATTCACACCAACAGATCACACCAACATACCATTGTGCCCAAGTCGAAAACAGTTTTATTTTCAGTTTTTGACTTTACAAAGTAACAAAGCACAGAGTCTTTGGACATAATGGAGTAGTAATAAGATTTGTGTGATCAAGGTCGTCGACTAAGTCGACGACTGCCCAATACTACCGACATCTAAGCATTTCTAAGCATGACATCGAAAAGACAATAAAAGAGCATAACTAAATCACCGGGCTCTAATCCACCAGCGATATTAATAACTTAAGGTTGTGGCAGGGGATAACAATTTGAGGGCAACAATGCAATAGGAATAACTACCTCTAATCGGGAAAAATACTTTGACACAAAAGCATGCATACATAAAGTTTGTAAACAAAGTATTAGACTTGAAAGTAATAGGACATTTATGATCAAACTGCTTGCCTGTTTGCTGCGGGTCAAGATATTGCTGAGGATCAATAATATTACCAATGTGCTCTTTGGATCCTAACGAGAAAGCGAAAAAGAGCCAATAAGAACGAATAAAACGCAAAGACTCAACATCAAACTTTCTCCAAAAATTCTGAAAACTAAACAGTAGCAAGGTACTGATTTACAAAGAATTTAGCAACAAGAATCAATTGATTTGGATTCTTAATGCTAAAGATACGACCAAAAGAAGGTCTTACGACCGGTAGTAGTCGTAGCGTAACCTCTGTTGAACAATAGTCGTAGAAGGACTTCTGACGGCTACCGGTCGTAGAAGACTTCTGACCGGGCACTAGTCGTGAGCGGACTTACGACTAGGTATAAGTCGTAGAAAACTTATGACCCCGACTTAGTCGTAGTAAGACTTACGACCAGTTACAAGTCGTAGTAGAACTCACGACTAAGCTACGGTGATGGTCGGAGTATGGGCTGCGACGGCGGTACGACCACGGAGTGCGGCCGAGTAGGTATGGCTCGGGAGGACTCCCGAACGAACAATACCCATAAGAATAACGAAAACACACCTAAGCTCCTATGGGGTAAGGTGAAATTACCTGGGCTGAAGAACGACCAGAGACCCACGGAGTGGCTCCGTGACGAGTGTCCGAGCAGCGTGTAAGGTTCTCGCTAGGCCACAGCGACCTGGGCACAGAGAGAACCAAACCGAGTGAGAGTTAAGCTCCATAGAGTAAAAGGGAAGCAGCGAGTGGGGGCAAAGATTTGAAGGAGAAAACCCCCGCTGCACCGCCTCCACCGAAGCTCCACACTCAACAATGGCGGTCGGAGAGATTGCGAGGAACTGCAGCTCAAGCAAGCTGGTGAGTGCTAGCTGGAGTTGCGAAAGTGCTAAAGGAAGCTAAGGGTGAAGCAACGGCGTTTAAATAGAGCAATGTCAGTGAGCAACGGCCGGGTTTTCCAGTCGGGTCAACACTGCCATGAGAGCACTTTGAGAGCGATGGGAGCAGTTGAGTCATGGCCCTCTGAGGGATGAGCGCGACAGGCATTTAATGCGCTCAGAGCTAGCCATTTAAAGGTGGACATAGAGTGGACCGCACGCCACTGCTTTTCTCCTCTGCGCACGCCATGGCAAGGCTCACGCGCGCGCGGACAGAGGAAGAAGACGACTCGTTGGTCGTCGGATTGAAATCGAACGGCTGGGCTAGATCGAGTGGATTGAAACGATCCCAGCGTTCGGCTGGTCGAAGACCGTTCGATGCCGATCCAACAGCTGAGTTAGATCAGGTGGATTACAACGACTCCATCGTTCGGCTGGTCGAAGACCGTTCGATACCGATCCAACGGCTCACGACCCTGGCGCCCGAACGACCGAGTTGGTACGATTAGTGGGTGGACCGAGTTCGATGCTTCGAGCCCGAGTCAGACTCGAACCTAAGGAATAGTGAAAACCAGTTAGGGTTTGAATTTGAATAACTGATTTTTGAGGAATTATCTAAGGTAGCAAACAAGCTCCAAAAATTATAAAATTTTAGAAGGTGAAAGCTATGGTTTGACCAAGCTTTGACTCGCCTCCAAAATTATCAAATAATTTCTACGAGTCATGAGATAATTCAGAGGTGTTATCAAGCCTCCCTAGAACTCAGGAGAACTATCTCCAAGGGTTTGGCACAAGATATATGACAAGGAGGTTTTTGATTGTAGTCAAATGAGGATTGGAATTTGATTTTCCATAATTCTTTAATCAAGAATTACAGAAATGATCAATGAGTTCAAGATGCAAGAAAAGTTTTAATTTCTCCTGATTTTCTTACATTTGAACCACAAATCCATTTTTGGGATGTTACAAAACCTCCCCCCCCCCCTTACAGAAATCTCGTCCCGAGATTTGGCTCACTCAGTAAAGAAAGATGGGCGATCTGCTGGAGACGATCTTCCCTTTCCCAAGTAGCCTCATCCTCAGAATGGTTCGACCACTGAACTTTAAGGAATCTAATGGTTTTATTCCTTGTTCTTCGTTCAGCCTCATCGAGTATGCGAACAGGGTGCTCGCGATAGGTCAAATCTTCTTGGACATCGAGAGTTCCAACGGAGCTTCCTCAGTTGGAACACGGAGGCACTTCTTTAGTTGGGACACATGGAAAACATCATGTACTCCCTCAAGTGCAGCTGGCAATTCCAACTTATAGGCAACAGCTCCCTTCTTCTCGATAATGCGGTAAGGATCGACATATCGAGGAGCCAACTTGCCCTTGACGCCGAAACGTTGATGGCCCTTCAAAGGAGAGACTTTGAGATAAACAAAGTCATTAGGCTCAAAGCTCAATTCACGACGACGGCGATCAGCATAGCTCTTTTGCCTGGATTGAGCTGTGCGTAAACGATCACGGATAAGCTGGACCTGACTCTCGGCCTCATTGATCGAGTCCAGGCCAAAGAAAGGTCTTTCGCCGATCTCAGACCAATTCAACGGGGTTCTGCACTTTCTCCCGTATAAGGCCTCGAAAGGTGCCATGCCGAGACTGGCTTGAAAACTGTTGTTGTAGGAAAACTCGGCAAATGGCAAGCATTTCTCCCAATTCTTTCCATATGAGAGAACACAAGCACGAAGCATGTCTTCCAACACTTGGTTGACCCTTTCGGTCTGACCATCAGTTTGGGGGTGATATGCTGTGCTAAAGGTGAGATGGGTTCCCATAGCCTCTTGCAAACTTTGCCAAAAGCGAGAGGTGAAAAGAGAACCACGGTCCGAGACAATTGTCTTGGGTACCCCATGTAAGCTCACGATGCGGGCAATGTAGAGATCCGCCAAAAGACCTACCCGGAGATCCGTCTTGACTGGAAGGAAGTGAGCCACCTTAGTTAGCCGATCAATGACAACCCAGATGGCATCATTGCCCTTGGAAGTACGAGGCAGACCGGTGATAAAATCCATCCCGATCGAATCCCACTTCCATTCAGGAATAGGCAAAGGCTGAAGCAGTCCTGCTGGACGCTGATGCTCGGCCTTGACACGACGACACACGTCGCATTCGGCAACGAACTTCGCAATCTCCCTCTTCATTCGGGTCCACCAAAATCTCTAACGGAGATCTTGATACATCTTCGTGGCCCCGGGATGAATGGATAAAGGCGAGTCATGGGCTTGGGAGAATCAAATCCGCAATTCCATGTCCCTTGGAACCACAAGCGTTGCCGAACCTTACAACACCGTGCCCATCCTCAGAGAAGCACTTGGCTGTTCCGTTCTTGACATTTTCCTTAATGCGGCTCACCCCAGCATCCGATTGCTGAGCGACCTTAATTCGATCCACCAAGGTTGGTTGCACAACCAAGGCAGCGAGGGAACCATGCTCAACCATACCTAAGTTGAGACGCTGGAATTCTTCCAGAAGAGTGGGCTGACGCTCCTGGAGCAACAAGGCATTGCAATGCACTTTGCGACTGAGCGCATCGGCAACGACATTAGCCTTGCCCGGATGGTAGTGAATACCCATGTCGTAGTCCTTGATCAACTCCAACCATCTCTTTTATGCGAGGTTCGGATCCGGTGGGTGAACAAATACTTTAGGCTTTGTGATCCGAATACACTTCATAGCGATTACCGATTAGGTAATGTCGCCAAATCTTAAGTGCATGAATTACGACCAATTCAAGTCATGGGTAGGATAGTTGTGTTCATGAGGTCTCGATTGCCTTGATGCATAGGCCACTACCTTACCTTCTTGCATAAGGACACAACCGAGCCCTCGATGAGAAGCATCGCAAAAGATATCGAAGCCTCGATGGATATCGGGAAGAACGAGGACGGGAGCGGTGGTCAAACGCTTCTTGAGTACTTGGAAGCTTTCCTCACAAGCATCGGACCACAAGAACTTCTTGTCCTTCTTGAGCAACTCCGTCATCGGCTTCGCGATCTTGGAGAAGTTCTCGATAAAACGGCGATAATATCTGCTAAACCAAGAAAACTCCGCGCCGGTTGCAGTAAGGTTTGAACCATGAGAGAACATCGCCGACCTTACTAGGATCAACGGCTCGCCTCTGCTGAAAGAACATGACCCAAGAAGGCCACCTCCTTCAACCAGAATGCGCACTTGCTGAACTTCGCATACAGCTGGTGCTCACGAAGCTTGCCTAACACAAGCCTCAGATGCTCATCATGTTCCTCATCGTCCTTGGAATAGATAAGAATATCGTCGATGAAGACCACGACAAACTTATCCAAATACTCCATGAATACCGAATTCATGAGGTTCATGAACAAGGCGGGGCATTGGTTAAGCCAAATGACATGACGGTGTACTCATACAGCCGTAGCGTAGTAGAAAGCCGTCTTGGGAATATCCTCAGGTCGTATCCGAACTTGATGATATCCCATTCTCAAATCAATCTTGGAAAATACTCGAGCTCCAGTTAATTGATCAAAGAGATCATCAATGCGGGGCAATGGATACTTGTTCTTTACCGTTACCTCATTAAGCGGACGGTAGTCAACGCACATACGCAAAGTATTGTCCTTCTTCTTCACGAAGATTGCAGGACAACCCCACGGAGATGAGCTAGTGCGGATGAAACCTTTTTCTTGTAGCTCACTAAGTTGCTTCTTCAACTCCACCAACTCGTTTGGTGGCATCCGATAATGCCTCTTTGAAATCGGGGCAGTACCGGGAACCAACTCAATGACAAACTCGAGGTCTCGAACTGGTGGCATCCCTGGAAGAGCTTCCGGAAAGACATTGATGAAGTCACGAACGGTTGGGACTTCACTAATATCTAAAGCGGGCTTCGCTTCAAGCGCGAAAAGCTGCGGACCTAGCAGCTTCAGCGAAAAGCGAACCTGCTCACCCGAAGGACTAGATAGAGAGACATACTTCTTGGCACAATCGATTTGTCCCTTATGGTGAGACAACCAATCCATACCAAGAATTACATCTAGACTTGCTGAATGGAGGAGGATAAGATTCGCGAAGAATCTCACTCCCTCGATCTCAATTGGAACATCCCTACACTCTAATTCTGCTCTCAACTCCGAACCGGGAGAGCGAATGAGCAACGGGACCAACAATGGAGTAAAAAGGAGTTCACTAATAGCAGCAAACGACTCAGAAACAAAGGAATGAGATGCTCCTGAATCAAACAAAACAGTAGCAGAATGAGAGTTAATAGAAAGTGTACCCGGCTGGCGTCGGTGCCTCCTCCGCCTCCTCTCTGTGAGATGAGGTTGACGCGACCACTACCCATGCCTTGGGTAGCAGGGACGATCTTCAGGTCCTGAGAAGAACCACCTCCTGGCCCGCGTCCTCCGTTAGGACGAGGGGCTGCTCCTGTCTTTTTAGGACATTGGTTCGCATAATGCCCCTTCTGGTTGCAGGCGAAGCAAGTGACTCCTGCAGCCGGGTTGCGGGGACCACCCTGCTGACTCGCAGGTGCACGTGATTGGGGCACGGCCTGCGAAGGATGAAAAGCGGGTGCCGACGGCCTCGGGGGTGCTGAAACCTGCTGACGCGACCCCGGAGACGGACCGAAGCGAGAATAGCTGGCCCTAGAAGACTTGTGGGCCTCCCACTTACGCTTGCGGGAATCCACCAGCGCTCTCCCTGCGTGCTCAGCTACGATGGCCTTGTCCACCAAGGCCTGGAAATCCGGGAAGTCAACGATAGATAGCTTGTCCTGCAGCTCCTCAGACAAACCATCCTTGAACTTCTCTTGCTTGGCCTCATCGGTGGCCACCTCCTCCGGAGCATAACGAGCCAAATGGTTGAACTCGTACAGGTACTCCGTAACTGAGAAACGTCCCTGTCTGAGCGACAAGAACTCCTTCTTCTTCAGCCTCATTAGACTGGAAGGAATGTGACTCCGACGGAAGGCAGTGCGAAACTCCTCCCAGGTGACGGTGTGACCGTCGGTGCATGGCGAAAGCTCTCCCACCAAGACAAAGCCGCACCCTCCGGTGGTGCGATCGACAGCGCCTTCTCGTGCTCCTGGCACTGCGCTATCCGAAGCTTTCGCTCAACCAGACGAAGCCAGTCATCTGCGTCAAGCGGGTCCTCAGACCTGGAGAATGTGGGGGGCTGAGTGCGAAGAAACTCCGCGAGTCCCCCACGCGGCTGGTGTCCATTCCCTTGCCCGGATCCTGAAGCACCGGTAAGGGCGGAAGTGTTCTTGCGCGATAACGTCGAGAAGAACCCTCCGTCCTCTGCGGTTGCGCTCGATCTCGAAAGGACCTCGGCCATGGTCGGAGGAGGAGGAAGATCCTCGTCCGGACTAGCTGACTGGCCTTGGCCGCTGCGAGTGCGTCCGGTCATCCTGTTACAAGAAATTTTGGTTAAAACTAGGCTCAAAAATCAAAGCCAAAAGAAAGCGAAACGCTAGCGACTAGGGGAATGGAATGCCCCCTAATCGAAAGCCGAAAACAACAAGTGTATAAACTTAAAACATGCTTAGAAAAAGACTCCAAAAACAGCAACGACTCACAAAACCAAAGCTCAACTTCCCAATACAACTAACCCATATTGAATGAACGAGTAATTGATTGAGAAGATAAAAATCAGAAGATTAAGGTAAGATCTAATACCACTAAAGAGTAAGATTAAATCGGAGAGGTTAGCGTTAGATACATAGCTAACTAGTATCACATCTTACCCTTATATTTCCACAAGTTTTAGTTGATTAACCCCTCATTCTCTACCCCATTTGGAACCTCCGAGCCTGCTATCCGGAAATTGAAAGATCGCTGTCCAGGTTTTGCATCCAAGCTTCTAGTCGCAACTTATCCATTCCAAAAACTTTAAAACCTTATAGAGGGCAACCACCACTTCAATTTGCCAAGCTCATTAGTCCCCAAAACCCAATTCAAATGATAACAACTATCTTTGAAGGAAGGAGAGGAAAACAATTTCTGAAACTCAAATTAGAGTAAGATAAGAGGAGAAAGCTAAGATAGGTAAGGAATAAAACCTGAGAATTCCTTAAGCTTTCATAAACCATTTGATACTTTGAAAATAATATTTTCCAAAATATCCTAAAAAGACGACCAAACTTGGGTTACTACGGTCAGTATGGCTCTGATACCAAACCTTGTGAGACCCCGGTTTATCGGGCTTGTAATGCTTAACCATCCATTCGGTCCTAGCATCACAAATCAGATAATCCGAGACTCGAGACATGTATACTTCCCAGAAATTGCAGTATACACACCTCTTTACAAAGTTTATGCATCAATTCCATCCATTCACATAGAACCGAAGCAAAGCAACAACCAGAAGGTAACATAAATAAAGGATAGGTATTACAAAAAGAGAGGCCGACCGGCCAAATAACATATACATAAAGAAATTCAACAGCGGAAGCAAAAGTGCCATAAGATGGCCATAAACAAAAGAGCCAATCAGTGTGCCTTTAACCCACAAGGCAACCGACCGGGCCGCCAAGCTAGTCGTCGAATCCACAGCACATTTCACAAAAGTGAGGCCCTTGGGGCTCACCTTCCTCTCTTGCAACAAAGAGCCCAGCAAAACCGGGTGAGTACTTTGAATGTACTCATAAGACTTACGTGTGAGTAACAGACACATACATAACTATATGCCAGCTTTTGGAGTGGAGGCTGCATGTTTCATTTTTAGCATAAAGCAAATTTTATTTGCAATAAAATAGTACATTTGAAAGCAAGTTCACAAACCAGTTTTTAATGTTCAAATAATCGTAGACGACAACAATATAACAGTAGATAGATGACAAAGAATGATCCTGAAGTGACTAACCCATTAGTCACCACAACAATAGCATGAATGCCCCATTCATACCACCCATGTCAAATTTTAATTTAAAAGGTTGTAGTCTAGTTCTTGCGACCTTACCAAGCATGTCCATAACCTAGGGCGAGGCTATTCGAATAGTTTTATCCTGCAGGGTGTACCACTGTACCCACACGCCGAGATCGCCTTTTGCCAAGCTATTAAGCACACTTCCTTAGGTATGCCTACACGCGGCTAAGTCCTACGAGACGTTTCCAATATTGTGAATCATTCACGAGCCGCCCGTATGGATAGAAATCCATACGTTGTGTCGGAGTCGCTGTAAAGCCTCGGTCAACTACCCTTCCCGGGTAAAGCCTTGGACAACTACGACGCTCCTCGAGGTGGAGAGCCTACCCGGAATCTCCACCACCGCACACCCAACACAAGAACACGAGAACACATATCATGTTTCACACAACACACACAACCCCCTCCTGCGACTCGGAGATAACCCACGCCAAAGTACTAAGTCAAGAGAGGTCCCATATCCCTCTCGCGTGGTTAGCACGCATAAGCGCTTGGCTTAGTGACACAAGTAACTCGGTCCTTGATGATCTAGGCACCATTCCATTCACACCAACAGATCACACCAACATACCATTGTGCCCAAGTCAAAAACAGTTTTATTTTCAGTTTTTGACTTTACAAAGTAACAAAGCACAGAGTCTTTGGACATAATGGAGTAGTAATAAGATTTGTGTGATCAAGGTCGTCGACTAAGTCGACGATCGCTAATACTACCGACATCTAAGCATTTCTAAGCATGACATCGAAAAGACAATAAAGAGCATAACTAAATCACCGGGCTCTAATCCACCAGCGATATTAATAACTTAAGGTTGTGGCAGGGGATAACAATTTGAGGGCAACAATGCAATAGGAATAACTACCTCTAATCGGGAAAAATACTTTGACACAAAAGCATGCATACATAAAGTTTGTAAACAAAGTATTAGACTTGAAAGTAATAGGACATTTATGATCAAGCGCTTGCTTTTCTTTGTCATGAATCAAGATATTGCTGAGGATCAATAATATTACCAATGTGCTCTTTGGATCCTAACGAGAAAGCGAAAAAGAGCCAATAAGAACGAATAAAACGCAAAGACTCAACATCAAACTTTCTCCAAAAATTCTGAAAACTAAACAGTAGCAAGGTACTGATTTACAAAGAATTTAGCAACAAGAATCAATTGATTTGGATTCTTAATGCTAAAGATACGACCAAAAGAAGGTCTTACGACCAGGTAGTAGTCGTAGCAGAACCTACGACTGAACAATAGTCGTAGAAGGACTTACGACTGGCTACCAGTCGTAGAAGACTTACGACCGGGCACTAGTCGTAGACGGACTTACGACTAGGTATAAGTCGTAGAAAAACTTATGACCCCGACTTAGTCGTAGTAAGACTTACGACCAGTTACAAGTCGTAGTAGAACTCACGACTAAGCTACGGTGACTGGTCGGAGTATGGCTGCGACGGCGGTACGACCACGGAGTGCGGCCGAGTAGGTATGGCTCGGGAGGACTCCCGAACGAACAATACCCATAAGAATAACGAAAACACACCTAAGCTCCTATGGGGTAAGGTGAAATTACCTGGGCTGAAGAACGACCAGAGACCCACGGAGTGGCTCCGGCGACGAGTGTCCGAACGGCGGCGGTAAGGTTCTCGCTAGGCCACAGCGACCTGGGCACAGAGAGAACCAAACCGAGTGAGAGTTAAGCTCCATAGAGTAAAAGGGAAGCAGCGAGTGGGGGCAAAGATTTGAAGGAGAAAACCCCCGCTGCACCGCCTCCACCGAAGCTCCACACTCAACAATGGCGGTCGGAGAGATTGCGAGGAACTGCAGCTCAAGCAAGCTGGTGAGTGCTAGCTGGAGTTGCGAAAGTGCTAAAGGAAGCTAAGGGTGAAGCAACGGCGTTTAAATAGAGCAATGTCAGTGAGCAACGGCCGGGTTTTCGGTCGGTCAACAACGCCATGAGAGCACTTTGAGAGCGATGGGGCGGTTGAGTCATGGCCCTCGAGGATGGCGCGACAGGCATTTAATGCGCTCGAGCTAGCCATTTAAAGGTGGACATAGAGTGGACCGCGCGCCATTTGCTTTTCTCCTCTGCGCCGCCATGGCAAGGCTCACGCGCGGACGAGAGGAAGAAGGCGACTCGTTGGTCGTCGGATTGAAATCGAGCAATTTGGGCTAGATCGAGTGGATTGAAGCGATCCCGGCGTTGGTGGTCGAAGATCGTTCGATGCCGATCCAACAGCTGAGTTAGATCGGGTGGATTACAACGACTCCATCGTTCGGCTGGTCGAAGACCGTTCGATACCGATCCAACGGCTCACGACCCTGGCGCCCGAACGACCGAGTTGGTACAGTTAGTGGACTGGACCGAGTTCAGTGGCTCGAGCCCGAGTCCGACTCGAACCTAAGGAATAGTGAAAACCAGTTAGGGTTTGAATTTGAATAACTGATTTTTGAGGAATTATCTAAGGTAGCAAACAAGCTCCAAAAATTATAAAATTTTAACTGGAGGTTGCTGACAGCAGGAGGAACCTCACATAAAATTTCCAGAGATTTTAATATACGAAATTTTCCTCCAGAAATTTCAGAAGGTGAAAGCTATGGTTTGACCAAGCTTTGACTCGCCTCCAAAATTATCAAATAATTTCTACGAGTCATGAGATAATTCAGAGGTGTTACCAAGCCTCCCTAGAACTTAGGAGAACTATCTCCAAGGGTTTGGCACAAGATCTATGATAAGGAGGTTTTTGATTGTAGTCAAATGAGGATTGGAATTTGATTTTCCATAATTCTTTAATCAAGAATTACAGAAATGATCAATGACTTCAAGAAGCAAGAAAAGTTTTAATTTCTCCTGATTTTCTTACATTTGAACCACAAATCCATTTTTGGGATGTTACAGTTCCTACCGACAGTAGCGTGTGTGTGTGTCCAAAATAGAAAGAATTGTGAGACTGGGATATCCATTTTTTTCATTGGTTTGTTCCTACTGATGCTCTCCACTGGACTATGAATTGTATGTTCCTACTGGTTTTTCACTGGTTTGTTCCTACTGGTGTGTGTGTGTGTGTGGCCAAAATGGGAAGAATTGTGAGACTGAGATATCCATATATCTAAGTCAACTTCCATTGTAATTGTCCGTAAATAACAATTGATGCTCTGCAGTGGACTGTGAATTGTATATATGTTGTCGGGCTGTGAAATTTGTTTACGAGCTGTTACTCAGAATTGAAATATGTGCCAGTGTGTGTGTCAAATTAAAATATGTTGTTGGGATGTGATTCTGTGAAATTTGTTTGTCGGTGAGACTGGGGAGTTGAGGACAGGTCAAATTGATGCGTGTCTTGTCAAATTTATTTTGTGGTCTTTTTTATTTTAGGAGCTATTACTCAGAATTGAAATATGTGTACATTGTTTGTGTGTGATGAGTATGCCCGTGGGCGGTGAGTACCAGTGGGCGATGGGTATCCACGGGCGGCGGTGCATTGTTCGCGGGTAAACGGGCATGCCCGCGGGCGACGGGCATAGGCGAGGTTCTTCGCCCGTCGTCCTTCGCGGGTATGTCCGTGGGGGGAAATCGGAGTCGCGGGCATGGGTATGGGCGAGCACTACCCGTGCCCACCGCGTCCGATTGCCATCCCTAGTTCAAAGCAAGCAAAAAACATATATTTATATTGAAAAATTGTAGGGACGTATTTGAAGTTAGAACAAACAGTTCTAATATTTTAAGTCATGCACACATTTGCGGTCAAAACTCAGAACCAATGATTCTTTTAGGTAAACCAACCATTACATGACCATGGATGAATTGATTATTCGTATCATCGTGCGTTAGTTAGATACTCGTGCGTTGCAATGGATAAAAGAATCGTATATGAGATTGGACATGCTCCACAAGAGCGAGTAGAAGTGGGAGGCGGATGAGTTGAGAGCGACTGCACGGGAGGGGCCGCACGTGCGGCTGAAAGAGCGATTACGGTGAGGAAGGAGGTGACGCCGCCACCTCCCCATGCAGTCGCGTTATCGTCGATGAGGATCGAGAGGTCTAAGTGCGTCTTCCGTGCGCGGCAGAGTTAGCCCTCATGGATCTCTCCAAACACGAGCAACACAGATGTCGCGTGCCGGCGAGGCGCTCCCAGTGACGCACCTGGTCGACACCGTCACAGGCAGAGTTGCAGACGTCGCAGAGTTTTATTCAGCAGTTTCTCCTGTGTTTCCTTAATTGTTTTTTTTAGGACGGGAAGGTGTAAGGCGTGCACGGGAGGGGTGGTAGGAGTCGGCACAAGTTTTTTTTTTAGGGTGGGACAATCGTCTCGCTGTGCAGAAGTAAACTCCATCTTTTATTAGTTAAGATACCGTCGAAACGGTCGTAGAGCTGAATCCGATATTCATGGGCAGCTCGCCCCGGTGGTCCGGCCTGATTTTCCCGGACGGGCTCGGGCCTTATTTTTCTGCCCTGGAGACTGAAAAAACCGACAATAACAATAAAAATTAAAATTTTATTCTTAAAATGGATTAAAATATTTATATTTATTCTAAAAAGAATTAAAATAACCACCCCTCACGCTCGCCGCAGTCGGCTCTACACTACGCCGCCCTTGCCGTCGCTCAGCACGTATTCGACGAAATGCTGCAGGCCGAGGCGCCGCGCGAGGTCACACCACCTCGCGCGCACCATCACTGCCTCGGCCGCGACGTCCACCACGGCGCCATGCCAGCCTCCTCCCCCTTCTACGGCGCCGGCGCCGCCTCCACGACCCTCCTCGAGCGAACTCGGGGGGAGCGCGGCCTCCGACGCCAGCTCTTCTTCTCCTCTTCCGCTTCCTCCTCGTCCTCACCGAGTGCCGTGGACACCGACCCCGCGGAGCTCGCCGCTGGACTCATTTCGCTATTAGGCGCCCAGTACCACGACGAAGCCAACACCTCCGCGTCCGCCACCGCGTTCCCCGCCTCACCGGGCGGCGCCGCCAGCCGCCTCTCCCTCCGAGAAATGAAGCATCGCATCCTCATCGTCGCCAACCGCCTCCCCTTTCCCGCCGAGCGCCGCGAAGGGGACCAGTGGAACCTCAAGAGCAGTCCCGGTGGCCTCGTCAGCGCTCTCCTCGGTAATCCCGATCGAAAATCCCTAATTTTTTTATTTCTCGCAGTGTGATGTGATGGTGTGATGCATGCATTGGAACTGTAAGCTTAGAGTTGCTGCTCCCGGTGTGATGCGATGGTGTGATGGAGTGTTATCAACTTTTGTGATGCCACAGGCGTGACGGGGATCGATGCGAAGTGGATCGGCTGGCCTGGCGTAAGCGTCCCGGACGGGGCCGGCCAGAGAACGTTCACCGAAGCGCTCGCCGAGATGGTTCGTCACATTTCACATAAATATGTAGTCCTCATCGTCGTCGTCGTCGTTGTTGTGCAAACCAATAGAACGGTGGTGTGATTAGGCTAACCAGAATTGGTATTGGTTTGATTTGACTGTGATACAGAGATGCGTACCGGTGTTCCTGGATGAAGAGTTGAAGGATCAGTATTACAGCGGGTACTGCAACAACGTTCTCTGGCCGCTGTTCCACTACATGGGGCTGCCACAGGAGTACATGCTCACGATTACGAGGGACTTCGAGTCGCAGTTCAAAGCGTACGACCGGGCGAACAAGATGTTTGCGGACATCGTGTGCCAGCACTACCGGGAAGGGGATGTCATATGGTGCCATGATTACCACCTCATGTTCCTGCCCATGTACCTGAAGAAGTTCGACATTAACATGAAGGTATGGTGGTTCCTGCACACGCCGTTTCCATCCTCTGCGATTTACCGGACACTGCCGTACCGCGTGGAGTTGCTGAGCACCGTGCTTCATGCTGATTTAGTCGGGTGAGCTCATCTTCTGATTTTGTGTTAGTTATTCTTGCTAGTGGATTTGACTGTGGAAGCAAGTCCCATCTGGTTTCCCTTTTTTCATGTTCGATTTGTGCTCGTGATTGTTACATAACGTCCAAATGCGGGATGATCCTTTTTTTTACGAAAGTAGCTCTTCTCTATTACAAAAATTGGTACTACGGATGTGCTAACGGCCGACACATATCCAAAATCGTGCATCTAATGCTCGGATTCAACCTCCACCGCATATCTGGCGTCCGGACCATCCTCCTCCCGCCACGTGGACGTCACCCCTAGCCCCTAGCCCGAACAGACTTTCTCCGTGTGCTGAGCGCTCGGACGCTCGAAATCAGTGCGCCCCTAGCCCGGATTTCATATGCTCCCGACATGTGGCTCCACCGGTAGCCCCTAGCCCGGACAAGGGCTTTGTCCGTGCGTCGTTAGCACGGATGCGCGAAATCAGTGTGCCCCAAACATGTTCACTCTAAATTACTACTCACTAGCCAGGACCATTATTCAATGTTTTCATAACAGAATGCATTGATTTGTCGCTGTGATTGTGCCTATGCATGCATGTGACCACTACGTCCGGACTAGCGACGCATGGCAAGCCCTTGTTCGGGCTAGGGGCTACCAGTGGAGCCATGTGTCGGGAGCGCATGAAGTCCGAGCTAGGGGTGCATTGATTTCGTGCGTCTGGGCTAGCGACGCACGGACAAGCCCTTGTTCGGCCTAGGGGCGCCTAGTGGAGCCACGTGTCGGGAGCATATGAAATCCGAACTAGAGGTGCACTAATTTTGCGCATCCGGGCGCTCAGCGCACGGACAAAGCCTGTCCGAGCTAGGAGCGAGCGGTAGCGTCCATGTGGTGGGGGGAGGATGGTTCGGGCGCCATATATGCGGTGGAGGTTGAATCCGGGCACCAGATGCACGGTTTTGGACACGTGTCGGCCGTCGGTACATCTGTGGCGCCATTTTTTGGCAATACGGCTAGAGAAAGACTACTTTTGTATAATAAAAAACGGCCTCAAAAGTGCCATTTAGGCCAAAAATCCTATATGCGCTAGCTGCCTATAGATCGGTCTCGTAGTGGGTTGAATTTTTTTGTCTAGGATAAGTTGTTCCCCACATGTACGAATGAGAATTGTTTGGAGAGTACTTCAAGGTCAATTTGAGCAACTTTGTGGTTCACATAGTGGCGGACAATGCATGGTACAAACATGAAAGAGAATGGTCTAACCTCACAAGCATTGGTTGGTTAGATGATTAACCAGAGGTTCGTGGAAATACTACTCAGATTGTGATAGGTTTGTGATGTTTTGCTCCTAGGGAGTAGAATGCATGTCTTCTTAATATAGCAGTGGTGCAGAATCAGTGAATGTTCATCCGTTCGATTTAAGTTGGTTTTGCCTTAGTCCAAGTCCAATGTACTGATCCTCACCGACAAATTAAGTCGGTTGTAATATTGTGTTCAGTCTTGTTTTCTTTTCTATTTGAATATCAAAGGGGTCATAATGCAAAAAAATTAATGCCATTAGAATTTATAGTTATGTTATCAACTTTCTGTTGCTGCAGGAGTTCTTTTATAGTACTAATGTTCCTTTTTCAGTTTTCATACGTATGATTATGAAAGACACTTTGTGAGTGCCTGCACCAGAATACTTGGACTCGAGAATACCCCGAAAGGTGTGGAGTTCCAAGGAAGGATAATCAAGGTGGCAGCTGTACGTATTGAAACTTCTGTTTTCTATTTGTCATCTTATCTGAAATTTTCAAAATGATTTCTAGTGTTATTGTTGCATCTTCATTATGTTCCACAGTTCACACTTCTGAACTTATTCCCTCTTTCATCGTGATATCTACACTTTATCGCCCTATTGAAGATTCAAAGTTATCTGTTTGTGCTTGCGAACAAATGATTCTTCTTTATACTCTCTCGGCTAAAATATTCAGTTCTCCATCAGGATAAACTCTGGTCGTTTCCAACAAGCATTGCAGCTTCCAGAAGTTAAAGAGAAGATAACTAAACTTAGAGAACATTTTGCTGATCGAAAGGTATGAAGACACTTCCTGTACTTGTAACTTGTTTTTGAGGTTTTCTATGTCACAATTTATGAAAAATACTCTTTACCAATTCTATCCTGATCATGTATTCATGCACTATAAAAAACCAGATACTGACATCAGGTCACCTCTTTAGTTAGGTTTTCAATTTTAATTGTGTTTCAGTTATTCCAGACTTGTTTCATTTCTTAACAAGATAGTTAGGAACGTCTATGGCGTCGATCAGGGATCAGAAAACCGGTTCGGAGGGAGTCTCGCCGGGCGGCTGGTAACCGGAATTTCCGGAAAAAAACTCGGTCAAAATTCATCCAAATAAATTTGAATTTGAGATGTTTTCGCCGAAATTTTGAATTTGAAATTGAAGTTTTTCGGCCGGTATTTCGAATCCCAGTTCCCACCAGTAAATCCGGTAACCAGCCGGGTTTTCCATCTCTGGTGTCGATGATCAGAACACAGGGTTCCCTATCGAGCTTATCTGGGAAATGATATGAAAACGCTATCAAAACGAAAACCCTTTATTGCTATGAACACACCGAGTGTATGTATGAGAATACAATGAGGATGTTACAGATTTGATATTAAATCTATTTATCTTCATACAATGAGGATGTTATAGAATTGATGTTGAATCTATTTATCTTGAAAATCTATTGTCTTACGTAATATGTGGGCTACCCACTTTATAGTATTTGAAGAGGTGGCAGTTAATGCCACTAAAGACATCTCTAATCTTCACACAACGTTCGTCAGGAGAGTCTTGAGCCGTCGTGTCCTTTAATCAACTGTCGTAAGTTGCTAGATGCGTCAATAGTCGCTTTCCCGCTAATCACGTGGGTAACTATCATATCTCCCGACCAGCTAACTGGTCGGGGATTGTCCAAACCTATATAGCTAGTGGGACAGTGTCCATAGTTGGTCGTCTCATGACTCAAACTGGCCGTCGACCAGTTTGGCTATAATAAAGGAAATCAGACTTCCTTTATATGGTCGCAGGTTCATAACCGTTATAAATTGGGCCTTTATTAAGTGGGCCTCCTTTGACAGGAACTCTGACTTTGACAAAAAAAAGGTTGACCTGGTCAAGAATCCTCATCAGTTAACCCCCAAGGCTTAAGAAAATAAATAATATTTACTTAAGGCTTTCTTGCCTCGAAACGTCATCGATTTGATTTGGTATAATCATTCTAATCATTTAATAAAAATGTGGGAGAAAGAAAAAATGTTTTGGTTTTCTTGGAAACCGTATCTAGAGGTTGCGGTAAGTGGGCGAACGGTTCACAGTAAAAGGGATAAAAGTACATCCTTTTTTTACCTTCACCACTATTCGCTCTCATTGCAATCTCCGTTTCCCGCCTTAGAGTCTCTTCATCTCTAGTTCATCTTTGCTCGCGAACCTTTCCTTCTTAACAAATCCTTGTTCGGTCTTTGATCATGGGGATTCTCAAAGCTTCAACTTTTTCTAAGAGCATGATTAAAGAACTTGAAGATCAAGGGTACCTTCCGGCATGATCTTTGATCGAGTAGAGCCCTTGCGGTGATGAAAATGCTCCAATTCCGCAAGAAGGTCGAATCATTCCTTTTTCTTCTTTTGTGAAGCTAGGTTTTCGTCAGTGTTCCCATAGGCGGCCGCCTCGACCGCCTAGGCGCTGGGTGCAAGCCTGCCGCCGCGACTCGGGCTCAATCGGCCATCTACGCGCAAGGCGGTCCGGGGCGGCGCAAGGCGGTCTAAGGCGGCGCTGGGCGTGCACGTGGGAGAAAAAAGGTAAGTGAAGAGGACTCAACTGTGGTCCCGAACGCCGAACCCTAGCTCCATGATTTCCTCCAGTCTACCTCCCCAGATCCACGTCGCGCCGCCTCCTCCCCAGCTCCACGCCGCGCCACCTCCTTCCTGGCTCCCCGTCGCACGCTGCCTCCTCCCTGGATCCCCTTCGCGCGCCGCCTCCTCCACGTTGCGCGCCGCCTCCTCCCCAGCGGAGAGGACAGCGAGAGCGATGGGAGAGGGGGATGAGGTGGCGACGGGATGGGAGATGGGAGAGCGAGAGGAGGATAGGCGTTGTATGGGGCAAGAGGATAAGGAAGGAGCGAAGGGCATCGGACTGGACCAGGCCGACCACTCGGTCGATGCGTTGTGGTCGAATCAGTGGGCTTGGGCTGGACTGGACCAGGCCGGAGGTAAGTTTCTTTTCTTTTTTCTTTTTCTTTTTTTCTTCTTCACTTCCTTCTCCTCTCCCTTCGGTTGCTCTGTTCAACCGGCGGCTGCACAGATCGCCTAGGCACTAGGAGGCCACCCTCCGCCCACCTTCCGCCTAGCGCCTAGGTAAACACTGGTTTTCGTCTGTCAGAAAGCGAATTTCTAGCGGATATCCTGGATTACTTTAAGATATAACTCTTCCATCTAGGGCCGAATTCTATCATAATCCTTATTGTCTTTTCACTCTGGTCACGACCTGAGTAGACGCTGCTACAACGACCAGTACAACGCCAATCGACACTGTACAATCAAGTAGAAAGGTCGCTGCAGAGTGTTGACTGCCAATCCGACCACTTTGGGTAGCTCGATTTCCCTAGCTGAGTGTTGACGTTGTTGACATCGCCATTCAAAAATTAATCAATTGACTAGATGATTTCTTTCAGTACATACATATTATTCTTATTGCTCTTGAGATTCACAATGTTTCCTTTCTTGTCGTGAGCTAAATTTTACAGCTACTGAAACTCAGCTGCGAACAAGACAAGTTCCTCATGTGCTCCCTATTAAAGCAGCATCTGCACAATACGCACAATCCAAAAAATGTTTGCTTATACTGGTAATACTGCAACCTTTATGTTTAATGTCCTCGTTGATAGTTGCAGCCAACTTTGTTGTTCCATTTGTTTGTTCGCGGAAAACTTTCTGATGACAACATTGCTCTTGCCCCCCCCCCCCCCCGGCGCAACCTCTCTGAAAGCTCATGTTTAATACTGTCGTACTCCCTCAACAATAAATAATAATTAAAGCCTTGGAAGCTTGTACTGCATGCAATACTTCACCATGCTTCAATATTTTTGATAATTCATTGTGTGTAATTTTTCAATGTTGAATCTGAACGATGAGGTGGTGGTAAAGATTTTTTTTTGATTAGTTGTGTTATTTTAGTATAGCTGAACAGGTAGGTAGATAGATTCTATATTACAAATGTAACATATTCAGGAATGGAGTTGTAGTTATGAATCCATGCTTTCTCCTTGACTATTCATGCAAACAATAGCTTCTCTAGGGGATTTCTTGAAACAAAACCAAGCCATGGCCAAGCATCCTGCTCATTTTTGGCTTTAAAGTTAAGCTATATTCAAATAACAGAGGGCGACTTATTACAATCTTATGAGGGTTATATATTGGTTTAGCTGAACATCCTTGTTTGTTTACTTCCCAATAAGCCAGCTTATAATATATGCTTGTGCTAGGTCCAATAAGATACAGATAATCACAAAGTCGTTACCTTAGAAAACAAAACTGTACCAACTGTTTAGTGATTTTTCACCTCTGACAATAAAAGAAAGATGAGATTCTAGCCTTAACTGGTTAATTGATCTTGCATGCCTGGCTGCTTTTGTGATGGTTTCCTTGAATTATGTTTGATGTTTTTTACATCATCCAATAACTTCTGTTGCACTGTAGTATTAATATTATTTACTCCATGCAGCTAACATCTGTGATTCTATACAGGGTTTCAATGCAATATTGATTGAACAAGCTCAATCCTACGGGAGAAGGGCTATTGACCAAATCAAGGAAATGGAACTCAAGTTGAACCCTGAGAGCCCTTTGTGATAATGAGCACACTACTGTTATTGTTCTCAGTGGATGTGGCAGAAGTGTACTAGATGAAGTAATGTACTCATTTGCCTCTTGTATTATATATAATCAAATCTCTGATTGAAAATGGCATATCCCTTTCCCGCGTGTAGAACTTGGGAAAATTTAGCATGTGGTTGGCGGCAGAGAATGGAACGTTTTTACGTCGAACTGATGAAGAATGGATGACAAATTGACAACAATGCCTGAACGTCTGAAGACTGATTGGGCCGACAGTGTAAAGGTCTACATGGTGAACTATGTCCTGTTATCGCTATTTCGTGTTTACTCTCTGACACGTGTTGGCATCTTTTCCAGAAAGTTTTTTAATACTTCACCAAAAGAACCCCAAGGTCTTATTCTGAACAGCGTGGCACATCGTTTGTATGGAACTGTAAGTATGCCGGTAAGTGTTTAGCTTACATGCATGATTCCAGTATCAAAACAAACAAAAAGGTACATGATTCTAATTTCCATGGGTTTCACAGATATTGAGTTTGGAAGGGATCAAGTGAAAGGTATGGTGCAGCATTTGGAGGAAGGTTCAATATCAAATGCAGCTGCTGATGTTATTCAAGGCAGCCGGTCAGTTGAAGTCCGGCCTATGGGAGTTACAAAGGTCAGCCCCATGCTCAGTCGGAAGGCAGAGGTTTTACGAGTTATGCAAGCAAAAAAAAAGGTGAAGGATGGAACATAAATGTTGATAGCTATGTCTTATAAACTGATTCATCCTTTTCTCCAGGGTACTGCAATTGCTCGAATTCTTGAAGAGATATTTCACATAAAAAGTTTCGCTACTCCAATTGACTATGTCTTGTGTATTGGTCACTTCCTTGAAACGGTAATTATTGAATTTGCTCTACTGAGTTGTTTTTTATATTCCGTTTTGAGTTCAACAAACAGGGGACTGAAATTAAATGAAACATTCAGCATGAGTCTTTTCAGCTGTCCTGTGTGTCAAAAAAAGTAATAGTTATCTTGTGAAGGAAAGAAAAGAATTCCAACGAAACACCTATTATGTCTGAAATAGATGGAAATTCAAGGATTTTTGAAGGGTGAGCTCATAAGTTTTCGCTAGGATATTCTGGGCGATAGGTTGGAGGCATAAGATACTTCACTCAAGCCTGTGCATTTTATTGGAACAGAGAAGCTAGTGGAGTCAAAGTATCCGCATTAAGGCATGAAGCCGATCAAACTGTTGAAAATGTAGGTAATATTTTAATAACAGATATATATTGTAAAAGACTAATGATGCATAAACTAGTACTAGCAGCAGACAACTCATTGTATATATATATATATATATATATATATATATATATATATATATATATAAGAATGTAATAAGTCAATCAGTCGCACGAAAGACTTACAGTCGAATTTGATGAAGAACAGGAAGCAGCGCAGACGCAGGCGAATTAGCGACATGAGTGGTCGCGCAGTTGTGTGCTGCCCAGAAACCTTATTGCCGCCTCCGTGCGTGTCTTCACGGCAGCAATGGTTCGGAGATACCGCTCCCTTCTTCATGGTGCACGCCGAAAAGAAGAGTCGACGAGGTTCAGACGGCGCAGTATGACAACACATGTTTGCAGGTGAAGAAGAGAAGGAATGGAGGTGGTGTCTATATGCTATACTCTGGACGTCTCCAGGCATATATGTAGAGATGACTGGTAACTGACTGATTAAGTAGCAATTTACCCACTGATAACTGACACACTTAACCAGCCATTTACCCACTGGTAACTGCCTGTCATCATCACCTAATAAAGCATAAAATTCAAACGTTTGAATCTCATTCAAACAGAGAGAGATGCATGGTTCAGCAAAAACAAAGTGGACCTGGTCTGCCAAGTGGCGCCCCATGCCACGGTCGCGCGTCGTAAGTCACAAGTTCACGCGATTTTTCACACGAAAATACGCGAATGCGCGCGCATGCGTGCGCGTGTGTGTTTAGCCAAAACCCTCATCGTGCCACCCTCATCCATATGTCACATGTTTCAAAGAGCGGCAAGAACTCCACCTTATATGTTTGTCACCTCCACATTGACTTAGTAATATGGTACTAAACCATACATACTTTAGAATTATAGAAAATGAGTCTCATTCCCATGGGCCTGTTTCCAACACAAACCTCATCCAGTTATTTTTTTCTATCCACTGCATCAAAGAAGGAAGAAAGCACCCACTCACAAACCATTTTATTGAAAAATAGGAAGGATGAAAAATGTTCACCTTAATAACAAAAATCGTTTCTCTTTATTATGTTATACAACTACATCTTAATAGAACAACTGAAAATCAAAATTATCATACCACAATAGGAATACACCCAATAGTGCAATCCAAATTCATCCCGAAAGCTACTGTGGATGCATTATGGTTAGAAAATGGATTGGTAGACGAGAAACCAACTTCCAAACATATGGGTAATTTTCTAGTATATCTACAGATTTTTTACATGTATTTGGTGTGTTCCTGAATCAATAAATATAAAATAAAACAATTTAGGATTTCCTGCATTATTGTAAAAAAAAATTATGTGGATGATATTGTCTTGTACAATTCGATGGGAACTCACCTTCACACTTCCGTTCGTTCTTATGTTTTTCCCAACCATGTACTTTGGTTGATGCCTTGTTGAGATTCTTCTCTAGGGGGAGCATTTGCTATGCCTATGCCCAAACTCAATGTTCAATGGCACCACGTTGTTTATCTCAGGATGAAGATATCTATCCCTTCTTCGACCCCCGTGTTCCATCTGAGTTGAAAACAAAAGCAGAGGGAAGCCCGCGGTCCGGGTTACTGATGACGCAGTGTGCATCCGATGGGCAATCTTCGACAGGCCGCAGCACTCCAGGTAGTCAGCATGGTTCCGCTCGAATGGCAATCGATGCTTGACCTCAAGCCTGAGAAGTACTTCTCCTGCGCTGTTGGGGGAACACGTTCAGACGCAAGGTACAAGTACAAGCTTCACGAACAACAAGTCGTTGTCTCCTTACTCGAGGGTCTGGTAGCTGCTGTTGCTCCGGTTAACAGAAGCAACCAATCGAGCGCTTCCGTGGACGTGAGGACGTGCTGGTTATAATAGGATTTTTTTTTGTATTTCTTTACATATATTTTGTTTTTTTTATCTACATATGGTATATCTTGGTGTGTGTGTGTGTGTATATATATATATATATATATATATTCATTGACCCTTATGAATATATATACAATATTCATAACATGGCTCCTTCCATTGCAACCCGAAGCCCGCTCGCCGCTCCCGCCCAGCCGCCCTGTGAGAACTCAGGCAATTTAAATTGTAATGTTTAACTCTCCAATTGGTTCTAGCATCATAAATTAAATTTTTCGCTCTCGATGTAGTATGCACCACCATCACAAACATCAATATCAATACATACACAAGTTCTTACAATATCGAAACTTTATAATTTACAACATATTAAAATTACAAGATTCAATTTCACAAAAAAATGACCGACCGACCAAATAACAAGATAAATATCAAGTACGTAGCGGAAAGTAGTGAATAAGCTAAAATAAAAGCATAAATTAATAATAAATAAAGTCCCAATGGCTTGCTATAACTTGCAAGGCAACCGACTGGATTCAAACCATAGCAAATCGACGTCCTACGTAATCTTTCCTACTCGATTCAATCTCGATACCTGCTGTCCAGATTAGTAAATGAAAGCAAACAGTGAGTACACAAATGTACTCCGTAAGACTTTACCAAGCCTATACATAGATAGCTACATGCAAACTCTACTCAAAGGAGAAGACTATAAAGTACATTTTCAACACAAAGCAATATTTCAATTGAATACAAGTAATAGATTCAAATTACAAGTTAGCAAATATTTTTAATACTACAAATAATAGTGAGTAATTAACATTAGACATCAACATAACATCTACAGGTGGCTGCCCCTGTAGCACACAAATATAGCATGAGAGCACACAAACATAGCATGAGAATCACTCTCAATACTGCCCATCAAGTTTTGAGTTTAAATTCTAAAAAGATTGAGTCTAATTCTTGCACGACCTAACCAAGCATTGTCATAACTAAGAACGTGGCTACTCGAGTAGATTAAACCCTGCAGGGGTGTACAACTTTACCCACATGTTAGACCGCTCCTTTTGCCAAGCTATTTAGCACACTTCCTTAGGTATGCCGACAGATCTAAGTCATACGAGATGTTTTTCAATATAATGCATTAACTACGAGTCGTATGTATGGATGGAAACCCATATATTGTGTCGGAGTCATTAGTAAAGTTTCGGTCAACTACCCCTTGGGGTAAAGCCTTAGACAATTACCGATGCTCCTCGGGCTGGGGGACCTAGACAGGGACCCACCCTGACACCCAACACACAGATAATATTTTTTAACACAACACACACCCACCACCTGCGACTCGGAGCTAACGCACGTCAAAGTACCGAGTCAAGAGGGGTTCCATATGTCCCTCATGTGGATGCACACAAAAATGCTTGGATTAGTGACACAAGTAATTCAGCTCTTGTTGACTTGGGCACAAACCATTCACACCAGGCAATCACACAATACATATCATTTGTCCAAGTCCAAATCGTTTTATTTTTATTTCTAGTTTTCCATATATAATAGCATAGAGTGTGGGACATAGCATAATAAAAATGATTTATGTGATCAAGATCACCGACAAAGTCGACAACCGCCTAATCTATTGGAAACTAAGCATTGCTAAGCATGACATCGCATAAATATAATTAGGCCATATAAAATCCACCGGGTTCTAATTCACCAGCAGAATTATTAACTTAGGCTAGTGGCAAGGGGTGAACAATTTTATGGAATTCATGCAAAAGGATTAACTACCACTAATCGCAAACATAATTTGACAAATAAAGTATGCATACATATAGTTGCAAAATATGATAATAATTTTTTAATGTAATAGGATCAACAGGCATCAACGGAATGGGTGCTTGCCTTTGCTTGTTGGTACTCTCGACATTCTCACGATCATCTCCATTGTAGTCTAGAATTATTGTCATCTAACGATAAGTATCGATAAAGCGAAAACACCGATTAAACACCAAAATTCCAGAAGTCTCAAAAATTATAAAATTAATACAGAAGGTGTATTATGATTTAGTATGAATTTAGAAATAAAAATTATTCAATTTGGAGTTTGTATGCGAAAGTTATAGCATAAACTAATTCCGCCAAAAAATCCAACAAATAGGTTTCAGTTACTGCTCATCGGTTCGACTACATGTGGTCAGAAGGAGGTTTGACTACAGGTGGTCGGAAGGAGGTTTCCACTACAGGTGGTCGGAAGGAGGTTCGACTACAGGTGGTCGGAAGGAGATTCCGACTACTTGGTCGGAAGGAGTTTGAAGGTGGTCGTAGCTGGTCGTACGTGGTCGCAGGTTGCAAGTGGTCGAAGGTGGTGGAAGAAGCTTGACGTCGTTAATGGGCGACGACGGCGATGACTACTTCACTGAGGAGAGGGCAGCCTGAGCAAAAACAGTAGTAAGGAAGGGTAGGGAATGTCAAGCATGGTTAGGAATCGTGCCAGAGCAAAGAATCAGAAAATGGATGACCTCACCGGAGTCGAGCACGAAGACGAAGTTTTCAGCCAAGGATGGGGGGAAATCAAATTCCGACAAACCCTGCGATCACAAGTTGAAATTAGCAAGGGAGAAGGAACCATTATGCTCAGGAACATGATGTGATGCGGGTGGTGAGAAAAGAGCTTCATTGATACGACCGGACATTGCGGCAGCGCCTCAGCCGGAAGATGGAAGCTTGAGCTTCTATGCGTTCAGTTTGGTGGAAGAAGGAAACAAGAGGAGAGGAGTGCCTCGGGGAAGCAAAGGGTGAGGAAGGGGGCTCCAGGGGGGCTTTATACAAGTCGGGACGGAGGGAGAGAGAGAGCACCGCACGAGCGTTGACGCACTTGGGGCAGCGACACATGGGCATGGGCAGCGTTAGTAGCTGTGGGAGCTGACTGGCTAGTTAATGCTGAGCCAGGGCATGGGCGAAAGACGGGCGACGTGCGCGATGCCGATGTGACGGCGAGAGGACAGGGGCAGGTGGGAGATGTGACCGGGACATGGGCGAGCGCGGAGGACGTGGGAAAACCATGGGTGTGCGTCAGACATGGTGGGCGCAGCAACTAGTGCTGACACATGGGTCGAGCGCGCTGGCGAGGGCATGGCGACTACAGCGGGGTCCGCTAGTCAGCGGCTCAAGGTAAGACGCTGGTGGCTGGGTCGGACCTAGTTAGAGGGTCTGGTCGAAACCGAGCGGTTGGTCGAAATCGAGTGGCTGGTCAAACTTGAGTGGCTGGTCGAATCGAGCAACTGATCGAAATCGAGAGGCTGATCGAAATCGAGTGGAGTCAACTCGATTGGTTTGACCGTGTTGATTTCAAAAGGCTCAGCGGGTTGTGAATTTTTAGACAGAGTTTCTGATATCCTAATATCATGAAAATTTTAGGGGAATCTTAAGACACAGAGAAGATCCTAGTGTAGTTTTTTCAGGGTTTTTCATGTATTATATTTTTCTCTATAATTAATTGGTTTGACTTTTATTTTACTACTTTGACTGGTTGTTTATAATTAGTAATTAAATTCCAAAAATTATGAATTTATGTAGGCGAGTTTCTAGGTTGCTCTTCCAGGCACTGTTCACATGATTTATTTGTATTTTAAATCAAACACAAATTTGAACATGCAAATCAAATGGAAAGCAAATAACCTCCAAAAATTCCAAACAAGCAACAGGGCATATAAAATCCAAATACAATATTCCTAGCTACGGGTAATACTGTATTTTCAACATAAAAGATAGTTTGGATTTCTGAGATAATGAAAGTATATTTCCAAATTGAGTTTTGAGAATTCTTTGAAAGTACCTCAAGCATTCAAGTAGCATAAGAGGTTTTACAATTTATAATTTGAATTCCAAAATAAATATCCCCATATTTGAACCCTTTTTAGTTTTACCCCAAGTTCGATTTGAGCTTTTGAATTACAGAAACAGTATTGGGTTACTAGGTTTCAATTATAGTCTTCAAAATCAAAGGATTTTCAACAGAGGGTTTTGTTCTTCACTCTGAACTAAGTTTTCAAATTCTTGACAAACTTTTATTTTATTTTAGAAATTTTATTTCTAGGTTTTGGAAATCCAGGTTGTAACCTATTTGCTTTGCAAACAAAAGTTTTAAAAATGTCTAAAATTTCACAAATACACAGTAGATGCTTAGCTAATCCAACATAGGGATTTTTGGCTGTTACAAATCTACCCCTAAACAGAATCTCGTCCTGAGATTCACGTAGTTCGAAAGTTGGAATGAAAGACTATGGTAAACTTAATTGGGTTTGGTCACAGGATCACACATTGGATTTCGTCGCTAACCGAACTCAAACCCTAATCAAATGAGGTTCTTCAAGCTTAAGATCCTAAGGAGGGAAGCTTTGTCGAATGATTTCTATGATCCTTTAGACAAGTGTTCCCTAGACGGTTCTTTCAACTATAACGAAATGCGCCATCCGCTGTCTTGATTTCCTTCAGAGATAGTGCCGAGAGATCTTGATGAAGTAACATGGCACCGCTGGCACATTTTTCCTTTCCATAGCTTTGTTTAATATTTCCTTTCTTGATTCGAAGGCACTTCGACATATCAGGCTTCACGTCGTCTTCTGGTAATACGAAAGACACGACTCCATTCAATCTACCGAAAGAGGCATCGATTGATAGAATAGAAGGACTGGTTAAATGGTAATCTAGCATCAACACCGGAATGTTGTGCAGAGAAGAGAAGATAAAGCAATGTTTATGGTAATCTCGCTTAACTCCTGCTTCACTAGTTCTATTTACCCGGCTTGGAAAGGAATGCATTGAATGAATGCATGAAAGGGTACATATGTGCAAATCAGTCCTAAGGCAATTTTAAATTTTGGTTAGTGAGGGTACAAATGCTCACATGCATGCTTACATGATTCTCCAAAAATGCAACAAGACAAATTCATTTTTGTTAGGTGAGCATAAGATTTGACAACAACGAAAATTTATACTAGCATGTCATGTTTCTTGATTGTTATGTTTAGGACCAATAAATTTAACAATCCAGACCGCACGAAGCCGACGGAGGCTTCCGCCCGACGCTACCTCGTCTGGCCGCAACCCGCCGCGACCGACCCATCTTGCGCCATGCTAGCTGCTTCGGCTTGTGCCGTCGGTAGGCGCTGCTACCCCCGACCTGTCATCTGACGCCGTCACCGCTGCTAGGTCGCCCACGGCATATGTGTGATAGATACGGTCTCTGTTAGAAACCGTATCGGTTTCTTATAGAAACCAAAACAGAGTTTCAGCTCAAAAAATCATTTAAAAAAACAACGCCGATCTAATCGTCATGTTGTCCAGTTCCGCCTGTTAGAATTTGTTGCTATGGTTGCCACGTCGTCCAACGCCGCCTACCGATAGCTTCCGTTCCATTAGCTGCGATCCTATTATCAGGAACAAAACTCCATGGGACGAACTACAGGTTGTGGTCTTCACTCATGGAGATCACGCTCGATGGACTTCGCATCTGGAGACATATCACTAGTGCTCGACCTTGTTCATCGTCGCCGGTTCCGCCTCCTTCCAAACAGCCTACTTCTGCACCTCCTGCAGAAGATGAGGCCGCCAAGGAGGCAGAGGCCGCTGCCACTGACGCTGCTGATGATGCCTTTCAGTATGCTATATATGCCTTTGAGAGATTGTTGGACCGAAAAGGCGACTAGAGGGGGGGGTGAATAGGAGCACGCTCACTTTTTCAACCACGATTAGATTCAACACAAATTTCACTCCAATAGCTATAGAAGCTATGAAGATCGATATACCAAGATCTGTGGAAGACTAGGATTGAATCAATCAAAACCCAAGCAAAACAACCAAAAACAACCAAAACTTAATTTCCTAAGAGTAGGGCGGTCTGACCTCTACTCAGGGGCGGTCTGACCTCTCCAAGGGGCGGTCTGACCTCTAGCTAGGGCGGTCTGACCTCCAGCCGATGAACAGTGAAATCAGCCCGAAAAACGAAGTTGCAAATAGGTCTAACTTTTGATCTACAACTCCAAACTTCATGAAACTTGGAACACACCTTCTCTAGGATGTTAGGAACCTATTCCAATCGAAGATCATGGAGATCCATGGAAAAGTTACGATATTTTTCAGTTTGAGAGATGGATGGTTCAAAACCGAGTCAAAACGAAAACGTGACCCAAAAACTTGCTCGTGGGTGATTGATGATCAAGATGATCTTAGATGTGTTCCCACATGTCACAGCAAGCTATATCATGTAAAGAAATCAATCAAAAACATACGAATCAAAGAAAGACTCAAAATCACAAAATAGAGAGAAGAAGGGCAAAGAGACACATCTTTGATCAAAGCTTTCTTTGGATTGATTGATAGGGTTTGGGTTTACAGCCACTCCATCAATGGAGGACAAAGCTCAATCCAAGAGCACAAGATCAAATCAAAACTCTCTAGAACCCTAACCTCCACTAATCCTCTCCCTAAGCCAAAACTAGGGTTTCAATAATGATAAAAGGGTTGAAGGGGGTGCAGCCACCTCCCTCCTCTATTTATAGTGGAGACTTAGACCTTCTAGAAGATTAACTCAAATGGGCTCCCGTTAAGGCCCAACACAAACGGGTCACACACGCACGCATTTTAAAGCGCCGTCTACAACACCTCTTAACCTAAACCGCTTCTCTTGCGCCTGCCTTGCGCCGTGGGTAGGCAAAAGGTCACCAAGGTGATATTTGGTAAGATTACCAAAATACCCCTTCTCGGTCCTTCTCCGAAGACCGAGTCCATCTTCGCGAAGCACTTCGCATGCTCCGCCACGTGTAGGTTGATCAAAGGCTCTCTCCATGTCGGCAAGTCTCTCCCATCCGGCTCCCACCGAAACCACCATGGCACTTGCACCGACTCCCGCGCCGCTTGATCAAACCAGTCGCACCAATCGCCTGCTCGGTCATCATTGTCCATTCTGCCATACTTGATTTCATTGACTCACCCAAGATCGCCGATCGCTCGACCTAAGCTCTCCAAGCCTCGTCCCGATCATCCTCGCCGTTGACCGTCGTTGACCACCAAGCAACTGCACAACAATAGACAAGCAAATCGAAGCCGGAACAAGTTCTTCGCAACTTGACCCACGTTAGTCAAAACATGCATCATGCAACACATATGCATCAAACTCATGACTTTGACCTAACCAATGAGCAACGCCGCCACGAAGGGCGACATTCGATGATGATCGGTCGATCACCCCTCGTGGGCGGTCGATCGCTGCTGCTTTGCTTGGTCGGACCATGACCAAAGGCGGTCCGACCGCCGTAAGGACTTAGCCAATTTTCAACCCTGAAAATCCAAACCTCTCGGAAACTTTAAACCAATAGAACTTTTCTCGGAGACTCCAAAATTATGGGAGCAAGAACAATGGGATCCTCACTTGCCTACACCTCTATTTTTGGCCCACTGCTTTGACCACCTTTGTCACGGCCGTCCGACCGGCGCACATGGCCGGCCCGACCGATTTGGGACCGGTCGGACCGCCGCTATGGCGGTCGGACCGCCGCCCGAAAAGTCCGAATAAAGGCCAAACTTTGTCGAAAACCCGTGAAACGACAAACCGTTAACGCTATTGCCAATTGTCACATCATCCTAAGATCTGGAGCATATCCCCATGATATCCACAATCTCCCCCTTGATGAACACATTGGCAATAATCCAGAAAATGTAATTTGAAGGTTTGAAAAGTAAAATACTTTCGTTTTCGTACAAAGGCACAACTTGGTCCATAAGCAAGAAAAAGCAATGGAAATGACCAAGCTGGCATCAGAATAGAATAGGCAAGTGAGATAAGGCAAAAGAAAGCATGAAAACTTTGATTTCCAGAAAAAGTCACAAATCTCACTTAAGGTCCAAATGAAAGAACAATTGTTCAATTGACCTTTGATCATTGTGAGTAGTAATAAATGCAATTCAAGTTCAGAAGAATCAATTAAGACAATAAGAATGCAATTCAAAAACTCCCCCTCACTATGATCCTCGGATTTCAGAAAATTTCAAATTCTCCAACTTTCTCCCCTTTGTATAATCTTCTCCCCAACATTAAAATATCTTCTCCCCCTTTGACAATGGAGTCATCAAGGAATCACGCCTTCCTCTCATCCAAATATAACAAATGCAGAATAAAGAGAGAAGCATAAAGAAGAAGTATGCATGAAGTGCAATGGAGTGGCTTAATTTTTGTATTTTTCAATTTTTGATTACAAGAAGCTTTGGAGATTACCCAAAAGAACTAGCTAGCATTTCTAATATTGCACAAACAACATATCAAGCCTGACAGTGCTAGCAAAATCATGGTAAGACATATATATCAAAGCTAAGCACCAAGGCTCACAAGTAAAGCAATAGATTTGATCAATTTAAGCAACGCTTCAAATTCAGCAAGTTCATCAACAGGGATCCTAAAGTGAAATTGGCCATGTCAAAATGTCAAAGTGAGATCAAAAATCTAACAAAGACCACATTTAAGAGTCAATCAAGTCCCGTATTGAATCATTTTGCTCAATCTTTTGTAAACGCCCATTTGTCAATATTTTTCTCATTTGCATTGAATATTGAAGTTGACTAATGATCTAACTTAGTGACAAGATCCTGGACTAGGAGCCATCCACAAACTCATCCTAAGCTTCGACCAGAAGTTGATTAAAGGTATATCTTAGTAAAGAAGATCCTGGACTAGGAGCCATCCACAAACTCTTTCTAAGCTTCTACCGGGGCGACAAATCTTGAGGTTCATGTCATTTCTGACAAGCAGTCCCCATGAGATCATCTGGTTCATCAAACTATCTCCAAGTTCATGTCATTTGACAAGCAGTCTCGTAAGAATAGTTTGGCACAATTTAAGCATAAGACAATCTTGATTTTCATTTTTCACATGAGCAGTTTTAGAATCTCGAGAACACAAAAGCTCAAGTAATGGTCAATTTTAGATCAAAGAGCTAACAAAGCAATTCTGACAAGGCCAATGTCACAAAAGGAGCACTAATTGCGCAACTCGCTAAAACATCCACAAATTGCAATTTTTAGTTCGAGTTGTTTTAAGGTTCTAGCTCATATAGCAAAGACTTAGCTACACATGTAAAAGCATGATAATTTTAGCAAGTCAAAGAACTAGACATGGCATTGAGCAAGAATTAAAATACTAAAGCTCCAAAGGGTAATAGGCAAAGCTTCATCAATTTTAAAAGATAAGCAGAAAATTTTATATTACAAAGCATCTTTTTGGATTTTTCAAACCACTTGAAGTATTTTACATATGAATGCAATATGATACAATGCGATGCAATAAAAGCCTAAAAACCTAAAAAGTTCAAAAGATCAACAAGTTCGTAAAAGAACAATAAAAGATCAAAAGAACAAGGTAAGATCAGAAAAGATCGAACTCCCCCTCAAACCAACCCATAGGGATAAATTACCCCTAACTCACTTCTCAAGGTGGCAAACCTAGTTGGGTCTAAAGGTTTGGTGAGGATATCGACCATTGAGCCTCGGACTCCACGAAGTGTAGCACAATATCACCCTTCTCGACATGGTCTCTAAGGAAGTGATAGCGAATGTCTATGTGCTTGGTCCTAGAGTGTTGCACGGGGTTCTTAGCAATGTTAATAGCGAAGTGTTATCACGAAAAGAGGAACACTAGCAAAATTTAACCCGTAGTCCTTAAGAGTGGATACCATCCACAAAATCGACTACAAACAACTAGCAAAGACTACATACTCACCTCGTGATGGGTGTGCAACAGAGGACTTCCTAGAAGACCAAGAAACAAGAGAAGTGCCTAGGAAGTGACAAGTGCCCGAGGTACTCTTCCTATCAAGCCGACGACCCATAAAATCGTAATCGAAAACCCCGAATGGATAAAGAAGAAGAACAGAGTACCAAATGCCATCTTGGAGGGTAGAGTGTAAATACGAATATGCGCTTAATCGCTTGGCGATGGGAAGTTCTCGGAGACGCTGAAACTCGCGCAGAGGCGGTCGTGAAGTGGATGTCCGGTCTTGATGCCGTCAGTGCGGGAGGGAGCCGATCATGTTTGCGGTACTCGCGTTGATCCACGGCTTCTCCTTCCTCATCTGATCCAGCGATCGAAGTCGCCATGGGAGTGGCGATCGGCTTGATCACCCATGTCGAAGCGTTTGAGCAGATCCTTAGTATACTTCGTCGATGGATGAAGATCCTTCCTTACATTGCTTGATTTGAAGCCCCGAAAGTAATTGAGCTCTCCCATCATGCTCATCTCAAATTCCCGGACATAGTCTCGGAAAAGCTAGAAACAAGAGCATGAGAAGAACCACCAAAGATAATATCATCAACGTAAATCTGAGCAAGTAAGAAATCATTGCCACACCTAAGAATGAACAAGGTCTTGTCTACCTTACCCATCTCAAAATCATTCTTAAGCAAGAAGGTCTTAAGTCTATCATACCGTGCTCTAGGGGCTTGTTTAAGACCATACAAGGCTTTGGATAGCTTGAAGACATGATGTGGGTTCTTGGGATTCTCAAAGCACAGGGGTTGCCTAACATAAACCTCCTCCTCTATAAAACCATTCGAAAGGCACTCTTAACATCCATCCGATATAATCTAAAGCCCTTAGAGGCAAAGAAATGCAAGAAGAATGCGAATAGCTTCTAGTCTAGCAACAGAGCAAAGGTCTCATCAAAATCTAACCCCTCAACTCGGCTAAAACCACGAGCTACTAACCTAGCCTTGTTTCTAACCACGTAACCATCCTCATTTTGTTTGTTTTTGAAGACCCAATGGTTCCTATAACATTATGACCACTAGGAGGTTCTACTAGGTTCCAAACCTTATTCCTCTCAAAATTCTCTAACTCCTCATGCATGGCATTGACCCAACTCGAGTCGATAAAGCATGTGATATATCGCGGGGTTCAAAAGAAGCTACAAAAGCGAATGAGAATAGAGGTTTGGATCATGATACAGAGCGAGTGACTCGCTCATGGATATTACCTATCATCCGATCCGCGGATGTCGCTTTTGAATGTGAAGTGGCGCACCGAGAAGAAAGTACCTCTTCGACCTCGCAGTATCGCGATGATGAAGATGCAACAGTGCCTCAACCAAGGCGAAGTAGTCACAGCGGGTTCTTGTGCAGAATAGGAATGTCAACAAAGCAGCAGTGGAAGAGTATCATCGAGTCCATCATCATCTTCCTCTACAAATATACTCTCTGTCACTGTGTACCACGAAATATCCGATCTAGCTCGTGGCTAGTCTCATCAAAAGTGACATTGCATGTCTCTGAACGAGTTAGTTTCAACATTAAAACTCGAAAACCCCTTGAATGAGCAGGATAACCCAGAAATAAACCATCAAAAGTTCTTGACTCAAATTTATCTAGATTTCCTGTCTTGAGAATAAAACACTTGGATCCAAAGACTCGAAAGTGCGAGACAGAGGGTTTTCTATAAAAGCGAAGCTCATAAGGAGTCTTGCCCAAAGACGGTCTCAAAAGACACGATTTGCAATATGGCAAGCGGAGAAATAGCTTCGCCCAAAACCTCCTCAGTGTTATACTCATCTAGCATTGTCCTAGCCATCTCAACTAGAGTCCTGTTCTTCCTTTCCACAACGCCATTTTGTTGAGGGACGTGTGGGAGGAGAACTCGATGCTCAATTCCACGCTCAGACAAAAAGAAGCAAAAGATGCATTCTTGAACTCCGTGCCATTGTCACTGCGGATCGCTCTCAAGGCACTTGGAAGTTCAGAAGCCAAACGAAGAACAAGATCATGATAATGATCAAAAGCTTCATCCTTCGAAGTGAGAAAGAACACCCAAGTGTATCTAGAAAAATCATCGACTATGACAAGAATGTACCATTTTCCACCAACTGACCGAACCCTAGCGGGACCAACAGTATCCATATGAAGCAACTGTCCCGTCCGTCACCATGACCATAGTCACTGATGGGTGTGAGGCGGCAACTTGCTTGCCATGCCTACAGGGCGCACATACAGCATCCTTGACGGCTTTGAGTTTAGGCAAACCTCTCATGAGCTCAAGGTTGCTAACTCGCGTCAGATGATCAAAACCAATGTGCCCCAAACGACGGTGCCAAAGCCAGAACTCAGAAGAAGAAGATGAAATTAAGCACTTGAGAGAACCAAAGAAGAGATTCGGAAAAATCACTCCAAAGATCCTAGCAACTCTAGTAATCCCAAAAACAAGCTCACCAGCTGAATCAAGCACCCGACAAGCATTTTTCTTAAATCTAGTCTCATAGCCATCATCAAGAAGTTGAGAGACAGAAAGCAAATTAAACCTTAGCTTGTCCACAAGGGCGACGTCCTTGAGGATGAACTTGTCGTTCACCCTGATCGATCCCGTTCCTTCAATCCGCCCTTGCCTATCATCTCCAAAGGTGATGAATTCATCACCCGTCGACCGCGTGAAGGAGGTGAACCATCTTGAGTCTCCGGTCATGTGGCGTGAACAGCCGGAGTCGACGAACCACGTGTCCTTCCTCTTTCCGCGGTAATCCTGAAAATCAAGGCACAGAAGAACAATGTGTCTCAACATCAAGTTAGTTAAACAAGACTTGGGAACCCAGTACTGAGACACATGTCTGCGAGTAGTATGCAAAGCAGAAGTGCTATCCTTGATTAAGTTTGAAGTTCTGTTATGAGCAATGGTTACTTTAACATAAGAGTTATCCTGTCTAGGAACATGATGATGAGCATGTGACACAAATCCTAAACCAGGTTTCCTCTTTTCTACATTACCATGTCTCATAAAAGCTCTAGGTTGATTGAGTGAAATTCTAGCAAAATTTTTCTTATCATTTTTCAACCTACGCCAATGTAACTCAACCAAATGTCCATTCTTCTTGCAATAGGTGCAATGGTACTTGATACCACCGGGAGAAGCACCTTTGACTTAATGAAGTTTGGGCAAAACCCGCAGATTTAAAAGTAGTTTTTGCGAGTTGGGTTTTAAATTCAACTAACCCATTTTCCAAGACTTGAGTTACTTGGGACTTAGAATTATCTTGGACAGAGTTGTATCCTAATCCTTGCTTCTTATAAGGAGTCTTAGATTTGTCCAGAATCATGTTTAATTGTTTCTTACCTTTAGAAAATTTTTCTAAGGTATCCTTAAGATAATCATTTTCTTTTTCAAGATTAACACATGACTCACAAGTTTTGCCTTTAATAGCTCTAGCATATTTTTCCTTATATAAAGCAATTTCAAGTTTAAGAGCAGGACATGAAGCACATGTAGAGGACTCAATACTGTTCTTAAGCTTGGCATATTTAGCTCTAACTGCTTCTAAGATATCTTTAACTTCATGTTCGCGTTCAATGCAAAAAGAGCAAAGGCTAGGATCAACAACACTGTGAGCAACCAACTTGTCGGAATCTAAGCATTTTTCACAAGGAGCAGATTTAACCTCAACTAACTCACTCCTAGTATTTTCAAGTTGTTGCAAAGCAATATCATGAGCAGATTGCAGTTTAGCAAATTCTGAGTGTAGAGCATGGCAGGAAGAACATTCATCAGATTCAAGAGTCTTAGTATTTGCAAGTTCTAAAGTCAAATTATCTACTTGAGACTCTAAGTCCTTGTTCCTAGCCATGATATACTCTAACGCCTTATCCTGGCTCATGAGTTGCTCAAAGATAGTTTCGCATCTATCAGAAAGAACATCATAGGAGAGAGGTACCTCATCGTCGTCGACGTCGTCGGAGTCGGCCATGAAGCAAACGCCGGTGAAGTCCTTGGCCTTCCCCTTCTTCTTGTCTTGAGGGATCTCCTCCTCCTTGTCATCCTCGCTCCCGGAGTCCACATCGCTAAGGATTGCTCCCCAAAGCGGCAAGAACCCGGTGAGCTGCCTTTGTGAGCTTGGCAGCATCAAATCTTGATTTGTTCCATTGAGGCTTCTTCCAAGCTGGCTTTCCTTCCTTGTGGTTGCTCTTTCCTTTCAACTTGGGGCAGTTTGCCCGGATGTGATTAAGCTCACCACACTCATAGCAAGTCACGGGACCTCCTCTCTTTTTGTTTCTCATATTGTTATAGGCTCGTGTGGCTTTTCCGACTATGAGGGCTAACTCGGCCTCGGAAGACTCTCAAACTCCTCTTCATGGATTGCGATAAACCAAAGAGCGAAAATCCGTAAGAAGACTCGAAAGACCCATCGAAGCTCTCTTGAGCGGTCCGCTACCAAGGCCATATTTTCCTTCTTGGGATGATCAATCCTCTTGATCTCATGAGTCTTAAGCTTGCTATAGAGCAGCTCCAAAGTCGATCGAGAGAGGTTGACGTTCTCCTCAATGGCGGTAGCCTTTATCTCCCACTCCTTGGTGTTGATTGCGGCCAAGAGGTGGGTGGCATTTTCGGCGAGAATATTCAATTCCAACACCTTCATCCGATTAATCACTTTGTTGAAGCGATCGAAAATGTCATCGATGCTCTCTCCGTGACGCATCTCGAATTTGTTATATTCACGCTTATAGATCGTATGCGCGTACTTTCTTGATTTGAGACGAACCTCATGGTAGGTTTCGAGGGTGTTCCAAATCTCGTCGCGCAGATCTCAAGATTGCAAATTCGATCATACTCCTGCCTACCAAGCCCACCATACAAGAGGTTCTTTGCCTTATTGTTGTTAGCCAAGAGGGTCATTGAAGCCGCGAACAACTTCAGGGAAGAACGAGCGGCTCGAACAACCTCCCATATAGCTTGTCCTTCGCTCTCAAGGAAGACTCGCATGCGATTCTTCCAATAGGCATAGTCGTGCCCATCGAAGATATGCGGCTTGGTGGAGTACTTATCCATCGCCAAGTTCGGTGGACCTTAAGATCAAGATTGAACTAACAGGGCTCGATACCACTTGTTGGACCGAAAAGGCGACTAGGGGGTGAATAGAAGCACGCCACTTTTTCAACCACGATTAGATTCAACACAAATTTCACTCCAATAGCTATAGAAGCTATGAAGATCGATATACCAGTACAGCGGAAGACTAGGATTGAATCCAATCAAAACCCCGAAGCAAAACAACCAAAAACAACCAAAACTTAATTTCCTAAGAGTAGGGCGGTCTGACCTCTACTCAGGGGCGGTCTGACCTCTCCAAGGGGCGGTCCGACCTCTAGCTAGGGCGGTCTGACCTCCAGTGATGAACAAGGAAATCACCCAAAAACGGTTGCAAATAGGTCTAACTTTTGATCTACAACTCCAAACTTCATGAAACTTGGAACACACCTTCTCTAGGATGTTAGGAACCTATTCCAATCGAAGATCATGGAGATCCATGGAAAAGTTACGATATTTTTCAGTTTGAGAGATGGATGGTTCAAAACCGAGTCAAAACGAAAACGTGACCCAAAAACTTGCTCGTGGGTGATTGATGATCAAGATGATCTTAGATGTGTTCCCACATGTCACAGCAAGCTATATCATGTAAAGAAATCAATCAAAAACATACGAATCAAAGAAAGACTCAAAATCACAAAATAGAGAGAAGAAGGGCAAAGAGACACATCTTTGATCAAAGCTTTCTTTGGATTGATTGATAGGGTTTGGGTTTACAGCCACTCCATCAATGGAGGACAAAGCTCAATCCAAGAGCACAAGATCAAATCAAAACTCTCTAGAACCCTAACCTCCACTAATCCTCTCCCTAAGCCAAAACTAGGGTTTCAATAATGATAAAAGGGTTGAAGGGGTGCAGCCACCTCCCTCCTCTATTTATAGTGGAGACTTAGACCTTCTAGAAGATTAACTCAAATGGGCTCCCGTTAAGGCCCAACACAAACGGGTCACACACGCACGCATTTTAAAGCGCCGTCTACAACACCTCTTAACCTAAACCGCTTCTCTTGCGCTCGCCTTGCGCCGTGGGTAGGCAAAGGTCACCAAGGTGATATTTGGTAAGATTACCAAAATACCCTTCTCGGTCCTTCTCCAAGACCGAGTCCATCTTCGCAAGCACTTCGCATGCTCCGCCACGTGTAGGTTGATCAAAGGCTCTCCATGTCGGCAAGTCTCTCCCATCCGCTCCCACCGAAACCACCATGGCACTTGCACCGACTCGCGCCGCTTGATCAAACCAACCGACCGAATCGCCTGCTCGGTCATCATTGTCCATTCTGTGCCATACTTGATTTCATTGACCACCCAAGATCGCCGATCGCTCGACCTAAGCTCTCAAGCCTCGCCCGATCATCCTCGCCGTTGACCGTCGTTGACCACCAAGCAACTCGCACAACAATAGACAAGCAAATCGAACCGGAACAAGTTCTTCGCAACTTGACCCACGTTAGTCAAAACATGCATCATGCAACACATATGCATCAAACTCATGACTTTGACCTAACCAATGAGCAACGCCGCCACGAAGGGCGACATTCCAAAGTGATCGGTCGATCGCCTCGTGGTCGGCCGACCGCCGGCCAAAGGTCGGTCCGACCGCCTCAGAAGGACTTAGCCAATTTTCAACCCCAAAATCCAAACCTCTGGAAACTTTAAACCAATAGAACTTTTCTATCGAGACTCCAAAATTATGGGAGCAAGAACAATGGGATCCTCACTTGCCTACACCTCTATTTTTGGCCCACTGCTTTGACCACCTTTGTCACGGCCGGTCCGATCGGCGCACATGGCCGGTCCGACCGATTTGGGACCGGTCGGACCATTGCTATGGCGGTCGGACCGCCCCGCCCGTAAAGTCCGAATAGTCTCAAACTTTGTCGAAAACCCGTGAAACGACAAACCGTTAACGCTATTGCCAATTGTCACATCATCCTAAGATCTGGAGCATATCCCCATGATATCCACAGAGATGGTATGCTAATGAGGCCTGTGTAGCCATCCTGGTGGTCAGTGTCAACGACTCCATCCAGCTAGATGTTGTTGGTCTACGTTTCACTCATCAGATCTGGGAGTACTTACGTGAGTGATACCATCAGAGCAGTGATGCTCAGTTCTTTTCAATTCAACGTGAGTTGGAGACGTTTCGCCAGGAGGACTCCTCCGTCGACGACTTCTTTCGAGCCCTGGCCAGTCTCTGGTGCCAGCTGGACGAGCTGGTTTCTCCGCTCTGCTAGGAGCGTCATGAACTGCAGAAGGTAGATTGTGATCGCCTTCACATTTATGATTTCGTCTACCGACTTCTCCCAGAGTTTGAGCCTGTTACGGCTCAACTGCTGAGCCGCTTACCACGATCAACAGTCACCGAGGCTCTTTTGACGCTTTGTGTTGGGGAGCTTCACCGCGGGTTAGCAGCACAGTTTGTTCCGATTGTGCTTGCTGCCCCCTTCTTCTTCGACAACACCGACGACTTCTGCTTCGACTACAATCCCTCCTTATGTGTCTATTTTTTCTCCTGTTTTTACACCAACTGGAATTCAATGCAATTATTACAAGAACTTCAGGCACGATTACCAGAGTTGTGCTGTGCGAAAAAAAGTGAAACAAGGCGCGTGGGGGTGGACGATCCAAGGGGGCAGGGAGGCCCTTCCTTGATGGGAGAACAGACCAGCACGTTAGGACCTTCTCGGCAAGGTGACTTTATTCAGCAGTTCTGTCAGGCTCTATTTCAACAGTTCTCTCATAGCTCAACAGGTTCTGCCAATCTAGCTCAGGCGTCTCTTCCAAGTACTTCTTGGGTTCTGGATTCTGGTGCCTCTTTCTACATGACACCGGACTCCACATCTCTCACTTCAGTAGGACCTCCTATTTTTTCTATCTATGTTTAGACAGCTAACGGTACTCCTCTGTCTGTCAACTATCAGGGCACTCTTTTGTCCACTAATTTTTCTATTCCAATTGTTTCCCATGCTCCCCAGCTTACTATGCAGCTTCTCTCGGTGGGTCAGCTTACCGATCTTGGCTGTAGGGTTAGTTTTGACTCTCACTCCTATTTCATCCAGGACTGACATATAAGGATGGTACTTGGGACGGGCCAGCGCTGTAGGGATCGTCACAGTCTCTACATCCTTAACCGCCTCCATCTTCCGTCCACTTTAGTTACTCCTATCACCTCCACGTCTACTTCCACCGCCACTGCTGCCACCACCTATAGAGTTTTTACGCAGTGGCATCATCGTCTAAGTCACTTGTGTGGGTTCTGCCTTTTTTCATTAGTTCGATAGGGTGTTCTTGGACGTGTTACTATTGACACAACCATGTTGTATCAGGGTTTAAGCTGGACAAGCAGCTAAAACTTCCTTATCATTCTAGTGAGTCTTTGTCTTCTCGTCCTTTTAACTTAGTTCATTCAGATGTATGGAGACATGTGCCTATTATCTCTAAAGGTGGGTATAAGTTTTATGTGATCTTCATTGATGATTATTCCTATTTTACATAGATTTTTCCTATGTTTAATTGTGGTCAATTTCTGATGATCTATCATAGCTTTGCAACGCTGGTTCATACTGAGTTTGATTCTTCCATCCGTACTTTTTGTTGTGATTCTACTGGCGAGAACTGTTCTGGCATTTTTAGACAGTTTCTTTCTGAGCAGTGCACTCTTTACCAGTCTTCTTGTCCTGGTTCTCATGCTCAGAATAGTGTTGCTGAGCGCAAACATCGTAATCTGATTGAAACTACTCACACTCTTCTCCTTGCATCTAACGTTCCACCACAGTTCTGGGCTGAGGCTGTTTCTACGGCTGCATATCTCATCAATATGTAGTCTTCCACTGCTCTTCAGGGTGTCAGTCCTATAGAGTGTCTCTACTCTTAAGCCCCCCAGTACACTCACATTCGTGTTTTCGATTGTACTTGTTTTGTTCTACTGTAGCCTTGTGAATGCACCAAACTATCGACTAAGTCAGTTGAGTGTGTGTTTCTTACTTATAGTTCTAAGCATAAGGGTTATCGCTATTACGATCCTTCTGCTCGACGGATCATGAGTTCACGAGACGTTGCTTTTGATGAATCTCGATATTTTTTCTATCGAGATTCTGCTTCTTTCCGTGTTTCCACTGTTGAGTCGATTTTATGGTTGTCCCTTTCGGACTATTCACCTATTTTTCCACTATCACGGTCTTCCAAATAATGCAACGGCGGTAACCCTCCAACTATAGTAATGAAGCAAAAAAGCTCTCTAGTGGTTCCTTCTATACCTCCACCTCATGGTTCAATTTCAAGATTGCCTTGGTTGGAATATAGTGTGGAAAAGGATGCCGCCTTTTGTTTCTTTTGCTTTCTTTTTAAGAAACCGTCACACCCCACTCACTTTGGGAGGGATGTCTCTAGTGGTTCCTTCTATACCTCCATCTCCGGTGTTGCCTCCTGCAGCACCGCCATCTCGCTTTTCTGGTATTCACTACTTCAGGTGTTCTCGTCCTTCACTAGTCTCCTATCCTCATATCTTGCCAACACACACATCTTATCCTCTTGATGATTCTCCTCATTACGTCCTTCGTGATCAGACATCCCTTCGACCTCCTAATCGTCTTGGATTTGCTATGATAGCTCATGTTCTCTCCTTCACTAGTCTCCTATCCTCATATCTTGCCAACACACACATCATCCTCCTCATTCGTCCTTCGTGATCGGACATCCTTCGCCTAGTTCTTATCGTGAGGTTGCTCCTCATTCTGAGTGGTAGCTCGCTATGGCAGAGGAGCTTGATGCTCTTCGACGTACAGATACTTGGGATATTGTACCAACAGCTGTGCATGTTCGTCCGATCATGTGTAAGTGAGTGTACAAGATTAAGACTCTGTCTGATGGTACTATCGAACGCTATAGGGCTCGTCTTGTGGCTTGCGGCTTTCAGTAGGAGTACGATCGTGACTACGATGAGACTTTTTCCTTGTTGCCCATATGACCACTGTTTGCACTCTTGTTGTGGTTGCTTTTGTTCGCCGGTGGTCTATATCTCAGTTGGATGTTAAGAATGTATTTCTTAATGATGTTTTGTATGAGGAAGCCTACATGCAGCCACTACTTGGGTATTTTGTTCCCGATGGGCACATCTGTCGTCTTCACTGTGCTCTTTATGGTCTCAAACAAGCTCATCGTGTCTGGTTTGTGCGTTTTACCTCAGTGATTACTGCTGTCAGTTTTACTGTCAATTCCCATGATCCTGCTATTTTTGTTCATGTCTTATCTCGAGTTAGGACACTGCTTCTTCTATATATTGATGATATGCTCATCACTAGTGATGATTGCTCATTCATCATGTATGTGAAGAAGCATCTTAGTGAGCAGTTTTTTATAACTAGTCTTGGTTCTCTTATGTACTTCCTTGGAATTGAGGTCTTTTTCATGCCTGATGGCTACTACCTCTCCCAGCAAAAGTATGTCCAGGATCCTCTTGGTCGGTCTGGTCTGACTTATACTCGCGCTGCTGAAACTGCCATGGAGCTATCCCTACAATTTCGTGCCACTGATGGTTATCTTTTTGAGGATTCTACTTGATATCGTCATCTTGTTGGGAGTTTGGTGTACCTTGTGAGCAACTGCCCTGATATTGCTTATGCTATTCATATCTTGAGTCAGTTCATGGCTCGTCCTACCCATCTTCACTATAGTCATCTTCTTCATATTCTTCACTACTTGCGTGGGACCATCTCTCACCGTTTGTTTTTCCCTAGCTCCACCTCACTACAGGTTCAGGCGTACTCCGATGTGACCTGGGTTAATGATCATTCTGGTCGTCATTCTCTTTCTGCTTACTATTTTTTTTCCTCACTGATTGCATGGAAGACAAAGAAGTAGAACACAGTTTCCCGTTCGAGTGTAAAGTCTGAGTTGAGAGCTATGACAGCAGTGACAGCAGAGGTTACTTGGTTGAGGTGGTTACTTGTAGATTTTGGAGTATTTGTGATAGGACCTACGACTCTTTTGTCTGAAAGTACAGATGCTATCAGTATTACTCGTGACCCAGTGAAGCACGAGCTCACCAAGCACATTAGTGTGCATGCTTCATACACTCATTCACAGGTACAGGGGGAGTACTTGTTTTACAGTTTGTGCCCTAAGAGTTACAGATTGTTAACTTTTTCACAAAATCACAAACTATGACATAACATTTGTATTTTCTCTCTAAACTCAGCGTGTGCGATCCACCATGAGTTTGAGAGGGGTGTTAGAATAAGAATTATTTTGTATTTTTTATATATCTTTTGTATTTTTTTATCTGTATATGATATATCCTCCTTGTACTCCCTGTATATATTACTTATCGAGAATATATACATAATACTCATAAAGGTGCTGTTGGATAAAGCAGAAAACCCGAGGGGTGAACACCATGATTCACCGGAGGAGAGCGAGCACTGGAAGTGTCCCTGCCTCCTATATAAAATTGTGTACAAAATTCCAGACAAGGCAATACAGCGTGTGCGCGTAGGTAGCATTGCAAAGGAAAAGCTTCGGAAAATTTCTTCATTTTGTGGCCTTATCAGCAGCCGGTGCAAGTTTGATCGATGCATGTATAAAACCTGAGGTTGTAAAACCCCAAAGATGATGTTTACCGAAGTCTGATTCTTGTGTAGATTTCATACATTCAATTCAAAATCTTTCGCTCTTTGTGATTTCATGACTGTTCAATCTTGTCTGTTGCTGTGCTTCTTTTTTATTGGAAACTCTGTGCTTCTTTTTCCTTGGAAATTCAGCCGAAGTAAGACAAAGCTATAGTTAAGGATTTGAATTTAAAGGAGTAAGAATGCAGCCTTAGGTCATGTACAATGGGTTTACATCAATTGTTTATAGTCTCTGTCACGTAGAATTTAAGCTGATATGGATGAAAGAGAATAAAGAGAGAGAAATATGTTGTCTACGATCCTATAGCCGACTGTATCACTAGAATCAAGAAGGAAAACGTAAGTCCATGAAAGTATTATGTTATCTATAAAAATAAGTGAAAAGATAACACATTGTATGAGCTGTCTATAGTACTGTCTACGGGTAATATAGAGAGTTTCTATAGATAACAGTTATCTATACCATTGTACGTACCTTTGTATTTTAGAAAGAGTTAAAAACATTCATTACGAAGATTGACTCTTTCTTTACACCCTTTGCCCTTCTAACAATAAAAAAGCAATGCACGTAACGTTTTTCAGTATACTCCAATTACGATTACCTATGACATGACTAATTTGGTAAAATATAATATTCACCTTTCTGATGTGCACAAATTCGAAATCAAATAGAACATTGGTGCACGTCAGGGCAGAATCGAATAGAACAGCAAATAGAACTAACTAAGATGCTAATTCAGGACATTCAAGCAACGAGACGTACATTCATATCATATCCATCTCAGGGTGGTTGTAGACTCGTAGTTTGGATAACTTGATGTGTCGGGCTTCTCAACCAAATCATCACTGCTGCTTACAGAACAAGGCATCCTCGCCGGTTCATATCATAATATCCATCTTACAGAACAAGCTTGGTTACGCTTTCGCATGAAAATGAGACGATTTGGCAGGCACACATTGAAGCCTCCTCGAGTATCCAATCAAATGTTGAGGTGAGCAAGAAAATTGCATTTTGGGAAATAAACCAGTCAGCCACCCACCTACGTCACAGGCACAGACAATCAGGCCGATGCCCGGCTTGATGTCACAGGCACAGACAATCAGGCCGGCGCCGCTTAGCTGTGATTTAGGCAAAGCTCAAGCTCACAATGAAAACCGGCAGCAAGTAACCTCACATAGTCACATGAGTTGCTACCTCGACAAGATTCCAAAATCAGGACCGGAGGAAGAGTGCCCCCTACGTCACTTGGGACCCCAAGCAATGGAGCAACGCGCGCGCCGCGCCGCGGTGCCGTACCCTCCGTCGAACGAATATAAGAGAGCCGCCCGGACCCGTCGCGGCCACAGCGGAAGCTCCACACTGGAAGCCATGGACGAGTTCCAAGAAGCGGACATCTTGTGGCCCGACACGGCACCGTCGCAGCATGACGAGGACGCACCCTTCGTCATGCCTTCGGAGATGTACGAGCTGGCGGCCTCCGCGTCGAGCGGTGCATCGTTGCTCGGCGCTTCCGAGGGGTTCCTCTCCGGCGCCCCGCCCACGGCCGGCGCGAGCGCTGGCGCGGACGAGGAGCTGCATGAGGCGGACGTGCTGTGGCCGGACACGGTGCAGGCGGACGAGCCGCGCGGGGGCGCAGGGGGTTTCGGGTGGTTCCGCGGCGGTTTTGCACGGGCCGGACGGCAAGCGAAGCCTGCCGCCGCCGCCGCCGCTAGGTGTGAGGGGTGGAGGCCGGCCGTGTCGTCTCCCATCGACATACCCGCGAAAGCTGCAGCACGTTGCCGCTAGCTAGGCCGCGCGCGGCGGTGATCAGCCGTCGTCGTCAGCGTCGTGGTGCTTTGCGCGCGGTGACCAATATCTTTGGTCTTGCGGTGCAATAATCGCTACCAGCCAGAGAGAGCCGCGAAGAAATGTTTGGACTTTGGAGGATCATTTGAAGCTGCCGAACGCAAGTTTTAGGTGTTGACGACCTTTGCTGTACGTACGAGTACATTCTTTTGGTCGGTTTCCAATGGTAGAAAACTGTTGGTTTTGGTATTTCTGAATAGAACAGAATAGGCGTTGTAATTTCGACGTCAGGTGCTGCTTGGGTAGATGCACCTTCTTTTATTCGCTCTTTTTGCGCCCCGTTTTGAGGGGATTGATGTAAACTTCGTCTAAATGCGGAAAGATGAAAGGACGAACACGACATTTGGCCCAAACCAAAAGCTATATTCTTGCCTTCCTCGGGTTTTCCTATGCAGGTACAGGGAATCAGGTTTGGCTTAGTTCGTGCGCATTTGCAGCTCAGAAGCTAGCACAGCTGCATCAAGCTAACATCTCCGAAACAACTATTCGGATTTTGTTGAACGAAATACTCTTCGTTTGCCTCAGACAGTTTAATTTTCAGACGCTAGGACCATTTGTGCTGACTTTCCTCCCAAGATAATCCACCTGGTTGGCTTCTTCATGGAATCTATAATTAATCCACGCTGGAGATACAGATATTTTACACGTCTTTGCCAAATCTGAGTTATGAGAAGCAACCTGGTCAAAACAGTTGGGTAACCCAGTTGGATCGTCCTGTCCTCTGTAGCGTGCTAAGAATCTGAACCTGACTTTCTCCGCAAGACCATGACACTGGAACGATGGGACCTACGTTACTCTCAGCCGTCGATTGCCGGTTACTTGGCGTAAAATCACACTTCTGAACACGCACTGTCTGGTAAACATCTGTTAAAACGTTGCTAATACTGGCCTTTATCTAAACTGAATCAGATTATATGTTTGTGAATCATATCAGGCTTAGTTTAGCGTCTTACCAACAACAACATCACTACTATTTCCGACTTTGCTGTGAGGACAGTGTTCATTCATATTGTAATTATTTCTGATCTTACCACAGGGAGCTGTTAACAGGGTAAAAGCCAGAACTATTTGAGTTGTCAAATACTAAATTGAGTGTCGTGCGTACATAGTGGTATTAGCGAGCGTGACTCTTCGGTTATATGATAACGTGATTCGCACTGCTAGAACAGTGAGCCGCCCTGCTGATCAATTGCACGCCAAGCACAGTTGCTTCCGTCCCCGTTAAGAGTTTCCATTTTGATCCATACGCCCGTGATCGTGACAGTTATCTATTATTACGCCGTCATTACCAGGCACACTTGCATTGCTATTTGCTCCCGTCTCTGTACACCGTCTCTACATATATGCACTAGCTGAAATTGTGTCATGGACCAATATAAATCCACAGTGACACACTAATTAACCTGTTAGTTTTGACTTGCTACCATCAAGAGGATTATCTGATTGTAAGTTGTAACGTCAAAATTCTTAGCATTTAATTCCCACTCGTCGAGTAGTAACAAAAGAAAATACTTACTACATACTAGTTCAGTGCCGTATCTTGCTACGAATTAAAAAAAATTATAGTTTTATCATGTCGGATTGTCAACTATTATTGTGCTCAGCGACGCGATATAGACTGTCGGTGCCCTGCTCGCCGATCCAACGGATGCAAAAAATGGTAAGGAGGAAGGCGTCCACCAACTCTAATTTTTTTAATAATAGTTCAATGCTACTTTTCCATGGATTAAAAATATATAGTCACAGCGTGTCGTGTCGTCAATCGTTATCGTACTCAATAACGTGATCTAGGCTATCAGTGTCTCGCTCATCCGCTCATCGATCCAACAGGCTCCAAAAGAACAAAAAATATAAATAATACTCAACTCTAATTTTTAACTAGTAATAATAAAATTTGACAGCACCACCAGATGAGTCCCCTCCGAACCTGGACCGTCACGAGCCACGAAACCGTGAGCTAGCCGCCCAACGCTTATAGTCCACTCTACACTCCATCCGAATGACGACATGCACAAGCATGTATCCGCGCACCGTGTCCCGCAGGTGCATGCACGAGCTTCTAGCCTTTTCCCACGCGCTTATAAATCCCGAGCACACACGCAAACGGTCGAACACACTGCGGGCCGTGGCCGCAATGGAAGAGCTCCAGGAAGCCGACGTCGTATGGCCGGTGCCGGACCACCGCCACGTCGACGGCTACGACTGTTACCACCGAAGCCACCACGCCAAGCAACCCCACTCGTCCGCGGCGCGCCCGGCGCACCTGTCGGCGCCCGTGCGCATCCCCGTGTCGACGGACGTGCACCCGAAGAGCCGGCGCACCTCGTGGGCGCGCAGCTGCTGCGACGGTGTCGACGGTCACGACGGCATGAGAACAGACTCGGCGGCCGGTGGGGCGCCTGCTGCAATCGTGCCGCCGCACGTTATCGTGGCGAGGCGGTGCTCGGAGGAGAGGGTGGCCGCCTCCTCGGTGTGCGTGGGGAACGGGCGTACGCTTAAGGGCCGCGACCTCTGCACCGTCCGCGACGCCGTGCTCCACATGACTGGATTCCTCGGTAGCTCCGACAAGTACTGATATATTGAGCGGCGTGCGCGCGGGCTAGAATTTCTTCCGTACAAGGCATGCACAATTAAAAAAATTGCGTCCAATTAGCACTGGAGTTTGGATCAGTCAAGTGGTTCGTGTATTTGTGCGCAGCTAAATTTGTCTTTAAAATGTATATAAGTACTTAAAATATATTTATGTATCTTGTATGCTATTTTGACTTTTAAGATATCATAAATATTAGAAATAACAATAAAAGTTTGAAGGAATTTACAATCTGAGGAACGTAATTGAAATATGTGTTTTGATGTAAGAAAATCGTTGGGCATAATAAGTTGTTGGGGTTCTTAGAAACTAACCACTCACCTTTATACATAGAACATGTAGTTGTGTGCACATATTCTTACTCTTTAGTTTTTTTAAATTGTATGCATGCACTTGTACCTCTATTAAATCTGAATCAATAAGTTGGTTGTGTGTGCGGCAAATTATCTTATTAGTTTACATACATATACACCGACGCACCATGGGCATACACCGATGCAGTATGTGTGACCTACACTACTACAGATAGAGTCATCACAGGCGGTTCCAAACCGTCATCACAGACGGTTTTTGAACCATCTGAATCTATGTGTATGTGATAACAGGTGGTTATCACAGACAGTTTGTGAGCCGTCTGTGAAAAAGTCACAACATATACGGTTTTGGGTAGAAACTGTCTATGATAGTAGGGCATTCACACATGATTTTAACAAATAATTGTCTGTGATATCTCACATAGCACAGACAGTTTTTTGTTGAAACCATCTGAGAAAGGCTACTATCACTCGCGGTTTCTACAAAAAATCGTATGTGATATATGAGATATCACAGACGGTTTTTAATGAAAACCGTCTGTGAAGGCCTACTATCACAATGGTTTCTACAAAAAAAAATCATCTATGATATATAGGATATCACAGACGGTTTTTGATAGTAGTCATCTATGATATACGACATATCACAGACGGTTATTGATGGTAGCCGTCTGTGATTGGATACATATTACAGACGAGTGTTAGTAGCAGCTGTCTGTGATTGTATACATATCACAGACGATTGTTAATAGTAGCCGTTTGTGAGTATCATTCACAGACGGATTATTCCATAAAACCATATGTGATACTTCATTCTATACCTAAATATATTTTGATTTTTCGGTTAGCCTTAGGTAATGCTAGCCATGCCCTCTGAAAACAAACAAGCAAAAAACAGATATGTCACAATTGATTTGATATAGAACAACTCAAAATAATTTACAAACTTAATATCAATTACAAAGTTATTTTAATGATCTAATTACAAAGTGATTTGATTACAATTCAAAGTGAATTACACTAAATCAGAGTCGCTGGCATAAAACTCTCTACTCTCTTTAATGATCTCCCCCGTGATGAAGGTGGAGAGCAGTCCTTGAACTTCCACGAGCAAGTCCATATGGAATATACTTTCTGGTATTTTCATGCCTTGTCGCTATCAAGAATGAAGTAGTAAGCATATATATTTAAATTCATAATTATGAAATAATTATTAAGAAATTGACTGACAAACCTCTGGATCCTTCGTCTTAGCACTCATGATTTCTAGCATATGACGACAAAAGTAGAATGCACATATGTTGCCTTGACGTAGTAGCTGGTGGCACTGCAAAAATAGAAGTGCGATATAGGATATAGGTATAGTCAGTTCGAGAGGCCAGGTTACGAAGTGTGATATAGGATTATTGTGCTATAATAGGTACCAAAAATCGTGTCCTATGTCGCAGTTTGGCGTCCGGCTCATTGTGTGTCCCTCCCTTGACAACATAGACACTAAACGACCTGCGTGATTTCAAAAAGTTATCATCAGACATTTCAAATGAAGGAAGACTACAATAGAGTTACGTATGGAGGAAATGAGCACACCTGTTGAGTACTTTTTGCACAAGGGTGAAGTCGTGGTTGTTATTGACTAGGGGTGTGTTTGGTTCGTTGAATGGAGTGGTCTTGAACCATCCGGTAAGGAAAATGAGCACGTTCAGGTGTTTGGTTGGTTGAATAGAACCAAACCAATCGGGATGAGATGGTTCAAGAAAAAAAGAATATTCCATGTTTATGTTGTATCATCTCGTTCGGGAAAAATTTCGAACCACATCATTCACTTGAATTCCAAGGCGCTTGGTGACGTGGCGGCTTGATTTACGAGCTTCAAATGATCATATTTCCTAAACCGAATATCCAATTTGTGATCCGATTGAACCGTTGTGTTCCTTGTCATTTAATCAACAAAATAAGACCACTCTTGGCATATTTTAGTGCAAAAAATATCATATGGACCAGCCTATTCCACCAACCAAACACCATCTTGAACCATCCAGGACCATCCTATCCCACCAACCAAACAAAATCATGTATCATCATATCCCACCAACCAAACACCATACTTGTATCATCTCATCCAGGACGATCACATCCTACCTGTACCATCCTATCCTATTCAACCTCATCCCACCAACCAAACGCACCCTAGGGAATCAAGGTATATTAGCTTGTTGCACTTTGGTACAATGACTAAAAGGATCCAGTGTCACCTACTCATGTATGTCGCTTTAGTCATTAAACCTAAGTTCGTGTTGCGTATAAAGAACAAATGAAATTTGTATAGCAAGTAGTAAAGCATTTACCTCTGGTTGTAGGGCACCAATATATAGTCCTTGTCGTGGTGAATATACAATCCCTTCGTTATGTACTTCTCGGCGTAGTTTGCGTCTTCGCGGATGCATTACTCTGAGATCAAATGTGGGTCGAGGAAACCCACCGGTTGTCGCCATCGTCGGGCTTGTTGCATCATCCATCTATACATAAGCAATGAGTTATGACATTTATCGATATTGCGTGAATGTAGAACTTGATTGTACACGTCCAGCATCGTAGAAGTGAGGTGTCGAGGCGTCGAGGTTGAATAGATCAAATAAGTCATCGAAGCACACGACGAAATAGCCCGGCTTGTGGTGGAAATGGTTCTCATTGTAGTTGACAGTGAATCCAGTAGATCGGTCTTCCCTCGCCTCGTAGGTTTGTCGTATGTACCAGCCATGCAAAGTCTGGCAAGCCAAACCAATGCAGCGTAATGCTATGTTGGAGACCAACGATATTCCGAGGGAGAACGTCCCGGGCTTTTAAGGCACCTTGATTTTCTTTGATTTGGCCTTAGCACATTGCATGCTAGTTGTCTCCCTGGAAGACGAATCGACACGCTTTTCTTGTTTCTTCGGCGCCGTCTCCACGGGCGTCGTCTCCACGATTGGGGATACGGAGGCCTTTTGAAGCGGGAGTTGAGGTAGAGCCATCGGGGTATGGCTTTGTGGAGATTGCAGCACTATAGGGTCCAAAGCAATGTCCCTCTTGGGTCACTGGACAAAAGTATGCAAGGCATCCCCTAGTGTTATGATGTCTTCATTCGGGCGCTTCTCCAATGGGATGGATATCAAAGTATCATGTACCATGTCCACCTAGACCTTGGCGTAACCCTGTGCTAGCTGGGCATCGTGCACCACTATCTCTTTCTGGCATGGAAACACCACCACCCGCCCAGCCTCAATAGGAATGCACCCAACCAGCTTCACTTGGAGCCTGCAGGGTGTGGGCACCTACAAAACGATACACAATTAGATAAGACGACATACATGTCTATCTTTGGAGCATCCCAGAGATGTACATTACCTGGACGAGGTCGATAGGTAATTGGGCGTCGCCAAGTTCAGAAAGTGCAAGCGTGGACGCAATGCTACTCCAATGTTGAGGGGGACTGGCTCCCAAAATCACAGGGGTGTATTGCGACCGGTTGAGGATTTGATTCATTTGTTCCTGCAATGTTGTTATCTGTGCTTGAAATTGTGCACTAATTTGTTCTTTAAACTCTGCTTTCCACTGTTCCTCGCGCTCGGCCTTGGATCTCTTCCTACTCCTATACGCCTCAGTCGTGTGGGAATTCATGCTTCCAAGGTACGTAAACCCCAAGACCCGTGTGCGACATGGGTGCTCCTTGTTTTCCAAAGCCGTGGATAATATATCCTTCTCCCTGACTGCTTCGAAGGAGCCTTGGAAAGATTGGGTACTCAATGTTTACTGCAAGAGGCAATCATGTTATTTTAGACCCTACAAAATTATGAACTTATTAAAAACTAGGTAGTTCGACGTATCTTACCAAGCATTGGCACACCCCCTCATCTGTCGGGTTTCTGAAAGAGATGGCGCCTGACGACGTGGCTGACGCCCTCGCTCTTAAGAAGTTTTGGGCGCACTCGTCTGTGATCTCATCAAATGGTAGGGAGACCTCAAACTGGATTCCACATCGTCCTCACTCATCCATCTCAGAATTTTACCCGCGTACCCAGTGGTGCCGAGTCTGTGGGGGTGAATGTTTTGTGTCTAGATAGCCTTGTACGCCACACTTTGCTGTTGAAATTCGTCTGTCATCTTCATCCGCACAAAGGCGCCTCACGTATCCAACAACATGAAACTATACTTTGTGTAGGGCGTCCGATCTTTGTTCATGCACTCCGTGACAAGCTGGCTCTTGAAGGTATTCCAAGCGTGTGCCATCGCGAGGAACGCCTTCCGTCGCACGAGTTCGAAGAATTATGGTGGGATCTCGAATAACGTTGTAATTTTAGTCCATAGCTGCGCTTTCATTCGGCCCACGGGATTTTTGATATACCTATAGTATGTACCACTTTCCTCAGAGATCCAGACGCATTCGGCGATGTCGATGATGGCGGGAAAGACGATGCAGACATCATCTCGCTTACTTGCTATCTCGCAAGATTAACAAAGCAATATCTCACAATGCTAGCTAGAGTCAATCAAAACAACATAATTTGAAACTTCTACTAGCACAATCCAAAGCGGTGATCGTAACTTGACGGGAGGCGTGGACGAAGAAGGAACCGTGGTTGGGGGAGCGAGGCGTCGAGGTCAGGGGCGGCGTCGTCGAGGTCGCAGAGGGATGATGCCGGCGGAGGAGGTCGGGACCGAGAGTGTGCTCTGAGGAGTAAGGACACAAACCCGAAGGGTGTAGAATAAGAGACGCAAACCCTAGCGGGGCCCCCTATTTATAATGTATGTCATAGATGGTTCTCCAAGAAAACCGTATGTGATATTATATGTCACAGACGGTTATATTAAAGAACTATCTTAAGCAATCATATCACAGACATTTCTATTCGGTTCATATCACATACGGTTCTATTCTAGATCCGTCTATGATAAATATGGTCGTAGGATTTACTGCGACCAAGCACCCCCTGGTCGTAGGCATATTACAGACGGTTCTATTCTATGACCGTCTGCGATAAGCGAGCATATCACAGATGGATATATTTAAGAACCGTGTGTGATATGATAAGAAAGCTATGACCACTGCCTGTGATATGATATATCATAAACTGATCTATTTTAGGACTGTCTACGATACGAGCATATCACAGACGGTTATATTTAAGAACCGTGTGTGATAAAAAGGCTACGACCACTAACTGGTCGTAAGGATATCACAGACGACTCTATTTTAGGACTGTTTGTGATAAGCGAGCATATTCCAAATAGTTATATTTAATAACCGTGTGTGATAAGTATCACAAATAATTCTATTGCAGAATCGTCTGTGATGCTCAGCGCGGGAATTTTTGGATGCATGCGCGGGAGGTGAATTTTTTTGGCGTATTAGGAATCGTTGTGGTACATATATCACAGATGAATTATTCCACTAAACCGCTTGTGATAGTTCCTTCTATAACTCAAAAATGATATTCTATTTTTCGACTAGCCTTAGGAAATACTAGCCATACCCTCTGAAAATAAGAAAGCAGATACAATCACAGATGAAATAATTTCTTAATTAGTGAATCAATTACAATAGAATAATTCTTTAATTACATGCGTCGAGTTTCTTAATTACAATAGAATAATTTTTCAAATAGGTGTTCATTATACTTGTCTATTTCGTTTTAAAAAATAGCGCTTCACGATGATCAATAAACATATAGCTGGCTTCCTCACCCAGTTCTTTCTCGAGCCTGATGTCGTCTTCGAAAGGGGGCAACTCATCAAATTGATTGTACTCTTCCTCATCCACGACATTCTCAACTCCAATAATTTTTTTCATGAAGAACTACATGGCGGTTATCATTTGTCGGGTCATTTACATAAAAAAAAACTTGAACAACTTGCTTAATGAGTACAAATAATTCGTCCTTGTATCTAACACATTCGAGGTCCACAGTAGTGACGTTGTACTTGTCGATCTTCACTCCCTGTGAAAGTTTGACCCAATGGCACCGAAATAGGGGATCTTGAAAAGTACATAGTCGAGCTCCCAAATCTCCTCTACGAACCCATTGTAGGAGCTCAACCCAGTAGTATTGAACTGATCATGAAATGCATCTATGTGGACACCGCTGTTTTGGATTGTGCTCTTTCGATCCTGAGTTGTCGTATAAAATGTGTACCCATTTATGTCATATCCTCGCCATGTCACAATTGTAAATTTAGTACCTTTTTCCAACCATGACAGCATATCATCACTTGATGACGGCCTCCTAGTGAATCACACCTTTAACTATTCGTTGAACCGGCGGTTATGCTCTCTCGTGATCCAAACCTCCAACTAGCCTAGATTCTATTGGTGTAGCATGTATTTGTGCTCGTCGATGTACGGGGACACTTGGATTATGTGTTGCAAGACTGTGAAATGGGTTTGAGTATATACGTCGAAATCAGGAGTGGTTGCTTTCCTTCCGATGACCCCGATACCCTCCAGCCTCCCCTTGTGACGAGATAGAGGCACATCTATCAGTTCCACCTGACCCATGTAGTTTACGTAGAACTCAATGACCTCTTTGGTTGCATAACCTTTGATGATGCTGCCCTCGGGTCGATATCAATTCCGTACATAGGATTTCAAAATTCCCATGTACCTCCTGAACGGGTACATATGACGTAGGAACACAGGGTCGCATATATTTATCTCTTTCACAAGGTGAACAATGAGATGGACCATGATATCGAAAAATATCAGAGGAAAATACATCTCAAGATGACATAGAGTCGTCACCACCTCGGTCTGCAGAGCATCTATTCCTTCGGGATCGATGACCTTTTGAGCAATTAAGTTAAAGAAATAACACAACCTCATAATTACCACTCGGGCCTTGTTCGACAAAATACTTCTAATTGCAACAGGAAGCATTTGTATCATCACCACATGACAATCATGAGACTTCATACCAATTAATTTCAAATCTTATATAGAAACAAGTTTCTTCATACTGGCGGAGTAACCGGACGAAACTTTCACATCAAGTAAGCTTTAGCACAGTTCCTTTTTCTCGACCTTGGACAGAGTGTAGCAAGCTGGGGGAAGGTACATTCGTCCTTTATCGGTCTCTTTCAGTGCTAACTCGGTCCTTACGTTCATATCAACCAAGTCACGTCGTGTGTTGACACCATTCTTTGTTTTATCACGAATGTTCAGTAAGAGACCAATCAAGCTATCACATACATTCTTCTCCACATGCATGACGCCGATGTAGTGACGAACTTCTAAGTGCTCCCAATAAGGTAAGTCCCAAAAAAATTGATCGTTTCTTCCAGATGTTCTTCTGACGGGTCCTCAATTTATGTCTCTTTCCAAGCACAACATCGATATCCCTAACCGTATCATAGACCTCTTTCCCTTTAAAAGCCCTTGGAGTTGAACCGTCCTCCTTATTTTCGTCGAACTGTTTCTTCATCTTGCGGTATGAGTGATACCTGGGAAGGAACATACGATGACTCATGTACACAGTTTTGTGCGAGTTGTTCAGCCATACACTCTCGGTATCATGTAAGCAATGTGAACATGCTTTGGCTCTTTTTGTACTAAACTAGTACATGTTACCAGGGTAGGAAAATCATTGATGGTGCAAAACAACATGATGTGTAAAATGAAATTCTTTTGTTTGTACGCATCACATACATGTACCCTTTCATTCCACTGTGTCACAAGACCTTCCAGCAATGGTGCTAGGTAGACATCAATATCGTTCCCAGGTTGTTTCGACCCTTGGATAAGTAGTGACATCAAAATATACTTTCGCTTCATACACAACCAAGGAGGAACGTTGTATATACATAGATTCACGGGCCAAGTGCCATATCGGCTGCTCATGTTACCAAAATGATTCATTCCATTTGTACTCAACCCAATCCTTATATTCCTCGGATCCGCACCGAAGTCTTCAAAGCTCATATCAAAGTTTCTCCACTGGGAAGAATCAGCAGGGTGTCTTATCTTTCCATCTTTCTTACGCTCCTCCGAGTGCCAACGCAGCAATCTTGTCTCCTTTCGATTAGCAAATAAACACTTCAAATGGGGAATTATATGCAGACACCACAACACCTTAGCAGGATGTCTTAGCTTCACCTCGATGTCCTCGCCGTCATCGGAGTGATTCTTACACTTGTATCGGGATACTTTGCACACTAGACATACATGCATGTCTACATACTCTTTACGGCAGATGATACAATACAATCGTTCAGATATGTATGTATTCTTTCTACTTTCATTCCCAATTGACAAAGAACCTCCTTGGCTTGGTAGATAGTCTTGGGAAACGCGTCTCCCGATGAAAGGATGACCACTGGAGACATAGTAACGCCGTGAAACTCTTGTCGGACCAACCATTACTTGCCTTCAGTTTCATCAGTTTAAGCACGGATGACAACCTTGTGTAGTCCGGCTTGCAGCCCGGGAATAAAGGTTTCGTCAAGTCCTCCATTAAACCCTCAAATTTACCAAACTCTCTCTCACTATAGTCCCCTTCTTCATTGCGTAACAGTTGATCTAGATTGTCATCGTGCGACCTACCCTCATCGAAAGCACAGTCCACATCCGACGTCATATCATTGTCTCCATCGACGATGCTTCTACCTTCTGGTATAATCCGCTCTTCATTGTGACTGGTCAAACATGTATACTCATTTTTGAAACCCATTCGAATCAAGTGCTCTTCGATCTGCGCCTGGTTGATAAGCATCTTCATATTATTGCAATCAATGCATGGATAGTACATAAATTTTATCACATTCTTTAACATATCCTGCTCGGCGGCTCTTCTAAAAGCAGACGCGTCATCAATGTACTCTTCACTCACATGGTTCTCAACGTACATCCAGCTTTGGTCAATTTGCGTTACGCACATAACAAATTATTTAGATTGATGCATGCAACTACATACTCTTCTTCCTGACCAAATATACTACAAAATGAATAGTGATTAACCTAGGGTAAATATAAAAGATTACAGACCATTACCCTTGGAGTTCACCACGAAGATCACAAATATCCCACGAGATCTCTTCCTATTGACCAACCTCTCTTTCTTCCTTCTTTCCTTCTCCTCCCTTCCTCCAATTCATTTCATGACATAGTCAGAAGTACTGAGGCTAACTATGATGTAAAAAGTATTATTTTACACAATACAAGACAAGTCAATGTATATATACATGCCCCTTATTGTTCTATTGTAAATCTTAACTGCCAATAACCTCCTTGGATGATAAACCTACCTATCATCGATCTCTCTAGATTATATAATAATGCATATAATTAGAAATAAATACTAACTTTAGATCACCAAGAATAAATAGATCTACAAGTACACACTTGCAAATCTAAGGTATTTAATTCTTTTACCAAATGCCCTAGAGCCGATCACCTCATTCAAAGTAGCTGCGTGTATATCAGAGATAGATCTCATATCTCCATATATACAGATCTGTGTAGAGTCGAGATAACCAGATATTTAATTGCACATATCATAGACCATTTTTAAAAAGAATTGTTTGTGATATGTATCACAAACGGTTTTAAATAACCAACCGTCTGTGATAATCTTAGGCCTCACAGATGGTTTGTAACAAAAATCGTATGTGAAACTGTATATGTATCATGACAAGAACCGTCTGTAATATAGGCCATTAAATATCTAGTCGTCCCCTCGGATCTAGATCTATATATAGTGAGAAATGTCTCTGATATATATGCAGCTGCTTTGAATTAGATGGTCGACTCTAGGGCGCGTTTAGTGAAAGAAATACCGTAGATTTTCAATTGTGCTTGTAGATCTATTTATTCTTGGTGATCTAAGGCTAGTATTCCTATGTCTCTGATGCGATTGCTTTAAAGAAGACAACGAGTACGTCTAAGAAAGCAACCAAACCTACCACGAAGTATGATCTTTTTCGGTTGTCATCCACGTAACCTGAGGTGATGAGACGGTAGCCACTGCCTACTTCATATAACCTAAAACACTCTCCTAGCAGCCATACTTCTTAAACTTGCAGGGGCTGATCATACCGTGATTGTATTTCGGCTTGGCACACTCTTACTTCATTAGCATTCTCTGGCTGGTCGGTATTACAACCCCTGCAAGTTCAAGAAGTATGACTGCCAGGAGAGTGTGTCAGGTTTGATAAAGTAGGTTGTGGCTACCATTTCATCACCTCATGCTGCGTGGACGACCCAAAAACCATGCTTTGTGGTAGGCTTGGTTGCTTCTTAGGTGTACTCGTCGTATTCTTCAAAGCAGCCACGCTTATCAGAGACAGTTCTTGTTAAAAACTGTTTATGATAAATATCATAGACGGTTCCAATTACAAACCGTCTGTGATAATTACACATCATAGACTGTTACAGTTTATAACTGCATGTGATACATATTACAAACAGTTTATCCTACTAAACCGTCTATAATAGTCACTTCCATATCTAAAAAATATTCTACTTTTCGGCTACTAGCATCAGGAGTATCACTAAAAAATCATAAATTTTACAAGTAGTTCAACACCTGTGCAAAGAACTTGGCGTACTCATGTCTAATCCTACAGTCGTCGTTGTAGAAGACGACGTAGTCGTCCCACCCTTCTGTCACACCGCAGCTGGTGCTCGTGCACTAATGGTCGTCCTTCGACAACGCCCAAACCCAACCCGGCGGCCCGGCCATCTTCCACATCGCCGCCTGGACCGCGTCCGCAGCGAGCCTACGGCACCGCTTGCACTGCCGGTTGGTCCTCTTGGCCCTCTCGCACCCGCCCGCCGGCTCGCCCTCGACTTGGCTGATGTATTGCTTCCAAACGTCGCGCGCCTCGCCGGCCGTGTAGAGGAAGAGGCCGATCATGTAGGCCGCGACCTTGTGGCCGGCGACAGCCCCCCATTAGAGGAACACGAGGCCGTGCTGCATATCCTGGTACGCGAAGACGAGTGTGAAACCGATGATGAAGTTGGCCTTCGAGTTGCCAGCGCCAGATAGGTGGTTGACGACGGCGAGGTAGCGGTCGTTTTCCAGCCACTTCATCGCCTCCTCCCGCTCCAGCGCCACGCGCCTCCCCACGCGCGCCCCTTGGATGCCTTGTGTATGGACTTACAACTCCAATATACATACACAATTTAAGACATCATAATTACTCAATAAGAGAAATTTAAAACTAAGGCCAAATTAAGGGTGTTGTTGCTAGTCAGATTAGGGACATGTTTCTCTAGTCAAATTAAAAAGGCTAACATGTATGCATGCATGGATTGGTTACCACAACAAATAGTAGTACGTGGCTCGTAGGCTGCAGAGGTCAGCCATGGGCTAAGGAGATCTCGCGACCATGATGCCGATGATGTTGACGACGACATCATGGGGAAGAGTGATGGCGATCGCCGACCTCCTCGCCTTGGTCCTCGCCATCATGCTCTGTGTGCTCATCATGGCGCGCAGAGTTTTCAATAATGTAGTGATCGAGTTTTTAAACTCCACTGGTTGTTGATGAAGGGTGCGAAAGACATGATTATTCTTTTAAAACGTAACACAAACCGAGATGAATCGTAACGTCGGCGCACGAGACGAAGAGACGCATCGCACATGAACCGAATGGCTTAAACATCACATACGGTTCCAATTACAAACCATCTGTGAGAAACATCACAGACGATTCCAATTACAAATCGTTTGTGATAAATACACTTCACAGACTGTTGTAGTTTATAACCGCATGTGATATGTATCACAGATGGTTTATCCCACTAAACCGCTTGTGATAGTTCCTTCCATATCTAAAAAACGTTTTGTTTTTCTCCTGCTAGCATCAGAACTATCACTAAAAAAGTACCACTAATTTTACAAGTGTCTGGAGCATGCTAGAGTTTAAAATGGAGCGCATTCTGAACCATATCAAGTGGTTGGAAAAGATTGTGTGTGTGTGTGCATGTACCATTGTTGTAATTTATGGTATATTTGTTAAGTAGCCGGGTAACTATATCACAGACGGTTCTTATTAAGTTCCGTCTGTGAAGTGTTCACTATCACATACTGTTATTTTTTAAACCGTCTGTAAATTATCACAGATGATTCTATTTACAGACCGTCTGTGATAATTACGTATCACAAGCGGTTCCTTTAGAATCGTCTGTGATGATTACGTATTATGGACGGTTTTAAAGGAACCGTCTGTGATGAAGCGTCCAGGATAGTTTGTTTTGTACTAGTGCTACCTTAAACTTATCTTTCCTCACACGTCAGCTACCCAACTAAACCGTGTGGCTTCTATCTCTTCTTTTCATCACAGTTTTTTTGCTTCAACCTCCAACCGTAAGCTCAAATCTTGATCGATCTATCTCAGTTGCTACCCTTTCCAATATAATATTTTACCACATAGCTATATTTTACTTCTCCCTAATTATTTTTAATGCTAACTATTATGACATTAACACTCATACACATACAACTGCCGCCGATCCCAGCTGGAGACACGTGCTACGCTCTCTCTGGTGACCCCGAGCATATTCCCTACGCCGCGCCACCTCTACTCCAAGCTTTTTGCTCATCTGCCTCTATACGCTCGCACGTATATTCGTACAGATGCATGCATGTGCATATGCATGATGCTATACATGCTCGACGTCATCTGCTCTCATGTTGATCGCTCCTTTTCTTCGATGTGGGACAACTCAACTTAGTGGCTTTCTTTGTAACTGTGGATATCATAGAGATATGCTCCAGATCTTATGATGATGTGACAATTGGCAATGGCATTTACGGTTTGTCGTTTCACGTGTTTTCGACAAAGTTGATCTTTGTCGGGCGAATCGGTCGGCCGGCGAGGTGGCGATCCGACGATCCATGGCTGGCCCGGCCGACCTTTGTGGCGATCGGATGGCCAATTCTGAAAGTGAGAATTGAGCTGGGCCAAAAATAGAGTGTGTAGGCAAGAGAGGGGATTCTATTGCACTTGGTCTCATAATTTTTGGAGTCTCCAGTCAAAAGTTCTATTGGTTTGAAAATTCCAGTAGGTTTCGGTTTTCCAGAGAGGAAAAACGACTAAGTCCCAGCTAGCGGTCTGACCGGCCCATAGGTGGCGGTCAGACCAGCCAGTGGTGGTCGACCGACCACAGGGCGGTCGGCCGGTTTTAACTTTGATCGTCGCCCGTCGTGGCGGCGTTGTTCGGTTGTTAGGTCAAAGTCATGAGTTTCAGGGCATATATGTTGCATGATACATGTTTTGACTAACATGGGTCAAGTTGTGAAGAACTTGTTCCCAAATTTGGTTTACTTTTCTATTGTTGTGCAGGTTGCTTGGTGGTCAACGACGGTCAACAGTAAGGATGATCGGGACTAGGCTTGGAGAGCTGAGGTCCAGAACGATCTACGATGCCGGGTGAGGTCAATGTACTCAAGCGTGGTGCAAGATGGACAAGGGTGACCTATTAGCTAATCCGAGGTGCAAGATGGCGCAAGATGTAGCTAGTTATGTAAAGAGAAGATAAAAAATAGCGCTTTAAAATGCGTACGTATGTGTCCCGTTTATTATGGGCCTTAACGGGAGCCCAATAGGATCAAACATCTAGAAGGTCTAAGCCTCCACTATAAATAGGAGAGGGAGGTGGCTGCACCTACTCTTCGCCTCTTTTGCAATTATTATAAATCCTAATTTTCTTAGGGAGAGCTTTTGTGGAGGCTAGGGTTCTTGATGTTTGATATGATTTTCGTGCTCTTGGATTGAGCATTGTCCTCCATTGATGGAGTGGTTATAAGCCCTGATCATATCAATCAATCAAAGGAAAGTTTGATCAATGTTTTATCTCATTGCGTTCTTTCTCTCTATTTGATGATTTTAGGTCTTTCTTTGATCCGTGAGTTTTTGCTTGATTTCTTCATGTGATCTAGCTTGTTGTGACGTGTGAGAATCTATCTATGATCATCTTGATCATCAATCACCCACGAGCAAGAGATTTGACCTAGTTTTCATTTTGACCCGGTTTTGAACCCTTCTTTGATCAAACGGAAAAGGATCTTGATTTCTCCAAGAATTATCATAATCTTCGATTGGAATAGGTCTATGATATCATAGAGAATGTGTGTTCCAAGTTTCATCAAGTTTGGATTAGTAGATCAAAAGTTTTATATATTTTCATCTTTCTCATCGGGGTTGTTCTTACATTACAGACACCGTGGTCGATCGCCCATAGCCACCGGTCAGACCGGTCGGGAATCGGTCCGACCGCCAGTTAGGCAGCGGTCCGACCGCCATTAGATTGTTTCACTTCAATCCTTGTTGATTTTGTCCAATTGCTTTGGGGTTTTTATTATATTCAATATTAGTCTTTCGCTGTACTGATATACTGATCTTCATAGCTTCTATAGTTACTAGAGTAAAATTTTATTGATCCATTATTTATGAAAAAGTGAGCGTGCTCCTATTCACCCCCCTCTAGGCGCCTTTTCGGTCCAACAGTAACCGTGACGACCTCCTATCTTCACTAATGTCGGTATATTTCCTTTAGTCACTGTCTAACGATATAAAGAATATTTTTACCATCGCCACCGCCAATGTGCCCCTCACAGTGATGGCACACTCCTAGCTACCTCGTTGCCACATATCGTTCATAGTCTGTCTTCAATGCAAAGCTTCATCTCCTCTCTGCCGGGCGTCTTCATCATCGAACTTCTTGGCCACTAACTTTTTCAATAATACTGACCTTTATCACTTATCATCGTGATCCTTGACTCCTTTAGCACTAGACCTTATCTTCAATAGTTCCGGCGAGCAGCTTATCCGATCGACGCCATGCTGATTGTGCCACGATAATTACAGGGCCCACGGGAAAAAGAGGCCGGGCTCTCGCCGGCGGTGTAGTACTCGATTACTATACGATCGGTGTCTACGTGCGCGCGCACATCTATACTCCATGTATCTAGCTACTCTCTGCAACTATATATGGCCTGATTCCATATCCGTCATATGGGCGTGTACTGTGTAAATGCCCATCACTAAACTATCCACTACTAAATGAGACTTGCCTGATCAAATGAGATAGAGTAAATCGCACATATAAAAGACAAAAGACACATAACTAATTGTAGGTTGTTTCACCTGGTTTATGAGGAACGGGAACACCGCTTTCTACCTTCGCGATTGGTTGTTCCCGGATATATATACGGCCTACAAGTTCGCACACCCAGTATGAGTGGTTTTCTAGAGTGTGCATGTGTATATCCGCCATATGCAAATATGCCATCTCTTTCAAAGACGACGAAACATTGGTGATAGTGAAATTCCAGACAAGGCAGGCACTTCAGAGACAGGAAGTGGACTGCTTGTTTGAAATAGGTTGAATCCTCCTATGCAGCAGCTGTTTGTGGACGAGACAGTGTGCTGATCAGTTCCTATTCCGGTAATCCGTGGGCTGGCCGGACAAAGCATAGTCATGTTGCATCAAATCTGACCATCCTGTCAAAAGTAGCTTTTGCTGCTCTCCGAAGCATCGTCTCGAAGAAGCTAAGCCAACTGTTTAGCAACCGAAGCTTTGGACATCCGCAGTGTAGACAGTAGTACATCAGTCGGTGGCAGAACCATAGAGTCAAAGCCCGTACCACCAGATGCAAAATGATTGGACCAGCAAGGTCCGTATAAACGTACAGGCCTGGAGGCCGATAATGCCAGCCCAATCGATATGGGAAACAAACTTAATCAAGGCCACGGGGAACGGAGGACCGAGAGTCTCGAGCGGGCAGCCCGTCGCACGTCTCATTTTTACGTGGATTTACGAATAGTATTTTAACTACTGTAATTCTAAATTTACCTTTCTCAACCCATAGCAAACCGCCGTCCACATATAAAAAGAACCGTTGACTCGCTTCTCTTCCCTTCCCCTCCCACCCCACGTCAAATCGTCACCCCTCTCATCGCCCCGCGCCTCCCTCACGCTCGCCCTGAATCCTCGCATCGCTCCTGCCCCACCCGCGTCATCCAACTCCTCCCCACTGTCGGCTCGCTCCACTCCCTTGACCCTCGCCCACCTCCCCCGCCGCCTCCGCTACCAGACACGGCGCCCTCTCTCCCTCTTCCCTGCGGCCGACGCCGCCGTCCTCCCTCTTCCCCGTGCCTGACGCCGCCGGTGGTCGTGGAGTTCGAGAGCGAGAAGGTCACGGCGAGGTGGGGGACGCCATGAGAGAAGCACCGCGGCCTCGGCGTGCACATCAGCTTCGTCCGCTCCATCATTCTAGACTCGTGGATCGAGGTGCAGCTCCGCAAGATGGAGGTCAGGGGCAACGACCGCCTCAACGCCTCCCTCACCGCGTGGGGTGTGCCCAAGGAGACGCCCCACGTCGCCAAGTACAACTCCAACACTACCGCCGCATACCGCGACCACATCGCTGCGCTCGTCGAAGGCAGGTCGTGAACTGACCCGCCTGTCGTTAAGGAGACACCCAGATATGGCGCGCCTACGCCCGCCAGGAAGCTACCCCTTCCCGCCTCCGGTATGGGCAGCTATTAGTCTAACCTTGCTAGGCTCGGTTAGCTGTCTATTATTGTTTCAAAATGCTTGCTTTGCTAACCAAGATAATCACCATGATGTACATAATTTCTGCATTGTGCAGAGAGCTCCCCCACATAAACTCAGTCACTGTAAGCCTGGAATGGTCACAATTTGAGGGATTATGGCCACATCTTTCTCATCTCTCTACGGTTTCTCACGATACGGATGATTGAACTCTCCTAGGTCCCTCATCACTCTTCACCTTTATGACTTCATCCATATCTTTTATTTACATAATCTTTGTATTTCATTCGAAAACGTTAGTTTGTTTTGCAAAATCGTAAGTACTAGATAGCTTTTTTTCTCCTTGTGAGAGGTTTGTGCATTGAAGAAAATTTTATTATTTGAGTAAAATTTTTAGTGATCATGTTGATGCCTAAACTCGGGTCAGAGAGGGGAGAATATGGACTGTTTTAAAACTTTTAATGTCCCGTATAAAATGTGAAGTTCAATTTTTTATAGTCAAGGTGTGCAACACATACCATAGCTTCATCATCTTAGTGCTTATTATCAGTTTATATGCGAAGTGATTGTTCGTTCATTTTGGATAGCAGTAGTATCAGGTTTTGTAATAGTTGGAGTTAATGTTTTTATTTATTCGTGTGTGAAAGAAAATTGATATTAATTATTCGGTTTAGGACCCCGTATGTTGATATGTATCACTGTTTTTTGGGGTCTCGTTATAACGCACGGACACCCTACTAGTGTATATATATGTGTGTGTGTAGTGGTTAAAGTGCGGTGTGGTGTGTGCGTTAGTGCCTCCCTCGTCTTCTCTAAAAAAAAAGGCACGTGGAACGGATGGTTCGGCGGGTCCATACTCGGCCTATGCACCGGCCTTTCAGGCTTTCAGCCCATCAATCACTCCGCCGGTTTCCTCAAATCCTGCTGCGTCCGAAGGCGTCAACCAGGCCAACCCTTCTCTCTCTACCCGGCGGCGAGATCTCGCTCATGCCACTCGTGCCCGACCCCTCCCAGTCCCCGCTCCAGAGAAGCAGGCACTCGGCGAAGCAGATGAGTGTCACGATACACCGGCCGTCTCCACCACCTCACGCTCCGAAGCGATTAGCTCTGGGTCTGGCCACCCCCCTCGCGTCGCTGGCTCTCCTCCTATTCGCCGCCGCCGGCATACTCCTCTACTCCAGCACCAGCCCACTGTCCCAAATCACCACCGCCACTGACCGCTCAAGCGAAGCCCGTAGTGCGGCGCCGGCCCTCTCCTCCCCGACGGTGGGGTCCGTAGACGGCGCGCGCGCCATCTGGGAGCTCCCCGCGGCGCCGGCCAGGGCGGTCCTCTTCGTCGCCCACGGCTGCCGCTGCCGCCCGGAGAACTTCTGGTGGCCGTCCCCTCGCTGCCCGGGGTGCGTCGGCCTGCCGGAAGATGTTGCCATCACGGCCCGCGCGCTCCGGAGGCGGTTCGCGGTGCTGGCCGTCGCGAGCGCCGGGGAGTGCTGGTCTCTGGGGAAGGAGGTGAGCGTCGCCAAGCGGGTGATCCAGTCCTGGACCGCCAATAACGGCCTCGGAGGCCTGCCGGTGGCCGCCCTCGGCGCGTCGTCCGGCGGGTACTTCGTCTCCCGGCTCGCGGCCGAGATGAGCCTCGCCGCCGTGGTGATTATGATCGCCGAGGGCGCGTTCAGGCCGTCGGGCGCCCCGGCGGGCTTCCCGCCGGCGATGTTCCTCCACATGCCGAAGGACCAGCGGAGGGCGGCATTGGTGGAGAGGAATGCGAAGATGCTCAGGAGGAATGGCGTTGAGGTTAGGGAGCTCCGGAGCCTGGAGATTCCTCTAACTCCGACCCTGCTGTCCGATATGATACAAGGGCTGGACCACGGGTTGTCGGAAAGGATTTGGAAGGTGTTCTGGGATGAAGGGTTCGTTGATGAGAACGGTTACATGAAGAAGGATGGCCGGGCAACGCCATGGAAGGATGCAGTGGTGAAGAGGGGGTTCTGGGAGGAGGTGTCCCGGTGGGCTGAGCACATCCAAGAGGAGCTGAATCTTGCTTATGGGTACCATGAGATGACAAGCTTGCACGCCGACGAGATGTTCAATTGGATTGAGGAGCACCTGACCTGAGGTTTATGGTTGATACTTGATTGCCTGTTCGGCGCTGTCTGGCTTAGGATGAAAATTGTACTGGTTGCTGCGCAAAAGAAGAGATGTACTGGTCGGTGGATTGGTGAGGAAGCTGCAGAGTGTAGCTCGGGGAATTCTTGTAACATGAATCAACAAAGAAGTGGCACGCATCAAATTGTTATATAATGAATCGACTTGTGAATATCTACATTTCTTTCAGTTTGCTCTTGTGCAGATGGAGGGGAAGGAAGAAGCATACACAGAGGTAGTTTCGTAAGGTTTTGCTCCGATCTATAATATCAATTATGTGTTTATATAGATGAATCTGTGCATGAATATTGTTGTTTGTTTGACCCTGAACCATTGCACTTGGTAGCTGGATCTTAAAGTGTTAGTTGGGTTAATATGATATTGGAAACTGGCAATGGTTTAATCACTTGCTAGTAGATGCAATAACCTTTTGGTCAGAAGAGCTTGGCTGAAGCGTGATTTAATATCTTTAGATGGTTCAAGATCTAACTATTTTCCTTTTCAGAATTAATATTTACTCTCTTGTGGTAAGCTCCTTCATTATTATCTCCAAATACACTTGCATTGGTCACTTGTTCTGTTGTTCGTTTTTCATTTTGTAGCAAATAAGACGATATATCTGCACCTTTTGGAAAAAAGATCTTAGCTGGTTTTGTAAATTTATCCTGTGAGGATTTGGTCTAAGGTTAACAACACCTGCAGTTAAGATTTTTGTTCTTTAACATATCAGGCATCAGTCAAATTTTATGACTTTATCGTTTGTGTTTTGCAATATGTAGAAACTTACGTGTAGTTAAGTTTGGCACAGAATGACCTCTACTGAAGTCGGTGGTCAGCTACCGTGTGATTCACTCTTGCCAAGCTGAAACGGTTGTGTCTAGTTTCAGTTCTTGGTCCTGTGGTGTTGTCATTTTGCGGTCTGATGTGCGCTTACATGAGTGCATTTTCGACAAGAGCTTGTGGAAAGGAGTATGAAATAATTGCATATAATTTTCCCCGAGTACAAGTATATTATATGTATGTGTACTGAGCCAATGTTCAAATGTTCTGAAGTAGCTTACTAGCCTCCCAGATTTGCAGCTAATGTTCACCACGGTGTGCTCTGCTCTGCAGTGTTGTTACAGAATGGGTAGGCATGTGAATTTGCCCAATTTACCAAGCCTGGTGAGAACCTAAGTCCTTGTGTCCCAGAAAGGGTCAGCTCTGTAAACCAGCTTTGGTGCTAACTGACATATACATGGCCCATCTCAATACGAGCTGGGGTTCTGGTGGTTGCAACATATGACTCGATGTCTCAATTGCTGCACTGTGTTTTAGATTGACGACCCTATGATTTCCTCGGGTAATATATGAATGCAGACGACATTTTGACTTCAGCTTAAACCAAAAGTGAACCTGCTAATTCTCCCTGACTGCCTACTGCCCCCTTCAGCGTCAGTTGCACTTGGCAGTTGTAGTTATGCAAATGCAAACCAATTGCTATGGTGTTTTGTTGTTTCCTGCTTAGAATTCATCCTTCAGTCGTATAAATGACACATTTCAACAAACAAAGATACACATCCTATTCAAAATTTCTTTTTCGACAACACGCATCTTATTTATATATTAAAAAAATCATGTATATATAGCTACAGTTCTCTCTACTTAAATTAAAATATTGATTTGCTTTCCTACTCTACATTCCATAATATTCACAACTCGACGCTAAGATGCACACGTCAGAATATTGCAGCCAATACAGATAGAGGAAGCAAAAATGCATTCCACGGATGCACCTCTGCCGCAGGTGCCGCGCGCGCGCATGACATGGAAGACCGGAGAAGATGGAGCTCAACAACTACGAGTCCGCAAAGCGGTGCGCTTACGCCGGTTCATGCATGCATGGAGAATCATAGCCAAGCCTCTCTTGGGAGCCTCCACCTGTCAGTCCCGAGGTCAGCAACCGTACCCATCGCTCCGCGACCGCGGTTAAATAAGCATCCAGCCAGCCCCATCCGCCGTATGTATCATCTGATCTCGGTGCCCTTGCTCCGTACGATCAGTAGCCTTACTGCGTTGCTAGTAGCATTTACCGATCAGTCAATCGATGGCCATGGCGGCGTCCGAGAGGGGATCATCGTCTGAAGCCTGGTTTCTGGTCGTTCTGGGCTTCTTCACGGCCGTGGTTTCTTCGTCGGAGGCGTACGTCTTCTACGCTGGCGGCCTCGACGGCTGGGTCGTCGATCCCACCGAGAGCTACAACCACTGGGCCGAGCGCAACCGGTTCCAGGTGAACGACACCATTGGTACGTACGTGCATCTCATCGACGTCGTAAGTCGTAACTACTTCTACCGTACTACACATGGATATCAGGAATTAATTGAAGCGTGCGTGCGTGCGTTTCTTGGCTCGCAGTGTTCACGTACGACGAGGGCGCGGACACGGTGCTGCTGGTGACCGAGCCGGACTTCGACGCGTGCAACACGCGCAACCCGGTCCGCCGGCTCGAGAGCAGCGGTGGCGGCAGCTCGGTGTTCCGGTTCGACCGGTCCGGCCCCTTCTTCTTCATTAGCGGAGACGAGGACCGGTGCCAGAAGGGACACAAGCTGTACATCATCGTGATGGCGGTTCGGCTGACGAAGCCGGACGCGGCGCCGGGGCCCGGCTCTTCACAGATCAGGCCGGCGGCCACCACGCCATCGCCGCTGTGGGCCTCAGCGCCGGAGTACGCGCAGGCGCCGGGCATGAGCGCGTTGGGCCCTTCTGGTGACGTGGTGGCGCGCAGTGTTGGAGTTAATCTTGTTATTAGTATCTTTGTACTTTGTTTTGGTATGCATGCGTGCGTGTGTTAGTTGGGTTGTCAGCAAGATGTGGGCTAGATTCTCAGGAAAAGGTATGTCTGCATGAGTAATAGGCCTGCACACCGCCTTACTGGTAGCTGTGACCAAGTCAGGGCACAAGAAGCGGCTAGATGAGACGTGCGCAGTGCTAGCAGTTTGTATTGGCCTGCATGCAGAGCGAGTCTATGGGGTAGTAGCGCTAGAATAGCTGGAGTGGCGTTAGCTTCGGGCGTAGGGGCTTACCCAGTGTGTTTAAATATGCTTGATCATTTGCTATTGCACAGAGGAGAGTTGAATAACAAAAGCATGTGTGTGTTCTTCTCCTACCTCCAGTAACGTGACTACGTGAGTGTATTTGTCTCTTGAGAGAAATAGAAAATACAAAAAAGAGAGTGAGAAATCCTGAGAGATTTCCAACAATTGGTATCAGAGCTCCTAGGTTCATACCCAAGATCATGCCGCGCTCGTCGGGGAGTGTGACCGGCGACGAGTCGATGTCAAGAACACCGGCGAGGGAGGGATTTGTGACCCTCCATTACCCCATGCTCACGGAGAGCAATTACGGGGTGTGGACGGTGAAGATGAAAATCATCATGCGTGCGCAAGGAGTGTGGGCGGCAGTGGAGGGCAAAGAATTGGTCGATGAGAAGAAAAACCACATGGCTCTCGCCGCCATAGTCCAAGTCGTGCCGGAGGCCGTTGTGATGGCCATATCCGAGAAGGAGACGGCAAAGGAGGCTTGGGATGCTCTCAAGGAGATGCGCGTCGGTGAAGATCGCGTCAAGAAGGCGCGCACACAAACTCTCAAGAGGGAGTTTGAGCGTATGTACATGGGGGACTCGGAGACAATCAATGAGTTCACCCTAAAGCTCACCACTACGGTCAACGAGATACGTGCTCTCGGTACCAAGGTGGAGGAGAGCGCCGTCGTGGAGAAGCTTCTACGCTCTGTCCGCGACAAATTCCTATCCATTGTAAGCACTATTGAGTAATGGGGCGATGTATCGGCTATGTCGGTGATGGAGGCCATCGGACGCTTGAGGGCGTACGAGGAGAGTTTGAAGGGGCGGCGACACGACAAGGAAGAAGGAGAGCACTTGCTGCTCACGCGCGCCGAATGGGAAGCCAAAACCGCTGAAGAGAAGAGGAGCGGCGAGGACTCCGACAGTGGCACAAAGAAGAATGGTGGTTGTGGTCATAGTCAAGATGGCGGCAAAAAGAAGCACCGGGGTAAGTTCGACAAGTCGAAGATCCAATGCTTCAATTGTCGGGAGTTCGGCCATTTCGCGTCCGAGTGCGATGAGCCAAAGAAAGAACGGGCATATTTCGCCGCGGTGGATGCGGATGATGAGCCGGCGCTACTATGAAGCTCGGCGTGGAGGTACTCGAATAATGACAACAAGATTAAGGGGGTGATTGTTGGAATTAATCTTGTTATTAGTATCTTTGTACTTTGTTTTGGTATGCATGCGTGCATGTGTTAGTTGGGTTGTTAGCAAGATGTGGGCTAGATTCTCAGGAAAAGGTATGCATGCATGAGTAATAGGCACCTGCACACCGCTCTATCGTAGTCTGTGACCAAGTCGGGGCACAAGAAGCGGCTAGATGAGGCGTCTGCAGGTGCTAGCGGTTTGTATTGGCTCGCATGCGAGCGTGTCTATGGGGCGATGGCGCTAGAATAGCTGGAGTGGCGTTAGCTTCGGGCGTAGGGGCTTACCCAGTGTGTTTAAATATGCTTGATCATTTGCTATTGCACAGAGGAGAGTTGAATAACAAAAGCATGTGTGTGTTCTTCTCCTACCTCCAGTAACGTGAGTGTATTTGTCTCTTGAGAGAAATAGAAAATACAAAAAAGAGAGTGAGAAATCCTGAGAGATTTCCAACACGCAGCGGCTCGTTGGGCGCGCCACCACCGACGTCGAGCGCCGCAGGGTTGGACACAGTGATCGTCGGCGTTGTGGCCGCGGTTTTAGGGGCTTTGGTGCTCTGGAATGCTGTAGTTTAACTTCCATGCTGTTTTGATCGATCTAAGAAGGGCTAGTTGTGTACTTGTGTGATAATTCACTACTACAAAATAAGTTATAGAATACGCCTCATCACAGATTTAAAACCGTCTGTAATAAAATAATCACAGACGGTTCCAAGACGAACCGTCTGTGATATGAAACTATCACATACGGTTCTATGATATGCTGACATTATATATATAGGTCTCGACATAACTATGTCTGAATCATTTGAGCCGCCACCATTTGCCTCCTCCCCCATTGCTCCACTGCTGCCTCCTCTACTGTGCCAACTTGGATAGGAGAAGGAAGGGAGGAGATCTCACACGATATTCGTCGTGAGCTCTAAGGGTAACAATTTGTACATAATCTTTTATATTTGCTCTAGGTTAATCACTAATAAATTTTAGTATGTTTGGTTAATAGTTAGGATACTTACGATTTATTAATATAATTTAACACTAATTAATTTGTTATGCGTATACGTGTAGATGGATCGAAACTGGATGTACGTTGAGAACCGTGTGAGTGAAGAGTATATTAATGACGTGTTTGCTTTTAGAAGAGCCGCAAGCAGGATATGTTGAAGAAAATGATAAAATTTATGTATTGTCCATGCATTGATTGCGGTAATATAAAATGTTTAACAACCCGGCGCAGATCGAAACTCGCTTAATACGAAGGGGTTTCAAAAAAGGATATACATGTTGGACCAGTCACGGTGAAGAGCAGATTATACCGGAAGTCAGTAATGACGACATCGCCAAGGAAGTCGACGATATGCAGGACGTGGAATGTGCTTTTGATGAGGATAGGTCGCATGATGACAATCTGGATCAGATGCTACGCTATGCAAAAGGGAACTATGGTGAGAGAGAGTTTTGTAAATTTGAGGGCTTAATGGAGGACTCGGAAAAACCTTTGTTCCCTAGCAGCAAGCTAGAATACACAAGGTTGTCAACCATGCTTGAACTGCTAAAATTGAAGGCAAACAATGGTTGGTCCGACAAGAGTTTCACGGCGTTGTTAGGTCTCCTAGCGGACATCCTTCCGGAGGGAAATGTGTTGCCCAGCACCACCTACCAAGCCAAGAAGGTTCTTTGTCCATTGGGAATGGGAGTAGAAAGAATACATGCATGTCCAAACGATTGTATCCTCTACCCTAAAGAGCATGTAGACATGCATTATTGTCCCGTTTGCAAAGCATCCCGCTACAAGCGTAAGAATACTGCTAAGCTGAAGTAAGCACTTCCCGCTAAGATATTGTGGGATATGCCTGTGATCCCACGTTTGAAGCGTTTATTTGCGAATCGAATGGAGGCAAGATTGATGAGTTGGCACTCGGAGGATCGTAAGAAATATGGAAAACCCAGACACCCTGTTGATTCTGCCCAGTGGAGAAACTTCGATCGGAGCTTTAAAGAGTTCGGTGCGGAACCAAGGAACATAAGGTTAGAGTTGAGTACAGACGGAATGAATCCTTTCGGTAACATGAGCAGCCGACATAGCACCTGCCCTGTGAATCTATGCATGTACAAACTTCCTCCTTGGCTATGTATGAGGCAGAAATACATTTCGATGTCACTACTTATCCAAGGGCAGAAACAACATGGGAACGATATTGACGTGTACCTAGCACCATTGCTGGAAGATCTTGTGACACTGTGGAACGAAGGGGTACAAGTATGGGATACGTACAAACTAGAGAACTTTACTTTACGCGTCATGTTGTTTTGCACCATCAATGATTTTCCTGTCATTGGTAACCTGTCGGGGTTCAGTACAAAATGAGTCAAGCCTGTTCTCATTGCTTAGATGGTACCGAGAGTGTATGGCTGAACAACTCGTGCAAAACTGTGCATATACGTCACCATAGGTTCCTTCCCAGGATTCACCCATACCACAAGATGAAGAAATAATTCGACGGAAATAAGGAGGACCGTTCAGCTCAAAGAGCTTTTAGAGGGAAAGAGGTCTATGATATGGTTAAGGATATTGATGTTATGCTTGGAAAGAGACGTAAATTAAGGACCCGACAGAAAAACATCTGGAAGAAGCGGTCAATTTTTTAGGACTTGCTTTATTGGAGCACTTAGAAGTTCGTCACTGCATCGACGTCATGCACGTATAGAAGAATGTATGTGATAACTTGATTGGTCTCTTACTGAACATTAGTGGCAAAACAAAGGATGGTGTTAACACACAGCATGACTTAGTTGATATGAACTTAAGGATCGAGTTAGCACCAAAAAGACCAATAAAGGACGAATGTGTTGGAAATATGCCCTAGAGGCAATCACAAAGATGATTATATTTCCTTATGTTCATGATATTGGATAATATGTTATCATGTTCCTTGAATGAATCATCAGTTATAGATCAATGAGTATGTGACTTGTTGGTGAAACTCATTAACTTATATGATATCATTCTAAATGTATCCCTGATCGAATGTCACTGGTCGGAACAACCGTGACTCTACAACCAGCACATGTATTGATTGATGGCCATGTTTCACCAGTCATAGATATAGAGATATCGAATCAGTAATGTGAGCACATGTTAGAGAATATGAAGCTGGATAGACCTATCCTTAGAACTGAGAACAACATGGTTCCCTACATGTGTAATAGCACTCTTAGGAGTTACCAAACGCTACTCCGTAACTGGGTAGTTATAAAGGTAGCTTTCGGGTATGCTATGAAACATGCGGAGGGATGTGACTGGTCGAGATTTGCCCCTCCTTGCATAACAGGAGAGATGTCTCTGGGCCCCTCGTGGTGATCGAATAAAGAAAGTGCATGGCCATGCCACTAGTAGTCGAAGTGTCGACCACATGAAGTTATCCGACACTCGATCGAGAAAGTATTGAACAGTCCATGGATGACACCATATCTCACCTGGAGTTCAACCAGACATCGTGAGGCAAAGGGAGAATGCATGAGTAGGTCACTTAGTTTGATCAGTTACGGACTGGTCGTATAGAGATACGATGTGGATATCATGGGGATATGCTCCAGATCTTAGGATGATGTGACAATTGGCAATGGCGTTAACGGTTTGTCGTTTCACGGGTTTTCGACAAAGTTTCAGATCTGTTCAGGCATTACGGGCGGGCGGTCCGACCGCCATAGCATGGCGGTCCGATCGGTCCCAAATCGGTCGGGCCGGCCATGTGCGGCGGTCGGACCCGCCGTGACAAAATGGTCGAATGGGTTTGGGCCAAAATAGGTGTTGTAGACAAGTGAGGATCCTAATACACTTGGTCTCATAATTTTGGAGTTCCCAAGCAAAAGTTCTATTGGTTTAAAGTTTCCAGAGGTTTGGATTTTCGGGGTTGAAAATTGGCTAAGTCCCTGGTGCGGCCGACCTTGTGGTGGCGATCGGGCCGTGGTTAAGGCGATCGATCGCCCCCAGGGGCGATCGACCGGTTCTCAATTGTTCATCGGCCAACCGTGGCGATGATGTTTTGTTAGGTCAAAGTCATGGGTTTGATGCATATGTGTTGCATGATGCATGTTTTGACTAACGTGGGTCAAGTTGTGAAGAACTTGTTCCGGATTCGATTTGCTTGTTTATTGTTGTGCGAGTTGCTTGGTGGTCAACGACGGTCAACGGCGAGGATGATCGGGACTAGGCTTGGAGAGCGAGGTCGAGCGATCGGCGATGTCGGGTGAGTCAATGAACTCAAGTGTAGTGCGAGAATAGACAAGGATGACCGAATCAGGCGATTCGGTCGGCCCAGTTGGATCAAGCGGTGCGGGGGTCGGTGCAAGTGCCATGGTGGTTCTGGTGGGAGCCGGATGGGAGAGACTTGCCGACATGTTGAGAGCCGTTGATCAACCTACACGTGGCGAAGCATGGGAGGTGCTTCACAAAGATGGGACTCGGTCTTTGCAAAAGATCGAGAAGGGTATTTTGGTAATTATACCAAATACCGCCTTGGTGACTTTGACGACTCATGGCGCAAGATGGCGTGGAGAAGCGGAGTAGGTCAAGAGGAGATGAAGACGGCGCCGAGATGCGTGCGTGTGTGACCCGTTTGTTTTGGGCCTTAACGGGAGCCCATTAGGGTTACTCTTCTAGAAGGTTTAAGTCTCCACTATAAATAGAGGAGGGAGGTGGATGCACCCCCTCAACCCTTTCATGCTTGAAACCCTAGTTTTGGCTTAAGTGCTTAGGGAAGGTTTAGTGGAGATTAGGGTTCTAGAGAGAGAGATGTTTTGATCTTGTGTCCATGCGTATCCGTATGAGTGGTCATGTCGATACATTATCAAATCAATCCAAAGAAGAGTTCTCTTCAAGATGAGTTCATTTGCCCTTCTTCTCTCTATTTGGTGATTTTGAGTCTTTCTTTGATTCGCATGTTTTGATTGATTTCTTTGCATGATCTAGCTTGTTTGTGACATGTGGGAACACATCTAAGATCATCTTGATCATCAATCACCCACGAGCAAGTTTTTCGATATAGTTTCGTTTTGACTCGGTTTCAAACCTTCCACCTCTCAAACTGAAAAGGTCTGAACTTTTCCAAAGATCTTCACGATCTTCGATTGGAATAGGTTCTGACATCCTAGAGAAGGTGTGTACCAAGTTTCATCAAGTTTGGAGTTGTAGATCAAAAGTTACATCTATTTGCAACCGTTTTCTGGTGATTTCACTGTTCATCGGCTGGAGGTCGGACCGCCCCTCTGCAGAGGTCGGACCGCCCATAGGACCGGTCGGACCGCCCTTGAATAGAGGTCAGACCGCCCCTCACTTAGTAAATCAAGTTTTGGTTGATTTTGGTTGTTTTGCTTCGGGGTTTTGATTGGATTCAATCCTAGTCTTCCATTTATCTTGGTATATCAATCTTCATAGCTTCTATAGCTATTGGAGTGAAATTTGTATTGAATCTGATCTTGGTTGAAAAAGTGAGCATGCTCCTATTCACCCCCCCTCTAGTCGCCTTTTCGGTCCAACATACGATCTGGTCGTAGACTGGTCGAACGTAGTCCTGATCGTCGATATAGAATCTGAATCGATCGTAAGTGATGAGGACCTGATCATACATCATATTATGTTAAGGTTCGTCCGATATATTCTTTGTGTACTTGGGAATCGTTACGTCTTTGCTAGGTGCCACGACGACTAGTGGTCGAAAAAGAGTTTAGAGTCACAACCAATCGCACAAGAACACAGTAGGGTGCACACTTAAGGGTGGGATTTGATTTGGATGGTGATCCAAATTCGTATAGGATATGAGTTCCTAATGGGCCTCGATTAAGAGACCCATCATGGATGCCTATATAAAGAGAGGCGGTGGCATAGGGTGGAGCACGGTTTTTGAAGAACTCCCGAAATCCTAATAGCCACGCCATCCTCAACCACGTTACCGATGCTAGCACACCAGTGCGCGGTGTTCCAACCCCGTATGTGTGGATACCTCGGAGGTGCTGTTGCGAAGCATCAGCACTAGGACGATCGGCAACTCGTGACGATCACCGAAACAGGAGGAGAACTTACGAGGCGAGTTCGACTACTCGGAGGAGCAGACGCGAAGCGAGTACGACTACTCGGAGGAGCAGTCGCGCGGCGAGTACGACTACGACCGCATCTATTCGCTACACCGACTCTACTTCCCCTACGAGTCAGCGCGTCTAGCGGTAATCTCGTGATCAATTACTTGCGAAGGTTCCTTAGTTGCGCGGTAAATTTTTGTTTTGTGCTATCGTAGCGCCTACCCGTAACCCTTCAGAACGTACCTTCCCTAGCTTGCTACATTTTGTCCAAGGCTGAGAGAAATGAACTGTGCCAAAGCTTGCATGGTGTGTGTGAAAGTTCCATCCGGTTACTACGCCAATATTAAGAAACTTGTTTCCGTAGAAGATTTGAAATTAATTGGTACGAAGTCTCATGATTGTCATGTGCTGATGACACAAATGCTTCATGTTGCAATTAGGATTATCTTGTCGAACAAGGTCCGAGTGACAATCTTTAGGCTATGTTATTTCTTTAACTCGATTACTCAGAAGGTCATCGATCCCGAAGGATTAGATGCTCTGCAGTGAGGTGGTGACGACTCTATGTAATCTTGATATGTATTTCCCTCCGTCATTTTTCGATATCATGGTCCATCTCATTATTCACCTTATGAAAGAGATAAAGATATGCGGCCATGTGTTCCTACGTTATATGTACCTGTTCGAGAGATACATGGAAATTCTCAAGTCCTACGTACGTAATCGATCTCGGCCGGAGGGCAGCATCATCGAAGGTTATGCAACCGAAGAGGTCATTAAGTTCTGCGTTGACTACATGGCCCAGGTGGAACCGATAGGTGTGCCTCTATCTCGTCATGAGGGGAGACTGGAGGGTATTAGGACCATCGAAAGGAAAGCCATCACTCCCGATCTAGATACGTACGTGCAAGCCCATTTGACGGTCTTGCAACACATGACCCAAGTGTTCTCGTACATCGACGAGCACAAAGACATGGTACGCCAACAAAATCCAAACCGATCGGAGGTTTGGATCACGAGAGAGCACAACCGTCGGTTCAACGAATGGTTAACGGTATGATTCACAAGGAGGTCATCAAGTGATGATATGTTGATATGGTTGGAAAAATGGCTAAAATTTACAATTGTGATATGGAAAGGATACGATATAAATGTGTACATATTTTATACGGCAGCTCAGGATAGGAAGAGCATAGTCCAGAACAGCGGTGTCCGCATAGATGCGTTTCACGAGCAGTTCAATACTACCGGGGCACATGGGTTGAACTCCTACTATGGATTCGTAGAGGAGATTTGGGAGCTCGACTACGTACTTTTCAAGATCCCCTCTTTCGATGTCATTGGGTTAAACTTCTGCAGGACGTGAAGGACGACAAGTACGGCGTCACTACTATGGACCTCAAACGTGTTAGATATAAGGACTAACCATTCGTACTCGCTAAGCAAGTTATTCAAATTTTTTATGTAACGGACCTGCAGTTTTGTAAGTAGCCATAATTGCTTTTTGATATTATGTTTGTATCTTTCTTTAAATATTATGGATATCAACTTACAATCCATGAAATTTTAGTTCATTGCGTATGTAACTTATATAGATAGTAAGTAAGCGAGATGGCAGAGGCACCGTCTTCGCCGCCGTCATCGACGTCGCCGAATGCGTCTAGATCTCCGATCAAAGTGCTATGTAAGCGAGATGGCAGAGGAATATCGAAATTACCCGCGGGCCGAATGACTATCATGGAGGTCAGTGACGTTGGGATCTCTCTGAGTCCCAAGAAAGCGGCGAGATTTCGGACCATCTGCGAGGTACTTGGAAGGGAACATGTCCCCATCACCATACTAAGCTGGAAGTCTCTGACGGAAGTAGAGAGAGGCCAGTCGTGGACTGAACTTTCAGGCTCGTTCATTATCCCAGAAGCAGACCAGGCACGCGTGCAACGACAAACGTTACTCGCGATGGGACACGCGTGGAGGACCTTCAAGAGCACGCTTGTCACGAAATATGTGAACACGGGTCAGACGCCCTTCACGAAGTATTATTTCTTGTCGCGGGATATATGCGATGTCTTTGTGCGGATGAAGACGATAACCGAATTTCAGGAGCAAAGTGTGACGCACAAAGCTCTCTAGGCACAAAACACTCACACCCACAAACTCGGCACCCCTTGGTACGCGGGTAAAGCCACGCAATGGGCGGCGGAGGACAGGAGCGCTACAAGACCATTTGCTGAGATCTTAGATGAGCGCACTCGAATCTGGTTAAGAGCGAGGGCATCAACCACGTCTTCGGGTAGCATCTCTTTCACAAACCCGACAGACGAGGCAGTGTCCCAACGTCTGGTAAATATGTCAAACTACGTAGGTGTTAATAAATCCATAACTTCATAGTGTCTATAATAACATGATGACCTCTTGCAGAAAGCATTGACTTCCGCATGTTCCGAAGGTTCCTTTGAAGCGAACAGGGAGAAAGATTTACTATCTACGGTCCTAGGAAACAAGGAGCACCGGGATCGCACGCGAGGCGTTGGGGTTTACGTACCTTGGAGGGATGGATTCTGACACGACTCTGACACGTATAGGAGTAGGAAGAGATCCAATGATGAGCACGACTTTCGGTTGAAACAAGTGCTTACTGATAAATTTCAAGCACAGATAACAAGATTTCAGGATCAAATAAATCAACTCCTTAACCAGTTGCAGGCCACTCCTGTTATTTTGGGAGCCAGTCCTCCTCAACATCGGAGTAGCGTCGCGTCCACACATAATTATGAACATAACGACGTCCAATTACTATCGATGACATCAAGGTAATGTACATATCTGGAATACTCCAAAGATATACCTATAGGACGCCTTAGCTAACTGCGTATCGTTTTGTAGGAGTCGACGCCCTGCAAACTCCAAGTGAGGATGGTTGGATCCATTTCTGTTGAGGTTGGGCGGGGGATGATGTATCCATACCAGGAAGGGACAGCGCAACACGGTGCCCAATTGGTGCAGGGTTACGCCAGGGTCCAGGTGGACATGGTACATGACAATTTCATGATCATCCCACTGGAGATTCACCCGAACGAAGACATCAGAACACTAGGGGATGCCATGTACACTTTTATCCAGTGGTCCAAGAAGGACATTGCCCTGGACCCTATAGTGTCGCGATCTCGACACGATCATGCCTCTCGAACAGGACCCTCGATGAGTCCACCTCATCCTTGGCTTCAGAAGGCTGCCTCATCAGTTCCCGTGGAGAAGAGCTGAAGGAACAAGAAAAGCGTGTCACCTATTGGTTTCTGAGTCGTCTCATGGGAAGACATGCCGCAGTAACTTGTTAAGGCCAAATCGAAATCGAAGAACATTGAGGTGTCTCCTAAGCCCGTGAAATACTCCCTCGGAAGCCCATTGGCCCCCGACACAATGCTAGTACGCGCTGGAGTAGCTTGTCAATCTTTGCATATCTGGTAAATGTTGAAGACCCAACAGAAGGGGTGTGATACTGGAATAACCGTTAGATACACGAATGAGCATTTCTTCCATGAGCCGGGTCACTTCGTCACGGGCTTCGACAACTTATTCGACCTATTCAACCTCGCTGCCCTCGACGCCTCACTTATACAATGCTGACACTATAAGTGTGTATAATCAAGTTCTACAGTCACGTATAACCGATAAATATCATAACTCATTGCTTATGTATAGATACATGATGAAAAATATCCGTCGACGGAACGAACCGGTGGGTTTCCTCGACCCACACGTCATCTCTGAGCAAACCATCAATGAAGACGCATCCTACGTCGTGAAATACATAACGACAGGATTACTTGCTTAGGACGACAAGGACTACATAATGGTAACGTACAATCAGAAGTAAGTGTTTCACTACTTGCTATACATATTTTATTTGTACTTTATACACAGCACGAACTTTGGTTTATGACTATAGCGATATACATGAGTAGGTTCCACTGGATCTTATTAGTCCTTATACCAAAGAGGAACAAGGTAATATACCTTGATTCCCTACTCGATAAAAACTATGACTACACCCTTGTGAAAGAAATACTCTACAAGTATGCTCATTTCCTCCATACATAACTTTACTATAGTCTTCCTTCTTTTAAAATGGATGAGGATAACTTTTTGGAATCATACAGGTCGTTCATCAACTATATTGCAAAGGGAGGGCTATATAAAGGATCTAGCGCTACACTACAACACAGACACATACTTCGTATTTACATACACACCGCAACACAATAATCCTATATCATACTTAATATGCAACAAATAAGTATATATATATATATATATATATATATATATATATATATATATATATATATGCACTACTTTACTCTTGTTAGCGACAGAGCTTGACCATAGATTTAGATGCACTCGTTATGAAAGAGGTCTCAGAGGTTCGATGGACGCTCTGCGCCTTCATCAAGCTGGAGATCGTTAATGACGACATAGAGTTTCACTCCGTCGACACCGCTGAATGACCTTAAAACTGTTGATTCAATTGTAATTGATCATTTTGAGTAGGTGTAATTCAATTGTAAATCTAGCGACGATACTTGAACATAATATTTTGTAATTGATTTTGAGTTTTAAATGATCACTTTGAGTTGTGTCAACAATTGATTCATTGTGATATATCTGATTTCTACCAGCTTGCTAGTTTTTAGAGGCATGGCTAGCAATTCCTGAGGCTAGCCGAAAATAAAAATAATTAAATAGGTATAAATGAACTATCACATACGGTTTTTGATTGGAACCGTCTGAGAATGGTACTATTACAGACGGGTTCAACAAAAACCGGCTATGAAGGGAAAGTATTACAGACGGTTTCAACTGAGAACCATTTGTGATAACAGTTAGTTATCACAGACGATGTTTGGACCGTTTGTGATAAGACTCAACATAGACGGTTTTTAGTAAAAACTGTTTGTGAAGGGCCAGTATTACATACGGTTTCAACCAAGAACCGTCTGTGATACGACGTATATCACATACGGTTTTTAAATAGAACCGCCTGTGATATACGTCGTATCACAGATGGTTCTTGGTTGAAACCGTCTGTGATAGTGACCCGAAACAGACGGTTTCAACTAAAAATTGTTTGTGTTAAGCCACTATTACATACGGTTCTTGATTGAAATCGTCTGTGATAGTGACCCGTTACAGACGGTTTCAACTAAAAATCATATGTGTTAAGCCACTATTACAGACGGGTTTTGATAAGCAACTGCTATCAGATATAAAAATTCAACGGTTCAAAAACCGTCTATGATAACGGTTCAAAAATCGTTTGTGATGTACTTTTATATAGTAGTGTGTAAACCTTTTATTCTTTCATGTCATCGTTACAAGCAAACATAAGTGATCAATGAAATGTTTCAACTGTATGAAATGGTAATGACTGCACCCAGCATTTCTGCTATTAGATTCGGACCCGGATAAATCGACAACTCTCTAAAATGCAAAGAATGCTCTTGGAGATGGCCCGGCTTGCACTCATAGGCCAGACGAGGAATGCTCTGTGCTAGGCCGGTCGCCACGCCTACGTGTACAGAGCAACGTACGCGATTTGGGTGATTAGATTGGATTAACTAGGGTTTGGGACCGTAATAATCGCTCGCGTGAGTATACATGGGCCCAAAGTGCGGACCCAAGTTCCATCGGACGGTTCACGTAATCCAACCGGGGAGGGCTCAAACGATAAACTACGTTACTGCAGGGCCTTATTCGTGAAACATCCTCCACTACTAGTTCCGACTCGATCCGCACCGCGGAATCTTGATCGGACGGCTTAAGGAGTTTCCTATTTGGATCGCGCTAGTTGTGCGCGATCCGATCCGGGCCTGCACACGTACAGGTTTGGTTGGGCCGGTCTGCCCTAACAAGCCTGGAGCGCACTAACCCGTCGCGGCCCAGCGACCGCTGCTCTGGGGACGCGGTAGACAAGCCCTAGCACGTGTGAGCGCGTCAGTCCATCGCGTTTTTGGCGACGGCGCGACGCCCACGGGAGGCCGGGAGGGTGTCTGAATTCTGGAAGCTGCGAAATCGTCGGGAGGCGCGCGGTGCCGCGGCCGCGGTGAGGTCAGTGCCCACCATCCCCGGGTTTCCCCTCCTCCACCATCTCACTCGCCCGCGCCTGTCAGCTCCCCACGTCTCCGACCTCCGCTTGCCCCTTCCTCCCAGCGCCGCGCGGCTTCCCCCTTACGGCCTTAGCCACCGCCTGTCCGACCCTGCTTGCCGTGCCGTTCCCGCGGGAGGGGCCTATTTCTCCTGCAATCCCGCGGCCTGCTGGCTCGCTTCCCACCGATCTCCTGCCGCTTGCCCCGGTTCTCCATTCTCCAACCGGCCGCCTCCACCGCCAGCCGCATCCGTGCCCGCGCCGCAAGTGCTCTTCCTGCTGGCCAGCCAAGTTGTAGCGCCATTCCTGGCCCCGCTTTGTTTGCCTTCACACTCCCACTCGCAGACGGCAGACCCCTATCTCCGTATCCCCACAAAAAATAAAAAGAATAAAAAATTTATAATCTCTTCTGTCCAATCCTACCGTTCGAGCTCTTCCGTTATCTCTCTGATCCAAGCTCGTTTTGCGGAGGTGCGAATCTATTCTGGCCTTGGCCATTTTTTAGTGCGAATCTAGGGTTTATTGTGCAAAAGATGTATTGTAGTTGTTTTTGAGCTAGTTTTCCTCATTATAGGTTTACAATGGTTGCCATGTTGCTCTGACTCGACGGTATGAGGTGATTTAAGGTATACGTTGCGTGAAAGGTGGTGACTTTAGTGCGCTTCAGATCTGGAGTGGTGGGTGGAGAGTTAGGGGAGTGATTGGAACTCGCCTAAGCTGGCAAGTAGCTGGCAAGTTGGTTTGGTTAGCTGTGGGAATAGGAGGTGTGGTTTACTTGCCATCTCCAATTGCGTCCACCCCACTTTTTTTTCCTTACAGAATAAGGTGTAAAAAGTCATCTTGCCAATGTTTGGTACGCTATGCATGAGCTTTGAAGCTTCTAATTGAACTTGATGGAGTAAAACGGTGATATGTCGCATGCTGATGGACTATTACAGCAAATGTGCAATTTAACAGCACAGAAACTCCAGTGCTGATAGATGCATGGTTGCATACGTTTTTCGACCAAAGAAGTATCAATTGAACTCTACTGTGAACTATAAGAGAAACAATAGGTCCATCCAAAGCAAGTACTTATAAGATCTACATGAACAATTGCATTTTAACATTTTTTGTGTGGTTCATAATCATATTTATATTTTATTTATTTCTGTAGGCCCTGGCACATTTATCTTGACCGAAAAAAGCTTACTTAGTTATCACCGCCCTCCAGAAAGCAGTTATCCAAGGCTTTCCCTAAGCTTTCCAAGACTGACCTAGCAGTTCCTATAGAGAAGGTCCATCTGCGGTTATCATTTGTATGGATAAAACAACTACTTCTGGTCTTGTTCAGGGCAATGGCAAGCGGAAGACCGGAGGGGCCAGAAATAGCTACAAAAGAGCAGCCAAAAGGGGGAGAAAAACCTCCCAAGTATTACCAAGTAAAAAGTATCCTTTGAGGTCTGCACATAGTAGTGGGAGGGTGCTTCGCTCTACCTCAAAAAACAAAAATAAGGCGCCTAGTGAGGATGTAAACGATAATACTACTGTTCAATCAGCTGCAAAAAAAAGAAAAAGAGGCAGGCCCTCAAAGGGAGCGAGTCCCAAGAATGAGTACTTCAAAATCCGTCAGCGAGTTAGATACATTTTGAATCGAATGAACTATGAACAAAGCTTTATTCAAGCTTATGCCAGTGAAGGTTGGAAAGGCCAAAGGTTTTTCACCTCTAAATCACTATGTTTCACACTCCTTTTTCAAATTGTTGGGCAATTTACATTCCAGTGGACATTTCTATAATTCTATTAATATATTTTAGCATCTGCATCATCTTACACTGGTTTTATAATACATAATTATGTAGCTTGGAAAAAATAAGACCTGAGAAGGAGCTTGAGCGAGCCAAGGCAGAAATCCTGCGATGCAAGTTAAGACTTCGGGAAGCTTTTCGGAATATGGATTCTCTTCTATCTGAGGGAAAGCTCGATGAATCTTTCTTTGATTCTGCAGGAGAAATATCTAGTGAAGATGTAGGACATCTCATTTTGTTTTTGACATCTCTCCTATTTTTATGTACTCATGGTTGTCACTTTAATGCTGAGATGATTTGTTTTGTCTTGCAGATCTTTTGTGCCATTTGTGCTTCAAAGCATGTTACTTTAAAAAACGACATCATTCTTTGTGACGGAGTCTGCGACAGAGGGTTCCACCAGAATTGTTTAAACCCTCCTTTGCGGACTGAAGATAGTAATATCCATTGCATTTTCTTTTTTTATATATAGAAAGCATCATTGCCTATGTTGCTCATTTATGTAATCACATTTATTCCTAGTTCCGCCGGGGGATGAAGGATGGCTTTGCCCTGCATGTGATTGCAAAATAGATTGTATAGATGTATTAAATGAACTCCAAGGGAGCAGACTCTCTATTCATGACTCGTGGGAGGTAAACACCTATGAACTACCCTTTTAGTACTTAGTAGTAAAGTACTGTGCAGCAAGGTAGTCAGAGTCGAGATCTTAAGTTGGATCGATTTTCCTCCAGTAGGATTGAATTGTAGTATCAAATCATAGAATCGGCGATTCTACGGAATTGTAAAAATACACATATTTAACATCTATACTATAAGTTTGTATTATTCTTATATGGTTTACTAATTAATTATAACCGAAAAAGGGACAAAACACTTTTTATCGCAAAATAGAAAAGCATAATAGTACTGACATGATGGGTGATATAGTTCTGAACTACAGGAGAACAGCTAATGACTATGACTAGTTTACTACAATTACATAAGAAATGTTCACAACTTTTGTAAATCAATATCTAATTGCAACACTTGCACGTTCCTTAAAAGCAGCTAGACATGCTCCAGGAATAAAAATAGATTATCATTATCAAGCTCAAGATTGCTCATGTCATAATATAGATATTTGTACTAGCATTACCACATTGATATAATGTTTTGCATGCTCCTTGTTTATTTATAGTTTCATTCTCAAAAATTAATATCAATAAATTTTGCTCTAAAACAAAATAGCAGCAAACCTTTTTTTTTTTTGCCCAAACGACTCTACCACGATTCTACTATGCTACTCTGCGATTCTACTCTTTGGATCGCGACTCTATCACGATTCTACCTGATTCTGATTCAAGGTGCGATTTGGGACATGCTGTTGTGGGTTCGTAGAATCGTAAGACTCTAAGAGTAGGATTGCGATTCTAACTACCTTGCTGTGCAGTCCTACATTGTCTTTGAGATAAATGAGAGTGAATTATATTCCAGTGTAAGACTATGTTTAATCTCTGCAGAAAGTTTTTCCTGAGGCAGCTTCGCTTGCGAATGGTTCTAAGCAAATTGATGCATCTGATCTTCCGTCGGATGATTCTGAGGACAATGATTACAATCCTGCTTTGGCTGAAGGGCATATGGTGGATGAAGACAAATCATCCGCAGAGGATGGGAGCGAAGGATCAGATTCTCATGGCTCAGATTTTATCGCCTCGTCTGAGGATTCTGAGCCTTCAAAGAACAAAAAATCTGAATCTTCAAAGAATAAAAGGGCTGTTGATGACCTTGGCTTGCCTTCTGAGGACTCAGAGGATGATGACTTTAATCCAGCAGGTCCAGATTCCAGTGAAGACCAAAAAGATGAATCAAACTCACATGAGTCAGACTTCACATCTGACTCTGATGATTTCTGTGCCGAGATTGCTAAATCTCATGGCCAGGATGAAGTCTCAGCACCTTCATTATCAGATGTCAGGACAGTAGACCATCATACTGATGGAATGGAAATTAGTGCTGTTGATAACCGACCTAGTGCAGAAGATTCCAATCACGCATTTATGGAGTCAGAGCTAGAGCAAGACATGGTGTTACCAGTCTCAAGTAGACGACTAGGTGAACGGTTGGATTACAAAAAACTGTATGATGTATGTCTTCTCCTTGCATTTTCCATTTTTCACCCATACTGTAAATACATGTCTTTTATATTTAATGGTTCCTACCACGAAAGCCTTTGCTATATTTATTTTTGTCATACCGTTGGCCAGAAGAACAATGTCCTAGTTTACGCAGGAAATAAAGGTCATGCAATGTGAAAAAGCTCAGATGTTAAATAAAATAAAACAATTTTAGAGACAAAGAACTATATCTTATAATCTTATTCTTAGGCGAACACATAACCTAGTCACACAATCTCATACTAAACTTGTAGAATATAGATAACTGCCCTTCTGCATCTTTGAGTGTGGTTGTTGCCTTATTGCAAACGATGCATTAGTCATTTAGTCCACAGAAGCTTGTTATTTAAGTGATGTTACCCTGCCATGTAAAATATTTTGCTGCATTAGTCGATAACCACATCTGCATGTGCTATATATGTTAACTACCATATGCTTGTCGTGAAAATAGCGTGATTATGTGCGAAGAGACATAGGCATAGTATAGTAGAACTTTTCCACCATGTACAGTAAATGTATAGTGTATGTTTGAACTTTGAATTGTTCTGTATCGCAATTACATCAGTTAAGAGCCATGTCTGGTACTCCATACTTCCACATCATTTCTAAAAATGAGATAAGAAGCATGGAAATATTTTGTAGTATCTGTTCATATTTAGTTAACTTGGTACAGATGCAGAAGTTATGTTGATTTGAATTACTTGAATATATGAAAGCAGTATTGTACTATTGTTAACTGAAAAGGAAAAGAGGTGTACGAATGCTACTTTAAAATTATTCTGCTCAGTATATGTAGTGCTTGACTGCTTGTGATTAACTTGCGAGAAAGGTTGTGCATGCATGATGCATGGATGTACAAATGCATGATGAAATGTACGAGACATCAACACAAGATTGGGAGGAATAATTGTGTGCTTGAGTCATTGAACTCACAAAGAAACCCAAAGTAATTCACACCAATGTCTATATGAGAATTAGGAAGGGAAGAGTTAATTTTGATTGTGAGAATTAGGAGACATTAGTAGTTGTCTTTGTTAGACAACATAAGGAAGTGAAGAGAGAAAGAGAAAGGCTAGGGGACATGGATGGGTTCCAAGTTTTGCTCACTTAACTCTTTACTAATACTAAGATTAACCAATTTATAATCAAATGTTAGTCCGAAATTGGGGCCCTTGAATTAGTGGGGCCCTGTGCAGTTGATCATGCTGCACACCCTTGCCATCCGGGCCTGATATACGGTACACTAGTAGAATTGCATATTTGTATGTGCTTGTTTGTGTGTGTGAACCTAGGCTGCTAACAGAGGTAAAGCACTTAACTGGAGACTAATCAACTAGCAAGGAAAACTATTAGCTCATGTATATATGTATAAACAATTACACTAAACAGAAGACTTAAATCTTCTATTTTTTGCCAATGAAACATCTAGTGTACATAATTTTTAGCTAAGCAATCAGTTTTTTATTTATGAAAGGCCTCATAATATACCAAAGCTAGTCGTCTCTTCATGTATGCGTGGACCTTACTTGTTTCCTTTTCATGTGGCAATCTAAAGGAGGCTTATGGAAAAGAACTATCAGATTCAAGTGATGATGAAGAGTGGTCTGCAAATAGCACACCCCGAAAAGGAAATCTAGAAGACAGTGAAACAGACTCATTTGCTGAGTCACTTCAACCTGCCAAAAGATGCTCTAGAAGAGCACCAGCTGGGCACCAGAATATTGAACATACTCCACAGAGTGAGCGACTCTGTGGTTCAGCAATTGAGCAGCAAACTGAAGTGCTTGGCTCCAATGGTAGCAGTAGCACAGCCCAAAAAAAACATTTTGGTCCTATAATTAATCAGGTATAGAATGATTAAATATCTCTTTACGGTTAAGTCAGTTAATCTGAATTTTCTCAGAACCACTTTGTGCTAACAAATTAAACCAATTAAAATTGTTGACATGATATAAATTATTAATTATGTCATTGACACTCCATTTTTCTTCCAGAAACTGAAGGTATATTTTAAGAAAGATCCGTATCCTAGTCGCGCAATAAAAGAAAGTCTGGCGCAAGAGCTTGGACTGACATTTCATCAGGTTCTAACCACCACATTTGTTCTTCCTCCCGACAAGCATTTCTTGCTGCATACTTGTTGGGGTTGTCATTGTACTTCTCCTGCCTTACTGGAGTTTCTGTTAACAGGTCACTAAATGGTTTGCTAGCACTCGTCATTACTCGAGAGTTGCTGCTGCCAAAAACGAGAAGGATCCAGAAAACCATACTGCTGAGAATAATGATATAGCAACTATAGATAGCAGACAACTGAGAGAATCCAATGACAGGGTGATGGAAGAACTGACTGTAAATAGAAATGATATGGTTTCCGAGGATTGGATGACACAAAATAATATTAATGAAGGTAGCAAAGAAGATATCCCATACAGACAAGATACCAGCTGCCAGCAGAGAGTGGTTGTGACACCTGTTGTCAACCAAAACTGCCGCACCAACTCAATAGAAACTGGCTCTCCAAAAGTTAGCCCTGGTGCCTCAAGGAATGTTGGAAGTCCAAAAGGTAGGTCTGCAGAGAACAAGATCCCTGGCCTAGAATTTGTAGATGAGGCAAGGAAAAAGGCAATACTGCGGGAGCTGAGAAAGAGGAAGACGGGAAGGTGAAGCTCCTAAGTGGTGTTATTTGAACTGTTTGCCAAAGCCTGCAGTTCAGATCTAGTTGCCGATGCTGCGCCACAAATTTGAACTCTGGATTGCTTTCGATTGAATGGGCAGGCACCCACTCTAGATGATTGATAACCAATTAGTCGCGGAGTAGCAGGACTTTTTTGTTTCTCGTTCATTGGTCAATAGTTGACAAAAGTCTGGTTATGTTTGTTCCTTTTAGAGCCTTGATTGGCATCCATCCAGAATTTCTGATTGGAAACCTCTCGAGTCTGAAGTATTTCAGTCACCAGAAGAGTTGAGTTGAGTGTAACAGTATTAGTGTATCTGTAGTGGACAGTAGAAATGTTGTTGGTCATGTTCCTTCCAGTAGAGCCTTTGATCGTGCCTTGTCCTGTAACATGTTGTGAAATTTATCACTTCAATTTTCCCGTGGGAGTTGTCAAAACATGATCTGTGGCATGGTTTAGTTTCTGCAATTTCACATCACTAGAAGGAATGGTTTAGTTTCTGCAATCTGCGGCTGTACGAGGATGAGTTCTATGACTACCATCGTGTCTTGTGAAGCCTACGTGGAGGGAACGTATCCTACTCCTCCACTGTTTACTGGCCAGCTTTCTTTTCTCTCCTTCAATGGATCGCATCCTAGCGCAGTGTGTTGTGTAATGTGTATTTACTGCATGTTTCTATGTAGGTGTAGAGCATTTCTTTCCACTTGTGATCTCGTCTGAGTTGTCTCCCAGGCCAGTACTCGGGTAAGTACACGAAGTCGTCTTACCAATGGGCTATCTGGGCTGGGCTGGGCTGAAAAACCTCCGTGCACTCGTATATAGGACCATCCCGAACGGCTCTCTGCACGCCTCTTCTCCCACACCGCTCCGCATTTCAAATTCAAATCCGTCGTCCCCCTCGGTACCACTCGCGCACGCGCATCCACCACATGGCGGTCAACGCCCTCTCGTCGCCGGCGGCGGGAAGGACGCCAAACCCCAAGGCGGCGCCGTCCCCATCCACCAGGCGGGCCGCAGATGCGGCCGCGGCCGCGGCAGCCTCGGCGGCGTCGGACTCGAAGGCGCGGTTCGAGGCGTACAACCGGCTGCAGGCGGCGGCGGTGGCGTTCGGGGAGAAGCTCCCGATCCCGGAGATCGTGGCGGTGGGTGGCCAGTCGGACGGGAAGAGCTCCCTCCTGGAGACCCTCCTCGGCTTCCGCTTCAACGTCCGCGAGGTCGAGATGGGCACCCGCCGCCCCCTCGTCCTCCAGATGGTCCACGACCCTGCCGCCCTCGATCCCCGATGCCGATTTCAGGTGAGTGATCCGCTTCTTCTCGTAGGCCCCCACCCCCCTACCTCTCTCTTAGATCGAGTCTAGTGCTTCTGCTAATTAAGTGTTGAACACGAGAGATCGGCTGATCGATGTGGGTTGTGGGTGCGTGGCAGGAGGAGGACTCGGAGGAGTACGGGAGCCCGATGAGCACGGCCACGGCGATCGCCGACGTCATCAAGCAGCGCACCGAGTCGCACCTCCGGAAGGTCCAGGCCGCCGTCTCGTCCAAGCCCATCGTCATGAGGGCCGAATACGCCCACTGCCCCAACCTTACCATCATCGACACCCCAGGTTTCGTGCTTAAGGTTGGTAGAGGTGAACTTGGGACTTTTCACATCTCAATGAAGAGGAGTGGTTGTTTAGTTAGTCTGTCAGCTGTTTGATGGAATTATGTGTTTGCTGTAGGCTAAGAAAGGTGAGCCAGAGACCACGCCGGAGGAGATCCTGTCGATGGTGAAGTCACTAGCGAGTCCGCCCCACCGCCTCCTTCTGTTCCTCCAGCAGAGCAGCGTCGAGTGGTGCTCTTCGCTCTGGCTGGACGCGATTAGAGATATTGATCCCTCTTTCAGGCGCACGATGATTGTCATCTCTAAGTTCGACAACCGTCTCAAGGTATGCCTGCAGAACAATCAGCAGTTTGGTAAATAAAGTTCAAGACCGTTTTCACCGTGAATTCTCAAATGGAGTTGGTATTGTGTCTTATGAAATTGTCTCTGGCTTTGATACTTTTAAGGAATTTACGGAAAGGTGGGAGGTTGACAGCTACTTGAGTGCGAGCGGCTACCTTGGGGATAACATCCACCCGTTCTTTGTGGCTCTTCCAAAGGACCGTGGAACGATCTCCAATGAGGAGTTCCGGAGGCAAATCTGTCAGGTTGATATTGATGTGTTGCGTCACTTGCGAGATAGTGTGAAGGGGGGTTTCAATGAAGAGAAATACGGACCATACATTGGGTTTAGCTGCCTCAGGAAGTACCTGGAATCTGAACTTCAGAAGAGGTACAAAGAAGCAGCTCCAGCCACCCTAGCATTGTTAGAGCAGAGATGCAGTGAAGTCTCAATGGACCTATCCAGACTGGACTCCAAACTGCAAGCAACTTCTGATGTTTCTCAGCTGAGGAGATCGGCAATGCTTCATGCTGCTTCTATCTGCACTCATTTGGTATGCACACAGACTCAATCTGTCCTTAACGTTTCTGTTCTAATGCTGTTGCTAATTGGTATACTAGAACTAATTGGCATTGCATTTGCATATCAAAGCGTGCATTACTTGACGGATCAGCTGATCCAGCCCCAGAGCTATGGGGGAAAACTACTGAAGAGGAACAAATGCATAGTGGTATTGGCAGCTGGCCTGGCGTCAACATGGCTGTAAGACCTCCCAACTCCAGCCTTAAGCTGTATGGTGGTGCAGCTTTTGAAAGAGTAATGCATGAATTCCGTTGTGCGACATACTCAATGGAATGCCCACAAGTGTCAAGGGAGAAGGTACGTTTTAGATTGGAACTATATAGGTACAGAATTTTAGGGAAAGTTAGCTGAGATTGTGGTATTCGTGTCATCAGGTTGCAAACATACTACTTGCCCATGCTGGAAGAGGTGGCAACAGTGGATTGACTGAGGCAGCGGCTGAGATAGCACGTACAGCTGCACGATCGTGGCTTGCACCTCTTATCGATACTGCGTGTGATCGGCTTGCATTTGTCCTCCAAAGTCTATTTGACCTTGCAATGGAGCGTGGTCGCAATCATGAATCAAAATGTATGATTTGGATTTTGCTTTGCTGGGGTTCATCTTGCTTGTTATATTTACATGGGTATCATTTTGTTCAAATTGAAGTTGATTGTAGTCATCTTTAGTACTCTAAAAGTTCTGTGTGGTAAGCTGTGATCAGACACAGGAAACAACTACTAGTAGCTTCTATTTGCTAAAACATGTTCTTTAAGAAAACATATATACATTGTATTTTTTCCACACCAAATGTATACAAGTAATTGTCTGCATTCCCCCAACTTTAAGTAACACATGTTTTTACTTTTACTTGTTTCTGATATTGCTGTAGATCACTTCTGTATACATATACCTTACTTTCTTCAAGCTTTAAGCCTTTAAGCTACCATATCATCAAGTTTTGTCATTTTCATGTCGTAAGCGCTCAGCAGTATCTCTTATTATTTTCACCATTTCCATGTAATTACAGCTGAGCCTTTGCATACTTTTAGTTTGGAAGTCCTTGAAGTGCAGGGTCAATTTGCTAAATGATTCTCATACGTATTCCTTTTTCTTTTTTTGGCCTAACAGATCATCAAAATGTTGAAGATATGGATGGATATGTTGGCTTCCTTGCTGCTCTCCGGTGCTCATATTATAAGTTTGTCAAGGATTTGTCCAAGCAATGCAAGCAGATAGTGCGACATCACCTTGATTCAGTTACGAGTCCCTACTCCCATATTTGCTATGAGAACGACTTTCTTGGTGGCGTTGGGTCCGTAGCAAACTCCATGCACAGGTTTAACCACTTCCCCGGAGTTACATCTTTTGACCTCTCAGACAGTGGATCTGCACTGGAGGAAACTCAGGAGAATATGCCACCAAAAGATCAGCAACATATGACACCACCTGTTAAAGGAAATGAGTCAAAGGAAGTTCTTAAAGAAAGCCAGCTGACAGTTCCTGAGACACCTTCCCCTGATCTGCCAATTGATATGCATGGTGGTAAGAAGAAAGACAACGGAAACTTGAACGACGGCGGGGCAAGGAAAAGACATGCAAGGATGGCTGCATATGCAAGCAGGAATCACCATAACAATGTCATCCCTGGTGCTGATGATCTGTGCTCAAAATCAGGGTCATCGTACTCCAGCATATGCTCAATATCTGCTCAGTATTTTGCTAAAATGCGAGAAGTCCTGATTGAAAGGAACGTTCCCTCTGCATTGAACTCTGGATTCTTAACACCATGGTATGTTCGAACGTATTATAAACATATTTGTTCCTCTTTCTACTTGTTCAGTTCGAAAGTTAACTATAATATGCAAACTGTAATTGATGTTTTTGGGGCCAACTGATCACATCCATTGAGTAACCAATAACTGATAAGTTGGCATTGATGTTTTTATCTTGCTGAGCTCATATTCAATGAGCAAGCACTAACTGATCACATATGCATCAAACACTTTCACAAGCCAGAAATTCTAAGTTCACTGTGAAACTGTATCTTCAATTCGTGGCTAGTAAAATAGTTGTATTTCAAGAATAACCATCTGAATCACCATTAATTAAATGATAGAGTACTATGAACCACTGTAATGAATACAACCTCCAACTAACTGATGGTTGATAGTAAATATGGACTGTGAATCTATTTTCGTCATAGCTGCTAGTGCATGTATAATTGTGGATAGGATGGTTGGCATTTAACGGCCTGGCCAATACATGTGAAGTTTTGCTCTTTCCTGATATGTTTGTTCTACTGATGCAATGCAGCCGTGAAAGGTTGTTTTTAGAGCTTGGCTTCGAGCTGTTTGCTGTTAATGATGACAAGTTCATGGACATGTTCGTGGCTCCTGGTGCTGTTGATGCTATCCAGAATGAGCGCCAGTCTCTGCTAAAACGTCAAAAGATTTTGCTGTCCTGTTTAAACGAGTTCAGGAACATCTCGCGGACCCTGTAATGAAGATATTTCTGGTGCTTCTTCCACAGGCATGTATTCACGAGCTTCAGGATATCCCTGCAGTTGATACAGCGGAGTTCTTGGTGGGGTTTTTTTTTTATTGCAGTTGCACATTCTTCTTTAGCCCCATGCTCATGTATCTTAACACAAGATATTCCCTTTATGTCAAATTCCTTATTGGCAAGTTGTGTACCACTTGATATTTGTTCAACATGGATATCCTTTCTATCAGGTATTGGCTATGCTCGAAGTATCGATTAAAAAGTGGCAACTTGGAGATGATTTGATGATCTCAAATCTCACCAGTTTGTGCACAGCTCCGGCACAACCTACACACAAATTATCTTAAGACGCAGCACCATTAATCTTTCTTTCTTTTACTCTCTTGTCTGTCATTGTATATTCAGCATGTGGTCTGGTTGGGTTGTTTCTCTATTAATTTGAGATGAGTTGTGTGTGAGCGCACCACTGAACTGATTCAACAGATTGGGTCACGAGGCAAGTGTTCAGATGTGCGATTAATAAATATACTAGGTCGTTGTTGGTTGGAGTGGATGGGTGACCCCCTGTATCCATCTGATCATGTTTTCAACTGTCACCTGCATGAAAGATAGCCGAGATCAGGCAACATCTTCTTCTGCTTTCGTTCCCATTTCTCTTTCACGCCTCCCACTTTGCTCCCTTTACTTGCAACTGTATTTTTCTTGTAACTTAAGCCATTTTTTTTCTGATGCACCCGTTATTCCGGCACTCTGTCGAAGAACTGAGTGATATGCGCTGTTGCTTTCTAGTAGTTCGTTTTGGACTAACTGGTAAATGTATTCCAGTTCCATTTGGTAACAAATGCTTCTGCCTACTTGGCTGGCTCACTTGCCGCCGAAAAAATGTTTGGCAAGCCTGTGGACCATGCTGAACCAGACCAGATTTGCGTATGCTGCTCGTCAATCTCAAGCACTCAACCACTCCGTTGATACAACTTTGCCCGTTTCTTTATGGTTGTGGCCCTCTGTGTCTGTCATTTCCCTTCGAATCAAATCGTGCAATTTTCTTGCAGTGATGCAGAGCACCACACAGATGAGATGGAGATCCTTAATGGGTAGCAGTAGTGTAGTGCTCTAGGTGGTCATGTACCTTTCCAAAGGAATGTCTTGTAGGGAATCGATGCCACATCCTCGAGTAAGTGACCTTTTCTTGGTGGTTCCACAAAGAGATGCTTTCTTTCTTCCTTCCTTTCTTTCTCCCATGGTCTATTCGTTTGGTCAATGGATGGTGGCGGGTCCTGTTCCACCGTTTTCGCAATGCATGGAAGGATTCTGTCGTCTCGAGCTGTGCCCGTCTACTGTCTACTACAGGGAGAGCCGTGCATGTGTATAGCTGCAGCGGCTGCTCGCCAAGTTGCTCTGTTCTGTCATGGGTGGTAGGCCTCAGCTCTTATGATCCTCCTACTTGGTGTAAAGGTTAGGCTCAAATCTTGTCTACGTAAGCTCAAGCTTTTTGGTAGCTGAAGCTCTCCATGCTTTAGAAAAAACCTGCTGCATTGGATTCTTCCAGCCCCATGTTTGACAGGGGGCAGTAAGGTGATGGCGAGTCCAGAGTCCAACTGTGGAGGAGAGGGAGTGAAAGAGAGTGAGCATAACTAAAAGACAGGAGAATTGGTGCTGGGTTTCTCCACCATGTCTGTCCTAGGGCACCAGATGGGCATCTCGTCGTCCACTTGTGTGTGGTCCATGGAAAGTGCAGTGTGAGGGAGGAGTCAACAAATCAACTATTGGATTCTTACTATTAGGTTGCGTTTTGGGGACACTACAGTGAAGAAGAACGACCTATATTACTCCACTACAGACTGTATACAGTGTCTGCGAAAAAGCATAAGACTGTATACTGCAGATTTGGTGGCTGTCGAGGGAATGAGTTCACAGTCATGAATCATGATGCCGCTAGGTAGATCGCTCTCTCTGTCAGTCCTGATGCCGCTAGCTAGATAGCTCTCTCTCTCTCTCTCTCTCTCAAAAATGGCAAGTGTGCAGGGTGAGCTAAAAGTGACAGCGGAAACACCATCCAACAAAGTTCTCCACCTGTTATTAGACAACTCGTGGAGCTCGGAGCAGTCGAAACCAAAGGAAAACATGAACACAAAATTGAACTCCACCGCTCACTGTCATATATATGGAACTACCAGACATACATACTGCAACAAAAGGGATGGATACATAGAAGGAAATATGCTGGACACCTACATCGATTTTCTCCTTGAGCTGTAGTACCAGCAAAGCCATAGTTGTTTGGAGACATCAAAGCGGCAAGCAAGCTCGCACTCCTAGCTCCACCATGGTTTGGTCCTGGATCGGAAGCCACTGACAAACAGGCCCTTGAAAACAACCTACAATCGGTACAGATGGTACCTGACACGGTATGTCCTTACGAGCATAGATGCTACTCCCTTACTTCACTATACATGTAGCATTCCCAAACCAGAAAACGATGAGCACCTCATCCATCGCCACGAGGAGCTAGCCTGCCAAGCGACCGAACTGCATTATTGGAAGGGGTTTGGTTTGAAGCTGAAGTGCACTCCAACCCTCCAAGGCCAAAAGTGGGCGAATAATAGACCGCGTGGTGGAGTGTTTGACCAGGGTTTCTCGCTGGCACGTTTCGTTGGCGGGGGCCAATGATTTATCTCGGCGAAAGCGACCCGCGGCTGTAGCTTTTGGCGGCGACCGCGGGCGCGCGCCGTGCCCGGGGCGATTTCGCACATCTCTTGATATCTCGCCTCGGCCGGTGGGCGCGCGCGCGGCAGCGCCCCCCGCTTGTTGGCTTCACGACGTCCCTCTCTCCTGTTTCGCCACGCGACGTTGCCTCCACTGCCCGAGCGCGCCGTGGCTGACCTCGCGCCCCGCTCAGCCACCGAGTTCCCCAAGTTTTGTCGACACGCATTGAAAAGAGAGGGATAAAAAGAGAAATGAAGAAGTGATTTGAATCGTTAAGGTAGCGATCGTGCGGGCATCGAAACCAATGCTGATAGTATCTTTCTACCAGTTTAAAAATCTGGAGTATTTCAATTGGTGATCTCGATGGGATGCAATTGCAGAATTTTGAACACTACTAGCCCCTCTAGACCATTGCAATTCTAAATGTAGTCTTTTTACTTTCGAAATTTTATTTTTGGCCCCCTCAATCTGCCTGCTACGTCACCAGATCGCAGGAAGCCACCTTCTACACCCCAGAGCTGCTGCTGCTATGCCCCCTACCGCAGAAGGGGGTTACTGTAGCACTATAGTAGTTTTTCTCATAAATATATATTTTTTGGAGAAATTTTTAAATATAGAAAATGAGCTCAAAAAATTATAATTTTTTTAATAGAGCATTCCTGCACAGTGTACTTGCTTCATTTTTTTTAGAATTTTATTCATTTTAATGTTTTCTCAAAAATTTATTTAAGTATATTTATAGAAATTTTCTAATATAGAAAATGAGGTCAAAACATTATGAATTTTTTTTCAAGCTCCTTACACAGTGGAATTGATTTTGTAATTTTTTATATTTAAAAATTATCTCGACAAACTAAGGTTTAGGTTTTGAAAAATAGGACGAAAGGTTTCAAAATTATATTTTCATGATCTCATGTGACTTAGAACATTGGAAGTTTAGTACCAAATGACTACTCTAGGTAAGAGACACTCCTTCCTCCGCACATCTGTCGCTCCGTCACTGTTGTTCCCCCTTGCCCACAGTGCTCGCTTTTATGACATGCTGAATCTCTAGAATCGACTCCCGATTGATTCGCTTGTGCGCCTCTACCGGCAAGGGTGTTGTGTGATGCTTTACGGTGCCATACCGATGTTAAACCGAATATATTAGAAACCCTTCCTGCAAACATGTCTAGTCTATTTAAATACATACTTCAAGTGCATATAAATACATACTTGCTACATATACAAAAAAAAATACGAATTACTTACGACCACTTCCTGCAAATTATAAGTTATTAACCAAGTAGACAATTGGGCTAGATATATTAGGAACCTTTTTTTACCGGTCAGACACAAGTTTTAGCTGATGTTACAGCACTATAGCTAAACTCTAAACCGCCAAGCCAAACCTATAAAAGATTATTACAGTAAGTAGAAGTTGATATTTGCAGGAAGGCTTTCTAATATGTCCGGTTTAACACTGGTGTGACGCCGTGAAGCGTCACACAACACCCTTACAGGTGGAGGTGCGCGAACGAATCAATCGGGAGTCGGGTCCAGAGATTCGGCACGCCATAAAAGCGAGCACTACGGGAAAGGAAGGACAGTAGTGATGGGGTGATAGATGTGTGGAGGAGGGAGTGCCTCTTACCTAGAGTAGTCATGTGGTACTAAACTTCTCACATTCCAAGTCACATGAAATCATGAAAACATAATCTCCAAAACCTTTCATCATAATTTTCGAGATCTAAACCCTTAGTTTATCGAGACAATTTCAAAACATATAGAATTATAAAAATATTATAAAATTAAGTCCACTGTGTAAGGAGCCTGGAAAAAAACATAATGTTTGGACCTCTTTTCTATATTAGAAAATTCCTACGAGCGGTATACTTAAATGAATTTTTGAGAAAAAATAAGAACGGATAAAATTCTAAAAAATTACACAAGTAAGTACACTATGTCGGGAGACTCCACAAAAAAATTTACATTTTTGAGCTCATTTTCTATATTTAGATATTCCTAAAAAAATATACTTAAATGAATTTATAATAAAACCTGCTATAGTGCTACAATACCCCCGACCTGCTGCGTTAGGGGGTGGGGGCAACAGCTTACTGTTGCGGTATAGAGACGCAATATGTGACTTCTTGCGGAGCGGTGGCGCAGTAGGCGGGATGAGAGGGCTAAATGAAATTTTGGATGTAAAATAGCTACACTTGAAATTGGAATGGTCTAGGAGACCAACAGTATCCAAAATTTTACACTTGCATGCTGAGAAAAAGGTTGACCTTCTCGAGCCACATGAAGCAACACCGAATAATCATATGGATGGTGGGCTCGATCGCCCTGGTGGCCGGCCAGGTACACGGCACAGACCGGATGGCTACAGTAACTAGTAACTGGTGTTGCATGCTGGGCAAAAAATGGCAGATCTGATCAATTACTTTGGGGAAATCTGCGAGAAAAGCGGTTTGTATCGTTGTCCTGATCTGAACTTTGAACTTTCAATGGTGTGACTCGATGGCTCAGAACGTGTTCAATCCATTTCCCGCTACGGTTGAAGTGGATCTCCCTAGCATTTCATAGTCGTTCACAAAGCCACTCATATTTGTACTAACCATGACCATAGTACTTTCGTAGCGAGGTGTGGCCAACAGCATTAATTCCCATGATTCTCATGCGATTGGCGCGTGCTCGTTTCATGTGCGCCTCATCGATCGGGCCGAACCAGGCGGTCACTCAAGGGAACCCGCCAAGCCGGTGGGGAGAATAGTCAATAGCGTCCTGCCGCTCTCGTGGTCATTAAAACGGGAATTGGATGCTTCACGAGTGGTCAGATGGGTTGTGTTTGTCGGACCGATTCGAGATACGGAGCTGTTGGTCCGGTCCAAACATAAATTGTGTTGGGACTGGCACCCCACCACAGTGAATCAACTCGGCATGACACATACAATGTCGGACCGTGCTAAACACAACACGGGTGCAACGCGGAGAGGGGAGGGGAGGAAGCCCAGAGACCAAAGGGCAGACCGGTAGTGGCAAGCGGTAGAAGCGGTGGCGTGGCACCGATGGCGAGGAGGACGCCGGTGCGGGGTTGCGGCCTGCAGATGTGGGCGGCATGGGGGGAAGAGAAGAGGACGAAGGGGACCGGTGCGGGGGAAGAAGAGAAGAGGGCGGAGGGGACTGGTGCGGGGGAAGAAGAGAAGAGGGAGGAGCCGAGGAGGGGACGGGGCCATGGAGAAGAGGGAGGAGGCGGCACGTCCGACGGTCGAAGTGGAGGGAGAAGAGGGAGGAGGAGACAGGGTCGTGGCCAGAGCAGGGGGAGGAGGCAGCGGGGCGGCGACCAGCGCGGAGGGACAAAGGGGAGGAAGGGATGGGGGGATGCGGTCGTCATAGAGGGAGGAGGCCAGCAGGTGGCAGGTGCAGGGGGCGGCGTGCGGAGGGAGGAGTCCAGGAAGGGGCAGGCGGGCACGATAAGGGGAGAAAAGAGGGAGGCCCAAGTGGGCCGCGCTGGCACGGTGTGTCGTGCCTAGCCCGGCCCGGCCCGAGGAGAATCTGTCTGTTGGACGTTTTTTAACGATTTGTGGCTTTAAAAATAGCTAATAGTTGGTCACAGAGGTGTCGCCATGAATAGATCGACTTTTATGACTTATTTAACAGCCACGATCGGGCAGATCCTTCGAGCACAGTAAGAAGGTAGTTGGTCATGTCATGCTCTCCTCCTCATGCTGCTCGAACTGCGGTGGTATAGATTTAAAGAAACTCGATAGGATTTTGTGACTCATCAAAGTTATCCATGTTCACTGGTTGGAACCGAGGCAGCCAGCGAACTGCTCGAAGGTTAAGCAAAAATGCTCGACATCCGATAATAATATCATAACGTCCTCTTTGCGGTAAAGTATCGTTGACATCACCAGGCGATCGTACTCGGTGATACCCAGTGGTAAGTGGGCCTGATCTATCATAGATTTCAGCCCTACGAGTGTAATACTCCTCGTGCTCCATCTCCTGGTGCATATTTCTTGGAAGAAGTGGTGAACGATCACCTCTTCTAGGAGTTTATCGATCACCGGTTTTTGGTAGGACTCTTCTCCGACTAGGGTTGTGGTTAGAAGATCGACTAGACCTGTTGTCTTGTCATTCTCGACGAGGAGAGTCATCTGAACGACTGGCGTTCGATGGAGTTGTCCCGATACGACTACCAAGATGGTATTGTCGAGTCCGTTCGAGCCTAATTATTGTGTCCCGATGTCCTCGTGCGATCTCTTGAGCAAAGTGGTTGTAGTTTGGCACTTGTCCCAACTCTTGAGTCGTGGTTTAGATCAATCTATTGATTTGTTGAAGTTCTTGAGCTTCCTATGACTGGTATTGGATGCGCCCAGGTAAGGATCTCTGGGCAACAATTCTTCTTCTTTGAATGGTTTCAGGATCATTAATGTCTGAGTTAATCTGAGCGTGCTTCAGTGGAGAGCAATCATTTCTAGGTTTTCGATCACGCTAATAAATATGGAGATCCTAGTCATCACCATGAGAGATCAGAGTGAGTGTGCGATGGGAAGCAACCCCAGCACTACCTCTTGGAGAGATATTATGATATGAGGGGAGGACAAAAATCTCCTAACTCAAGGAGTAGTCGAAAGACAACGCCTTGCGACTTGGAACAATCCCCTCCAGTAAGGGGAATTCCGGGTTATAACCGTCTCCAACTGAAAGTGAACCTTGCGGGGTATGGTCGAATTCACAAGTGAAGCAGAGTCAACAATGCACCTCATGGGGATAATCGAAGGGTGACGGTTATCAGGTGTTTATTGAGTCTCGGAATCATGGATTCCAGGACTTGCTGTGCTAGATCGGACGGCCTTAGACGGGCTTGAACATTTGGAGGGGGAACCCTCGCTGTACTCTGCATTCGCCGTGGTGCGATCCTGACCTTGGCTGGATGGACCCCTGCTCTTTGAGGAGTCTGGTTCCTCATCTGGGCGTAATGTTGTGGAGGAGAGAGCTCCCTCATCAACCTTTTCCATAGCAGGGTCTTCTGGGTCTGGTGAAAGATATCTGAAAACGGCGTTGCAATTGGACAAAATGATACTCTGCTCATACTCGTAGCAGGCATCCATGTCAAGTTTTGTATAGTCTATCAAATCGAACCAATTCTCCTCATTCTACTCTCCTGCCATGAAAGCATCAGAGTTGAAAAATAAAAACAATTTGTCGAATAGGAAAAGACAAATCAAAAGTATCCTTACGGACGACGTCAACTGTCGATGGTTTAGTATCAATCTTATGAATGAATGCTAGGGTCTCTCCTGGAGTGAAACCACATAGAAAAGGACACGTGAATTTTATATAGGTTCACACATTTTCCTAAGAGAATAATAAACATACTCCTGGATTTGCTGTATTGACTGTGTTTACAATAAGAAGGAGCCACTAAATCTATGGCTTAATCTTCTTGTCGCTCGCTTCTCGTTTGTCCCTCTCTCCTCTGCTCACCGACTTTACTCTTTATATAGTGCATGAAGGCGTCACAGTACACCTTGTCGTTTGATGCAATGCACACGTTTAATGGTAGTTATTGTCAGAGATGAATCCCCACGTCGCCTTGCAGTTGTGTCAGAGACATAGGTTTAATGCGTGCAAATATCTCAGGAATAACAACACATATTAACAACCGCGTGTATTAAACACAATGCACAAATATCCCTAATCGATTGGGCCCACATGTTTGTAGGCTTTATCGACCATAGGGTGGTCGTCAATGACCTGGTGGTAGTAAGACTTATGACCATGAGGTAATCGTAGTAGAACTTTCGATTAATAGGTGGTTGTAATAGGACTTGCAACCAATAGGTGATCGTAGAAAAACTTGCGACCATATATGGTGGTCGTAAAATAGCTTACGACCACTGGGTGTATGTAATCCCCCTCATTGTTCATATTGAGGGGTACCTTTGAAGGCTATATAAAATACATTATTATCTATAACTGTTGCTGATAAATAACTTAATTAATTGAAGATCATTAGATCATCGTCATCAGCCTCCACTAAGATCTGACAACGACGAGCTACCTCTTCCAAGATCCTACTTTCTCGTTGTCGATGTTTTACTATCGATCTTATGATATAGATGATGGGAGCACGATACTCGAGATCACACAAGAAGAGACATAGGTTTTTTAGGCATGTTCAGACATTCTCTAAAGATAATAATAACCATACTCATGTGTTCTTGTACTGAATGTGTTTACAAAATAAGACAAGCCACCGAAACTAAGTCTAATGGCTTTATGAGTGTCTTGAATCTCTGGATCGTCCCTTTTGTATGTCGACATTACCCTTTATATAGTCTCAGAAAGAGTGTCAGTTACTGTGTGTTAGGAGACGTCTTGACGGTTACCTGAATGTGCACGTTGGTTACAGTTATTGCCAGAGAGATATTCTCCTGCACGTTAGCCATGTGGTTATGCCAGAGACAGAGAATTACGTGCGATTATGTCAGAGATAAATAACTAGTGTATTGGCTACCACACGTGAATAAACAGTGTACAGAGTCTTTAGTCGATAGGGTCCATATGTCTATGAGTTTTATCAACTATAAGGTGGTCACAAGTGGACTTGGTCGTAAAAAACCTTACGACCATAAGGTGATCGTAGCAAACTTTATCGTAAAAGTCCTTATGACAATAGGGTAGTCATGATAGACCTTACAACCATAAAGTAGTCATAATAGACCTTACAACCATAAAGTTGTCATAATCTTCCCTAGTCGTTGTAGATACTAACTGCTTGGGGAATTTTTTAGGGCAATTAAGAACACCATTATCCATAATAATCATTACAGATAATTAGTTACATTAATTGAGGATTATTGAATCCTCATCACTCGTCATCTACCTCGGTCAACGGTGGTAGGCGCACACGGTTTCCTTGACTCGGGCTAGGCAGCGGGGGGCGCGCCATGGCGATGCTTCCCTCCTGGCGCGTCGGTGTGGTAGGGCGGGCAACGAGGACTACTGACAGGTTGGCCCGCCCCATTGTTTATTCTCTGGTTCCGATACTAAGGCCCTGTTTGGTACAGCTTCTACTCTCAGATTCTCAATCGATTCTCGTGGAGCTGTACCAAACACCCCGATTCCCAAAACCATTCAATTCTGATTCTCGCGAGGAGCTGTCTCAAAAATGAACTAGCGACGAGAAGCATCCTTTCCGTGGATTCTCGTGGGAAGCTAACTTGGTAGAAGTAAAATACCCCTTGAAGTTGAGTCTATTTACCCGCAAATGCCATCCACTTACCCCTCCCACCCGAAGCCTCCCGAGCCTGTCTCATCCTCATTCCACTTGGCTCCCCCCGCTTCCTCCCTCCTCCACGCCAGCTTTCCCCACCTCCTCCTCCCCCCTCCGCGCCGGCCTCCCCTCCTCCACGCCGGCTTCCCTCGCCTCTTCCTCCCCCCTTCGCGCCGGCCTACCTCCTCCACGCCGGCTTCCCCGCCTCCTCCTCCCCCCGGCCTCCTCCTCCACACCGGCTTCCCCCGCCTCCTCCCCCTTCCACGCCGGCCTCCCTCCTCCACGCCGGATTCCCCTGCCTCCTCCTCCCCCTCCGCGCCGTCTTCCTCCTCCACGCCGGCTTCCCTCGCCTCCTCCTCCCCCCTTCGCGCCGGCCTACCTCCTCCACGCCGGCTTCCCCCGCCCCTCCTCCCCCTCCCCGCCGGCCTCCCCTCCTCCACACCGGCTTCCCCCGCCTCCTCCCCCTTCGCGCGGCCTCCCTCCTCCACGCGGATTCCCGCCTCCGCCTCCCCCTCGCGCGGTCTCCTTGCTCCGCCGCCCCAACCTCCGCCCACCTCCTCCGCACCAGCTTCCCCCGCCTTCGCCTCCCCCCTTCCGTGGCCTTCCCCTTGACCTCGCGGCCGAGCGTCGGCCAGTCAGCGGCCTCCTTTGCCCTCTTCGAGCTACGCCGCAGAGGTCGCACAGGACGCAGGGAATATGCTGCCCCGATCTCTCCTCTCCAATCCTCCATCGGCTAGAGCAGTTGAGATCGCCGTGCTTCGCCCTTCCGTCCAGCAATGCCGCCAGGGACTACATCCCTCAACTCCGGCATCAGGCCTTTGGCGACCAGTCCATGTGCGTATCCATCCGCGTTTTCCTCCGATTTGCTGCCTCTACCTCTTAATATTACATTGCCTATGTTTCAGTTCTTGTCATATGCACTATGCAGCACAAATGCTATTACATATGGGTTTATTGTCTTCCTACATTTGTAACTTGTCTACTATTATGTATGTGTAATTTTTTTAACTTCCAGTAGTGTCAGGTTGATGAATGACAATTGTCGTATGCAAATGAAATGTCAGTTTGATAAAACTAAATTGTTCAATGTAAGTGAATAGTATCAGGTCAATGATTCTTGCGAATTGATAAGTCTCTTGTGAGCTGGTAGTTGGTGCCAAAATATTCAACCGAAGTGGTTTTTTTTATTGTCTTGTCTATTCCGTTTTTTATAAATATTGTGCATTGTTCTTGTATGTGCATAACCAATTTAATTGTGAAATGTGTAGATGGATGTAGTTGAGAGTGATAAGTTTGTAAATGCGAATAAGTTTGTGATTTTTGGCATTACATGATGGTGATTGCTCAAATGTTTAACCAATTGTAGGAAAGAGAAGAATGTTGGAAACATACACAAATGAACTCATGGTGGTAAAAACATGGCAACAAGATATAGAAAGAGGCCTAGTTCATCCATTACAACTTCAGTAAGGCATTTGAGTTGTTGCTTCAGGCAAGTTCTTCCTGAATGGACCCATTCAGTGATCTGTATTGCTACATTCGATTAGTAGCACTTTGGCAAGGCTTAGGTTGGCACTTCATGTAGCATCCTTTGTATTTTCAGAGCAGAGATTTCAGTACTTCTTTTTTTGGGTAGTGATCGATATAATTAAACGTCAACCATGAACTCTATGATTCGTCAGCTGTAATGCAATTACCAGTTTAGCTATGCTCAACCAATCCCGAAATCGATATCAAGATACTTCCTTTTTCCCCCTCTGTCGAGGCCGCCTGCACTTGCAGACTTGCAGTGCGTGGGGCAGCAAGCACCGGAGAGATGTGTCCAGCACTCCGGCCGAAGGCCAGGATTGGTTGCTGCTTCTGTTCAATCGCCAGACTCTGGTTGTTTGTTTGGTTTTGGCGCACTCCGGTCCATGATTACGATTGTTATTTTATACTATACCAGAAGGGAACCCAAGCCAATTGGTTAATGATATTGCAACCCGATCAATTGCTCATCTACTCTTGCATATATTAGATTAAAGACAATTAATGATATTGTTCTAATCCATAAAATAGATAATAAGCTGCTCTGATGGTTGTTCGTAAAGTACGCAAAAATATGATCAAGTACTTCAGTTTATGTCACGTTACCATGTAAACTTCATCATGAAGTGTAAATACAATGTAGCATGGCATTATGTACAAATAAAACGTATATACATTCGTATTCTAAACAAATTTGGAGGAAAATTCTATAATTTGTGTACAAATACATAGGAGAAAGACACAAATACAATTGAAGGAATACAGCCAGGGGTAACATGGTCCTCCTCGTATGGTTTTTGAAGACAACCTACCAGTCAAACACTTTCAATAGTCAACTTCAGACCCTCAGAGAAGTGGATTTTCAGAAAATCAAAAATAAAATCTGAAAAACAAGAATCTGAAACTGTATCAAACAGGGCCTAACTGAGGTACTGAACGGCTTCTTAGTTTTGGTTCAAAATTTTGCTTTAGCGTGAAGTACCGGTACCAAGTGTATTTCTCTTTTTGGTACCGATAAAGTGCACGTGAGATGCTCTTACTCTACCAAGTTAACTATTATTTGAACTGACACTTTCAGCCCATGCGCACAGTAGGAACAAAGAATTATACGAAGTGTGAAGCCCGAGAAAGATAGTACAAGTCAGGGATACGGCAGTAGAGGAAACATTGGGTGGCCTACCAACCGGTAGCGGTACGTAAGTCCAAGTCAATGCGCGCATCCAGCCTTTTTCCTCGCAGCAAGCATCTTTGGACCCTTCCCAACTTATGACAAGACAAAAACGAGAGCAAGTACCAAACAGTTAAAGCGCTGCTCGTGTTTCACCCGAAAAATTTCACGGCATCTTCCCGAGTAGTAGGGGCTCTGGGATCTCGGTCTTGCATTTTAACGGATGTGGCACTCTTCCCGCTTCGTTTTCCTTGGCGCCGCTGTTTTGGATTCGCGTGTTAATTGCTTGACCACTTTGCTGGTAATTTCATATACGTTTTTTACTTACATGTTTCTATTATTCTCCTCATTTCACTTTTCTTTTCATCCCACCGAGGCATGCAAGACTGTGATATCTCTATTTCTTTACTCTATTAAAAAAAACTCTAGTGATGATAAGTGATATATTCTTCACTTTCCTCCTCTCACCAATTTTTTGATGCCATCATGTGGGCCCATCAAAGACATTTTTCCTATTCTCTTCGCAGCGCAAAACCTTCCCAGTGTTGTCCGTCTCCCTCGAATCATGCGCCCTCTACTACTAAACATTGGCACCCCCTCGCCACGCACCTCCACAACTTCTAAGGCTTTCTTTTCTCCGACTTGCACTGCGCGCCTACCCTCCAGCAACCTCATGTCTCCTACCACTTTCATGCCCATCTTCTGCACGCGTTGTTGTACTCGTCATTGACGTCACACCACCGCGCTTGTTGAAGAATCTAGACCCACCATTATGTGTTAATGAAGTATTTTTGTGATTAATGACAAATCTAAATATGAGATTAACATCTTTCATTGATTAATGATAAATTTACTTGTGAGACTAACTCTCTTATCAAGTATGATTTTGTGTAGTCTCGTTTGGATATAAAAATGTGAAAACCATGTAGGTATGCATTCGACTTTATACTCTTATATATTATTGCATTCATCGGATCCAAAATATAGGTTGAACTCCACCAAAAGTTTAACTTGAATATATGCATATGTTCTTATTACACATTTGTGTATGCACATATTTAGGGTGAGTTCACTCTATATTTTGTGGTTTCATTAATATTGATCCATATTCCGTTCTCCACACATACTTGGGATCTCTGCTTTGAAACATATTCTTGGAGTATATATAACTTGTGTAGTTCTTGTATACTCATGTTGCTCTATGTTTATTAATCTACATTCAATTTATGTGCAATTGAAGTGGTTGTCATCAATTACTAAAAAGGGAAAGATTGAAGTATCTTGTCTCACCATTATGAGTTAATGGTATGGTGTGGTAATTAATGATAATCATACTATGAAACTAACATTTTCCATGAGTTGGATGATTAGGTTATGTTCTAGGATGATGAAGACTTTAGATGACATCATAAGTTGATCGTCATCATGTCAAGACTCGGAATGAAGGAAATCATCATGTGTTGATGATATTCAAGATAGGATCCCGAAGTAAAGAAGATCATCATGTGTTGATGATATTGAAGTAAAGAGCTTGAAGTAAAGGAGATCATCATGTGTTGATGATTATCAAGTCAATGACCCGAACTTGAAGTGAAGATGTGGGTTATCAAGATTCAAGAAGATGTTCAAGGCAAAGGTATAACTAGCTAGGGCTAAGGATATGTTCCTAGTCTTTTACCGGTCTTGGTGTTTGGTTGGTAGACCGGATTGCTAGTTTAGACTGCCGTACTATCAAAAGTGGTCTTGACCAGTAGCTTGAGAGTGTCATGTGTTGATAGCTCGTCGTGCTTGCTCTAGCTCTCGTTAGCATGTTGTTAATATTTACAAATGTGTTTTGCAAGTAGTTGAGGCTCACGCATAATTCTTGTAGCATGTGACTTTAGTTTACAAATGTATTTTACAAATGGTTTAAGTCGATGTACCTTATTCCTTGTAGCATGATTCTAAAAGTTGGCAAATATGTTTTGCAACTTGTTGAGAATCTCGCCTTCAATCCTTGTTTGCATATTGCATCAATTGACAAATGTGTTTTACAAATTGAGTTGGAGCAATTGTAAAATCAGTTTTTTGTTTCCTGGACTGGACTGACCGCATGTGTTGGCCGGTCTGACTGGGGTTCCAGTTAGGGTCGCGCGGTCAGCTTTTTCCAGAAGATGTGTTTTTTCTGGATTTGTTGATTCCTTTATGGAGCGGTCTGACCATGGTTGTAAGTCCGGATTGACCGAACCTCTGGGTCATAGACCCGGTCAGCTTTTTCCAGAGAGTGTGTTTCTCTGATTTTAGTTGGAGTGGTCTGACCCGCATGTGTTGACCGGACTGACCAGCTGGTCCGGTCTGACTGACCATTGGTTGGCAGTCAGACTGGATGTGTTCGATGGCTAGTTTTATAGCCGTTGGAGCAAGTGCAGTCTGACCAGTAATATGCCTGCGGTCTGACCGGGCTTCGCTAATTTTCGGCAGAATCTCTCCCTAATAGCTAGTTTTGTGTGGGGGCTATAAATACTCATCTTGGCTGGCCTTGGGTGAGGTTGCTGGTGCCATTACCCATTCCCTTGAGCAAAGAGTAAGCTCTCTCATCTTTTATGTGCATGTGTTGCACTAAGTTAGCTTAGAGAGCAAACCCTAAATGCATGTGTTGCATTAGGTAGTGGATTGTGTATCCATTGAGCTTAGACACTTGATTTGTTCAAGTGAGCGTCTTCGACTTGTTACTCTTGGTGTTTACCGACACCTAGACGGTTTGAAGGATATCATGGGGATATGCTCATGATCTTATGATGATGTTATGATTGGCAATGGTGTTAAAGGTTTGTCGATTCATGCGTTTTCGGCAAGTTTTAGTTCTGTCAGGTTTTTGGCGGTCTGACCGGCCAAGGAGGCGGTCAGACCGACCAGAGGGCGGTCCGACCGGCCACCCCTGGCGGTCCGACCGGCCAGTGGCAGCCCGACCGGCCATGGGCGGCGGTCGGACCGACAAATATAGAAAGTGGATTTTGGAGCTGGGCCAAAGATAGAGGGTGTAGGCAAGAGAGGGGATTCTGTTGCATTTGATCTCATAATTTTTGAGTCTCCAGTCAAAAGTTCTATTCGTTTGAAATTTCCAGAGAGCTTTCGGTTTTCAGGTGCTGAAATTTGGCTAAGTCCCTGCTGGGCGGTCTGACCGGTTTTTACTTGTGTCATCATTCCTTGTAGCGGTGATGTTTGTTTCTTGAGTCAAGTTCATGAGTTTCAGTGCATATGTGTTGCATGATGCATGTTTTGACTAACGTGGGTCAAGTTGCGAAGAACTTATTCCCGGAATCGATTCTTGGTCTATTGTTGTGCAGGTTGCTTGGAGGTCAACGATGGTCAACGGCGAGGATGATTGGGACTAGGCTTGGAGAGTTGAGGTTCAGAACGATCGACGATGCCGGATGAAGTCATTGGATTCGAACGTGGCGCAAAATGGACAAGGATGACTGAACGGAAGTTCGGTGCGATGAGTTATATCAAGCGGCGCGGGGGTCGGTACAAGTGCCATGGTGGTTTCGGTGGGAGCCGAATGGGAGAGACTTGTCGACATGATGAGAGCCGTTGATCAACCTATACGTGGCGAAGCATGGAACAACTTCATGAAGATTGGACCCGGTCTTCGGAGAAGGATCGCGAAGTTGTATTTTGGTAATATCACTAAAATACCGGCTTGTTTGCTTTTGGCAAATTAACGAGCATATCAACGTGTAGAACTTGCATTGTAGTCAACACATGGCACTAGAATGAATTGCAGAATTAACTCGCAAAATCCAGAGCAAACAACATCAAAATGACGGCCGTGACCACATTACAGTCTGCAACAACATCAGCCCGGTGTTGCTCCCGCTGTGACCACATTGTAGTCAACAACAACATCAAAATTGCAGAATGAATTCCACATTGCAGTCAGCAACAACATCAAGAAATCGATACATCAAATTCATCAAAAAAATCAAATCATCTCACAGTGACCGTCGTCGATCAGCCCGGCGCTGCTCCTGTGGAAACGGATCAGTCGTGTATGTGGATCGCCTCGCCGAATGGTGGCGGCGGCATGCCCAGCCGGGAGGAGCAGCACTAGCAGTAGTAGGGCACGGGATGGGGTGGATGGAGTAAGGGGCTGGTGAGGAGGACCGGGCTGCGGCGCGGAGGAAGGGGGATCACAGGATAGGGTGGATGATCGGCAGCGCGGAGGACGCGGAGAAGAAGGGGTTGGGTGGACGGCTGGCGGCGTGGAGGATGCAGTGGAGAGGGGGCGGGGTGGACGTCTGACGGCGCGGAGAATCGGGAAGAAGGCCAGAAGGAGATTGGGGTGGTTGCCTCCTGGAGCCCGATGCTTTAGGGATAAGTGTAATACTCTGATTTATTCTAATAAAGGAAACATTCAAAAGAGAAATTAAACATAAAAAGAGAGTTTCTGCAGTAGTTCGGCAACCTGGGCCTCAGGCCTAGCTCCAGGAGGCCCATGAGGGGACGACCACCTATAAAAGCAGGAGAAAACCCTAGAGCATTACTGTAGCTACCGTACACCACACTAGAGTGCCACTACAGTAAACATCCCTTTGCATTCCATCTCTTTTCCCCTCTCTCTTGGTGATACTCTCCCATTGCTGTCGGCCAAGGATAAAGGTGGAGGAGAGGGAGACGAAGGGGAGAGGAGAACCTCATGGGAGATTCAGCGGGCTAGCACGTTCATCAAGGGTAAGGTTTAGATCCCATTCGTTTAGTGTTTTAATTTTCGTGATTAGGCGATACTGGTAGCAGATCGATTCTGGCAGTATGTAGAGATCGTGTATTTTGGGCTAGTTAAATGAGGATTTCGACCGGGCTACCTCCTAGAGAATTGTGGGCGGCATCTCTAACTTTTCGTAGAGTATTGGATCAAGTCGTTTGGATGAGTGGATTGGGAGATATCATTTTCGTAGCGCTGCTGTTGTGCGGTTCTGTTGTAGTGCTAACATATATTGGTAATCGGTCGTTAGCGAATAGTTAATGGATGAATTAGGGGATCTCACCATAACAAAGGTTGTAGATATTTTTATAATCTTTCCATAAAAGCTAAATACCATAAAATTTAGTTTTGTGTACTGAAGGTTACGTTGTATTTAGTGCCGCTGTCCAGAAACACCGACGAGAATTATCTGTTCTGTTAATCAGTTTGGTAAGGGTAGAAGATGATCGAATATGGAAAGCTCACCAACTTGGTTTAGGTGGGGAATTTGATAAGATTTCCAAAGGGTCCAATAACACCTCATTTGGATCTCTGGTCAAAAAGTTATAAATTTTTTAGTAGGATTTTCTGTCGAGAGGACAGATCGGTCTTCTGGGTTAAAAACAGAGGGTTAGGTGATTTAATTAGAAGTCTTGGTAATCTAATAAAATGTGGGGAATTTCATGAAGAATCCAGAACTGGGCGGGTTTCCATGATTGAACTTTTGAGTCAAAAGTTATGCTCATTTTAGTACCAGAACAACAAAGGGTAACTGTTCAGTACCAGGGAAGCGTGGTAGACTTGGAGACGTGTAGAAGCGATGTCGATTGATGATTGTTCTTATGTTACTGTAGCTTGTATTAAAATTTGAGTATCTATTGTAGGAGAGACGTCGTGCTTGTTGCCATCTTCTAGCCAAACCGTGCATCGCAACTAGTAAAGGCAAGTGCATGTAGGTAGCGATCAATGATTGATCACTGTGTTTCTTTATCTTTTATTACCATTATTGTTGTGTTTTTATTTTTATTTAGTCGCAAGCAATAGAATTGTATGAATATATCTTGTTGACGAACATGAGGAAAATTGGATATGATGAATATGATGAAATTTTGCATTCATAAACATATTTGCATATGAGCAGGTGATCATGATTGATCACAACTTCATAGGAGTGGAGGAGCCCCCCGATCCTCGAGGAGGGGCGGGCTTGAGAGTGAATGTTGTCGCGAGCATTCACTCACGCTATACCGGTATACGCAAAAAGTACATGTGGACATGTAGAGTAGAGTTGCATTGATATGAGATGAATGGATGTGAAAGCAAAGTGAAGAGAACAGCATGAGAATATTAATAGAAGTGAGTGCATGTGATGATAATGAAGTTATTGAATACTGTTGATTTATTATTGTTCGTTGTATATTGATGTGTTTGCTGAGTCATGGACTCACCCTTGCTCTTTTGTTGTCTTTAGGTGATCCTGGAGGGCGCCACGTTTGAGAGTGAATAGAGCACAAGGAATAGTTTCATACTTCAAACAGATGATTAATTGACATGAAAACTTTTTAATTCCTTATTGCTGGATTACTCTAGGACTTGTTAGACTTTGAATAAAATTTATGTCAATGTTTTGGATTAGTCTATTTGCCTCAGTGCTTCACACTCTTTAGTTGGGTGCTATTTTTGACTACTTGCCTGGTTATGTATCCCTTGCTTTGTTGTTCATACTTGATCAATCTTTATTCATGTTCTATTGTGACTTGTGGACGGGTTTTATTATTGTTTTGCTTGCTGTAATTTCATAGTGTGTTGATGTATCTTAGTTGTTCGGGTAGTTTAGTGGCATTCCATGCCCAGCGTTGGGCTGTGGTGTTATAGTTGGTATCAGAGCGGGGTTTAGGTCCGTGGTGAATAGATTAACAACTTAGGTAAACTAAAATTGTTAAAATTCGTTTTAGGTTTAGTAAATCAACTAAAGTTTGCTAATGGTTAAATAATCTAAAATTTGACACACTAGCGCACAGTAGGTTAGATGGAGGTTTCCTTGACGACTTTTGCTCTGGGAAGAGGTCCATTGCGGAATATGAGGCTGAGTTCAACAACTTGGCTCGCTTTGTTCCTTCGGTAGCGAACGATGATTTCCAGAAGGCCAAAAGGTTCCTTCAGAGTCTCAACTCTGAGTACCGGCATGTGTTGAGAGCTACTCCACTCCGTGACTTCAGCTTTGTTATGGAGCAAGCCAGGGGCATGTAGTTGGAGATGCAGATCACAAAGGGGCCGCCTTTATGTGCCGCAAAAGGTAGAGGTCAAAAATGATATCTTGAGGGAGGGCCATCGCACTCCGTACACTGTTCAGATGTATCGTGATCTGAAATAGAATTTTTGGTGGAAAAGTATGAAGGTGGACATTGCTGAGTATGTGGCTTCTTGTGGTGTTTGTCAGCAAGTGAAAGCTGAGTATAAGCGTCCTGCAGGTTGTTGCAGCCTTCGGAGGTTCCCCAGCGGCCTTGTGATGATATCTCTATGGACTTTGTGGTTGCGTTACCTTGTTAGCCAGGAGGAAAGGATGCTATTTGGGTTATAGTGGTCCGGTTTAGCAAGTCAGCAAATTTCAGTCCCATTCTACAACAAATTCAGCGAGTGACTTGGCTCCTCTCTATGTACGAGAGATAGTGCGGTTGCACGGTGTGTCTAAGACCATTATTTTGATCATGATACCAAATTTGTCTCCATGTTCTGGAAGAGTCTGCAGAGTGCATTGGGCACACAGCTTCACTTTAGCACTGCATTTCACCCCCAAACAAATGGTCAGTCTGAGCGCACGATTCAGACAATTGAGGACATGCTCAGGTCGTGTGTTATGTCTTGGGCGGGCAGTTGGGAGGACCACCTAGCTCTGACAGAATTTGCCTATAGCAACAGTTATCATGCCAGCATTTGAACTGCACCAGTTAAGGTACTATATGAGCGGAAGGGTATATCCCCATTGTGCTGGGATGCAGTTGGAGAGCGAGCAGAATAGACTGTGGCCAGAATAGCAAAGATTAGCAAGAATCTGTTAGCCGCTCAGAGCCGACAGAAGAGCTATGCAGATGTGAGAAGGCGATATTTGGAATTTAAAGTGGAGGACCAGGTTCTTCTGAGAATGTCTCCTACCAAAGGCATTGTGCACTTTGGCATAGTGAAGGACCGAAATGGCAAAAGAGGGGGGTGAATGGTGCCTTCAATAATTAAGATCCTCCCCTCTCAAGTGTCCACACAACAACCCAAAATACTCTGATAATCAAAAGACGAGAAGTGAATCAAATCCAAGAAGTTAAACAAAATCAGGTGGTTCGCTGTAAATCGGAAGTTCCGATTATCCTCGCGTAGTTTCGCGATCATGCGTAGTTCCGGTCACCCAGGCGGAAGTTCCCAAATTTCTGGGCTGCTCTGTCGGCAATCGGAAGTTCCGGTTCTCCAGTGCGGAAGTTCCGCACGCGGTAGTTCCGGCGTGTAAACTGCGAAAGTTCCGATTGCTACAGACTGAAGAACAACACGTACTGGAATTTGCCAAAAATTTGAAATACTCACGATTTGCTGCTCTTCTCGGGTCAATTCTCACAGGACATCATCCTAAACATTATATTGACCTCATTGAGAAGAAATTTCAGACAAAGATCCACTAAACAAAGGAAAATCGGATTTCTTGAGAAAACTTGACAGGAGAGACCAAAAACCGAAATTCGCAAGATTCTTGGATTCTTGGCTTATGAAACTTTGAGGATATGTTAGCAATAGCCATAGGACTCTAGATATCAAGTTTCATGCCATCTCACAAAAGGAAATAAGAGAAACATCAAAAACCTAGATATTCAAAAACATGAACAGAGAGATGAACTTCAACCAAAACAATCTCATATTGATATAAAGGATCATAGAGATGTTCCCATACGCATGTACATTCAAAAGTAGAGATTACATGATTCTCAATCCATCCTCTCCCTCTCCATACACTCAAGAACACCAAGAACAAGGGAGAGAGAGCACCAGGAGGTCAAGAAGAGAGGCACAGGGAGAAGCTACGTGAAGGCATCTCTGCTCTCTCCCAACAACTAAAGCCACAAAGCAAAACAACCTTCCAAAGCCACTTTTGACTCTAGCAAACCCTAATCCTCTCTCAAGTAGCCTACCTACTCAGGAGACATCCCCTCCTTATATAGGCGCTGGCTAATGGGTCGTAAACCCGTTACGCCAGATAAAATCCAAACAGAGCCCGCTCCCGCTTGTGCAGTATTGCGAAAATACCCTTTCGCCCCTCGTGCACCTTCCGGGAAGCTCCCGCATTCCTTGTTGTCCACGACTCGCAATCACTTCGAGTTCACACCGTCTTCGACACACCTCGACCGTTCTGACCTCAACGCCACCTGCGTCTAGTCCGGTCTCCACGTGTCTCGCCACGACTCCGCCTCGACGTCCTACAACCAGCACAGACAAGAAACACATCACATAGCATTGTTCGAGATAATAGAATTAACATTTGTACCTGTCTCAAACTCATACACGAACCACACAACTCAAAACCAAAAATTATGCACTCGCTGCTCAGGTCTGCGCACAATCGGAAATCGGTACTTCCGCATTCTCAGGGCGGAAGCTCCGCACATTACAAAATCAAAACACACTGCTCAGGTCTGCGCACAATCGAAAGTTCCGCTTTCCCAGGGTAGAAATTCCGATGATCGGTACTTCCGCATTCCTAGGGCGGAAGTTCCGCACAATACAGAATAAAAACAACAGCAGCACAACAGCAGTGAAACAAATCATAAACTTTTCAACAAAAGTGTCAAATACTAGTCACTCGCTTGGGGACACCTCTCACATGGTCTCTCACATAGCCCGAGGTATGTTGGACTATTTCCAATCGTGGCAAGAATTGGAAAGTTGGCATATCGCTTGGACCTTCCCGAGTCCATGTGTGGCATGGATAATGTATTTCATATTTCCATGCTGAGGAAATATTTGAGAGATCCAGAGCATGCTATTTCCATTAGAGCTATTGAGGATTGAGCAAGATCTTACCTTTGAGTCCCGGCCAGTGAAAATTCTGGAAGAGTCAGAGCGAATTCTGAGGAACAAAACATTGAAATATGTCAATGTGCTTTGGCCTCATCAATCGGAGAGAGGCCACCTAGGAACTGGAGTCTCGCATGCGTGAACAGTATCTGGATTTGTTTGCAGCGGGTACGTGTTGCTGTTATTAATTCCAGGCACAGTTTTCTTTCGTGTAGATCGACGATTAGATTCAGGGTCGAATCCTGTTAGGGGGTGCAGAATGTAATACTCTGATTTATTCTAAGAAAGGAAGCATTCAAAAGAGAAATTAGACATAAGAAAAATGAGGTTTCTGTAGTTCTTCGGCAACCTAGGCCTCGTGCCTTGACCCAGGAGGGGCTGGCCACCTATAAAAGGAGGGGAAAACCCTAGCGCATACTGTAGCTATAGTACACCACCGCTACAGTGCCGCTGCAGTAAACACCCCTTTGCATTACATTGCTTTTCTCCTCCCTCTTGGTGGTACTTTCCTATTGCTATCGACCAAGGAGAAAGGTGGAGGAGAGGGAGACGAACGGGAGAGGAGAATCTCGCAGGAGATTCAGCGGGCTATCACATTCTTCAAAGGTAAGGCTCAGATCTCATTCGTTTAGTGTTTGAATTTTTGTGATTAGGCGATACCGGTAGCAGATCAATTTTGGCAGTTTGTAGAGATAGCGTGTTTTGGGCCAGCTAAAGAAGAATTTCGACTGGGATGCCTCCTAGATAATTGTGGGCGACGTCGCTAGCTTTCTGTAGAGTATTGGATCAAGTAGTTTGGAAAAGCGGATTGATAGATATGATTTTTGTAGCACTGCTGTTCTGCGGTTCTGTCGTAGTGCTAACAGATATTGGTAATCGATCGTTAGCGAATAGTTAATGGATGAATTAGGGGATCTCACCATAACGAATGTTGTAGATATTTTTATAATATTTCCATAAAGCTAAATATCATAAACTTTAGCCTTGTGAACTGAAAGTTACGTTGGATTTAGTGCCGCTGTCCAGAAACCCTGACGAGAATTATCTGTTCTGTTAATCAGTTTGGTAAGGGTAGAAGATGGCCGAATCTGGAAAGATCACCAACTAGGTTTAGGTGGGGAATTTGATAAGCTTTCCAGAGGGTCCAATAACGCCTCATTTGGATCTTTGGTCAAAAAGTTATAAATTTTTTAGTACGACTGTTTGTCGAGATGACAGATCGGTCTTCTGGGTTAAAAATGGAGAATTTTATGAAGAATCCAGAACTGAGCGGTTTGCCATGATCGAACTTTTGAGTCAAAAGTGTCGTAGGGGCGGCCCAACCGGCCACAACGCCCCAGGCAAAGCGACCGTCAGAACCAAGACGGAGCCTCCGGGGCACCTCCGACGGGTACCCGAAGCCCCTCCGAAAGGTTCACGGGGCACCACGGGGCACGGAGCAGCAGGACCTCCGGGCCGCCTCCGGGGTGGACTCAAAGCCTCCCCGAAGGGTCCATGGAGCACCGCGAAGCCTGGAGCAGCAGGACCTCCGAGCCGCCTCCGGGGTGGACCCGAAGCCTCCCCGAAGGATCCCCAGAGCCCTTCTAGGCTTCTCCGGGGTCCCCCTTCTCTTACTGTATAGCTCATTTTTTGCTACTACAAAAAGTTATGCTCGTTTTAGTACCAGAACAGCAAACGGTAACTGTTCGGTACCGGGGAAGCGTGGTAGACTTGGAGACGTGTAGGAGCGATGTCGATTGATGATTGTTCTTATGTTGCTGTAGCTTGTATTAAAATTTGAGTATCTATTGTAGGAGAGACGTCGTGCTTGTTACCATCTTCTAGCCAAACTGTGTGTCGCAACTAGTAAAGGCAAGTGCATGGTAGACAACGATCAATGATTGATCACTGTGTTTCTTTATCTTTTATTACCATTATTGTTGTGCTTTTATTTTATTTAGTTGCAAGCAATAGAATTGTATGAATATATCTTGTTGACGAACATGAGGAAAATTGGATATGATGAATATGATGAAATTTTGCATTCATAAAACATATTTGCTTCAGTGCTTCAGACTCTTTAGTTGGGTGCTATTTTGGACTACTTACTTGGCTACGTTTCCCTTGCTTAGTTGTTCATGCTTGATCAATCTTTATTTATGTTCTATTGTGACCTGTGGACGGGTTTTATTATTGTTTTGCTTATTGTAATTTTACAGTGTGTTGATGTATCTTACTTGTTCGGGTAGTTTAGTGTCGTTCCAGGACTAGTGTTGGACTGGTGTGTTACAGTTGGTATTAGAGCGGGCTTTAGATCCGTAGTGAATAGATTAACAACTTAGGTAAACTAAAATTGTTAAAATTTGTTTTAGGTTTAGTAAGTCAACTAAAATTCGCTAATGGTTAAATAATTTAAAATTTGATATACTAGTGCACAGTACGTTAGAGAGTGGTACGGATACTATTTTTACGCTTTCGTTATGTTATTTATTGATGTATGATTTGATTCTTATCTTTGAACTCCAGTGAGACAAAATGAAATCAGAGAAACCATATGGTTCTGTGTACAAATAGATCCACCACACTACACAGCACAGCACTACAGACTACAGAAGTAAAAGAAAAAGAAAAGAAAAATTGAAAAACCCCATAAGGAAAGAAAACCAAAGCTGGCAAAAAGGGACCTTAGAGAAAGAAATGAGTCTTCAGAAAGAAGAGAGAGAGAGAAAGCATCCACCCAAAATCTCACTCACACCAACAGCAATGCATCTCTAACTTCCCTCCCCCCTCCTTTCCTCTTCTTAACCTCCCCACCCTCTTCCCCTCCCCAGTCCCCCCTCAAATCCTCAAATCCTCTTCTTCTCTTCCTGCTCCTCCTCCTTCCCTAACAACAAAACCCAAGAAACCCACACCCCACAAGCATTCACACAAACACAAGGCATCAATGGAGGTCTCCATCAAGCAACTCCTCCCCATGCCTCAGCAAGACCCCAACTCCCCTTCGTCCTCCACCTCGTCTTCGTCGTCGTCCTCCACCTCGCCGTCTAACCCGCACCACCGTGCCCAACCTCACCTCAGCCTCCCGCCATCCCCCAGGCCCGTCCCCCGCACCATCGACACCACCCCCTTCCCCACCACTTTCGTCCAGGCCGACACCGCCTCTTTCAAGCAGGTCGTCCAGATGCTCACCGGCGCCGAGCAGTCCTCCAAGAACGCCACAGCAACGACGATCGCAGGCAACAGCAGCGCCGGGGTTGGCGGCAGCCAGGCGGCGAACGGGCCGTGCCGGCCCAAGAAGCCGGCTTTCAAGTTGTACGAGCGGCGGAGCAGCCTCAAGAACCTCAAGATGATCGCGCCGCTGGCGATGGGGGCGACGCCGTCGCCGAGGAAGGTCGCCACGCCCGAGATCCTCTCGCCGAGCGTGCTGGACTTCCCGTCGCTCAAGCTCAGCCCGGTCACGCCGCTCACCGGCGACCCCTTCAACCGCTCGCCGGCGTCGTCCTCCGAGGAGGCCGAGCGCGCGGCCATCGCCGAGAAGGGGTTCTTTCTCCACCCCTCGCCGAGGGTCGCCGAGCGGCCGCGCCTGCTCCCTCTCTTCCCCGTCACCTCGCCCAGGATGGCCGCCTCCGCGGCGGCGCCGTCCGAGTGAGCCAAAGCTTCCACCTTTGCGCGCGCCTCAGCTATGAAGTAATCTACCAGTACTACTACTGCTACTGCTCTCGATTTACTGTTCTTTCTTCACAGTTCTAGTTTTGTAAGTGTTTACTGTTGTTCTTGATCGCCGCCGCTGCTGTTGTAATTTTTGCTCCCTTCTTGAAAGGATGGAGTTTTTTTGGAGTTGCGACTCGCGAGCGATTGTGCAATCCGAGCTTTAGATTCCGGCTTCGATTTCTTGATCGCTCGCGGAAACTCCGAAAGGATGGATTAATTAATCAATTAATTAAGCTTAATTTTGAGCTTGTTCTAGCTCCCTTCCTAATTCTGACTGGTTTACCGTTTTTCCTCTGGTGTCATTCCGCCTGGCCTTTTCTTCGGTTGCTGTTTGGGTTGATTCCTTCTGATCCTAGACCTGCGTCAGCGCTCATAAATACGTCTTTTTGCAATTTTGTGCACTACTATACGCAAGATCTGAAGCTACAATTGTGGTCAAAATTTGATACTCTTCCAATTGAAGTACTATTTGGAGACATTTTTGGCTTGAGGTCGTCTTCTTTAGTATGCTCACTTCACAGTGGAAGTACACGAACAGGGAGCATTTCCTGCAAAAGCTCGAAGTTTCCTGACAATTCTGCGTTTTGTCAGTCCTGTATTTCCCAGTGGTACTCCAGCCAAACTAGTGGCAGGATCTACCTCCACCGGAGTACCAACTGCGTCAGGATCCAGGGTTGCTACCGCATGGCTTTCGGTCCCTGTTTGTTAGTCAAACATTCAGCAGTCAAATTTGGTGACTGAAATCACAACAGTTTGCAGCTTTGCCTATTTTCAAACACAGACAATGTTGAAAACTAGCAGTATACTGTAACTTGTAAGGGAGGATAGGTGAAAGAGCAAGTGGAGAGAGAAAAAAAAAACTGTACTAGTGGAGCAGTACTATTAAAACGGACTAGAGTCACCAAGAAGACTTTAGGTTGGCAGGCGCCCACTTGAACTCGCTGTTGCACCAGGCGGACAGTAGAGTCCAGTTGTCTGCATCAAAACAGTGGCATGGAAGCGAGCCAAGAAGCAGGCGCGCGAAGAATCCACGCATCTCGCCGACGCTCCTCCGCTTCCGGCCGCGGCTTCCGGTGGCCCGTGATCCCATTCAGCCATGAGCACACGAGCCATCTCATGTGGGCATCGGCACGGGAGGCTCGGACGGTCGCCGTCTCATGAGCGCAGTAATTAAATCGGTAGACCGGTTCAAACATGTCTTCGTCGCGCATCCGCGGCGTGGTGGCGCCATGTTGTGCAATACGCCGGTTCTGGTTAATGAATCGAATTAATTGTGGCGCAGAATCGGCCGAAGACCGGTAGTACTGGTACTAAATTTGACCCGTGTTCTGTGGACGCATCGGTGGCTGCTTGTTTTCGCGATCGCGACCACGTCCGAGTGCGAGTGCTGTGTTCGTGCACTCGTGCTCGTGGAGTTGCGGTTCATTTAAAAGTTAAAGCTGATGAAAAAATGGACACATAATTTACTTATACTTCGACACTTCTCCTCGTGTATAACTCTTATAAATCTAACATGTGGAATAAAAGTAGACTTTAATTATTATTTTTAACTGTTTTTTTTTAAAATTACATCAGTTGGGTTTTGATTTAGACCTCTTGACCCTTATATCGAGTCGATGATTAACTAATTCATCTAAAAACAAACTTACGCTAATAAGAAAAGATAAATAATTCATCGATACTTCCACAGTGATAAATTCCTCTCTTACTTGCTACTCCGGTTGGTGTGGGGGTGTGATGTATGTGAAAGTGAGAGGCTAGACGGTTCAGGCAGCGCGAGCGGTCAGGATGAGGTGCCGTTGCGATTCTCTTCCTGGCTAAGCTCGAGGACTTCGTGAAAGGCTGCGGCTTTTGTTAGACCATGTTACTTTACCTCAACACACCCGCCTTATCCCACATCCATACTGCATATTCGACGTCCCATGATTGGACTAGCTTGGAAATTATCTATATTACACTAGACAGGAAGAAGAAATGGAGTGCACTGCTCTATTTGCGGCTTCTTATGGCGGTCGGTCTTCTCACGAAGTAAAGAGTCTTTCTTTCGACGGTTATGCAAGTGGTTTGAAAGTAGCATACATATGCAGGTACGGTCCTGTGCACATTTTGCCCTGGCCGAGGCTGTACCTGTACGTAGAGGATGAACAGGAGTGCGTGTAGCGTGGGATGCACTAGATATGCCCGACTCTTCTCTTTTGACTGACAGGAACGTGGTGTGGTAATAATTCGCTAACCGATGAACGGCTAACTCGCGATGTGAAACGTGGACATATCAGAAGCTGGACACATGCCACTCTTTTTACCAAATCCCATGTAAAAAAAAAGAAAGAAGAAAAAGGACGTGGACAGGAAGACGACCCGCCTTTCGTGAGCGTGGCCGAGTAAGTCAAGCCCTAGCACGTATAGCAATGGACAGCACTGGAGGTTTCCGTAAGCTGTTTTTTTTCCTCGTTTTGTTACGGTGCATGCACTGCTAGCTTTAGCTTGTTGACTTGCTTGAACACCCTAATTATTTCACCTGTCGCCGCGCTGTGTCCTATCGGATGCGATGCGAGCGCACCCTTTCTCTCCCCCCCCATGTTACTGTTCATAAACTAATGCGGGCCACTGGTTCCTTTCATGTGATGATGATGCGGCAAATTAAATTCAGCTTAGGACCCTTAAGCTGGGTGCCATGTGGTGCCATTAACTCCACATAGCCATGTCAATGTTTGAGTACTTAATTATACTACTGCTTGATTAATTTTCCGGTTCAATTAGGTTCACACTGGGCAAGCGTCCCCCGCAGTTACGTCAGGAAGTGAAATTTTGGTACTGGTAATTCACAAGCAAATGACTATGATTGCTGAGTCACAAAGTATTTTCCAATAAAATTATGTGACCAGAGAAAAAATATGAGTGTTTAAAGGTGTGTTTGGTCAGTGAGACGAAGTAGAATGAAATAGGATTATCTTATCCGATGTGATTTTATTATTTTAGATGAATAAGATAGTACAGTATCTAGAGGGAATATTTTATAAATTTGTATTCCACTATTTAGGATACAATGATTCTATTCAACCAATTAAACACACACACATATATAATATATCGCTTATTATGAGGTTGATATGTAGACTCAGAATATATATATCAATGAGACACCGTTGATATATTATAAAGATTCAAAATCATTTGGTAGCATATAATGAATTGCATGTAATTCATGGAACTGCCTCCATGTAAAGTATCAGGTCGATATGAAGATTTTTTTTTTAATCTGGCTCGTGCGACCGCCATAAATGCAAAAATAGCCACCCTAGCATCGTAATTTGCTGAAATGACCCATTCACAAGCGCAGAAGCACCTGAGGGCGACCCGTAGCACATCATGTGGTCGGGACGTAGAAAGAAGGCGGCCAGCGCGGCATGTCGCTCGAGCGGGAACATGCGGCGCGGCGTGGAAGGTGGCGGGGCCGGCCGCTTTCCGCTCCACAGGAGAATAGGAACTTGCCGGCCACCTTCCGTGCCACCGGGCCGCATGAAGTCGGCACAGTCCCACGGATACAGAATTTGCTACTGCTCAGGAACCATGCTTCCTTGGGACCGCGGAAGGTCACCCGTTCATGCGTCCCGGTGGCGCGGAAGGTGGCCGGCAAGTTCCCGTGCTCTGGTGGCGCGGAAAGCGGTCGGGCCCACCACCTTCTGCGCCGCGCCGCATGTTCTCGCGCTCGAGCGACATGCCGCGCTGGCCGCCTTCTTTCCGCGTCCCCTGACCGCATAATGTGCCACGTGTCGCTCTCAAGTGCTTCTGCGCTCGTGAGGGAGCTATTTCCGCAAATACGATGCCTGGGAGGCTATTTTTGTATTTGCGGTGGCAACACGGGCCAAATCTGAAAAAAAATCCATTAAGAATAGCGTGTGCAATTCGCATCAATACTACAAGACAAAATAGACTTCTCAATTTGCAAAAAAATAAAGACAAGAGAAAACAACAAAACTAAACAAACTCGTGCACAAACTCGTGCGACTGTGCGAGTCGATTGAGATGTCAGCAAGGGCTGCGCTCCAAAGTCCAATCAAGGCCAGCTTCAGAGACCAAACATAAGTTACTATACTAATGTACTATGATCTGAGCAACCGGCAGTGACCAATGCAACTGAAAACCTGTTGCTCGCGCGGTGGCTAAACGCGCGGTGACTAAGCTCGCTGGCGCGCGCAAGGAGCCAAGGCACACGTACGAACGCGCGCGCGGTCCGGTCGGCGCACCGCTTCTTGGTCGGATCGCGCGCCGGGAATCGGCATGGCCCCAAACGTTCCGGTTAGCCCTCGCCGTTCGCGTGGGCCGCGCAGCGTTTTTCCCGTCCGCCACCCGCGTCCAGCGTTTCGCCGGTTAAAAACGCAGAAACGCCTTAACCGCTTAAGTATGCCTGCGTCGGTTGCGGATGTGGAGTGCTACGACTATAGTACTATTCTACTCGTACTAGTATATGATTGGGGTGATTGGGGGTAAGATCAGGGCGGTGCTTGCACGCCATGTGTTCCTGATGAAATGAACATGTAGGCTCTGGATAACGTATTGTGCTTGTAGTTAAGACCGGAACAAGACCCAACTGAAGCCGGTGCAATTTTGAAAACTCACTTATCTGATCCGAGCCGCTTCAAAACTCACGCTTGTTTTTTGAAAAAAATATATAAAAAATGAAGGAACGCTTGCTCTTATACTAGTACTCTTTTAGTACTGCTATGCTATTGCGAGTTGCGATCAAGGCCCAATTTTTAACCCGTGTTTGGTAGTCATTGGAAATAACTAAAAAAATTCCATTTCTAAATTTTTTTGTCCATAAATTAATATTATTTGCAGCGACAAACTGCAGTCTTGTAGGCATGCTATTGATCCTAAGCGTGTCCACTTCCGCCAGTATCTATGGCGGTAGTGATAGGTTCGAGCATGGCAAATGGGAGATTGAAACGTGTGAAGAAGAGCCCGCTTGCTAGCCGCACCTTGAGGTCATCGAGTGGTGTTAGGTTTACTCTTATTTTGGTCTAGAATTTATACGATTCCAATGCAAAAATCACAAGAGAAATACTAAAGCCCTAACTGACGGGATAAGAAATCATTGTTTAATGCATTTCGTGAAACCGTCGATGAACCTCCCTTCCCTGTCCTTATTCAAACGGGTACCACCTCCACCACCAACGAGACTCTTTATGAAGCTCCACTCCTAAAAATTTTAATCCCTTCTCTCTGCTCTCTCCACGTCGAGCGCCGACGGGCGCACTACTATAAAACAAGCTATACTAGACACTTCTGAACCGTCTGATTGTAGTTATCACAGACGCACAGACGGTTTTTAAGAAGAACCGTCTGTGATAAGTATCTAATCACAGACGGTTCATACGAACCATCTGTGATATGTCATCATATACGGTTTTTGTATGAAATCGTTTGTGATTCACAGCGCGGGAGTTCAAAAAATTTTGAACACGTGCGCGGGAGGCAAAATATTTTGGCGCTGTACTTATAAATAATAGCCGAGTCAAGGCGGGATGTGCTGGGGAGGGTGCCGAACCTGTGGGACACCGGCGTGCTGCTGGACTTCGTCTCCGTCGATGTGCTTCGGTCCAAATTCGCCGCCGCAGGCCTCCACGACAAGGACCTCATCCTCCTCAGCTGTAAGCAAATAATCTTCTTCTTCTTCGATGACTCAATCGATCATGGAAGCTAACCTATGGGTGCATGTACGTAAATGGTAAATAGGTGCAGTGGCTCACATTCGCAATGGCTTCGCCGTCATCGCCTCCGACGCCGTGCTCTACAACGGCACCTCCACCATCGATGTCGTTGACTCCTACTCGGTCCTCCTCAGCATGCTCTTCGCCGACGCCATGGTCAAGATGGGTAGCATCGGGGTACTCACGGGTCGCAAGGGGGAGGCCAGGAAGGTTTTTGTATGGGAGTGATGTTTTTTTAATGTATTTTCAAGTGTATCTGAAGATGAAAAACTCACATAAAATGTGATGGTACCAACTATGAAACATTCAAAATCCAATTTTTTGCAATAGAAAAAACTATCACAGACGGTTTTGAACAAGAACCATCTGCGATAATTACTATCACAGAGGGTTCTTGTTCAGAATCATCTGTGAAAAAATATATCACAGACGGTTCTGAACAAGAACCATATGTGATACCTTATTTTATCACAGACACATAAATTCAGACGGTTCAAAAAACCCATCTGTGTTGATGTTTTGTGTAGTAGTGTTGATTCATCATCGGTGGTGGCAAATATAACACCAAGCCACCTCGATTCGGTCCCTATGACGGCAACGAGTGTGTGCATGGCCTTGCAGTGGCGGGCCTAAACTAACATAGTGCACGACGCATGAGCACTACACAAGTGACGAGGATTAAAACCTCTATTTATTATTTAATAAATAAGGGACGAGGATTAAAACCTCTATTTATTATTTAATAAATAAGGGACCATACGTCGTGGTCGTAACCCTATATTAACGACCTCACCGGTCGTGAGGATTCCGAGGCTACTCAATATCTAACTCGGCCTGAGAAGGTTCCCAACCTTGTCCCCGACCAGTCAAAAGCTCTCAAAACCTTGAACTGATATCTGGACCTAGCATCAGATATATCCCCTACCGTGTGAAGAATGTGACATGTGCTTTATATCTCATACCACGCGACGATACGTAACTCTAAGACAAAGAAATACGGTTAATGGCTCACTGACATATAACCGCATTTGGCAGCTTGACACATTATCAATCGCCTCTCTTCACTGACGCGCTTGCTTCCCGAACATGCGTCTCCTCCAGAGACAACTGCTAACCCTTCATCAACTACATAAGCAGGAATACGGACTGAAGTTGGAGAGGCTGGAATTGCGAAGATCATTTGGGAGACACTCTCGAAAGAGCCTTGTACTCCCGAATTAGTCTTTAGACTAAGCTATATACACTCATTGTAATAGCCAGTTCAAAGCAATAAAGAACAGTCTCACTACTTTCTAGAAGATACACGTTATTTTCCTCTTTTCATTCATATATTCATAAGATCGACGATTTGATCGTCGACAACAAGCTACCTGGAAGGAGGCGCCCTGGGTTGGCCATTCCATCTCGGAGTTGGTGCACTTGGGGCTGAACCAGCTACCAGAGGCAACAGAGCTGATGGACGTCCATCAGTTAATTCGTCTGGTTCAGCCCCACCAAGGATAATGAGTCAAGTACAGCCAGGCGCGAGGTTAAGAGAAGGCTCGGATCTGCAAACGCCAACAACCTCGATGAATCCTCCAAGACCATCCGTAACGGTACAGAATCTGCAGCGCATTCGTGATATTTTAAATAATAATGATCCTACTTTAGCAGAAGCTCCAGGTTGTGTCCAATTGGTAGGACATGTGTCGGAGATTCTCCAACAAACCGTACAACGTACGGAAGAATACCGAGAACGGAGGACACCGCAAAGTCAAACCATGACTTCGTCCCAGCGTTCTTCCCTCGGCGGAGGGCAGCATGCGTATATTGGGAATCAATCAATACCGCAGCCTCCTCGACGTTTCCAACCAATGACTCATGAGAGAAGGAGATTGTTCCGAACAAATACACCTTATTCTCGCCGAGAGGGTCGTTCGCTTGGTCCGAACGATCTTCGACATCGTTTGAACCAGGCAGGTGATCGAGAGCATCATAACGCTCGCGATCAGGTCGGGACGCCGGAGCCTCAGTTCTCTAATCTAAGGAACTGGTCTCCAACCGACCACAATCCGACTCCTTTCCAAAGAAGACACCATGAATCAGTCACAGGCTGCCAAGCTTTCTCTGCAGGGCTCCAGGCTGTGTGTTGTCCTAACCGGTTTCGACCGGTCAACATGGACAAGTTCAATGGGTCTCAGAACCCGTTAGAATTTCTCCAGATCTATACCACCGCTATCAGAGCGGCTGATGGTGACGAACATAGGATGGCCAATTACCTACCTACAATGTTAGAAGGATCTGCCCGATCATGGTTACTTAACCAGCCGGTCGGATTAATCTACACTTGGGAACAGCTCTACACTTTGGAATATGAAGGTTTGCTGGCAGGACTTAGAGCAGCTCATTCGCTCAGAATTTGCAAATTACTAGTGAAAGGTGATTCTCAACTAGTAGCGAATCAAGTAGGGAAAGAGTATCAATGCTCAAGTACCAAGATGTCGTCTTATCTTGTGGAAGTATGAAAACTCGAAAAGCACTTCTTCGGTTTTCAGATCCAACATATTCCTATAAAGAAAAACTTTCTAGCAGATCAGTTGGCACGGATGGTCTCCACATGGTCAACCGTCCCGCCGGGAGTTTTTCTTGAGCAACTCGATTCACCCTCGATGGTCGAGCTTTCCGAGAATATCAATGGTTCACATCAGGTCAATCCAATTGATTCTGATCACATGGATGCTCCACAGATCGGTGACGATCATGGTAGAGATTGGATGACACCGATCTACAATTATCTTCAGCATGACCTAATTCCAGAAGATGGTGTAGAGGCTGATCGTATAGCACGAAAAACCAAATCATACACTCTAATCGAATGTACCTTGTATAAACGAGGATCTCATGGAGTGTTGATGAGATGCATATCTCGCTCGGATGGCATTAAGTTGCTAATCAAAATTCATGGAGGAGTCTGTGGAGCACATCATTCCTACAGAACACTGGTCGGTAAAGCCTTCAAGCAAGGATACTATTGGCCAACTGCCTTTCATGATGCAAAAGAGCTCGTGACGAAGTGCGTACAATGTCAGTTTCATAGCCGACAAGTACATCAGCCGTCGCAAGCTCTGCAAACAATTCCTCTTTCTTGGCCTTTTGCAACCTGGGGACTAGACATTCTAGAACCTTTCCCAAGTGCACCCGGGGGCTTCGAATTCCTCTTCATCATGATTGACACGTTTACAAAGTGGATTGAAGCCGAGCCAGTTGTTGAAGGACCGGAAAGGCGACTAGAGGGGGGGGGGTGAATAGGAGCACCTAATCTTTTTCGCAAAGAATGGATTCAACTTGTAAATTACTCCAATAGCTATGAGAGCTATGAAGATCAATGATTAAGCACGAGAGGAAGTCTTATGTTGAATCCACCTCACCCCCAAAGCTCAAAGAAACAAAAACGAGGAAGAACCAAGAAATCGGACAATCGGTACAACCATTGTAAAGCGGCGGTTGTACCACGATCCGCTACAAGACAACCGCAGTAACGGCCGGTTGTACCGCAGTCCCAGACAACCACGATGTTAAGCCTTGCTCATCCGATTGTCCCGAGCAGCAAAACCTCTCGGGTTTCAAAACGAAAATCGACGTAACTTTTGAACTGCTGGCCAAACTCTACGAGATTTGAACCACACCTCCCTAAAGACACTAGGAACCTATTCCAAACAAATATTTCAGAGATCCATTCCAAAGTTCCTATCTTCTTGCATTTGAACGAAGAAGGATGCAAAACCGCAAAACCGAAATGCTCCACAATCTCTCAACCTTGGCTCATGAGATTTTGCAAGAAGGTTAGTAATAACCTCAGACATGCTAGCATGAGTCTTAGGCCAACTCCTCAAGGAAATCAAGAATTTCATCAAAAACCCTAGAAGAGGAAATGAAGAACAGAGGATGCCAAAAGTGAAATCGAGATTTAACAAGATTAGCTCTTGGGAAAGTCGATCAAATGATCTTGGGGCACTATCCCAACATAGAGCAATCCATTTTGCAGCTCACTAGCAAGAACCAACAAGAAAAAGAAAACTCACAAGTCCATCACAGAGAGAATCAAGGAAAATAAGAACAGGAATGCAAACTTCAGATTTTCATTTCTTGAATCAAGAGCGAAATACAAATAAATACATCCCCATACGCATGGACATTAGAACCAGAGGGATGATTACAAGATTCTCAATCCATCTCCTCACTCTCCCAACACAAGAACACACTCACACTACATGCTTTGGAGAGGAGGAGAACCACTCAAGAACTCATCAAGAGGGGACACGCAGGAGCACACTCACGCCTTCCTCCACTCTCAACCACTAAAGAGCAAAAGAGAAACAACCTCACAAAGCCTCTTTTGACTCTAAAACCCTAATTCCACCTAAGTGCTCCCATCGGGCAAGAGCCCATCCATCCTATTTATAGCCCATGGCTAACGGGTCTCCACCCTGCTACGCCCGCTAAAACCAATCGAGCCCGCCCCGCCAGTGCAGCCTTGCGAAATTCCCTTTAGCCTCCCCGCACCTTCCGAAGCTTCCGCGCTCCTCGCCTCGCACGCCGCAACCACCTCGAGTCCACGCTGCCTTCGACACATCCCGACTGCTCAGACCTCGATGCCACTGCACCTAGTCCGGTCCACCGTGTCTCGCCACGACTCCACCCGATGTCCTGCACCACACGCATAAAGAAACACAAACCGGAACAAGTTCTTCACAACTTGACCTAACGTTAGCTCAAACATGCAATATGCAACACATATGCATGAACACACTTGGATATGACCTATCCCAAAACTCAAATCACCAAAATGGCCAACCTCACAATACAATCCAGACAACCGCCATGTTACCAATGGATCAACCGCACTCGGCCGAACCGATTATCCCGACAAAGAATTGAAAGACTTCACGAAACGCGTGAACTGCATAGAACGACATGGTCCACCACACAAACCAAACTCGATCGATCAAACCCTTGTCAAATACTCATCACTCTCATGGAGACACGACCACAAGGTCTCTCAATCTCCCCTTGATGAGAATATTGACAAACTCTGTAAAAGCTTTAAGAAGAGTTTGAGTTTGAAAATCCAACATGGTCCAAGAAATGAAATGAAGCTAATGACCATGTCGATGTAAGGAACGCTAGAGCAACAACCGAAAGAGCAAATTGATCTCAAAGCTCTAAACTGCTCCCAACAGACTTTTTCTTCTCTATTCTCCCCTTTTGGCAATAAACGATCAAGATGCAATAGAGAGAATATGACATGTTAATGGATGAAAAGGTCAAGTTTGATTATTCTTAGCGCTTAGAGCCATGAGAATTATCCAATATGACCATAAAGTACACCAAGCCATAACTCAATAAAAAGGCTAGCTAGATCATGACAAGATATGTATAAGCTAGCTAGAACACATAGATGACAATCAAAATGAGGTACATTATGTGAGCAAGTCAAGTCATCAATGAGCAAAGTCTCGCTAGAGATATCCAAGGATGATGCAGCCATGTCAATAAGCTAAGCGGAACTAAGAAGCTTAAATTGAGACCAAATAGAGTGCTATGCTCAAGATTGAAACATTGGTTAAAGAACTTGATACTTTCTCGTGGCTTTAAGCACATTGAACACATATTTTCTTTTGAAATTCATGGTGGTTTCCAACCAGATTTTTGTTTTATCATGTGCTAGGTCTCAAGCCTTATGCGACTACTCCAAGCGAGAAGCTTAAGAAGATAGTCTAGGTCACCCAAAACTCCCCTAAGTTCATGCCAAGTGCAATGGCAAGTCGTCTCATAGGAGAGAATTGGTGAGATCGGTTTTTTCGCACAAAAGAGATCTTTTTTTTAACAAGTTGTACTAACTCATGCATCATCAAGAGACTAAAACAACTCTTTCTAAGGCTCAATATAGATTCATCACTCTACCCAAATTATTTGACATGGCATGAATCATAAAAGGATAGCTCGAGAAAGACTAATCTCGAGTGCTAACACGACAAGTTTTAGTTTGTTGAGCAATTTTAATTAACTTATCATGGCAAAAGCTAGGCTACACATATGAAGTCATGATAAATCTAGCAAATAAGCACAAGTCATGGCAAGGTGTAAAGCATTGTAAACATGTCATAGCAGGATAATAATCAAGGCTCAATGTAGTTATATTACAATGCGTAATGCTAGAAATGCGTAAGATCCAGCCCCTCAACAATAGATGCAACTTTTAGTTCAAGTTGAGTTATGTCAATATTAAGCCCGAAGCTCCCAAAAGAACTCCCTTGAACCAAAACAATAAATCGAGAAGTCGCAAAGAAAACATAAAACAAAGGATCCTTAAAGCATAGATAAGATATAGAGAATACTATAGCTCAGACTGACTCTCATCTACCCCATATGACTCTAGGACTATCAACTGCCCACTTAACACACCTAGGAGCAAACACGTACCCTGTCTACCCGAGGGTGGCCCAACCCTCGCTAGAACCTACAAGAAGTGAGTGAGCTCAACCTAGTGAGATAAGTAATGACTAATAAGCAAAGATCCTAGAATCACAAGATAAGAGCAGAAAACTAAACAACTAGACAAAAGAAGCACTCTAATCTATGCTAGGAGGACTAATCCCAAATGCACCCAAAATGCAATGCAATAGTAAGGAGCTAGAGCATAAATAAGATAGTAAAGCAGTAAAACCCAAAGCTCCCTCACTACACCCATAAGGACAAACCACCCCAAGCTCTCCTCAGAGTGAAAACCTCGAACTATCCAATGGCTTGGTGAAAATGTCAGCCAACTGGTGGTCACTCTCCACAAACTGGAGCACTATATCGCCCTTCTCTACATGGTCTCTAAGGAAGTGGAACCGGATATCGATGTGCTTGGTCCGGGAATGCTGCACTGGGTTCTTGGCAATGTTAATCGCAGAAGTGTTATCACAAAAGAGTGGAACACTATCGATAACTAACCCAAAGTCCCGCAGGTCGAAGCCATCCAGAGCACTTGGCTACAAAGAATCGGGCCGCAAGAACATACTCGGCCTCTGCGATCAGGTAACACCGATCGCTTCCTCGAAGACCAGGAAACAAGAGAAGTGCCAAGAAATTGGCAGGTGCCAGAAGTGCTCTTCCTATCTATCCTACAGCCAGCGAAGTCTGCATCCGAGAAGGCTCTCAAGGAAAGACAGGATGAAGAAGAGTACCAGATACCATAGTCAATGGTAGCTCGCAGTATCGAAGATGCGCTTCACCGCCAAGGTGAGAAACGCGAGGAGAAGCTCAAACGAGCGCACAAACACACGAGAAATGTATGTCCGGTCTCGAGGCGTTGAGGTACAAGAGGGAGCCAATCATGCCGCGAAACTCCTTTTGATCAATCGCTCGCCATCCTCATCTCGGTCAAGATAGGTCAGAGAAGCCATGGGAGTCGACACAAAGCTTACCATCACTCATGTCGAAGCGCCAGAGGTCACGAGTGTACTTTCCTCGATGAAGAAATGTACCTCCCGAGATCGCTTAATTTGGAAGCCAAGGAAGAAGGTCAACTCACCCATCATACTCATCTCAAACTCGGTGCTCATGACATCCGAGAACCGGGAAACAGTATGGGAAGAGCCGCCAAAGATAATGTCATCGACATAGATCCGACGAAAGCGAAGAAGCAGTGCCATGCTGCATGGATGAACAAGGTCTTGTCAACTTTACCCATCTCAAAACCATGACTTAACAAGTAGGACTTAAGCCTCTCATACCAAGCCCAGGGGCTGCTAAGTCCATACAATGCTTTGAAAAGCTTGAAGACATGGTTTGGGTATTTGGGGTTCTCGAAACCAGGAGGTCACGGACGTAGACCTCTTCCTCAATAATGCCATTGAGAAAGGCACTCTTGACGTCCATCTGTAAAGCTTGAATCCCTTAGAAGTCGCAAAGGCAAGCGAGATTCTAATGGCTTCAAGTCTAGCTACAGGGCAAAGGTTTCTCGAAATCTAGACCTCAACCCGGGAAACCCCGAGCAACCAATCTAGCCTTGTTTGGATAACCACTCCAACTTCGCTCGCTTGTTCTTGAACACCCACTTAGTCCCAATAATATTGTGACTCGCGGGGCTCGACAAGCGACCGCACCTTGTTCCTCTCGAAATTTTCTAGCTCCTCATGCATGGCATTGACCCATGACTCATCGATAAGGCATGAGTAACATCTTTGGGCTCAAAGGAGGCAATGAAGGCGAAATGGAGACAGAATTGAGATAAGCGATTTTGAGCGTAACACGCCAAGAGGTCTCCAATGATCCGCTCTCAAGGATGAGCTTTGGATGTGTCTAGGAGGTCCCGGAGAGATGAAGAAGTGGCCTCTACCTCATGAGTCGACGAGGTAGGAACAGAGCCACTAACTCCGTAAGAAGCGAAGGCAGGGCCGATCACCTCGAGGTGCGGTGGAAGATGGTACCTCAAGGAGGGGTGAGGGACGGGATCGTAGACAACCATCGCCTCCTTCGCCCTCGCTATCCACGAAGATGGTCTCGGACCGCTCTAACGAACTCGAGATATCGTGCCTAGTCCCTGACCGCCTCATCGAAGGTCACCTCACAGACTCTACCATTTTACTAGACTCGTAGTTCCAAACCCGATAAGCCCGCGAAGAAGTCGAGTAGCCTAGAAAGATACCGCCACAGAACGTGACTCGAACTTATCTAGGTTCCTGGACTTCAAAATAAAGCACTTGCAACCAAACACACGAAAATGAGAGACGCTGGCTTTCGCCCATATCTCACTCATAAGAAGTGCGGCAAGAGTGCCCAAGAAAACTCGATTCAAACATGGCACGCAATGCAATGGCTTCACCCAAAACTTCCTGTAGAGTACTCATCAAGCATCGCCCCGCCATCTCGACTAAGGTACGGTTCTTCCTCTCCACAACGCCATTTTGCCGAGGGACGATGGAGAAGAGAATCGTGCTCTACACTGCCTCACCGCAGAACTCTCAAAGTAGGAATTCTTGAACTCCGTGCCATTGTCATCGCGGATCGCTCGAAGGCACCCGGAGCTCAACGACATCCTACTAAAAAGACCTCGGAAATGTGTAAATGTCTCGTCCTTCGAGGCTAAGAAAACACCCAAGAGTACCTCGAGAAGTCATCGACCACAACAAGAACATACCACTTCCTCCCCGCCGATCAAGACTCGAGCCGGTCCAACTGTGTCCATGTGGAGCAATTGTCCTGCATCGGTCATAGTAATCGTGACTGGAGGATGAGAAGCGGCAACCATCTTGCCGCGTCTTGCATGGAGTGCAAACAAGATCTTTGACCATCTTGAGTTTCGCACCACGAATGAGATCATGGTCGCTAACTCGGGTCAAATGGTCAAATCCAATATGACCAAGTCTCCTATGCCGAAAGAGAGATCGCGGGACTCGTATAACTAAACACCGAGAGGATCGCGGAAGACTCGAGAGAACTCAAAGACGAAAGATCCTCCCATAACGAGAAATCCCGCAAACCGCACTACCCAAGAATCAAGAATTTTGCAATTGTTTTTCTTAAAGCTCACCTCAAACCGTCATCAGAAGTCGAGAAACGGAAAGCAAATTGTACCGCAGCTTACTAACCAAGGCAACATCCTTAAGAATAAAAGAAGCATTAATACGCGACAAGACCTTTGGCGATGACGCGCCTGCACGGCGTCTCAAGGTGATCGCCTCATCACCGGAGCGCGGGCTAGGAGGAGAACCAACGGAGTCTCCGGTCATATGACGAGAACAACCGAGTCTACAAGCCAAACCTTCTCCTTCCCTACCCGGCGAACTCGAGTCAAACAGAGTAAAGTCTCAAGATCGGGATAAATCAACAATGATTTTGGCACCCAATATCAATAACACGCCGAGCGATGAAGTAGTCAAGCACGACCGACGCCTATCTACCCTACGCTCTCAGAACTCAAAGCGTAAGGTCTAAGAGTAGACCGAAGGTGTTGTCGGTCCGGCCGCTACGGAAGGAGCGAGTCGAGCACCGCAACATCTTTGAACACGCCATGAGTAGCTATCTCGATGGGGAAAACGAGATCTACCCTCGTGACGGCGGAAGTCACGATCGAAGCGAGATGAGGACGAGAACCGTAAAACTCGGAAAACCAAGTCCTCGATGTCGCACAAACCCATCGGAAGAAACAAGCCTAGACCTCGTGTTGGTCTTAGGTGCACTCAAGGTCCGGGCCGACCGAATGCGCCTAAGAGACTCAACATGGTCTCTACGCACGATCTTGGCGCTACCAAACATCGATCGATCGTGTGTCCATCCTTCCGACGAAGGTGCAAGTGATACTTCACCTTCGAGAGGTAGAAGCGAAGATGTGAAATTACCTTATCGCCGTAAATCCTCGACATAGCCCGCCGACTTGAAATGGACTTTCTCGGTCCCGGCTCACCTCGATCACACACAGTGCTATGGGTCCGAGCACGGCAGTGGATGCTTCCTCATGCCCTCAAAGAAGTCATATCCTAGACCTCGATTAAATCTGCAGATCTTAGATTGGTCTAGAATAAGATTGAGCTTCTTCTTGCCTCCTACAAATCTCTCGAGAGTGTTCATAAGGTACCGACACTCCAAAAGAGAGGTGCAAGAAGAGCAGGGGAAGAAGAGACACAGAAGGTAAGGGAGCAAAAGAAGAACCAAAGAAGAGAGGAAAGAATGGCTTGTGCAAGCACACCGACTCAAGGAATGTCCCATCGCTAGCCGCTTGGTTCACGCTGCTAAGCTGCCTCATCCTTACCTCGGGCTTCTCCCCTTCTCCACAATCATATTGCAAACACAATGTGGCTTCTCTAGAAGGTCCTTAGTTAGCTTCACACATTTCTCATCCAAAGCAATCAAGTCGATTTTAGTTTGTTACACTTAATGCATGGTGAGCTAACAGGTCCTTAGAAGCAAACTTAGCCAACTTCCTTTCATGATCAATCATATCTTGAAACTGCTTGGAGACGACTTCAAGTTCAAGATTAACTTAGGACAGTTTAAGCATGAAACAATCGGCCAAGTAAAGAAGCTTGTAGTTCAAAAATTTTATGATCCGCCTGCTTTAAGTTCATCTTCAAGTTATTGCAATTTTCACAAGACTCAGCGGATCAAGGAGCATGGCATAAGATCCTCTAGCAAAGAATGTCCTTACCCTCACATGAGGTGGGAGAAGTAGTCTCATCAAGAATAAGTAGGGTAATGACCATTCTACTCAACTCTAACTCAAAGCGGGCACTAACATTCTCCACCTTAACACTATCAAGTTTGGAGGACACACTATCATGTGAGGTCCTTAACTTCTCCATATCAACCAAAGAAAGGAGCATGTATCACAATCATCACTAGAAGGAGCAGATGTAAGAGCAATAATCTCTAGTGACACCTATCTATTTCCTTCTCTAACTCAAAGACACCTAGCCTTAGCTTTAGCATGAAAACCTCCTAGCTTAAGAAAAGCATGATTGAGCTGCTCAGAGGGTGGGATCTACCTCGTCTGTGTCGGAGTACACCATTGTCACGAAGTTCGCCTTGAGGGCCATGAAGCACATGCCGAGAAGTCGCCGCCGCCATCCTTGGGCTCTTGGTCACCCGTCCGTCATCGTCGCTCCATCCCTCCACCTCGCCGAGGTCGAGGTCGTCGAAGGCGCGAGGACGCCATGGAAGAGCTTGGCTTTGCCAAAGTTGCGAACTTCTTCTTGTCAAGGCCCGAAATGGAGGCTTCTTGTTGCGGTTCTTGTCGGTGTAGTCGTTTTGCCCGAACCGCCGTAGTCGTTCTTGCCCTTCTCCGCCTTGGGGCGCTTCGCTCGGATGTGGTTGGGGCCACCACACTCGAAGCAAATCACGAGTCCTCCTCTCTTTCGTCCCTCCTCCCTTTGTAAGCGTGGGAGAATCTACGAGCAAGGAGGGCAAGCCGCTCATCCGCAAGTCGCCTAATCGATCATCGCTATGTCACGAGAGCAAGCAAGGAGAAATTGCAAGAGGACTCGGAAGAGAGACCGTGTTTAATCGATCGGTGACTGTGGCCATCGATCGTGACTTCGACCTCGAGACAACGCTAATCTCGTGAGTCTTGAGGCGTGAGTACAGCCGCATCAAGAGTCAAGGTCGAGAGGTCTGTCGTGTCTTTGATGGTGGTCACTTTCATCTCCCACACACGCAGATCGAGTGCCGTAAGTATTTGATTTAGCGTTGTCCGAGTCTGGGTATGTGAGACCGACCGCTCGAGGTTGCTCAAGATCTTGTGAAAACGCGAAGCACTCATCTAGGGACTCACCAAAGAAGCATCTCAAATTTGTTGTATTCTCGCTTGAACCGTCTGTCGAACCGCCTTGATCCGGTGGTGCCCTCATGGTATGCGCCGAGGGTCACCCGGATATCGTAGGCGGACGACATGTGAGATATGCGTCAAACTCACTACGACTCAAACCACGGATGATGATGTTCCTAGCCTTTGCATTTGCCTCAACATCGACCATGTTCCGGCATTGATGTTCTCATCGGCAGAATAAATAATCGAACCTTGACCTTTCGCCAGATGGCATACCCCAGGCTCGGATGTATGTCTCCATTCGGCTCTTCCGTAGGGTAATCGATGCCATCGCAAACGCGGCTTGGTCGAGTACTTGTCCATCGCCACGGCTCTTGAGACCGTTAAGATCTATTGAAAAGAGCTAACTTTGCTCGATACCAATTGAAGGACCGGAAGGCGACTAGAGGGGGTGAATAGGAGCACCTAATCTTTTACGCAAAGAATGGATTCAACTTGTAAATTACTCCAATAGCTATGAGAGCTATGAAGATCAATGATTAAGCACGAGAGGAAGTCTTATGTTGAATCCACTCTCACCCCCAAAGCTCGAAGAACAAAAACGAGGAAGAACCAAGAAATCAGACAATCGGTACAACCATTAAAAACGGCGGTTGTACCACAGTCCGTACAACCCATGAGTAAGCGGCGGTTGTACCGCAGTCCGTACAACCACGAGTGTTAAGCCCGGTTCATCCGATTGTCCCGAGCAGCAAAACCTCTCGGGTTTCAAAACGAAAATCGACGTAACTTTTGAACCGCTTGGCCAAACTCTACGAGATTTGAACCACACCTCCCTAAAGACACTAGGAACCTATTCCAAACAAATATTTCAGAGATCCATTCCAAAGTTCCTATCTTCTTGCATTTGAACGAAGAAGGATGCAAAACCGGGCAAAAACCGAAATGCTCCACAATCTCTCAACCTTGGCTCATGAGATTTTGCAAGAAGGTTAGTAATAACCTCAGGACATGCTAGCATGAGTCTTAGGCCAACTCCTCAAGGAAATCAAGAATTTCATCAAAAAACCCTAGAAGAGGAAATGAAGAACAGAGGATGCCAAAAAGTGAAATCTGAGATTTAACAAGATTAGCTCTTGGGAAAGTCGATCAAATGATCTTGGGGCACTATCCCAACATAGAGCAATCCATTTTGCAGCTCACTAGCAAGAACCAACAAGAAAAAGAAAAACTCACAAGTCCATCACAGAGAATCAAGGAAAAATAAGAACGAGGAATGCAAACTTGATTTTCATTTCTTGAATCAAGAGCGAAATACAAATAAATACATCCCCATACGCATGGACATTAGAACCAGAGGGATGATTACAAGATTCTCAATCCATCTCCTCACTCTCCCAACACAAGAACACACTCACACTACATGCTTTGGAGAGGAGGAGAACCACTCAAGAACTCATCAAGAGGGACACGCAGGAGCACACTCTGCCTTCCTCCACTCAACCACTAAAGAGCAAAAGAGAAACAACCTCACAAAGCCTCTTTTGACTCTAAAACCCTAATTCCACCCAAGTCCAATTCCTCTTCATCATGATTGACACGTTTACAAAGTGGATTGAAGCTTCGCGCTCCTCGCCTCGCCGCCTCGCAACCACCTCGAGTCCACGCTGCCTTCGATTGTTAAAACTATAGCGAGTGTCTCGCCGCTAAGAGGTTCCTCACAAAAACGTGATTACAACTTGATTTAGTGTATGCAACACATATGCATGAACACACTTGTATAATCACGGACAATGGTACCAATCGATTTGTTACCAGCGGATGGTAAATTTTAGGAATTTCACGAAACGCTGAACCGCGCAACGACATGGTATCGAGTCCATTTCACTCTCATGGAGACCGGTTGCTCATCTATAATCGAGGTCGAAGAGGTAACGATTACGATTTAGCGTGCACAATGGTATCATAATGCGGGGTCAATTTCGCGCTCATCCGAGTATTCGACGTGCCATGGTAATAAAGGGGTCGGTCGAGGAGTTTGGGTTCAAGAACTTCCTTCGCTTTATGGGTCGTTAAATGCGACGACGACCGTCGCGGCCGTGAAACACCATTCTTTTTAGTTTATGGGGCCGAAGTCATACTTCCTCTAGAATTAAAAATTGGTTCTGCTCGCACTGATCGTTTTAATGAAAATAATCAAGAAGAAAGACGACTCGACGATATCAATTTCCTTGAGGAACGACGAAACCAAGCCTTGTTGCGTTTGACAATCTATCAACAAGCCATGCGAAGGTACCACAGTCGTAAGGTGCAACCTCGCAGCTTAGCTGTAGGTGATTTGGTTATCAGAAAAATTCAGAACCAAGCAAATCGCAATAAACTTTCTCCCAAGTGGGAAGGTCCTTACACTGTGGTCGAAGTCACCCGACCATGTTCGGTACGATTAGCCATGTCAGACGGCGCGGGTTTGTCTAATTCTTGGAATATTGACCAATTGCGTAAGTTTTTCGTTTAATTTTCATTTCATTTCCATTCAGTTTAATAAATAATGAATCAATTCAAAAAGCAAGTGATGCAATTTATATAACAGAACTTAGCTCTGGTCGACTGCGGTTCATATGCTTAGGACTATGAGATTATATGTTTTATTTTCAAAATTGTTCTACTCTTGTTTGGCTACTGGTCGGGACATAGAAAACCTCCTAGTCGAAGTCTCTCCTTTTTCGCATGTGGTTCCGCCCACTTGAAGAAGCTTTCTAGCGACGACCCTTTTCTTACGATCCTCGCTGCCAGTCGGACTAGAGCACGAACACGTATTGCGAAATACAATCTATATCTTCATTTCTCAGCAAGTTCATTCCGACTAGCGTTGAGCACTGCATAGAAATAAAACCACTTCTCGTTTATTATATATGTCTTTGCATGTAACTTCCTCTTGTCAAGAAAAAATATTTTTTCTTCCGACCATATATTGTCTTAGTAAGTACTTTGATTACGAAAAATAGATTTACAACTAGTCGAAACCTAACACTGGTTCCGACCAAAAAGGTTTACTAGTATTATCACGATCAGTTTTTTCAACAATCATTACATACTTTCAAGCAATGGTTGAGACTTCAGTTCATATTCTTAGCTTACTGCTTATATAGTAAAGTTCTTCTACTATAAAACAGTCGGGGCTAGGTAATATATGATAAGTCGACCGGATAAACAAATGATTCTTTTTCATTTGATAAGAGAAAGGTAAGTTTTACATATTTTTTGCATACTCTCTCTTTCTCTTTTGCAGGGTTTTTTACTACTAAGAGATTGTCCTCCATTAGTCACTGCTGGATGGAGATCCGACCTCCATTTCTTCTGCAACCTTGTCTCCAAGAGATTTCACTTCCTTGAGAAACTTGGTCGCCTCCTCAGGCAAGCAGTTAAAATATTCTTCAACAGCTTGAAGATTGATAGAGGGGTCGGACGTCTTCAGTTTTGCCAACACAAGACTAACTCCACTAGCAATAGACTCTTTTACGGACTGGGCATAATTCTCTCTCGTAGTTTTGAGCAAGCCCTTAAGGTCCTCCAAAAGATGGCCAAGGTAATTTACCTTTTCCATTGGATCACTTAAGGAGGGCAACGATGATCCTGATCCCATATCAAAGATCATTTTATTGAGTGCAGTAATCTTTAAATCAAGATTAAGCATGATTGCTGCCCCCTTGTCTTGCTCAAATTCCAAAGCTTTCTTTGCTTTGGTTAAAGCTTGATTTTGTTCTGCATAAGCAAAACAAATATTAGGCTAAAAAGGATCAGAAGAGATACTAAGTCAAGTCTACGACTAAGTTCCCTTAAGCTTTCTTCCTGGATTTCTCCAGGTATTTTTCATGTCTGGTCGTCAGGTTTTCGATCGACCGACTTTTAGTTTGAATTTCCTCTTCAAGCTTTATTCTTCTGGCTTTTTTAGCCAAAGCTTCTTCTTATATTTTCTCCAAATCTATCAAATTTGATAAGGTAGGATAGTTAAAAGAAGAAAAGAAAGTCTTGGCAAAAGAAAAATTAAGAAGAAAGTTCTTACTTTCTAGTTCGGAGTGTTTTTGCTCTAGATTCTTAATCCGACCGGTTAGTCCTCCGATCGTAGCAAAATTTTCAACCATATGCTGCATAGATAGCATTTTTTCCTTTAAAAGTTTCTTGTGAACTTCAAGAAAAATTATAAAAATGGTTGAAGATAATTAATTGAATTGCCACGTCATTATAATCGGCAAAAATTCTATCAGGATTTGCCTTTGCAAGGTGATCTGATACTCTCCTCCAAGTTTCATCAAGTTCCTTATCCTCGATAAATCGATGAGAGAAAGGGAACTTGTTAGTCTGGGAGAGGTTGCTTTCAGAAGTTGGAATCTGCTGTGGATCTGCAAAAACGCCTACCTCCTCTGATGGAGTAGTAATCACCACAGGATTTGAACCATATTCCGGCACTAAAGCAGGCTCGGGGGCTTCCCTAACCACTTCCTCCTCAGGATTTCTTGCCTAAGGAAAGCCCTGGTCGGAGGTGCCCTCGATCACCTGACCTGCTGGAATAACCTGATCGGGAACGACTGGAACTCCAACAGGTCTGCGCAAAGGAAAGAATGTTCAGAGTTCAAGATCGCCAAGAATATAAAAGGTATACGTTCATATGATAGTTTCATTTACAACATACCCGGTTATCTTTTTTATCTTGACTCTGAAGCGCGCTGGCTTAATGTCTGTAGCGCTAGCTTTTCTTTTCTTTTCAACCAATTTTTCCAGTCTTGAACTGGTAGGGTTGGTTGTACCCTCTGCATCCTTCAATGAACGATCAGATGTAATACTTTCAACCAACTGGTCGAGAGTAGAATCCCTGATCGTTGGATCGGAAGGTGTAGGTTCATTGGTCACCAAAGCAGTTGCTTCAACGACCCTTGGCAAATCTTGAACAACTGTATGGGACTCAATGACTACCGTCTGATTCAACAAACAAAGTTAGTCGGGTGATGAACACATCTTTTCATCTAAGAAAAAAGTATTTCCTTTGGTTACCTACCTCTACACGATCACTAGTGATTGTAAGGTTGGTCGGTTCGTTAATTGGCTCACAGGTCTCCGTGGCCTCATCAATTCTTAGACCAACCGACTATATATCAAAAAGGATTTTTTGGTAAACACCGATTGGAAAAGATTGTAAAGATGGAAAATAATTATCATGCTTACCCGAAGTCTCTCGGCCCTCTCTTCAACAGTAGTCACTGCTAAAATCAAAGGGAAACCAGCCTTCTCATTAGGCTCTCCAGCACAGATCATTCTGATCCGGCTTCTGATTTCATCAGAAGACAAAGCTGTAACAAAAAGAGAGGTCTTAGGGTTATAAGAGCATTTGACCAGAAAGATATACTGGTCGGATTCTTACTGGAACTTACCTTCCCTAGAATCTTTGTCGTATCGTCACGACCAATATACCAGAGCATCGAATGTGCTCTGGAGAAGTCCCTCACCACGTGCCAGAATGTCAAACCCCTGACACTCAGGAGATGGATGGCTTCAACCCATCTCTCAATTTTCCCTCCTTCTTCGAGGAGGAACGCCATTGCGGGATCTCGATAGTCTTTTTACCGCTGTAATAAAGGTCATCGCCCTGTGTGATCTTCATGTAAAACCAACTCTTCTTCCATGACGACCATGAAGACTTGGAGTACATTGGAATGTACTCCTCAGCCTTCCCGTCATGGAGACGCAAGGTACACTCTCTGGGTGTACCAGTCGTCTTCTTCGCATTCACCAATCTGTAGTAGTACCTGAAGAGGTCCAGGGTTGCTGGAATTCCCAGGTACGTTTCGCAGAGGTAAACGAAGATACTGAGGTTGGCTATGACGTTGGGGGCCAGATTAATCAGTTCAACTCCATAATACTCCAAAACTTGAGAAAGAAATGAGTGAACTAGAAGTCTGAAGCCGCATTCGATATATGCGAGAAAAATGGAAATTTCTCCATCCTCACCACTTGGAGAATGTTCCCCTAATGCTGATCTCCACACGATCAGATTTCTGTCGGGTAATAGCCCAACCTTTTCCAGACCTTCAAGTTTCTTCTCGCTCAGATCGGAGATCGACCAGTTGGTAATAAGATCCGACATGGTGATTTCTTTCGGGTGAAGAATTCAAAGGTGATCGGAGATGGTTTCTTGGAATATGAAGAGGAAAGCAAAAGGCGTAGAAACCCTAACACCCGGTGCTAAGGGGCCTTTTATAGCGACAACATCAGAATCTTTACGGAAAAATCCAATGCATAAAAATCCCTTTTTGACCAGCGGACCAAGAGTTCCTTCAACTTCCAAGGCAATTTCTCAACTTTAAAAATGAATACGGATTGCCTCGAATACCACAACATTTAATGAGGGGTCTGCCCGATACGATTGCATCGGGAGTAAGCGTCTATACGACCAGTTCATTTAAAGTTCGGGGGCTAGCTGACGAGGATTAAAACCTCTATTTATTATTTAATAAATAAAGGGACCATACGTCTTCATGGTCGTAACCCCTAAGGCTAACGACCTCACTGGTCGTGAGGATTCCAGAGGTTACTCAATATCTAACCTGGTCGGAGAAGGTTTCCAACCTTGTCCCCGACCAGTCAAAAGCTCTCAAAACCTTGAACTGATATCTGAACCTAGCATCAGATATATCTCCTACCGTGTGAAGAATGGGACATGTGCTTTATATCTCATACCATGCGACGATATGTAACTCTAAGATAAAGAAATACGGTTAATGGCTCACTGACATATAACTGTACGGCAGTTGACACATTATCAACTGACGCCTCTCTTCGACCAGACGCGTTGCTTCCCGAACAGGCGTCTCCTCCAGAGACAACTGCCAACCCTTCATCAACTACATAAGGAGGAATGCGGACTGAAGTTGGAGAGGCCGGAACAGTGAAGATCATTTGAGAGACACTCTCGAAAGAGCCTTGTACTCCCGAATTAGTCTTTAGTCTAAGTTATATACACTCATTGTAATAGCCAATTCAAAGCAATAAAGAGTAGTTTCACTACTTTCTAGAAGATACGCGCTATTTTCCTCTTTTCATTCATATATTCATAAGATCGGCGATTTGATCGTCGACAACAAGCTACCTGAAGGAGGCGCCCTGGGTTGGCCATTCCATCTCGGAGTTGGTGCACTCGGAGGTGGAGCGCAGGCAGGAGTTTGGCTACGAACAAGCACGCATGAGGGTGGGCGCAATCCAGGCGCCCATGTGGAGGCAATGGTTCGGAAACCTCCCTGAGCTTGATTTTTGTTGAAACTTTTTCAACCCCTTTTGAGATCAGTTCTGAAACTTGTTTTTTATTTAAAAAAATCGATCACTTCTGCAACTTGATTTTTGTTGAAATGCACTTTTGAAACTACAAGTTTTAGTTGTAAAACCTTAAGTTTCAATTTTGAAATTTCATGAAACTTTGAAACTATAAGTTTTGAGTTTTGAGACTCCATGAAACTTCTTCAAATATTTTGAAACTTCATGAAACTTTTTTAACAAGTTTCAGCATCTGAAATCCCATGAAACTTCAAGTTTGAAACTTCATGAAACTTTGAAACTACATGTTTGAGTTTTGAGACTTTATGAAACTTCTTCAAGTTTTAATTTTGAAACCTCATGAAACTTTTTGAAATAACAAGTTCCAACATTTGAAACCTCATGAAACTTGAAGTTTGAAACTTCACGAATCCTTTGAAAATGCAAGTTTCAGAGGCTTTGCGAGAAGAGGCGAGAGGAGGCCGACTACCAGGTTCCGTGCGCTTCTCCCCCGTGCACGGAGGATGGTGAGGAGTTGTCACCCACGTTCTCATGCACACGCACACACAACGGAGGATGGTTGTGAGGTTTTGTGCGAGTAGGCGGCCCGCGACAGGGTTTCACGAAAGGAGGTGGGCGATGGGAGCGAACAGAAGAGGATGCGGGAACCTATCCTGTATCCTATCCCATTGAAGAGGTTCCACAAAAGCAGTCACACGAAAGGAAAAACTCGAGCGAAAGGTGTCGCAGTATAGTCATTTGATTACATAATCTAACGGCTGGAGCCTATCCCGTTGGGAGCGGGATACCTTGTGCTAATAGCACTCAAATCACAAACAGATCAGTACGACCACAAAAAAACTACGCAAATGTGTGGTGCAAGCGCGACTCCTACCTTAGACGCAGTGAGTGAACACCTTTAAACGGCCGGGTAGTCACGGTTAGAGTGGTTGAGCATGAAAAAGATTACATCCATCACTTATGTTTTCAGTGTTTTTTTCCTTTCGATCGAAGGACGGCATGTCCTTTCCTCTGGGTCATGGCGACGTAAAATAATCTCGAACCCTCCGCACCGGTCAAGTCTTCGCTGGGTAATAAGGAGGCAATGCATATTCGCTATTGGCTTAGGACAAGCAAAAGGCAGGCATTGGGTTTGTGTGTTTTTTTAAGTAGTTTGAGCGTAGAATCCAATGAAACTTTACGCATATTTTAGAGCCGGGGTCAATTCTGTCGCAACTAATCTTGTCGTACAAATGGCGCATCCAGAACGAACGAACGTAGGAGCAGCTATTTTTAAACAAGTTGGACTGCCAGAGAAACAAGAGGAACTTGATAAATACACCCTGGAGCTAGCAAACCGGGACTTGACATTGTAGACACTAATCTACATTATCTACCTGCGGCTGCGGGGAAAGCACAGCATCACGCAGGCTCAAGGTAAACTTGTGGTGAAAGGGTCCAGATTAGGATGATTCTGCTTTGGAAAGTGTAGCTCACCCTTACCTGTTCCACTCATTTTGCCCACTAACATTTCACCCCATAACTATATATAAGAATAGTCTCTACTTTAAAAGTCACCATACCAAATGTTCATCTCTTTGTTTTTTGGACATCCAGACACCGGATCGACCAAACCATCATGACAAACCACATTTGGCCAGTAACAACCAATAACTAGGCTTTAAGTATCATCAAACAGCTCAGACGTTGCAAACTGGCCTACCATTCAGGATATTAGAAGATTATCAGCAGCCTCGTAGGATTGGACTTTCGTTTTTGGTTTCCTCTGGCTGAATTCACGGGGTGGCAAACATTGTTGGGTTTCTTTGCTTCGCTCTGAAACTGAGATGTTCCAAAAAAAAATTGCCATAGAAACTCCCAAGTCTTTGGTGATTGGTGATAGACTGATAGGACCATGTGAGTGAGCAAGCTTTTTGGGTCCTTCAGAGAAAATGCAAGGAAGGTAGCTGTAGCACTAGTTCGTGGCCAATTAATTGGTGGGCTTAAAATAAACAACTCATTGTCGCAAGCTGTCAACTTACATTTTAGGTCCACAAGGTTGGATATAGGTACAGCGCACCCCTTTAGGAACATGCATGTGATGTCCTGCTTTTCACATAGTAGTACTAGCAGTGTCTCACTAGATCAGATTGGATATATATGTGAAAGGGAAAAAAAGAGAGGGGGAAATTATTGTGTTCTTAAGGAACTGGAGTGGAGACATCCCTGCGGTTTTTTAATTTTCAATTTCAGGCATCCACACAAGAGTACCTAGTTAGTTAACTTTTCAGCAAATAATCCTAGATGTGGACCTTTCTTCTTTTTGTTCCCGAGAAAATGAGCTCAGCGTGAGTACTTTTATGAAAGAACCTCGTGATAACCAAATCATATGCAACAATAAGACTCGCCAATTTGCAGCTTTGGGAACTGAATCTTGTGATAATTTTGCAGCTTGGAGCCATAGATCCCGTACAAAGATTAGCCCCTTGTCAAGCTTTTAGCATTAAATGGGAGTTGATTCTACGACCAGTTGTTATAAAATTTCCCAAGTGCAAAAAGGTCTCCTACGACCTTGTTGTGATCATGTCACATGCTTCATGATTGACAATACTAGCATCATTACGAAAATGGAAATGGCTATGTTATTTAGTACGAAAAGTTAGATAATGAATAGGAAAAACACCTTTTTTTTGTTTTGAAAACATAAACCTTTCTATTATGCCTCAAAGCAGAACAACCTCTCACAGAAGTTGCAGTTTAAAGAGGAACCTCAATCCTGCAAAATAATAACAAAAAGAGTGTTGTGGACTCTTTTGTTTGCAAGACGTATCAGCGGCATTGGACTCACGACCAGGAGCAAGATCAGAATTTTGTACCAGCATCGGTATCGAAGAACAACAACAATAAGGTAGTCATTTATGATAGTTTGAGTAGTAATTGTACTAGAGTCTGGCTCAAAATTAGAATAGTTCGAGTAGCAATTGTAGCAAACTCGAGTCGATTTCGTGTTGAGTTAGAAATAATTTCTTCCCTAATTGGATTATTTGAAGATATCTATATAAGAAGGCTAATGTTATCAATAAATCAAAGAATAAACCTTCCCTAAATTTCTCTCTTCGGAGCGCTGGCTTGCTATCCTCTTCATTCTCAACCAGGGCCTTCTCCGGCCGCCGGTTTCCTCCCCCGCAAAAGCTACGTCGTATCAAAGACAGTATCAATGATGGCTGGTACATGGAAAACTCTGATACCAAAGTGCCATAGTACAGTATAGAAGAGTAAAATCTGTAATACAATGTTAAGCATGCACGGCATAAAATTTTCCATGAATAAATTGTTGTTTTCTATTACACAGTCTATGCTTCTTTGTACTGCCTCCATGATGACTGAGCAATATATAACTTCATTGAATAGTAGAAGCACCCATGGCGCTTCTTATTCCAAATCCTGAATCTATACTGATGATTTTTGTCGATGAATTACTATCATATTTGTGAGTTAAATACTGGAGATACAACTCTCAAGATCACAAGGAAAGACACAAAGGGTTTTTAGATAGGTTCAGACCTTCTCTCGGAAGAGAATAACAACTATACTCATGTGTTCTTGTATCGAATAACGTTACAAAACACAACAAGCCACCGAAACTAATAAGGGCATGTTTGGTACAACAATAATTTTTTGAAAACGGCTTTACCGGATGAATGATGAACTAAAGAGATTTGATGTTTGTGCATGCATCATTTTTAGATAGGTGACTACGACTTCGAGATGAAAAATATCTGAAATACCCCTAAAGCAAATGATGGTATGTTTAATGCCGTTTAACGACAATTAACGCATTTAAGAACAACCACCGTAATTAACAACAATGAACAATAACTACCGTAATGTAATTAACGACAACTAATACAATTAACACAACTTATCGCTATTAATGACAATTAACACAACTCACAACAATTAACGCAATTGATCAAATTAACACAATAGATCATAATTAACGACAATTGATGTAATTAACGATAATTAATACATAAATAATTAATTTAAAATAGAAAAAAAAGGTTCGGCATACTAGAATGCGCAGACATGGCAAGAGCCAAGGAGCCAACCAAAGAGGCAATAGTGTGGCAAGAAAGCGCACAAAGTATTGTAGGGCGTGGTTACTAGTGGCGTGGAATAAACCATGCTTGCATCCGGCAATGTATCATCAGCAATGTTATTACTGAATTGTGATTTGCGAACAATATATGTGTGGGAAACACAGCTCTTCCTTTTGTGTATGTGGTATTTGGCTATTTGCACAAGTTAAGATTGCAGAAGTGGGGTACATTATTGCTGAATATTTATATACAGAGGTTGTTACATACATATATATCGAAAAAAGGGCACATCTTGTTATATGTTGGCTCTATAGACAGACCTGACTTACTTATCGAATGCCGTTAACATTAACATAAAAGATCATGATGCGGTGGAATTAATTCTGCTGAATCATCTACAACCCAACTCTATTCTTCCTTCTGCGCTGATGGAGGTGTTTGTGCATAGCTTCTGAAGGTCAATGAAGCCGATAATTGTGTCCTCAAACGCAACATCGTCTAACTTAGCATTATCGAAGGTCGATCCTGACAAGAGCGTGTTCTTGAAGATTGCCCCTTGGAGATCGGCCTTCTCAAAATTGATACGGTCTATCACCTCATTCGTGAAGTCCGTTCCTAAAAACATTTGAAAGAGAAGCATTTATCTGTCTGCTTGATAATGTAGCATGATCAACACAGAGGTACATCTGAAAGGTTCAGTATTTGGAAACAATGAAACAATGCATTGTGATGAATAACGGAATTATACCTTTGAAGCTTACCCCCACAGTATAAGCTTTGGACATGACAACTTCTGACATGATAAGATGTACCTGCTTGATCTGGCACAGCTGAGATAAAAACATGGAAAATTAGAAAAACACCATGCACCATATGGTAAGATAACACCTCTCTAAGTGCATTATACATTTCATGCAGATTGAATAGCGCACAATATAATCACAGTAATGTCTAACCAACTAGGGCAAAGCCCGAGTGATACTTTGCTTCTATAAATCCTAGTCAGCTGTTCATATTACATGTACTATAGAGAAGAATTTAGATTGAGTTAAGATTTTCTATTTGCATCCATTCATCCTGCTATATTAAGATAACAAAGAATATAATATTTACCTCAGCAACATTGTGTCCATGCCTTCTTTTATCTACAATTGCTAGAGGTGCATCAGATAGCTTTTTGGCAAAAGCACATGCCCTGGCAACACCTCCAACATCGGGAGACACCACCACCAAGTCATTTGAACAAATTATCTTGCTGGCGAGGTAATCAAGAATCACCGGCTTCGCAGATCAAAACATCGCAGCCCCTTACACTCTTGTAACTGAACATATATTTCGCCATCAGCAAATCTCTTTATGTTAATCTTCCCAAGTTCTAGACCCAAATAGCTTGCTATTTCCTGTTGATAAGAAACCAAGAAAAAAATGCACCTTGCCATTGAGAGGTAAATCATTCAGTTTGAGATGGACCTATTTAGACAAAGTCACAATTAAATATCTACTTGTTATGTTTCATTTCAGGAGTAGCTTTCCGGTTTCCATGCTCATGTCTCTTTAAGCTTAGTTAAGCTTAGTTTCTGTTTGCTCATCTACCAATAATCCGTTTGTCAGAAGTTATGAATGAACTGAACAATTTGAGGTTACTACAGCAGTAAACACATATCCTGATTGGTTCTGTCAAATTTGAACAAGAGTATATGGTATGTGGAACTAAGAAAAGAGAATTTCTTTGTGGAGATCCAACTGATCTGGGAAAGAGAAGGATTGGCCGTGCCTGAGAAGATACGCAACCTTGTGTCGTTCCTAATGTTTGCATCCCGGATAATTGGCACTGTTACAGGAGTCAATAGTGATCTGTCAGACACCGGAATGCATGGCAGTGCTCCATTAACTGTCCTCAGGCTCAGAGGATCAACGCTTTTACACTTTTGCATGTACAAAGATCATTATTGCTCGAGTACACAGCAGTACACTTCTTTACTCTACTGATTCAACATGACTACCGCAAAGCAACTTGTTTTATCGCGCTATAGTAAGATGCAAGCTGCTTCTGTTTGAGGTAAACATATTTTACACAAATCAAAGCATGCACAATTCCAGACAACGAGCAAATAACGCCTTAACAAATCGAATTTTTGTGCAATTAAAACAACCCTCCGGAAATCAGCTAACACAATCCCAAAAAAATAATCTATATTGGCATGCTCACAGAACTTTGCCAAAAGTACAAAAAATGGAAATTTGTAATCAAGTATAGTTCCTGATGTCCAAATGACACTATTACCGTCACAAATCAGAGCTACATCCATAACCCGCAAGTGAAGTTTCAAGGCTACCTGCTAATTACCGCCACAAAACAACCCAAACATCTTTTTCTCAAAAAGAGAAAGTATTGCTGTGGTTCTCTCGAAAAAATAAACCTATCCACGGTTCATCAGAATCAATAAATACGATGATTTGAGACCTGCTGGTTGCTGTTTCCAAAATACTCAAACAGACCCACCCTAGTTCCTACATTCCACTACCCTCCGGTACAAAATGCTAATATTTTAGGTTCCAACAGGTTTACGAACCCCCCCCCCCCCCAAATGATTTGCCAAACTACACATAACTAATAACTAATAACAATTCAATATTCTTTCCTTCTTTTTTTCCAAAAAAAAGATGATTAATTCAGTTAAGAAGGCAAACAAAACTTTCAGTTAGCTGTAACCTTTGTAAATTGCCCTAAGGTGGTTCTAAGGAACTTATTTTGGGTTGGCAAACAAACCTTATCTCCTGATCATGAAGAAGTTTGATCATTTAGTATTTCCCCATTATCAATGAAAGTAATGCGACCAGCTTATTACCGCTGAACTAAACATTCTTGGTCACTGATTTATTTTGACATGCTACCTGCTTATTACCATTCAGGGAAGGGGAAAAAAAGTACAGACCACTAGCAGATGTTGTCCATAACGCACGAAAGCAACTCACAGTTCCCAATTACTGAACTCCTTGCCACAATAACATCTTTGAATGTGATTCACTGCAAGCTGCCAGAGTTTAACCTATTTTCCCCACTAATCTAATCAAAAGTAAGACACTGTAAGACAACTGTAACATCATTTTTCCTTGCAAAGTTGCAATAAACAAGAAGAGGAAGTATTTCAACAGCGGAGTTTCAGAGAACTGACCTCTCACGCCCCAAGATGGCAGCGATGCACTCGTCGACAAAGGCGTAGCTGCCGGCGAAGATCCCCAAGAACAAGCCGTACCTCACCATCTCCTTCAACACCAGCACCGTCGCCTCCTCGTTCGTCATCGCTCCCGCCTTCCTGCACGCACCACGCCGCGAGAATTACAAGTTGCAACACCAAGAAGCCAACTTCTGCGGGGGATGGCGAGCGAAGGAGACCTTGATCTTGGGGAGGAGGAGGGTAGCGCCGGGTCGGGAGGAGAGCGGCGCCACGTCGGGGAGGTGGTCGGGGCCGGAGGCGCAGGCGGCTTGGGAGGAGGACGGAGAAGGTGGCAGCGCCGGCGCGGGAGGAGGGGCAGCGGTGCCGACAGGGGAGGAGGGGGCGAGCGGAGAGCGGAGGCTGGCGGCGCTCGGGCGGGGTGTGTGAAAAGTCAAAACCGAACTCGTTCCAAACATGGTCGAAATATTATCAATAGCTCCTGTCTGTGTCGGTTTCCCTTTTTTATTTCTGTCTACCGGTACCCCCATCTTATAAAGCGTTTGAAGGAGTGATGGTTGCTGCGCGTCAGCCGGCAAGAGGCGTCTTAACAGTTGTTGAATTTGCAAGTTGATGACGGTTGTTGTCAATGAAACATTCTCTTTGCACACTCGTCAAGCGGTTATTGTCAGAGACGGAGAGAGGCATGCAGTTATGTTAGAGACAAATACGTGCACGTGTTGCATTAACTATCAGCGTAGTCGAGCATGGAGTACGGGGTTCCTAGTCGATAAGATAGGACCCACGTGTCTGTCTGTGAGACTTACCGACTAGCAAATTAACGTGTTTTGATCTTGTTGTCATAAGTGTTACGACCAGGGGGTGATGGTAACCTGAATTGCAAGGTTCAAGAAAGCGCTAGACATTAGTTGGGCGGTGACTCGACGCCTAGCGCCTAGGCGGACTGGGCGGCACCTAGGCGGCCGACTAGGTGGCAGTGCAGAGCAGCCGGTGACAGGTTAGAAGCAGAGGGCAGCAGTTAGAAGGCCACATAAAATCCCAAAATTCAAGCTTTCTCCGGCTACACATGCCAAGGTGGGCAGCAAGCACCAAAATCCAAAAAGGGAGACAGCAAGCACTGGTACACTGCGTAGAAAAATATAAAACCACTACAAGCCCCACGTGGCCACGTCTCTCTGGTCTTCTCTCTTTTCTACGCGTCTTCCAATAGCCTTCCAACACCAAGACTAGAGCTTCGTTTCCCCTCACTTCTTCCTCTTCCTCTCACGAAGCTTCCTTCTCCATCCTCCAGCCCCGCGGGTCGCATCGGCAGCGGCGAGCGGCGGCCAGGCGGAAGAAGCGAGCAGCGGTAGCGGTGGCCAACGGCAGCGACGAGTAGCAGTAGCGGTGGCCAGGCGGCAGCGACCTCAGCGGCGGCGATAGTTAGGTTAGCCCGGTCCTCTTCCTCATCTATCTACCCTCGCCCCTCTAGTCGCCTCTCCCTCTCCCCTTCACGCCGCCTCGCCTAGAGCCGCCGCGCGCTGCCGAGGATCGACTTTGACCGCCTAGCCAGTCCAAGGCGGCCCTCCTGCCTAGTGTAAGATCGAGGTGGCCGACTAGAGGGGGGTGAATATACAGTTTTTTTAAAAAATCGGCTCTAAAACCAATTAACAATGCGGAAGCTAATAACGAATTGGTTTTGCACAATTAAAACATAAATCAACTAGACTCAACTAAGTGCATCAACAATACAAGAGAGCAATCATACAAAGATATGTAAGCAATTAAAGCATGTAATATAAATTGCTCAAAGTAAAGCACAAGATAAAACAAGATGACACAATAATATTTTACCGTGGTGTTCGGAGACTTGCCGGTCTCCCCTAATCCACGTTGAGGTAAGCCCAAACAAATTGGACCGGCTCCACTAATTAAGCCAACACCTCCGAGGTAAGTCCAACAACTTGGACCGATTCCAAACCGAACCAACACCTCGCTCCACTATGGTTACTCTTCCTCCACTCCGGAGATGACGAGCACCAAGCCACTCACAACACGCCGGGTCTTCTCACAAGCTTCTTGAGAAGATCACCGCGCACGACGCCTCCACGCCGTCTAGGTGTCGGCAAACACCAAGAGTAACAAGACTCGACGTTCACTTGAACTAATCAAGTGTCAACACTCAAGTGGATACACAATCTACTACCTAAGGCAGCACATTCACTTAGGGTTTACCCTCTAATCTCACCAAATGCAACACATGCACAAAAGAGAATAGAGGCTTGCTCTTAGCTCAAAGAATGAGTATAGAACTCAACAATAACTTCAACAACCTCTCCCAAAAACTAACCGTTGGGAGACAAACCCCTGAAAAATCAGGAAAATCGGAAGTTCCACCGTTCAAAGTCCAGAACTTCCGCACCTCAGCGACAAGCACAGTAACAGCTATATCAGACGAGAAACTAGTCGTTGGAAATGAAATCGGAACTTCCGCCGTTCAACACGCGGTACTCCCGATTATTGGACCTTCCGTTTCTGATGGGCGGAACTTCCGCTTCCACTCAGGTCCAACACATGGCACCTTCTGGAAAAAACGTACCGCGCCAAATCCGAACTTCCGCGTTGCGGTAGTTCCGCACTCACCATGGTGGTACTTCCGCACCTCCGAAAAATGGCTAAGTCCCAAAACGGGTGCTTCTGTGGAAAAAACGTTCCGCCGAAAATCGGACCGTCCGGCCTGCGGAACTTCCGCAGTTATACAACCGGAACTTCCGATTATCCTGACAGAAAACAGCAATGGCTTTTTCAACAACTTCAATTGCAAAACACATTTGCCAATTGATAAGCCATGCCAACAAGGATCACAAGTAAGATTCCCAACAAGTTGCAAAACACATTTGACAACTTTAGAATCATACCACAAGGAATAAGGTACATGAACTTACACCATTTGCAAAACACATTTGCAAACTTAAGTTACATGCTACAAGAAATCAAAATATGAGCTTCAACTATTTGCAAAACACATTCGCAAATAACAGCATCATGCCACAAGGCTAAGGTGCATGGACTTCAATCATTCGCAAAACACATTTGCAAACTATAGTCCCATGCCACAAATATTAAATGCATGAGCATCATTCATTTGCAAAACACATTCGTAAATAATAGCTCCATGCATAGATGAATGCATGAGCATCATTCATTTGCAAAACACATTCGCAAATAATAGCTCCATGCATAGATGAGCTAGAGCAAACACAATGAGCTATCAACACATGACTAACTCATGCTACTAGTCAAGACCCCTCTTAATAGTACGACAATCCTATACTAGCAATCCGGCCTTCCAACCAAACACCAAGACCGGTAAAAGACTAGGAATACATCCTTAGCCCTAGCTAGTCATACCTTTGCCTTGCATCTTCTTGAAGTTTGATGACGCACATCAACACTTCAAATCCGGGTCATTGACTTGACAATCATCAACACATGCTGATCTTTTCACTTCGGGATCTTGTCTTGAACATTATCAACACATGATTATTTCTTCATCCCGAATCCTGACACGCATCAACACATGATGCATTCCCTCACTTGACCTCCATCAACACATGATGGGTATTCTCTTGATTTGATGTGCATCAACCCATGATGCAACTTTTACTTCAAGTCTTCATATGCATCAACACATGATGCATCCTACACTTGAATCTTGACTTGATGATCAACTCATGATCATCCCAAGTCTTCATCATCCTGGAACATAACCTATACATCCAACTCATGGAAAATGTTAGTTCCACAATATGATTATCATTAATTACCACCTCATACCATTAACACATAATGGTGGGACAAGATACCTCTATCTTTCCCTCTTTGGTAATTGATGATAACCATTTCAATCACATATAAATTGATTGATAAAAGTAACACGTTGTGAGTGTATATAAACTACACAAGTTATATATATACTCACAACATGAGTATGCGAGAACTACACAAGTTCTACATACTCAAAACTTGAGTATACGAGAACTACATAGGTTCTTTATACTCAAATCATGAATATACAAAACTACACAAGTTTTATATATTCGAAACATGAGTATACAAAAACTACACAAGTTTTGTATACTCAAATCATAAGTATACAAAGACTACACAAGTTTTGTATACTCATACGGATATGTTTCAAAGTAAGGATCCCAAATATATGTGGAACACGAAATATGGATCAATACTAATAAAACCACAAAATATAGAATGAGCTCCCCCTAAATGTGTGCATACACATATGTGTAAAGAAAACATATGCACATATTCAAGATATACTTATGGTGGAGTTCAACCTATATTTGGGATCCGATGAATGCAACATTATATAAGAGTACAAGTTGAATGCATATCTCGTTTGAATTTCACCTTTATATCCAAATGAGACTACACAAGATAATACTTGACAAGAGAGTTAGTCTCACAATTAGATTTATCATTAAACACCAAAACACTCCATTAACTCATAATGACGGGTCTAGATCTTTCACCTAACCCACCGCCTTGGGAGAAATTGCGGCGGCAGCTCCCCGCCGAACGCCTAGACGGCGCCTGGAGCCGACTTCTTGAACCCTGCTGAACTGGTCATAGCCTAACCTGGTCGTGGCAAGCATCACCGACCAGGGTTATACTGGAGGGTTATTTAGAATACCATTATCTATAATGAATATTATACGTAAATAGCTTCATTAATCAAGGATTATTCAAGCCTAGTCAAGTTTCAAAGGAATTTTTTAGCACTGAGAATATGTTTTTTCAAAGTTACAGTAGTTAATGAATCTTAAGAATATACTAAGATCTGCGATATTTTCAGATTTTCTATCTGAGATGTAAATGCAATAATTCCAATCACATATAGGTGTAAAGAATGCATACCATTCATTCAGTAATATTGAGAGAACCACTGATCAGTCACGGGCCTACAAATATCAAATAAGCTCAACTGCATATTTTCCTTTCCTCGTAGTCATGATTTCCCCAATCTATATAAAATAGAGAACTTAAATAACGGAAGCATTTAGTTGGTTGCTATACATATTAGTATGTAGGGGACTTGTCAAGTTTCAAAGGCATATACATCTTTATTAGCACTCATGCATCTTCAATAGCATGCTATAATATGTAATTCCATATCATCTGATGCTAAAATAATCCCATTGTCAGCAAAGCAATACGTTTACTTAATCGATATACAAATAGAAATCTTCTCCACTTAGATCTTTCATGGTTGCACCAATTCAAGCTACAGGACAGAGCATCATATCAATAAAGATATTATGAACATCAGTACATAGTAAAGGTTGTGCCTTTTTCATTTGAAATTTTTGACCGTATGTTTCACATAGTGTGAAAGGAATCTAAGGTTGAAACAATATGAAAAAATGGAACACATATGAAATCAACTTAATTGACATAAATTATTGGATGCAAGCTCCAACATTTTTTAAAGTACAATATGAAATGCCTCTCAAGCAAAACCAAGAAAATAGTGCCATCAGAGTGAACTTAGGTGCCAACGGCAACATCATGAGCTTATCCTAACTTCCTTGAGGGAGGTGGTCACTGGTGTTTTTTCCCTTTTTTTTACCTTTAACCTCCCCCGTCCCACTGACAGAAACTACATCCCCAGCCTTGAGGATCACTCCATTTTTCAAAACTGGTGACCAATTCACTCGGACATCCCCAGCACTGAACACACAAACAAGACATATAGATCGGTAAACTAATTGCTTTGCGAGGACTAATTCAAAAAAGAATGCTATGTACTGACAGCATTGTCCAAATTAGAAGATAAGAAAGTCCACAAGCAACCATTCATATTAAGATGAAGAAATGTTTTACTGAACCTAAAGTTGAAAATCGACAGCTCAAAGTTCATACCTGATCAAGCTAGCAAGCTTTGTGCATGAGATTTTAAATCCTGCATTGGCCAGGGCATCAACCCTGAGTGATGATTCTGCAGTTTTAAATGACTCGGTCCTGCAATTTAAAGGTAGTGTTGAGTAGCTTGTTCCAGGCTTTTACAACATAAAATTTTGAGACCCAAAGCATGAAGTACACACTAAGATATAAGATCACATGCCAAGCTAACCTTGGTGGCTCATACTCTAGAGCAAGCAAAGGAATCTGGGCGTATGAAACACCAACTTCCCCCACCTGTCAAATAAAATCCAATTGAGAGTAAACCGTAATTACAAGGGTTTGCAATAACCAAAACTGTACAACACTCATGAACAGCAAAGTTCATGGGCTGATTTTGTCAAAACTCACAACATGACATACTAATATCAAATAGAAAAAGCTATTCCATGATGTAAGTAACCACTAAAAAAATATTAGAACACAATGTGCTACTATTTCTTAACGTATCACGAGTAAAATAAAAAGAAAACGACTTGTAATATAGAGCTTCTGTGTTTTGTATGACATTGAATTGTACTAAGTTGAACTGTAGGGATAAAATAACTAAGATGTTTTCCGTCATAAGCATTGGCACAAAACTCGGAATACATATATACATCCAGCTCAAGTAAATTGAGAATTGTGGCGGACAGTTTGGGATATACCTAGTTACCTACCTTTTCGAGTGTAGAAGTCACGTAGTCAACAGTTCTGGATCAACAAGGACATGAGCACCTCTTCCCCCGTAACAAAAATGCAAAGGGACATCTCAAATGATGAGAAGGGGGACATGAAAAAAAAAATGGCCACAACATCCAGAAAATGAGCAATTAGGAAGGCAGTGCACCTGCAAAAGTATATCTCCAACTTTCTCCATTGTTATTCCTGTCCCAAGAATATCACCAAGAAAGTCACCATGAGAACAAGGTTCCAATCGGAAATTCCCTGAGATGCTGGGGATGGCCTCAAAGTCAGCTTACATAACAGATAGTGGTGTTTATATTAAAATTTTGAGAAAACCTCAAAGCAGCAACTACATCTGTGTTAATTGTCATAGAGTACGGATGTCCAACTGAAATTCGGCACCGCTCAGCCTAGATAAATATATAAATGAGAAACAAGGTAGATAGGCTAAATGAGGTTATTAGCAAATTTCCTTTGACTGTATTTGAATTTCACCTGTGGATAAACCCCTTGAGCTACAGCTTTGATATCCACTAACTTTTCAATTACCAGCGTAGCCTCCTTTATTATAGGCGGAGTAAGAAAATTGGTGTGGAAAATGTCTCTTCTTTGGGAAGCCCTTTCTGCCTGCATAAGCTGGATGTCAATATAAATTCATGAATTGAAGGAATAACCACATCAGTATCAAACTCCACACCCACAATTATATTAACAAGCTCGATACTGGGACAAAGTTACTAATGAATTTGATGGTACATTATTTACATGAAGAAAGGTGGAGCTATTTTATGTTCTGTTTCGACCATCATGTGACAAACAGTAATAAATGCTAGTGTGTTTTTCAGACTCAATACTCTCACTATTGGAATCAAGTCTCTTTTTCCTTCCATGGCTTATCTGTCGAACTTGAGCATGTATTTACGAATTTCAAAACTCCTGTCATTTGGTATCCCTTAGAAGGAGCAAACTTGGGAGCATTTTTATTCTGTTATTACAAAGGTGCACCAGTTCAATGTAGTTAAAAGGTTATGTTTTCACGTAGCACATAGACACTCTTATTGACTGAGTCTCTCTCTCATGTGCTAATAGCGAAACAGCTAGACATGAAGTACATCTCATTTTGCCCCTTATTTTCATGTGCTCTAATATACTCCTAGAGAGGAAGCTTCACTTACTGGAACATAACCTGAAGCTTATAATGCTTTGTTAAGTTGTTTATCGCGGCGGAAAAGAGTCGTCTGATTCCACTGAGGCATTTAATCAAACACCACGTCCACAAGCGAACAATATACATTATCACAACCATATAATCTCAATAAATTAAACGCTCAATAAAACTGTTTCACGTCGATCTAGGCTCCCATGGGAGTTCTATGTAGTTCAGTGAAAAATAAACAGAGCCCCTTAACCATATCCAGAATGTTCCTGACTTTCTCGACTGCATTCCTGTACACGATCCCCTTAACCGCCGCATCTCCGCCTGCGGCCGCGGCGATGGCGAGTGCAGCGTGTCACCGCCCTGAGGTAAGCGTGGCCAAGCCTAAGTCTTAGACCAAACAAAGCCCAATCAAACCGAGAGATGGATTAGTGCTTACCTCGCGAGAAGTGGTACGGGGTGGGGATAGCACGGCGTGGGTAAGGGACGTGAAGGACACGCCGGAGAGGGCTCGCCAACGCGACGGCGGCGGCCAGCCTTTCTGGGAGCCGACTAGGTCGCCTGTTATTTCTCCCCTTTTACCGCCCGACGCTCTCTGAGCGTGAGAGCTTAGAGGTCGCGTCCTAACCGGGTGGGGTTGCTGTGGCCTTGTGGGTCACGGCCTCATGAGGTCTGAACCGTCAGATTTGCATCAAGATGTGCGCCCTGATTTGCATCAAGATATGCGCCGTGATAGCCTGGTACAGATTTACACGCACGATCTCTACGTGGACGAACATAGCAGGTAGGTACTACTAAAGTACCAGTAGGCGTCATGGGGTCCTGGATCCCTGATGGCGAAATTCAACTGTTCAATGGGTCAATTGTTCCAAGGTCGGATGCCTTGCCGTTTGCACAACTCCCGCCGTTCATCGTTCGGAATGTGAGAACTGAGAAGAGAACAAAATGTTGTAGCTTATGAGCATACAAATTAGTTAAGCCTACTAACCATTACATATTGTGTGACGTTCTCAATTTTCTGTTTGTGTTACCATCCGAACGCGACATTACATTGTGTAACGTTCTCAATTTTCTGTTTGTGTTACCATTCGAACGCTAACACCGTACGCTTCTCTCTACGTAACCGTAATATTTTTTCATTTGTTGTAATATATCAAATATTCATATGCAACATTTTCAAAAGAAGAGGATATCTCAAAAATCTCTCAGAATCAAAACAAACATTTGGAAAATGACGTAACATATAAAAAATCTCAGAATCAAAACAAATATTTGAAAAAGAACGAGTTAAAAAGCTCATCTTGCAACATCACAGTCAACAAAACTGAAAACATGATGCAACATTTTTTTACAGTCGTAATATTTTTTTTCAACAGGATGCAACATTTTTTTCCAACGGGTCACAACCTATCAAAAAAATAAGATGCATTATTTTTTTTGACGGTCACAATATTTTTTTCAACAGGTCGCAATATCAGAACCAGAAACAAACAGAGGATAACCTCTTGAATGTTACAGTTGGTGCGCGGCGTGGGCTTCGCATAGCTGGTTCAACTGCCCGAGCGCGCGCAGCGGCAAATGGAGGCCGGCAGCTTGGCGACGATGCCGAGGCGCACGGGTGCATAGGCGCCAAAGCTGAGACCTAGGTGGAGGATTTTGGAGGAAATAGAGGAGAGTAGACAAGGCATGGGGGAGTAAGAAGAAATGGTTGGCCAGAGGCATTCGACCATTGTAAGAAAACTAGAGAAAATAATTGGAGAGAAAGAGAGGAACGAGGAGGAAGTCATAGGAGCACATGCTTCGGCTGGTGGAGCATGGAAACGTATAGGAAAAGAACAGAGAAATCACGGCGGAGAAGAAACGGGAAGAAGAGATAAGGAGGAGCTAACGGGAAGTATAAGAGATTAGGGAAGAGCGAGAAGAAGCGCGTACAAATAAACCGATACAGACACCTAAACAGTAGCAATTTTCAATTAATAAACCTCTCGTTATTGGAAAAATTGTGTTCAAAATATGTATCCTAGACCATGACCAAATCCCTGCGGCTCCATATACCATTTGAAGCCTAGTCCTAGCCGAGTCCCGCTCCCCAAATGCGCCCGCCGCCGCGATGACCACGCTCCTCCGCCGCCTCCTCAGCGGCACCCCCACCCACGCCCCCCTCTCCCACCACCTCCTATTCTCCACCTCATCCCGCCGCACCCCGCACCGCTTCCGCCGCAGCCGCCACGCGCCCAACCCCGCGCCGCCCTCCTCCGACGCCGTCTCCGCGGCCATCGCCTCACTCCCGTCCCGCCTTACCCCGCCCCTCCTCGCCTCCTGCCTCGCCTCCGCCTCCGACCCCCGCCTCGTCCTCCCGCTCCTCACCCACTCCCTCCGCCTCCCCGCCTTCCGCCCCGACCCAGGCCCCTTCCTCGTCGCCATTAAGCGCCTCGCCGCCGCCGACCTCTACGCCGACTTCGACCGCGCCTGCGCGCTCTCCTTCTCCCTCCTCCCGTCCCTCCCCTCCCCGGGGCCTCTCCTCCGCGCTGCGATCTACTTCTACTGCCAGTTCCGCAGGCTCGGCAAGGCTTTCCACGTCTACACACTCATGCGCGCCTCCGCCGACCCCGCTGCGCGGCCCTCGGCCGACACCTACCACGCGCTGTTCACCGCGCTGCTGTCGCGCGGGGGCGGCGACACCATGGTCCACTACATGTACATGGACACCGTCTCCGCGCTCTTCAGGCAGATGCTCGAGGAAGGGGTCACGCCGGACACGCGATCGCTCAACGTGCTCGTCAAGGGCTACGCGCAGTCGCTGCATCTCAACGACGCACTGCGCGTGTTCCACCAGATGGGGCCCCTGTACGGGTGCGAGCCGGACGCCTTCACGTACAGCTACCTGCTGCACGGGCTGAGCGCGCAGGGTCGGACGAACAACGCCAGGGAGGTGCTCGACGAAATGCGGGGGAAGGGGCTAGTGCCGACGGAGCCGGCCTGCAACGCGTTCGTCAGTGCGCTGGCGATGGCCGGGGAGGCCGGGGAGGCAGAGCGGGTGATGTGGGAGATGGCCAGGGCGGGGAGGGTAGTGGATGACATCACAAGGAGGGCGGTGGTGGAGGAGTTGTGGAGGACCGGGAAGAAAGAGGATGCTGAAAGAGTGGTGAGAGAGATGGAGGAGAGGGGTATTGTCGATGGCGCCGAGCGGCGAGCGCTCCTGCGTGCAGTCCACGACGAGTACGGCGATGACGGTTTGGATGTTGACGACAGAGGGAGGAGCACAAGGTAAGAGAATCTGATGGATGGCGCTCGTGGCGACGAACCGACGACAGAGGGGCGTGCATGGGTGATCCCTGAGCAAATACGTCGGCACTGACCTGAAAGCATGCATACCCCTCCCGGTCTAAAAATTACAATCATGAGTTGTGACAGGAAAATTTGTGAGAACAGAACCGTAAGATTTGTTACATTATAAATAATGATATTCTTAATAGCCTTTGGAGACACCGGTAGTTAGTACCTACAACGACTAAGGAAGGTTACGACCGCATTATGGTCGTAAGGTGTATTATGACTACTTTATGGTCGAACAATCTATAACAATTAGGTTAATTTACGATCACGCTATGGTCAATAAAACTATCAGAGTATGGGGACCTTATTGATTATGATCATGTACACTTCGCTTGTTCACGTGTTGTACTTAATACACATGTGTTTTATCTTTGATATAACCGCACATAGTTCTATTTGTCTCTGACAATAACCACATAACAAATGTGCAGAAGGATATTTCTCTGACAACAACTGTAACCAACATGCGCATTCAAGTAACAGTCAAGGCGCCTTCTGATGCACAACAACTGCCACCCTTTTAGAAGTTTTACAAGGGACATGCCTGTAGACAAGAAGAGGGATCCAAGACATACAGAAGGCATTGTCTCGGTGGCTTGTTTCATTTTGTAAACTCATTCAATACAAGAATACAGAAGTATGATTATTATTCTCTCCAGAGAATGTCTCAATCTGTCTAAAAAAACCCATATATCTTCTTGCATAATCTCGAGTGTTGTGTACTTAGCATTTATTCTATAAGATTGATAGTAAATCATTGACAAGGAGATGACTGCAAATTATTTTGTTTATTCTTCAGGCTGATCGGATGGAAGCCATTCGAGAGTGTTGCCGGTGGACATAGGAACAATCTCCCCTGAACTGTAGGTATAAGTTGCAGGCACTTTCCAGGCGCTCCTTCTCAGGACAATCTTTGAAGTGTTCTTTGGGAGGCCATAAAAATCTGGCCCATTGAAGCTTGTAAATGCTTCTAGCTTATCAAGAGCACCAGCCTGAAACAGCAGAGAATATGTCCAAGAAACAGATTAGTAGGAAATTTTAACATTTTGTTGTCTACAGTTCTTTACACTGCAAGCTTGTGATACACATTAAGTAGCTGAGATCATTATGACTGCAGTTTCCTGTAAGATAATACCAATCTAGAGCAAACAAAATTACTTGAACTCTAATGAGAAAGAGCGAGAGAGAGATTACCTGTTCAAATACCTTCGCATAAAGAGAAAGAGCAACGGGAGCGCTATATAATCCTGCACAACCACAGGAACACTCTTTCCTCCGTTTATCATGGGGAGCACTGTCAGTACCAAGAAAGTATCGTCTACTCCCACTTGTTACAGCAGAAACAATAGCTTGTCCTGAGGTAGAAGGCCCAGAAACAGTTAACACGCTGAATGCTGTCGAAAGAAGAAAAGGAAAAGGGAGCACACTTTTTTGCTATTCCAATACTAGTGCTATCCTACAAAAGAAAGAAGTGACATTTATGACCATAAAAGAATGCAAGAAAGTCCATTTACCACGTTCTTAGATTGGAAATTGTAATACTGGGCAAGAGCTGCATCTAATCGTCACAAGGAACAGGATAATGTAATGCAATATTCAAGAAGAACAATGTTATAGATCTAGTTTTTTACTGCTGAAGTATTCATCCAAGTCACTGTTTTCAACCACAGAAATCTCACTCTGAACTATAAGCAATGGTAGGATGTCAGGCATCCAATATATTCCACTTAGGACGGGCAGAATTATAGATACGAGACTGGAAAGTAGTGTGTCAGCTTACGAAGGTGAGTTAGCTTAGGGTGACAAGAACATACTGTGAGTTTCTCTTTTCAGTACTGGCAAGCAATAATTGTGAGGCTGTAAGCCACCCTGAAACAAGGCATTTCTGTTGAGGAGGAGATGCTGAGGAGTCACCGTTGCAGCAACATGACCTGAGAACACAAAAATGTAATGACCATATATAAGGGCAAACAGAAGTAATAAGGTCCTTGTAACAGCACACACCTTCTTTGCATGACTCTATGAAGTTCACCGCATCCTTTGTAGTGATATGTTCCATAACAATTTTCAGCTGTGGAAGTTTTTGTACAAGTGGTGCTAATATTCTCTCAATGAAAACCTTCTCGCGGTCAAAGGTGTCAACATGTGGATCTGTGACTTCTCCATGAACCTGAAAGAAATAAGAAACAGCCATAAAGGTGGCTATATAAAGCACTGACCATGCAATAACCAAAATTACTAACTTGACGCAATGGCATTTTGATAAGTTAGGTCTTGTCAAGGCAACAAATGCCAACTTCATTTAACATCTGAAGTAAAACCAGGAGAACAATTTGGCACATGGTTCAAAACATCGAAAGAAATGGCCAATAATGCATGTAGGAAAAAGAGCAAGACAACTACTTACAAGTAAAGGCATTTCCTGCCTGGCCATCTCCTCAAGGACAGGCAAGCACTTCCCAAATACATCAGTTACACCGTCTTGGGAGTTGGTAGTTGCTCCAGCAGGATACAACTTGACAGCAAAAACCGCCCCACTCTTTCCTAAAGCCAATACAACAAACACAACATGCAATATAAACATTATCATCCATCATTACATAATCCATAGATTGGTAGAAGAAAACAACATTTATAAAATGACACAAAATCGTTAAGGGTAGTACTGTAAGCACATTAACCAAGTTTATTCTAGCTTCTAACAGATACTGATGTGATAATTGTCGTAGCCACACCCCACCATCAGGAATACCTAGTATGTCATAGGGAATATGAGCATGTACACACGCTAGACAAATAGCTATGCCTACGGGAATATATCAAAATGTCTATTTCTCCATCATTGTGAGGTAGAGGCAAGAAGGGGAATGTCTCTTCTTGCTCCCATATATATATATGGCCCCAAGAGCATACTAACTCATTGCACAAGCGCACATCAGCACTGGGAAAAACAGACACAGCAACCAATAATAGCACTGACTATTATTTGTATTTTTGATAGCTGGGAGCTGACGGATCCAGACATTTTAGCAACCACGACATGCAACAACGTAACATTGCAAGTTGCAACAACTGCTACTCTAGCTCAATACGATTCAATAAAACAGCTAAAGAACCGATTGTGGCAGGGTGGTCCGTACTTGCAAGCTTGATCTCCTCCGGGCTAGTGCTGTCCGTGAGGTAGAGCGTCATGAGCGGCACGAAGCTGCTCCTGGGTGGCAGCGCCCTCAGGATCTCCTCCCTGTACTCCACCGCGCGCGCCGTCGTGGTCACCGGCGGCTTCAGGTTGGGCATCACGATGGCCCTCCCAAAATGCCTCGCGCTGCCACAGTGCACGCAAGCACAAACACACAGTCACACCCGCTTCTCAGAGACATTACACCAAACACTCGGCGTGCATTCCGAAAACGAGCCAGTGACGCTGACCCAACGAACCTGTGGGGGAGCACGGCAGCGAGGACGTCGCCTTCGCGGAGGTGGAGGTGCCAGTCGTCGGGGCGCGTGATGGTGAGCTGCTGCAACTGCGGCGGCGAGGCAGCCATGGCGGTCGCCGCCGGGTTTGCGCGGGAGGAAGGGTGGACCCGGACCCGGTAGGGCGGTAACGGCCGGAAGAAGGAGACCGAGCACTTCAGATGAGGGTGCGCGGAGACGGTGGCGGTGAACGCGATCTGCATTGACTTCGCTTTATTCTGATTCCTTCCGCCTCCAGTAGTCCAGTGGAGAGCGCGTCGTGAGCTCGTGACTAGAGTTGGGCGACGGCATGATACGGAGTGTGGTGGATTGGCTCGGCACGATATGCGGGTTAGTTGGGTTTGAGAATACGATTTGATAGACAATATAGTATAAAATAGATCTAATTTTTTCATTTTAGACTAATTCACTCTCTCGGTCTGGCCCAATCACCCTCCACACTATCCTGATTCAACCAATCACCCCCTTTGCCACCCGGTCTGTCTTAATATCCCTCCCGACCTCTCCTAACCCTATCCTCAACCTCTTCTCCTAAACTCCAACTCCCAAATTCTCAATCCCTAATCACATTCTCTGATTCCCTTCCTCCGACTCCACCACCGTCCTCCCTCCCTCCCTCTCCCTCCCCACGCACCGCCGACTGCCCCCTCCCTCCCTCCCTCTCTCTCCCCACATGTCGCCGCCCTCCACTCTCCCTCCAGCCACCTCCTCATCGCCGTCCTTCTCATCCCCTTCACAAGTGTGCGGCGCAGTCGAGGTGGGTGGAGTTCTTTATCAGCGTTCAGGAGGAGGAGAAGGCTATGACGAGAGAGAGTTGCTGTTGTCTTTCCGAATTTCTATAGTTATTTAAAGTTGAAATTAGGCCGATACTACACAACTTCAACACAACGGGCTTTGAACAATAATTGGACCTACCGACGCGGCACAGTGCCCCACTACTCGGGATGCCTCGTCTGTTTCATGAAACCAAGTGATTAGTCATGGTCAGCCAGTCAATGGTCAACATCTGGCCCACGTGCACGCCTGAGAGCGATTGGGTCAACGGCTGAGCAATCGCTACTCAAGTTTTCAATGGAACCCATCGCACAACAAGACACGGTGGGTGGGGCCATTAGAAAAGCAATTAACAAGGCCCGAGCAACCGGTGGACGAGAAGTCTAAAAACAACTAGTAGATGAGACGAGATAGTACGAATTAAGCATGCAAGGATTAACACTACATAATATGGTTGATCTTTATTCTTTGAACGCGGTAAATTTTTAGACCAAGAAAGTACAGCAAAAATTTGCAGATGATCTCGAAAGGAAATCACCGCTGTAGCTATATCTCTCTGCTCAGCAATCACATACAATAATCATGCTCCTAAAGTGATAGCCATCTCTATCTCCATCTCCTAATCTCTATCTGTGGTCTATTCCCTTCGAGAGACCGGTGTTTTTTTTTGTTATGAACGCAGGGTTCCCGTCTTTTGTTTTTTTTTTTAATTTAAAAAAAGCATCGTGCTGCTGCCCCTCCATCTTATGTGTATGCTCCATCCTAATGACACCTAGTTGTGCAGTAATATAATGCAGTATTTTTGTTTTAACCCTGTATGTGGTTGGCATAAGTCATAACACTTTGTTTAGTGGGATTCAATTTAAAGCTACCAAAAGCTCCCCTGTATAGAATGTGATTTGCTGTACTTCTGAGTTGTACTGAGAAGTCAAAACCCCTTTAACAGTAGTTCGCATAGTATGTGGGCATTTAGAAAAAGTGCCTGTCAAATATGGACTGAATCCTCTGTATTACTGTATGGAGGACACTGTTACTATATAAAGAACACAGTTGGTGCAATATTCTGCATCCGCAATAGCGATTAAATGCATAATAATGTAGCGTATTCACTGCAGCAACAGTATTTGATTTTACAGCAAATTAAGATGCGCTGCAGCAGTAACACTGTAGCACTAAATTCGAACTATTGGATCCTGATTAGACGGTTGTGATATGCTCCAAATGTACCGTACATTTTGACCTCTAATCTATAATAAAAATTGGCTATCGTTTGGTTTGCTACTAACATTTGATGACGCCAACAAAAATTTGGTAACGCCAATGAAATCCAATACCACACGCGGGCAATTCGATGGTGAAAAATCACTCACAAAATTTTTGAAAACACTAAAATTTGATTTGACCGCAATTTAAATAACGTTTATTTTATCAAATTTTAATTTTATCTAAGTTTTAGTTACACCGAATTTTGGCACGGCCCCAAGCTTCCCCATCATGCGAGAAGAGTAAAAGAGCAATAGCGAGAGAGAGAAAAAAGTTTACTAAACAAGGACTCCGTGAAGAAGTTTCTAACGCGTAGAACCGGGATGGATTGCTGTTCAACTGACACCTATGAGGTTAGGGTTAGCAATAGGAGTAGAAGAACTTTATATTTTCAATGAGATCTCTTCTACAGATTGTAGCAAACCGAGCCCAAATAGCCTAGTTTGAGGCAGCTCGACGCAACGTGGCACATCGATTCCTGGTCAGACCAAACACACATGTAATCCACATGCTTCTCCACACTGTCCCCTACCTCTACTTAAAGTCAAAGATCTCCCAAATCTTGCTCAAAAGCTACAGCTGGCTCAGTTGATAGGAGTTACGAGTACACCTCCGTCGTCTAATGCTATCTCGGATAGTTTATTTATTATTATTTTTTAATTATATTGTGTTAATAAAATTCTACGTAGAGAAGATAGGAGGAGGAGAAGAGAAGAGCACATGTCGTCTCTTCCTGAAGAGACTGTCGTGCACGCGAAACAAGATATGATACATTAATTGCTCTAGTTTACATGTAGAGCCGTTTCAAAGAAAAATTATAAAATTATAAATGTTAGAGAGTATGTTAAAGACTATCTATTGGGGATATTGTCTCTAGCATAAATTAGAGACAAGATTATCTCTAACTATTAGAGATGCTCTAAGCTAAAATTATTTCCGATGCAAATTTAGTTGTCTATTTTATTCTTAACAAAAAATACCTAGTTTATCCTTAGGTTTTTTTTTTCAAAAGTGATCCTAACTACCCGGAACTAACATGAGATGAGTACATCGTTGCCTCACGAAATAGACTATGGACTCCTCCCACTACGTTGACATCGTAGAGTCATAGGCGAACCCTTTACACAAGATCGACATGGATGTTGGATACCAACGAAGGAAAGAATCTCACGAATAAAATACCATGTGCCTCAAGTCTCACCTTCTCTCTTCACCAAAAAAAAACCTTCTCTAATCGTCCAAAAAACCACTTCTCTATGTTGTATATAGGCACGTTTTCAGGCCCGATTATTCGTGGACACTTTACCTAAATAAAAATTCATTAGTTAGTTTAGTCCCAACAGGCCCGATTATTCGTGGACACTTTACCTAAATAAAAACTCATTAGTTAGTTTAGTCCCAACAAGGATTTAATAATCCTCAATTAATGAAACTAGTTATCTATAATATTAATTTTGGATAATGGTATTCTAAATAGCCCTCAAAGATATCCCTGATCGTTAATACCTAAAGGAACAAGGAAGATTACGACTACCTTATGGTCGTAGGGTTTATTTTGACCATCTTATGACCGTACGGTCTATTATGACCAGGTCGACTTACGATCATCCTATAGTCGATAAAACCTACAGACATCTAGACCTTATCAACTAGGGGTTTTGTTGTAACATCCCAATTTTTGGGTATGTTTTAAAATTTTCAAAACAAAAATAACCATATGATTTTCTTGATTTGTTAAAGCTTAATTTGAAATTTCATAAATTTAAAACTAATTTAATATGATTAATCAAACTCCTATCAAATAAAAAATGTTTTATTTGATTTTCTGGTTTTATCTTGTATTTCCTTTTTCTAGGACCTTGTTGCTATAACCTCTGAGTTTTTTTAATCTCTTTTCAGTTATCCCGATTTCCATAGCTTTTTTAAAGCTTTAAAAATAAAATAAACAATTTGAAATTTTATTGGATTAATTTAAAGCTTAAATTGAATTTTTAGAAAATAAAAAATATTTTAAATGATTAAAATAAACTTTAATTAAATCTAAAATTATTTTATTCGATCATCTTTTTCCCATGGTCATCTTCTTCCTGTGCCCATGCCGCGCCATAGTCTTGGTTTCTCGCCACACCACCCATCCCTCTAATCCCGCCGCCCCATGCCCTGGCACCACCCATCCCCCGTCCCATCCCCTGCGCAGCCCGCACGTCCCCCGGTCCCGGCCATGTTGCCTTGTCTCCCTTCCTCCTCTATAAAAACACAGCGCATCTCTCCCTTTCCTTCTCCTCCTCTCCTCCCTTTCTCCCCCTCCCCAGCCGGAGCAAGCTCAACCGAAGCTCCCAGTTCTTCCACCTCGCCGACCGCACCTCCTCTTCCTCGTTCCTCCCTCTCCGGCCATCTTCTTACCGCACCACCCGCGTCATAGTGTGCCCCTTGATATTCTCCACCCATCCCTGGAGTTTCCCCTCCTCTCTCGCATTCTTTTCTCCGCATCGAAGCTTTACCGCCGTCGACCGAAGCTCCTTCCTCCTCGCGTTCCGTCGTCGTCGTTGATCCCCCGGCAACATCTCCACCACCTTTGGATTCGCTTCATGATGTTCTACGTTGTGCTCCCTTCCTTTTCTCCGGAGCACCCCCGGTTCATCGGCACAACCATCTCCCCACCGCCGTCGTGCATCCCCGGAGCCGCCGCCGCCACCACCTTTAGCTTCCTCGACTCCATGTCGTTCCAAGACCAAGCTCCAGCTTCTGCTCTCCTGCGTCTGTCTGTCTTCTTCCTTCTGTTGTTGCTCTCCGTGTCATTCTTTGCCTCACTTCCAAGTGGGTCCCTGTCATACTCCCTATCATACTCTCTCTCTCTCTCTCTCCACTACATCTAAACCTCTCCCTCTCACTTGCATGTGGGCCTTGAATGTAAGCCACATGTTTGCCTTCTCTGTAAAGAGAAGAAACCAGCACAACATCTTTCCTTTGAATTTCTCCCTCCATCCATTTTCTATCATTTCTTGTGATCGTAAACTTCCAGACGTTCGTTCTCCTTCATACAAACTCTGACCCCGACGATTCTCATTTCTCATTTCATATAAATTCGGTACCTTTCTTTTGGTTCTAATTTGATATTTTTTGGATTTTATTTGGAATTGTTGTATTTATTTGGCTCTTTTCGCACGTATAGATTCCAGTGTTTATGAAGAATTCCTAAACCCGTCGGCCGAAGCCACTCAAACCTTCAACGAAGGCAAGTCGTAGACCTTTGATCATGTTGAACCCATTTTACAAAATTATATTTGTGTTATATTAACATGCATTGCTAGTTTTATAATAACTACTTTCGAGAATAGTTAATTATCCAATTGTCGATATGTCTCCTTGAATAATTGTGAACAACATATATCATTGGACACCACAGGATGGGTTGATATTATTTGGTCATTATCGTTATACCAACATGGGTACCGTATTATGCTTAGCCATGCTTAGTTACGATGGGATTCATGATCACATATTCATAAATGATAAATTTGACATAATGATATATGGAATTGTGGTGGGGTCAGTGTTGATGAAATTTGTAGTGCCATGGAAAGGGTTGTTATTTGGCCGGGTTGAACAAAAATGATTTCATACTCAGGCGAACGATCGTGAAGTAAAGGGGGTGTGGTTAACACATTGTGGGTTTGTGGTTGCCTCGCCTGAGTAGTCATTAAGGACTTAAATTAATGCACAATTGATTTGGGTCATACTGTACAACCACATGTCCAGGATGGGGTGGACCTGGCTGAATAATTAGTAATGTGTTAGTTTGGTTCTGTCATGGTAGTGTGATTTCTGGGAAACAGATAGATTCAAACAGCGTAAGAGGGGGTCCTGAATGACGAAACCTTACCGGACATAACTGGATTAAGACAGGACTTTGTAAAAACCTTGTGATAATAACTTAGTCACACACCCCGGAAGTGTGTTAAACGAACATTACAAGTTGATTATCGCTTGTGGGTCAAGCTGTATAACCTTTGCAGAGTGTAAAACTATTTGAATAGTCGTTTCCCCGGTTATGGACAATGCGTGGTGATTTCACACGAGAGGTAGATTTTCTCAAAAATATTGGAATGGATTGGTTGGGATTTAGTGGATTGGTTGGGAAGTGAACATGGTTGTTCACTAGTTGTTTCAAAGAACTTGTTTACTGATGTAGTTAATCTTTTAAATTATGTTTTTCAATCTACTTACTGTAATTACTGTCAACACTGCTTTCTGCAAAATAGCCATAAGGCTATCCTTGTTCAAGCCTGGCATGAATACTACTCGCATACATTTCCCTACGACTTGCTAAATACTTTATGTACTCACGGCTATACGTCATTTGTTGATCAGTCCCCGAGGAAGAACCAGGGAACACAGAGTTCTACGAGGAGTACTTCGAATACGATGCGAACTAGGATCCGTTCTCTACTCGATTACCTGTGGGCATGTCAGATGGCTACCATTAGTTGTTTTGCTCCGCTGCAAGTTTAGTCTGTTGTCTTAAGCCCTGTGTGGCAAACTCTGTAAAACTTGACTATAAGGTCCTGTTACTTCTAAGTAGTATTAATTTATCCGTGTCTTAGATATTTTATTGTATGGATATGATTTCATCAATCTTGCAATTGTGTGAGCTAGCTACTGATAATGGGACTAGTTCAGAATACACAGAGAGCTCAAATTCAGTGATCTGGGGTCACGACAGAGATGGTATCAGAGTCGTATCGACTGTAGGATGCAACCATAGTTAGCATGGTTGTATAGTTAAAAATCTCAAAATTTATTTTCTATGTCAAACCATCCGATTAATATGAATAGTTATTCTTCTCTTATCTTATTATATTATTTTATCATCTTATCCTAATCTTTCTCCTATCGTTTTTAGGTTCTTACCTCTTATCTTTTCTAAAATCTGATTTCAAATTTAAATTGACTTTCTCACCCCAATAATCTTTATAGGATCGATCCTTCAGCGATCAAAGCGACGGGTGCCCTGGAAGTTTCAAGATCTGTCGTTTGCTTCAAGTCAACCATCCTTATAAGTTAGTAGAGTCGCAGCAGCAAAGTTCTTCTTCTCAGTTTTAGTATCATTTAGTCTGTGTAATTGGATCTTTTTTAGTGAGTGTCACCTTTTATTGCTTCTTAATAGCTTTCCGGCTATTTGTTCTTTGGGTTTGACTGACTTTCCCCAGTTAGGATGCTTCTATCTTTCTCCCTTGTTCTCTCTCGTCTACTATGTTTTCTCATCTCACCTATCTTGATTTATCCCTCTCATCTATTAAACCGATGAAGAGTTGTTGTAGATGGTCCAGACCCGCAACACCGTAAGCCAAGGTGAACCAGTGGATCCCAATATTAGTAATCCCAATGCACCACCCCCACCGGCCGCAATAGCAGATCAAGGCTTGGGTCGGTTCATGGCAACTCTGATGTAGTTAGTGAATACTATGATGAAAAATATGAACCAGATGATACATCAACAAAATTAGACCGATGCTGCTTTAATGAAAATGATGAACCAGAACAATCGGGCCGCTACTATACTACCACCACCGCTAGCCTATCCGCAGTCAAAATTGGTGTAGTAGAGTTTTTATTCTATCCGAAGAAGGCATGAACTTGTCTAAAAAACCCCTATCTCTTCTTTCATAGTCTTGAGATCCGTGTCTCCGATATTTATTTTGTAAGATTGATAGTGATTCATTAACAAGTCTCATATTGCTTATTCATGCATGAAGGAAACTTCTCTTATATAAAGGGTGCAGGGTTCTCATTGTACACACATTAAAGAGAAAAGGTTGGGACTACATCCTTGTGTTTTAGTATTGACGAGGATCTAATAATCCTCATTTTATCTTTTATCTATAATTCTTATTATAGGTGAATATGATGTCACATAGTCCCCAGAAGTACCCCTTATATTTATAAGGGAGAGGCCTACCAAGTGATTGTAAGATCTTCTACAATCACCCCCATAGTCGTAAGTCTTACTACGACTATGTCATGGTCGTAAGTCTTTCTACGACCACTACATGGTCGTAAGTCCTTCTACGACCACTACATAGTCGTAAGTCCTTCTCACGATCGCTACCGTCGTAAGTCCTTCTACGACCAAGTAAACCACGACCACCTTATAATCAAACCTACGCAAGTGGGTCCAATTGATTAAGGAATCCAAGCGGTCTACACGCACTATTATTCCGCGTAGTAATGGTGCGTAAATACCCCATTACCTCCGGAAGATAATTGCGACGCGTGAAGAAGCCAATGCGCCGGTAATTACTGTCATCATGCGCCCGTTACTGGATTAATTAGGCGCATCTTCCGCAGGACAAAACGGCTACTCCTTCACGACTATATAAGGGCATCAATCAGAGGGATGGAGGGGGAGACAAAAAAAAAGATAGAGCGAGTCAAGGAGAAACACAAGTACTATTCTCTGTAATAGTCTTAGCTTCTTACTTGATCATCAAGAATACCATACACACACAGGATTAGGGTTATTATTCTCTCTGGAGAAGGCCTGAACCTGTCTAAACATCCCGTGTCAACCACTCTGCGTGATTTCATCTTTAGGAGACCCCCCGAATCAAATAATCTTTACGTAAGATCGGTTCTAATACACCGACAATTATATTGTTTATTATTTATGAGTTGAGAGCTTCGTTCGCCGATAATGCAACCTCGATTATACAACACGTTATCAGCACAACAACACTCTAAAATAAGGCTTCATGGTACGTTGCTTGATATAAGTTTTCAATTTTAGTGGTAATGTTCTTTTAGTAGATTATTTTTATTCTACTGTTCATTGTAGTTGATCCCGCCGGCTGACTGGGGGCACACCTCCGCGTGCACACCGACCACGCCTTCCCCTGGTCGCACGCCTCCGCACACGCGCTGCCGGACCTTCACCAATCGTCGTCGATCGCTGTCCGACTGTGCTCCTCCACGCACGCGCCGCCGGCAACCACCGTCTAGGCAATGGCATCACGCCTATGTGTGCGTGCCACCACTGTGAACCAAGCACCGAACACCGCCTACGTGGCGCACTGTCGCCAGATCGATCTTGCCATCCCGACCGGATAGGGCGTTGCCTCTGGGCCGCACCACCGTCCGTTGGGCTCTATGGGACAAGGACCTCGCTGGTGAAGGAGGTGTGACGTGAGCTGGCTCCATGATGCATGTTGCTGGCCAAATCGATGCCTTCGTGCTGTGGCCGTCGCAACCATACTCCACTCCATAGTCGCTGTCGTCCACCTCCGCGGCAACACCAAGACGAGCCAGCGAGGATGGAGTGAACGCCGTCGCCACCATCGTCCATGGCGAGGACGAGGTGGGGCACCTCGTGTACACCGTCGCCGCATCGGTCTGTGACCGATCAGGCGCACGAACCACTGCAGGATGCTACTGCTACCGTCGAGCTGTGCCATCGCTGCTACATCGCTCACGCGCACCGCTGCTGCTACTTGGATCACGTCGTCCTACGCACCAAGTCCATCACCACACACCTTTGTGTGTGTGCGTGCGTGCACTCTAGTCGAGCTGCACTAGGGTTAGGGGAAACCCTAGCGAGCCGCACAAAGGCCCTATTTGGGCCGTTGGTTCTGACCCATAAGGCCCGGTTGGAATGGGATCCAACTGGCCTTGGCGCTTGCGCAGAAAAGCCCTTCGGATTTTCCAGAATTAAGCACAAGTCCTTGATTTATTAAAATTAGGCCCTTCTACAAAAGACCCTGGAACTTTCAGAATAAAGTATAAGGGTTTCCACTCGGTGAAATTTTGCAAATTAAACCTCATAAGCTTTCTAGTTCTTTTATTTAAGTGTTTTATGATTTTTTAAAATACCTGAAATTGTGTTTTTTTATTTGTAAGTATAGTAATTGTTATATGCCTAAAATATTAGTAGAAAATTGATAGAAAATGACTGGAAATCCCTAAATTTGATATTTACTACTTATGCAAGTTGTTTTTATTATTGTAACACATGTTTTGACTCATGCGGTACATGATGTACCTATTCATTACCTTATGATAATTATATACGTTGTTATATAGTTCTATAGGCAACATGATTGGCATCGTAACAAGGGAATTTGATGAATTGGCAGTTGACGAGAGCAACTACCTAATCTGGGCGCTACACATGGAGTTCTACTCCAAAGGGTTAAGTGCAACTATTGTTTCGCACAACAATATTAATAAGTCATCAGAGGAAGACAAGGTTAAGGTCATATTCTTCCTACATCATCATTTGAATAAAGATATCAAGGACGAGTACTTGATTGAGAGAGATGCTTTAGCCCTATGCGTTTCCCTTCAAAAGAGATATAATCAGCAAAGGGTATTAATGCTCCCACAGGCGGAGTATGATTGGATGACTTTGTGCTTTTAGTATTTTAAATATGTGGTGGCTTATAACTCAACACTCCATTGGATAATTTCTCGCTTTAGGCTCTGTGGGATATATTTTTACATAGGGACTACTGATCGAGCTCTTTCCACTTGTCATGCTACAAATCTGGTGCTAGCACAGTAGTACGGGAAAAGGGGTATGAGAACCACTCTGAAATGATAACCGCACTTCTAGTGGAGGAAAAGCATAATGAGCTCCTCATGAGGAATCATAATGCCTGTCCTTTAGGAACTCTAGGTGCACCTGATGCGCATAGCATTAAGAAAAGGACGAATGTCGGTGGGAAAGGAAAGGGGACTGGGGGAAAGAAGTCTAAGCAAAATATCTTCAAGGCAAAAGGTAAGACAGGAGGGAATGAGAAGTCTCCAATGAAAGCACTAGGTGACAATAGGCCCGGTTATAAGTGTGAGCTCAAGGGTCGCTGGGCAAAAGGTTGCAAGACAACTAATCATCCATTAGAGCTCTATCAAGAGTCTCAAAGAAAGAAAAGCCAGAATAAACCAGAAGCTCACTTTCTAGAAGGACCAGTAGAAGGAGAGCAGGAGGAGAATGAAACCCATCATCTGATAGTAGAGGAGGAATCGAGCGATTATGCTCTATATATGACGAATATTCTCCTCTACTACATGATGAGTTACTGGATATTCATCTAAAAATGATTAGGAGAGTCCTAAGAATTAATCTCCATTATCCCCTTAAATTTAGAAGTCAATTCATGGTGTGTTTAGGATGGTGTTACTAAATTGAACATCAAATTTTGTCAATCTTGAATTAGTTAGCAATATTACCATTAAGAATTAAAATAACTTATTGTAATATTTAGTTCATGAAAAAAATAAAGTATTTCCAGTTCATTTGCATGTCTTATGCTTGCATTTATTTGTATGCAATATTTTTATTCATGCAAATTATTTATCTTCTGCTTAGAGTTGACCTACAATAGTGGGAGAACATGAATTCTGTCTTGTGGACAATTGTACCACAAATTATATCCTAAGTGATATGAATTATTTCCATACCTTCAGTTCTAATATTGGCAATATTATGACCATAGCTGATAACTATGGTAGTATTGGGTGTATTGGAAGAGTCGTGGTAATCTTACCGATGAAAACAAAAATAATAATTGAAAATGTATTATTGTCCCCGGACTCAATTAGAACTATACTAAGTTTTAGAGATATCCAAAATAATAGTTTCCACAGGGAAAAAGATGAATAGAATGGTTCTGAGTACATTCTCACAACTAAGACATAGGGATATCGGAAAGAAGTAATAGAGAAACTCCTTATGTTCTCCTCTAAATTGTACTACATATTTATTAAACGTGATGACAAATATGTTGTGATGAATGTCCGAGTCATCTAAGAGACAATATGATGCGCTAGATACTATATCATTATGTTGGCTACAACTTAAAGTCCAAAGACATCCCTGATTTATCATAGTTTTAGCGGTGAAAACGCACGGATAATTCCCGCTCGATCCAATGCCGTATCCGGAAAAAAATCTGTCCGGGATACCATTTTGTAACCCTGATCCGCATATGATGTTATTTGTATCTATATTAGGAAAATCTCATGGAATATGCATTCGGATATGGAAAGAGCAATATTTGATCTGTATCTGTATTTTATATGATATCCGATAAACATCAATATCCTTTAATATCCTCTATGGTGCTCTCGTCATTGACTAATATATGATATGAATTTATATTTCATTATGTTTATGTTGCTAAGTAAGATATATAATTCTCTAATAGGTAGTATAATTTGACCCTTTCATTGGTAAAGTTATATCTTTTCTTTATGTGTACACTATCCGTCAACTTATCCGTGACCGATTTGAATCAGATCCGCACCCGCCTCGTGCCTGTATCCAAAAAATCCGTATTCGTATATGTATCTGAGGTATCTGTATCTTAGGTATATTAGTTTAGCCATATATTGCTTATTCATACATAAAATGAGAACTCTTATATAAAGGGCACAATGATTCTCATCGTACACATAAGAAGTGTATGGGCAAAGAGATCAATAAAAAGATAAAGCTGAGAATATATTCTTGTATTTTTATATATTATTTATTATTTATGAGTTGAGAGTTTTGCTTATCGGCGACGCTAACTCGATTATACAACACTTTAGTCCTAAAGTCGTCTCTAATAATAATAATGGACCAATATAAAATCATTAGGAGAAATCCCACTCCTCTGCAGATACGTACTCCACGTGAACTTTACTACTCCAGCTATTTTACGGGGAAAAAAGGAGAAAGAAAATACTACACGAAGGAAGGGAAGGAGAAGGGACAGGGAAAAAAAGGGCGGATTGGTGCGCGGGGACGCCTCCCCCCTGCCCCGGTAAGGCCGTAATTGCTCGATTCGTAAGTGATTAGAACGTCCCGGGCTCCATTGCAACATTCCCTCCCCTTCTGCCCGCGCAGATTCCATTCCATTCCATCCCCCGTCACCACGCGGCGGCGCCTTTTCTCGTGCCGTTCCCCGCTTTAATCCTCCCGCCACACGTCGCTGTTCCTTCCTCCGTGCTGTTCTTGGCTGTCTCGGTGGCTGGCTCGTCGCTCGGCTGGATTCGGCTGTTTCTTCTGATCGGGTAAGGCGGCCGAGGCTGTTCTTGGCTTGATTGATTAGGAGGGGCAATTCCGTTTCGATTTGGATACCGGTTGCGTCAGGGAGCGTGGCGTGGAACGGGCTTTGAATTCCGGGTTTCCCTATTGTTGCCTCCGCTTTCCTGCATGCGATGGTTCTTGCACGTACGCCTCCCTGTTTTCTTCTCTCCTTTGCTTTGCCTGCACGGTTCGTCGTTTGAATTTGATCCATACTTTTCTGTTCGAAAACCGTGGATTTGACCAATCGAAGCGCTTGTTATGTTTTTGTAGATAGATACTCCTATCTGCTGGTGACTTCGCAATATGAGATGAGCAATTTGAATAAGGTTCTTTGCTGCTGAACTATATTGATTTCGAGTGTTTGCTTTTGGATTGGTTCAGGAGGGGGAGGCGGTTTGTGGAATTACGCGTCGAATTCGAGCAATCGAGCAGGGTAGGAGATTCGTCGAAATCCCTCGATAAGAGAGCAAATGTGGCGTCTGTCCAATGAGTTGTGGGATGTTCTAGGATACGGATTTTTCTCGTCGAGATTCCTCTAATTCAGTTCAGTTCTCTCGACGCGTCAATCTCTTTGCATCGGGATCTGGTTGGTTGCCCTGAGGTTCGGAGGAGATGGACGACGATGACTACTCGTGGGTGCGGCGGACGAGGTTCTCCCACTCCGTCGTCCGGTCAGTCTCTGGCAGGGAGCAGTTCAGCGCATTCGTCGAGCAGTTCAACCGTGGCGCGGCGCTGAAGCAGAAAGGATCCAATTCAGGGTTCAAGCTTCATGGCCTGAACCTGGAACCGAGGACGAAGCTTTCGGCCACCAACTCGGCGAGTTCCTCCATCCCGAGGACAAGATCGTCGAATGCCCAGCCGCAGACGAAGCCGAAGGACTCGTCCTCAGACGCCAAGCTGAAGCAGCACGAAAAGGCCAGTGTTCATCGCCACCTGTTGCAAGAAGCATCGACCGAGCAGGATGTCAGGGCTGGGGATGGAAAGAAGGGAAGCAACCTCTGCGTCGAAGTTTGTCGTGAACCCGAGGTTCAGAGGCCGAAGGCTGAAAGCTCCGGGCCTCTCGACTTCTCCTTCCATCCCGACGAGCAAAGCTTGAGGCTGCAGAGGGTGTGTTCTAGTCCGTCCCCTTTCCCAAGCAAGAAAATGCCGGCTGTTGATGCCGCAACACGCGGTTCTTCGCTTAAGGTCATCGGCGAGGGGCCGAAGCCGAAGCAGAGGGCGAGATCCCCTCTCCCAACTCGTGCCGTGCCTGAAGTGTTCAAGGAGGCCAAATCAGCCAGCAAGAGGTTCTCCACTCCACCACCGCGCCGGAAATCTCTGTCTCCACGAGCGCTGAATGGGAGTCCTCCGTCTGCCTTTGCTCCGGTGAGGGCACCGGGCAAGCTGAAGCATAGGAAGGAATGCTTGGACAACGGAAGGGCAAAGGTTGCTGCACTGGAGGTGCTTGAGAAATGGGCTGTTGATCGCTCACAGTTGCTCATTGGGCGTAGGTTTGCGTCCGGGGCGCACAGCCGTTTGTTCCATGGAATCTACAAGGAGCAGGCTGTTGCTGTCAAGTTCATCAGGCAACCTGACGACGAGGAAGATGCAGAGTTGGCTGCTCAGCTTGAGAAGCAGTTCAACAGGGAGGTTACCATACTGTCTCGCCTCCATCATCATAATGTCATTAAGGTAACTTAATGAATTTCCATTTCAGACTGTTTTAGGGTGTTTGCCCAATTCTGCACTGGCTATGAATTAGCATGTACTTCCATGGAAGTAGTTATAGTTACCACTGTTCTACTGTGTGATTGCGCTTCTCTAGTTATTTTAGTTGGGACCAGGGATCCAAAACCCGGTCCCGGGGCATTTCCCGCTGGCCGGCCAGGAACGGTAACCAACTGGGAAAAAACAGATAAAAATCGTTTGAATTTGATTAAAAACCAGTTGAATTTCGAAATTTAAAATTTGAATTTGCAAAACCCGAGAAAACTGGTCGGGATTTCTAATCCCGGTCCGTCGGGATTTTATTCCCTGGTTGGGACCATTTGTGCCTAGATACTCTCAGGGTTTATTGGGTCAACTATCAATGAAGTTTGAAATAATTGATGCAATGCGCGGACTGCATAGGCTATCGTTAACATGTAACTCGTCTATTATCTATTTTGCTCACTCTCAATCAGCATAATTCTTCTGCCAGCTAACTTCGAGAACTTTCACCAAAGAACAAGTATCGGGACTTGTTTCTCTTGCAGATGCACTTTTAGGGTTATTTTCCGGGTGGTACTATATGCCAAACATATGTCATATAGTAATGGGGATTGTTTGATTTATGTCATTATATGCACGCCGAGAATTAAAGAAATGAAAACCAAACATCTGTATGGCTTTATTGAGTATTTTTTAAAAAATGCGGGACCTAGTAACAACTCATGATCTCACTTCTTTGGATCTCACCTAGTTTATCATAATATACAAAAAGCTTTAATTCATTCTTGCTGTTTTGTAGCTGATTGGAGCATGCAGCAGTCCACCTGTCTTTTGTGTCATCACCGAGCTCCTTTCCGGGGGTTCTTTGAGAGCGTTTTTGCACAAGCAGGAGCACAAATCTCTGCCTTTAGAGAATATTATTTCAATTGGCTTGGATATTGCGCACGGCATGGGATACATTCACTCGCAAGGAGTTGTCCATCGTGATGTGAAACCAGAGAACATCATATTTGACGCAGAATGTTCTGCGAAGATTGTTGATTTTGGAATAGCTTGTGAAGAAGCGTACTGTGACCCTTTGGCAAATGACCCTGGGACTTTCAGATGGATGGCTCCGGAGATGATGAAGCACAAACCCTATGGTCGAAAAGTTGATGTTTACAGCTTTGGCCTTATCTTATGGGAAATGTTTACCGGCTCAGTACCTTATGAAGACTTGACTCCATTCCAAGCAGCTTTTGCCGTTTTTGATAAGGTATGCACTCATCTTATTCCTATTCTTTCCATGCATTGTAATATCTTCGGTGGCTTGAGATTATCCTTCTTGTTCATAATGAAGAGAGCCATTGCATAAGAAGCAATATATTGAGACATTTTTAATTAGTTGCATTGTATGGTCATCGTTTCTGAAGTACGAAGTGCGTATACATTTTTGTCTCATAGACCTCTGGTTCTGTGCTTTTCGGAAAGAAAATGATGAGCATAATTTTCCATTTATTCAGAATGAGAGGCCGGTCATTCCTAGTAGCTGCCCAGCAGCATTACGGCTTCTAATTGAGCAATGTTGGGCCTCGCAACCGGAGAAGAGGCCGGAATTCTGGCAAATAGTTCAAGTATTGGAGAAGTTTAAGATGATTCTTGACAGAGATGGAAACCTTGACAATATGCCAAGCTCAAACTGCCAGGAGATTCATGATCACAAAAATTGGCTGGCTCACTGGGTTCAAAAGCTCAAACATAGCCATCCTGATCTCTCTGGACCTCCACCGCCAAAACTGTTGTAAATATTCTCCTTTCCTTTCTGTGCAAGTCTGATAGGCCTCAGAATGTAATTGTCAAAATTTTGTGCTGGTATATAACAGATATACTAGCACAATAAGCACTTGTTTGGCTTCACCACTGAAATGTTGTTCCTCGTTTGTTTCTCCTGTTATACTGTTTGGTTCATGGGACCTGATTACCAGTGTATAACTATGCAGTTTCCTTGGAAAATTTGTTTTCAGTTATTCGCTTGAATGTTTGCCATCAAGGACTCATTCATTGAGCCCTTCGTTAACACTGGGAGAAACTAGGCCGTTCTTCTTGGTCTTCATCGAGATAGTTTAAGATTTGGAAGTTTAGTAAGCTGAGGAAGCATATGACTGAATGGCAAGCTCGTAACATTTCTTGCTTAGGTTATTCAGGTTTGCTATAACTGCCTTAGAACCTTCAGTTTGTTGTGCAATGAGTCGACCAGAGTGTATTCCGTGCTATTGCCTAGCAAGAGAGCACAGTCCTCTGAAATGTGCACAAGCAAACTATGCTTGCTGGTTGGACATTATTGGTTGATGTTGTAGCCTACGATTCGTTATGTCACAAGTTTGAAATTGCGCATTCTGCCGTAGTGCCATCTGATTCTCTTCTGCACTTGCGAATTCGTCTTGGCAGAAGTTTGACAGCACACGCTCTATTAGAAATCGACAGGTACGTAACAAAGTAAATCAAGAACCACAGAGAGATACCAATTTTTATATAAAAAATTTTGTAGGAAAAAACCACATGCATACGACGACGATCTTCACTATATCGGAAAAGTGTTTACAAAATGCATGAATTTTAATGAGTCGACAAATTTTTTCGTACAGCTTACAAGTGGTACATATAGTGATATAAAACTGACTTGAGTCGAAGACGGAAACAAATCCAAAAAATTGAAAGAATCCGTACCGTGGAGGGCTCCGCCCCCCGCACCCTCTCGGGCTACGTCGCGGGCCTCCTTATGGACCAGGTTTGTCGACACGACGCTCCGCGTCTCCAGACCTTAGTCTCTTTAGAATTCAGATCACATATCAACAATCTCCACCTTGAGATGAATTCTCTCTTTGTAGCATATGAAAAAACTTCTCAAACAATAAATAACCACCGTGCGTCAAAAGTATCTTGGACTAAACTTTAACACTAACTAAGCTTGAGCAAAACTCAAACTTAGTAACTGAAACTGGCTTTGTCATCATATCAATAGGATTATCATGGGTATTTATCTTGCACACCTTGACATCACCTTAAACAATAACACCTCAAATAAAGTGATATCTCATATCAACGTGCTTTGTTCTCTCATAGAACATCTGATACTTTGAAAGACATATAACACGCTGACTATCACAAAATATAGCAGTGCAAGACTTATGTCCGCAAAGCTCAGCGTACAAACTTTTCAACCAAATAGCTTCAGAAATAGCCATATATTATGCTTCAGTGGTAGATAAGGCAACAATAGCTTGCAAACTTGTCTTCCAGCTAACAACACAACCACCAATAGTGAAAATATAACCTGTGAGAGACATCCTCTTGTCCAAATCACCAGCATAATTAGAGTCAAAATAAACCAACAAGTTCATCTCTAGAATTTCCAAATTGCAAACAAGCATTAGAAGTGTCACACAAATATATGAAAATCCACTGAACTGCTTTCCAATGCTTTTTTCCAGGATTAGCCATGTATCTACTAACAACATTCAGTGCATAAAATAAATCAGGACGAGAATAAATCATGGTATACATAAGAGAACCAACTGCACTAGAATATGGAACTCTAGACATGTACTCAATATCATAATATGACTTAGAACATAAGGCTAAAGATAATATGAAATGTGAAGCTAATGGAGTACTAACTGGTTTTGCATAATGCATATTAAAACGACGAAGGACCCTCTCAATATAACCTTGTTGACTAAGGTATAACTTGTCATATTTCTCTCTCTAATAATCTCCATGCCAAGAATTTTCTTTGCTGCACCTAGGTCCTTCATCTCAAATTCATTACTCAATTGTACTTTCAGTTTTGCTATTTCTGACTTATCTTCTGCAACAATCAACATATCATCAACATAGAGAAGCAACTAAATAGTTGAACCATTAACAGTTTTTAAATAAACACAGCTATCATAATCAGATTGCTTAAAATCATAAGAGAGCATAAAAGAGTCAAATCTGTTGTACCATTGCCTAGGAGATTACTTCAAACCATAAAGAGATTTCTTTAATCTACAAACAAGGTGTTCTTTTTCAGGAATAACAAAACCCTCAGGTTGGTCCATATAAATATCTTCTTCCAACTCCCCATGTAAGAATGTAGTTTTAACATCTAATCGTTTAAGTTCATAATTATGCATAGCTACAATACCGAGTAAAGTACGAATAGAACTATGCTTCAAAACGGGGGAAAAGACATTATTAAAATCAATACCTGAAATCTAACTATACTCTTTAGCAACCAACCTTGCTTTATACCTTACTGGTTCAGTAGGAGAAATATCTTTCTTTCTTTTGAAAATCCACTTACAACGAACATACTTCTTCTCTTTTGGCAGTTTCACTAATTCTCAAGTGTCGTGCTTTTCAAGTGACTCCATCTCATCATGCATAGCAGTTATCCACTTATTACAATCAATGGAGTTAATAGCCTCAGAGTATGATGAAGGTTTTGTTTTACCTTCAATTTCTTCTGCCACACTGAAAGCATAATCAACAATATTAGCTTTTTCAATCAACCTCTTAGGTGGTTTAATCTCCCTCCTAGGCCTGTCGACTGCAATGAACCGTTGTGGTGGCTGCTCAACAATAGGAGGATCCTCAACAATAGGTGCACCATGAACAACATAATTTTCTTTATATGATGTGTCACTTGAACCAACAGAGTGCTCCACCTGAACACTTGAATTCTGCTCACTCTCAATAGGAACATTAGTAGGCAGTTTATCATGAAGCATAACAGATTCATTAAAGACAACGTTTCTGCTAATCACAACCTTATCTGTTTTAGGATTCCACAACTTTTATCCTTTAACACCATATTTATAACCAAGAAAGATGCACTTAACAGCTCTAGAATCTAATTTTTCATTATCAACATGAGCATAAGCAGTACAACAAAAAAAACTCTCAATTTTGAATAATTTACTGGGGAACCAGACCATACCTCAATTGGAGTCTTCTTTTCAATTGCAATAGAGGGTGACCGATTAATAAAATAGCAAGTAGTGGAAGCGGCTTTAGCCCAAAAACGCCTATGCAAACCTACATTTGACAACATGCAACGGGCCTTGAAAATGATGATCCTTTTCATACGCTCAGGTACACTGTTTTGTTGAGGAGTATAGGGAACGATGTAGTGCCCAACAATGCCTTTAGTTTTGTAATATGATTCAAAATCATTAGAACAAAATTCCATCACATTATCAGTGCGAAGTTTCTTTACCTTATTTTCAGTTTGCCTTTCAACCATAGTCTTCCACTCTTTAAATGCTGAAAATGCTTCTGATTTATGCTTCAAGAAATAAGGCCACACTCTTCTAGAGTAATCATCAATAATTGTTAACATATAACGAGCACCTCCTAGCGATGGCTTGCGAGATAGTTCTAATAAATCAGAATGCACATAATCCAAAATACCTTCTATAGTATAAACCGAAGTATTGAACTTCACCCTCTTGTGATTGCCGAAGATGCAATGCTCACAAAATTTTAGGTCACCGGTGCTATATCCTTCCAAAAGTCCTCTCTTACTTAATTCCACCAAACCAAGTTCACTCATATACCCAAGACGCATATGCCAAAGATTAGTAGCATCAGAATCTGATACCTTTTTGAAACAACAGTAGCATTACCTGTAATCGTCGTATCTCGGAGATAATATAGGCTATTGGAAGACTTTTTGTTACCTTTCATTACAACAAGAGAACCGTTGGTGACCTTGAGGACCCCACCTCTACCTGAATACTTATAACATTTATCATCAAGAGCACTCAGCGAAATAAGATTTCTCTTCATGTCCGGAATGTATCGAACATTCGATAAGGTTCTGATGGTGTTATCAAACATCTTGATCCGAATAGAGCCAATGCCTGCTACCTTACATGCTGAATCATCACGCATCAAAACAGAACTAACACTATTGATTGGCTCATAAGAGGTAAACCAATCTCTATTCGGGCACATATGAAAAGTGCAGGCAGTATCAAGAATCCATTCATCATTAGTTTCAGCACATCAAGCAAAAACAAAAACAACAAGGATCTCATACCATCAGAACTACTATCATGAGCTATATTTGTAGTACCTTCATCTTCTGTTTTACCTTTCGGTTTGTATGTGTCATTCATCTTTTCTTTGTTTTACAACTTGTAGCATTCAGAAATGTCGTGCGCTCTTTTCTTGCAATATTTGCACAACTTGTACTGCCTCTGGATTTCAACAAATCCTTGTAGCCATTTGAACTTTTGCCTCAAGATCCATTATTTGAGTTTTTCTCCTTTTGCCTGTGACGAACAAACAAGCCTTCTGCTTGTGAACCTGAACCTTCAGAAGACACCATCTGTTTTATCTTTTCCTTGGCATGCAAGGCTTCATAAACCTCGTTGAGGGTCAGTGTATCACGACTATACGATATGATATTTCTGAAATTTGAGTATGTACTAGGCAGAGAACGCAAAAGAATTAAACCCAAATCTTCCTTAACATATTTTACCGCCATGGACTGTAGATCGGAGACGACATCTTTAAATTCCGAAAGATGATTCAGCACGTTACCTCCCTCTTGCAACTTGTGTAAGAATAATTTCTGCTTAACATGCATCTTGCTGGTGAGATCATTTGTCATGGATATCTCTTCCAGCTTTAGCCATAGAGCACCGTCCGACGTGATTTTTAGCACCTCTTGAAGAATATTATTATGCAGGTGAAGTTGAAGTTGTGATAGTGTCTTACGGTTATTTCTATTCTCTTCATTGGCTGCCTTCTTTCCGAAGCCATCTAGCACCTTATCCAGATCAGATTGCGCCAATAACGCCTGCATCTTGACTTGCCATAGAGAGAATTGCGTGTCTCGATCCAGCAGCGGAAGATCATACTTCAATAACGCCATGTCGAACAAATCCTAGATTAAAATGGACAACGAACATGGCTCTGATACCACTTGTTTGAAATCAACAGACAAATAACAAAGTAGATCAAGAACAGAGAGACACCGATTTTTACATAAAAAACTCTTGTGGGAAAAAACCACAGGCACACGACGGCTATCTTCACTATATCAAAAAAAGTGTTTACAAAACGCAGAGATTTTAATGAGACGTCAACTCTTCTTGTGCGTCTTACAAAGGGTATATATGATGGTATAAAACTGACTCAAGTCGAAGACAGAAATAAATCCAAAAAAGTAGAAGAATCCGTACCAAGGGGGGCTCCGCCCCCCACAACCCTCTGGGCTACGTCGCAGGCCTCCTTATGGGCTAAGTCTATGACGCAATGCTCCGCATCTCCAAACTTTAGCCTCTTTAGAATTCAGGATCATATATCAACATGCTCCGATCTAATCGTCAACAACGATTTGATTGTCAATAACAAGCGTATGTTTTAGTAATTACTCATCACATTACTGATTCAAGAATTCATCTCTCTGACGCTCCAGCTGGGTTATCTTTATCATAGCAAGTGAATATCAGTTTTATCCCCTTTCCATGGAGATCAGTTATCTTCTTGAAGAACAGATTCATAAACTTGCAATGTCCTTTACTGTGACGGCATCAGATTATACCACTGTCTCAAGTTTGAACTATCTCGATTTCGATTTGTTACCATCGGCTTCTGAAATTTGAACCCAGACTAAAATTATAACATTCTCAAAAAAAATATTCCAATCAACATTTAGATTTCGGTTTCAAAGTTCCAAAAACAAACTTCAAAATAAAAAATTGAACCTTACTGGCTTGGGCCCATTTGGCTGGTCTTCCCGCCCATCAGACCAGCGCCCGCCCGGCTTGCCCATTCGGCCGGTCCCCTCTCGCTTGCCCACCGCGCGCCTTGGCCTCCCACGCGCCCGCTCCCCCTCCCGGATCTGGCGCGCGCCACCAAGCTTCGATGCTGCGCTCGCGCGCCGGCTCCGCGATCTTGGACCGCTTGCGCGCCTCTCCGCCCGGCCGCGCCGCGCAGATGCCGCCTTTCCCTGTTCCCCGCAGCCCCACGCACGATCTCGCCTGGTCTCCCGCTGCTGCGCCAGAGCCATCCCGTCGCCCGCACCGCCCGGTATCCTCCCTTATTCCCGAGGCCTCCACCGATCCTCTCCCTCTCCTCGGATATTTAAGCCCGCGCGCCCCTTCGTCTTCTCCCCCCTCCACACCTCGCCTCCTCCCGCACCTCCGGTCGCCGCCTTGGTCACCGCCTCGGTGGCCTCCACCTCCGGCTCCTCCCTCGCCCCGGTGCCACCCGAGCCTGCCCCTCCCTCTTTCTCACACTGCCGCTGCCGACGTGCGCTCTCCCTCCCCCTCCCCCCTCTCTATCCCTCTCCCGTTTTCTCTCCCCGCCCCCTCGTTTCCTCTGCGCGGTGGAGGAGATGAGGAGACGCGTTCGGCCGAACGTGTCGCCCTCTTAACCCGCACCGCTCGTGATGCTGACGGGTGGGCCCCATCCACAGTCTTTATAAAGTTTCAAAAATCCATTTCTTTTTTCATTACAACTCCAAAAATTATAAAACTTGTGCCCAAAAAATTGTAATTTCATACCTACATTTTGGTACTAGTTTGGTTAATTTTGGAGTTCATTTATTATGGATTTTGTGTTTATTTGTCTTGTTTGCTTGTCTTTTTGTTTCCGGTGCGATCGTCCGAGTAGAATTCAAAGAAGCCAGAGGTTTCCACTTCGACCAAGCTCAAGACTGCCAAGATTCTCTGACCTTTGACCTAAGCGAGTCAACATTTTGATGATGTTGAACCTACATTTTATGCAAATTATGTTCTTTTAAAATAGCAAATTGCATGCTTTAATTTTTTATGCAAATGTATGTTAAATGACTCTAAGGTAGTTAAATGCCAACTTGATTATTAAATAGTTATTATGCCTTGTCCTTGATAATTGAATTCCCTAATCCTTGTCACCCTAGTAATTATATGATAACCTACTAGTTATAGTCTGTACTCAAGTGCCATGTTAGCCTTACTTGAGTACCAGGGTGCTAATCACCTCAATCACCATCCTTTAAGCATAAAAGTTATTTTGGATAGTAGTTGGGGTAAATGACTGAAATGGTTGAGTTAATTTATTTTACACTTCTCAAAACCCTAAAACTTGTTAATACCACATCTGGGCGGATGGTAGGAGTGGTGGGTGCTGTCGTGTACGAGAGTGGTTGGTATATGGTATGAACCGCCCGGATGGATTAAGGACTTAATCTTGTCATGACCTCCCGTGTAAAATAAGTACAACCATAAGTCTGCAAAGTGTAACTTGGCTTAGTAAAATTACCAAACTCTGAATGTCATCTCGCATGGTGGGAGAGAGAGAATGTGCAAGTGGCAAGATGTGTTCCGGCTTGAAAGGGACACCGAGGAAGGTGAAGTTTGCCAGTCGCTGAGAGGTAGGTTGACTACGCGCTCAACTACTCCAGTCGCTGAGGTGAACATCCCGCACAACGTGTGGGCGTAACCCCACATGGGTGAGATGACGGAAGGGGTAAGGTAGTTCGAAAGGTTACTAAGATGATCGATCAACTACATGACTACGGAATCATATGGGGTAACGAGTATGATTGTCTCTTGTGGGTACAATGTACAAACTCTGCAGAGTCAAAACTGTTTAAACAGTCGCGCCTATGGTCAAAGGCGGACATGAGAACTTAACTTGAGTTAGTTTTGTTTCAAAAACCTTCGTAGGTGGTATGAAAACCAAGTCGGCTCATCTAACCTGAGGTTTAGTGTTTTTCCCTGGATCGTCATATCCAGTGTGGTTAATGTAAGAAGGTAGCTCCAATCAAATTAAGCATTTGTGGAGTCTCCGATGGAGAGAATCTCTACTGTTATTTATTATTGCACTTACTCTTTTAATAAAATACAATTTGTTTAAAATGTTTAGTCATAGGAATTTATAATTATGATATTTATAAATGTTGCTTTAAGAACCCGAGTCATCCTTATTTAGCCTTGCATATTTATTATTGCATCTGTTGTGTTGGCTCGCGAGCACGGTAGTTGTGCTCACCCTCGCTCTTTCCACCAAACCCTCAGAATTCGCTGAGTAGGGCGACTACGCCTACTACGAGGACCAAGGATTCGACGGTCAAGACCAAAGCAGCGAGTAGTTTAGTTCATTAGGCTAGGGCTCGCCACAGTCTAGCTGCCTCCGCTGGTACTTGCGTACAACCAATATTCTCCAAGTACTTAGTTAATATCAGTCGTACACAAGGCGCCACAGTCGCTTGCTTGTGGAGAGTTGTGTTATCCCTTTTGCTTCTGCGTCTTTTTTTGTATTTTGTGTAATGAACTTATTTGGCTTGTTCGGCCCTATTATATAAACTCGACCCGACACGGTCTATTTAACTCTGGTGGATGTAATATTTTGTTTGGTTCAATCTACGATGTGTATGAAATGATTCAGCGATGTACACTGTGAACGCTACCTACTGATACATGTAGTAGCGTAGAGCATTCATAGGAGATTCTGGATTTAAAAATCCGGATCCGACAAAAATCCTCGGTAAACTCTACTAGCTAGGACAGCTCCCGCAGCATAAATATATAACGTGACCACCATGGCGTCTTCTCTTGTTGTACGCCATGCGTCACACAACCTCCACCGCGGTCCGGCCGAAGTCGAAGCTCAGCATGGACGCCCTGAACTTGGTCGGTTTCTCCGGCGAGCCGACCGTCACGGCGGCAACCGCCGCCGCCCGCTCGGGCGCGCCAAGCCACTTTGACTGCATGTACTTGTGCTTCCTCCAGGGGCCCATGTGCATTTTGTTCTCCTTCATGCACTGCTTGGCAGCGGCGCACATGGCCTTCACCACGCCGCGCAGCCTCTCAGCGCGGCCGACGAACACCTCCGGCAGCGCGGTCACCAGCGCGCGGTACTCGGCGCTGGCGCGCGCCACCTCGAACTCGGCGCGGAAGCTGAGCTCCACCACCACCCGCACCGCCTTGCCGCTCCTCGTCTGCACCACCACGTCCACGTAGCTGTGCTCGCCTGCGGACGCACGTTTCAGAGAGGGGGGAAAAAACGTCAGTGTCGGTCGATCGGGCCCGGCCGCGCGCCGAACTTGTGAATTACGAAGCGCGTTCTGGAATGTTTCGTGCAAACGTGGTGTAATTCCTCTGGCCAGGCGAGTTGATGTGGACCGGCAAGTTGGATTGACTGTCGCAAGTCCACGTCACACGTTTGGATCTATTTACAAGCTCAGAAATAATAGAGACAGTGATAGGTGCCTGACACTTAGTTGGCTGTGTGTAATCACATTGGAAGCGTCTGGCTTCTGGAGCAGAGGATGACCATGTCCATGTGAGGCATGTGACTTTATAGAGTTAACAGTTTGCTACCCATTTATATGTAAATAAGTTCTATTATGGGTAGGCGAATATGATTTTGTCATTCAACTCTTACCCCCACCCCCCAGAAAAAGAAAAATCCTTATGCGCGACATGAGCAAATTAAACATCCCAATTGCAGCCTGTACTTGAAAAGGTGCAGAAAGATCGAATCTTGACTACAAGAGTACAAGTCTCTCGAATTAGTGCGACAAGGCAGTCCCTCCTAGGCTCCTCGCTGTCTACACTTCACGCACACGGTGCTCTTTTCATTTGGAACTCCGCTCTTTAAGCCGTCTGAATTTAGCTTAGAAGTAACTAACTATTGAAAGCGACCAAATTAATTACCTGAAGGGATGTCCGGCGACCGCGTCCACTTGGACTTGCAGATGGCGCTGTTGTACCCGGCGTCGCGCAGCCACTCGGCGACGTGCCGGAGCATGCAGCTCCGGCAGTCCCCGGCCGCCGCCCGTCTCGCACAGGAGCAGACGGCGCCCGCAGCGCGCGTCGTCTTGATGGCCTCCTCCGTGTCTGCCCGTATCCTGCTCTCGGCCGGGCTGGTCTTGGCCAAAGTCTCCTGTACATCCACATCCACGCATATTGCATCTCTCAGGACCAGAAGATATTACGAGGCTAGCCCAAAGCAAACAAGAACACGCAAGATCAATCCAAAATATCATGGCCACATCAGCGCTTTGTGGACGTGGTCTTGTTACCGATCACCCGTTAATAATATCTCCACACATATGTCCAGATTGGAATTCACAGAATCATGGCCGTATCAAAGAAATTCTACACATCGATTAGCGCTTGGAGGGGAGACTTACATGTAGCTGCGAATGCTGGGTCTGCCAGAAGGCCTTGCTCTCGGCGGCACTACTGCCGCTGGATCCCTCGTCGTCGTCGTCGTCGTTCTCCGGCCATCTCTCCCTCTCGGCCTCCTCGAAGAAGCCCGACACCATGTTGGACAGGCTCATCTCACTGTCCATCGCCTCTTCCATAACCATCGTGTGTGTTTCGATTTTCTTGGCTCCTCGATCGCCACAAACTAAATTTCCCCTTTGTTGCTTAGTGGATTAGGCTGTTAGCTCAACGGTGCTCTGCGACTTGGTCGATCAAGGGAGGCTGGATATATATTACCGGAAGGCGGAAGCGTTGGGGGACGTGGCGAATGGGCAGCGGTGAGGCTGGTGGGTACGGTGGAGTGGGCCCCAGATGGTGTGGATGACAGGATGAGGCTGCCAGGGACGGGGCGGTGGGGCCCGCCTGTTGGTTGGGGCACAGGAACAGCACGGATCCACGTCAGGTACCTAACCGGATTCTATGCGCGCGACATGGAGCCGTTCCGTATGTAACGTAATCTTGCCCGTTGTTTTCCATGGTTGGCTCATGGTAGGCTAAGGTGCTAACAGTGTCACCATGAAGCAAGAGACTTAAGTTTACATCTATGATGAACGATATTTCATGGGAAAATATCTTGTGTAAATCAATGATTCGACACTAACATATTTACTTCTTCTCCATTGTCCTTGTGTTCAGTAGATAGTAGTATAACTAAAAACCCGCGTGTGCACTACTACAGAAAAATTCATCACAGACGATTCTAAACCATCATCACAGACGATTTTTGAACCATCTAAATTTTTATATCTCATCACAGACGGTTTTTTAACCGTCTGTGAAAAATGCTATCACAGATGGTTTGTGAGTAGAACCGTCTGTGATAGTCTGTTTTCACAGACGGTTCTATTCACGAACCGTCTGTGATAGTCTATTTCACAGACGGTTCTAAAAAAGGAAAAAAAATGCTATCACGCACGGTTCGTGAATAGAACTGTCAGGAAATCCTGACAGTTCTATTCACGAACCGTGCAGCGATAATCTATTTTCACGATGCGTGATAGTTTTTCTATAGCAAAAAAAGCAGCGGATTTTCACCGTTTGGAGCCTCCGAGCCTCGCGAATGAATCGATATTGATTTTGGTTTCGCTAGCTTTCCCACAATAGCCATAGCATCACAAGAGCATCAACCCAATCCATTCACGAGCACTAAAAAACAACACGGCATGCATCACCCACATCACGTAGCATCAACTCAATCCATTCACGAGCACTAACACATCACGGTAGTAATCCACATCACGAGAGAAAAGGGGAGAGTAGAAAGAATGAGGTCGTGGGAGGTTTGGGTGACGAGGTCATGGGGGCCGGACGATGAGGCCGGGGCAAGGTAGAGGAGGCCGCGATTTAGCGAACTTCGAGGAGAGGGCAGGCGGCGAGTAGTAGAGGCGTGGCGACACTACTACAAAAGAGGCTATAGCGACGGCCCATCACAGGCGGTTCCTTTGGAACCATCTGTATTGTATGTCTGAGCTTTGTTTTAGCCAATGAGCCTATCACGCACGGTTGTTATTGTGAACCGTGCTGTAATAGTAATTATCACGAGCAGTTACGAAATAGAGCTGTCAGTGTCATATCCTGAGCGGTTCTTACGAAATAGAACCGCAGTGATTTCTGTGCTTCATATAAATTGGCCGAGATATCCCCACCAGCTTCTTGCCATTGTGTCTACCGCTCGAGCGCCACTTCCCAGCCCTAGCTCCTCCAACCTGCGGCTCCTCCTCTAATACTGGTATGAGCTTGGAGATGCTTGTGGACTTGACATTGTATTGTGTGTTTGACTAAAAGAAAGGAGAAAAGATAGTGTAGATGCTAACTGTGAATATTGATAATGGTGTTGTTACTATTGATTTATTACATACTTGAGTCTTGGACTTATGCACCTTGTTTTTTTGTTGCTATTTCTAGGTGATCTTGAGGATGACACAAAGATTTAGCACATGATCGATCTTGCACCGTCAATGTTGGAATAAATAATATTAGCCCTGCAAATCTTAGTTTTGAATAATGGTTTCCCTTATAAATAATGAACTAAAATTTGACTTAGGAGTGGTAACTTAATAAAATTGAATTAGGTCTAATAATCACTAAAATTTGAGTTAGGATAATTAATTGGCTTAAAAAATAAAATTTACACAGGTTCACGATGCGGTGGGGTTTGGGTCAAGCAATATTGCATTTACTGGTTCCGTATTTTAGGTTAATAAGTGTTGTAAGAGATGATGCCTATATTTGGGTTGCATGATTGTTCAATTGAGATAGATATCGGTGTCGAGAGGTAGGGATTATCGAGAGATATTAGATATTTTCTTCGTGAGCTCCGAGGGTAACGATTTATAACCCTTTATGTTTGCTATAAATTAATTGCTAATCAATTTGACACTAATTTGTTACATGCGTAGTGTAGATGGATCGAATCGGATGTACGGTGTGAACCGTGTGAGTCAAGATTACATTAATGGCGTGGTTGCTTTTAGAAGAGCCACGAGCGGGATATGTTGAAGAAGGATAAATTTTATGTATTGTCCGGGCATTGATTGCGTAATCGAAGATGTTTAACAACACGGCGCGGATCGAGCGCACTTGATTGAAGGGTTTCAAAAAGGGTATACATGTTGGACCAATCACGGTGAAGAGCGATTATACGAAGTTAATAATGACGACATCGCCGAGGAAGTCAGCGATTTGCGGATGTGGTGTGCTTTTGATGAGGATAGGCGCACGATGATAATCTGGATCGGATGCTATGCGATGCACGAGAGAACTACGATGAGAGAGAGTTTTGTAAATTCGAGGGCTTAAGGAGGACTCGGTGAGACCTTTGTTCCCTGATCGCAGCCGGAATACACAAGGTTGTCAACCGTGCTTGAACTGCTGAAATTGAAGGCAAGCAATAGTTGGTGCGATAAGAGTTTCACGGCGTTGTTAGGTCTCCTAGCGGACATCCTTCCGGAGAAGCGTGTTGCCCAAAGACCACCTATCAAGCAAAGAAGGTTATTTGCCCATTGGGAATGGAAGTAGAAAGAATACATGCATGTCCGAGCGATTGTATCCTCTAGTAAAGAGTATGCGACATGCATGTATGTCCGTGTGCAAAGCATCCTACAAGCGTCAAAATCTTGCTAAGGTGAAGCAAGGACCTCCTGCTAAGATGTTGTGGTATCACTGTAATCCCACGTTTGAAGCGTTTATTTGCGAACCCAAAGGAGGCAAGATTGCTGCGTTGGCACTCGAGAGGAGCGTAAGAGAGATGGAAAGCTAAGACACCTGCGATTACGCGGTGGAGAAACTTGATCGGAGCTTGAAGAGTTCGGTGCGGAGCGAGGAACATATGGTTAGGGTTGAGTGCGGATGGAATGAATCCTTTCGGTAACATGAGTAGCCGACATAGCACTGGCAGTGAATCTATGTATGTACAACCTTCCTCCTTGGCTATGTATGAAGCGGAAGTACATTTTGATGTCACTACTTATCCAAGGGCGAAGCAACTCAGGAATGATATTGATGTGTACCTAGCACCATTCTTTGGAAGATCTTGTGACCTTTGTAGAGCGAAGGGGCAATTATGGGATGCGTACAAGCGAGAGAACTTCACTTTACGCGCCATGTTGTTACGCACCATCAATGATTTTCCTGCCCTTGTTAACCTATCGGGCTTGATACAAAAGAAGCCAAAGCTGTCCATGCTTTGCTTAGATGCTACGGAGAGTGTATGGTGAACAACTCGCATAAAATCGTATATATCGTCACCGTAGGTTCCTTCCGAGGAGTTACCCATACCGCAAGATGAAGAAACAATTCGACGGAAATAAGGAAGACGATTCAGCTTCAAGGGCTGACGAGGATCTAATAATCCTCATTTTATCTTTTATCTATAATTCTTATTATGGGTAAATATGATGTCACATAGTCCCCAGAGGTACCCTTATCTAAAGGGAGAAGTCCAATAAGTGGTTGTAAGTCTTGCTACGACTATATCATGGTCGTAAGTCCTTCTCGACCACTACATAGTCGTAAGTCCTTCTCATTGCTACAGTCGTAAGTCCTTCTACGACTCCTACCTGGTCGTAAGTTCTTCTACGACCAGGTAAACTACGACCACCTTATAATCAAACCTACAGGTGAGTGGGTCCAATTGATTAAGGAATCCGAACGGTCTGCACGCACTATTATTCCGCTTATTAATGGTGCGTAATTACCCCATTATCTCTGGAAGATAATTGCCAGACGGCGTGAAGAAGCCGAGGCGCCAGTAATTACTGCCAGCATGCGCCCGTTACTGGATTAATCAGGCGCATCTCACGCAGGGCAAAACGGCTACTTCTTCACGACTATATAAGGGCATCGATCAGAGAGATAGGGGCAGCGAACAAGAGCCAGTCAAGTAGGAACACAAGTGCTATTCTCTGTAATAGTCTTAGTCTTTTACTTGATCATCAAGAATACCATACACACAGGATTAGGGTTATTATTCTCTCCGGAGAAGGCCTGAACCTGTCTAAACATCCCGTGTCAATCCACTCTGCGTGATCTTATCTCTAGGAGACCCCCCGAATCAAACAATCTTTACGTAAGATCGGTTCTAATACACCGACAGTTGGCGCCGTCCGTGGGGATCTTAGGTAATCTCTTGTCAACATACTCTCTTTTTCCAATCTCATGCAATCATGGCGGGAGAATGGAGCGAGGAGAACTGGTTTGACTTGGCGATTGTGACGTCGACATGGATGCGGTTTCGACCATGAGCCGAGTGATGCATCCGCCGATGGTGATGTTGCCTTGGAGATTATTCTCGAAACCATCCCATTAATAGAGTTGAGGAGGATCCTTATCCCCACAACAATCGTCCAACAGAGGAGCCATTTCCCTCAAAGGACAAGGGTCAATCCGACCAGGACCGCCCTGGGAGGACTCACAGCGCGACGAGTTTTTCTCCGAGTGTTCAAGTCCCCTTAAGGCGGTCCGACTTGGTAAGTCAAGTTACGGAGCCACCATTCGAGGACTCCACCAAATCTAGTGATTCTCTCTCTCGGGGTAACTCCGGAGAGGTGGGATCAAGCATGCTTTTCTGCAAATTCGGCCGTCTCCCGCAGATCTCATTTGCGAATGGAGCGATTATAACCGGAGTTCCCCTACGGAGGATTACTCCAAGTCGCGAGATGGTGTCCTCGAGCACTCCTCAGCGGGAGGCCTCGGCGCAAGTGAGAATCATCAGCGGGAGGTCTTCGTCCTTCCCCAAATCGAGTCGACCTCATGGAGGCCGAGATAAGGACACTCCCGAAGATCACACTGCGCCCCTCGTGGTAATGGCAAGGGCACCACCGTTGGCGAGAGGACCAACACTGATGAGCGAGGAAATCCTCGACATTCTCGCACTCCACTAAGAAGGCCTCAAAGACACGAGGAGGAGGATTTTGATGTCGTCGGAAGAAAGAAAATTGCGATCGGAAGAACTTGCTCAGGCGCATTCAACATCGATCGGAGGAGGTACAAGAACTCCGAACATCAACGACTTGCTCGAGAATCCCGATCAAGAGCTTGCTCGAGCGCCAGAGTGCGATCTCTTTCTTTGAAGAGATCACGCAAAGACTTCGAATAATGACAAGGCGGAGGTACCTCATCGACAACACTCGGTAGTCGTAGCAATCGACTTCCTCGGCTACTGATCAATCGAATATTTCTCTCGTAGGAATCGACCGACCATAAGTCGAATCGATTCCCTATTCGAGAAATACCTTTCGATCGGTGAAGATCAAGCCCCTCGAAGAGGTGATCATTCACCACCGACAAAGAAATTCTAGCGAGTGGAATACGAGGAGTATTCTCCTCGTAGAACGAGGCCTACTACGAGCAGTCACTGTTCGTATCGTCGTATACGATCACTGGTGACATTAACCCTTCTTTTCTACAAAGAAGGTGTCAAGAAGTGATTCTGGGATCTGGGCATTTTCGCTGACCTTGGCGATTCGGCACGCCACCTCATTTTCGACCGATGAACATGGAAAATTTGATGGATCTCAAAATCCCATCGAATTTCTTGAGATCTATCTAACAATTGTCCGGCGGCGGGAGGAGGAGAGCATGTAATGGCGAATTACCTTCCGATGTGCTCGAAGGATCCGCTCGATCGTGGTTATTAAACCAACCACTCGAGTCGATCTACTCTTAGCAACACCTCGTGATCTTCTACAGGTAATTTCCAAGGCACATACAACCGCCTACGGAAAAGAAGGCGACTTGCACGGATAAAGCGAGAACAACAACGAGACTTTGCGTCAATTCATCAAGCGCTTTAGTCGGGTTCGTAACTCAATTCGGAAATTTACGATTCCTCTGTGATCGGGGCTTTTAAGCAAGGAGTCCGCAGATGAAGAATAACGGAGGACATTGCTCTGAATCCTCCCAACATCATTCTTAGAACTCTTGAGATGGCGATCGATATGCAATCGCTTACGAGGCGGTCGAGTGGAACAACACTATCGATCGAGAAACATATACTCCTCGAGAGCCGTGAAGTTGGTAAAGATAAAAAGCAAAAAGTCCAAGAAGAAAATAAAAATCAAAAACCACAAGCCGGTGGTTCCAAGGAGGTTAGTAGTGAAAGATGGAGAGCCCCAAACCACCAAGTCGTACCACGATCAAGGCAAAGGTAAGCGCCACGATCGTAGGAGCGACAAACCAAGGTGGTGTCCTTTTCATAAAAGGAAGGACATGACCTCCAGAAGCTCGCCGAGTTTTCCAAAGAAAGCTCGAAGACTACTACAACGGCAAGCACCACTCCCTACTCTCGGCGGGTGGGACATACGAGTGGCCAAAGTCGTCGGATGATGAGGAGATGCCGTTCAAGATCCATAACATACCGTTGAGCACATCTACGGAGGATCATCGACATACGACTCCAAGCGACAACTTAAAGCTGCCGGACGAGAGGTAAATTCTCTACATACTCCTCTCGTCAATAAATTACCGAAGTGGTCGGAAGTTACCATCTCTTTTGAGAAGGATGACTGTCCGATCACTACGAGTCGATCAGGTCGATATCCGATTGTGGTCGAACCCACCATCAACAACTGTCGGGTCAATCGAGTGTTGGTTGATGGTGGCGATTCTTTGAACATATTATTTACTAATGCCACGGGCGAGATGCAAGTACCGGGACAAAGGTAAGGCGATGCGATACTCCTTTCATGGAATTGTACCGGGGTCTTCAGCCAAACCTATTGGCCAAGTTTCTCTTCCTTTAACATTTGGCTCACCAAGTAATTTCAGGACAGAGAAAGTCTCCTTTGATGTGGTCGATTTCGATACGGCATATAATGCCATACTCGGACGACCAACTTTGGCAAAATTCTTAATGGCTACTCATTACGGGTATCAATGTCTTAAGATGCGAGTCCCAAAGGAGTGATCACCATTCGATGTGACAAAAGATGGCGTATAGGCTGCGGCCGTCGATCCTCGAGATGGTTGGTCAAATACCAACTCGAGATGAAAGTCGACCTTCGACTAGCAAGTCGAAGCCTAAAAGCTACACCAAAGCCGAGCGATCAAGTCAAAGAGGTTCCTCGGGCGCGAAGAACCCTCGATCGCTCGCATCGGGGAGACTTCCACCCCAAATAGGAAGGCGCCCTCATTACCTTCCTCAGAGCTAACGCAGATGTCTTTGCGTGGCAAGCATCCGACATGCCCGAGTCCCGGAGTGTCGAGCGAGGCTAGCTTTACGGCACGATAAAGTACCGTAAAACAAAAATTACGGATTTGCCTGATCGACGAGATGCTATTAAGTCGAGTTGGATAAGCTACTTAAGCGGGCTTTATAAGAGAAGTCAACCACCAGTGGTTGGCTAACCTGTAATGGTCAAAAAGTCAAGCGGCAAATGGCGTATGTGCGTGGACTTTCTTGATCTTAATAAAGCTTGTCCAAAAGATGATTTCCTTTACCTCGTATTGATCACCGGTTGATTCAACTGCGGTTGTGAGATATTAAGTTTTTAGATGCATATTCGGATACCACGGATCAATATGTGTTTAAGCGATGAAGAAAAGACCGCATTCATTACTCCATTTGGTACCTTTTGCTATGTCAAAATGCCATTTGGTCTAAAGAATGCGGTGCTTCTTTTCAACGCTTAATGCAATCGACTTTTCATCTCAATTAGGCGAATTTGGAAGCCTATGTTGATGATCTAGTCGTAAAAGCATTAAGAGACTTAATCATATCACCGACCTACAAAAACATTCGACAACCTCGAAAGCACCGCTTAAAACTCAATCCAGAAGTGTGTGTTTGGAATTTCTTGGGAAAATTGCTTGGATTCTTAGTATCCGAGCGAGGAATCGAAGCAAATCTGAAAAAATAAAAGCCATCCTCGGATCGTCCTCCAAACACAAAAAGGAAGTCAAAAACTCACTTGGGTGCATGGCGGCTTTAAGTCGTTTCATCGCACGACTAGGAGAAAAGGACTACCTTTCTTTAAACTTCTCGGGAGACATGAAGGTTTTGAGTGGTCGAGCAGGCAAAGCGTTGCCTTTGAGGATGTCAAGAGGTATCTTTCGAGTGCTCTGCTCGGTTTCTCCAAAGCGGAAGAGGCGCTCTTAATTTACCTAGTCGCCACGCCACAGGCGACAAGCGCGATACTAGTCGTAGAGCGTGAAAACGTACAACGACCGGTTTACTCGTCGGAAGTTTTACGGGCCTAAGGGCGTTACCCTCGGTCCAAAAACTTCTATATGCCCTCCTCATGTCTTGAGAAGCTGCGGCATTATTTTGGCGCACAAAATAGTTTGTCTTGCGTCGAGTTTCCTTTAGAGCAATCCTCCATAATAAGGAAGCAATGGGGCGCATGGCAAAATGGTCAATCGAACTTGGGAGTTCGACCTCCATTCGTGTCGACGGCCATAAAATCCCGATCTTGGCGGACTTTGTCGCCGAATGGACAAATCTGAACACATTCAGGATCCCGATCTGATTCCCGACCGACTGGATGATGTACTGACGGGTCACTTACTTTAAGTGGCTCGAGGTGAGGTAGTCTGGTATCTCCTAGGAGAAACCTTAAAGTATGCCATACAATTAAACTTTCGGGCTACTAACAATGTGGCGAGTCGAAGGTTTGCTAGGCGGCATCAGCAGTGCAGCACTCTCAATTAAATCGACTACTCGTGAGAGGAGACTCTCAACTAGTCGTGAATCAAATCGGAAAGAGTACGGTGCTCTAACTCAACAATGGCTCGGTACTTATCGAAGTGCGTAAGCTAGAAAAACATTTTTAGGTTTGAGGTACAATTTATCCCTCGAAAGGATAATTTCCTCATGAGACCAACTTGCTCGGATGGCTTCTTCCGATCCACAGTACCAAAGGAGTTTTCTTGGAGCAACTCCAAAACCGTCTCAGTCGAAGAATCGAAACACCTCCTCTTGAGATGGCCTCATTAGATTACGAGGATACGGATGACTCCCATCTACGAGTATCTTTACAAGGGTTCGTGCGAAGATGATCTTGAGGCGGTCGATTATCGAAAAGCCAAAATGTATACTTTGGTTGAAGGAGTCCTTTATAAGCGAGGAACCCAAGGAATACTCATGCGATGCATTCCAAAAGCGAAGGAATAACACTCCTTCACGATATACGATGGCATCGTGGGACGCATGCCTCCTCTGAGAACATTGGTTGGTAAAGCCTTTCGACAAGGTTTTCTTGGCCTCTGACCTGTCTGATGCTATGGAGGTGGTTAAAAAGTGTGTCGATGCCAATTCCATGGTGAGCGGATACACCAACCGGCTCAAGCATTACAAACAATACCTCTTTCTTGGCCTTTTGCGACACAGGGCTTGATATCCTAGGACCGTTTCCCAAAGCTCCGGGAGGTTTGAATTCCTTTTGTGGCTATTGACACGTTCACAAAATGGATCGGCTGAACACATGCTCGATAACAACGAAGTAGCAAAAGGTTCATGATGAGAAGCGTAATTAGTCGATTTGGAGTTAAGTCGGATAATTACGGATAATAATAAACAATTCGCAAGTGCAAAATTTCGGAATTTTGCGGCGAGTTCAGTACCAAGCTATGCTATGCTACATTGCACATCCCCAAAGCAATGGGGCGGTCGAGCGTGCAAGCGTCCAAATAATGCGAGAATTAAAACTCGAGTCTTGACCCGACTTGTTAGCGCTCGGGGCTTGAGTACAAGAATTACCCTCCATATTATGGGCGGTTAAATGCGACCACGATCGAGCAACGGGAGAAACACCATTTTCTAGTTTTGGGCGAAGCCATGCTTCCTCGGAGCTAAAATTGCGGTCGACACGAGTTGAAACCTTCAACAACTCGGACCGGGAACAACTTCGGCGGATGACATTAACCTACTTGAAGAGAGGAGAAACCTAGCCTTAATTGCGTTGGCGGTCTACCAACAAGCCTGCGGATACTATGATCGTAAGGTCAACCTCGCGACCTTCTTGTAGGTGACTTGGTATTGAGGCTCGCCAATCCAAGTCTAATCGGAATAAACTTTCCCCAAATGGGAAGGTCCTTACACGATGGTCGAAGTAACTCGGCGAGTCGATCTGACTAGCAATGGAAGATGGGCGAGTTCTCTCAAACTCTTGGAACATCGACCGATTCACGCAAATTCTATGTGTGGCTGATTTCTCAGGCAATAAAAGTCCAGGTTCCTTCTACCTCTCTTGCCTTATTTTTTGAGTAAAGCTTTTTTAATATTTCGACTATGATACAAAAATAAAACTCAGTTTTTCTTTACACTGGTCGAAAAGCGAGTAACATCATCTAGTTGAAACTTCTCCTCTCTGCATGTGGTTACGCCCACTAGAAGGAATTTCTAGCATCGACTCGTTACTCATTTTTTTTGCCAATACAAAGAGCTCGGGTTCTATCGATCGAAATGTTCTCAAAGCCAACTCTTTCAAATCTTAGTTTATTTTTTCAGTCAATTCAAAAATATTCTAAGTAGAGTGCACTTTCTTACATTTGTTCGACCACCTTTGGTGTACTCGATTTGTTTTTAACTGGTCGAAGGAAGAGACACACCTAGTCGAAGTCTTTCCTCTCTGCATGTGGTCTGCCCACTAGAAGGAAACTTCCTAGTATCGCTCGCCTCCTACTTTTGCTCTTTGGAAAAGACTTATCAAGTCCACCAAAAGCAGGACGAGCGAATCACTAAAGTCCTCTAAGGCGTTTGTTTAACTCAAGTTGCTTTGTTCTTGGTTCGATTAAACTAGTCGGAGATGAAAGCATCACCTAGTCGAAGCCTTTCCTCTCTGCACGTGGTCCTGCCCACTAGAAGGAACTTCCTAGTGTCGAGTCGTTTCTACTCTTTCGACCAAGATGCTTGACAACCGTAACAAAAGCTATAAGTTAAATAAACCTCTCTTTGTTTTGAAACCCGTTTCAAACACTATTTATTTAGATTGTCTAAACAATCTAAACAAATAGTCGGGGCTAGGATAAAGTTATTAATTTGACTTCAATTCTTAGTCCTTCATTCGTCTTTCATTCGTTTATTATCTTTTGAGTTACTAACTACTCGACAAGATGATTTTCGTGAAATAAAGCGGATCATATATTACTCATCAACAAAATTATGCGCCTTACAAAGTAGTTACAAGATTACTCGAAGGGGAGAGCCTAGTGCATTTCCTCATACCACCTTTTTGCCAATTGCATTTCCACAATCAGACGACTTGCCTCGATTCGGGACGATCGAAGTCGGCCGATTGGTGTAACATTAAGGCGGGGATCTTGAGCTTTAAGTTTCGCCAAAGCATAACTTCTGCGACTTCATTGCCTCCCTTATTGATTGACAGATTAGCCTTGAGTGGTCACCATTTCTTGCAATCTTGAGACTTGTTCTCCAATAGTACTTGTGTGGCAGACAATAGTATCTTCTCGAGGAGTTTTCCCTCGAATGTAGCTCACTAAGCACATTGTTCGGAGAGTGATGTTGCCTTGAAGACTAGTCTTCATCGACTCCATCTCTGTTGGGTACAAGTCGAAGCCTCGCTGAAGCTTTTGTTCTCGACCACTTGTTACGAAAAGAATAATACTAGGTCAAACAAAAATACTTCTAGAGGAACATAACACAAAGATATTTGTAGGTAAAAGCATTTCTTACCTACTAATTGAGAATCAATTTCTTGACCTCTTCGCGATGGAAAGCAGCGGTTTGACATGCTTTTGCTCCCATGCTCGATGTCCTCTGCATTCATCCTAGCAATGCGGACGGACTCATTGCGAATCAAGGTCTTTGATTGGATTTGACCTCAAGGATTCTCAATTGGGCGACAATTTACGAACAAGGAATTGACATTAAAAAGGAAAACACTCAAAAAGGACAACGGTAAAGTTACTTACATTGCTTGAGTTCTCGAGAACCTCAAGTTCTTGATCCTTATTCTTGCTAATGCGGAAAACTCTGAATGACCAAAGATTTGTCTCAACTTGATCAGGAGTTTCCTCATCTCATTTTCTTTATCTGAAGAAGAAATGAGAGTTAGGTAAAGGTTAAAACTCAAAAGCAGTCTTAAGTTCAGCACTTCTTCGTTTATTTTTCCTGCAATTTCTTAGATCACGAGACAACCTCTCGAAGTCTATCAGGAGGTTAATACTTCATTCCTTAGCCTCCTCGACTCCTCTTTTTCATAGTCGGCGAATCGGCTAAGGTCTTTGAATCAACTGTTTAACCTACAAAGGACGAGACGGAGATAAAAATCAGTAGAATGGTTGTGAGTACTTCTACAACCACGACCTAGTCGTAAGTTTTTCTGCGACTACGAATGGTTGTAAGTCTTTCTATGACCACTATCACGGTCGTAAGTAGTAAGTAAGTTTTTCTTACGACTAATCCTTTGTCATGAGTTTCTTCCATGACTATTCTCGTAAGACATTATCACAGTATTTAAGTTGAAAACAACTATGGATGATAAGTGACTTACCACCTCTGCGCCTCTGTGCGGAGTAGCTCTTTCTCTGTCTTAGCTCTAAAAGTTGTCGATGATACTCACCGACAACGACAATTTGCTCGAGCTTTACGCAAAAGAGAACAGTGAGAAGTGAAGGAAAGCCACATGTATAAGTATTTTGAAGATACTTACATTCATAGTCGTCTAGCAAACATTGAATATACAAGGTCAGGGTTACGCGCTTATCTATCCTCGCGACCTTGTCCCACCACACCTTCTCGGCGCTCGTTATCAAAGGTATTCTCCGTGTTGGGAATATCTTTGGGATGAGGACTTAGTCACGAGATCTGTGGCGAAGACCTGCGGCGGAGGCGGTCCCAAAGAAGTCACCACGAGTTGAAATTTTCTCCTTACGGTTACGTGATTTCTCTTGGGGTAGGGAAGAACGCCTCCTCGATTTCCTTCCCAGCGGTCTTTGGTGGTCACCACCTTGACGAGGCTTCCTGTTGCCTCTGTTGTTTCTCGACCTCGTGATCGTGGCGGCCACCTCAACGATAACGGCCGTTACTTCAAGGGTCGTAAATTCGACTTGGCGGATATGGGAGTCACTGCAGGGAGTCTCGACTTCATCGGCCACAGGGCCAAAGGTGATGCTTGACCACCTCCATTGCTACCTCCCGATGGTGAAGGGATGGCAATGGACTTCTCGTGGAAGCATTCAGGAAATTTGAAGAGTGGGTGAAATAAAGAAAAGCAAATCGAGGTTGTGAAAAGAAAAAGGTAAATGTCGTTCTTACACTTTAGTACATTTCACACACCTCGCACCTGGTCTTAACCAGGAATTTTGGAACAATCCTCCCAGCGGAGGACCTCTTCTTCTCCACGACCACGTGCAGTGAGGTTCAACAATTAGCTCGATTCACGACCACGTGCAGTCGTAGAGTTGAAACGAGGACCGGGCTCTGTTTCCTGATCCTCTGGATGGGCGAGATCGGTCTCGACCATTCGAGCGACCTCCCTCACCGGGTTGTCTTGATGCGCATCCTCCTTCATAAAAGACATAAAATCTTTCCGGTTCTCTCTTTCGGTTGCTTAATAAAACTAGGAGTGGCACCGATTGCGAAAGATTAGTGTCATAATAGAAGGGTACCTTAGCCTTGCGAGGTTTGCGCTTAAGAGGTTCATTGCTTCAACCTCCTCGGCCCGGCGGCTGCGACCTCGGCTTGGATACCATTACAGTGCTGCGCGAGGCCTGTAGAAGTGCAGTCGAAAGACGAGCTCGAGCTTACTCCCCATGTCGGCAGATTTTACAAGTCGGCGTCTCTTGAGGAGGAGCCGAGCCTTTGTCTTCGACAACCCGGCGCCAATAGTCATCGAGCGACTTCTTCGTCACGGCGATTTTCCATGCCTACTTTACGTAAAGCAAAGCGAGAAAAGAAGAATCATTAATTAGTCGTAAGTTTTTCTCGACTAGTACTAAGTCGTAAGTTCTTCTCGACTTTTTATTGATCGTAAGATATTCTCGATCACCATTAGTCGTAAGTATCTCCTCGACTATAAAGTCCTAAAGAAAGAATCAGATTTTTGATTACCTTTAGGCGCTCCATCTTTTCATCTGCGGACAAAACCGCAATGACTTGAGAACCGCCCTCGGGTGGCGGAGACTTCTCACAAATGAGTCGACTCTGGAGTCAACCTCGGCTGTGAAGATGCGTAAAGCAGATAAAAATATTAGACAAGGTTGAGAAAGACCAAGCGGAGAGCTAAGTCGACAATTGCTTACCCTCCTCATAGTCTCGGTGGGGTCTCCTCTCCCGAGTACCTCCACATAGGAGATGCTCGTTTCTTGAAGGACTAATTGGCGTGTGATGAAATCCTTCACCACATGCCATCCGGTCAACCCTTCTTCATTCAAGTCCTTAATAGCTTGAATATAAGGGCTAATCAATTGATATCTTCGAGGTTGAGTCCCATGAAGATTTCTTTTCAGCGACCTTCCCTCAAAAGAAAGGTGTCTTGAGAGTGACCTTCGGTAGAACCACCTCTTCCTCGGCCCGACCACGAAGACCGGGTAAAGCTCTGAATGTACTCCTTCGACTTGAGTCGTGGAGCTTCAAACCAGACTTAGCGATTCGGTTTGTCGAGCCATCCCATAATAATATTGGAGCAGCTCGAGATCCGCGGAATCCCGGTATGCTTCGCATAGATACGAACACACTCAACATGGTAATGGAATTGGGACCTAAGTTTACAGTTCCACCCCAAAGTGTTCGAGTACTCTTTGTAAGAAAGGGGTGGCGGTAATCGAAGGCCGCACTCACAATCGCTTGGAAGGCGAGTTTGCCCATTTTCCCCGATGGCGATCTTTGCCCGATGGCGGAATCCACTTCACGAGCCTTCTCGGGATCTTCCGACATCGACCAAGATCTTGATCTTAGCGCATCCATCTCGATTCCTCCCATTGAAACTCTCTGGCCATTTCGCTCGAAGCAAAGTTTTTGATTGGGTTGGCGGCGGAGAAGATGAAACCTAGTCGAAGGCGGAGAAAGCAAGAGCTCGAAGAGCGGCGGAGTGATTTGGGGAAAAGTAAAAATCCAAGTCTACCTCTGGTAAGTTTTATAACCGCACGATCTCCGCCGCCGGAAACCGTCCGGCTATAGGTCTATGATAGATGGTTGTGCACCGCTTGGAACAGCTTCATCGGACAAGTCTATGAGAGGCGGTTGCAATTCTCGGATGGTCAGTTCGAGAAAAAGTAGGTGCGTATCGTCATCCCCAAGCAAAATTACATTCTTGACCAAGTATTTACGGTGAAGGAAGTATCAATCGGAAGGCTTTTCTCGATTCCCCTGCCACGACCACCGGACGGTCGTGGGGTTTTTACGACTTTTAAGTTGTAAACAATCTTCCGATTCGCGATCACTTGAGAACCGTCTCATCAACAGAATCTGTAGAGATCGTTTGCAATTCCCAGACGGTCATTCGAAAGTTATGTTTGTTTTATCATCTCCAAGTAAAATTACTTTCTGACCAAGTCTTTACGGTCAAAGGAAGTATCAATCGGAAGGTTTTTCTCCAATCGCCCTACTACGACTACTACAGTTGTAGGGGTTCTTATGACTTTTGATAGTTGTAAGCAACCTTCTTGACCAAACAAATTCTGGTCAAAGTAGCATTCAAATATCGAAGAGTTCTTCCTTCGACTATTGTTCTCGACATTTTCATGGTCGTAAGACCATTCTGAAACCTTCACCAAGTAAGTTACTTTCACTTGAAGTGGGGGCTAGATGGCGAGGATCTAATAATCCTCATTTTATCTTTTATCTATAATTCTTATTATGGGTAAATATGATGTCACATAGTCCCAGAGGTACCCTTATCTAAAAGGAGAAGTCCAATAAGTGGTTGTAAGTCTTGCTACGACTATATCATGGTCGTAAGTCCTTCTACGACCACTACATAGTCGTAAGTCCTTCTCGACCGCTACAGGTCGTAAGTCCTTCTCGACTCCTACACAGTCGTAAGTTCTTCTCGACCGGGTAAACTCTGACCACCTTATAATCAAACCTACGGTAGTGGGTCCAATTGATTAAGGAATCGAGCAGTGCGCACGCTATTATTCCGCTTATTAATGGTGCGTAATTACCCCATTATCTCGGAAGATAATTGCGGGGCAGGCGTGAAGAAGCGGCGCGATAATTCTTGCCGGCATGCGCCGTTCTTGGATTAATCGGTAGCATCTCCGCGAGCAAAGCGGCTACTTCTTCACGACTATATAAGGGCATCGATCAGAGAGATAGGGGGCAAGCGAACAAGAGCCAGTCAAGTAGGAACACAAGTGCTATTCTCTGTAATAGTCTTAGTCTTTTACTTGATCATCAAGAATACCATACACACAGGATTAGGGTTATTATTCTCTCCGAGAAGGCTGAACTGTCTAAACATCCGTGTCAATCCACTCTGCGTGATCTTATCTCTAGGAGACCCCCCGAATCAAACAATCTTTACGTAAGATCGGTTCTAATACACCGACAAGGGCTTTTAGTGGGAAAGAGGTCTATGATATGGTTAAGGATATCGATGTTGTGCTTGGGAAGGGGCGTAAATTAAGAACAGTGAGAAGAACATCCGGAAGAAGCGGTCAATTTTTGGGACTTGCCTTATTGGGAGTACTTAGAAGTTAGCCTTTGCATCGGCGTTATGCGTGAGAAGAATGTATGTGATAGCTTGATTGGTCTCTTCTTTGAACATTAGTGGTAAAACAAAGGATGGTGTTAGCGCACGTGACTTGGTCGATATGAACATAAGGACCGAGTTAGCACGAAAGAGACCGATCTGAGACGAGCGTACCTTCCCCGACTTGCTACACTCTGTCCAAGGCCGAGAGAAATGAAGCGTGCGAGCTTGCACGGTGTGAAAGTTCCGTCTGGTTACTCCGCTAACATTAAGAAACTTGTTTCTATGCAAGATTTGAAATTAATTGGTATGAAGTCGCATGATTGTCGTGTCTTGATGACACAAATGCTTCTGTTGCAATTAGGAGTATCTTGCTTAGAACAAGGTCAAGTGGCAATATTGTGGTGTGTTATTTCTTCAACTCAATTGCTCGGAAGGTCATCGATCCCCAAGGACTAGATGCTCTGCGGTAGAGGTTGTGGCGACTACTGTGTCATCTTGAGATGTATTTCCCTCAAATCATTTTTGATATCATGGTCCATCTCATTGTTCACATTGTGAAAGAGATAAAGATATGCGGACCTGTGTTTCTCGTCTTATGTACCCGTTCGAGAGGTACATGGGAATTCTCAAGTCCTATGTACGGAATCGATCTCGGCCGGAGAACTGACATCATCGAAGGTTATGCAGCGGAAGAGGTCATTGAGTTCTGCGTCGACTACATGGCTCGGTGGATCCGATTGGTGTGCCTCTATCTCGTCATGAGGGGAGCTGGATGGTATCGGGACCATCGGAAGGAAATCAATCACTCCGATCTGGATCGTCGCTCAAGCCCATTTCACGGTCTTGCAACACATGACCCAAGTGTCCCGTGCCAGCGAGCACAAAGACATGAATGCATGCGAATCGGGCCGGTCGGAGGTTTGGATCACGAGAGAAACACAACCGTCGGTTCAACGAATGGTTAAAGGTGCGAATCACTCGGAGGTCATCAAGTGATGATCTGTTGCTATGGTTGGCAAGAGGGCCACATTTTACAATTGTCACATAGCAAGGATCACGACATAAAAGGGTACACATTTTATCTGGCAGCTCGGGATAGGAAGAGCACGGTCTGAGCAGCGGTGTACGCATAGATGCATTCGATCTGGATAAATTTGAGGAGCTCGTACTATGGGCAAATAGAGGAGATATGGGAGATCGACTACGTGCTTTTCAAGATCCCCTATTTCGATGCGTTGGGTCCATCTCCCACAGGTGAAGGTCGACAAATGCGGCGTCACTACCGTGGACCTCGAGCGTGTCGGATACAAAGGCGAACCATTCGTCTTGGCTAACCAAGTTGTTCAAGTCTTCTATGTAACCGATCCGGCAAATAAGAAGCGTCACGTAGTTCTTCATGGAAAAAGGAGGATTGTCGGAGTTGAGAATGTAGTGGACGAGGAAGAATACAATTAATTTGACGAGTTGCCACCTTTCGGAGGCGACATCGGCTCGAGGAAGAACCAGTGAGGAAGCTAGCTATATCTGCGTCGATCATCATGAAGGGCTATATTTTAATTAAAATTTACTCCATTGTAATTAACTAATTTATTCCATTGTCATGTGTTAATGTGTTATGGACTTATGATCTTTAAATTGATGACAATGTGGATGTTCCTTGGTTCGAGTGATCTGATCGACTACGAGTTGTAGATATCACATTTCTTTCTTTTATTCTTTTTCATCACTACAGAAATTGAATTTTGCAAGGTGCTCGAACTTCTCTTCTATTGATCTTCCATGAAAGTATTCCAAAGAGAAGAGAGAATTTTGATTGACATGAGAGAATTGTGGATACCATTTTAACGAATAAGATGATATCACTTGAAAAGATGAGACTCATGCCAAGATCAAGATGATCAAAAGAAGAAGCTACCATTTTTGAAAAGAATACCACTTGATAGATGCAATTTGCATTTGCAATCAGGGAATAGCAGTAATGGGTAGCTAGCAAGGATATAGAGTATCAACTTGATCACTGGAAGTGGCCACAAAAGATTTAGAATTGAATGAAGAGAGATGGCTAACTTGTAAGAGAAATCGGAAGTTCCGCAGATTCAATGGCGGAAGTTCCGGAAATCGGACGTTCCGGACCTGGAGTGCCGGTTATTTGAAGGAACCATCAAACATCACAGACGGTTCATTGAGGGAACCGTCTTTGAAGGAACCGTCTGTGATTACATATCACAGACGGTTCCCTCAAATAACCGTCTGTGATGTGGAAACATCACAGAGCGGTTCCCTCAAAGAACGTCTGTGATGTTTGAATATCACGAGCGGTTCTTTGAAGGAACCGTCTGTGATAATCAAACATCACGAGCGGTTCTTTGAGGCCCGTCTGTGATTATATCCTGACGGTTCCCTCAAATAGCAAATGCACGTGATGTTGTTTTATAAGGTTCAAAGAACCAGATAGGGTTTTGCTCTCAACCCTATCGGTCCCAGACCTCTGCGCCGCCTCCCGAACCCGGTGCCCTCCTCCACCCAGATCCGCGCGCCTCCTCTCGAACTCCTTCCCGACCCGCGCCCCTCCTCCCGACCTCGGCGCCTCCCGACCCGGCGCCCTCCTCCCAGACCACGGCGCCTCCCAGACCAGGCGCCCCTCCTCCCCGACCCGGCGCTCCTCCTCCCAGACCCGCCACCGCCGCGGCCGACACCACCACCTCTTCCCCAAAGCCATCTCCCACTGATGCGAGCCCCATACATCCCTCGCCCTCAAACCTATTGAAGCTTCAAGAATATTGTCCAACAAGTTTTTATCAAAAAAGTATGGTGTATACCTGAAATCATGAGCAGTGAAATTCATGTTATGCTTTCATGGAAATATAAGACATCTAAACAATCTCCTATGCTTTTTCACGGCAATAAGCGAAGCATCTAGTGCATAAAGAAGCGCCATAAGCCCATAAATAGCACACAAAACATCATAGCATAGTCCATGAGCACAAATTAGTGGATCATATGCGCGTATCTGTAATCTAATGTTCTTGACATTTGGCGAAACGAGGACATCATTCAAAAAGGAAAAATCGGTAAAAAGAAACATATTTGACATATAACTCATAACGAATTAGGTAAACAGAAGAAAAAAAACATAAATATGAAAAGGTGTACCTCCGCAGAGTAATATTTGACATATGAGAGAAAAAAAATATAGTTTCAATGACATTATTAAGTTATATGCTAAAGCTGAAATATTTTAGCACAAACACCTTTTCATTTGGGACAAAGCTGGAACATGTGAGGCTTTTCTGCCAAAACAACAATCTTCTTGAATCGACGAACACAAGATGCCAAATACAATATATACATATGAATATGATGTAGAAAAAAATCGGTCAAGAGGCATACACTAATGACTATTTTTTTAAACAAACATAATAATACAATGTCAATCCTATCAAAGCAAGCTTCATACTTAAATGGTCAATACAGATGCAAATTTTGCAATATAAACAGTGCATGACTCTCATAACCTTGAATCACTTGAGTCACTCTTGTTGTCTTTGGCTTTTTATTAATGATGAATTCCTACAAGAGACAAAAAAAACATGACAGTGTTGCATATACGAAATGGCAACAAAAATATAAAAGGAAAGGCAAAGGCTGTTTGAGAGCTTACCTCAAGCGCTTTCTTGGCGACTTTTCTATCCTCCATTTGTGTTATCAGACCAACCCATACAAACATTATTTATTACAGTCAAGTAAGAAACAAGCTGGTGTTTACGTACTCAAGCATGGCATTATAAAGACTTACAATCCATCCTGCTTGCACAACATTCGCATCATTAATGTGATCTTCTTTGAAATATTGTCTTACTAGAGCTTGAAATTGATCGATATATTGCATACTTGAGTTTATATTATCATATTCATTTCATGAAGTGTATAGACAATAGGATTGAGATGGCAAAGACTTGTTCTTTTGCAACTCTCATACGAGCACAAACTATCATCAATCTTTTACAAATCGTGCTAATTACAATAGGATTAATGCTTAATGCGTAACTTACATAGATAGCAAGTAGCGAGATGGCGGCGCCGTCTTGCGCCAAATCACCAAACGCCGCACATGGCGAGCGCCGTCTTCGCCGCCAACCACGCCGCAGCGAATCGTAGCGAGATGGCGAGAGGAATATCGAAATTGCTTCTTGTGCGTGACCATCACGGGTCGATGGCGTTAGAGTCCCTCGAGTCCCCGACATCGTGGCGAGATTCGGACCATCTGCGGGATACTTACAAGGAAAAGGTCCTATCACCACACCAAAGTGGAAGTCTCGACAAAAGATCGAGAGGCAGCGTCTTTGTGGAAGACCTTTCAAGCGGGTTCACTATCGAAACACACATGAAGCGCGTCGAGCGGCATGCATTGCTCTCCATGTGTCGCGCGTGGAGGACCTTCAAGGCGTTCTTGTCACGCGATGCGTGAACAAGAGTGAGGCGCCCTTCACGAAGTTTCCATTCTTGGCGGGAAACATGGGCGCTTTTGTGGCTATGAAGGCGGCGGATGAATTTAAGGAAGCGAGTGCGGCGCACAAAGCAATCCGAACGCGAAACACTCACCCCACGGACTCGGCACGGCTGAGTGCAGCGGCTAAATCCGGCGCAATGGGAGGCGGAGGAGGAGAATCTATTTCACGATATCACACACCGCGTTCCCTAACTTTGGTTAAGCGAGGGCAAAGTCTCGTCGATGGCGTCACTTTCCCAAACCGGTGGACTAGGAAGTGTCCCAGCGTGTGGTAAATATGTCTAACTACCTACTTGTTTATAAGGCCATAACTTCATAGTGACTATAATAACATGATGACCTCTTGCATTGTGAATTGATTGCCCAAACTTCGAAGGCTCCTTCCAAGAACACGGGAGAAGGATATACTATCTACGGCCCTAGAAACAAGGAGCACTCGGGTGCACGCGAGGCAGCAAGGGGTTAACGTACCTTGGGTACATGGATTATGACGACTACTTCATGTATAGAAGTAGGAAGAGATCCAAGGCGAATCGACAATCGGTTAGAAGCGCTTAAGCGAAATTTCAGGGCGAGATAGCAAGTTTGCGGGATCAAGCTGAATCAAGTACTCGCAACGATGCATAAGCCGCCCTGTTATTGCGGGAACAAGTCCTCGACATCGGAGTAGTGTGGCGTCCACGCATAATTTTGAACATGGCGACGACCAATTACCGATAGACCGCATCAAGGTAATGTACATCTATGGAATGCATCAAAGATAGACCTATAGGGCGCCTTAGCTAATTGTGTATCGTTTTGTAGGAGCCGACGGCTGCAATCTCAAGCGAGGTTAGTTGGGTCCATTCCTATTGAAATTTGGCGGGGATGGTGCATCCATACCGGGAAGGAAGCGATGCGACACGGTGTCTAGGTGGCGCGTGGTTACGCAAGGGTGGAGGTGGACATGGTACATCAACATTTCATGGCCGTCCCGTGGACATTCGCGAAACGAAGAGATCACAACACTAGGGGATGCGTGCAGTTTTATCCGATGGCCCAAGGCGGACATCGTCTGGACCCAGCGATCCGCCAATCTCGGCAGGACCATTCCTCTCCAGCGGGACCCTCTATGACTCCACCTCATATTTACGCCTCGAAGGCCACCTCATCGGTTCCGTGGAGAAGGCGCCAAGGAACAAGAAAAGCGTGCTACCGTGTCGGTTCTGAGTCGTCTCGCGGGGAAAACGCTGCCAATCGTTAAGGCCAAATCGAAATCGGCGAACATTAAGCCGCCTCCCAAGTCCCGAAGCACGAGAAGTACTCCATCGGAAAACCGTTGTGCCCTAACGCTGGTTAGCCCGCATTGGATTTGCTTATCGGGCTTTGCATGCACGGTACACAGGAATACCGCAAAGAAGGGTGCGATCTTTGGAATCACCGTCGCATACAAGGATGAGCATTTCTTCAGCGGGCGGGCAACCGTGGTGGGCTTCAACGACTTATTCAACCTATTCAATCTCGAAGCCCTCGGCCTCGCTTCTACTATGTTGGACCTTTGTAAGTGTGTACAATCAAGTTCTACATTCATGTAATACCGATAAATATCGCAACTCATTGCTTATGTATAGATACATGATGAAATATGCGGGAAGGGCGAGCAGATGGGTTTTCTCGACCCACACGTGGTATCTATGCAAACCATCGAAGCGAGGCGACCTTCGTCGAGAACTACATAGCGGCGGCATTGCTTCTTGGACTCGCAAGGACTACATCTTGTGTCCTACAACGAGGTAAGTGCTTCACTATTTGCTATTCAAATTTCATTTGTACTTAGGTTTAATAGTTATAGCGACATACATGAGTAGGTACCACTTGGATCCTTTTAGTCATTATACCGGGAGGAACAACGTGATATATCTTGATTCCCTAGTCGAAAGCGATCACGACTTTAGCATTACGCAAGGAATACTCGACAAGTATGATCATTTCCTCCATACATAATTCTATTGTAGTCTTCCTTCGTTTGAAATGCCGAGGATAACTTTTTCAATTATGTAGTTCGTTCATCTCCTATGTTAGCCAACAAGGAAGATACAATGGATCGGCTCAAACTAACACACAGACAGAAATTTTGATGCGCTACAACACAATAATCCTATATATATCATACTTCATAAAAATGTGTCTTCAATGACTATACGTATATATGTAATTCTATTTTTGCGGTCTGCTTGACAAAAAAAATGATGAGCTATGTGCATTCTCGTTTGCCATCATATCGACAAATCATTAGTGCTAAGATGAAGAATCAGGAGGTTTGTCAATCTCGAAATAATTTTTTGTAATTGTGAATTCAAATATCTATCCTTACCATTTTTCTTGACCTAGCGGCAGGGTTTGATAATAGATTTACATGGACTCGTTGCGCAAGAGCTCGTGGAAGTTCGAGGGCAATTATGCACCTTTATCATGACGAAATAGTTGACAAAGGAGAGTTTCACTCCATCGCCGACCGCAGATTCACGCAAACAATTGACTTAATTGTAATCAATTGTACAACTATAGCGAAAATACTTCAACAAATTCGATCTTTATTAATTTATTTTGAGTAATGATCAATTTGAGTTGTCAACAATTGATTATCTGCGATGTATCTGTTTTTTGTACATGCTTGTTTTCAGAGGGTATGGCTAGCAATTCTGAGGGTGGCCAAAAAGCGACAAACAATGTAGCTAGGATCGCTCACTACCACGAGCGGTTTTATGTTGAAACCGTGCAGTGAAAAATACCACGACGGTTTCAACATAAAATAAATGCGTGATAAGTGCTTATCACGAGCGGTTTTAAGTAAACCGTGCGTGATATTCTAGTATCACGACGGTTTTAAAGTGAACCGTGCATGATAACCACTATCACAGACGGTTTACTTTAAAACCGTCGTGATAACCACTATCCGCAGAGCGGTTTATGGCGAAACCGTGCGTGATAAATGGTCTCCGACGATTTTGAGCCGTCTATGATAGCTACTTGTTATCACGGGCGAACAAATATAGGCGGTTCGAAACCGTGCGTGATATGATTCGAACCGTGCGTGATGGCGTGTTACGTAGTAGTGCGACGAGGTTGTGGGAGGTCGGCGGCGAGCGAGGTGGGGCAGGTAGAGGAGGTGGAGGAGGCGCGGGTGACAAGCTCGGGGGAGGCGAGGAGAAATGGCGAGAGGAGGAGATGGAGATGGCAAAGGAGGAGATGGAGATGGCAAAGGGAGATGAATGACTCTGTTAATATAGAGAGATATTCGGGAGCCGCCATTAGGTGCAAATTTTGTTTTTCCACCTAACGAAACAAAAGTATCACATACGGTTTTATACAAAAACCGTGCGTAGTGACATATCACGAGCGGTTCGTACTACGAACCGTGCGTGATAAGTGTCTCATCACGAGCGGTTCTAACCACGAAAATGCGTGATGAGATACTCATCACGAGCGGTTCGTAATACAATTCTGGTTAGAACAAATGCGTAGTTAGAAGCGCTCGTGATTTTAAATTGAATTCAAACCATGGTAAAACCCTAAAATCACGAGCGGTTCGTGGTTATAACCGTCATGATATTCTCGGTATCACAGGGCGGTTCGTGGTTATAACGTCGTGATCTTCACGAGCGGTTCTAACCACGAACAAATCGTGATATCTACATATCACGAATAGTGACATATCACAGAGCGGTTCGTTTTGGAACCGTGCGCGATTATTTTATCACGAGCGGTTTCCAAGAACCGTGCAGCGATGGCGTGATATCACAGACATATCACGAGGCGATTCGTTTTGGAACCGTCGTGATTATTTTATCCTGAGCGATTTCCAAGAACCGTCTGTGATGAGGCGTCTTCTATGGTCTGTTTTGTAGTAGTGATAGGAACCGTCTGTGATGAGGCGTGATATCACAGACGGTTCTCTAGAACCGTCTGTGATAGTGACATATCACAGACGGTTCGTTTTGGAACCGTCTGTGGTTATTTTATCACAGACGGTTTTCAAGAACCGTCTGTGATGAGGTATTTTTTATAATCTATTTTGTAGTAGTGATATTATTTACGTGCGGAGTTGAAAAAGGGCGACTGTAATCAGGACAGAAAAATTGTCAGAGATAGACCGTATGTAACGTATCAGAAATTGTAATGGATGAACAAGAACCTTATAAAAGGATATAGAGCCGATGGATCTGATGCTCTATATCCAGTTACCTACAGGCGTAGTTGCTTATCATTTGCCCAAGGTCTCAAAAGGGCAGCATGTCTATATTGTTTTAGAGTCGGCAGCACATAAAATATACATATAAAGACGACATAAGAATGGTACAAATGAAACTATAGGTTTTGTAGGCTAAAGACGTCGCTGTAGTCGATGCATAGACTATAACATAAGTGTGTAGGAGAGAAGCAAACCACACGTTGTGTCATATGATCATACTGGGTAGACGCTGCTGTAAGAAAAATACAACACAAGTCGGGTGGAAAACTGTACGGAAAAATAGGACGGATAATTATTTATTTTTTTGTAAAATGAGAAACATACGTGAATGGTCCAACATATTAGTGAACATAATATACTTGGTTCTATTTGTTTGCCTTTGTTGTCCAAACATTCCTTTGTTACATCAACACAGGGTGTTGCGTCATTAGGCACTAGGTGGTGTGGCCTGTAAAGTAAATATAGCATGTAAGGAAGTGCTATATGTAGGGCTAAACAAAGTGCAGAGTTCTAGTGCGTTGGTAGGCAAATAGTATGAACTCAAAACAGAACTAAGTAGTATGTTGGATATATATATATATATATACGCTTTTGAATTAGCTAACAACATGGTTATCAGACAGTTAGTGAAGAACATAACTGTAGGGCAGTGATAATCTATAAAGATAATGGGTATATAGAGTACATGATAACGGCACAACTGCATAAATAAATGACATGGTGACAATGTGGTTCGTAAATAGTGTGATTATAGGCCATCAACAGTCTGTAAAAATAATGGGGATATATTAGCACATCACAATAGCTGAACCGCATAGATAAATATGTATATATGACTGCTATTTCGTAGTGTGTATTGGTGGTCTGTCATTGTGTTAGAAGTATTCGAGGATCTACGAGCGCTACAAGCGTTCACAGTACAGATCATCTAGCAGTGTGTAGAGTCGAATATCATAATCATAGACAGTAAAAGGTCGCAAAAGGGCAGCGTGTTTACATGTCTAATTTCGTAGAGATGAGTATATGATAGATCTTAAAGAAAACAAAATCTAGTTGGTAACCACCTGTGGCTGTTACTAAAATGTAACCTGTAGTGGGATAATAGAAAGCAGTGAAATGTGTTGAGCCGAACAATATAATCATAGGTAGCAAAAGGTCGCAAAAGGGCATCACGTTTATCTTAGCTATTATAATTTTGAGTTTATCCACTACTGCAGAAAAACTCATCACAGACGGTTCGTAACGGTCATTACAGATGATTTTTGAACCGTCTGAAATTTATGTCTGTGATAACAGACGATTATAAGTCTTTCGTCCTAACTATTTTTTGTCGTATTTTCAGCTAGCCTCAGGAATTGCTAGCCATGTCCTTTGAAAACTAACAAGCAGAAACATATCACAAATAATTGTTGACAACTCAAAGTGATCATATATTTAACTCAAAATCAATTACAAAAGAATGTTTCAAGTATTGTCACTAGAGTTACAAATTGAATTACAACCAATCAAAGTGAATTACAATATTGAATATATTGTTTCGAGGTCGTTCATCGGTGTCGACGGCGTGAAACTCTCATGTGGTGTTAACTATGTCTGCCTTGATGAAGCCGCAGAGCTCCCCTCGAACGTGCGTGACCTGGTCCATCTCGAGTGCATTTAACTCTATGTTCAAGCCCTGTCGCTAGCAGGAGTAAAATAGTAAGCATATATATTTAAATTTATAATTAGAAAATAATTATTACGAGATTGACAAACCTGGGGATCGTGCATCCTAGAAGCAATCAATAGCTGCATATGATGGCATACATAGAATGCGCATAGGTGATCTCGCTTTTGCTGGCGGCATTGCAAAAATAGAATTACATATATATGTACAGTCAGTTCGAGACGCAATATTACGGAGTATGATATATGATTATTGTGTTGTAGCGTGTACCGAAAATCGCATCCTGTGAGTCAGTGTGACGCTCGTTCCCTTGTATAAACCTCCCTCGGCAACATAGCCGATGAACGCCCTATATGATTCAAAAAAGTTATCCTCATCCATTTCAAACGAAGGAAGACTACAATAGAGTTATGTGCATAGGAAATGAACATACCTGTCGAGTATTCCTTTAAGAAGTGTGAAGTCGTAATTTTTGTTGAGTAGAGAATCAAGGTACAATACCATGTTCCTCTTTGGCACAAGAATCAAAAGAATCCAGTGGAACCTACTCATGTATGTCGCTATAGTCATAAACCTATATTGAAACGAAATTTGTATAGCAAATATTGAAACACTTAGTTCTGGTTGTAGAGCACCATTATGTAGTCCTTGTCGTCCAGAGCAAGCAATCCCATTTTTATGTAATTCTCGACGTAGGATGTGTCTTGGTTGATTGTTTGCTCAGAGACCACGTGTGGGTTGAGGAAACCCACCGGTTCTTTGATTCGACGGGCACATTTCATAATGTATCTGTACATAAGCAATGAGTTATGATATTTATCGGTATCACGTGAGTGTAGAAATTGATTGTACACACTTACGATTGTCGGCATCGTAGAAGCGAGGCGTCGAGGGCAGTTACGTTGTATAGGTCAAATAAGTCTTCGAAGCCCACGACGAAGTGGCCAGGCTCGTGGAGAAAATGCTCTCTCCCGTATCTGACTGTGATTTCAGTATGGCCCCCACCTCTCGGGTCTTGTGCAAGTACCAATCATGCAAAGCTTGACAAGCTACTCCTGAGCTCTTTATTTCTGCGTCGGGAGACCAACGGACTTCTGAGGGAGTATTTCACGGGTTTGGGAGGTGCCTTAATGTTCTTCAATTTTGATTTCTCCTTAACGAGGCGACTGAGGGACGTCTTCCCGTGAGACACTTCAGGGACCGATATGGTGACACGCTTTTCTTGTCCCTTCGTCGTCTTCTCGACGGGAAGCGATGTGACGGCCTTCTGAAGTTTTGGTTGAGGTGGACTCATCGAGGGTCCTATTGGAGAGACAGAGTCCTGTCAATATCGCGTCACTGAAGGGTCCAGTGCGATGTCCTTCTTGGGCCACTGGATAAAAGTGTGCGTGTCATCCCCTAGTGTTCTGATTTCTTCGTTCGGGGGAATCTCCAGCGGGATGGCCATGAAATTGTCATGTACCATGTCCACCTGCACCCTGGCATAACCATGCGCCAACTGGGCATCGTGCTGCACTGCCCCTTCCTGGTATGGATACACCATACCCCGCCCAGCCTCAATAGGAATCGATCCAACCATCCTCACTTGGAGCTTGCAGGGCGTCGGCTTGTACAAAATGGTACACAATTAGCTAAGGCGTCCTATAGGTCTATCTTGATTTCGTCGATCGGTAATTGCACGTTGTCATGTACAAAATTATGTGTGGACGCGACGCTACTCCGATGTCGAGGAGGACTTGCTCCCAAATTAACAAGGGCGGCTTGCGGCTGCATGAGTTGATTTACTTGGTTCTGCAAGTTTGTTATTTGTTCTTAAATTTTTCAATAATCACATGTTCCAACCGAGCATCGTGCTGGTCCTTGGATCTCTTCCTACTCCTATATGTGTTGGAGTTGTGTGGGAATCCATCCCTCCAAGGTACGTAAACCCCAACACCTCGCGTGCGATCCGGGTGCTCCTTGTTTCCCAAGGCCGTAGATAGTACATCCTTCTCCCTGTATACTTCGAAGGAACCTTGGAAAGATGCGGAAGTCAATGCTTCCTGCAAGAGGACATCATGTTATTGTAGACACCATGAGGTTATGGACTTATTAACAATTAAGTGGTTCGACAAATGTACCAAGCGTTGAGACACTGTCTCGTCTGCCGGGTTTGTGAAAGAGATGCTGCTCGAAGACGTGGCTGATGCCCTCGCTCTTAACCAGGATCAAGCGCGCTCGTCTGAGATCTCAGCAAACGGTCGGGCAGCGGTCTCGTCCACCACCGCCCACTGCGTGGCTTTACCCGCGTACCCAGCGGTGCCGAGTCTGTGGGGGTGAGTGTTTTGTGCCTGGAGAGCTCATGCGCGCACTTTGCTCCACGAAATTCGTAGTCGTCTTCATACGCACGGCGTCCCATGTATCCCGCGATAAGAAATGATACGTCGTGAAGGGCGTCTGACCCGTGTTCACGTACTGTGTAACAAGCAGGCTCTTGAAGCTCCTCCACGCGTGGCACATCGCGAGCAGTGCATGCCATCGCACACGTGTGCAGTACGCCGGGGAAAGTGAGCGAGGCGAAAGTTCATCCAACCCCGGTCTTTCTGTACATCCGTCAGAGACTTCCAGGTTGGGGTGGTGATGGGGACCCGTTCCCTTGTAAGTACCCCGCAGACGGTCCAGAATCTCGCAGCTGCTTTCTTGGGACTCAACGGGATCACGACGTCTCCGTTATCGTCATGCGGTCCGAGGGCAATTTGGAGATTCCTCTGCCATCTCGCCTGCGTACCACCTTGATCGGAGATCCAGACGCATTTGGCGACGTCGCTGACGGCGGTGAAGACAGTGCATCTGCCATCTCACTTACTTGCTATCTATATAAGTTACGTACACAATGATTACATAATCAAATAGAAGTTACCCATTGAACCTAAATATATGATACGTAATAAATAAAATATATAAAATTGCACAAAAAACTACAAAGGAGAAGGAAATATTGTAAATAAACAAACACACATACATGGATGTAACGGCACGGCACGGCCCCCGGAGGGCGAGCCCGAAAAGTAACAACACACATAAGTACATGTTAAACTTATAGCGGATAGCAGGTTCGATTCCTGACGGATGCAGGTGCACAGCATAAAACGATAAGAGCATGCAGGTTTGAAATGTGTGCACTCGCCAAGGGCATCCCTCTATGTTGTACTTCATGTTGTAGCATCTTGGGTTAGACTTGATGACTGTGAATGTACGCCGCACCAACATGGCCCAAAATTTGTCCACCTCCTGCACGACCTCCTTACATTTGTATATAGCTCCTTGCCTGACCTCGCTCTGCTTGTGCTCCCACGGCATACGGGAGCCTTCATTAACGATGAGGTTGTCGAACTAGTATGTGTTCCACTCGGATGGAACCGTCTGTTGTTCCACAATGTCCTCGTTGTCAAATCCTTCATCTTATAACACTGTCTTGTAGTCTTGGTCTTCAAGATCCATCCTTTGGACTATGGCTTCCAGCTCCTCACCCTCGCTAGCAAACCCACTAGCCTGTTTGACTAAATGAGCTCCTTCCACACGGTCTTCATCGACAGCATCAGGAACCCCCAGACCTTTGGCGATTGTGTGCGCTGCGTTGTGGTTGGAGTCCCCGACTTCTTCTTCGGCATCACTACCCCCTTCTTGTTCAGCTGCCGATGCAGGAGTGGGCTTGGCAAATGCCTGGGCTAGAATAACCAAATCCCATTGTTCCTCCCTCTCCCTGCGTACATATGACTACCATGATCTTGTTCCCTTAAGCTGCACTAACTCCTAATATACGCACTGTGGTGCTCAGTTAGCAAGACAACTCAATATCAGATCATACACATCATGGTCCAAATCGAATATGTGGAACAACCACCGCTTCACCGCGCCTCATGTTTGATACTCTAGTCTTGTTAGGGTCATGGTCGCCGATAGGAAATAACACAAATCAATCCCCTTACGACCCACAAGAATAGTTTCATAACCGTAGTAAATTTTGAAATTGGTGGCGTCCGATATATTCGATGTACAGCACCGTAAATAAGATTTTCTAAACTACCCACTGAAAAGGATTATGTACAATATACTACACTACGTAACCGTATATTTAAAACTATGTAATCCATTCGGTTAAAAAATTATCTGAAAGGTGGACGACTGGACGGGTAATGCTTCGCTAACTTCTCTCCTCCCCTCTGCTCCTCTTTGCTCCTCTCCCTTCCCCCCCCCCCCCCCCCCTCTTTATCTTTTTTCTGAATAAAAGTGAGTTATGTCGGAATTTTGGGGGCTTTTATAGGGTAGATTGTTCCGTCATTTGGAATGGCGATAGGGACTTGCGGGATCATTGTCTCCATTTGAAATGACGATTTTCCTAAATTTAATATTAAAACATTTAGGGATTTGCGGAATCTCTGTCGTCATTTGAATTGATGATTTTTCTAAAGTTTAATATTACAAAATTAGGGACTTGCGGGATCACTGTCGCCATTTGAAATGACGATTGTACTAAATTTTAATATTAAAAAATTTAACTAAGGAGATCCCTGTCGCCAGTTGGAGTGGCGACATGAAATTTTTGTCATTTCAACTAGTTACAGGGACATCTCTGCACTGTTTTGGGCTACTGTCCCCATTGCCTAGATTACTATCGCCATTTGGAATGACAACAGGGAAATTTTATCATTTCAAATGGCGACAGTAGTCTAGCTTTGTAAAAAGAATTGATTTTTTTAGTAACTTTTTTAAATAATATTATTTGAAAAAAAATCAAACTTCTGCTGTTTGGCAGTAATATACTATTATCAATCTGTGCGCTCTAGAAAAATTGTTCATCAAGACATGATATGTAGTTATCATATACTAATGTTTACCTTTTTTTGCAAGGGACATTATTGTTCTTGTGGCTATATCAGTATTCTAGCCTCAAGCCCACAGAGGCAAGTCTTCAAGGAAGCAAAAGAACTAGAGACAATAAAAGGTAAGCTTACTTGGGGATTGTTATGTGCAGCAGAAGGGCACCCAGCTTGTGCAACACAATCCAGGCCAAAGGCGATCCAGCAACCGCCCCCTCGCCCCCCCGTGTCCGGTGCTTCCAATAATTCCACGATAGGTCCCCCCTCCACGCTGCCTTATCCGCGAGTGAGCACAGCGGCTCGGTCATCGCACCTCCTCCCGCTGTGCTCACTCGCGGATATGCTTGGCATCCGCATGTTATCCGTGTGGTGTCTCCGCGGCTGCAGCGTGCACCGTCGACTAATGCGGATCTTGAATTCGAGATGCGCCGTGTACGACTATGTAATATACCACTGTTTTGCGTGCAATAGCAGTGTGCACAGGTTTATGAACGTAATACTCGTATGTAAATATAGGCGAATGCTCGACCTAGATGCAGATCCGGAATTCAAATAAGAATCAAATTTAGACAAAATAAATGATAACCTGACGACGAGCCAGTGGCGGATCTGAGCCTCGAGACTCCGAAGCAATGGCCCGAGGCCCAGTCTCAAATTTCTATTTGATAGACTAATAGAAAACAAAAAAAATTACATATGAAGGAAATCAAGATATGGACCACAGCTGGGCCGGCCCGATGCCTGATCATAGGCTGGCTACGCCCCTGCGACGAGCAACGGTGGGGCCGGAGTTAGGGCTAAGGTTCACTTAATTAGAATGGGGTTCACCAATCCCCATTGACTATAGATCCTGCGGCAGTTAGGACCATCAGTGGGTGGTAGGGCGGCGTCGGTCGTGAGTTTACTGGCAGCGGTGGGCAGGGTTTGCTGGCGGTGATGACAAGCCTAACGATTAGTTAGGTTGGGCGGGTAGGGGGCGGCGGCAGGGAAGAGGAGGTGGAGCGACGAGGGTGTGGGTGATGCGGTTGCTACGAAGGGATAAGGACGAGTATGTGGATGTTAATTCGATAGTTATGTAATGAATATTCATTTAACCCACGTGTCCTTATACGAAACACACTCAAATCTTATGAAGGTATGGAGTATAGACTGCAAATCTTGCGTACAAAAATTTACGGTATCGGCACATGAACTGTTTTGCATTATTAATTATTGGATAGAAAGGAATGCGCGGCATTGATTTCCAACCGTGCAGGTCGATCTCGCTCACTAGTCACCACTTGGGACGGATTAGATATTAACATTATTTGATCCGCCAGCTCGATCGATTTCCTTATCACGGTCGCTCTCATGAGAAACGCATTCCCATTTCCAGCGATTAAGACCTCTCATTATATTCACAATTATACTGCATAAGTGCATATACGTTATCGCAATCTAGATGATGCGTGCCATGTTCAGAGAGTCGACCAGTCACCTTGATTAACATTATCTTCGCCGTGTGACTAGTATAACATGACGAGTAGTTTTTTTTTCTTGGTAGAGTTACATTATATACACATATTTCTTAGGCCTGAATCTGATCACACGTTTTAATTCACAATATATCAGGTATTCGTGATGCACGTTCTAGAAAACTTATTGCGCGGGAGATATTTCGACTATAATAAATTGACCCTCGTTTAGTACATACTACAAGCATATTGATCCTGAAGATAGCCGTGGTTTCGGGTTTGCTATCGGCGAGATGGTATGGTAGGCACAGTCAGACAAGACATTGTTTCGATTACAGAATCCTATACAATATTACAACTTGCCCAGAACCAAACCATTCTAATCTGCCACTAAACAATGATTGCCAATCACATGACCAGTACATGCTGTGCCAGGTGGAGATCGATTAAGAAAAGTGGATGAACAAAAAAAAAGGTAACATCCCGATGCATTGCTCATCTCCGCTGAGCGTGTGATCTCGATAATAATTCTGAAGAATTTACACCCTTTTTTCTGCAGATTTTTTGCCCTCTCAAGAAATTCCATTAGTTTCTACTTTCTAGGCAAAGCGTACAGAAATGGAGCCAGGGAGGAACCTGGAAGCTGGAACCGTGCTTCCGCCGACGAATAATAACAAAAAAGGAACAAGAGGGCAGGTCAATTTTTCACATTCAAAACAACAACGGCCAATGGGACATGAGCAGTAGGGTCGATGATGGTAAGGCGTGTCTCTTCCTCCGGATAACCACGCCAACACACGAGGAGCTCTTTCCCTGCTCCTTCGGATGAGCTCGTCCGACTCCGATGTATCGCCACCAAATGCTGATGAAGCGATAAGCAACATTCTTAACACAAATCGAGTGAGTAGGACAATGATTCGACGAGGTTTGTCGCTAACAACCTAGCTCTCCCTTTTTTAAAAAAAAAAAAAAAGAAAAAAGAAAACGCGCTCTACACGGGGGAGGGAGGAATGTGTGTGTTTAGGATATGTAGATTGAAGATTGAAGTGCACATATGATATATATATGCCTGCTCGGTATACTTTTCGATATATAAGTCCAAGTTCCTTTCGATGTGGCGAAGCCCGATGGACAATTTCAGTGTTGGTCTAATAGCTACCGTGAAAGGAAGACAAGGTATGCAAAGGTAGGCCAAACCAACATATGTTTTAGGAAATTGCTTCACGTACTATCCCAGACTTACGACGCTAGTATGATTTTAAAAAAATAGCCTTGCCTCAGCGCCCTTTTACTGCAAGGATATTGAGGGCCTTGATGTAAGTTCAAGTAGCTGATCCACCCCTTACCAATCTCCTTCTCTTGGTCTCTCTTTCTCACCCAATCTGCTCCCCTGTTCTACCTCCTCCCCGGCTCTTCTTGTACTAGATCTGCCCAATTCTTCTTCGAACGCTCCTACATAAAGAATAGGCAATAGTAGCGGCAATCGCAGAATAACAGCAGCAAAACCAACCGAGTCATCCCAATAGCAACATCACAAATTCCCAATAGCCAACCGAGCAGCAAGTCGGTCGCCATCCCAATAGTCGGGCCAGCACACTTCAACATGAAGTCGCCCATCAGAGCCTGTTGAAGATCCAGCTGAAGGGAGATCTCTCTACACTTGGTGGCTGACATGATTAGTTGGATGCTTTGAACGGGATTCTCCGTAGATCATGACAAAATAACTAGCAGCATCAGAATCATGTAGCTTGATGACTTCGAGCCTCCCAACAGCCGAGCGGGAGCAGTTCGAGCGGCAGCAGGGGTAGAGCATATCGAAGGAAACAACATACTTGTAGGCGTCCTGCGTGAAGATGACGAGGGCGTACTCATCAGTCGGGTCGCGAACGTCATATTCCCGGAGAGCATATCGAAGGAAACGACATACTTGTAGGCATCCTGCGCGAAGATGACGAGGGCGTACTCCTCGGCCGGGTCGCGAACGTCATATTCCCGGAGAGCATATCGAAGGAAACGACATGCTTGTAGGCGTCCTGCTCGAAGATGACGGGGGTGTAATCCTTGGTCGGCTCGTGTATCTCCCCGGCAGCGGCGTCCCCCGGCCCTAGCGATGGCTTCTTGGATGAGTACATCTTCTTGATGCTCCATCCCTGCTATTGCTCGAACAGCTCCCGCTCGGCTATTGGGAGGCTCAAAGTCATCAAACTACATGATTCTGATGCTGCTAGCTATTTTGTCATGATCTACGAAAGAATCCTGTTCAAAGCATCCAACCAATCATGTCAGCCACCAAGTGCAGAGAGATCTCCCTTTAGCTGGTTCTTCAACAGGCTCTGATTTGCGACTTCGTGTTGAAGTGTGCTGGCTCGACTATTGGGATGGCGGCCGACTTGCTGCTTGGTTGGCTATTGGGAATTTGTGATGTTGCTATTGGGATGACTCGATTGGTTTTGCTGCTGCTATTCTGCGGTTGCCGCTACTGTTACCTATTCTTTATATCGTTTTTTCCCTTCCGTTGCGTCCATCCAAGTCCGTAATTCTTTATCTATCAATTCGTCTGAGTCATACGAGTCCATAAATTTATTATCAGTCATAGAAGTATAGAAATTTCTTTGGTATGTCACCAGTCGCTGCTCTTTTCTTCGAGCCGCTGCAGATCCGCCATCCCAAGATTTTAAGGTCGTCGCGCTTCTTCCACACTACGTCTTCGTTGTACTTCTTGTGCATTACGTTGCACTTCTTCTGCACTGCGCCTTTGTTGCACTTCTTGTGCATTGCGTTGTGCTGCTTTTGCACTGTGCATTCGTTGCACTTCTTGTACACTGCACTGCTATCGTCTTGGGCTACAATCTGTGCCGCCATGCTTCTTTCTATTCCTATTCGGCTTGGTTTGACAAATTTTTCTATTTGTCGATTTCATCATCTTCTTCGTCATGTTGTCATGGTCGATTTTGCTCTCGCACCTTGTGCTTTATAGGCTGTCGCATGACCCCGGATAGGAGGAGATCTTTTATCGATATATTTTCAATAGCTGCATACTACGATGTCATTATCAATACTCAAATTTTGAAATTTTCATATTTTAATGTCAACCCTTTCCAAATGCAATGCTATTGCATACGACTTGCATTTGAGAGGAGTATTAGAGATATATTAGAGATAAGAATCATTTTATATTCCTTATCTGTCATTTGTATTGTCTTATCTATATATAGCACACATCCTTTGTACACCCTATATATATTGCCCATTGGGTCTCTTTAATATACACACAATATTCATAACACGATCCTCTCCCATACTCTGTCGCGTGAACCATAAGCCACCTAGTGTCCGCCTCCGGTGCGCGTGGGGGGAGCCATGAAACCGTGGCAGGGGTGCTCCCGCCGCGCGCCTGCCACTTCTCACCACATGATGCAAAGCTTGTTTCGTCGATGACCACACCGCCGCCCAAGAACGCCTCCTCATGCGCTGCCACTCCACGCGCTCAGAGCTGCTTGTGCTCATCGACGAGGCCACTGATGTTGTCGTGGTGCAAGTTGAAGTTGGCGGTGGCAGCGGTGCCGAATATGGCGGCGACGAGCATTGAGTGCTTACAGGCGAACGAAGGGAGCATGTAAGATCGAGGTGGCCGACTAGAGGGGGGGTGAATAGGTGGTTTTAAAAATTCTTTCGGGCTAAAACCAATATATAATGCGGAAGCTAATAACGAATTGGTTTTGCACAATTTAAACCTAAATCAACTAGGCTCAACTAAGTGCACCAACAATATGACTACAAAACAATATTAGCAATCATACAATGATATATAAGCAATTAAAGCAAGAATGTAAATTGCTAAAAGTAAAGTACAAGTAAAAACAAGATGGACATAATTAAATTTTACTGTGGTGTTCGAAGACTTGCCGGTCTCCCCTAATCCACGTTGAGGTAAGCCCAACCACGTTGGACCGGCTCCACTAATTAAGCCAACACCTCCGGGGTAAGTCCAACCACTTGGACCGGTTCCAACACGAACCAACACCTCGCTCCACTAAGGTTGCTCTTCCTTCACTCCGGAGATGGCGAGCACCAAACCACTCACAACACGCCGGACCTTCTCACAAGCTTCTTGAGAAGATCACCGGTTACATCTTGACGCCGTCTAGGTGTCGGTAAACACCAAGAGTAACAAGACTCAACTTTCACTTGAACTAATCAAGTGTCAACGCTCAGTGGATACACAATCCACTACCTAAGGCAACACATGCACTTAGGGTTTGCTATCAAAGCTCACTAAGTGCAACACGTGCACATATGAGGATGAGAGGCTTACTCTTAGCTCAAGAGACTCAATAGAGGTTCAAAATAGCACTAGCAACAACCAGCAACCTTCTACAACCAGCCAAGGTGGGTATTTATAGCACACACCAAAAAACTAGCCGTTGGAGGAATGATTCCCTCAAAACAGTGCAGGGCCGGTCTGACCGCCAACAAATGGCCGGTCGGACCGCCCATGCCCCAACGGCTATAAAACTAGCCGTTGGGCCTTCGGCCGGTCCGACCGTCAACTAATAGCCGGTCTGACCGCCGCGAAATCGATCAGTCCGCCAAGGTTGGCCGGTCTGATCGCCCGAGGAAAAACGGCTAAGTCCCAAAAGGGTGCTTCTCTGGGAAAAAAAAAACGTTCCGCACGAACCCTGGAACTTCCACACACTGGTAGTTCCGTTTTCTCAACGGCGGAACTACATCACAGAAAATCAATAGAAGAGGAAATCGATCGGACTGCCAACAAATGGCCGGTCTGACCGATTTGCCACCGGTCAGACCGGTGACCCCTGGCGGTCAGACCACTAGGCCACAGAGACCAAACCCTTTTGACTTTGCTCAAACGGCAAAACACATTTGCCCATTTTGAGTACATTTTCAACAAGGTGTCAAAGATGATATTCTCAGCAGGTTACAAAACACATTTGCCAACCTTTAGAATACTCATCACAAGGAATAAGGTACATGGATTTGCACTATTTGCAAAATACATTTGCAAACTTAAATCATATGCTACAAAGGTTATGCATGAGCCTTGACTATTTGCAGAACACATTCGCAAATAATAGCATCATGCCTAGATGAACTAGAGCAACCACGATGAGCTATCGACACATGACTAACTCAAACTACTAGTTAAGACCCCTCTTAATAGTATGTCAATCATATACTAGCAATCCGGTCTTCCAACCAAACACCAAGATATCATAGAGAAGGTGTGTTCCAAGTTTCATCAAATTTAGAGTTGTAGATCAAAAGTTTCATCTATTTGCAACTTCGTCATCGGGCTGTTTGATCTGTTCTGGAGGCCAGCGGTCAGACCGGCCAGCATCACCGGTCCGACCGGCAGGAAATCGGTCCGACCGCCCTTGAGCCAGCAGTTCGACCGGGAGTGCATTGAGATTTGTTATCTTGTGTTTGATCTTTTGTAGTATTGCTTAAGGGTTTTTACTGGATTCAATATTAGTCTTCCGCTGTACTGATATACTGATCTTCATAGCTTCCATAGCTACTGGAGTGAAATTTATGTCAAATCCATTATTTGTGAAAAAAAGTGAGTGTGCTCCTATTCACCCCCTAGTCGCCTTTTCGGTCCAACAAGATCAATATACCAGTACAGCGGAAGACTAGTATTGAATCCAACCTTACCCCCGAAGCACAACAAACAAAGATCAACACAAGCTAAAACAAATCTCAATGTAGGGCGGCCGAGATCATGAGGTCAATGGCGGTCGACCGATTACCGCTCACGGCTCGATCGGTGACCTTGGCCGATCGGATCACGTACTGAGAAACGAACAAAATCAAGCTCCGATGACGAAGTTGTAAATAGATGAAACTTTTGATTTACAACTCCAAACTTGATGAAACTTGGAACACACCTTCTCTATGATGTCAGGAACCTATTCCAATCGAAGATTATGATAATTCTTGGAAGAATAACGATCATTTTCCGTTTGATTGAAGAAGGGTTTAAAATCGGGTCAAAACGAAAACTTGATCCAAAATCTTGCTCGCGGATGATTGATGATCAAGATGATCCTAGATATGTTCCCACATGTCACAACAAGCTAGATCATGTGGAGAAGTCAAGCAAAAACTCGCGGATCAAAGAAAGACTCAAAATCATCAAATATAGAGAAAGAACGCAAAGAGACAAGACATGATCAAACTTTCCTTTGATTAATTTGATATGATATGGGCTTACACTCACTCCATCAATGGAGGACAATGCTCAATCCAAGAGCACGAAAATCACATCAAACTCTCAAGAACCCTAGCCTCCACAGAAGCTCACCCTAAGCAAATTAGGGTTTCTAATAACAAAAGAGACGAAGAGGTGGTGCAGCCACCTCCCTCCCCTATTTATAGTGGAGGCTTAGACCTTCTAGAAGTTTGACTCAATTGGGCTCCCGTTAAGGCCCAAAACAAACGGGACACATACGCACGTATTTTAATGCGCCGTCTTTAACACCTCTTGACCTAATTAGCTACACATTGCGCCATCTTGCGCCTCGAATTAGCCAATATATCACCATTGTCCATCTTGCACCACGCTTGAGTACATTGACCTCACCCGGTATCGTCGATCGTTCTGGACTTCAGCTCTCCAAGCTTAGTCCCGATCATCGTCGCCGTTGACCGTTGTTGACCATCAAGCAACCTGCACAACAATAGACAAGTAAACCGAATTTGAGAACAAGTTCTTCACAACTTGACCCATGTTAGTCAAAACATGCATCATGCAACATATATGCCCTGAAACTCATGACTTTGACCTAACAACCGAACATCGCCGCCGCGAAGGCCGACGATCCAAGTAAAAACCCGTCAGACCGCCCCCAGGGCCGGTCTGACCGCCACCTATTGGCCGGTCAGACCGCCAGTTGGGACTTAGCCGATTTCAACCTCTGAAATTCCGAAACCTACTGGAATTTTCAACCCAATAGAACTTTTGACTGGAGACTCCAAAATTATGGTACCAAGTGCAATAGAATCTCCTCTCTTGCCTACACGATCTATTTTTGGCCCAGTTCAAAACACCATTTCTGAAATTACCGGTCCGAGCCGCCTTGGACCGGCTCGACCACGACTGACCGGTCGGACCGGTTATGGCTCGACAAAGATAACTTTGCCGAAAACACGTGAAACGATAAACATTTAACGCCATTGCCAATTGTCACATCATCCTAAGATCTGGAGCATATCCCCATGATGACCTCCATCAACACATAATGGGTCTTCTCTTGCCTTGACGATCAACTCATGATCATCTCTTCTTGATAAGCATCAACTCATGATGCATCATTTACTCCAAGCTCTTGACTTTAATATCATTGACACATGATGACATCCAAAGTCTTCATCCCTTTGGAACATAACCTATTCATCTAACTCATGGAAAATGTTAGTTTCACAATGTGATTACCATTAGTTACCACAACAAACCATTATCACATAATGGTGGGACAAAATACTTCAATATTTTCCTTATTGGTAATTAATGATAATTACTTCAATTACACATAAATTGAATGTAGATAAAGTAACACAACATGAGTATATATAAACTACATAAGTCATATATATACTCACAACATGAGTATGTAAGAACTACACAAGTTCTATATACTCAAACGGATATGTTTCAAAGTAAAGATCCCAAATATATGTGGTAAAGGGAATATGGATCAATGCTAATGAAACCACAAAATATAGCATGAGCTCCCCCTAAATGTGTGCATACACAAATGTGTAATTAGAAACATATGCACATATTCAAGTTATACTTATGGTGGAGTTCAACCTATATTTTGGATCCGAGGAATGCAACATTATATAAGAGTATAAGTTGAATGCATACCTCGTTGAATTTCACCTTTATATCCAAATGAGACTACACACTAGATATAGCAATAGAATTGTTAGTCTCACAATTAGATTTGTCATTAATAACCAAAACACTCCATTAACTCATAATGACGAGTCTAGATCTTTCAGAGCAACGGATGGAGGAGACACACGTCTACTTCTGCGTGGGCCACTTCACCGCGTCGTACAAGCATCATACAAGGAGTATCGTATGTTTATCAGCGCTATATATTTTAGGAGCACTTCTAACTTCTTTTAGACTGGATTTTTAGTTCGTCAAAAGTCTTAGGACAAGCAAACTAGTCTCTACCCAAAGCCGGCACACGCTTGGGATTTTGCGGAGGCTCTAGGATCTCATACAACAGACAAGTGCTTTTTCACTAGAAGAACACAAATATGCACTTGGATTAAATAAGTTGTGTTAGAATTGGACCATGATTCTTAAGGAATATTCACTCCTAAAATTTTAAAGTATGCATGGTTTACTCTCATATTGTCTAGTCAAGTGGTGGAAGAGCAATTTATAAGGCAGAGTCATTTCCACCTATTGAAACATGTGACACATGACATGAGCTGACATGAGTAGGATTATACCTAAAGTCACATGCACGTATGCTCGCGCTTATTCGTGTATATTCGTGTGACTCGTGAACGTGTTGTGAACCGAGTCCACTTTTCTTTTACTAATCATGCATTTTCTCTCTGTACACTTGTCGGAGATCTAGTTGAAATACATTGGTCGAATGCAGTAGTCAAAGTCATAGACCAGTGTGGTCGTAATACACTGGTCGAACCTATAGACAAGTGTAATTGAAAAACACTAGTCGGAGCCGTAGACTAAGGTGTAGTCAAGAGTTGATAAAACTACTTAATTACCATTAATTTATTTTGAATTAGCAGTTACTAATGGTTTAATATGTGCTTTATTAGGCGGTTACTAGAGAGCATTTGTATCGTCTTTAAAAAGATCTAGAGACGTCCAAGCCTGAAATGAATTGATAATTCTCTCATTCTTGTTCTTCCTCTCTTTTCAACTGTGCCGATGTGTTGTGTTGTGTTGTGTTGCCGAGCCGAGCCGTTATTTCTTCTCGGCGTGCACGGGAAAGAGCATAAGCGGTATCTTCGAACTATTGCCATAGAACTAACCTGCATGTGATGGCAATAAGGTTTCTAAGTAGCGCTTTTGCGCGCCCGCTCGTTGCACTTCTTCATCTACGCTCTGCATTGCATCAAGTCTGTATGGCTTCATGTTCTTTATCAGTTGTTTACGCGACCAAACGATAATCCTATTCTTATTTTTCCCAAAGTACAGTATGTTATATGTATATGTTGTTAGTATTGTTTTATCTATCTCTAGTTATATGTGATATCAAACTTATTATAAAATCTGGAATTAAAATATTTCGTGTATTTCCAAAAGTTTTACCGTTTCGATCCTATGATGGAAGCCCGATGACTTCCTACCACCAGGCTACTGTCCCGTCCATACCAAGAAGACAGAGATGGAACACAGTTCTTAGAAGACGTCTTGTTGAAGCCCACGAGCCCATAAGTTGCAGGTCTGCCATGAGGCCCATCCATTGTCAGCCTTTGGAGTTTGGACCATTAATTTGGAATCCAAGGGCGAAAGTTGCGTCACTCATATCAGAACCTGCCCACGCAACTCTTCGGCTGGTCGGGCCAATGGCTCATCAAGCGGTCCGTACTTTGTGTTGTTTTGATCGGACGCTCCGCGTCCTACGCCTCCTCTCGACTTGTTAGACAACTTTTGTTGCGGCAAATTTGAATCACCTCGCATTCGCACTGGCCAGCCACAAACCCGCAATATACTCCATTTCTGCAAACTTGATCGCAAATCGTCGAGTTATATAAGCGCTGCAGTTTTGTTCGGCGCGGGATCGGATCGGGCGCCACTATAGTGGTGTTCGTCGAAACAATCGGTGGTGGGAGGAGGGATATGAGAGGTCGCGCCGTGGAGGTGGCGGCGGAGCCACGGGTCGCTGCCGCCTCCTGTGGGCCAGTCCCCATCGCCGCCTCCCGCGGCCCGGTAGCCCGCGAAGATGCCGCTCGCCGCGCGCCTCCTTCCCTTCCCCAGGATCCGCAGGCTCGCCGGCCGCCGTGGCATGGCCCTCATCCTCGCCGTCGCCTTCGCCGCAGCCTTCTGCTGCCTCTTCTCCTCCTCCCTCGTCACCAGAGGTGCCGCTTCCGTCTTGATCGGTCGCTTCGTTCAATGTGGCATGTGGATATATTCCTCTTGGCAGTGCTATTGTTTTACTTGTAACTATCTATTCCGTAATCCATACGCATGTGCTCGGTCAACTGCATTCTAGTTTGTGACATGTTGTATTTTTATATTTTCATGACCTTGTGCCCTCAATAAATAAATAAATAAATATTGCATGATCTTAAGCATAGCAGGCGATATTATTAACCAAATTAGTGCAGCTTCACACTTCGTGCATTGTTTCCTGTTGGTGTTTCATCATCCAGTTTTTGTAATTTGCAGAAGAAACATGTAGTTCGGTTTGGTTCAGGCCTCCGGGATGCTAGTGTGGGACTCCGGATTTCTCCGTCAGATTCTTATGTAAAATTACTGTGTTATTCACTGGATTAGTAGATAGCACTTTACAGACACATTGCTGAATCAAACCATACATAACGTAAATATCATTCTATTCATTAATTTACACATCAGAGTTTACATAGACCGCTTCGGGTTAATTTTTACAAGAAGGGTCGAACATGTCAAATAAATACATTACAAAAGATAGCGGAAGCAACAACGGAAGCAAAGGGGTGAGGACACATCTTACCGCAGGCAAGTGACTGAGGAACCCGTGTACGCCCGATATTATCCGAAAACTTCGGACAATATAGGAGGTACACAAGAACCGACGGAGTCAGCTAGACTGTGGTGAGAATAGAACAGCTAAGGACTAAACTACGCTTCAATGATTCTTGGATCTTCAGACTTCTGGATCCTCGTTGTAGTTGACAGCTCCAGGGTTCCTGTTTCTGAGGGTTTGGAGGAAAAAGCGATGATGATCACAACTACCGTGCTCGCGAGCCAACACAACAGATGTAATAATAATATGCAAGGTGTAACAAGGATGACTCGGGTTCTTTTATTTGCATAAAGCAACATTTATAAATACAGATAATAGAAAATCTTATCACTTAGCATTTTAACCAAATTACATTTTTAAAGAGATTAATTATGCAATAATTAATAAAAGCGGATGCTACCTCCACCTTCATGCTTATATTTGATGGTGGTCATACCCACCTATTACCAACGCTGGTAAGAATACCCAAGAAAAATCCAAATCAAGGGCTAGGTGAGCCCCGCACATTTTCCAACCCATCCACAATTTTTTGAAATAGAACTAACTCTCGTAAGCTTCGCATGCCCGCCCGTGACCGTGGGCACGGCTGTTCGAACAGTTTTTATTCTCTGCAGAGATTGTACATCTCTACCCATAAGGGATAATAAGCTTGATATGTACACACGTTTCCGTAGACATGTGAATCAAGGGGAGATTACCACAAGACATTTACAAGACATCCATCGATATTTGCCACACCCGCTAAGGTTTCACCTGAGTAGGGTTTTATTCCCGTGGGACCCGACAACCACTGTACCCAGACCCCCTCTTGCGCCATGCAACTTACGCCTAGGGTCCCACAAGTCACATACCCCAACCCGTAGCCTCGTGGGCTCACGGTGAAGGGGAGTCCCCAATGGCGCGGCTCGTACCGGTGGACACCAATTAGTTAGCCAGGTCGACACCATTATATACTTGTGGTTGTACTGTTTTACAATTGAAGGACATTACAGGATTAAGTCCTTAAGATTATCTGGGCGATTCTTACCACGTACCAACCATTCTCGTGCTCGACGGCACCCACCACCCTTCCATCCGCCCAGATGTGGTATTAGCAAGTTTTAAGGTTTTGGAGAAGTATAAAACAAATTATCCAACCAGTCCAGTCATTCTCCCCAATGACTGCCCAAAACAATTGTCATGATTAAAGAATGATGATTTGGGGTAGTAATACCCCGTTACTTAAACAAGTCTAGCATGGCGTTTAAGTACGACCTATAACTAGTAGGTTACCAGATATTTATTAGGGTGACAAGGATTTTGGGAGTTCAATTATCAAAGAAGTGGTATAATAATTATTTAATCATCAAGTAGGCATTTAACTACCTTAGAGTGTTTGACATACATTTGCGTAAAAATTAAAGCATGCAATTTGATATTTTAAAAGAATATAATTTGCATAAAATGTAGTATCAATATGATCAAAGTGTTGACTCGCCTGGGCTATTTTGAGTCTGTCATTGCTAGGATTGATGTTTGTGTGAGCATCTGGTCCACTTTGTTCTTGTTGATGTGTTTGGTTCTATTCTTTCATTTGCATGATCTTTCACTTCAGCTGACTGAAATAATGCAAAAAGATGATATTAGATTATTTATTTAGCAAAGGACATGCTTGAAGGACATCAGGTTGAGTTAGTGAGGCTTTTAAGCAGGCTAGAAAGTTGAGGCCTAAAAGCAAGCTTGCACTACTACAGAAAAGCTCATCACAGACGGTTCTAAACCATCATCACAGACGGTTTTTGAACCGTATGAATTTTTGTGTCTGTGATGACACGAGGTCATCACAGACGGTTTTTAACCGTCAGTCATAGAAAAATGCTATCACGCACGGTTCGTGAATAGAACCGCTCGTGATATCTGTTTCACAGACGGTTCTATTCACGAACCGTTTGTGAAAACAGATTATCACAGTTTCACAGACGGTTCGTGAATAGAACCGTCTGTGATATTCTATTTTCACAAACGGTTCTAAACAAAAACCGTCTGTGATAGTTTTTTCTATGGAAAAAACGCAACGGATTTTCACTTCGTATGGAGCCTCCCGATCCTCACGAATGAATCTGATATTGATTTTGGATTTCGCTAGCTTTCCCACAATAGCGAGCATCACAGTAGCATCAACTCAATCCATTCACATAGCACTAAAAACAACACGACATGCATCACCCACATCACGAGCATCAACTCAAACAATTCACGAGCACTAACATCACAGAGCAAAGGGAGTAGAGAGAGTGAGGTCGTGGGAGGTGGGGTGACGAGGTCATGGGAGGCCGGCGACGATGAGGCCGGGCAAGGTGGAGGAGGCCGCAGCGCACAGAACTCGGGGAGGACAGGCGGCAAGTAGAGGAGGCCGAGGCGGCGAGGTCGTGGGAGGCCGGCGACGACGAGGTGGGTGAGGTAGAGGAGGTGGAGGAGGCGGGAGGGAGGCGGAGGAGAAATGACAAAGGAGGAGAAATGGCGGAGGAGGAGATGGAGATGGCAAAGGAGGAGATGGAGATGGCAAAGGGGAGATGAATGGCTCTGTTAATATAGAGAGATTTTGGAGCCCGCTATTATGTGCAAATTTTCGTTTTCCGCCTAACGAAAAGTATCACGACGGTTTTATAAAAAAACCGTCTATGATGACATATCATCACGAGCGGTTCGTGGTTGGAACCGTCGTGATTTTAGGTTTGGCACCAATCTAACCACGGTAGGGTTTGGGCGACCAATCATCGCTGCCGGTTAGGGTTTGCACCAATCATTTTAGGGTTTGGCACATAATCCTCTGCCGCGGTTTGGGTCCATGGCCGCGGCACATAATCTCTGCCGCGGTATGGTTTGGCTACCCAAACCCTACCGTGACCACGCCGCGCAGTATTGGCTACCCAAACCCTACCGCGGCAGAGGATTATGTGCCGCGGCAGAGGATTGGCTACCCAAACCCTACCGCGGCAGAGGATTATGTGCCGGTTCAAACCATGGTAAAACCCTAAAATCACAGACGGTTCTAACCACGAACCGTCTTTGATATTCTCGGTATCACAGACGGTTTAAAACCGTCTGTGAAGCATCACAGACGGCTCTAACCACGAACCGTCTATGATATTCTTGGTATCACAGACGGTTCGTGGTTAGAACCGTCTGTGATGCTTCACAAACAGTTCTAACCACGAACCGTCTGTGATACTAGAACCGTCTGTGATAGTGACATACAACAGACGGTTCGTCTTGGAACCGTCTGTGATTACTTTATCACAGAGGTGTCTTCTATGGCCTATTTTGTAGTAGTGTTGGAAGGTGAAAACGTTCTAGTGATGTGGAAAATGCTAAAGGACTGGGTTGGCATGTGGAGACCTCTTACCATCACAGAACTGGTGGATTTTAGAGTTTTAGATTAGTAGCTGTTAGGACATTTTACTGCATAATCTCACTCAGTTGCACTCATTAATGAACTGCAAAGTTATATTTTGTGTTAGGCTTAGATGAAGGTGCGTCACCTGGTATGAGGACCACTTATGATTTTATGATCATGTTCAAAGCTTTATGAATCCTATTTTGACATCTTCAGGTAGATCAATAATCCAGAGAGATCTAGAGAGTGAGAATGGTTCAAAAACAATACCACATACAAACTAACCGTCCCCTGATGGTCACAACAAAATCTGGGTTCTCCTATGGAGTTTTCCACCAGCTGTTCTACCGGAGCACCATCCTTGTGAAAATTTCTCACAACCTCCTGCAGCTACTCTTGATAGAAGACGTGTTGGACGATGACGTAAGGCTACCATAAGCTTTTTTTGAAACAGTGGTAAATAATCATTTTCAGTGTAAAGGCTGGGGTGCATTGTTGTTGCTGCAGGTTAGAAAGGAGGCATTAAGTATTTGTTTTTACTGGTTCATCTGAGCTCAGACGCTTAATTTCTTGGATGAAGTCCCGTGTAACTTCTCTAGCATATATGCCTTCGTCGGAGAGCTGTGTCAAGCGGTGTCGTCGCCGGTCACGAAAGCTGGTGCGCGCGCCTCGCGCCGTAGCCAGCCGTACGCAGCCACAGCCCACAAGTCCCCGCAGCTTGACGGACGCATGCCTCGCTCCGCCGTCACGTCCTGCCACGCCGCGGGAACGGCCGGGATCGCGCGCGCTGCGGCCACATCCAGCAGCCTGCGTCGCGCTGCCGTCGTTCCGCCCACCGCGGGATCGGTACGCGTTGCCGAAACGAAACGAAACGAAACGTCTCACGAGTACGCGCGAGGAGCGGTCTCCCCAGTAGCCGCGCAGTCGCATCGCACCGCCGATGCGCCAATCATTGCTCGAGTCAAGCATTTGTCGGTGGAGGGACAAGGGCTAGTCGCGTACATGTTCCTCGTGCCACTCCTGGGATTGTGGGGAATCGTTCGGGAAGTCCGGAGGAGACATGGGATGGGGACTTTGGTAGTCGTCACCCTTGCTGCTGCGATCCTAGCGGGCGTCTGAACTGTACCGACACGACCTCTGTTCATACCACACTACCAGTTTACCTCTGCGGTAGTATTACTATACCACACCACACCACCGCGGTGGTGACGACGACGACGTGATGTAGCGCGCACTGGTCATGATCTGGTTCTGCTAGGTTATTATCGAGTTGGCATCTAGCTTTCTGATTGGAACGAGAGGGTTGAAATTTCGTTGTCTTCGGTTGAATCTTTTACCTACATAGGTAGTGTAGCTTTAGCTCTTGGTATGACTTAATCCCGTCAAGCTCGGAATTGGTTAATTAGTTGCTGCTACCTTAATATAAAGAGCTGTCGTTACCTTAGGATCTTCTGCATGCGCCATTACAGACCCACTCCACTAGTTGTTAACAGATGGAGTCATGATTACATAGGCTATGTTTTTAATGACTCAAGCTGAAACGGGCATACAAGATTCACTGAATTTATAGACAGAAGGCCCTTCAATGGGTTTGGAAACCGAGTGGCTACTAGCTAGCTCCTTAACCATCACTGTTGTAACTTGTAAGATTGGATCTGAATTTTCGTACTTGGGAGGTGAATCCTGCGGAGAGTGGACCTCAAGAAACGAACCTTCATACAGGAACCACTTTCCTGCTTGGAATTTCCTGTCACTTTTGGCAAAAAAAGACAACCTAAATCCTTAAATCACAAACGAAAGCTCGACCAAGATATGAAACACACACGCACAATGAGCTTCAATGGTTCACCCACTAAACAGTGAAGGAAGCCACTTCTATAAGATTATTGGTTATTCGGCAAGGAACCTGAAAAAGACCACACACGAATTTTTAGTTACAAGGCGAGCGACTGTTACTCCTATCCATATCCTGACATAGACTTAATCACCTAACGATATTTTAATCTCAACAAAGAGAGTTTTTTTAAAAGGAGAACGAGGAGAGTTTGTTAGCTTGTGCACTGTGTGCTGCACATGTCAAAATACACTAAAATTTACTGGCATTTCGGAGACGAAGTCAAAGAAGTACTTTCCCATGCAACGGTATCAAACATGTACTCGAAGTTGGAAATAAAATAGTACATGACAGTAATTTCACTGCCCAGAATAGTACCATTGGTCGCAAAAATCTTCACCGACAGACGAGGAAATCCTCCTCCTTGTCGCAGGGCCGATCCTATGATCTCCGTAACTATAAAAAGGGGAAAGGTAGTTTCTTTATGTTATTGCCATCACCTCCGTTAAATATTTTCCACCGGATCTTTTCTAAAATAATCTCATTGCTTTCTTCTCCTTCCTTTCTTTCCTTCCTGCTTCTCTCTCTTCCAGTTCACCCGCCGCCCCTGCCTCTCTCTATCGGTGTGGCCAACGTCGCCCTGGTAGGAGGGCTAGTTCCTCCACCTGCGCCACCCTTTCTCTCTCTTCGTCCCTCTCCTCTTCCTCTCTCTCTTCCCTTTGCGCGTTGGCTCCGATCTAGAACCAGCAGCCGCCACGCCTTTGTCGTCTTCTTTGCTGTCGCCGATGAACCATCTTCGTCGTCTCCTATTCGGCTCTGAGCCGCCATCCCCGTCTTCGATCCGGTGACGTCACTCCTGAACCACTACCGTTATACCGGATGTCTACCGATTCGAGCCACGCTGCCGCCATGAGCAAGGTCGCACGAGCGCGCCACCCTTCCTCTCTCTTCGTCCCTCTCCTCTTCCTCTATCTCTTTCCTTTGTGTGTTGGCTCCGATCTAGAATCAGTCGATGCCACGCCTTTGCTGTCTTATTTGCTATCATCGGTGAACCCTCTTCGTCGTCTCCTATTCGGCTCTGAGCCACCATCCCCGTCTTCGGTCTGATGACGCCACTCCTGAACCGTCGCCGTCACGCCGGATCTCTACCGACCCGAGCCACGCTGCCACCATGAGCAAGGTCGCGTGGGAGCGTCACCACCTCGTCCCAGCACCGTCTTCGCTGTCGATCCTCATGCCGCGTCGTTGTTGTTGCCGATCTCCACCATCGTCTCCCCCGCGTCAGCGCCCTTTGTCAGAGCCAACACCACCCCTTCCTCCAGGCTCCAGTGCCTCCGCACCGAGGCATCGTCATGGACTCGGACGCCCTCTTCCTCCCCTAGTGTCCTCCTCCATCTCCAGCGTGGATCGAGCCAGTGACGACATCCTTCTCCACCTGGTCGTGGATCCACCGGGTGGCCGCCTCCCTTTCATCAATGTGAGACTGAGCAGCAGCTACCTCCCTCGGCTGCGACAACCCGCTCACAGCTAGAGGAGGCTGAGGGAGAGTGAGAAGAGGGAGTGAGAGGAGGAAGAAGGCAACAAACGCAAAATGGTTTTGCATAGCCACTTCACGGTTTGACAGGTCAACAATGGTATAACATGGTATGTTTCGATTTTACAGTGACTTGTGAGGGAGATACCACTTTGCAATGACAAATTAGTGATCCGAAACATTTGCAATGACATATTAAAAAATTTCACTTACAAATGTCAAAACATCGCATGTTGTCAAGCAGAATGGTCCCATAGTAGCCAAATTTGGGCTACGTGTGGACCTGTGAATGGAAAAATCTACATGACGCTATAGCTTTGGTCATGTTTCCAATAGGATAGCCATCGACCATTCAATCTGATTTAATCTGACACTTAGTATCGTTCGCTCGGCTCTCCATGACAATGAAGAAAATTATGGTCACTACGTTGCTGCGACTCGATGCAATTCACTTTCCTCACACCCGCAACGTGCTTTGATTAGTCGGCTTGAGCGATGGATTTCACTGACGGCAGCTGCAATTTACACCCTGAGCTCATCCTGTTTCACTTCTGTAAGATCGAGGAGGCCGACTAGAGGGGGTGAATAGGCGGTTTTAAAAATCTTTTAGTTAAAACATATTTCTAATACGGAAGAGTAAGTCAAATCGGTTTTGCACAATTAAGGCTTAAAACAACTAGCCTCACTAAGTGCACCCACAATATAAGACTATGTCAACGATAACAAATATACAAAGACATGAAAGCAATTTAATTCTAGGAATATAAATTTCACAAGGTAAATCACTAGAGAGCAAACCATAAAGACACAAGGACTTTTTGCCGTGGTGTTCGAAGACTTGTCGGTCTCCCCTAATCCACGTTGAGGTAAGCCCAAACTAATTTGATTGGCTCCACGAATTAAGCCAAACACTTCAATTCCACTAATGGTAGCTCTTTCCCGCTTCGGGTAGGTGAGCTCCAACCTTCACAACATACCAGGCCTCTTCACAATCTTCTTTGAAGAGATCACCGGACACGACGCTGAAGTATCTAGACCCGCCATTATGAGTTAATGGAATGTTTTGGTGATTAATAATAAATCTAAATATGAGACTAACTCTTTTGTCTATTATTATTTTGTGTAGTCTCATTTGGATATAAAGGTGAAATTCAACGAGGTATGCAATCGACATCTTAATATTATATATTATTGCATTCCTCGAATCTAAAATATAGGTTGAACTCAACCATAAGTTAACTTGAATATGTGCATATGATCTTATTACACATTTGTGTATGCACACATTTAGGGGGAGCTCACACTATATTTTGTGGTTTCATTAGTATTGATCCATATTCCATTTTCTACACATATTTGAGATCTTTACTTTGAAAACATATCCGATTGAGTATACAAAGCTTGTGTAGTTCTGTATATTCATGATTTGAGTATGTAGAACTTGTGTAGTTCTCACATACTCGTGTTGTGAGTACACACACACACACACATATATATATATGACTTGTGTAGTTTTTATATATACACTCATATTGTTACAATTATCAATTCAATTTATGTGCAATCGAAATGGTTATCATTAATTAAATGATATGAAAGCAAACGGGTAGTTTTATCGACTTTGGTGATATGAAAGCAAATGTTCTTTTGTTTCGCGAATCTCCGGACTTTCAAACTCTTGTGACTGGGATTAAGTTGACCATTGGATGGGATGAGCCGGGGGCTGTTGTCGGAATGCAGGGGCGATATGATGCAAGGCTGGGTTGTATGGTGCACGCCTTGTTGGTGCCAATCTTGTCCGCCGATGATTGGGGCATGTACAAGGATATTGTGCTCACATCTCAGGTCTGGTTGTTGGAGGTGGCGATGGAGAGGACAATTGTTGTTGAGGATTTGTCGGACAATTTGGATGTGGTACATGGCAACACGGAGGAACTAGACCTTGTTGTCCATCATTCGCGAGGCCCCCCAATGGAGGAGCAACCTTCCGAAGAGTTTGTTAGCGCCAGTCCTATCAACCATGCCCCCAACATGTTATTGACCATGTGACTGATTTCAATGCCGCTGTAATGAACAACGAGTTTGAGGAGGAGTTGTTTTGCGATGCAACAACCTGTGAAGTGGAGTTCGACGAAGGATGGAGCTCGACCGAAAATGAGGCTCCCGCACCGCTTTTCTTCTGAGAGGAAGGCCGGGTTCTCCTCGGATGAAAGCCGGGACGACCAAGCAAGGGCTGCTGCGGCCCGGGTCTGGCAAGAGGAGGGTGCCAGGATGGCAGCTCTCCGCAATGACGCCCCCCGTAGCAGTAACCCCTACTAGAACGTTCTAACCGAGCATTCCCCGCAACACCCGCCAGAGGGGGAGACGTCGCCCCTCTGTTGGTGCAGGAGCACATGCAAGTTCTTCAAATCCAAACAGCGGCTCAGCCTGGGTATGCGTTACTAGGGTTGTAAAACTACTCTGTGGATCGTCCCGATCTTTGTTGGGACATGACCATTGTCGACAATGCAGAGGACCGATTCTGATGTGTTCTCCTACATTTCTCTTTCAAAGTATGCACTAACAACTTCTCCCGTCTACCTGTAGTCCCCGGATCCGCTATGTGGCTACCGCAAGTGGATCGACCAGGAGATCCACCAACATGACCAGTGGACTCTCGACTACAAGGAGTGGGATGTCAAAAGGGCCCGCAAGATCCAGGCGGAGGAGCGCCGCAACGACGAGCACAACGAGCATATCTGTCGGGAGGAGAAAGCTCATCTCGAGGCGTGCAAGTGCAGGGAGCGTGAGGCTCACAAGAGGGAGCGTGAGAAAAAGAGGAAAATAGCGGCCAAGGCCAAAGAGGCCAGCGAGGAGTTAAACGTCGAGCTCGCAAGGAAGGGAAAATGACCTCGGTCCACGTAGTAGGTCGGGCCATTCCGTACTAGTCTCCAGAAGGTCGAATTTATTTTCTTTCCAAAAAGACGCATATGTATTGTACGAGTACTTCGGTTTGTTGCATCGTGCATGATATTGTTTCTTATGCACGTAACCAAACCATGTGCGTCGTGTTATTCCTAGCTTTATTATAAAGTCTATTTTAATTTGCAACTTCAAATCTCATCGTTTGCATTCAATTCTTCGCGTAACAAGGCATCCAACAATATGAAAAAATGAGTTCTGGAAGTGGGCACGAAATGGTCTACGACCACAAAGTGACGAAGAACACCACCTATCATTCCAGTAGGATGTCTACGCATTTTTCATCAGTGGTACTGTCTAGCATATGTCCATACTTGTGCCTCATGTTGTACCACACATTCCACATATTAGTCATTTTTTTCCAAGATGCAGTATGTATCATTTCTAGGGACACGGCCTGGAAATATTATGCAGGTGTTTATGACGGATATATACGCTGAAGTGTCAAATGTTATCAATCCACACAAAGATTACCGGTCCATATGTATTTACTCTCAGTTAAAAGGATGGTCTTATATTTGGTTCACAGATAGATTCTCTATTTTTAAGTTATAGATTATTAATTGTTACATGTGCATGGTGTTATGTATCACCGTAACTTCAATTGTTTTGTATCTTTCAAAAGGAAATCCCTTTGTTACCATCTTACCATCAAATCCTAAGGTTCCAAATCCAAAAATCAAGTCCAAACTAAATTCAACCATGAGCTCGATTCAAAATTTAGGGTATGTTTGGTTGAGTGAATCAGATGGTTCGGGAAAGTGCATGATCACGTGTTTGGTTGCATTGATCGAACAGATGCGTTCAGGATCGACACGTTCCACGAGAGGGAATATTCGCTTGATATGCCGAACATTTTCGTTCCACAGAAACGCCTGAACCACATGGTTCAAGACCGCGTCGTCCGCTCTAGCTCCACATGCATTGCATTTATTGCACTTGAAAAATATTAATCAGAGCTTAAGCTATGATCTAAATCAACTCCTCCAAAGAAAACGGAGTTAAGTCCTTATAAAGACCCCTATAAAAATAATTTGTTCAAATACTATAATATTTATCATGAATAAGTATATATTTTTTTCTAAATTTTTGGAATTCTATTCAACCCACACAAAATTCAAACTCTATTCAACAACCTAAGCTAGGCTTCAATTTACTTTAAGCAAATAACACTTGAAAAGTTAGATTTCAAATTTTATTTGAGTATTAGCACATCCCAAGAGCCTCCCTGAATTATTTCAGGATTTGATTTTTTTTTACTATTTTTATAGAGCCTGAATCTGTTCGGGCCGTCTGATCGAAATCGGACCGTTCAATCGGAGGAGACGGTCCGAACGTCTCCTCTGATCGGGCCTTGTCATGTCACATATAAAGGTGTGACACTCTTGCCTTGTCACGCCTTTATATGTGGCGTGAGTATTGCCACGTTCCACGCTTTTGGCAATGTTTTGTCACACCGCTATATGTGGTGTGACGTTCGTTTTGGCAATACCACGGGAGGTGGCGTGACTAAAGAGGTTAGAATTGGATATAAAGTTTGTAACAAATTAAATTTAGAATATTAATAAAAAATATTAAAGATCCACGGACAAGGACCGTTTTTCTGGTTGTGTGTTGGTTAAGTGGCAACCGGGTAGCTCAGCATGTGAGCTGTGTCCTCTTACCTGACTTAGGGCAGTATGCTGAGATCCAAGGGAATCATTGGCCTCAGGTCCTCAGCCTCATGGTGTCGCAATTTCCTCAGCCTCATGGCAGGCTTTGTCTCTACTCTTTACCTTTCTCTTGCAGGTTGCCCCCCTCCTGCAATTTACAATTTCCAGTTTTGCACAAGTGAAATGTACTTGTGCAGATTATCAAACAACTCTTACATTCTTAGATAGCTAAGGGCTCAAGATTATTAGTCAGAATTTGGTAACAGCCTTCACTCAACGTGTTTTTCCCTCTCAGTAGCAAGTTTGATCTGCGAACACACGCAGTACGAAAATCCACATGATCCATCTAACAAACAGTACACACATAAATCTGCAAGCATTTGCTTACTGTCAGTTAATTAATTAATTGACAGTACGAACAAAAAGTTCTCACAGTGAAGCAGACGAGGAAGAACCATTTGCCAAAATTTTGATTCGGCTAACCGGGGACACAAACAAAACAGACCCGTAACCTCCTAAAGTTCCTGGAAGCAAAAGATCCCCTCAGTCTTCAGCTCCACTCCTCACGGACTAACTGTTATTTTCCTCAACAACCACCAAGCTAAGCTACCAGTACCAGCCCCTCCTACTTCACGGGTCCACTCCCACCCACTCCACTCCACTCCACTCCACCTTCTAGAACAACCTAGAGGCTCTCCCACTCCACATGGCCTCCCCGTAGCACCCCAAGGCCCAAGCTCTCCAAGAACACCCCACCGGCGACAATGGCGGCTGGCAACGGCCTGTTCCTGTACCACATCCTCGGCCTTGCCTCCTGCGTGGCGCTGGTCTACCTCTCCCTCGGCGAGGTGGACCTCCACCACCTCGCCCTCCTCCCGGCCTCCCGCTCCTCCTCCCACGACGCGCCCCTGCCCTTCGTGGAGCGGCGCGGCGCGCGCTGTTCCTGGACGGCCGGCCTTTCTACATGAACGGGTGGAACTCGTACTGGCTCATGGACCAGGCCGTGGAGCCGGCCACCCGCCACCGCGTGTCACGCATGTTCCGCGCCGGCGCCGCGATGGGCCTCACCGTGTGCCGCACCTGGGCCTTCAACGACGGCGGCTACAACGCCCTCCAGCTCGCCCCCGGCCGCTTCGACGAGCGCGTCTTCAAGGCGCTGGACCGGGTGGTCGCGGAGGCGGCGCGGCACGGCGTGCGGCTGCTGCTGAGCCTGGCCAACAACCTGGAGGCGTACGGCGGGAAGACGCAGTACGTGAGGTGGGCGTGGGAGGAAGGCGTCGGCCTCACCGCCTCCAACGACTCCTTCTTCTTCGACCCCAGCATTCGCGACTACTTCAAAGTCTACCTCAAGGTTGGTAGTTACTTGCAGTATCAAGCATTCAAGCCCAGAGCTCGCTCGCTGCGTTAATTTGTTAAGCCACCATGGATGGAAAGAGTGTGTCGGTGGCAATAGTTTAAGTTTTTTTTTTTTGGGCGCGCGCAGGCATTGCTGACGAGGAAGAACCACTTGACCGGGGTGCAGTACAAGGACGACCCTACCATCTTCGCGTGGGAGCTGATGAACGAGCCCAGATGCACCACCGATCCATCCGGTGACACACTGCAGGTAGTACACTCATTGTCACTGCAGCGTCCATGAGCCCATGAGCATCAGTTCAATTCTTCATGCGAATTGATGTATAATTCCTCGTGTAAATTGATGTATGTTTGTAACTGTGACTATTTACCTGGTTACCACGGTTTGGTGGATTTACCAACTATGTATGGTTGTGAATTGTGATGAGCAGCGTTGGATCGAGGAGATGGCGGCGTACGTGAAATCGATCGACAAGAGGCATCTGCTGACCGTCGGCACCGAGGGGTTCTACGGCCCGACGAGCCCTCCCGACAAGCTGAGCGTCAATCCGGGGAATTGGTTCAACAACTACGGCTTGGACTTCATTCGCAACTCCAAGATTTCGGACGTCGACTTCGCTTCCGTCCACCTTTACCCCGACAATTGGTAATCACCACACATCTTCAACGCTCTCGAATCTGAAAGAAAGAAAAAACAGTGGCATTTCAAGTTCCAGTAGAGAGGAAATTAACCGTGTTGGTGTGCAGGCTGTTGCATGCCAAGCTCGAAGAGAAGCTCAAGTTCGTGACCCAGTGGATCAGCTCCCACGTCGAGGACGGGGACAAGGAGCTCCAGAAGCCCGTCGTGGTCACCGAGTTCGGGCTGTCGCACATGGTGGAGGGCTTCGACCACTCGCACCGTAACGTCTTCTACAAGACCGTCTACGACATTGTCCACGAGTCGGCCAGGAGGGGCGGCGCCGGCGCCGGCGCCTTCGTGTGGCAGCTCGCCGTCGAAGGCATGGAGGAGTACCACGACGGCTTCGCGATCGTGCCCAGCGAGAGGCCGTCGATGCACAGGCTGGTCAAGGAGCAGTCGTGCCGGCTGGCCACGCTGAGGTACGGGGAACAAGAGGCCAAGAGGATTCTGAAGACGGTGTGCGATTGATCACCTGCAGGGTGTAGAGAAGCCATTGCTTGATTCGTTTGTTTTCTCATCTCAATCGAGCGATGAAATGCGTCCGGGAAAATCGGTACAAAAAATGGATAGAAAAAAGCACACAAAGTGCGTGCCATCTTGTTAGATCTGTTCGTGTCGCAAGCCCGCTTACGTGTGCTCGGCGCCGACGTTTGCAGAGCGCAAATCTGCGGCCTACCAAACCCGCTATTTCCTTCCTGTGTTGTACTTGTACATGCCCTTGACCTTACCTTTGATATGTTAAGTCATTGTCGAGAGGCAGAAGGCAGAAAATTATATATAGTCCTCGAATAGTGTATTTCGGCACAAGAGATTTCTATAGTATATGCAAGCATAAGGAGAGACATGTGCAACATAGAAACGGAGCACCTCCGGATCTTTGCTCATCGTCCATATGCTGAGGTAAAGCATAGTATATTAATATGAACTGATCTGAATTGTGCAGTACCAGTCTAAACTCTAAAAGACGACCGTTAGCTACATTGTGCAATAGATCGGGAGCCATGGAAACCTGCGCTTCCATTGCAGTGAAGACAAATTTACACACAAAACTCAAAACGGGGCACTTCAGAAGATTAAACTAACAACTATAAAGATAAAGTGATAAGAAAAGGATAAAATGATGTACAAAGAAAAAATAGTGTAAATAAGGGCCTGATTCATGTTGAAATGTGTTCAGTTGCGGATAATATCACCCAAGATGCTAAAGAAATGGTCGATATCGATCTTCTCCTTTCCAACATAAATTGCTTCTGCACTTCCTCCAGTTCGTCGACCTTGTGCTGCCATCTCAACAAGTGTATGTAACTTCTTAAGTGGCATCTGCATCATCACAACAAATTGTAAGAGAATTTTGACCTTCAATTTTTTGCTTTTATATAATAAATAATGAGGGATTTTTTTTACATCATCCAATGCTTCTGCTGCCGCATCAATATCCCCTTCCATGAACACCTTGAGATGCCGTAACACCTGTAAAAGAAGGCCAATAAGATCCAATAAATACGAACCTCTACAGAAAGTATCATAAAATCAACACCAAGATCGTTCCAAAAGTACTGCATTATGCCCTAGTTACCAAATGCAAACATACTGATACTATCTTGCACATAGCAAGCAATTAACACATCTGACTCTTTTCTGACCTTTTGGGCATCCTCCTGTTTAAGTTTTTTTTAGACCAGCCTCCTGTTTAAGTTTAGGAACATGGTAGGTCACAGAGAAGGCATCGCACATACCAATGGACTCTAGAAAGCTCACCTCACTTGTTCCAATTACAAGCAAATTTCTGCCCTACAACAAACAACTGGATAGCGTTACGATTTTTTTTCAAGACTAGTCACTGTTTAACATAAATGTTTCATATCTACACAGTTAGATAGCAAGAAAGTGCTATGCTAAGCATTAACAAAAAGCAACAATAAACCTTAGGAGAAACCCTCTTGAGGAGAAACAGAAGTGTTTTTGAGATTAAATTTGAGAAGCGTGGCACATAGCAACATACTCCAGCAACCTAAATTGCGTGGTACATTATTTAGTGACTCAACACCGTCTATCTAAAAAGCAAACGGTTTGGTTACATTCCATTAAAATATATTACATGAAAAATGAAAAATCATGTACATAAACTCGAGTTATACGAAAAATATATCTTTGTGAGTAGCTGATTTACAATGCAGTCATGTACACCTGTACCGTCCCTGGTAGATACACTAGACTGCACAATCAAATTAATAGGTTATGCAAAGTTTACTACGATTTTAAAGAAACCTAAACAATACTGCACATGATTCCATCACGCGCAAGAACGAGACGTTGTGCTGGGAAATAAAGTGCAAAGTAAATCGTAAAGAAAAATGAAGAGCTGATATTAACTATTAGAAGCGATGGGGGGAAATGATAATGGGTTTTCAATTAGCGCAATGGATTTCAGAAGAGAACAGCATGAGTTAGCCTTTACAAATCTTCTCCAATGATGCACATTTATCACTTGCCATCACAGGTAGCACAAAGAATTTTGGAGAACTACTCATATTTCAAGTGTTAAGTACATTCACACAAAATGTTGGTAGCATTCTCTGAAGCTTCTTATTCACATCAAAATTGGTAAAACTTCAATGCAGCACCGAGATATCCACATTCCACAGTGACAGAAAAGCTGCATCTCTTCCTCAGGTGTCCTGAGAAAGCATGGACTTTACCTTGCAGATAGCATCAATTTCATCAAAGATGATGACATGAAGGTCACTCTGATCGCCTGTATTGAAAAGAAGGAAAAGTACAAAACTGAAATAATATAAGAGCAAATGAAAGTAAAAAGAGTGGCAACGGAAGAATTTTCTTGATGAGACACCATACCACGTGTCCTCTGTTCATTCTCACCATCCACAAATAAATATCTCACATTCTTCTCTGTTTCTCCAACAAATTTGCTCAAGACTTCAGGTCCATTTACAATCTGGGTTCAAAGATAGATGTTAAAATTAAATATATTGTTGGACCTTACTTAACTGAGATCTGACATTAGTCATGTTACAACTTCATAAGAAAATGGAAAGCGATGGAACTAGACCATACAGAAGCACCAGGAAACTTTTATACATAAGAAAGTCAAAAGTTGGTCATCACTGCTGGTGACAACAGAACACTCATAAAGACCATTTTAAATCAATTGTTGATATAAGCTAGTGACATCTTTTAAAGTTTATCAGAATAAACTATAATATACCCGAATATGTAAATCATTAATTAGGCCTGCAGCAAATCTTCATGGTATATTCAGTCAAGAAATCCATGCCTGGGCTCCTTCCCATTCAACAATTTCCCAATTTGTCAGGCCATAAGAGCCTTGCCAGTACCAGGGGGTCCATAAAGCAGTATGCCCTTCACGTGCTTTATGCCTAATCTGCAGTGGGCAACAACGAGTCAAAAAAATTCCATTACCAATGGCAAAAAAATATGTCAATATGTATAGATTTAATGAAAAGCTGGGCAACGCCTGTTATCTATAGAAAATTTGTCAATATCCTCAATAATTACCTACTAACAACATGAGGTGGAAACACTCGAGAAGCAAATGCCCTAGGAAGATGTCTGTGAATTCAGCACTTGATCCACCTATACCCAACTTTTCCAGGTTAAACTCTTTATGCTTGAAAAGCTTGCTGCTAGCAGCTTCCTTTTGGTTGATAACCTACATGTATAAAACAGGGTAATATTATAGTGCCTTCTATGAAGCATAACAGCATAAAGTAAAGGTACCGAAGGAACCTTAATTCCTGAAATAGGAGTTGCCTCAAATATGATGTATGTGTTACTCGACAGGAAGCCTCTGTCCAATGGTGTGGAACTCTCTTGACCCTCTAGCAAAGCTTGATTTACACTGAAGACATAGTTCGTTCCATACAATTCAAATGTCACCTTTTGCCCTGTAGTCATGACCTACAAAGGACATAATGCATTTGATTTGAGACACACAAGTAAAAGCAATGTTATCAAATTAAACTGGAAACTTAATCAAATTATCAACGTGCAACATGTTGCCAGTGACAAGTAAAAAATTTAGCCTCATGGAAGAAACAAGACCTACTGAGAGAGAAGATCGGCATATTCCATGACATATGGCCTACCTGACCAAGGAATCTCTTCCACAATTGTTGGGCAAGCAAAACAGCATCCAGCTGCAAAACCCATCTCATGCATATGATAAATCATCAACCAAACATTTACATATTACAATTGCAATAAACACATAGGGAAAACTTGCCTCATTTTGGTTGTCTTTTGCCCTGACATACGCTAGCTCTAGTGTGAGCAAAGCCAGCTTGAAATCATCAGGAGGATCAGGAGGACAAAAACTGGGCACAAAATTACCAAGATAAATAACTAGGAAAAAAAACTACGAGAAGTATGGGTTCTAGTGGTAGGTTGAACTCTAAACCTGCAAACCGCGACAGAATCACCAGCTGAAGCCTTTACCTGGCAACAGTGGATACCATTCAAGGCAATGCGACCACTTGTAATAGCATCATGAGCTGCGTGTCTTGTCAAGGATTACTCACAAGGAGAAAAATGCAACTTCAAAACTACATTGTTATTGCATAAATCAGAAGGTCACTGCCGAATAGATTCATCATCTATCGAGGCTTCTCAAATCCAGCCATGTGACATATCTACAGAGCAGAAGTCTGATATTGGTGCTAAACACCTGGTGTCGTTTTCAGATTATAACGTATAGTCCTCTATAATCCCGGCAGCCAATGCCACCCCAATGTTTCTTCTTTTATTGTTAATTCTTTAAATTGTAATTTCTACCTTATTCAGTGAAAACGGAACAGCATATCTCCAGCCGTGTTCCGGGGTCAAGGTTTTATCAATGCTGCACTCATAATTGCTCATAGAAGTGATAGAACAGACACTATCTATCCAATTCAATAGGCATGACTACAGCGCAACGGAACAACCAGATCAAAGCCCTAAACCAGCTCATGTAGCAGCATTACTGTATTTTGAAGAAAAAGTGCGCGAGGGGTCACCGTACGTAGGCTGACATTCGTCAACCCAAACAGACGATGGCGAGATGGGGGATGAAGGATATTGTAGTGTGAGGACGAGGGCGAGCGAGTTGGGGAAGCGGCGGAGACGAAGGCGCGGTTGGTGAGGGCGAGCTCCTGGCCCGGCGTGTTCACCACCTCCATTGGCTCGCCCGCGCCGCGGCCGTGGTCGGCGGGGAGCAACGGCTGGAGTCTAGGGAGGGAGTGATCTCGAGGAGATGGCCGCGTGGAGGAGGATGGGTTCGCACCAGGAGGGAGAGGGAGGGGGGCAAACCGGCACGGCGTGGTGTCCTTGGACTCTCTCCGATGATTCGATCCGAAGGAAGAACGCCGTGCGGTTGCTGGGTCCGGCAGAGTGATTAATTGAAGCTGAAAAAGAGGGGCCTTTTCCAGATGGGCCGGGCCGGGCCGGGCGCGCCAGCCCATCTGGCCCTGTCTAAGCCTGTAGTCTGTAGGGCCGGGCCAGATGTACGCTGTTCGTCCAACAAAAAGTCACAAAAGTCGAGCGACGTGGGGTGCTGGGTGGATAGATGGGCGGACGGCGCGTCGCCGTGGAGAGTAGAGGCCGGGCCAGATGTACGAGGTCGGCGAAGAAGGAAGCCGCTTTGGCACCGGAGGCCGGAGGGGCAGGCAGCGATGCGAGACATTGCGGTCGAAACAGCGAGGTTGTACGAGGCGTCGAAGCAAGGCTTGCGAGGATTGCGGTCGCACGGTGCTACTCACGGGTAGAGGTGGGCATTGGGCGTGCGTCGCGGCGCGCCGCGGCCCACCGTCTTCGGCGCGTCGTCGCGTCGCTCGGCCCGGTCATTCCAGCCGTCGCGCGTCGCGTCGGCCGTGTCGCATCTAGGTAGGCCCAAGCACGGCCAAAGGGGATCGTCTGCGTGGCGGGCCGACCTAAGTAACTATAGGCGCTGAGAAGACGATAACCGCCGCCGCCGTCGGAAAGACAAAGACACGTGGTTGGTCGGGTGGCGAAGAATGATTGGTTGAAATTTGGCGGTGTGGGAGTGATTGGCCGAGTGAGGAGGATTTGGCTAGAACGGAGGCTGGCGTGTGAGTGATTGACTAGGTGAGGAGGATTGTCTAGACGGAAAGATTGGGCTATTGCGTCGCGTCACGCCCCCAAGCGATCGTGATCGTCGCGTGCGCAACGCGCATTCTCGAGCCGGCCGGCCATTGTTCGTCTTGTCGCGGCCGGCCGTCTTAGACCGTCGTCGGACCGTCTTGATGGCCCAAAAGCACGGCCCAAGTCCCAGCTCTACTCACGGGCTTCATCGTGAGCATCTGGGGTTCGCACCTCCGACAACTTTGCTCGATGAGTAGACAACTTTGTTCTACTGATACTTTCGGTGGCATGCGTACCAGACCCCTCCCTCCCTCCCTAATGAAAAATAGGAAAACTAAAGTCTTGTATGGTTGGGTTAAAATTCCTACTTACCCACGTGGGTGGACATAAATTTTAGTTCACACATGGATCTTGCAGGTTGGGAGTGAACTACCTAAACAAGTCCTAAAGTGGAATCGGATGGTTCAAGAACCAAGACTTACGTGGTAATGCAAAACAGAACCTTGTAGGAAGGATTAACGTACGCAAAAATTTGCTCTTCCATGTCTCGTCTTGTTGAATGTCATTTCTGGTAACCTCCTAGCGAACCTAGTCTCCAAGGATTAACCAAAACAGCATGCCGTCAAATGTCAAAAGGGAAATCTACGGTCCGCAAGGCTGCCCAACGTCACAACTGTCGGCCATTGCTGCCACGCCATCATGCACATTTGGACAATTTTTACACGGTCTTCGTCAAACGGTCACTACCATTCCTAAACGCACTGGCTGGCTGGCTGGCTAGAGGCATGCCAGTAGCAGCATAATTGAACTGCCACTCGCCCTTGGACCGCAAGATCAATTTATTCCACCCCAAATGTTTAAGCGTCCATAAGCTCGACATTATGCCTATACACTTTTCTGCATAATTATAAGTTTTTTTTTAATAATTTCTTCCTAAAAAAAACCTAGTATGTTATTGGGCTAATGATAAGGGCCGTGCGTCCGATTAAATCGCTTTACTTCAGACGTTTCATTTATGGTTCATAGCAATCCATGGACTAACGGAATCACTTTAATGTTCATAGCAATCCATGGACTAACGGGATCACTTTCACTCACAGAGGTTGGTTGCTTCGAAACAAATCACATGCTAGGGAAATTCTCCCATCGAGTTTCTTCTATCCTGCTCTCCTGAGGCCAGATGAAATGTCCTCTGTGTTGTCTTCACTAAACATTGTCGTGAACATGTATAACCAAACAAAATGCTTTATGACTACAGAACTAGCAAATAGTCAATTTATGGAAGAAAAAAATTACAATATTGCCATGAACAGTGCACAACATTGTTTTTGTATTGATGAAATATTATTTTACTTCAGATGTAATATTTTTTTTTTGTACATGTGCAACATTCAAAAGAACAGTATACAACATTGTTTTGAATGGGCCGCAACATTTTTCGTAATAGTTCGCAACATTCGTTTGAACAAAAAAACATGAACTTCTGATTTTTCCAGATGCTGGTAGTGCTTGTATAGGTGATCGGCGAGGAGAGGAAGGAGGAGATCGGGATTGTTTTTGATTGAGTATTGGGACGCAGTTATGTGGGGATCAATGTTGGAACGGAGGAGATAGACGAGATGGACGGCGATAGGACGCCTTACACAATCCGACAATGGAACGTGATGTACAAATATAACGCTCGAACAGTACGTCCGAGCGCTAAGCGCCCCATGTCCATGTTATTGGGTACGTGCATGCGGACTAGGATGATTAATAGTGGGCGTAGCATTCGTGGTACAATGCCAAATTGGGCAGATTCTCCTCGACATAGGTGTACGCCCAATGTCCATCGTTTTCCACCGTTGGTATCTCCGCAGATGATATGCAAGGTCAAAGCCCACGCTTTCACTAGACCAAAGAACATAATAATTGGGAGCATGACTTACTCTGGTTTTTCGAAAAGAAACTCGGCTTTATGTTAATCTTCTGTGCTGCTTTATCATCCTAGGTACCGGCCTACTCCAAGATATTCAGTGACATCACTTGAAATTTACCCAACCTAATGTCAACTTAAGTACTGATGAGAGACTGGCACGCACTTGATATGTAAGAGCGAGCGCCAGTGGGGCCTCGGTGGATTCTCCAAAAGACGCCACTGCTTAGAGCATATTTAATAGTCAGAGAATGTGACATCATGTTAAGAGAAAATATCTTAAATATATAATCTCTAACACACTTTTCAATATTTATATTTTATATTTTTCTTTAAAATGAGTCTATATATCAACTAGAGTAGATTAATATATACAGTCTTATTTCGCGTTATCTTATCTTATTTCGCGCGCACGATAGTCTCTTCAGAAAAAAGCGACATGTGCACTATCTCCTCCCCCTCTCTCTCCTCCACGTATAATTTTGTTAACGTGGTATAGATAAGAGGTGACATTAAATACACTATTGAAAATACACTAACAGATGTGGATTTTTTTTGAAATAATATTAATTTAAAAGATAAATACAAAAATAAATAATCGATTTTTTTTACGAAACTAGGTGCTCATGTCGTCATTCCAATTGACGACAGTGACCTCTGCACTGGCGACAGGGGCTCAATAGTACAGAGAGGTACCTGTCGCCAATTCAACTCGCGGTAGGGATCCTAAATTTTTAAATATTAAAATTTAGAAAATCGATAGAGATCCCCGCAAGTCCCTGTCGTCATTCCAAATCGCGACACAATATCTCCTATAAAAGACCATTGAAACCCTAAAATTCGGGGAAAACTCACTTTTATTCAGAAAAAAGAGAAAGATGGGAGGGAAGGAGAGAAGCTAGTGAAGCGCTGCTCGTCTGATCACCCACCTTTCAGGTGATTTTTTTAACTGAATGTATTACGTAGTTTTAGATATATGGTTACGTAGTGTACTATATTGTACATAATTATTTTCAGTTGGTAGTTTAGTTTTAGATATGTGGCTAATCATGAAAATCTTATTTACAGTGCAGTACGTCAAATATGTCGAACACCACCAACTTCAAATTTACTACGGTCAGGGGACTATTCTTGAGCATCCCGAGGGGAATGATTTGGGTTATTTTCAATCGGCGACCATGCCCCTAACAAGACTAGAGCAGCGTACATGGGGTGTTGTGATGCAGTGGTTGTTTCACTCATTCAATTTTGACCATATTGTATATGATCTGAGATTGAGTTGCCTTACCTCCCAAGGAATACAGGGCACGTATTGGGCATTACTGCAGCTCAAGGGAACAAGATCTTGGCAGTCATATATACGCAGGGCGAGGGAGGAACGGTGGAATTTGGTCCTTATGACTCAGGCTTATGCCAAGCCTACTCCTGCATCGACAGCTGAACAAGAAGGAGGTGGTGATGCCGAAGAAGAAGACGGGGACTCCAGCCATAGCGTGGCGCACATAATGGTCGAAGGTCCGGGAGTTCTTGATGCTGTCGATGTAGACCGTGTGGAATGAACTACTTTAGTCAGGAAAGCTAGTGGAATTACTAGCGAGGGTGAGGAGCTAGAAGCCATAGTCCAAATGATAGATCTTGAAGACTAGGACTACATAGTACTGTTAGAAGATGAAGGATCCGACGACGAAGATGTTGTGGAACAACAGGTGGTTCCATCTGAGTGGAACACATACCAGATCGACAACCTCATCGTTATTGAAGGCTATCGTGTGTCGTGGGAGTACAAGCAGAGTGAGGTTAGACAAGGAGTTATGTACAAATGTAAAGAGGTCGTGCAGGAGGCGGTCAAATTCTGGGCAATGTCAGTGCGGTGTATATTCACAGTCGTCAAGTCTAACCCAAGATGCTATGACGTGAAGTGCAACATAAAGGGATACCCTTGGCGAGTGCACGCATTTCAGCCTAAGTGGGACACATACTGAAAATGCTCTATAGTGGTCCCTCACACATACGTCGTCGCTGAGTCAGTACAGTCCCAGAAGAACCTGTCATCAGGCTTCATCGCGAACCTCATATACTGTGATATCATGTATAATCTAGATTTTGAGCCATAGTCCATCATTCAGATGATTGAGGCAAGATTCCAATACATAGTTAGTTATGCCAAGGCGTGAAGCGCAAAACAGAAGACATTGGAATCAAAGTTCGGTACTTTCGAGGACTCCTACCACAACCTCCTTATGCTACTTCAAGTCATACAAGACAGGAATCCCAGCACTCATGTCGACATTCAAGATTCCACGCATCTGAAGTGGGCCAATAAGAGGGTACTGAAGCGAGCATTCTTCGCCTTTGGTCTATGCATCAATGCATTACGCCACTGCCGTCCAATCTTGTGTGTACATGGCAAACTCCTGACTGAAAAGTACAAAGGCCAAATACTAGCTGTAATAGCGATGGACGGGAACAATCAAGTTCTTACTATGGTATTCACTTTCGTTGAAAGCAAGAACACGGATAACTGGTTGTGGTTCCTAAGGAATTTGAGGATTTCTATTGTACAGGGCCGTACTAACGTATGCGTCATACATGATCGGCATGCGGACCTGCTGAGTGCAATAATTCAGCTACAACAAGGAGAGAACGAACTATTTTCATTGGCGAATCTGCAGAATAGTTGGTGCATAAGGCATTTGGGTGCAAACTTCTACAATAAGTTTTGCAACAAGGACTTGATCAACATATTCAAGCGGCTATGGAACCAGAACCAGCAACAAAAATTTGAAGTACTCTCGAAGATGTCGATGAGCGGACCCAGACGCACAGAAAGGAGGTTGTGAAAAAGGCTACCCTAAGCGCTGACCAAGCCCCTGAAGTATTACCACAACTACCCATAGATGGTCCTAGTATGGCGAGGAAGTCGGGGGTGCAGATGAAATACTTCTCAGATTGGATTGGGCACGAGCCTAAGGAGAAGTGGTCGCTGTTACATGACAGGGGTGGTGTACGATATGGCGTCATGACAACTAATCTAGCCGAGGTGTATAATTAGGTCATGTGCGGCGTCATATGCATCCCTTTGGTTGGTATTGTGAAGGCAATTCTCCGCGGTACCACAAATTACTTTACAGACAAAAGCAACAACACGTCGCTCGCTATGGTAAATGACAAAGTACTCTACTTCCACATGATCACCAAGTACATGGAGGAGAAGAGCAAGAAAGGTGAGATGCACCGGACATTCAAGATGGGTACAATGGAGCTTCACTTTGAGATAATATGTTGGGATAAAGGACGTCGTGGGATGAACCGCGAGAGAATCACCTACGAGTGCACGCTACACCATGCTAGTTGCATATGCACTTGCAACAAGCCACTTTTTCTGCATAGGCCCTGCTCCCATATCATGACTGCATGTTTGTGTTGGTGATACGCCCTAGAGGCATTTATAGAGATGATTGTATCACGTCTATATTTATGAGTTATTGAATAAGTGTTATTCTGTTCCTTGAATGAACCATCAGTTATAAAGATTAACAAGTATGTGACTTATTGGCGAAACTCTTTTAACTTATGATGATGCCGCTCTAAATGTATCCCTGGTCAAATGTCACTAGTCGAAACACTAATGACTCTATCGACCAGCACATGTATTGATTGATGGCCATATTTAACCGGTCATGGATATAGGGATATTGAATCAATAATATGAACACATGTTAGAGAACATGGTGTTGGATTGACCCACCTTGAGACACTGCTGAGATTGTTATAATTTCATGTGTTATCAGTTGGTCTCAAGCAATGATGATGTATAGTCCTTAGACCTGAGATGATGGGTTACAGGTAGGCTACGATAGCACAAAATTAAATTTTACCACGCAACTAAGGAACTTCCGCTAGTAATAGATCACGAGATAACCACTAGACACGCCGACTCGTAACAAAAATAGAGTCGATGTAGCGAGTTGATGCGGTCGTAGTCGTACTCGTTGCATGTCTTCTTCTTCGAGTCTTGTGATCGTCATGAGTTGCGGATTATCCTAGTGCTGATGCTTCGCAACAACACCTCCAAGGTATCCACACGTACGGGGCAGGGATACCACGCGCTGGAGTGCTAGCACCGCAGCGTGGTATGAGGAAGGCGTGGTTGTTATGGTTTCAGGAGTTCTTAAAAAGATCATGCTCACCCCATGGCACCACCCCTATATATATATATGCATCTATGATGAGTCTCGTACTTGAGGCCCATTAGGAACTCGTGGCCTACAAGAATTCAGATCATCATCCAAATCAAAATCTTAGCCCTTTAAGTGTGTGACCCTATAGGTTCATGTGTAATCAATTGTGACTCAGAAACTCTTTTTCGATAATTAGTCGTTAGCGGTACCTAGCAGAACATAACGATTCACAAACGGACATAGAATATATCGGACGAACCTTAATGCAATATGATCTACGACCAGGTCCATATCACTAACGACCAGCTTGTATCTCTATACGACAAGTTCATATTTGACCTCGACCAATTCGTAACTCCTTACGATCAGGTTTCGATCACTTAGTGACCATGTTCGGCCAGCCTATGACCAGTCCGTATCTCCATACGACTAGTCCGTATCTGATCGAACTGAAAGACCTTATCGTGTATTCTCCCTTTGCCTCACGATATCTGGTTGAACTCCAGGTGAGATGTTGTATCATCCATGGACTGTTCAGTACTTTCTCGATCAAGTGTCGAATAACTTCATATGGTCGACACTTCGACCACTAGTGGCATGGCCATGCACTTTCTTTATCCAACCACAATGAGGGGCCTAGAGATATCACTCCTGTTATGTTAGGAGGGGCAAATCTCATATCCGACCAGTCACATACCTCCGCATATCTTTATAATTACCCAGTTACGAGCAGCGTTTGACAACCCCTAAGAGTGCTATTACACATATAGAAAACCATCCTTGAAATATAGAGTTTCACAATCAAGTCACATACTTGATAATAAATATTATTGATATTATTCTAGGAACAATATAACATATTATCCAATGTTATGAACATAATGAGATATAATCATCTTTATGATTGCCTCTAGGGCATATTTCCAACATGAGATTAGCATGGTTTTCTACATATATAATAGTACACTTTGGGGTTACTAAATACTATTCCATAACTGGGTAGTTATAAAGGCAGCTTTCAGCTATGCTATGAAACATGCGAAGGAATGTGACTGGTCGGATATGAGATTTGCCCCTCCTAACATAACAAAAGAGATATCTCTGGGCCCCTCGATGTGGTCATATAAAGAAAATACATGACCATACCACTAGTGGTCGAAGTATTCGACTATGTGAAGTTATTCGACACTCCATCGGGAAGTATTGAATAGTCCATGGATGACACAATATCTCACCTGGAGTTCAACCGATATCGTGAGGCAAAGGGAGAATACATGAGCATGTCTTTCAGTTCGATCAGATACGACTAATCGTATAGAGATGCGAGCTAGTTGAACATAATCACTAAGTGATCGAAACCTGGTTATAAGAAGTTACGAACTAATCAAGACCAAATATGATCTGGTCGTAGGGTGGTCGAAACCTGGTCGTAAGAGTTACGAACTGGCCGAGACCAAATATGATCTGGTCGTATAGAGATATGAGCTGGTCGTTAATGATAAGGACTTGGTCGTAGATCATATTGCATTAAGGTTCATAGGATATAATTCGTATGTATTCGGGAATCATTATGTCCTGCAAGGAGCTGCCAACGACTTGTGACCGAAAAGGAGTTTTCGAGTCACAACCGATTACGTGTGAACCTAACGGGTCGCACACTTAATGGGTTGGAACAAACCAGTACAGATACGATTCGTCAAACGTGTTCGGATAGGATCCGTTACGGATACTATATAAGGAGATGCTTGAGGATGATGGGAGACAAAGGAGAGAGTCGAGACACACGACAAGAGTTTGACGTGAGTTGCTCAAAGCCCTAGCCGCCATCTTCTTGAGAGAGCCTTCCCGTGCGGCTTGGTGCTAGCACACCGACATACGGTGTTCCTTCCCCAAATGTGTGTATACCGTGGAGGTGCTATTGCGGTTGATGTTGCGCTTGAGGATGATCCACGACCTTGATGAGGAACTCGATTGGTTGCTAGAGGGGACGATCAACTACGTTGGACGATCGACCACGACCACTACATCGACACACTCTTCGTTGGACCAGGCTGCTCCAACTCTTATTCCACTACACTGCGATCTATGATCTCTTGCTTGAATGACATCCTGATTTACGTGGTAGAAATATTGAATTGTCAGCTAGCGTAGCTTGCCCGTATTCCTTCAGTTCGACGGTGGCATAACATCCCGCCTAGTACCTCTCTGACTATTTCAACGAGGAGGTGATGCAAACCTGGAGTTCAGAGATGTAGGATTACGACATGGTTGACCATTTCATTAGCCATCCAACTTGGGACCAACTTATTTGGCCGCAGATATTGGTAAGCTGAAGGGGAAGGTTGGCCAGCGACAGGTACTGCCCCACTCGAGGCGGTCCACATAGCGGACGTTGAGGTCGCGGCCACAGGAAAGAGTCGTCCTGTTGAAATATGTTGTGTCCAATGATTTGTAATATCACTTTGATTTGTCGAAAAACTAGATGACGACGTTGTGGTGAATGGTTTGTAATATCAGTGTTATTTGTCCAAAAAATATGTGATGACGTTGTGGTGAGTGGTTTGTAACGTCATTGTGGTTTGTCTACAAAATACATGATGAAGTTTTGCTGAATGTTATGTTGCGCTGAATGTTATGTAATGTCATTACGATTTGTCCACAAAATATGTGATCGAAAATAGTCAGTAGAAATTGTGATTTATCGACAACAGAATGTTATGACGTTGTACTGAATGTTATGTAATATCAATGTGATTTGTCGATAAAATATGTGCTCGAAAATAGTCAGTACAAAACCAATACAGCGAAATGGAGACAGGTCCCTGTCGCTAATTCAACTTACGATAAGGACCTCCTTGTACTGTTGAGCCCTTTGTCGCTGGTGCATAGATCACTGTCGCCATTCCAATTGGCGATAGACATCTAGTTTTTTTTTTGAATATTTTTTTATAATTATCTTTTAAATTAATATTATTTAAAAAGAATTCTACGTATGTGCGCTCACTTTCACCATCCACGCAGGGAAATGCAATAGCAGTACTCTGAGCTAGTGTTGCTCTTCATGCACGCGATTCCCATACGTCAACAGCGGTTTTCATGTGATACTTTCCTAAACTACCTTTTTGAACAGGCTTCATTAGGGCAAACATGGCCTTGAATTCTGCCCCCACTGGACCAAATTTCGACTCCATCGCCACCCATCATTTCGACACAAGAAAGGGCCTGGAAACAGCAACTGCGAAGCAACTTTGGTCTCCCCAGTTCAACGCACTGTTGAGACGCAGACGCAGACGCTAGCTAGCTAGGAGCCAGCAAATCGCACGATGGGCCATGCATGGGTGGCCGTCGCCGTTGTTGCGGCGTGCATGTCCACTCACTTCCGCGAGATGGGGCCCAATCGCACACGTCTGGGCCAGCTGACGAGCGATGGCAGCCAATAACCGGATGCCTCCCCGACCGTGCCTCCTGCCACCCCATTGCACACGCAGCCTTCTTTGGAGCCATTTATCATGTGCTCAGCAGCCACTCTACCTCCAATGGCGAAGTGGCTTGTTGCCCGTAAGCAAACTTGTGCTGTTTTTGACGTGTTTGAGCGGAACACTCTTAACTGTGCTGTTTTTTTTTAAAAAATAGGTAGATTCCGGTGCCGTTAGGTTGGTGTTCTGTTCAAGTATGTCAAATTTTAGCCGTACATGGAATGTACATCAGCAGAGAAGAATGGTCAATGCTCATGTTAGCAATGAACTAATTATTGGTTTGTTGTGCCTCCAACCGGAACGGACACCATGCGTGCTACTGCAAAACCCAAGGCAGGCCGCAGAGGACCATCGCCTTTCTTGGTCCAGGAAAGGGTTATACACTTGTACTGCACAGCAAGCACCGCCGAGAGCCCACTGATTTGTTTGGTCTCTGCTAGCTTTGCCGTCGTCATCCTCCCACAGAAATCATTCGGGCAGGCAGCAGAGCGGAACGCTAGCTTCCAGCTTGGACTCGGCAAGTGCGCGCCTCGATCGGCATGGCAGTGGCAGTGGTCGAAGCGACAAGGCCGGGTGTAGGAACCAAGGAGCGCACACGCTGACACCCAGTGCCGCTACAAGACGTCTCACCTGCACACTCCGAAGTCCGAACGATCGATCGATCGCCGAGCGCATATTGTGTCGCTCGCGCGTTGTCCTTTTCGCTCTCTCTCTCTCTCTCTCTCTCTCTGCTATAGCTTGTCAACATGCATGATTGCTGCTCCATCTAGGCATTTATATATGTTTCTAGCTAGGCTTGCGCATGCATGTCGGAATATTAATTCCGCCCTTTGCCGCATGCAACTGCCTGCCATTGACAGTGGGACAGGATAGATATATACAACTACAAGAGTTAAATCTATGAAAGAAACTACAAGCACATAAATTAAGTTCACTACTGGCGAGGAGCAGAGAGAACAAGCCCTTAAAAGATGCTGCTCTAGACTTGATTGGCAAACTCCCAACTGTGCGTACACACTGGAGTTGATTATCTAATTAGTAACCAGTGGTTACGAGTGATCTAGACGTCGATACAAATTTCTTGTATGCATGCATTCGCTAGCTCCTCTTACGTGCAAATATTTGCAAGTTGTTTCTTTCTTTTCTAGGGAAACACACGTACGTTTTACAGTAGGAAGGCTATGCTTATAACACGGGGATCCGCCGAGTATCGTACCATCTTTCGAAAATTCAGAAGGATAATTTGTCATGTTGGAAACTGTTCTTGACACTATTGGAAGCTTGTGTTATACATCACGTACGCGTACAAACCGGGGCAGTCATTTCCAATGAATAAATATGCAAGGGTTAATTAGACGAGTTCAAGTAATAATCAAGTTTATTTCACTACAGCAGATTGCAAATGCGATAAGCTGTGCTGAGTTGTGCACGTTATAGCATTGACGTAGCTTCCTACCTATTAGAATTGGGCTTATACGGGTAAAGGCTCATTCATTCATGAAATTTCAAATTATATATAGTTTAGTTCCATATTATTTAACCAAGTGGTGAGAGAGCAATTTATAAGATAGAGTCCTTGTCATCCCTTGAAACATGTGACACATGACACACGGTGATATATATGAGAAGGACTATAGCTAAAGTCACACACATTCACGTCACGCACGCACGTGTATATTCGTGTGGCAATCGCGTGATCACCGTGAATGTGTCGTGAAACTAGTTCACTTTTCTTTTGCTAACTGTGCATTTCTCTCCCTTATAAAATGGTCGAAACCATAGATCAGTGTGGTCGAAACACCGTGATCGAAATAAAGTGACCGAAATACAGTGGTCAAAATAATATGATCGAAACAATGTGATCAAAAAATAGTGATCGGTCCATAGACTAATGTGATCGAAATACACTGGTCGAAGCTGTAGACCAGTGTGTAATCAGGATATGATAAGCACTTCTTAATTATCATTAATTGGTTTTGAATTAACAATTACCAGTGGTTTAATATGTGCTTTATTATGTAGTTACTAGAAAGTAATTGTCTCGACCATAAAAAGACCCGGAGACGTCCAGACCTGAAGAGAATCGATTCACTTCCATTTTTCTTCTTCCTCCTCCTCTTTATTCTACTGTGCTGGAGGGTTGTGCTGTCGACCCAAACTGTCTTTTCTCCTCGGCATTGTAACGTCCTGTTTTCGGACGGAAGTTATTATCTAATTCGATTTCTGATTTTCTTTCGAATTTTCAAAAAACTCCTAGCTCCCGATTAAGGTCGGGTTTGTATTTCAAACCTCCTTTCAATTCCCAAATTCAAAATTTTCTTTGAATTCACCTTTTTTAAATTTTGGACCCACTCTGTTCTTCTTGGGCTAGCCCCATTCTTTTTATTCTGGGCCCGTCCCATTTCTCCGGCCCAGCCGGATCTTTCCTCCCCGGTCTGACTCCCCCCAACCCAACTTTTCTCCCCTCGGGGCTTTTATTCCCCCCGATCGCTCGCCCGGCCCGTCCGCTCCTTCTCCCTCCTCCTCTCTCTCAGCCCCCGTGCGCCGCCCCTCCCCTCTCTCCTCTCCGCTTCTGCCGCCTCCGCTCCCGGCTCGTCTCCGCCCGGGGCCCCCTCCCCTCTCTCTCGCACGCTAGTGCCCTGCCCCGACATCCCCCGCCTCCTCTGGATCCCGCGCCGCGCGTCGACTCCACACGACTCCGCGACGTCCGGCTTCCCCCCATCTCCACCGCTCCCGTCGCCTCCGCCGATTTTTTCGCCTCTCCCCCGGCTACAAAAGTCGCCCCCCGGTCTTCTCCCCTCTCCTCCCCTCCCTCTCCTCCCCCGCTCTGCGTGGGCCGAAGCTTCGGTGCCGTCGCCGCTTCCTTCTCCCTCTCCGGCGCTCCTCTGGCCAAATCGGCGCCGCCCCACCGCCCTCGGCCATTCCCGCCCGTCGGCCGAGCTTCCCCGCCGCCATTGCTCGCCGCCCCCTGTCTTCTCCCCCGACCTCACCCCGGCTTCCGTCGCAGGACGCCTCCACTGCTTCCCTGCCCCCGCTGGCCACACGGTGAGCTCCCCACACCACCCTAGTGCCCGCGCGCGCCTCCCCTCCCTCTTTCCTCCCCTCCTCCGGTCGCCATCGCTGCCATTCGACCTTTGCCCCCGAAGCTCCCCTGTCGCCGCCGCCGTCTCTCCGGTGCTGCCCCGGCCGCGCCGCTACCTCCCTCGGCTCCCTCCTCTTCCCGGTGTCCCGTTTTGCCCGTCCCCGTCGCCCCTCCGGCCTTCTCCCGCCGCCGGCAGCCACTGCCTCTGCGCGCCTCCCCTGGTTCTCTGCTCTGGCGCTGCTAGCCCCCCCTCTCTCTGGCAGTGGGCCACCCCCCTCTGTGCAGTGTAGAGTAGTATCAGCAGAGCATTAGCAGTAGAACAGTGGCTAGCCATTGAGATTGTGTTGTTGATCTTCCTATATTTTGCTAACCCTGTGCAGTGTACTCTTGGAACATCACTAGCCGAAGTGGAGTTTTGGCAAAGAAGATTTGTGTAAAGAGAATTTGTGTTTTGTTTTAACTCGGTCAATCAGTAGCTTTCCAATTGGTGAAAATATTCTAAAATGTTTATTCTCTATGATTGTGTTGTGGACTTGCGACAATTCGGTTAGCCGTTTTTATTTGTTAACGTGTCAATTGACAAGAGTTAGCGGAATTATCCATTTCGCCAATACTTGAGAGCCACCGATTAAGAGCGTAATTTGTAAAATCTCTGGAAATGGATGTTATGCAAACAACCTTCGTAATGTTCTCCGCAATCATGTCTAATATTTGATAAAGCTATTTAACTCAACTTTCCGCTATCGTCCAAAAGGCTTTGCGGTATTAGCGATTAATTTGCAATTTTTTAAAATAATTTTGGGAAGCTATTCGGGATTAACAAGTTAATCTCAATATCTTGCTCGAATAATATCCATTATTTTAATAGAAGCTCTTGTTTTAAAATTAGGTCTAGCTGTGTCGTTATCCGATCGGCAATATCTTGCCACCTTCCATATCCAAAGTGGAGTATCCCTGCGGAAGTTCTTCGACTTTGATTCTCCTTTTTTTCCATGGCAGAGTTTTTCAGCCTTGACCCCTTTCCGCTCCGTTGGTCGTTTGACTTTGTCAAATATCCCCGCCTCGTTGAATCTTGTCTCTTCAGCTCGTTCATCGCAAAACTCATTTAAAGCGCTTTCAATGTATTTGATCTTTTGAAGTTCTGTGGATTTATTTATTGTTCTCGCTTGTTATCGCATAATTACGAGTCGGAGTCCAGAAGGAGCAACAACTCGAGCAAGATCAAGATTCAGATAAAGACGCAGACCTAGGACTCAAGACCCCTCGCAGAGAAGGCCTTGAGTAAGATCAAGGCCGTGATAACCTAACCAGGCGAGTCAATACTTTGATCATTCTGAACCTACATTTTATGCAAATTATATTTATTTAAAATATCAAAGTTGCATGTTTAATTCTGTAATCAAATGTATGTTAAAACTTAAGGTAGTTAAACACCCATTGATGATTAATTAATTAATATCCATCCTTTGATAAATTGAATCCCTCATTCCATGTCACTCTAGTAAATACATGGTAAATACTAGTTATAGGTTGTACTTAAGCGACATATTAGTCTTGCTTAAGTACCAGGACAATAAATACCCCGATCATCATCTTTTAATCATGAAAATGGTTTTGGGTAGTCATTGGATGTAAATAACTGGCGTGTTGTGTTAATTGATTTTTCCTCCCCAAAACCCTAACCAACTTGCTAGTACCACATCTGGGCGGATGGAAAGAGTGGTGGGTACCGTCGTGCACGAGAATGGTTGGTATGTGGTATGAACGTCCAGATGGATTAATGACTTAATCTTGTCATGACCTCCCGTGTAAAACAAGTACAACCGTAATTCTGTAAAGTACAACTTGGCTTAGTAAAATTAGTAAACCCTGAATGTCATCTCGCTGGATGGATAGCGGGAATGTGCAAGCGCGTGTTGTGACCGGCTTGAAAGGGACACCGGTATAGGTGAAGTTGCCAGTCGCTGAGGGGTAGTTCGACTAAGCGTCCAACTACTCCAGTCACTGTGGTGACATCCCACACAACGTATGGGCGTAACCCCATATGGGTGAGATTGCGGGAAGTGGGAGATAATGAGAACGATTACTGTGATGATCGCTCAACTATATGGCTACGGAATCACGTGAGGTAACGAGTATGATTGTCTCTTATGGGTACAGTGTACAACCTCTGTAGAGTCTAAACTATTTAAACAGTTGTGTCTATGGTCAAAGGCAGACATGAGAACCTTACCTGAGTTAGTTCTATTTCAAAAAAACATTGTGGGTGGTATGAAAACCAGGTCGGCTCATCTAGCCTGAGGTTGTTGATGGTCTACAAACCAGGTCGGCTCACCCAGCCCAATGTTTGCGGATGGTCTACAAAACCAGGTCGGCTCATCTAGCCTGAGGTTTGATTTTTCCTGGATTGTTGTATCCAGTGTTATCAATGAGTGGAGGTAACTCCAATCAAATTAGGCATTTGTAGAGTTTCCGGCAAAGGAAACCTCTACTGTTATCTAATATCGCACTTACTCTCTTTAATAAAATACAATTTGTTAAAATGTTAAGTCTCAGGAATTTGTATTATGTTACTTGAAAAAGTTGTTTTAAGCAAATAAAAGAACTCGAGTCACCCTTGTTAAGCCTTGCATGTATATATTACATCTTGTGTGTTGGCTCGCGAGCACGAAAGTTATGCTCGTCCTTGCACTTTCCCCAAACCCTCAGAAGCAGGAAATCTTGGAGATTACGACTTCTACGAAGAACAAGACGTCTGAAGGCCCAGGAGTTTTGAAGCGTAGTTTAGTCTGTAGTTGTTCTAGTCCCCCCTCAGTCTAGCTGACTCCGCTGGTACCTATGTGTATCCTATATTATTTGAGTTTCGGGTAATATCGGATGTACACCAGTTTCCCCTGTCGCTTTCATGTGGGAAGATGTGCCCTCACCCTTTTTACTTTCGTTGTCGCTTCCGCTACTTTGTGATGTAATCATTTGGTCGTTCGGCTCTTATTGTAAAACTTAGCCCGAAGCGGTGTATGTAAACTCTGATGTGTTAAATTAGTGAATGATATGATTTTTACGCTTTGTATGAATTGATTTAGCAATATGTCTGTGAGTGCTATCTACTGATCTAGGAAATAGCATAGTGTATTCACAGAGGATTCGGGATTAGAAAATCCTAGTCCGACAAGCATGAACCAGGAAGGAGGGTGAGCGGGTATCTCTGAACCATTGTAGCAGATTTCACCTGCACAAGGTGGCAATAAGGTTTCGGGTAGCGTATCACGCGACCGCTCGCTTCACTGCTACATCTACATTCTACACCACTTTAAGTCTGTGCTGCTTCCTGTTCTTCATCAAGCCCGATAGTAAATTGGTTGTGCGATCAAACTATTCTGTTATAATCCTATTATTATATTTAGAAATGCAATGAATTGCCTGTTATTAGTACCGTTTTATGCATCTATAGTTTTATATAATTTTTGCCTCATAATAAAATATAAAATTAAAATATTATCCATATGTCTAACACTACCTACTTGTTACAAATTAAATGAGCATTCGATATACTAGTAAGTATCGGAAAAAGAAGAAAAGGAAGTGGATTTTAATTTCCTGCCACGATTGTGCAACATGCTTCGACCATCAGTGGATTGTTGAGACCTCAGCGCCTTCCACCGTCAATTGGAGAATGATCTCCTATGCATGAACGTTTCTCTTTCTACTACAAGAGAAAAAGGGAGCGACACGAGAGACTTTTCTTGTCACTTTGCGAATTGCTGATTTGCCAAAGATCGAGTACTGAACAATAATAAAAACAAAATTTTATATATGGGCTCTTCTCATTGGATTCCGATCGATGCGTACAACAAATAAAATGATGCTTCGCATCATTGCAAATCAGTGGCAGGAGCCGAGAGAAAAGTGATATGAGAGAGATCGATTTCACGATCCGATCGACGAGCCGGCCGGCGGGCAGAACTAAACAGCATGATTGCCGTGGTCGACGAAACCATGCAATATTTGGGGGGCTTAGCTTAGCTCATCCCACTTTGGGCGGTAAAGAATCCATATGCATTGGCTAGATGTTTCCTTCCAAGCCAAATTCTATTAGACCAAGTCGTCAATTGTGCAGTGATGCATGTACATACACGCATGCTTTGTGGCATCCACCGGCCAATGCTTCGAGAAAATCGCAATTTGTTGATTTGGTTGGTTAGTGATAGTTCATTTCCATTCTTCCCCGAGTGACCAATTAAAAGGTAGTGCCGTGGTAGGAGCGGTTCACCGCCCGACGACCCGCCGAAGGCTCCAAAAAGACCGCCGTGAAGGCACCAATTAAAGCTAAGGGTGCACTTTGGCCTAGACGAGCAGTACAAGAAGACTGTCAAAGACGCCGAGTTAGGGGTGTATTTCGGCCCAGGCGAAGGATACTAGGTACCCATTCGCATAGACAAAGGGTATAGAAAGACTTCTGAAGACAGCGCCGCAAGAAGGATGTCACCCACCCTGGAGAGCGAAGGGGACCCGAGGGCCTCGCCCTAGACAACTACGCACGGAGAGAGGTGGGTTCTGGGTGTCTTCACTCCAGGGCCGCCCCGCATGGAGCAAAGTGATTCAATATCACTTGTGGGCCAAAAGTACAAGTATGGTGGACTAGACATAGGAGGGTCTACCATGCACCAGACGTTACTTTTAATACTTTAATATTAGGGTAATAATAATATACAGACGTCCGATTTAATCGGACACACACACACTCTCTCTCTCTCTTACTTTTTCTATTCATTTCAAATTTTTTCTACACGCGGCTTATAGCCACTTATTCCTATATTATCACTTTCCCTGGCTCATTTTTTCCACACTTCTTCTATCCACCCCACCCTCATCCACGTAGACCCTTCCCCTCCGTTGAATTCCATCCTCTGCTCAGCACAAATGGAAGAAGCAGCAGTTAGCTTCCCATCCTCCTCCTTGCAAGAGCTACTGCAGCTATTCCACCCCTAATGCGAGCAACGCCGGTGCCTCCTTTTCGTCAATCGACTGGTAAGGATAGACAACAACAAGAGTAGCAGAGGCATCCTGTCCTTTGAGGTGCTCTTCTAGTGTTTTCCTGTCCTTTGAGGTGCTCTTCTAGTGTTTTCTTGTTTTTATTGTAGCAGGTTCCAAATATTTGCATACTTAGTTTCATACTCAACGTTTCTTTAGATGTTTTTTTGTTTGTTTTGATATGTTGCATCCTCTGGTTCTTTTTGTTATGACCGTTGAAAAAAATATTGTGAGTACTCAGTTATGCGTTTTTGATATGTTGCGACCCATATATAAAAAATATTGCATACTGTTCTATGATATTTTGCGACCCATTGAAAAAAATATTGCGGCCCGTTGAAACAAATATTGTGGCCCCGTTAAAACAAATGTTGCATACTGTTCACGGGAATGTTGCGACCCGTTGAAAAAAAAATGTTGCAGGTGTTTTGCATGTATGAATTTGTGGTGATTTTTGTTGATGTTGCATGTATGGATTTGGTATGTTGCACCAATTGAGAAAAAGTCCGAGCTATAGTTGCTCCCTTGATATTATTTTCTACCTTTGAGGATCTCTAGGGTTTCCCCTCGTGTATACACAGAGCCTGAGGTCTCCTTTCTCTATTGTCTAATTTGTAGCTACGACAAATACTACCTAATATATACCAGTCAACTACAAAGGGAAAAAAAAGACAATTCAATGATTCCACTTCTAGGATCTCGTGATCTTATTCTTTTCCTGGCAGGAGGGAGAGTATTTATTGTATAGAAATAAAATTAAACCGTAGGACGTTGCAACAATATATATAGCGTCTTTGTAATTCCAGCTCCCAATCACGCACATCACGAGGGTGAACCAAAGAATCCACCCATACTCGTGCGCTGACCAGCACACGTACTCACACCTACCAACCTTGCATGCATCTACAATGATCACCGACTACATACAGGGCATTATTGCGCGCTAATCAAGTATAATTAATCAACAATCCTCGTTCTCTAACACTTGCGTATGCAATAGGGACATTGACCACAAAAAATCAGCACGGTATAGTCCATCGATCGGTGTAGATATTATAACATACACGTGTACAATTAATAGGAACCATACGATTGTTGGACCTGTACGTAGTGAGTTGAATAAAATACGTCAAAGTGCTTTAGCTTTATTTGCATATGACAAAATACAAATGATGCCAATTCGGCATCTGCCATCGATATGCATGCATAGAACTACGGCATAACCGACCACTGTGGAATTAAACCAAAATATTTCTTCAGTCCAAACGAAAAGTTGCGGTCATATATATACTCTAGTGTTGCTATTTGCTCTACTTACGAAGAGTTGTAGTATGTAAAATGAATTGGTGCATGCAATATATATTAGTATCCTTAGAAAGATGTTGCAATACGTTAACTACGGAAAATAAGCAACTAAATGTTGATGACACTTGGCAAATGATTTGTTTTTAGCAATTATGTCTCTCAGATACACACTACTCTCAAAGAAAGAAAACAAGTAAATTTCAAGTAAATGTGTATATGTAAGTTGACTTCATTCTTTGCATATATACGTTGTGTACTGGTACGTTTTTGGTCCCTTTGGAAGCCAGTAACTTCATAGGTTAGGTTACTCTCTCTCTCTCTCTCTCTCTATATATATATATATATATATATATATATATATCGAGTAATTAATATTCGAATTTAGACTTTAACTTGTTTTAAAGGAGCGTGTTTGACGGATGACAGGAAATTAAGCATATTCCGTCTTGTGATCGCGCATCAATGTCTCTACTTTTTTTTTTCCTTTAAGAAAATGTGGCTAATTCTCGTTGTATGGCCCTTCGCCAGTTGTAGTGCTGTACTACTGCCACTTTTGATTCTAGACCATTCATGTTATTCAACAAAAGTGTTCAACGATGACGTTGGTGATGTATATATAGTGTGCTTTTGTTCCTTCAAAGAATCAATGATGCTTTTTCTTTTCTTTTCTAGACTCTGGTTTTATATATGCTCCCCACTTACCTATATCAGTGTCCGGTAACTACTAGATCATACGATACTAGTAGCAGTAGGATCTAATATTGAAATTTAGATTCCTTGCTATTTTGATGTCACTTTGTGAAATTTGGAAGAAGACTAGCACAATCAGATTTGGACAGCAAACACTTTCACTTCAGGAAGAAAGATAATTCTAGCTAGTGGGAGCTCCTGGGTCTCACTTTCGAGCTAGCTAGCCACAAGAATCAAGAATATGAAAGGTGAAGTTGAAGATTGATCATGAACATATATTTGTTTTCTCTATTTATCCCTCACGAATTTGTGATTACTGGATAGCGTCTTAGATGCATGGCTGCCAAATATAAGGTTTATCATGAACATATATTTATTTTCTCTATTTATCCCTCACGAATTTGTGATTACTGGATAGCGTCTTAATTAGATGCATGGCTGCCAAATATAAGGTTTATCATGAACATATATTTATTTTCTCTATTTATCCCTCACGAATTTGTGATTACTGGATAGCGTCTTAGATGCATGGCTGCCAAATATATTGCACTATATTTTTATTCTCAAATATTTCGAAGTCACGATGTATATTCATTATTATTTGAAAATTGCAATTGATTTAACTCTCCACAATTAAAGGCGCCCATAAGAAAGATACCAATTAATTGCATATACAATTCAGACCTAACCAAACTAACTAAGCGAACTCTAGTGTACTGAACCTGAGATTTTAAAAAACATACACAACGGGAGACAGCTTCTTTGCCGAGTGCCTGAGGCACTCGGCAAAGGCCGATATACACTCGGCAAAGGCTTTGCCGAGTGCTACACTCGGCAAAGGGCGCTCGGTAAATAGTTTATCGACAAAGACCCCTTTGCCGAGTGCACTTTATCGGGCACTCGGCAAAGGCGTTGCCGAGTGCTAACCGAACACTCGGCAAAGAAAAGTGGCCGTGACGGCGAGCGCCACCGTGACGACGTCTTTGCCGAGTGCCAATGAATCAAACACTCGGCAAAGGTGTCGACTGTGCCGAGTGCCACCGGGAGGACACTCGGCAAACAGGCCATGTTTGCCGAGTGCCTGGCCCGTGGCACTCGGCAAACAGGCCCTCTTTGCCGAGTGCAATGGCCATGACACTCGGCAAAGTGACCATGCTTTGCCGAGTGCCTGGCCCGTGGCACTCGGCAAATTGGCGATGTTTGCCGAGTGCAATGCCTTTGCACTCGGCAAAGCATGGTCACTTTGCCGAGTGTCATGGCCATTGCACTCGGCAAAGTGACTGAAAACAGCCCTTTTTAGTTATTTTTACATCCCATCCAAACAAACAGAAGATACATATATAACAAACATCATCAACATCACATATATATCATCAACATCACATATATATCACCAACACCACATATATATCACAAACGTCACATGTCTCGTTGTTTTTACATCCCATCCAAACAAACAGAAGATATATATATAACAAACATCATCAACATCACATATATATCATCAACAGCACATATATATCACCAACACCACATATATGTCACAAACGTCACATGTCTCACAATATATCACAAATAACTTCACAAGTAATCCAAGTGCTCCATCATCTACAACCATAATTGCAAATAGAAGTACCATTAACAACCACAAGTAGTATCACTAAGATGGCCAATGAGACTGATTTGGTGAAGGATTCACTGAAGCATGAGGATCGTTCGATCCCGCCGATTGATTCTGCACAAAGGAAGAGATTGCATGTGTGAGACAAAATAAATATATACCATACATGAATAAAACTTTCATACTCCACTAGGTTTGACCGTAAGCATGAACATACAAACTAAAACATTTATACTCACAGGAGTAGAATAGTGAGGAGGTGGAGGTGGAGCGAATAGCGAAGGTGGCGGAGGTACACCCGTAGCGGCGCCAAGACTTTGCATGTATTGAAGAATCTCCGCCATCCTCCTTGCTCGGCCCGCTCGGCGTCCCCGCTCGGCCTCCACCCTCTCCATCTTCGCTGCATCCGCTCCCGTATCCTCCTCTCTTGTTCCATTGGGCCTACAATATATTCACCCCAATGTTACAATAATGCAAAGGAAAGGTATGAAAAACCAATGAACGCAGCGAATAAACCAGAATAACCTCGAGTGCCTCCACCGGTGGTGTGAAGTGTCCCGCCGAGGTCGTATGGCGGGCTCGTGCTCGTCTTTGCTTGCTCGAATCTGAGAGACGGGAGTAGCGGTCGAGTCGATTGCGCCGTCGCCAATGTAGTATCGCCCATGCTTCCTGCCTCCTCCCACCCTCATGACGACTTCTCCATCAAGGTCCTCGGTGCTCGGATCGTACTCTGGCCCATGGACCTCCCTTGCCATCGATGTGTACTCACTAAGGCGGTTGTGGACGGTCGCATTGCTGTACGCCTCGGGCCCGTCCTCCGGGTTGTAGTCGACGTCGGACGTCGCCTTGCCCTTGTGGGCCATAGCAAATGCCTTGAAGATGGAGCAAGGCTGGCCACCATGTGACGCCGACTGCGAGAAAAACAGCAAGATGATTAGAAATCATGCAGAATTGAGCGTTAGAATAAATAAATGAATTCGCGTACCCATGTTTCTGCGTATCCGCTGAGGTTGCGGCTACCTTGATGGTGTGCTACACCTAGCATCATCAAACGCCGCTCCCGGCACAAGTTGTGCGTCTCCTCCCACTCGCGTGAGCACCATTTGTGCACCATCTGTTCCCAGCACTGGGGATGCGCGGCGCACCAATAAGGAATCATCTACAGGCCATCAAGTACATGACATATCAGAAGATGAAATTATGCCTACTTAATCTCAAAAGGAATCAGATAATGTTCTCGTATTTACTGCAGTCTCGGTCCCGGTCGCGCCATGGTTCTTGTGTCCCTTTTGGTGACCTTCGTTCCAAGGACGGTCCCGTGGTAAGTTACGATGGCCTGGACGCGCGCCTCGTAATGCATGTCCACGATGAGTTTTTTGCAGCATTTGGTAGCCACCGCATCCGCCCTGGCCTCATGTCCGTCCTGGCATCTAAAGAAATCCTGCATACAAACACGATGTATCCATTCATTATTTCAAGAATGTCCAATGAATACGATGTATTGAGCAATGTAGTGCGAGGAAGACTTACCCACAGCTCTTGCTTACCCGCTCCGCCTTGTTGTTGAATACCCTGCGGGCCCGATCTGCAGCATCGGGGGCGACGACGTAGTGGTCAAACGAGTAGGCCGGCCCCGTCACTCCGGCGTACTCAACCAGGCCAGGGAAGTGCTCCTTGCACAGAAGACCGAGGACGCCATTGACTTGGCGTGTGTGAGCACCTCCACTCGCCACAATCGTCCAGTTCCTGCCCAAGTGATTAAGAAAAATTATTAATTTCTATTTTGATTTTCAACATATCATATAAAGTAGTGATAACATCTAAACCTACTTACTTTTCCCCCTCGGGTCGAATCAGCGGGCGTCTCTCACGAGGTATCGGTCGCTGAGGGAGGCTCGCGGGACCTCGCAAGTAGACGCCCGACGAACTAGAGGAAGCGGAACCCCCTGCTGTCGCCTCCTCCTCGCGATCCTCTGCGCGTCCTCCTGCGCCTCCTCGCTGCCCTCCTCTGCGCGTCCTCCGCGCTGCTCGCCGCCCTCCTGTGTGCGTCCTCCTGCGCCTCCTCGGCGTCCTCCTCCTCCTCACGCGACGGGGCGGCAGGCGACGACTCCCTCCTGCGGCTGCTCCTCCTCGTACTCTCCCCCGGTTCAGCGGTCCTTGTCCTTCGGTACAAGGACGTTAGCTTCCTCATCCCACCACCCACCATCTTTGTTCAATCACCTGCAATTAAAAAGAGTAAACCAATAAGCACAGATAAACAAGAAGTACTTAGAAAGAGATGCAAAATAAACATAACGTAATTACAAAATAACATAGTATTACATGTATTAGAAATAATATTCATGATCGGGATTAGCTGGATCATAAGTCTCATCATCACTATCAATCATGTCGAAATAATCAACACTATCCGAATGAGCAATGTTGCCATTGTCATTGTCTAAATGTAATCGCTCAAGCATTTGAAAGTCCTTCACATTGTGCACCTCATCTCCAGCGTCCTCTTCAATAACCGTTTCATTGTCTACTTCCATTCCGATCGCTTCGGTTAAGTCTATCTCAAACCTCCCTTCTAGTCCCTCTTCTTGAAAGAACTCTCCGTCATATGTGTTTGGGTCTAAGTTGTAATCTTCATCGTTTGGGGACGCACTTTACCGTGTGGCGATACCCTGTGCACAATATCTCAACCCTTAAGATGCCTTATGGTTTGACACGCATAAGGGAGATAATAAACTTGCGTGGCCTGTTGGGCCACAATATAGACATCGTCTCCTGGTAAGACGGAATCCTGTCGAATTTCGACTAGCCCAAGATTAGAATATGTTCGTCTCGTTACTTCAGGATCAAACCAATGGCATTTGAATATGACGGGATTAAAAGGTTTTGAACCATGAAACTTGAGTTCGTATATTTCTTCAATTCTTCCATAATACTCGACCTCATCAACGCCGGGCGTAAAAACTCCGGAACTTGTGGTTCTTCGATTGGGCCGACTCTGCTCGTAGCTTGTTGTGCGAAAGCGATATCCATTCACGTCATAACCAGTAAAATGACTGACCCTATAGGCAAAGCCATCGGCAACCTGTCTCAACTCGGCACACATAGACGCATCCCTCTGGCCCTGCAAGCTCAAGCAGGATACATCGTTATATTATTCGCACGTACGAGTAACTTGGAATGTCAAACTAAGTACGAGCTAAATTGGACGGTACCTTCCGTTTGAACCAAGAAATGAAATCGGGCATTCCATTTCCCGCACCCTGTCTAAGAAGGGTATCTACCTGCTGTGGGGTAGGATCCCTTGATTGACGCCAGAATTCATGAAGAAATTCCCTGTACCAACGAGAAACAAGGGGGTTGGATGCAGAATAGTGACGACGTATTTAACAAGTTCGTTGAGAACTTACTGCATGTACGGTGCCACTTCGTCAAGGTTGGTCAACACGTATAGCATGATATGGCGCCACTCTTCATGATTCAAGGTCTTGGGGGTCGATGCACTTGCGCTTCCGAGTTGCCCTCGGAAAAGGCTGAGGTTCGATTCATTTTCGCCAGCATTGTAACGAGGGGGTGGATTATGCACGCTAGGGAGGTTGTTACCATAGTATGTTGTTGTGAAGTTCGCCACCTCCTCCAGAATGTATGCCTCTGCAATGGAAGCCTCGATTTTACATTTATTTCTACATTTCTTTCGAAGAACCTTTAGACATCTCTCGATTGGATAGCACCAACGGCCCTGCACGGGCCCCCCCATTCGTGCCTCGTACGGGAGGTGCAAAATCAAATGCTGCATCGGATTGAAGAAGCCGGGTGGAAAGATCTTCTCCAACTTACATAGCAACACAAAGCCATTCTTTCCAAGTCAGCAATCACGGTCCGAGATAACTCCTTGGCACAAAGCTGGCGAAAGAAATAGCTCAACTCTGCCAGCACTAGCCAGACATGCTCAGGGACATAGCCTCGAACCATCGCCGGAAGAAGCCGCTCAATCCATATGTGGTAGTCATGACTCTTCATCCCTAAGACTCGCATAGTAGATAAGTTCACTCCTCCTCGGATTAGTCGCATACCCATCGGGAACATTAACGTCTGGATCCATTCTAGTACTTCCTCCTTTGGGGCTTGCTCAAGACAAAATCGCCTTAGGCCTTCTCCATGTCTTGCCGCGACTAGGAGGCTTCATATGTTGATTTGGCCTATCGCATATCGTTGCCAGATCCACTCTAGCCTTAACGTTGTCCTTTGACTTGTCAGTAATGTCCATGATTGTTGCCCAAAGTGCCTCGGCAACATTCTTTTCAGTGTGCATTACATCAATGTTGTGTGGAAGGAGAAGGTCATCAAAATAGGGGAGCCGAGTCAAGCCCGACTTATGAGTCCACATATGTTGCTCACCATATCCCACAAAACCACCTTACGGATTGACCACGAGACCATCTATCTGTTCACGAACCGCGGCACGAGTCATTATCGGTGGTGCGAGTGCATCACTCGACACCTTTCGTAAAGTTCTTGATGTCTCGTCTGAATGCATGGTCAAGAGGGAGGAATTGCCGATGTTTGTCGAACGATGAATACTTGCCACCCTTCTGCAACCAAATGAACCTCAGACCTTCCTTGCATACTGGGCATGGGAACTTCCCGTGAACACACCAGGCGCAGAATATCCCATACGCCAAGAAGTCATGCAGGGAGTAGTGGTACCAAACATGCATTTTGAAGTTTTTCTTTGTAGCTCGGTCGTATGTCCATAGCCATTCCTCCCAAACACGGACCAATTCATCAATCACAGGCTCCATGAACACACCCATATTATTCCCCGGGTGTCCAGGAATTATCAACGACAAGAATACGTTCTGTCGTTGAAAGCATACGCCTGGGGGGGGGGGAGATTGAGGGGGATAACGAACACGGGCCAACATGTGTATGGGGCAGCCATCATTCCATAAGGATTGAACCCATCTGTTGCCAGCGCAACACGTACATTACGAGCCTCTATAGCTTTCTCATGATGAATGCCATCAAAGTGGGTCCATGCTTCACCATCGGATGCATGTACCATCCTGTCAGGATTGTATCGTTTGCCATTTTTGTGTCATGTCATCTGTTTCGCGGATTCCTCGGTCATGTATAGCCGTTGGATCCTCGGTATGAACGGACGGTGCCGTAGGATTGTCACGGGAATGTCAAGCTGCCTCTTCTGGCCATCACCACAATCTACCTCTAGGAACCTAGATGATTTACACTTTGGACAGTACTTTGCTTCCACATATTCGTTCCTAAATAGGACGCACCCCTTCGGGCAAGCATGTATCTGCTCATGCGGCATCTTAAGTGCACGAAGGAGTTTCTGTGACTCGTGCATGCTCTTTGGCGTAAGGTGACCCTCGGAAGCGGTGCCAATAATCATCAACATACCATCGAAGGCGTCTCGACTCAGGCTATACTGGGACTTTAACACCATTATGCGTCCAATGGCATCCAGTTGAGAAACCTTTGTCTGGCCGTGAAGGGGTTTCTGTGCCGCGGCAAACATGTCGTAGAACGCCTTTGCGGTGCCTCCTCTCCTCCTCCGTCGTCCTTCAAATGAATCGTGCCTCGTGATAGTCATTTAACATGTCTGCTACCCCGGCATCAGCATCATAATCCTCAACGCGTGGTCTCACCACCTCCTCTCTCATACGATCGGCTTCACCATGGTAGACCCACCGGGTATAGTCTGCCGTAAATCCACTCTTCCAAAGATGTTCCCCATGACCTTCTTCGTTTGTCTTTTCCTGTTTGCACATTTGCTGTAGGGACAGCAAATTTTACTCGCTCCTTTAGCAGCCACGCCAAATGCCCGTTCCAAGACCCAAGAAAGCATCGGTCTTGTCAATCCATTCATTGGTGACCTGACCCTGACTTGCGCGGCCCGTGTACATCCACTCACGGTCCTCCATCCTCTAACATATATAGCGGCGAGTAATATAAACATCAATTGCATCTACACGACGTTCCTACTATCTAATAGGTGAGGATAGGTCCTAATCCCACGCGAGGATCCGTAGATGAGGTTACTTTCCATGCTCTACTCCTATTCGAGACAGAATTTCGGCAGCACCTCCCCGCTGTTCTCCAAATACACGTCCTGCCAGGGAGAGTGTGTATCCGGAGAACAACAGGGAGATGATGCCGAAACTCTGTCTCGGATCGGAGCAGACCATGGAAACTAACCCCACCTACGCATCCGCGGGCTGTCCAAAAAACGTGGACAATTCGAAACAGATACGGTTTTAGATATGGAAATATCTGCATATTTCCAACCGTATCTCTTTCGAACGGGAGACGCCTAACTGGGTTACGTGATCTACGACCATGATACGGAAAGAGGGGTTATACCTAGGGTGGCGGTGGAGTCAGGCTAGCGGGGCCGTGGCGGGTCGGTGCAGTGGCGAGGCGACGCGGTTCAGGCAGACCCGCAGCTCCGACTGGCTCTTCTCTGCAAAAAAAGAAACATAAAACTGTTTACAAAAGGTGAACATGAAGACACATCATGTCATAGAAGTGACAGCTAAAGAATCAGAATGATCAAACACTTACGAGTGTTGGTAAACAGATGCATACAGAGAATGACATGATATGCCTGGACAAAATGCAAAACTACAGAAAATAGTACCTCGGTGGAATATGCTTGGAAGATAGGCAAAAATCGGTTAAACAAGCGATGAATGAAAGTTCACATGAGAATTGCACTATCTAGTCAAAAAATTGAAGTATTTCTATAACGCATATATGGTAATAACACTATGTGACTAGCATTAGAAAAAAGAGCACTTGAGTTGAAGCACCGTTTTCCGATCGACACATTTATCCAAAGAAACAAAGACAATCCACTTGTAGAATATGAGGCTTTTGTTTAGCATTTTCAACATAGTGTGATCACTTCTGAATCGGTGTAACGGGACATTTGATATACTAATGTCGACTTCCTGTGTTATGAAAGTATTGTCTAATCAAACTACGAATTATTGAAGAGATCCACAATTCCTCTTTTCTTAGCCAAGCATGCATTGAGATTCAAATCGACTCTCATTAAATCATCCCGATATATCCTCAAGTTTTCCACCTAAAAGCTTCAAGACTCATCGAGTTGCATGTGTTTGAAAAAAGATGTTACTGAATTCCATCACTAAATGATCTAAATCATCTATCGTGAATAACACTGTGATTATGTGATAAACATACTAAGAAAATGGCACCATATGCCTTACACCCACATCATCATGATTTCATCGCACACCATGGTATCATTATTGAACACCGCAATCCTAAATTCCCGACAACCAAATTCAATAATTCCTATGCTAATGTCAAACAATTTGGCGTGTCACTTTCCAAATTTTGAACATATCAACATATCACCATCCTTTCAAACTTCATGCACAGAGATGACAAGACATACGTAGCGCGTAAAAAGCGCTAAGTTCTCACCGATTCGAAATATGAAATGCTTGGCGCGCGCGGCGGAGCGGCGGCGCGGAGCGGCGGCGATGCGGCGGCCTTGGCCGAGCGGCGGCGGCGGCGCTCAGCCTTGGCGCTGCCGGAGCGGGCGGAGCGGCGGCGGCGGCTTGGCTCGCCTTGGCCGGGAGCGGCGGCCCTTGGCCGCCTCCGCGCGGCCGGGGCCGGCGGAGCGGGCGGCGGCATGCGCTTTCGGGCTTCGGCGCGGCGGCGGCAGCGGCCGTGGCTTTCGGCGCGTCGGGATGCGGGCGGCGCAGCGATGGGCGCGGCGGAGCGGCGGGGCGCTGGCACAGCGCCGTTGCTCATGGCGGTGTGCGTGTGTGCGTGTGTCGGGCGGGCCACCGGCCGTGAGGTTAAATCCTTGGTCTTTGCCGAGTGCCCCCGATCTGGCACTCGGCAAAGAGGGGTTTTTTTTAAAAAAAAATTTAAATTATTTGCCGAGTGTCTTACCCTAAAACACTCGGCAAATAGGCTCCTTTGCCGAGTGTCATTTTGTGACACTCGGCAAATATATTTTTCCACTTTTGACCTCCAAACTTTTGTGATCCTCATACAATACAGTACTCCATGTTCCAATGTGGCATATTTCTCGGACTTGTTCTATATTTCTTTAATTTATTTCAATTAATTGAATTTTCTTGGATAATTCAAATTATAACTGCTAGTCATTCGAATAATGAAAAAAAATGAATGGAAAAATGATATTCATGTTATTTAGTATAATGTGAGGCCGTAACCAGGAACAGACCACCGATTTCGAACATCTTGTTCACGAAACATGACCACGAACTTGCGGTCGAGTTGTTTTAAATTGTATAAAAAGCAAGCGAAGTCAAAAATCATGAAACTTGTCAAGATATCATGATATCATATGTGGAGGCTGTGATAAAAATTTGAGAAGGTTTTGCGCAAGTTGTCACGTACGATGCTTGCAAACCGAAGAATCTCCGAAGAAGTTGTCACGTATTCTTCTGTGTTTTCTAAGGTTTGCAAGCATCGTGCGTGACAACTTCTGCGAAACCTACTCAAATTTTTATCACACTCCACATATGATATCATGACATCTTCCCAAGTTTCATGATTTTCGGACTTCGCTTGCTTTTATACAATTTAAAACAACTCGATCGCAAGTTCGTGGTCATGTTTCGTGAACAAGATGTTCAAATCGTGGTCTGCTCCTCGTTACGCCTCACATTATACTAAATAACATGAATATCATTTTTCCATTCATTTTTTCATTATTCGAATGACTAGCAGTTATAATTTGAATTATCCAAGAAACTTCAATTAATTGAAATAAATTAAAGAAATATAGAACAAGTCTGAGAAATGTGCCACATTGGAACATGGAGTACCAGGTATTGTATGAGGACTGCAAAAAAAGTTTGGAGGTCAAAAGTGGAAAAAAAAAATATGGTTTGCCGAGTGTCATATGTTTACACTCGGCAAAGGAGCCTCTTTGCCGAGTGTCACAATATGACACTCGGCAAAGTCGCCTCTTTGCCGAGTGTCAGGAGAAGACACTCGACAAAGGGTTAACGGCGGCTGCCGGCCGTTAACGGCGGTGCCCTTTGCGGAGTGTATTTTTTTGCCGAGTGCTCGGCACTCGGCAAACCATGTCTTTGCCGAGTGTATTTGTTTGCCGAGTGCTCGGCACTCGGCAAACCATGTATTTGCCGAGTACCAGATGTTTGCCGAGTTCTTTCTATATGGCACTCGGCAAATAGCCTCTTTGCCGAGTGCCCGATAAAAAGAACTCGGCTAAGTATGGGACACTCGGCAAAGAAGCCGTCTCCGGTAGTGATAGTACTAAGTACCTCCGATCCGGTTTGGTGCTCCTCAAGTTGACATGTGTGCCGAGCATCTAATAACCTTCAATTAATTAAATCATTTATATATAATATTTATTATAGATAATAATATCTTTATACGACCGTCAGAGGTACCCCTTATCATTAACTTATAATGATAAGGGAAGATTACAATTATCTAGCGGTCGTAAGCTCTTCTACGACCACTTTATGGTTGTAAACTTTTCTACGACCACTCTATGATCGTAACCTTTACTACGATCACCTTATGGCCATAAGAGTTTCTACGACTAGGTCAACTATGATCACCATATAGTTTATAGGATCCACAGGCATGTGGACCCAATCAACTAGGGACTCTATTAACCACGCTCATTTGTGCGCAGTAGTTATACATGTGTCGTTATCCTTTGACATAACAACACATAATCATTTGTCTCTCGCATAACTGCACGACGAACGAGGGGGAAGATGTTTCTCTGACAATAACAGTCATCAAACGTGTACAATTAACTAACCGTTGAGGCACCTCCTGGCACACCCTTAGAAGTTTTTTAAAGGATAATGTCAGTGGACAAAGAAGAAGGACAAGATACAGAAGTCATTAGCTTTAGTTTCAGTCACTTCTTTCTTGTTGTAAATACAATCAATACAAAAATACAGGAGAAGGGCTGTTATTCTCTCCGGAGAAGGCATGTACCTGTTTAAAAATCCCATCTGTCTCTTCTTGCATAGTCTCGATCAAGGAGCCCCCAATATTCATTCCATAAGATCGATATTAAAATATCAACATGTGCATCTATATATCTAGCTATTCCATCTGTTCGTGTTTACTTGTCCCTCTGAACCATAACACAAATACAAAGGCAAATTAACCTTTTTTTTAATCCAAAGTGATTAAACTGTCATGGATAACTACTCAAATTGACCACATGCCCACCATGGATGGATGGCATGGGATAATTGATAAGGGCAAAAATGGGAAAATGTGTCGATGCACAAGACTCAGGGCCTTCTATCGAACTTATGGAAATAATAAAAGGGATAATAACACACCTAGAGATTGTATTGTTGTGGACAATGAATTTACAAGAGGAGTAAACAAAGCGTTCCACTGTCATTGTTGGGAGGCACGCAACCCACCAATTTATATCTATATAAGGGGTGATAGTGTAACACCCTGGCTATTCGGAACCAAGATGTCACCTAAAAGAACTAATAAATACTAAGTATGTACAACAAAGTCGGGTTAAATAGGCTTAAATGACCAAATTCCATAAGGATCAACGATAAACGATAACAATTTCATGAGAAGGAATAGAAACATTCATAATAAAATGTACGATGGGCGATACCAAAATTGGATTATTACAATTTGAAAATTTAACAAATAGTTGACATGAATGAAAGATAACAATATTATTTCTTATTTGATAAAGGTGATGTGCAGCGTGCTGGACTACCCCTCAAAAGGTGTTGCCTTTCTCCTCATTTACCTAAATAAAACACACAAAGCAAGGATGAGCCAAAGACTCAGCAAGTACTTTAACAGACAACAGAAACATTAAGTGAACAAAGCAAATCACAATCTGCTTGTGAAAAACATCTCTGAACACATATGGATATGAATGAAATAGAATAATGCAATGAAGAAATGGACTGCTCACAACTTATACCGGTATAGTGAGTGACATACCCGTCGGTGTTCACGTAAGCCCGTACTTAACAAAGTTCGGGGATCCAATCACCGTATGAAGAACGTTTCATACGGGTGTCCTAAGTTGCACACATTGGAGTGGTGGCCAACATTGCCCACATTGGAGTGGTGGGTCTTACATGCCCATACTGGAATTGATGGGACTTACAATTTTTTCACGTCCGTGGACAATAAGAAACAAATGCATGAACGGAATAAACTTCATGCAATGAACTCTTATCACATCATAATGTAGAAATATACATGGCATATGAACATGAATAGCCATACTAACAATTCATCCACACCCAATCATCACCATTCATTAGGATAAGACAAGATACTTGCCTTCCGCGCTGTGACGTGTTAGGAGGCAACGACGGTGTTTCTCCACTCACTGCTCCACCGCCTACACAAATATTTATTCGAAATAAGAATAACAAGACATGACGTGGCTACAAGTGTCTTACCAAAACCCTCTAACTCCCCAACATAACCAAAGACTCAAAATGACGAATTAACTAATCGGTCAATTTCAAATTTACGATCAGCGATGACGAGAAAAATCGTAATTAAATATCTGTGAATCATAATGACTTGAAACTAGTGCTCAAATACTATTAACGTATTAGGCTACGAAACTCTAGTTGGTGGGGTTCTTTGATTCGGCCAAACCAGTGGCCTAAAAAACAGTTGAAAATAACTGACAGACATCTGTCCAGATTGCAGAACAGTAACAAAGAAATTGATGTAACTTTCAATCTAATGATCCAATGGAGGTTATCTTTATAAACTTGGAAATATTATTTAAAGGGATATAATAACCTAGTTGGGTGGAAGTTCTGAATCTGACTCTATCTAGATCAAAACCAAGGAACAAACCGACAGTCCTCATATCTCAGACAGACAGAACAGTGTGCGGTTAAAATTTCATAAATTTTGATTTCCAACTCTAAAAATTGTGTTCTTTATCAACATGGAAAGCTTACTGAATTATCTACAATATTCATTTTGGATAGCCTTTCTGATTCGCCCTCTAAATAATTCATAATGGCCAGACAAGCAAACTGCTAAATCCCATCAGCTCTCCTGAATAGTCGCACAAAAATGACCATATCTCCTAAACCGTAACTCCAAATCAGATGATCTCAGTGCCTAAAGAAATCTAAGACCAAGGGCTACAACTTTCTAAGAGGTGGACAGATCAGAAAATATACGAAACTTACCCAAATCTGACGAACAAATATGGCGCAGGGGGAAGGAGAAGGTGGCCCACGAGCAGGGAGGAGGGTGGCGGCTCCAAGTGGGGGAAAGGGGAGAGGAGGGGGAGTGGGAGGTAGTCTCTAGGGTTTTGGGGGAGGAGACCCTCCCCCTTGGCCGGCCCCCCTAATGGGCCTCCCACCTGGCGGCGGCCCAAGCTCAGGTTGCCGGAGAAAAGCTAAAACCCCCCGACCAAAAAGAAAATTCAGATTTTTCGATTAGCTCCCTCTCCCGAGACTTCTTCTAATACGCCGATTTACTTTTGGGGTATTACAGAGTTAATACTTGAATTGATGTCTTCCTTCTTCACACATATGTATTTATCGTGTCTTGAACAGTCGAGTCATTCATCAACCGTCATAAGTTGCCAGATATGTTATTAACTGCTCTCACGTGTTAGACTAAGGCCCTGTTTGTTTAAGCTTTTTCTTTGTCTTAAAAGTAAAAAAAATCTAAGCCTAAATAAATGGGTGTCTTTTTCATCCGGCTTATAAAAAGCTCAAGCTATTTTAAGCCTAAAACCCATAAGTCATGGAAGATGTGCTTTTGTTGGCTTTTGCGGAATAGAATATCCCTTTGCCACCGAAGTTTGCTAAAATTACCCACCAAATACCATTCATATATATAACTCCAGATCCTTTCATTTTTTTCCTCCTCTTTCCTCCTCCCCACCTTGTTTTCTTTTCCCCTTCGGCTCCTGCACCTGACGCCTTCTCCCCAAACCACCGCCATCCTTTCCTCACCCAACGCCATCTCTCCCACGCCTGAAACCATCTATCTCAATCTCTGCCTAACCCACCGTCCTCCTCCCCAACTCTACCGGCCTCCCTCGACCTTCGTCAGCCACCGTCCTCCCTCGACCCCGCGTCCAACTCTGCTGGCCGCCGTCCTCCCTCAACCTCCACCTAACGCTACCATACTCCCTCGACCCCATGCCAAACGCCGCCGTCCTCCCTCGACCTTCGTTGGTCGCCGTCCTCCGTCAGCCTTCCTCAACCTCCGCCCGACATTGTCGTGTTGCCTCGACCTCCGCGGTATGTTGATTTTGGTCCATGGTTATTCTATAAGTTCAATGACATAAGGAGGGAAATGAATACTATGTTGATTTTGCTGAGTGCTATCATGCTCTGGTTGATTGTGAAGGTGCAAGTAAGGTTGATTTTCTAGTTGTTCAATATGTTGTTGTGATGACGATTGTTGTTGGTTTTGCATCTATAGAAGACAAGAAGCTATATTAGTGACTATTGATTGAACATGTAGATGTTACAAAAAAACTTATTTAACAATGAGCTAATTAATAACAAGTAAACAAACTATAAGGCAGCAGGACAAGTATCTAAGTCAACAAAATTCAATAGATGTTAGTATCAATGTCCAATATGACTAATCAAGGTTCACTTCAAACAAATCCTATATGTAAGTCACACTAATCTAATGTGTCTTGGTGGGCAATAAGGGTAGCTTGACTGTTTCCTTTGATTCATTGAGGTGAATTTGTTATGAACTAGCACATGGTCATGTAGTCTTGAACTAGCTTCAGTTTGTCTGCATTTTTGAGAGATGAAATTAGGTTCATGCTAACTGATGTATATGTACATTTTTTCAGGTGTTTTGATTAACAAGGAGTTGGCCTCGAGATTTGTCCCATCTGTGGCAAGATTCTCATTCAGTTAAGGCGGATAGAAGAGTTGATTGGAAAAATGCAGACAGTTTGTTTTGAAATCTTGGATGTGTGTAATTTTTCCCAATTTGATTCATAAATTTGTATAATAGGTCCATCTGTATTGCAGTATCTTGCCTTGCAGAATGATTGACAAGAACTTGGAAAGGTGATTTGTGTGTAGCTTTCTTTATGTGCCCTATGAACAAAATCTCTGTGTAGTTTTGTACCTTCATGAATAGTCAGTCAAAACAATCATATAGCTTTGTGCCTTTCTAATTGTTGCTTATCAATCATCTAGGTCAAAATAATTGAAATTATGTAGTAAAAAAATTACATATATGTTGCCATTTTCAAATTTGATTCAAAAAAGTACAAAAAACATTCATATCAACGAACTATGATGTGTGAATTTGGTCTCTGAATCGACGTCCTTGAACTTTGATATCAGAATTTGGTATTGTTGGTTGCAAAAATATATTTGGTATTATCAAGACATGATCTGGGATATTTTAGACATTTCGAACAAAAAAAAGCCAACCAGTCCATAAAAAGCCAGATTGCCAAACACCTTCGATTGGCTTAAAAGCTAGGTGCTTATAAGTTACTTAATCCAAAAAGATGGTTTTAAGCTATAAGCCAAAAAGCCTAAGCCTAAACAAACAGGGTCTAAAGGATCACATGGTAAACCGTCAAGACTCCGACCAGTTATACTCTGTTCTAAAGAACGTATAGCCACCGGTCGAGGACAGACAATTATTGTCTATGGTTTATCGCTAAAGGGTATAGGTGTCATGACTCCGACTAGTTATACATGTAGTCACTGGTGAGGGAATTTAATTATTTAACCCTTACTGGTTGTTAATAGGTATAACTGCTCATCGACCATTTATGTTAAATAAAGCATATCTCTCTCTGGTTCAAAGCGTAACCAGGTTTAATAGGCCCTATTTAGGTATTAGGTGAGCCATGACTAAATTGGCCTTAATGAAATTCTATTTTAATTTCCCTTGACTGAAAATGTTAACCTAGTAAAGTACCCTTGTCAAAATGTGTATCAAAAAAATTAGAACAATAAATATTCGCAACCAAATAAAGTGGTCAAAAGTGATAAATATTTGTGAGCTGATGTAGTACTAGAAAATATAACAAGTCCATGTGTGTGTGAAGCCTGTTTCGTACTCGTAGGAGGTATGTACTCACACTTTCAATATACCACTTTAACAAACATATTATACTTATTTATCACTTTCAGTATACTTAATTACCAATTATAAGATACTCCAATGCGACTTGATTGAACAAAAAAAAAATCATTGGAGGCCTTTATTTTTTTTTCTATATACCATTTTCATATATAAAAGAAGTATATATACAAATTTTGCTATAAAAAGTGATTTTTGATATATTTTTTTTTTCATAGAACTCACTTTTGATATCTTATAATCATTATTAGAGTATAATCAAATTGATAATAAGATATCATCATACGGTTTAAGTGGTATATGAGAAGTGATAGTACGTACTCCAGAAGAGTAACATGCTATATATATATATATATATATATATATATATATATATATATATATATATATATATATATATATATAGGATAAATACTTTCTACTCCCTGTGTAGTTACTCCCACTGATATACCACTTAAAAGAATTTGACATACTCCTTTATCACTTTGGGTATACTCATATACTAATTATAAGATATTCCAATGCTAACCACATGAAAATTTGTAAGAAAGTCCTTAGTTTTAGCATATTTTGTAAATACCTTCATATTTGCACTAAAAGGAGTATGTCTAAAATTTGTACATACCACCCTCGAAAATGTGTGAATACCACCTAGGTGGTCTTATATACTGTATACTACACATACATACTCGGTTGCAAGATACTCTACGTTGTGAGATACGGAATAGGAGTAACTACTCCCTGAGTAGGAAAAAGGCTTCATATATATATATATATATATATATATATATATATATATATATATTACACACACTACCACATGCAAGCACACATAGAGTATCATGTACATGTACTATAGCGAAATTAAGAGATTTTGTATGGTATCGCGCACCTAGGGAAATTAAGAGATGATAAATGACACATAATATATTAAATATTATGTAATCACGAAGGTTATATATATGGAAGTAGCCGGTAGGACCCCTGATAATCAGTGGAAGAAGTTTAACAATTGGTGTGCAAATTGGCCGTGATGCAACATGATGTTGATGCCCACGCAAGAATCGAGTATATTCCCTAGCTAGATCTTTTTCGTTATTTCTGGCATCGCATATATGTCAGTCGAAAGTTTGGCTTGTTGTACTATTTCAGAGCATTTCAGCAATACCCCTGTAAATATAATACTCCAAAGCAGTGCATGGGATGGGACACGTCACACGGTCTCCTTTCGTACTAATGATCTGATGCAAAATAAACATATGCTTCTGCAAGCTTCTTTGCAATCGGCCAATTATATAATCTCTACTATATTATTTCCTTTTGGCTCTCTCCAAGTTCACCAGATTTTCCATACCTTTTCTGGTACCTGACCACCTTCCAGATGCATGATTTTATTACGATCAATATATCTCACGCACGGTCCATCTGTCTCACGAAATTATGCCCCAAAAGTCCAAAACAACAAGTAGTATATCCCGCCAAAGAACAGGGCAACAACTCAGGTAAAAATGGATCGATATCGTGAAAATTCAATTTTCATCAAATTTGAAGTTTCAAAAAAATCTCAAAAAATTACCACATGTAGTGGACGACATGTTCTACATCTCTGCAAAATTTGAAGATCAAACTCGATCGCATTTGCGAGATACAAAAAGACAAATTCTTGCTACAATAGTGAATTATTGTTTGATAGCAATAATTTGTCCTTTTTTATTTAACAAATACGATTGAGTTTGATTCTGAAATTTTGCAGAGAAGTAGAAAATATCCTCCACTACATGAGATTCTTTTTCATTTTTTTTAAAATTTCTAAGTTTGGTGAAAATCAAAATTTCACCATTCTCACAGTTTCACCGGATACGTCCCAAGAACAGAGATGAAATAATGCATGCCCACCTTGCTACCACATGCAAGCACATGTAAAGTATCATGTACATGTACTATAGCAAAATTAAGAGATTTTGTATGGTATCATGCACAGTAGACACATTTAGGTTATGTACAATGGGTTTACTGTTGGGCTCGAATTTTACAAATCTAAATTATATATGAAAACACTGTGATATTCCCTGGATCAGTAGATAGCACTCAAGATACACCACTGAATCATCTCATACACGATGTAATCCAAACAAATATTATATTGCAAACATCAGAGTCGCATATATCGCATCGAGTCGAGTTTTACAATAGGGCAGACAGGTCAAATGTTTACATTGCATAAAAGTAGAAGCGACTACAGAAGCAAAAAAAGGCAGAGTGCATCTCTCCATAGGCAAGTGACTGGGGAAACCTGTGTGCGAATGTTACCTCCACCTATGCTTAATTTTTTATGGAGTCACCTCCATATATTAACATCACTAGGTACGACGATATCAACAGCAGACAGCTCATTGCACTTCTAAACATACTCAACAAAATTATTATAGTAGAACAGAGTGGTCTTACGACCAACTTACAGTTGGATTAGATGAATAACGAAAACAATGATATCTCGGCGGTGCAGTGTCGTAGATGATGCGTATGATGTTGAGCGGTCGCAGACGCGCTGTGTCCGAAACCTTATTGTCACCCCGTGCGGTGTACTCTGCGACAATAGTTCGAGATATCCGCTCACCCTCCTTCCCGATGCACACCAAGGAGAAGAGACGACTTGGTTCGACAGCTCAATTCTTCAGCACAATTGATCGAGAAGAAGATGGAAAAATGAAAAGAATAGTCTCTCTTGTCTGGACGTCTTCAGATCCTATTTATGGTCGAGACAATTACTCTCTAGTAACTGCCATAATAAATCAATGGTAACTGCTAATTCAAAGTCAATTAATGATTATTAAACGTGTTTATTGATTCTAATTGTACACTAGTCTAAAACTTCAACCACTGGTCTATAGCCTCGACTAGTGTATTACAACCACACTGGTTTAAGGATCCGACCAGATTATTTAGACCATACCGGTCTATGCTTTCGACCACACTGATCTATGGCTTCGACCATACTGATCTAGGCCTTTGACCACACTGGTCTAAGGCTTCGACCAGATTATTTTGATCATACTAGTCTATGCTTTCGACCACACTGGTCTAAGGCTTAGACCAACCTGGTTTAAGACCCCTGATCTGAGACTTAGACCACTTTGATATAAGAATTTACATACTTAAAAATTTTAAGAATGAATAGACCTTATATATGTAACATATCTAGTGCTAATGGGTAATTGAGTGCTAAGGTGTTAATGGCAATCTTAACCGTTGGATATGAATTGAACAACCAAGATTAATAGGGCTACCATCTCCAAACTATTTAATCACCCAGCATACTCATACCTCCAATGTGCCTTCATTAATGTGTCTGCATTAAATACCATACATACTCTCACCACCAATGCTCTAAAACACCCTGCCAACGGTCAGAATTGTTATTAGCACCTTAACACTCAATTACATTAACACTAGATATATATATAGGAAAATGGTTTGGTACTCCTGGGAGTATGTACTCCCGCCTCTCATATACCACTTAAATCGTATGATAATACTTCTTTATCTATTTGAGTATACTCCAATGATGATTATAAGATACTCCAAAGTGAGTTCTATGAAAAAATTCATGAAAATCCACTTTTTATAGAAAATTTGTGTGTATACTTTTGTTTATATATGAAAAAGGTATATGACAAAAATAAAGGACTCCAATGAAAAATTTTCAATCAAATTGCACTGGAGTATCTTATAATTGGTATTTAAGTATACTAAAAATGATAAAGAAGTATAATATATTTATTTAAGTGGTATATTCGAAGCGGAAGTATGTACTCTGAAAGATCTGAACGCGTCTATATATATATATATATATATATATATATATATATATATATGCGCGAGTGAGGGTCGCGGTCGCGGTCAGGGATGGAAAACCGCTGGTTTCTGCTATGCCAAGACAGCTGCATGCATGCACTTGATGGAGTACATGTATTCGCGTGCTCAACCAGAAACAGGTACGTGCATCGATAGTTACCGACGTTTTCAGATGATTAATCTCGCTCGGTCGTTAGGTTCTTTCCGTTGGAATTGGGCGCGACGACGTTGTGCGTAGTGGTCCACGGGCAACGTAATGTGCGCCTGATCGGTCGAATTGGTTCGCCCCCCACCAACCGTCCGGAGCAAACCAAGCTGACAGCATGCAACGTGATAACGGAATTAATCCAAACAAGGGCGTGCGACCTTTTGCACCTGAGAATTTCGACCCAGCAAAATTCCAATCCGTCCGCACTGCTAGCACTTGGCTGCGCACACCCAGCTCTGATCGATACTCCCTCCCCTGCCTCCCCGCGCGCCCTATATATAGCCTTGACCAGGGTACGATCCCATTCCAAACTAATCTCAGCAGTGGTACGCCTGCTCGGTTAGCTTTGTGTACGTACTACACCACACTCTTAGCAAAGCTCCAAAGCTTTACCACTGCACGAGCTAGCTAGAGCGCACAACCACGTACACCGTTAAATCCTAGAGCTAGCTAGCATTCCAGGGCCGAGCTCGATCGCCATGTCTCCCGCTATGACGTCGTCGCTCTGCACTTGGGCGGCGCTGTCTGGCGCCGGGGGCAGGCCGGCCGGCGTGCCGGTGGGCCGTCTGGCCAGCCAGGGGGGCAAGCGGGCCGTGGCGCAGCCTCTCGCGGCAAGCGCCGTGACGGAGGCGCCGCCGGTCATCGCCCCGCCGGCCCGGCCAGTCGATGCCCCGCGCCGCCGTGGGGGCCGCGGCGGGGACGGCGGCGCTGGCGAGCTCGTGGCGTGGAAGAGTATCCGGCAGGAGAGGTGGGAGGGGGCGCTGGAGGTGGAGGGAGAGCTGCCTCTCTGGCTGGTGGGTGATGATAGCTCTAATTACTTGCACAAAACTAGCTGTCTTATCTATGCCTTAATTTGGGTTTTGGGTTATCTCCTAGTCAAAGATTCTTGAACCGACTAACCATAACCTCAACATTTTATAATAATCTGCCAATGGTCCAAGCAAAGGTTAGCCATGCATTTTCCTTCAAGAATGTGAATATTTTCCGTTACTTTGATTCAAAGGTTGGCCACTCCATATATCTATACAATGTTACTTTTTTGAGATCATCTATACTATACACTAAGTTGCTAAAAGCATGCATATCTCCCCCCGACCCCAAATGAAAAACAGAATAAGCGGAAAGGCATAATTAGTAGTACTTTTAGACCAGGTCACACTGCATGTGTAACAAATTCTTTTCATTAACCTGACCATTTTCATCGTGTGTGTGTGTATATATATAGCATCTTAAACTCTTATTTAGTGTCGGCAACACCAAACATCTACACTCACAAAGGCAAACTAAAGCGCATATGTGATGCTCCTATATGTAACCAAAAAGTTCGTGCCAGCATTGGACACGTACATGGCATGTACTATAGTATCTAGCACGGCCAGGTATATCACATGGCAAGTTGGAAACTGTTAATTTTCACTGTAACCGCAGTTGGGGAAGCACTTCACGCACATATTTAGTTGTGATCGACGACGAAGAGGGCGACACTAACTAACCCTATACAAGGCCTAGCGAAAAGGAAATGGCATCTCGGCACCCACGATGCTTGCGGGGAACACAACATATATACCAAGATTCTCTGCTCACTCCTCTCTACGGCGACAATGGCGTCGCTGTCTTGTTATTGTTATTGTAGTTTTGTTGTTCCCCGCAACATTGAGAGAAAAGAGAGAGAGAGAGAGAGAGGCTAAAACCTGTTGTCCCCTAACTCCAAGTGATGAGATCACTGTTCGTGCCAATTTCTTTTTTTCTGAGGGGTCCATTTGACTGTGCGTGCCATTTCGACAGTGACTTGGAGGAATTAAAACAGGTGTACGTGCAGTATAATATGGTTATAGCTTTGCTGGTACCACTCACTAAGCTATGATTGCAATCGTCCAGCTAATTAACTATGAAATCCTCTACGATAAGCTCATGATTAGCTTAATTTGTCCGTAAACTTCGATGGATTAATCTGTTCGTTGCGCCGCAATAATTGATCAAAGATATGTATGTACCTTGTTGTAGGATGGAACGTACCTGAGGAACGGTCCGGGCCTATGGAACCTCGGCGACTACGGCTTCCGGCACCTGTTTGACGGCTACGCGACGCTTGTGCGCGTCTCGTTCCGCGGCGGCCGCGCCGTGGGCGCGCACCGCCAGATCGAGTCGGAGGCATACAAGGCAGCGCGGGCGCACGGCAAGGTGTGCTACCGAGAGTTCTCGGAGGTGCCCAAGCCGGACAGTTTCATGTCCTTCGTCGGCCAGCTCGCGAGCCTCTTCTCGGGTTCGTCGCTCACCGACAACTCCAACACCGGCGTCGTCATGCTCGGCGACGGCCGCGTGCTCTGCCTGACGGAGACCGTCAAGGGCTCCATCGTGATCGACCCGGACACGCTTGACACGATCGGCAAGTTCCAGTACACGGACAAGCTGGGCGGCCTAATCCACTCGGCGCACCCGATCGTGACCGACACCGAGTTCTGGACGCTGATCCCCGATCTGATCCGGCCCGGCTACGTGGTCGCGAGGATGGACGCCGGGAGCAACGAGAGGCAGTTCGTCGGCAGGGTGGACTGCCGCGGCGGTGCGGCGCCGGGTTGGGTGCACTCGTTCCCCATCACGGAGCACTACGTCGTCCTGCCGGAGATGCCGCTCCGGTACTGCGCCAAGAACCTCCTCCGCGCCGAGCCCACGCCGCTGTACAAGTTTGAGTGGCACCTCGAGTCCGGGAGCTACATGCACGTCATGTGCAAGGCCAGCGGCAAGATAGTAAGTTATCGTTGTAACCCGTCGCACTAGCTAGCAATTCGTGCCGATCTGCGTTTCTGGATGGTGATTTTTTAGTGGGTTTTAATTTGGGATAACCAAAGGTGGCGAGCGTGGAGGTGCCGCCGTTCGTGACGTTCCACTTCATCAACGCGTACGAGGAGACGGACGAGGAGGGGCGGGTGACGGCGATCATCGCCGACTGCTGCGAGCACAACGCCAACACTTCCATCCTCGATAAGCTCCGCCTCCACAACCTCCGGTCCTTCGCCGGCCAGGACGTCCTCCCGGATGCAAGGTACGTACGTACGTACGGAGCGCTTCCTATATATACATCTTAACTTCTATCACGCGACGCACGAATCTCGACGCACGACGGGTTTGAGAATGTCTGTTGGGTCATGGACCTGCAGGGTGGGCCGGTTCAGGATACCTCTGGACGGCAGCCCGTTCGGCGAGCTGGAGCCGGCGCTGGACCCGGAGGAGCACGGACGGGGCATGGACATGTGCAGCATCAACCCCGCCCACCTCGGCAAGAAGTACCGCTACGCCTACGCCTGCGGCGCGCGCCGGCCGTGCAACTTCCCCAACACGCTCACCAAGGTCGATCTGGTCGAGAAGACGGCCAAGAACTGGTACGAGGAGGGCGCCGTGCCGTCGGAGCCCTTCTTCGTGCCACGCCCCGGCGCCGTGGAGGAAGACGACGGTCGGTATTATCGATCACGCGCGCGCATATATTGTTCGTCCTGAGCTAGGTCGCGTGCCAACTTGCTTTGGTTTGTAACTGACATAGCGCTGCGAAACTTTTTGACAGGCGTGGCGATATCGATGGTGAGCGCCAAGGACGGGTCGGGCTACGCGCTGGTGCTGGACGGCTCGACGTTCGAGGAGATCGCACGGGCCAAGTTCCCCTACGGGCTGCCATACGGTCTGCACTGTTGCTGGGTGCCCAGGAAGTAACGATTGCTGCACACTCACTCGTACGTACATGCATGGTACATCAGAATCAATGTCATTGATTCGTCTCTGCTACCTGCACCTTGGGCCGGCGTATCGAGTCGCATACGAGAATGTAGCTACGTACAAAGATGCATGGCCAGTTTGCTGGTTTTATGTGAAAAAAGGAGGAGGGAAAAAAAAAGGTATACACGTAGTGATGTATAGGCAGATGTCATATACGTGGAGGAGAAACCACAGGGGAAGTGTACGTACGTACCAGGTAGTCCGGCTTCCGAGCATAATGCTGCCGTAATGCACGCGTGTAATGTGTACATAACTCTCCAAGTTCATAGTGTTGTTCAGTATTTAGTATCTTCTCGAATCAAAGACATCTTATAGACTTGTACGTCTCTCTCTTTGGATGGAAAGTACTCAAACATGTGATGAAGATTTCCCTTTTCCTCTCAACACAATCGAACTCTTGCCTAAAGACCAGCTGACCGCACTATGATCGGATCGCGGTGTGTTGATGAGCGAGTCTTCGGTTTTCATTATTTCATTTCGTACGGTGAGTGCGGATGGTGTCCACATGCACAAAGCAGCTGGCTCTATTTTTTTTCTCGCGGCCGGAGCCCAAGCAAAGAGGTACACCAAAGACGGGCCTTGAGTCTGTTTGATTTGCATGCAAGTAGTTGGGCCTGAGTTTTCTACTCTTAATGCCAGACTAAGCACAGCCAAGCTTGGGCCGTGTTATGTACACGTTGGCTGCTCCAAATAGCATACTTCCGGTGTACAGGAGACAGGAGTAGCTCCAGAATGGAAATTATCCTCAAATGGAAATTAAAGTCAAATCCAGAATGGTGCTTCAATTATCCTCAGAAATGGAAATTGGGATACATACATACATACATACATACATACTACTACTACTACTACGTGGCAATGATAGATGGAACTGTAGATAGATTCCTAGCGGCAGCAGTTGGGACATTCCTCGCATACGACGTTGGATCTTTGTGCTCGACGCTGCTATGCTCATCAAACTCTCAGTGCTTTCGCTCTCTAGCACTGGAGTTATCAATTGGTCATTGGTTTGAGCAGCGTGAGCGGCATCTTATATTACGATATACTCAGCCACTCAGCGGTCAGTATGGCTCTTCACTATCTTTAGTCTTATTTTTTCAGAAGGTTATGCCATTTACTAATCACCAGCACAATATGCGCTAGTTAATAAGGACCGCTCTACTCTTTTATTAATCAAGCTACAGCCAAACTGAATAAGTATTCCGTTTTTATAGGCATGTGATTTCTTTGTTAGTTCGTTATACCTATTCTTTTGATTCTTTTTCGTGATCACTTACGTGTGGAGGAGAGATAGAGGCAGTAATTGTTCTACCTCTGGTCCTTTCCTTAAAAAAAATCTAACATTTACTGATTGTTCATAACACAAGACTGCTTCGAGAATGTTAGGAGGAAAAGATAATGATATCTTTGAATATAGCCTAGACGTTGTGAACCTACAAGTTAGGTGGACACTTCTAGTAGCGGTAGCAGCTTTCAATGCTTCAAGAATGCTCGTGGGTCCGGAGATGATCCAGAGGAAGTAGAAGCTTAGCCTTGGCCCTGTTTCGAAGGTGTCAAATTGGATGAAGAGTGAATACATAAGGCGGCAGTTCTTGAGATATACTGTGCATTCCTTGTCTATATATTATTGCACTTGAAGGATCACCGATCTAAGTTGATGTTTATTTTATTTGAAGTGCTAGAGATGATAAATCATTTGTCGGGTTTCAGGATTTGCCACACGAAAGAGAACAAAATGGTGTTGCTCATGAGCTGGCGCAACTTGCAAAACGTCTGAACCTTTGTGCGGTTTGACGTGATCAAGTTCCTTTTTGTATTGAGCACTTAGTAGCCCAAGAGTGTTCTGAACCTTCTAAGTAATATATAAAGTTCTCTTTTCTTCGCAAAAAAAAAAAGAATGCTTGTGGTGGAACCGATGATCAAAGGGATTAAGGCAAACACGGATTGGTGATTGGATTCCTAACAGTGGCAGTTGTTGTTAGTGATATGTCCTAAACACAATCATAGAGATGCTTATATCGTTTCTATATTTATAAACTTTTGAATAATATGTTATTTTGTCCCTTGAATGAAAGATCATTTATATTTATTGACAAGTATGTAACTTATTTGTGAAACTCTATATTTATGTTTATGATGCCATGTTACACACCTACCACGTCCCGCACCTACGAAGGCACAACGTTGACCGGGCACGTGAAGAAGACAGTCGTTGGGCAGCGGCATTCTTCCTCGGCGAGGGCACCGTTGGTGCAACCACGGGTAGCGAAGTCGACGATGTGGAAGTTACCGGCGAAATAAGAGACGTCTCTGGTGGCGCAGATTACACAGTAACGCTGCCCGAGAATTCTTCTTCTTCTTCTTTTTCATCAGTTTGACCACCATAGCCGCCATGTCTGCTAAGATGGCTTTCATATCGTCTACACCGGCACTCATCTCGTTGAGGGTGGTCCTTATGGTCTTGAAATTAACGGCAGTAGAAACCATGGTGTTGGCTCTGATACCAAGTTGTTATGATCCTTAGATCATAGAGATAAACATCACCGGGAGGATAGCCGGATGGCGTTGGCTGCTAAGGGAGAGGGAAGACTATAGATTTGGAAGACGAAAGGGATTGGAACTTAGACTATTGTATTTTTATTGCTTAATGCCAGCAATTACAATAGGCCTCCTTATATAAAGAGTTCTTTTAACAATTATTGATAAAATCAATTTAAATGATGGCATTCCTAACTAATAGATAACCTTTTCAATTATCTAATCTCTATAAAAGAAAACTAATAAATTATTTAAGAAAATAGATATATTCTTATTAAGGAAGGTAATCCATTCCTAATGCTGATATTACAGTATCCGTCATACTGTTCACATATATAAACAGTAACCCCAGCCCATAGCAACCTCGGCAGAAAATACCGCTACACCTACGCCTGCGCCCCTCGGCGGCAGCCATGCAGCTTCCTCGACGTGCTCGCCAAGATCGATCCGGTAGAAGGCCAAGAGCTAGCTGTGGCACGAGGAGGGCGCTGTGCCGTCGGAGCCCTTCTTCATGAGCAGGTCGCTCAGTTCGATCAAACACGGACTAGTCGTATGGAGATACGAGTTTGTCTTAGAGTGGTCGAACATTATCATAGAGTGGTCAAAACCTGGTCGTAAGGAGTTAAAAACTGGTCGAAACTAAATATGAAGTGGTCGTATAGATATATGAGCTGGTCGTAAGTCATAAGGATCTAGTCGTAGATCATATTGCATTAAGGTTTGTCCGATATAATTTGTATGTATTTGGGAATCGTTATATCCTGCTAGGAACCACAAACGACTTGTGGTTGCAAAAGGTTTCCTAGTCACAACCGATTATGCATGAACCTACAAGGTCACATACTTAACGGGTTAGAACAAATGTGTTCAGATAGGATATATCATGAGCTCTATATAAAGAAATACTTTAGGCTATTGGGAGGAGAGGAGGCGATATACGTGAGTTGTTCTATCAAAACCCTAGCCGCTATCTTCTCGATGAACCCTGCCGTGCGAGTTGATGCTAGCACACTGGCATACGGTGTTCCTTCCTTGAACGTGTGAATACAGTAGAGGCGATACTGCGGTTACTGTTGCGCTCGAGGACGATCCACGACTTCGCAAGGAAAGCGATTGGTTGCTGGAGGAGACGATCGGCGAGAAGGAAATTGGACGACCGACTACTACTGCTACATCGACGTTCTCTACATTGGATGAGGCTACTCCTACTCATCTTCTGCTGCACTACGCGTCTAGTAGTAACGATATGTGATCTTCTACTTGCTTGGCTTCCTGGCTTACGTGTTAGAATTTTTGAATTTTCAATTAGCGTAGCCTATCCGTATCCCTACAGACGTAGTCCAAAGTGCTTCGTTGATGGGTGGGGTCTATGATACAGGGGCTGTTTGGCACGACTGCAGCTTTTCTAAAAAGCGACTTCTAGCATGGCTGAACGGATGAGTTTGAGATGTTTGTTGTTTGATTGTCTGGCTTTTAGATACACTAGTTGTAACTTTTGAGAAGGAGAATGTCTAAAATACCCCTGAGGCAAACGATGGCTTGTTTGATGCTTTTAAAGGCAATTAACGCAATTGATGGAAATTGGCAACATTTAACGACAACTAGTGACATTTTGTGACAACTGACGCAATTAAACACAACTACTACGATTAACGACAATTATTGTGATTAACGACAACTATCGCAATTAATGATAATTAACCGTAATTAACAATAATTAACACAATTAATATAATTAACGAGAACTAACTACAATTGACTACTGCCGCAATTAACGATAATTAACACAATGGACAACAACTACCGTAATTAACAACAATTAACGATAATTATTACAATAAATAATTATTAAAAAAATTATTACATAAATATTTAATTTACACCATAAAACAAAGAAAAGAAAAAAGGTCGAAAGCGGCGACGATGGGGATGAGGTGGGCAGCGCTGGGTTGGGAGGAGGAGAGCGGCGGCGGCGGCTCGGGAGAGGATGAGGGAGGAGGGTGGCGGCAGCTCGGGGTCGAAGGTGCAGGCGGGCGACGACGCGGGTGGAGGACAGAGAAGAGGCGGTGGTGACGATGGGAGAAGGAGGGAGGAGGGATGGTGGTGGCCGAGGAGGAGGAGGGCGGCGACGCCGGGAGAGGGAGGAGGAGGAGAACGGTGGCGGTGCCGATGCGGGAGGAGGGAGGAGGAGGGCGACGGCGCCAGAGAAGGCGTGAGGTGGAGAGAGGTGGCGGTGCCGGCGCGTGAGGTGGGGCGGTGGTACCACAGGGGAGGAGGAGCGGGCGTGGCGAAGGAAGGAGGCTCACAGCGCGTGCGAAGGAGGAGGGAGGAGGGAGAGGGAGCCAAGGGGGGAGTGGTCGGGCTGGGGGCCCCACTTTGGGGGTAAAGTCAGAATGGTGGTTGCGAAAAGCTTCTGGCTTTCGACTTTCTTACGTTATAGGCGGCTTCCGGTTTCAAAAAGTCGGTGCGAAAAGCCTCCCATTTGAAATGGTTCTAACTTTTTCTAGCGAAAAGCTGAAGTCGAAGCATCCATAATGACCCTACCTGTAGTGGCGGAGCTTCCACACAAAATTAGAGGTGGCCAAGCTACTAAATTGTGTATTAGTTATTTCTTTCAAAAGGCGCATAAGTGTCTATGTAGAGTAAAACATATACATCATCAAGGCTTTCAAAGAAAAATATATACATCAAGTATTTTTCATGGAGAAGGGTGCAGGACCCACCTTGGCCTCCATGAAGCCTCGGAGTGCCAGCATGTCGTATCTTTTGTAAATGAATAAAATATAGGAGCGTCTAAGCATCAGGTGATTGATTTTTTTATCTATCATTCATCTTTCTTAGCTGTAGAATTTTGATTCAATTGATACAAAAGTTTATGTGTTGCGATAAAAAAAAACTCTAAACGACAAAAGTAAATGTAGATGAACCCTACAAATACAAAAAAATCTAAACTAAACAAAAGTAAATCTAGGTGAACCTACAAATATAAACAAAACAAAACAAAACAAAACAAATATAACTAAAAGTTACAATAGAGTTGTGCTAAAATTGTACATCTCTTGGTACTGCAATTTTAGGCTTAATAATGTGCAATTATAGTGACTGATGAATAAGAAAATTCCACGCAACTAAAAATTAGCAAACCCGGAAAAATATTTACCACTGATTATGTAAATAAGATATGGGGCTGTCTATTTCTGAGTCAACTGAAAAAAAAACTTAAACCCCAGTCGATGTTTTCATCCATTGGATTGTGATCCAACCATCCACATCTCCCCCTCAATCCATTTATAAATTCATCCCTAACCCTAATTCACTCCTCCCATCCCCACCCCCTGCTGCCGCTGCCCACCTCCTCCTCTGCCCCCCTCCGCCACCTTTACCTTCTTCCCCATCTCCGATGGCTCACCACCGCTCGATCTACCACCCCTACTGCCTTGAGGCCACCCACCACCGCCGTCCCCTCCCTATCCAAACCTTTACAAAAAAAAAACTGGGAACATAACATCATCACCAACATAATAAGAAATTCAGAATTGAACTCGATTACTGAAAGTCAGCATCCAACATTTGATATGATTTGATTTCATCCTCATTTACAAAAGAGTATTGGCACCCGTTCCCAACAGACGCCATTTGTAACTTCTAAGCATCTGAAATTTGTACAGTTCTTCTGCAAAATCAGTTCATAAGTAATTAAACTAGGTCTCCGAGAGCCTCCCGCAACTACAGAAAGAGATCAACTGCTCGGATGTCTATTCCTCTTCCATGTCATCAACATCTTCGTCACCCCGCATGATCTCCATCTTCTTCACGGCTTGTGCCCCGTCGCTCCCGATATCTCCTCTGGGAACCTGGATCAGGATATCGGACTTGTGGCCCGTCTGCGCATTCACCAACCCACCATTCTTGTCGACCATGTAAGTCAGCTCTTCCTTGTTGGGAGCAGCGTCTATATACACTGTCGAGTTCTCGTCGATCTCTTCACGGATCAACATCTTGGAGAGCTCGGTCACTACCCTCTTTTCAATCCATCTCCTGATTGGCCTAGCGCCGTAGACCTGTTAAGCCACGAAGAAATCGTACGATTTAGAATCCACGAGGGAACCCAGAAAATTAAGATAGTATTTGGATAAATGAGATTTGATGCTTTCACATACCGGATCGTAAGATAGCGACATGATGACGTCCAAGGCAGCATCAGTCACGGCCAAAGCAACGCCCCTTTCAGCAAGACGGACTGCCACGTCTTTCATCTGAAGCCGAGCAACCTTCCTCAATTGTTCATGCGACAGAGGGTCGAAGATCACGATCTCATCCAGACGATTCAGTAGCTCAGGACGGAAATGCCTCCTCACCTGTAGATGAACAACCTCACTAAGTATCGGATTGCAAAGTGACAATAACTGAAAACTAAAAAGAATAGCTGCAATTGCAGTACATACCTCCTGCATGACCAGATCACGAGCAACCTTTATTGAGTTATTGCCAACAATTCCTGCGAGAAGGTGCTCAGCGCCAAGGTTTGAAGTCATGATGATCACAGTATTCCTGAAGTCAACCGTCCTTCCTTGCCCATCAGTTAACCTCCCATCATCTAGAACCTGGAGTAGAGTGTTAAATACTGCTACATGTGCCTTCTCAACCTCATCAAAGAGGATAACACTGTAGGGCCTCCTCCTCACTTGTTCTGTCAATTGCCCTCCTTCCTCATGGCCTACATAGCTGCAAATTCTCACAAAGTTCAGAAGTCAGAATGCACATCCAATTCACACCCATAACAGGTAATAGTAGAATTATATAGGCGTGGGAAAGTACTTACCCAGGTGGTGCTCCAATTAGCCGGGCAACTGAATGCTGCTCCATGTATTCAGACATGTCAATGCGGACAAGCAGGTTCTCATCATCAAACAGTTGCTCAGCAAGAGCCTTGGCAAGCTCAGTTTTACCGACACCGGTCGGTCCAAGAAAGAGGAATGAGCCAGTAGGCTGCTGCGGCCGTCCAAGACCAGCCCTAGACCTCAAAACAGCCTCTGCAACTGCATTGACGGCTTCTTGCTGTCCAACCACCCTCTGGTGCAGTCTATCAGCCAACCCAACCAACCTCTCCTTCTCATTTTGTCCAAGCCTAGTCACTGGAATACTAGTCCAGCGGCTCACCACCTATATACAACAAAGACATCGATTCAATACAATGTTGTACATACTGAAACTGAGAAACACTGCGTCAAGTGGCTTCTAACAAACGTACCTCAGCAATCTGCTCCGGGCCGACAGTTTCTGTTAACATCAAGTTCTCTCCAGTCTCACCCTCTAGCTTGGCAGTGGCTGCATCAATCTCCTGCAGAGCACCATACCTGAGGTCAGCCACACGGGCCAAATCCATCCGGCGCTCGGCTTCCTGCAGGGTGAACAGCAGCTCTTCACGACGCTGCTTCAGGCTCCTGATCTCATCAATTCGCTCTTTCTCCCTGCGATACTTCATCTGCAGCGGCTGCAGCTTGTCCCTCAAATCATCCAATTCTTTCCTGACCTGAAACGAGTCATGCATGCACATTGTCAAAACTAAATAGTGTAACAAAGCAATTCAGTGCAAAACTTAAGAAATCATGATCACCAGTCACCCACCTCAACTAGCCGAGCTTTGCTGGCTTTGTCCTTCTCCTTCTCGAGGGCGTGAAGCTCAACTTCAAGCTGAATCCTCTTCCTCTCGAGGTTGTCAATCTCTTCCGGCTGGCTGTCAAGTTGCACCTCACGTTTGCGCAGGCCTCGTCAACCAAATCGATTGCTTTATCAGGCAGATGGCGACCTACATAAAACAGCAAAATCAGCAATTTGAGACTAGCGATCAAGGCAAGAATTGCAACATTGACCAAACCAAACATAATATCTAGTACAAATTAACTTCAGAAATGCGAACAAAGAGACTTACCCATGATGTACCTCGACGAGAGCTGCGCGGCGACTACAAGCGCACGGTCCTGGATCCTCACACCATGGTGCCCCTCGTACTTCTCCTTGAGTCCTCTCAGTATACTGACGGTGTCGGCGACGCTAGGCTCGGCCACGAAAACTTGCTGGAACCGCCTCTCGAACGCCGCATCCTTCTCGACGTACTTCCTGTACTCCTCGAGCGTTGTCGCGCCAATGCACCTGAGCTGCCCCCTCGCGAGCATTGGCTTGAACAGGTTGGCCGCGTCCATGGACCCCTCCGTCCTCCCGGCGCCGAGCACGAGGTGTATCTCGTCGATGAACAGTATCACCTTTCCCTCGGCCGCCTCCACCTCCTTGAGCACGGCCTTGAGCCGCTCCTCGAACTCGCCGCGGTACTTGGCGCCGGCGACGAGCGCACCCATGTCGAGCGCGACGAGGCGCACGTCGAGGAGGTTGCTCGGGACGTCGCCGCGAACGATGCGCTGCGCGAGCCCTCCACGACGGCGGTCTTGCCGACGCCGGGCTCGCCAATGAGGACGGGGTTGTTCTTGGTGCGCCGCGACAGGATCCGCACCACGCGGCGGATCTCCTCGTCGCGGCCGATGACCGGGTCGAGCTTGCCCGCCACCTCCACGAGGTCGCGGCCGTAGGTCTTGAGGGCCTGGAAGTTGGTGTCCCCGAGGCGGACTCAACGCGGCGGTTGTCGCCGCCGCGGAGCTTCTCGACCTCGGCCTTCACCCGCGAGGCGGACACGCCGGCCTCCTTGAGCGCGTCGGAGATCTGCGAGTCCTCGAGGAGGCCAATGAGCAGCTGGTCAACAGCGAGGTGGGAGTCGCCGCGCGACTTCTGCGCGGAATGCGCGCGGCGGATGGCCTTGACCATCGCGGTGGACGCCGGGACGGTGTCCGGCGGTGGGGACTGCGAGGGCAGCCTCTTGAGCGCGGCGGTCACGACGCGCTCGAAGGAGTCGGCTGCTGCTTCGTTGCCGCCGGACGCGTGGGCGATGGCCTGCCAGAGGATGCCGGACCTGTCCGCCGCGAGCGCCGTGGCGAGGTGCAGCGGTGTGAGCTGCGCGTGGCCGGCCTCCGACGCCATCTCGTGCGCCGCCACGAGCGCCTCGTTGGTCTTGTGAGTGAACTTCTCGGGATTCATGGCTTCTGCAAGCTACAGATTAGCTACCAAAAAAACTAGAACTACCAATGGTGATCGGGAGATTCGCAAGGAGTTAGTGGAAATGCTTCGCTTCCGCGTTCGTGTTTCTTGATCAGGACTTCGGGAGCTTGGAATTTGGTGGGGAGATCAGAAATGAAATGGGTTATAAGAGGTAGGAGGAGAAAGTTCGCCGGAAGTCTAGAACGGCGTGGAGGCGGCAGAAGCTGGTGATTTTGGGGACTAGAAGGTCCGAGAGAGTAGAAGGTCCGAGAGACTTCTGGATGTTAAACTCGTTAGACGGTTGCTTTGGTAAAATGAAGGGCGTGCGGTACGTGGACGGTCTCGATGGTTGGGTTGTCCCATGGATGGATGACGCGTGTCTTTGCCACTTGGGCCTTTGTTACGGGGTATGGTCGTATGGCTTTAACTGACGCGTGGGGCCCAAGAAACTCTTTTCTGACTGTGGACCCACGTGTCGTTGGAGATACTACTATAGCAGGTTGGCGGGTGGGTCCTTAGATAATACAATAGCACTTGGGGGTGGTTTGAATTAGAATAGATTTTAGTTCAAATTTTAAGTTAATTCGAAGAGATTGAGTTGAATCATAATGTATCTAAATAAGTTTTTATCAGTTTTTTTTCTCGTTTAGCCTCTTGTTGAAATAAAATATCAAAATTAACCCCTAATACAATGACAAAAATGACACCTTTATTATGCAAAATCACAACGACAGCTAACCTGTTGCGAACCGGGATCATGCCAGGTAACCTGCCGCGAACCGAGACCACACCAAGCGACATGCCGCGAACCCGCACCACGGCGGTGGCTGCGGCACCGAGGACGACCGAAGCGAGGCGGCGGTGTCGCCGCCACCGTCACATCTGGGTTCGCGACAGGTTGCCTGTCGTGGTATCGTTTCATGTCAGGTCATCTTCCGTAGTCCCGATTCGCGGTACGTCACCTTCCGTGGCGATTTTGCACGATAGGGTGCCATTTTTTATTTCTATAGCAGGGGGGGCTAGTTCTGCTATGCCATTTCAAAAAGATGCAAATTTAGACAAATCCTCCGCATTTGCCCTTCGACTTTCTATCCCAAAGGCCTAAAACTCTTTGTCCCTCGGCAACACTGCCTCACCCCACCGGCTGGATGTAGGTGATTTTTTTCTCAAAATAAACCATTTATTAAAAATACACAAATAAATCATGTTTTAATATATTTTTTACAAACATAAGCCACAATCATTGGGCCATCGCGTGACTGCGCCTAATCGCTCGGTGGCCCAGCGATTAGCTGATGTCGGAGAACCAACCGCGCGATGGAAACATGATTGAAGCCTTGGTCTGTCATGTGTCTTAGTCATGATCTAGTGACACAATTGAGTCCGTTGTGGGGCGTAGTTGCTGAGCCAAAACGCAACTAAGGCCAGTCGTAGATTAGGCCAGCGACTAAGCACAGTCGCGTTCTCACCCGGTAACAGTAGGCTATTTTTTAAATAAATAACTTAACAAAATATAGCTTTAATTTTACAAAATTAAATTGTTGGAAGATTTGTTCATGAACAATTATTAGTGGTAAAAAACTAGAGTTTGTTCACTGTAATTTTTTTGTAAATAAATCATGCTTTAAACATTTTACATGGATGTTCACCCTTTTAAGATTTTACACAAATAACCCAACATTTAGCAAAATATTTTGGAAGTTTTGGTTTGACCAAGCCACGAAGGCAGACAGGCGGCAGTCATCTCCTTCCTTTAGGCTCGTTTGGATACGGAGTGATTAGAATCAATTCTTTTGAATTGGAATAGATTTTTGTTCAAATTTTGAGTTAATATTAAGAGATTGAGCCGGATCACAATGTATCCAAACAAGCCTTTATCGTTTTTTTTCTTGTTTAACCTCTTGTTGAAACAAAATATCAAATCTAACCCCCAATAAAATGACAAAAATGACACCCTATTATGCAAAATCACAAAAGCAAGCTAACTTTATTATGACAGGACCACGCTGTAACCTTCGCGCAACCGACCACGCCAGCGACATGCAATAACCTGCACCACGCAGGTGGCCTGCGGGCGCTAGGAGGACACACTGGAAGCGCGACAGTGTGCGCTGTCCACCTGTCATAGTCTAGGTTCACGCCAGGTTTCCTGTCGCGGTCTCGGTTCGCGACAAGTTGCATGTCGTGGTATCGTTTCACGTCAGGTCATCTTCCGTAGTCACGGTTCGCAATGTCACCTTCCGCGGTGATTTTGCGCGGTAGGGGTGCCATTTTTTTTATTTCGTTCGTAGGGGGCTAGTTCTGCTATGTCGTTTCAAAAAGAGGCAAATTCAGACAAATCCTCCGCATTTTCCCTCCGACTTTCTATCCCAAAGGCTTGAAAAATCTTCCGCCCTCGACAACACCGCCTCACCCAACCGGCTGGATGTTGGCGATTTTTTCTTCAAAATGAACCATTTATTAAAAATACACAAATAAATCATGTTTTATATATATATTTTTCCACAATCGTTGGGCCACCGCACGACTGCGCCAAATCGCTCGGTGGCCCAGCGATTAGCTGATGTCGAGAACCAACCGCGCGATGGAAACATGATTGAAGCCTTGGTCGCCACGTGTTTTAGTCACGATCTAGTGGCGCAACCGGGTCCGTTGCGGGGCGTAGTTGATGGGCCAAAACGCGACTGAGGCCAGTCATAGATTAGGGCGGCGACTAAGCACGATCGCATTCTCATCCGGTAATAGTAGGCTATTTTTTTAAGAAATAACTTAAATAAATATAGCTTTAATTTTACAAAATTAAATTGTTGGAAGATTTGTTCATGAACAATTATTAGTGGTAAAAAACTAGAGTTTGTTTACTGTAATTTTTCTGTAAATAAATCATGCTTTAATCATTTTACATGGATGTTCATCCTTTTAAGATTTTACACAAATAACCCAAAAATTTAGCAAAATATTTTGTAAGTTTTGGTTTGAGCAAGACGAGAATGCAAGCCCGACATAACACTTGACCATGAAGGTCTGAATTACATGACGCGTAGGGTCTAGTACATGCATATGTTTGCCCGGCTATTCCTGGTACAAATGGATACATGCACGAACATTCGACCCAAACTACAACTACAATACAAACATGTCTTTTGGAAAGAAAAATACTTGATGGACGGAAATCAACTCAGGCTTGCGGACATATGTCCTACTCCCCTTGTGGGCGCAGGCCTTCGAACGAGCCTCCCAATATTCATCCCAAAGGTCCTTTTCAGGCCTGTCCTCGTCTAGAATAATCTTTCGTGCAATAGGTGCATCATGGACCATCGGTTCCATTTCCCTTGTCTTCTCTGCACCCGGTTGAGTAGGGTTTCCAACGGATAAAGGCCTCAGACGCAGCTGCATAGTTCAACATGTAGTTTTGCTGAATGAATGCCTTATCACACTTCTATGGGCCGTCGTTCCATTTAAAGAAGTAGAAACGCTCCAACGACTTCCATGCAAGGATAAAGTCTTTGATATTTAAAATGCAACATGCAATGTGAAATATCGATGTATGACATTCACTTACGTGACAATCCTCGCACATGTAGTAAGCCCGTGTGGCGGTACTAGGATGTGTAGATTGAATTATCCATGTCGGGGTATCGTAGTCGCTCTGCGGCGTGGAAACTTTGGTGGTACATGAACATCCATGCAAGAATTACCAGGGTACGTCTGTGCCTTCTTGGCAGCCCATTTTTGCTTCCGGAGCATCTCCCCGTAATCTAACATTCCCAAATAAGGCGGACTGGCCTTTTGTACCTCTATTTTCCTCTACCTCTCTTCGCCCTCCCCTCTCTAGGTTTTCCAAACTAGCTCAAATGGAGTCTTGCATGTAGTAGTAGAGTATGTTTCGATTTTATAGGCAGTTAGGGTTAACATTGAGGGAGTAAATTTTGGTGAATGAAAGTCACTCGCATCCGCTAGAAGGAATCTTTGGGTACAGGATAGCTCAACGAGTTTCAATTCACAGGGAAAAGCTGGTGCGTGTTCCTTAGCACTACCTCAAACCGAAGCCCATGGTGCCCATAAGGAAGATTGAGTGTATTCAAGGCTTCTTGTTCTTCTTGGCCATGTACTCCATTATTTTGGTACAATAGGGCATCTATGCATTTAGCATATGCAATGTAGCAGCACTATGTCTTTCCCTGAAATACTTGATTGTACCATGCAACACACCCTCGATGATTGCAACGAGGGGCATGTCGCGTAGGCCCCTCATCACCCAATTGTACACCTCAACATGATTTATCGTCATTACGGCGTACCTTGCGTCATCGGTGTCGTAAAGCAATGCCCACTTCTCCACTGGCTCAGCCTCGATCCAATCCGAGAAACATTTGATGTTCCTCATTGTCCTCCTTCGCAAGTCGGGTGGGTCAATCTTGGACAACGGTGCCAACTGTTCGAGTACATCGGCTGTGTTTCTAGCATGCTGCTTATTCCTCCCATCGACATGCTTGGTGGTGAACTCATCAAGCTTCTCCTAGAGTGCATTGAGCATCCTTTATTAGTTCTGCTTGCACAACCTCTTGAATAAGTTTCATCAGCCTATTTCTCTTAAACTGCTTGAAAAAATTAGCACTCAGGCGACGCATGCACTAATGGTTTCACAGGTCACACCAAGGAAAAAGCTAATATGGATCTTCTTATATTTTTTATGGCCTTAATCAACACAACATGTCAATCATGTATCATGCAAACGCTTGTGTGTTCACCAACGACCCCAACCTTGAGGTGCCTGAATAATCACAACCAACTATCGAAGTTTCACTCTCCATAAATGCAGCAGTCACAGGAAGGATCTGATTATTGGCATCCATGTCGATTGCCATCAAGATCAGCCCACTGTACTTCCGGTCAAGAATGTTCCATCCACCCACATGAGCGGGCGGCAATGACAGAAGGCATCAACATAGGCACCAAATGCAAAGAAAGCATGTTGCCAATGATGAAAGAAGAAGTGAGGTTGAGGTGCTTTGGCAGTACGTTGCTAACACACGAGTGGTCCTCCATCTTTGACATGATCCAGTGCATTTCATACTTCCGCTTGTAGACGTGAACACACCAAGGATACCCATCTTTCTCACACTTCACAGTGTACTTCTCTTTGTATGATTTGACAACCTTAAACTGCTTCCACGTTGACATCGCCCATAATTTGACAGCATCCGGCAGAGATGACATATCTACAAATATGGCATTAACGCACACCACATTCTCCCAAACTCTCACCGGGAATCGGAGCCATCACTCACAACAACGCTTGAGTCTCAGCATGTGTTGATAGCTCAATCCCGCTTGCTCTAGCTCTCCTAAACATGGTGCTATTATTTACAAATGTATTTTGCAAATAGTTGACGCTCATGCATTAACTCTTTGTAGCAAGAGACTATAATTTGCAAATGTGTTTTGCAAATGGTTGAAGTCCACGCACCTTCTCCTTGTGGCATGATACTAAAGTTTGCAAATAGTTGTGGTTCATGCATAATCTTTGTAACAAGTGACTATAATTTGCAAATGTATTTTTCAAATGGTTGAAGTCCGCGCACCTACTCCTTGTGCCATGATACTAAAGTTTGCAAATGTGTTTTTTTGCAAATTATTGATGTTCATGCATCTTATACTGCATCTGAAAATCAGTTGTCAGTAAAACTGGTATGACCCAAGTATAATTGCAGTACTACCTCAGTGCGGTAATATGTATTTCTAGTTGTTGGTACATTATTTCTAGAGAGCATGTTTTTGGGTGTTTTTCTCCCTTAGAAATCGGTAGTACCGATTTAGCCAAGTTGTGTCTGGTGATCTTTTCAAAGAAGATTGTGAAGAGCTCACCTACTCGGGGCAGGAAAGAGCTACCACTAGTGGAATTGAGGTGTTTAGCTTAATTCGTGGAGCCGGTCCAATTTGTTTGGGCTTACCTCAATGTGGACTAGGGGAGACCTAAGTCTCCGAACACCATGGTAAAAAGAATATGTGTCATTGTGGTTTGCTTTCTTGTGCTTAATTTATCAAGCTTTTACATTCTTAGAATTAAATTGATTGCTTGTCATCCTAGGATTACAAACCTTGACATACACTTAGTGAGACTAGTTGATTTAGGACTTAATTGTGCAAAACCGATTTGATTTACTCTTCCGCACATAAACTCGGTTTTAGCCAAAAATATATATATATATATATTAAAACCTCCTATTCACCCCCCTAGTCGGCCACCTCGATCTTGCATCCTCTTCCAATGCATGTTCTTCAGCCCGAGCCCTTCGGTCTCCCACTCCAAGTCGTCCACTCTGAATTCAATGCTCTCCCCTTCATTCGTCTGACCACTAGGATCGGCATACATATCTGCTACCATAACAGTTGTTGTCAATTCGGTTTGAAAAGTGCGGGTCGGAGTGTTGTCTATTCGACGTGAAAGAGAGACGACATGTTGTTGTCAATTCTCACTAAGTAGAGGAGGATGTCTACTAGTATTAGCTAGATTCATGTAGCAAGCCCCTTATGTCGCGGTGCTGATAGGGGAAGGAGCTAGAAATGAGTAGCATGCCCCTCTGTCACGGTGCTGACTAGGGCGAAAGCAGCTGGAAATGAGTAGCATGCCCCTCTATCGCAGTGCTCATTGGAGGAGGTAAGACTAAGACCCAAGCATCACAAGAAACACCTTAACATGCTGAAATTTAAAGCATGCAATAATACATCAATCATGTCATCTGCATCGATACTAAGGTGCGAAATAAACAACATACCACGCATGATACTAATGATCTACATGTCCATCTCCCTCTCTCTTCCCTATCCACACCCCTGAACCTAACCCTGTTGTCGACCCTGCTTGGGTCGACAGACCGCTAGTGGTCACTGCCTAGGTTCTAAAGGGGTCCATAGCTCGGGTGTTCGACGGCCCTATCTCTAAGTGGCTCAACAACAGCAGGTGTGGCGTTCTCATCCATGAACTGTGTCGATTGCATCTCATGCGGCACACTAAACAACTGTGAACCTGTAAGCACATCGGGGTCAACGACGAGGTACTCCTCGAAATCACTTTGTCGCAATAATGACTGATGCGTACCTAGTTTGCAAAAGTAGTAAAGTGTTAAACACTCGATGCAAGTTTGGTAGTTTTAATCATGGTAAAAACAAAAGCGATGGTGGCATGTATCTACCGTGGGCATCATCATGGGAGGGACCCATGACGAGAATGTCATGGGGATGCGCGTGTGAGGTGCCCATTGAGACGTCGATGGACTAGTGGTGTGAGATGCAAGTTTGGTTAGTTGTGATTATACATACAATAATACACACTATATTTACTACATCACCTCCTATGGGGAACTGGTACGGCGAGGACGCCCATTGCCATGCCGAGCTACCTGCTTGGTCTGGTAGGGGAGCTGTTGGGTGTAGCGGTGGATGTGTCGTGACTGGGGGTTTGCTGAGCGGGATGTTGTGAGGATAGCCCCGGATCATCCGGTATCTTCCTACATGAGGTCAAGCCGACGATACGCCAGGACCGCTCGCACACATGGATGACGAATGATCCGACCTCCTCCCGTGCGACCTCCTCCCATGTGACCTCCACACCCTAATGGATGCAGTCCCACATGGAGTGTGCATCTCTCCAACTCTCTACCTTGATGTCGCTCTACGAAACGCAACATCAAAGTTAGTTACATGCAAAATGTAATTTACATGATGATGTACATAACAGGGCATGTAGCACGAAGTGCACAGAAACGCTAACCTGTCTGGGGTACACCTGGTTGTCCCGAGCCAGCTCAACCTACAGTGGATTGACAACACGGGCCAAACGAACCCGTGTGAGTGGTGTGTACCACCGCAGGTACTCCTGGTATGACGCTGGGTTGTAGAGAGTATCCTCCTCGACTATGTCCTCCAAGGTCCCCTCCCACTACGCAATCCAAGGAACCATGTGTTCCCCCAGTTGGTATGTTTGCCCTGTGCACCCATCCTCGAGTGCCTATGAAGAGTTTAGGTTAGTTAGAAAGTCACGAAAATAACGTACAACGCATACAAACAACACATACAAAACACTTACAAGCGCGTCATGGGTGGGACCAACTGTCCCAACGAAACAGGGAACTGTTATCGTCGTCCGAACTGTCTCATCACATGGTGCACAATGTAGTCCTTGATGAAGACGTCTAACACCAGCTTCCTCTCATGAACCAGTACTTCTGGTCCCTTGTGCAAAGACCGGACATCTCGTCTAGTGCGTGGGCATCTAGCTCCTCCTGCGCGTACAACTCCCACCGCACCTGACCATTCGTGATCTGGTTGAAGGCCTCCGTGAAGTACTCATACACGCTACGCACCTGAAGATCCGCCCACTGAGACTACAAAGGAGAAAAGCACGGTATGAAAACACACCGAAGAAGGTGGATGTACCGAAACTTGCATTATCATTATTAAGAACCACATGCCGCCCAACGGCACCAAAGGGACCCCACGGTCGGCCGGTCGATGTCGTCCCGCCGTAGCCCCTGCCCTCCATCCACTGTCGTTTGATTTGGAAACGCTCGAACGATCACAGCTGGAGTAGTAGAGGACAACCGACCAACAGGGACATCAGCTTGCTCCTAAGGCAAGCATTGCAAAGAGCACGGTACGTATCGCACAACATAGCGGAACCCCGCTTGAACTGTGGTACCACCTCGACGTCCGCATCAGCGATCGCCTGAGCAAACTGGATAAATCAGGCATCGAGGTTGTTACCATGGGTACTCGTGTGTTGGAAATATGCCCTAGATGCAATCATAGAGATGATGATATTTTATTATGTTCATGATTTAGATAATATGTTATCATATTCCTTGAATGAATCATTTGTTATAGATCAATAAGTATGTGACTTGTTGGTGGAACTCTTTAACTTACATGATGTCATTCTAGATATATCCCTGGTGGGAGGCCACTGATCGGAACACCAGTGACTCTATGACTATCACATGTATTAATTGATGACCTTGTTTCACCGATCATGGATACAGGGATATCGAATCAATAATGTGAGCTCATGTTAGAAAACATAGGGTTGGATAGACCCATCATTGAGACACTACTGAGATTGTTATGAATCTTTGTGTCATTAGTTGGTCTCAAGTAATGATGATGTATAATCCTTAGACCTGAGATCAGCATGTCCCCTACATGTGTAATAGCACTCTTAGGGGTTGACAAACGCTACTCGTAACTGGGTAGTTATAAAGGTAGCTTTCGGGTATGCTATGAAACATGCGGAGGGATGTGACTGGTCGAGATGGGATTTGCCCCTCCTTACATAACAGGAGAGATGTCTCTGGGCCCCTCGTAGTGATCGGATAAAGAAAGTGCATGGCTATGCCACTAGCGGTCGAAGTGTCGACCACATGAAGTTATCCGACACTCGATCGAGAAAGTATTGAACAGTCCATGGATGACACATCTTCTCACCTGGAGTTCAACCAGACATCGTGAGGCAAAGGGAGAATGCATGAGTAGGTCGCTTAGTTCGATCGATTCTGGACCACCATATGGAGATACATTGTAATATTCGAAAAATAATTAAATAGGCGTCGCTTCTGCCCGCCTCATCGCCAGCGTGGGCGCCGCCGAGCGATTGTTGTCGCTTGCGCCGCCCGAGCGAAGCCTCGCCGCGTGGATCTTTCTGCTTCTTCCGCTGCGTAATTGCCTTGCTTGCATTCACGCGTGGTTGCCTTCTTGACCGTCGGCCGCCCACGTGAAAAGCCAACAAACTAGTGCCAGGTTATGTCTTGTGCTTTTCTGATTTCTCTTCTATTAGTGCTGATGCTAGCATTAGCAAATGGATTAAGAGGGTGTGGTTAGCAATAGATTAGTTAGTAGCTGGTTATATGTTAGTACGTGGTTAAGGTTATTCTATTGGAAACTCTTGAATTTTGGGCGTGCTGCAGCCTGCATGCATCATCTAGTAGTGGTAATTAATTTAGCAGTGCAATCAGTTGGAATTTAGTAGTTAGCTATTTTGGTTATGTGGACTGCTGCTACATGTGTGTGTGTGGCCGCTGTATGTACCACCGAAGCAAGGGAATGTATCAAGAAAAAAATTAGTACAAAAGCGACTAGGCAAATAGCCTGCTGTTCTGTTGAACGATTTATTCGGGTACCTTAATGGAGAATTTTGGAAATATCATCTACTAGTTAATTGTAGATAATTTCGATATCTTTCTATAGCATATTTTATCATGTCGATCGGACAAGTAGAATTCGAGATATGATTTTTGGAAGACTGCTGTCTTTGTGGATGTCGTCTTTCGGCGCTGTTTTGGTAGACTGCGGATTAAAAATAGTAAATAGACTAATTAGAGTTTTTGATCTACATGAAAGTTGTAGATAATTGTCCAATGGTTCTGTAGAATCCAATAACTCGAACTTTGGTTGGGTAAAACAAAAGTTATGAATTTAGTAAGACCCGCTGTTCCGAAGCGGACAGATCGGTTTTCTGGGCTAAAAACGGAGGGTTAGATGATTTAATTAGAAGACCTTGCAATCTAAGAAAATGTGGATAATCTTATGAAGGATCCAGAATGGGGTGGTTTGTTGTGATCGGACTTTTGAGTCAAAAGTTACGTTCGTTTTAGTACTAAGACAGCAATGGGTAACTATTCGGTACCGGAGAAGCGTGGTATATTTGGGGACGGGTAGGAGCGATGTCTATTGATTGCTATTCTTGTTGCTGTAGCTTGTATTGAAGTTTGTGTATTTAATATAGGAGAGGCGTCGTGCTTGTTGCCATCTTCTAGCCAAATCGTGCGTCGCAACTAGTAAAGGCAAGTGCATGGTAGACAACGATCAATGATTGATCACTGTTTTCTTTATCTTCTATTACCATTATTGTTGTGCTTTTATTTTATTTAATTGCAAACAATGGATTGGTATGGTTAAATCTCTGTTGACAATCATGAAGAAAAGTTGGATATGATGTATGTGATGGAGTTTGCATTTTTCATACATAAGCATCTTTGCATATGAGCAGGTGATCATGAATGATCACAACTCCACGGGAGTGGAGGAGGTCCCCGATCCTTATGGAGGAACGGGCTTGAGAGTGAATGTTGTCGCGAGCATTCACTCATGCTATACCGGTATACGCGAAAGAAGTGCATGTGGACATGTAGATTAGAATTGCATTGATACATGAGATTAATGGGTGTGAATCAAAGAGAAGATAATTGTATGAGAATATTAATAGAAGTACCTGTGATGATAATGAAGTTATTGAATACTGTTGATTTATAATTGTTCGTTGTATATTGATGTGTTTGTTGAGTCGGACTCACCCTTGCTCTTTTGTTGTCTTTAGGTGATCTTCGAGGACGCCGTGACTGAGAGCGAGTAGAGCACATGGATTAGATCTATACTTCAATCACATGATCATTTGCCATAAGAATCTTTTCATTCAAAATTGGGTTACTCTTGGACATGTTAGGGGTTGAATAAAGTTTAGGACAACGTTTTGGACAAGACTATTTGTTTCAATGATTTGGATTCATTGGTTGATGCTATTTTGGATTATTTACCTGGTTATATTTCCCCTTGCTTATTTATTATCGTTTGATCCATAGTTATGCATGTTCTTTTGTGATCCATGGATATGTTTATTGTCGTTTTCTTGCTGTAATTTTATAGTGTGTCGATAATTATTAGTTTAGAGAGTAGTGTGGTGGCATTCTAGGCTCAGTGTTGGGCTGGGGTGTTACAGTTGGTATCAGAGTGGGCTTTAGGTCCGTTGTGAATAGATTAACAACTTAGGCAAACTAAAATTGTTAAAATTTGCTTTAGTTTTAGTTAATCAACTAAAATTTGTTAATGGTTAACTAACCTAAAATTTGACACACTAGTGCACAGTAGGTTAGAGAGAGGTACGAATATAGTTTTACGCTTCCGTTATGTTGTTCATTGATGCATGATTTTATTTTGACCTTTGAACTCATTGTGTATTGTTGATTGTGGTTGATAGCTATGCCGAGGGGTAGAGGACGTGGTCGTGGTGGCCGCGGTCGTGGAGGTCGGGGCCGCGGGCGAGGTTCCGTGGAGCCACCTCCTGTAGTAGACGAGTCGATGAGTGAGGTTCTTGTTGACCCACCTCCGGTTGGGGTCCGAGATGAGACCCCGCTTTCTTTGAGAGAGTTGGTGGAGAGATCCGTGCTCTTCGTCAACAGCGCCGGCACCCTCGCTGTCGCGGCATCATTGTTGCTCTGCCGCACATCCACCGGTTCTGAGGCGCGGATGTCACTCGAGTGGATGGGATTGAGGTTGGATCCGCTTGACTGGCCTGCACACCGGTCCAGCAAAGCAGATCAGTTGCGCTATATGGAGAGACAGTTTGGAGCTTTGGAGATGTCTTCACATCGAGGGTCCGTTTGTAGCCTTTCACCGAAAGGGCAAGCGATATTTGGTGGGAGGCGTGTTGTCTTCGAGGACCGCCACTCAAGGGCCATCACTTGGGAGGACTTTGTTGATCGCTTCAAGGAAAGTTCTACCCTACTCTTTGTTGAGAAAATGGAGGTTGCCTTGACGACCTTTGCTCGTGGAAGAGGTCTATTCTTGAGTATGAGGCCGAGTTCAACAACTTGGTTCGCTTTGTCCCTTCATGAGCTAACGATGATCTTCGAAAAGCCAAGAGGTTCCGCGGGGTCTCAATTGAGTACCGACATGTGTTGGGAGCTACTCCACTCTGTGACTACACTGTTGTGGAGCAAGCTAGGGGCATGGAGTTGGAGATGCACTCACAAAGGCGACAAGCCTCGTGGATCGGTAGCTTCGTGGTGACCGAAGAGGAGCTCTAGTGAGGGAAGTGGTCTGCATTCAACACCTTTCAAGAAATTCAAGGAGGACCGCATCCTTCAAGTCTAGCGATCGAGGCCGTTCTCTTCTTGGCGCCTCGTCCTTTGCAGTACTCGGCTCTTCGTCTGTCCCTGTGGTAGGGCATGCTTTGCTTTAAGTGCGGTGATGGACACCGCTTCACCGAGTGCTCTTGGGCGGGAGAATGCCGCCGCTGTGGCCGACCGGTCACAAGGAGCGGTGTGTCGCCGTAACCCGCTAAGCGTGATCAAGTGGGAGCTGTGCCATCTTCTTCTTCGGGTCCCGCCGAGGATCTTTCCAGATGATGACTACTCCTCCGGTAGCGCCATTTCCTTCGCTTGCTCGCCTCCAAGAGGGTACTCTCGGCGGCCGCCACCTTCGCACCGCTTCAGTTGCACGACCGGCTTTACTCGCACCGCCACAGCCAGATTGTTGGGGCTCGCCGCCCGCCGCCGTCTTCTTCGCCATGGAGCCACAGAGTGTACGCCATGCCCACAGCTGAGTCCGCGGTCGCCCCGACGTGGTGATGTACTTTGCTTGTGGATTCGTTTGGTGCTTTAGTCCTTTTTGATTCAGGGGCTACCTTTTCGTTTGTCTCGACGGCGTTTGCTAGGAGAGCGAACTTGAGTATACAGTGGATTTCTCAATCAGTGTTAGTTAGTTCTCCTGGGGGTATTATTGCTAGCTCTACTGTTTGTCCTGGGTGTTCTATTGTCATTGATAGAGAGAAGTTCACGGCGAATTTGATAGTTATTCAAATGGAGCCGTTCGACGTTATCTTGGGTATGGATTGGTTGCACTCTTATCGAGCCGTGATATCCTGCTTACGTAGAGAACACTCGCGCGCACCTCGCCCGGGAGACTTTGACTTTTCAGGAGTGCGCTCCGCTCTCTTCGATGTTGGCCTGATTGTTCCGGTCGTGTGATGAAAACGGACTTCTTTAGCTCTTCCGAAACCGAGTGTGGCTTCGCAGATTGAGGAGATTCCAAAGGTTAGTGATTACCCGGATGTGTTCCCTACCGAGCTTCGGGCTTGCCACCGCGCGAGACGTGGAGTTTCGAATTGATCTTGTTCCGGGTACTCGTCCCATCTCGATGTCTCCCTATCGACTAGCACGTCCATTTCAGGACGAGTTGAAGAAGCAATTGGATGATTTGTTGGCTAAAGGTTTGATCAGGCGTAGCGTATCACCGTGGGGAGCTCCTGTTCTATTCACAGAGAAGAAGGATGGGAGTTGGCGCATGTGTATTGATTACCGTGCGCTTAATGCAGTCACAATCAAGAATAAATATCCATTGCCTCGCATTGAGGATTTGTTTGATCGGTTGAATGGAGCTCAGGTATTCTCCAAGATCGATCTCCAGTCAGGGTATAATCAAATCCGTGTGCGTGAACAGGATGTAGAGAAGACTGCTTTCTCCACCAGGTATGGGCATTATGAGTATAAAGTTATGTCCTTTGGATTGACTAATGCACCTGCTATTTTTATGGAGACCATGAACAACATGTTGCCCGAGTATCTATATGACTTCGTGGTGGTGTTCATTGATGATATTCTTATCTATTCCAAGACTAATGAGGATCATGAGCGTCATTTGAGGCTGGTTTTAGATACTTTGAGAGAGCACAAGTTCTATGCTAAGTTGAAGAAGTGTGAGTTCGGATTTGAAGTGGGTTTTCGGGTCATGTGATTAACCCTCGTGGCATTGTTTGTTGATCTGGTAAGGTCTCCACAAGGGTGGATTGGAAGAGGCCAACTAATGTGAAGGAGGTGAGGAGTTTCTTGGGTTTGGCTGGTTATTATCGGCGTTTTGTGCAGGATTTCTCTATCATCGCCAAACCGATGTCTCAACTTACTCAGAAGGGTGTGAGATTCCAGTGGACTGATGAGTGTGAGCGCAGCCAGACTTTGAAAGAGAGGTTGGTGACCTCTCCTATTCTCACTCTTCCCGAACCAGAAAGCGGTTCACGCCTTTTCAGATCGTCACGAGTGGGACTTGGTCGTGTTCTCATGCAAGACGGTAAGGTGATTGCTTATGCGTCAAGGCGATTAAAGAAGCACGGCGAAATTATCCCACTCATGATTTGGAGTTGGTCATGTTATTTTTGCTCTCAAAATTTGGAGGCATTATCTATACTGGCGAGCCTTGTGATATTTTCACGCATCACAAGAGTCTCAAGTATATCTTCACTCAGAAGGATCTGAATTTGAGGCAAAGGAGGTGGTTGGAATTGATCAAGGACTACGATCTTACTATTCAGTATCATCCAGGCAAGGCCAATGTAGTTGCGGATGCTCTTAGTCGCAAGGCGACTCCTGCTACTCTACATTGCCTCATTGCTGATTTTGATCGCATGGGAATATCTTATTGTTATGCGGGCACAACACATGTTGAGACACAGTTGATTCTTGAGTCAGCAATTCCAGACCGTGTGCGGGAAGCACAACAGAGTGACCGGCTATTACAGGAGGTTAGGAAGCGCCTGGATGAGGGTAAAGAGGGTGATTTTAGCATGGATGATTCTGGTACTTTGAGGTTTAAAGGCCGCCTTTGCGTGCCGCAAAAGTCGGAGGTCAAAGATGATATCTTGAGGGAGGCACATCGCACTCCGTACACTGTTCATCCTGGTGAGACTAAGATGTATCGAGATTTGAAACAGAATTTTTGGTGGAAAAGAATGAAGGTGGATATTGCTAACTACGTGGCTTCTTGCGGTGTTTGTCAGCAAGTGAAAGCTGAGCACAAGCGTCCTGCAGGGTTGTTGCAGCCTTTGGAGGTTCCCCAGTGGCCTTGGGATGATATCTCTATGGACTTTGTGGTGGCGTTACCTCGTTCGCGCGAGGAAAGATGCGCTTTGGGTAGTGGTGGATCGATTCAGCAAGTCTGCACACTTCATTCCTATTCGCACGACAAATTCAGCGAGTGATCTAGCTCCTATTTATGTGCGTGAAATAGTAAGACTGCATGGTGTGCCAAAGACCATCATTTCTGACAGGGACGCGAAGTTTGTCTCCAAGTTCTGGGAGAGTCTGCAGAGTGCATTGGGCACACAGCTCCGCCTTAGTACAGCGTTTCATCCTCAGACAGATGGGCAGTCAGAGCGCACTATTCAGACTTTGGAGGACATGTTGCGATCTTGCGTTTTGTCTTGGAAGGGTAGTTGGGAGGACCAGTTGCCACTTGCAGAGTTTGCTTATAATAATAGTTATCATTCCAGTATTAGAGCCGCGCCATTCGAGGTTCTCTATGGGCGGAAGTGCAGATCGCCACTTTGTTGGGATGCGAGGGAGAGAAGGCGCTTTGGGTCCGGATCGGATTGAAGACCGTTGAGCGTGTGGCCATAGTGAGGCGAATCATTAGCGTGCGTGAGCGCATGTAAAAGCTATGCTGATGTGAGGAGGCGTGACTTGGAGTTTGCGGTGGGTGACCAGGTGCTCTTGAGAGTGTCTCCTACTAAAGGCATTGTCCGATTCGGTACCAAAGGAAAGCTTAGCCCGAGGTACGTTGGACCGTTCCCGATTATTGCAAGAATTGGGAAGTTAGCATACCGCTTGGATCTTCCTGAGTCCATGCGTGGGGTTCACAATGTGTTTCACGTCTCGATGCTGAGAAAGTTTTTGAGAGACCCAGAGCATAAGATTTCATTAGATCCGCTGACTATTGAGCAAGATCTCACAATTGAGTCGCGTCCGGCGCGCATTCTGGAGAGGTCGGAGAGAGTGCTGAGGCACAAGACGTTGGTATACGTCAAGGTGCTGTGGACGCATCAGTCTGAGAGAGAGGCGACTTGGGAGTTGGAGTCTCGCATGCGCGAGCAATATCCAGAGTTGTTCACGTCGGGTACGTGTTATTTTATTATTTAATTTCAGCAGTGTAGTTTTATTTGAGTAGAACGGCGAGTAGAATTCGGGGTCGAATTCTGTTAAGGGGGGTAGAATGTAATTTTCTGAAAAATAATTAAATAAATAATAATAACGTCTTTAAGGGCTTGTGCGTAATTAAATAAAAAGAATACGTGAAAATAGAATATTCCAGAGTTTTTAAGAGCTATATAAATAGATTGTGGGAATTCTAGAAACCCTAGCCATATTTTTTTTTTCTCTCCTCCCAGCCGCCGCACACACCCACTGTGCCGTCTCTTTTTTTTTGTTTTCTTCCGAGCGCTGCGTGCTTTGTCTTCAGTAAGCGCATCGCGCCCACGGCCGAAACGCTGTGCGCCACGGCCGCGCCTGCGCAGCCTCCTTCGCAGCGTGGGCCGCCGCTGAAGCGATTGTTGTCGCTTGCGCCCGCCGAGCGGCCTGCCGCGTGGATGCCGCTGCTTTGCCGCTGTAATTGCCTTGCCGCCGCCGCGCGTGGTTGCCGCTTCGACCGTCGCCGCCGCGCGTGAAAAGCCAACAAACTAGTGCCAGGTTATCTCTTGTGCTTTTCTGATTTCTCTTCTATTAGTGCTGATGCTAGCATTAGCAAATGGATTAAGAGGGTGCGGTTAGCAATAGATTAGTTAGTAGCTGGTTATATGTTAGTACGTGGTTAAGGTTATTCTATTGGAAACTCTTGAATTTTGGGCGTAGCCAGGTCGGCATGCATCATCTAGTAGTGGTAATTAATTTAGTAGTGCAATCAGTTGGAATTTAGTAGTTAGCTATTTTGGTTATGTGGACTGCTGCTACATGTGTGTGTGTGGCCGCTGTATGTACCACCGAAGCAAGGGAATGTATCAAGAAAAAAATTAGTACAAAAGCGACTAGGCAAATAGCTTTGCTGTTACATTGAACAATTTATTCGGGTACCTTAATGGAGAATTTTGGAAATATCATCTACTAGTTAATTGTAGATAATTTCGATATCTTTCTATAGCATATTTTATCATGTCGATCGGACAAGTAGAATTCGAGATATGATTTTTGGAAGACTGTTGTCTTTGTGGATGTCGTCTTTCGGCGCTGTTTTGGTAGACTGCGGATTAAAAATAGTAAATAGACTAATTAGAGTTTTTGATCTACATGAAAGTTGTAGATAATTGTCCAATGGTTCTGTAGAATCCAAGAACTCGAACTTTGGTTGGGTAAAACAAAAGTTATGAATTTAGTAAGACCCGCTGTTCCGAAGCGGACAGATCGGTTTTCTGGGCTAAAAACGGAGGGTTAGATGATTTAATTAGAAGACCTTGCAATCTAAGAAAATGTGGATAATCTTATGAAGGATCCAGAATGGGGTGGTTTGTTGTGATCGGACTTTTGAGTCAAAAGTTATGTTCGTTTTAGTACTAAGACAGCAATGGGTAACTATTCGGTACCGGAGAAGCGTGGTATATTTGGGGACGGGTAGGAGCGATGTCTATTGATTGCTATTCTTGTTGCTGTAGCTTGTATTAAAGTTTGTGTATTTAATATAGGAGAGGCGTCGTGCTTGTTGCCATCTTCTAGCCAAATCGTGTGTCGCAACTAGTAAAGGCAAGTGCATGGTAGACAACGATCAATGATTGATCACTGTTTTCTTTATCTTCTATTACCATTATTGTTGTGCTTTTATTTCATTTAATTGCAAACAATGGATTGGTATGGTTAAATCTCTGTTGACAATCATGAAGAAAAGTTGGATATGATGTATGTGATGGAGTTTGCATTTTTCATACATAAGCATCTTTGCATATGAGCAGGTGATCATGAATGATCACAACTCCACGGGAGTGGAGGAGGTCCCCGATCCTTATGGAGGAACGGGCTTGAGAGTGAATGTTGTCGCGAGCATTCACTCATGCTATACCGGTATACGCGAAAGAAGTGCATGTGGACATGTAGATTAGAATTGCATTGATACATGAGATTAATGGGTGTGAATCAAAGAGAAGATAATTGTATGAGAATATTAATAGAAGTACCTGTGATGATAATGAAGTTATTGAATACTGTTGATTTATAATTGTTCGTTGTATATTGATGTGTTTGCTGAGTCGTGGACTCACCCTTGCTCTTTTGTTGTCTTTAGGTGATCTTCGAGGACGCCGTGACTGAGAGCGAGTAGAGCACATGGATTAGATCTATACTTCAATCACATGATCATTTGCCATAAGAATCTTTTCATTCAAAATTGGGTTACTCTTGGACATGTTAGGGGTTGAATAAAGTTTAGGACAACGTTTTGGACAAGACTATTTGTTTCAATGATTTGGATTCATTGGTTGATGCTATTTTGGATTATTTACCTGGTTATATTTCCCCTTGCTTATTTATTATCGTTTGATCCATAGTTATGCATGTTCTTTTGTGATCCATGGATATGTTTATTGTCGTTTTCTTGCTGTAATTTTATAGTGTGTCGATAATTATTAGTTTAGAGAGTAGTGTGGTGGCATTCTAGGCTCAGTGTTGGGCTGGGGTGTTACATACATGCTGGTCGTAGACTGGTCGAACGTAATCACAGAATGGTAAGGACCTGGTCGTAAGGAGTTACGAACTGGTCGGGACCTAATACGATCTGGTCGTATGGAGATACGAACTGATCGTAAGTGATGAGGACCTGATCATAGATCATATTACATCAAAGTTTATCCGTTATTCTATGTGTATTTGGGAATCGTTGTGTGCTGCTAGGTACCGCTAACGACTGGTGGTCGGAAATGAGTTTCTGAGTCATAACCGATTACACATGAACATGTAGGGTCACACACTTAAAGGGCTAGGATCTGTTTTGGATGGTGATCCGAATTCGTATAGACCGCGAGTTCCTAATGGGCCTCAAGTTCGAGACCCATCATGGATGCCTATATAAAGAGGGGCGGTGGCATAGGGTGGAGACAAGGATGATCTTTAGAAGAACTTCCGAAACCCTAATAGCCACGCCTTCTCAACCACGCTGCCGGTGCTAGCACTCCAGCGCGTGGTGATCCTGCCCCGTACGTGTGGATACCTCGGAGGTGTTGTTGCGAAGCATCAGTACTAGGATGATCCGCAACTCGTGCCGATCACCGGAGTCGGAGAAGAAGTGACGCGGCGAGTACGACCACTCAATGGAGCAGACGCGCGACGAGTACGACCACTCGAAGGAGGAGACGCGTCGTGAGTACGACTACGACTGCATCAACTCGCTACAACGATCTACTTCTGCTACGAGTCGGCGCGTCTAGCGGTAATCTCGTGATCTATTACTAGCGGTGGTTCCTTGGTTGCGCGGTAATTTTTGTTTGTGCTATCGTAGCTTTGCCTCGTTTCCCAACATCGTGAACATCACCCAACCGGACAGCCACAACAGGTACACCTCAAGGTGACAGGCCACCTGGTAGTCGTCCACCTCAGGTGCCATCCTCTCAACTTGCAAGAAGAATGACGAAAGTGCTACAAAATTGTGAAAGCACTGACCTTAAACTGTTGTAGCCACCTCTGCGTCAGCTCGTTCTTATGACTCTACACGAAGACCTAGTAGGGCGCCTACCCCTCCTACGACGGTGGAAGAACTCCGTGGAACCTCTACAATAAATCGGCCTGCCAGTCATCCCAAGCTCCTCTGGTACAACTGGGAGACTGTGGATCGGTAGCTGGGTGATCATGCCCACTTCCTGTAGAGTGTGCACCATCTCACCACACGGTAGGTGGAAAGTGTGCGTCTCCGGTCGCCAACAATCCACGAGAACGGTGAGGAGTGTGCAATCGAAAGGGAAACGCCGAGACCGCTCAACGTCCGCCCCAAGGGAAGCATCCTGCTCGACGTCTTCCGCTTGAGTGGCTTGCAACATTCGAGCGAGAGGAAGGAGTCTGGTGACTCGCAACTTGTAGTGCAACATTGAAGAGAAAGATGTAAGTACGTGAATATTATTAAATATCGGATGGAACAATTAACAAGTGTCGTACCTTAAGAACAAATGACAATCCAACCTCCAAGACTTTGACGGAGTGCGAGTCGACAACACTCCCAACTCATCGGGAGTCTATCTCTCTGGAGAAAGTGAAGTACGTAGCCGGTTGCGATGCCGACCGTCTAGCCCGCGGTCCAAAAGGTCGTACGGGACAAGCAGCACCACCACTCGGACCTACCATGTCTAAACTCTAAACACTATTAAATTAAAACATATAAATAACCTAAAACTAGTATCCCTAGGTCTTGCAGATCTAAACCTAAGCATCCTAGATCTTCCAATAATCGATCTACCAATAGAGGTACCCTAACGTTCTTTCGCTATAATAAATACATAAATATCATATATTGTAACACTATACACGACATTAACCCTAACATAACATTGTCAATCTACAACTACCAACCCTAGTTCTACCACTAAACTATGTTTATTGTTGCTAACCTAATATTTTTTATTGAAGTGACCAACAAACTATATGAGCAGGATGAACTCACCACAAAAAAAAACGAGTACACAGAGGCGCGCCGAGCCGAGGGTAGGGTCTCCTTCCCCTCCCCTCCCCTCTCCCTTCTTCTCCTCTCCTCTCCTCTCATCCCTCTCTTCTTATTTGATGTCGTCGTTCTCCTCCCCTCTCTTCTCCTGTCGGCGCTTCCTCTCCTCCATTTGTCTGTCTGTCGCACGAGTTGGAAGCATCCAGATAGATATTAGCCCCCAGTTGCGACTGCGTGGCGTGAATGAGGTCATGCACCTGCCAGTCGAATGAGGGAAGTACGACTGGCGTCAGGCGCCTGCCAGTTGTGCTTCTCTCGCACGACTAGACGCGTGGCTCAACGTCGTCCGCTCGTCGTGCGATTGAGTGTCGACATACCTGAAAACGCTGGTCCACCGCAGATTGGACCTAGGCAATGTGTGTTATTTTTGTATAACAATTAAAAATGATTTATTTATAAAAACAAATCTTATGTAAAAGAGGAGGAGGTGACCAGGGATTAAAAAATCTACGATTTTTGTTCGATTATCTGCGATTTTTGGTTTGCCGGTGGGGGCCGACAGAAATACAAACCGGTCCTGAAAAACTCTATTTGGATGATTTTTGTTAAAAAATCGAAATTGCGTGAATTTTGTTCAAATTTTCTTTTTTAAAAAAAAGATAAATTGGGCCAAAATTGACCAAAATTTTTCGATCTCGGTACTGTTAAAAAAATTCCGGTAAAGAAAACCCTGGTGGTGGCAGAAGTGGGGAGAACGTGTGTGGGTGTGAAGCGTGAGTGAAAAGGAAAAAAATCATTGCGTCGCGGCCCATCTCAACAGCGCACAGAGCTCTTCCGGGATCCCTAATTTTTTTATTTCAAAATTTGAAAAACAATCATTTTTTTATTCGTCTCCACTCCTTTTGTAATGAGTATTTTCGAGCAGATATTTTATCGACAAATCACACTGATATTATATAACATTTAGCACAACGTCATAACATCTTTTGTCGATAACTAAAAATTTCTACTGACTATTTCCGAGTATATTGTTTTGTCAACAAATCACAATGACATTACATAACATTCAGCACAACGTCATAACATCTTTTGTCAATAAACCACAACAGCATAACACATAGTTTTTTACTAATCAAAATGATATTACAAAGCATTGGGCACCACATATTTCAACTAGATAAACCTTTCTCGTGGTCGCGACCTCAACGTCCCCCATGTGGACCCCTCGAGTCGGGCGGTTGGATGAGGTCCCCGCGGCGACTTCCGGAGTGCCGATGTCTCCTTCGTCCTGAGGATTTCTCGTAGAGCATTTCTTGAAGGTGTGCAAAGACTCCCTGCAAATGGAGCACTACTTTGTACGACGCCTGCCTTCTGCTTCGTCCATGTCGTTCCTGATGCGTCGTACATGTCACCTACAAACCTTTCCTTTCAGCTTATCAATGTCCGTGGTCCAGAAAAGTTGGTTTCAAGTCGGATGGCCAATAAAATGGACAACCACGGCATAACTATACATCTCTGCACTTCAGGTTTGCATCACCTCCTCCTTGTTGAAATAGTCGGGGAGGTACTGGTCGGGATGTTGCGCCACCGTCAAACATGTGGCCATGACATGTGGCAGGGCCTATGCAGAAGAAAGGGCTTGTTGCAAGTGCATACACAACTAGCGCGGTGTAGCTTGCACTTGTGGGTGATCCTCTCGCCGTTCGTCCCGGAGCGTCATTTATCCTTGCATATTATCTCAAAGCGAAGCTCCCTTGTGCCCATCTTGAATGCCCAGTGTTGGAAATATGCCCTAGAGGCAATCATAAAGATGATTATATTTTAATATGTTCATATCTTTGGATAATATATTATCTTGTTCATAGAATAATATCAATAATATTTATTACCAAGTATGTGACTTGATTGTGAAACTCTATATTACTGTGATGATTATTCTTAAATGTTCACTGGCCGGAAATATATGAGAACACATATGTATAGACTAGCATATGTATTGGTTGATGACTATGTTTCACAAGTAATGGATATGGAGATATCAAACCAATAATATGGACACATGTTAGGGAATATGGTGTTGGAAAAGACCCACTTTGAGACACTGTTGAGATTGTTATGTTTCTATGTATCATGAGTTGGTCTCAAGCAATGATGATGTATAATTCTTAGACATGAGATCAGCATGGTTTCCTACATGTGTAGTAGCACTCTTAGGGGTTGTCAAACGTTACTCGTAACTGGGTAGTTATAAAGGTAGCTTTCGGATATGCTATGAAATATGGGAGGGATGTGACTGGTCGGATATAGGATTTGTCCCTCCTAACATAACATGAGAGATGTCTCTGGACCCCTCGTTGTGGTCGGATAAAGAAAGTGCATGGCCATGCCACTAGTGGTCGAAGTGTCGACCAAATGAAGTTATTCGACACTTGATCAAGAAAATATTGAACAGTCCATGGATGATACATCTCACATGGAGTTCAACCAGACATCGTGAGGCAAAGGGAGAATACACGAGAAGGTCTTTCAGTTCGATCAGATACAAACTAGTCGTATGGAGATACGAGCTGGTTGTAGGCTGGTCGAACATGGTCACTAAGTGGTCGAAACCTGGTCGTAAGGAGTTACGAATTGGTCGATACCAAATATGAATTGGTCTTATAGAGATACGAGCTAGTCGTTAGTGATATGGACCTGGTCGTAGATCATATTGCATTAAGGTTCGTCCGATATATTCTATATGTGTTTGGGAATCGTTGTGTACTGCTAGGTACCGCTGACGACTAGTGGTCGGAAAAGAGTTTCCGAGTCACAACCGATTACACATGAACCTATAGGGTCGCACACTTAAAGGGCTGGGATTTGATTTGGATGGTGATCTGAATTCTTGTAGGCCTCAAGTTCGTAATGGGCCTCAAGTTCGAGACCCATCATGGATGCCTATAAATAGAGGCGGTGGCAAGGGGTGGATGACGATCTTTTGCAAGAACTTCCCGAAACCCTAATAGCCACGCCTTCCTCAACCACGCTGCTGGTGCTAGCACTCCAGCGCATGGTGTCCCTGCCCCATACGTGTGGATACCTTGGAGGTGTTGTTGCAAAGCATGAGCACTAGGACGATCCGCAACTCAGTACGACCACTCGGAGGAGAAGACGTGCGGCGAGTACGACTACGACCGCATCATCTCGCTACATCGACTCTACTTCCGCTACGAGTCGACGCATCTAATGGTAATCTCGTGATCTATTATTAGCGGGGCTTCCTTGGTTGCTCGGTAAAAAAAAATTGTTTTGTGCTTTCGTAGCCTTCCCGCGATCCTTCACCCAGTGCATCTCACCCTTTTTGCTCTTTCTCCTCCATGTACTTGGTGATCATGACGAAGTATAGTACTCTGTCATTTACCATGATGAGCGACACATTGTTGATTCTGTCAATAAAGTAATTTGTGGCGCTGCGAAGAATTATCTCCACAATACCAACCAAAGGGAGGCACCTTGCGCCGCGCATGACCCAGTTATACACCTCGAATAGATTGGTTGTCATGACACCATATCGAGCACCACCCCTGTCAAGTAGCAACAACCACTTCTCCTTAGGCTCGTGCTCAATCCAATCCGAGAAGCATTTCACCTGCACCCCATCTTCCTCATCACACTGGGACCATCTATGGGTAGATGTGGCAATGTTTCGAGGGCCTGGCCAGCGCTTGGAGGCCCTTTTCGCTGCCTCCCTTCTGTACGTCTAGCTCCGCTTATCTAGAATCTTCTAGAGTGCTTCAAACTTTCGTTATTGGTTCTGGTTGCATAGCCGCTTGAACAGATTCATCAAGTCCTTGTTGCGGAACTGCTTGTAGAAGTTTGCACCCAAGTACCTCATGCACCACCTCCTCTGCAGATCCGCCCATGGAAATTGTTCGTTCTCTCCATGTTGTAGCTGAGTTATTGCACTCAGCAAGCCCACATGTCGATCATGTATGACACATACGTTTGGACGACCATGTACAACATAAATCCTCAAATTCCTCGAGAACCACAACCAGCTGCTCGTGTTCTCGCTTTCAATGAAAGCGAATGCCATAGGAAGAACTTAATTGTTCCCGTCCATAGCTATTGTAGTCAGTATCTGGTCCTTATACTTTCAATTCAGGAATGTGTCATCCACGCACAAGATTGGATAGCAGTGTCGGAATGCATTGATGCATGGACCAAAGCGAAGAATGCTCACTGCAATACCCTCTTATTGACTCACTTCGGATGCGTGGAATCTTTAATGTCGACATGAGTGCCGGGATTCCTGTCTTGTATGACTCGGAGTAGCCCAGGGAGGTGGTGGTAGGAGTCCTTGAAAGTACAAAACCTTGATTCAAATGCCTTCTGTTTTGCCCTCCACGCCTTGGCATAGCTAACTGTGTACTATAACCATGCCTCAATCTCCCGAATGATGGATCGTGACTCAAAATCTAGATTATCCATGATCTCACAGTACATGAAGTTGGCGACAAAGCCTAATGACGGATTCTTGTGGGACTGCACTGACTCAGTGATAATATATGTGTGAGGGACTACTATATAGCATTTCCAGTAGGTGTCCCACTTAGGCTGAAATGCGTGCACTCACAAAGGGCATCCCTCTATGTCGCACTTCAAATTGTAGTATCTTGGGTTAGACTTGACGATTGTGAATGTACCTGCACCAACAAGGCCCAGAATTTGACCGACTCCTGCACGGCCTCTTTACATTTGTACATAGATCCTTGCCTAACCTCTCTCTAGTTGTATTCCCACGGCACACGAAGCCTTCGTTAACGATGATGTTGTCAAACTGGTATGTGTTCCACTCGGATGGAACCGCCTGCTGGTCCACATCATCCTTGTTGTCGGATCCTTCATCTTCTAACAATGCTGTGTAGTCCCAGTCCTCGAGATCCATCCTTTGCATTAGGGCTTCCAGCTCTTCACCCTCGCCAGCAAGCCCACTAGCTTGCCTGACTGAAGGAGCTATTTTCGCAGGGTCTTCATCGACAGCATCAGCAACTCTTGGAGCTTCGGCCATTGTGTGTGCCACGTTGTGGCTGGAATCTCTGACTTCTTCTTCGGCATCACCACCTACTTCTTGTTCAGCCGCCGATGCAGGAGTAGGCTTAGCATAAGCCTGGGCCAAAAGGACCAAATCCCACCCTTCCTCCCTCGCCATGCATACATATGGTTGCCACGACATTGCTCTCTTGAGCTGCACTAACTCCCAATATGTGCATTGTGTTTCTCAGGGGGCAAGATAACTCAATCTCAAGTTATACACAACATGGTCCAAATCGAATGAGTAAAACAACCACCGCATCACAGCGCCCCATGTACGCCGCTCTGGTCTTAGCAAGGGCACGGTCGCCAATTGAAAATAACACAAATCAATCCCCTCAAGACCCTTAAGAATAGTCCCATGACCGTAATAAAGTTTGAAATTGATGACATCCGACATATTTGACGCAATACACCGTAAAGAAGATTTCCACAATTAACCACATATCTAAAACTAAACTACCCACCGAAAAGGATTATGTACAACATACTGCACTATGTAACCGTACATCTAAAACTATGTAATCCATTCCATTAAAAAAAATTAACTGAAAGGTGGGCGACTGGACGGGTAACGCTTCGCTATCTCCTCTCATCCCCTCTCCTTTCCCTCTCTGTTTTTCTTTTTTCTGGATAAAAGTGAGTTTTCCTCGAATTTTATGGTTTCAATGGTCTTTTTAGAGGAGATTGTGTCGTCATTTGGAATAACGACATCATTTGGAATAACGACATGGACTTACGGGATCCCTATCACCATTTGAAATTACGGTTTTCTAAATTTTAATATTAAACAATTAGGGATTCCTGTCGCTAATTCAATTGGTGACAGGGGGCTCTGGCCACTGTTGGAATGGCGACAGAGGCATAGTTTTGTTTTTTTATTTTGACTATTTTTTTTGTAATTATCTTTTAAATTAATATTATTTTTTTAAAAAATCAATTGTTGAGCCTGCACTGCTGTCTCATTCAAACAGAAGTACGGGATGCCTGTCCGTAGTCGCAAGAACCAAAGCTTGCTTAGCTACAACAACGCTTAACTATCTATCCACATTAAGCGAGCAGAATTGTCTACTTGGGCAAGAAAAGCACGGCCATATATCAAACATGGTTCAGAGACCTTACAAGTAAGGGCTCAAGAGTCGTAAAATAGATACATGAGTTCACATCAAACCTCACGTGAAATGAGCCTGCTGACATTTCAGCAAAATCAAAGTTTTGAGTTTACTCTTCTGTTGGCTTGAATACAGCTTCAACTTCTGTGATTGTACTATCAGCCTCTCCAATCTCAGCACCTTGTTCATTTGACTCCTTCAATTCAGCCTGCGATGAAACAATAGATGAAGTGGCTGAAGAAAAGGCTGCAGAGAATTTCATATGTAGCTAGAATCTTTCAGTACGGTACCAGAGTTGCTTTCAAGTCTGCCAGTGCAGCTTCAAGTCGCTTATGGCAGTCTGGGACCATCATCCTTGACTCGGTTAAAACATTCTCCTGCAGAAGTAAAGGGCATTAAGATGCAGTTCAAGGGCTTCATGTTAAGTTGCAACTTGGAAGAGATGCAACTTGCTCGTCTAAAAAAAGCACTTGAATAAAAGATCTTGGACATGACCATAAGATCTCACTGTAGTTATAAGATCAAACAATTTGAGCAACGATCTTTCCCAAACTTAATTACATAAACTATTCCAGAGCTCTTTATATATATATATATATATATATATATATATATATATGACATCTTAATAACCCTGGCAATAACTATATGTAAAACTCCAACAAATGTGATTATCAAACACAGTAGTACTCTGAAGAACGCATACACCACATGTTTATTTAATTCACAATTCTGCTTATAATTAGTCCATCCAGATGCTTTATTGGTAAGCTTACATAGGCCAACTGACAAATAGCATACATCTGAGAAAATGTTAGTTTTTAACGGAAGAATTATTTTCTTGGCTGAGGAAAAATAGGTTGTCTTACATCAAGTTATTCACATGGCAGAACCACAAGATGGAATTACAACCAACCACTACCATGTTCATGAGTATAGATGCTGAAAAGTTTGATGCCAAGGCTTTAGGTTAATTATCAGAACAATAACTGGGATGGACTATAAGCAGAACTGAACTTCAACCTTTGCAGAACAAAGAAAATAGCAATACTGCAGTGGTTGAAGTTATTAACATACATGTATACAACACTGTCAAACAGCAAAAGATTACTCCAGCCAACTAATTCTCAATCGTCTAAGCTTATATCCACAATCATTTGATGATACACCATTATAATAAACAAATTTTGTTCTTGAGAATTAATAAACAAAATTTCTGACCTACCTGTCCATTTTTTCAAGGAAAACTCACACTGTGACCTAATTGCACAGCAAGCTGGTACTAACTAGATTGTTGATCCATAAACTAACGAAACAACCCTACAAGCAACCATTCTAAGGAGAAAAGGCAAAAAAAAAAACTTCACAAGTATATTAATCTCTTAATTACACAGAATATGATCCTAGCATTACCAGCACTACACTTGGTATTACTTGTACTAGGCAGACAGATGAATAATTGTATTAAGGAAACGAGTTTTGTAAGAAGAAGATTTTCACCTGCTGCTTAAGATCGTAGGGATCGGCGCCTTTCTCCTTCATGTCAGCAGTCTTGGCCGCCTCCTTCTGCACCTCCTCCTCGTACGAGCGCAGCTCCTTTACGATCCTCTTGCACGTCGACGTCTTGATCTTCAGGCTCCTGAGAGTCGCCATCCTAAAATGCAAGGAACCGATGAACAACAGATGGAAGCATCATTTGAAAATGGAACGACAAGATAGCCTAAATAAAATCAACCGAACAGATCAGATCTTTGTTCTTCTTTGTGGTGAGCTCGAACAGGTCAGATCGAGGAGGTAAAGATTAGGATTGCGAGGTGAGAAAGAGCCAAATGGGTGACATACCTTAAGGTCCCTTGATTCTCCGGCGAGACGTCGCGGCGGCGGCGGCGGTGGCGGTGGCGGCGGCGACTTTTGGTCGGCGTTGGCCCTGTGCCGGTCAGTTCGTGTGCAGTGCGGCTACTGAAAGAATGGGCAATGCAGCCGTGGGCTTGTACCTTGTGGACATCTCTGTGACTGTTTGACCCTCTCCTTTCAGCCCAGTAGCCGATGGGCCAGCTCGGTCCATTGATACTTTTTAGAGAGAGAGAGAGACGTCCACTGATACATTGAGGCACACGTACTGACGTGCACGCGCGCTTGGAGTTAAGAGGTGGGCTCGTGATTGAACGAACTATTTGTCAAGACAAATAACTCTATATAGGACCATTTTATGTATTGAGAGATAATGATGAATGAAAAGAACTCCATCCTTTCTCTCTCACATACAATCATCCTGTCTACTGTGTTTGTGTGATGGGAAAACTGGTTTAGTAACATTTCTTTCGGTCGTATTTAGAGAAATGACATTGCTTTAGCAACACACCGTAAAATACCACCACGAAGACTCTGAAATCTTGAAAATAACACAGCCATTAGTCTGACAGACATTAGGAGACGTTAGAGAGGTAGAAATAAATGTATACCCTCTCGAAAATGGTGTCAGTGGTAGATCCATTTCACTGTTGCTTTGGGCTGAGCCATTTTCTTTCTTTCCTCGGCTCATCTTCTTTCTTTCTTTCTTTCTTTCTTCTGCCTCTGCCTCTGCCAGACGCCGGCGTCGTCCCAGTCATGCCACCTGTTCTCTGCGCCCCACCATCGTTCCCTCCGCACACGCCGCATCGCCCCCTTTACTGTGCGCCATCAACACCCCACCACCACCCCTCCAACTCTCACGCCTCTGGAGTTGTGCCGTCATCAGCTGCCGCACCACCCCACCTTGATCTCCCTCTCCGGTGAGGCCCTTGCCAATTCTCGCGCGTCACCATGCGTTCACAAGATTCCTCCACCGTTTCCCCATCTCCATTCGGCCAACCCACCACCGTGGAGCACCCCCGCCGCCGCCTCTTCCTCCCCTCTACCGATCGTCGTCGTCCCACCGCCTCGGACCACCCCAGTCTCCCTGAGTCACCCGACATGACACCTTCGTCGACAATGTGCTTGTGCTCGTGCCACCTCCTGAAGGAAGTTGTCAGAGCATCGTCGTCTCTGTCCGCCTGTGTGCTCAAGCCACCACCGCCGTGCCGCTCCGCCCGTGACGCCGCCTCCCATCGCTCCGTCGTGTCGCCGCGAATCGAGAATCGACCCCTGATGCTCTGTTTTCCCTCTGTTCTCCCTCTATTTCTCTCTCTCAATGACAAGTGGTGGAGGAGGGGAGCGGCACCGGTGATGGAGGGGGCACCGGTGGGTGGGGAGGAGGCTGTCGGCGGAGGAGGGGAACGACATCGGCACCGTCGAGCTGGAGAGAGAGAGAGAGAGAGAGAGGGAGAAGTGATGCCGTCGAGCTGGACAGAGGGGTAAAATGGACATTAAAATTGTATTCTCTTGCATCATATGTGCTTGATGTTAAAGACAAATGAAAAATATGACAGCAGTGTTATTTACAAGATTTTAGAGTCTTTGTGGTGTCATTTTGTAGTGCATTGCCAAAGCCATATCATTTATCTAAATACGATCGAAAGCGTTGTTACTGAACCAATTTTCCCTCATATGATTGCTCGCGTTATAGATTGATCTATGAGTCAGCAGCGTGATGACTACCGAAATCTCAACACGTTATCTGCACTCGTGGCATTGCAATGAGACATTTTAAAGAGTTGCAGAGTTCAAGTTGGGGGGGGGGGTAAATCCCTAAATCATAACCCTTATCAAATCCTGGTGATTTATCCAAAATCTTAAAGATTAGATCCCGAAGATTAAATGTTATACTCTTTTCCTTAGTGAGTTCTCTTAAAGTTTTCTCATGTAAAGATTTTTAATGAGGCAATAAATGTAATGCAACTTACGAAGGTAATGTACAATTTTCTTCATTTCTTTTTTCCTAATGGGTCTTCAGAATGAGTTTTTGATGAGGCATATACACAATGTGGTATGTTGCCTAATAGAGAGTGTTAAGAAACTCTAGCACTGTGGGTAAAAGACCGAAATACCCCCTAAAAGGGGTCCATTCATGTAATACTATACATAGGACCCATTTATGTATTAAGAGATGATGATGAATGAAATGAGTTTCACCCTTTCTCTCACATATACTTGTATTCATCTTGTCTCTATTGTCTTCATGTGATTACTCATATTATGGATTGGTCTACGAATACGCAACGACTACTGAAATCTCAAAACACTATTGAAGCACAGGTACGCTACGCGGTATGCATGTTTCAGCCACGAAATGCAGTGGCATTGGACAATAGCGATGCACTTTTCCGTGGGAGACAAGTTGCATTTGTTTTTCGTTTTTTTTTTGGGTGAAAGTTGTAATAAAGTCTGTCAATTGTAATATGCAGTATATTTTATAGCTCGTTTTGCGTCACAACAATCTTGCGGTGAAAAAGTTGGCTTACTAATAGCTTTGACTTTTTAACTTTTTTTGTAGTGCCCGCAATTTCAAATGCAACTTGCATTTGTTTTTATATATATAAAGTTGTAATAAAGTCCGTCAATTGTAATATGCAGTATATTTTATAGCTCATTTTGCATCACAACATTCTTGCGGTGAAAGCTTTATCATGTAATGATAGTAATCACCGCCAGCAATGACAGATCTGAGCACCAGATTTTGCAATTTACCACCATATACTGATGGTACACTTGCTTAGTCAATGTAATTATGAGATCCAAACGAACAATATATCGAGCTAGTAACATGCAGTATATTCAATATTGCTCCAACTTGCTCCACGCTGGACCTGGACCGTTTCTAGGGGTGTCCACGTAAGAAGGAGGGTGAAGTGGAAGGGAAATCAAAGAGGGGAGAGAGGGAAGCTGTATCTCATGCAAGATATCACTTTGGCACGTAGACCAACAAGCAAGAAATAGAAAAAACTTTGGGGAGGAGATTTGTATGTACCTACACTGTTTGTGGGGCCATTGCAATAAACTGTGCCACCATGCCCATTGCTGCTGTGTCGCCTGCCCGTTGTCCACCGGCCTCGTCACACATCCCCACCAAGCCATCGTGAACCACCACCCGTGCTCGTTGTGCCGAGCAGTTGTGCTGAGCAGCCCGCACGCTCGCCGGCGTGCCCAAGCTCCACGGCTTGTAGTAGCCATGCCCATGGCCACCTCGGCAGCAATGCCTCAAATCTGGTCAGATCTAGAGACTACCGGTGCATATCCAACCGGATCGAGGAGGCAAGCGAAGGGAGGGGGAGACTGAGGTGGACAACACGGTTGGACCTTTGAAGGGGGGGGGGGTGTTGGCGGCGCCGATGAGATCTCTAAGGGAGGGAGAGTGTGGGAGGAGAGAGGCCGGCGCCGATGAGGGTGGAGGAGGCGGACAATGGTGGAGCGAACTAGAAAATAGGAGATTAACATTTATTGTTTAGACCCACGGGTAGATACTATGCATTGAAGGGCTTGTATCTAATGTAGTTTCTAAGTGATGTGGAAGATATTAGAAAGAGCTTTGGGAATGCCCTAATGTACTCGTTGATATCACTCTAAATTTCTATTGTTCACGCGGTTCTCAGTGAATTCCTATACACAAATGGCTTCACTCCTACAATGGGATAAAGCTTTCAGCCTTTCACTACAAAACCTATAAAAAAATTCATCAGCCCTACCCGTGATTCCAGAAATACTGGAAGTGTAAATGGCAATATGAAGCACAGCAAAGCACCCTTGTAATCTAATCCAGGGCATTAATAAAGAACACAACAATGTGGACATCTCTAATCTAGTTCGTTTCGTGAGTTCACAGTTTTCTCGAGTTTGGGCACCTTGGGCAAATCGTATAGTGAGTTCGTGTTAAGTGCAACACCGCCTCTGCGATCTTCATTGCCATGGGTTCTTTCCGCCTGCTTTGCCCATAGAACTTGTTTTTGAACTCTGCAGTTAAGAAGCATGGAAGAAAGATGTTTAAAATTCAGAAGTACCAATATGCTTGTATGCAAGCTGTACTGTCTGACTTACAGATTTCAATTTTGACTTCCCTCGGACCCTGTTCTTTTGAGGTTTCAGTTTGTAAATCCGAACCATCCAGTGGTGGGTTGTAAAAACCTGCATTAAGCAACACAACACATGAACACATAGCAGGTGTAGTCAAGCTGGCAATCGGGGATTTTGACTTCCAAATAATCGGGGAAAGTGTAATAGCACTCTACCTCTTCAAAATGAGTCAGTTTAAAATGCTTCTTTCCTATTTCATATCTTCTCACTCTATCAAAGCCCTTACCATCAGTCTCAACAAATCTTGATAAAAAGAAAAAGAAAAGTTAAACAAAAGTTCATAACTGTGTTAATTGAGCGTGGTGTGCTAACTTCCATGCGTGACAGACCTGTAATAACAAAGCTTGTACATGAGGCAATTCAGCATCGTTGGGGTGCCATGAGCATCAACACGGTAGTTGCCATCCCTCTATAGAAACAATATAACATAAAAAATCAGAACAAGTTTGAAACCTTACATATTTGACAGTGCTTTTCTTACCCAAGTTATCACAATGCAAAATAAAATTTTAAGTTTGCTAACAGAATAGTATGCACAAGGAGATGCAGAAGGCAGGTTCACTCACAAGGTAATCTTGTTCCTTAATGTGAGGGAATACACCACCTCCTATTCGAACCATCCAGAGGAACTTATTAATATCATCACTTGGGTAGCCAACAAGCCCTGAAAAAAAATCACCAGGCGTTAGAGAGTCTGGAAGCACTTTTTTAATTGTTTATTTCTACAAGTCCAAAAGGCATCAACCTCCAAAGACAACAAGCACATATTTGACATCTAAGGAATTGAATATCTCCCATGCTGCTTTTTCTGGGGATGACATTGCTGTCCCAACTGTCGCTATGTGTGTGTTATTCCAGGTATTATTGTCTACAATCACAGTTCTGTTGGCCATTGCAGTAGTCTGATAACCATAGTCCCACCAAGATGCAACCTGCAACAATCATCACCATCCTACAGTCAGAATGAATGCAATTCATGTCATAGGAATAAGTGAGAAGGCATACCTTATCGTCTACATCCGTGTTATGGCGCAACCATGCGTAAGCTTCACGGAAATCATCAAAAACATGCAATCCATCATGTGAATGAGATGTCAGCACAATTGAGGGTGCGGAGTATGCTTCTGCAGCTGCCCACACACAATGGACCTGCAAAAATGGCATCAGTGACTGATCTTGCTCTAACGAGAATGCTACTTCCAGTGAGAACACCTTCCGTACCACATAAAGGCCACAAAGTATGATCAGCGACAGTATACCCATAGCAGATACTTCACAAGGCAGTACTGAAAGCTTTTCTTCTTTTTCAGGCTTAATATGAGAACTTCCCACCAATTCTTTTTCCCTCTTCCGATTCTTCTTGGATGGTTTTTCCTTTGAAACAGTTTCTGATATTTCTATTGTCCTGTTCTCCTTTTTCATTGAATTTGTGGTAGTAGCAGCAGTATTGGAACTCAGTGGAGTACTATCCCCTGCCTTGAATTTGACAGGACACCAATATGTCAATAAAAAAAGATATGAAAACTAAATCTGGATAAGGAAAAAAACAATGAAAAACCATCGTACAGTAGGAGGGCCATCATCAGATCTTGGACGCTGAAATTTCATCGATCGTGTAAGGACACTAAAAGCTTCAGACAGAGCAATCCCAGACAAAATGCATGCAGCAGGAGCGAGGACAAGCATAAGTCGTACCTAACATTACACTAACATCACTATCAACCGATAAATAAATCAGCACAATACTGTAAATGTTTTCCACAGTGAAGACTTACCATTACTCCAGAGAAATACACTGAGGTTACCAAGTACAAGACCAAAAACGAGCTTGCATCAGATAGAGGTAAGAAGCATGACTGCAAATTGTGTTGAGACCAATTAATTTAAACCATGCTAAACACTAACTAAATTCAATTTTTCAGCAACAAAAATATTATACTTACTATGATCCCGACAGGAATTAAGAAGGCTAGCACATTTATATCCATAAAATAAGAAGGCCAGGTAGGTGGTTGATGTTCGCTCACGCTAGCAATGATAGGGATGTACTTGCTTGCATAGGTTCTGTCAGAAAGGAAGAAAACAAAAACATTCAAGGCATCATCTTATACAGAAATGTAATAAGCATGAATTCATTATAACAGGAATTATGTCCGTCAAACATGCATAAAAATCAAGGTATCACTAAATAAATATGTGTGCTAATTGGTAACAGAAATCATTGTCCTTTTGTACCAAAGGGGAAACCTTAAAAGTAGTATATCTCTTTAGCAACTTCAGGTCCAGAGAAAAGCTGGTTGTAATTATAAAAAATCATGTTTATGTGGTATTGACCAGAGTCAGAGCTTAGTTAGCAATAAAACAAAGAAAGAGAAACAATTGTAGCACCAACCATAATTTGATGAGAACTTACGGATCAAGTAGACTCAAACTGCGCCCACTCCAACCTTTTGTTGGGCTAGATGCCACCAATGCAACAAGTATCGCTACTACAGCGAAACAAACGGCCCTGCATGAATTCTTGTTGTTAGCATGTGTATATAACAGGTGCTCTGTTTTGACTTATGAGGAACAAATGTTTCTTTTTTCAACTGTCTTCAACGTCAGAAACTTACAAACCAACTGTTATAACAAATGTCATGGCCACTTTGAACAGCCGAGGAGTTAAAAGTCCTTTGATGTAATACACGAAAGCAACCACATGGAGGATTATAAACACCTGCAATTCAAAAATAATCCTCAGAGATAAAGAGAAAGACTGGCCATTTGCTAACAGTCATGAATATTTAGGGTGAATGGGAAGAGTTCAGGAAACAAAGGAACACATGCGTTTGTAGATAGTCAGTTGATGTACCAGAAATGATGCAAAGTGCTCCGATGTCATTACTGCATTAAAACCAACAACAGGCACCAACGCTGCCAGAAGTGTTCCGAGAACAATCTGCATGGTGTTAATTGTTATGACAAGAATTTCTTCTACTCATTTGTGCATACAAATTTGGTAAGGCGCTAGACCTATGGACTTACAAGGGGAGCATAAGCAATGTAAAGTCGTGAAGAGTAACGACCAGTTACAATACACAAGAGAACATGCATTGGGATAAGGTTGATGATGAATGTGTAGCCTCCCCAAGAACAGACCTGAAAAAGGGGAAATTATTATATTAGGGAGAATCCGCTGTATCTTGCAGTTATTCCATAGTTGTCCAACAAAAACTTACCATGTAGAAGTATGAGAGAGCATTAAGTGTTGCATAGAAGAGTGATCCCGTGTTTAGTGTCTGCATAATCATTTCACACTATCTTCGTAAAGGCACAAAGGGGGCATCAAGCATAGAATTCTGAGAACATTTTGAGAACCTCACCTTTACATATAGATAAAATGTGAATATTAAAGCAAATATTGCGACGGCTTCATTATCATAGCTGCCTGCAACAGATCTTGAGATGTATGAGGGGACCTGCATATTGGAAGGAGTGATAAGTATGTTCTTCATTAAGTGCTATTTACAAGGTAGGGTCTAGGGATATATTACTAAGTTGTTAGATGTATATTACTACATTTGTATTTTCCTCGTTGTATAAGGGATTACTTGGCTCGGCCAAGAGCCGCTCGTCATTGAGCCACACATCGCCGACGCTGATCCGCCGCCGCCGCAAGAGCAGCAGCAAGGGGTAACCCTAGTCCCTCGTACGCTCTTTTGGCTGCAGGTCAAATGAAAGGCCATTTTAACCGAGCCGGCCCGGTAAGAAGCTGACCAAAAAGAGAAAAAAAAAACAGTACGTCGCTCTAACCGCCGAGCCGTCTAGCACTGCCTGGTAGACTTTGTTGTCTTGGTCGCCTACCAATGGGCATTGTTTCCGTTCCTCGCTGTCCGGTGATCTTTGATGGTCTCAATTATCGGGACTGGTTTCAGTACATGCGTCTCCACATACGTGGTCAGCGCCTTTGGGAGTTTCTTACCGGCGAGTTGCCTTTGCCCGCCTCGCCCTACTCCACCTGCTGAGCTTGTGCTCCCGAAGACTACTTCCAAAGATGCTCGTAAAGAGGCATCTGATGCTTTTGAGGATGCTATGGAGACTTTTCAGACTCAGTATGCTGCCTACAAGACATGACTCGTGGTGCTTCCTTTCATATGACATCTGATTCCACTAGTCTCACTTACATTCGTCCTTGGATTTCTCGCTTCCTATCATCTTGCACTAGTCTCACTTCCATTCGAGTCGCTCCTATCAAGCTCCTCTCTATCGCAGGACGAGGCACTATTTCGAATTCCTCTCTTCATATTCCTATTGTTTCTCATGTTCTCAAACTAACTATGCAGCTGATATCTGCCGATCAGCTCACTGATCATGGTTGTCGTGTTATTCTCGATTCTGATTCTTGTTGTATTCAGAATCAACGCACGGGACTCTGGTTGGTACTGGCCCTCGCCACCGTGACTCACAGCGTCTCTGGGAGCTTGACTGGCTTCATCTTCCTTCCGCTGCCCCTGCTAGTCTTGTCGCCGCCGCTTCTGCTGCATCCTCCACTGCGTCTTTTGCTCTGTGGCATCATCGTTTGGGACATCTTTGCGGGTCGCATCTATCTTCTTTACTTCATCGCGGTCCTTTATGGTCTGTGTCTGGTGATGCTTCTCTAAATTGTCAGGGTTGTAAGCTTGGTAAACAGCTTCAACTTTCCTATCCTTCCAGTGAGTCAGTGTCACGTCTTTTTTATCTTGTTCATTCTGATGTATGGGGTCCGGCTCTTTCGTTTTGAAAAAAGGTCATCGATATTATATAATTTTTATTGATGACTTTTCTCGCCACACGTGGATATACTTTATGTCATCTCGTAATGAGGTTTTATTCATCTACAAAACTTTTGCCACCATGATCCGTACTCAGTTTGATTCTCCTATTCGTGTCTTTCGTGCTGACTCTGCTGGAGAATACTTGTCAGGAGTCCTTCGTGGTTTTATTCTCCCGAAAGTGCTCAGCACTCTCTCCATCGTCATTTTTGCCCTAGTGCTCATGCCCAAATAGAAATCGGTGTGGGTTCTGCGCAGAACGGCTTATTTGGTGGTGCGGAAAATCCCTACGTTATCGAGTTTACATCTTCTTGAGACAACATGTGCTCTTATGCTTGCTTCGTCATCTTGTCACGCCCCACCACACAATCCTGGTCCCACCACACTTCTGGGCTGAGGCTGCTTCTATTGCCACTTTCATTATTAACATTTAGCCTTCTTCTGCTCTTCAGGGTGGAATCTCAATTGAGCATCTCTGTGGCAAGACTCCTGACTATTCTAGTCTTCGCCTCTTGGGGTGTGTGTGTGTGTGTATGTTCTTCTTGCTCCTCATGAGACCAAGCTGACCGCTCAGTCCGTGGAGTGCATTTTTCTGGGCTATAGAGCTGAGCGTAAGGGATATCGTTATTGGGATCCTATTGGTCGACAGATGTGGGTTTCTCAGGACGTCACTTTTTATGAGTCTCGTCTTTTCTACCCTCGTCCTTCTCCTTCCACCACACCAGTATCTCTTGTCGAGCTCCTCCTGGCCTTGTTCCTTCTTATCCTCTTATGATGATACTTTTGCTCCTGTAGCTCACATGACCACCGTTCACACTCTTCTTGCTGTGGTGTCTGTTCGGGTATGGTCCATCTCTCAGCTTGATGTCAAGAATGTCTTTCTCAATGGTGAGCCGCGTGAAGAGGTTTATATGCAGCCACCACCAGGGTATTCTGTTCATAAGAGTACGGTTTGCCGCCTTCGCCGGTCTCTTTATGACATCAAACAAGCTCCTCGTGCTTGGTTTGATCATTTCTCTTTTGTTGTCACTGCAGCTGGTTTCTTTGCTGGTGTTCATGATCCTGCTCTTTTTATTCATACTTCGCTTCGCGGTCGGACGCTTCTCCTTTTATATGTTGATGATATGCTCATTACTGGAGATGATTCTCAGTACATCACTTTTGTCAATAAGTGTCTTAATGAGCAGTTTCTGATGTCTGATCTGGGTCCTCTTCGCTACTTTCTTGGGTTGAGGTTATTTCTACGCCTGAGAGCTTCTATCTGCCCCAAGAAAAGTATATTCATGATCTTCTTTATCGTGTTTCTCTTACGGATCAGCACGCCGCTGAGACTCCTATGGAGCTTAATGTTCATCTTCGACCCACTGATGGTGAGCTTCTTTCTGATTATACTCGCTATCGTCACCTTGTTGGGAGTCTTGTTTAACTGGGTGTTACTCGTGCTGACATTTCATACCCTGTGCATATCCTGATTCAGTTTGTTTCTACTCCCACTTAGTTCCACTATAGTCATCTACTTTGTGTTCTACGATATCTTCGTGGAACCATCACTCGTCTGTTTTTCCCTCGTTCTAGCTCTTTACAGCTCCAAAAACATTCTGATGTCACCTAGATTAGTGATCACTCTGATCGCCGGCCTCTTTCTGCCTATTGTGCTTTTTGTGGTGGTTCTCTCATTGATTGGAGGACTAAAAAACAGACAACAGTTTATCGTTCGAGTGCTGAGTTGCAAGCTATGGCTTTGTTGACTACGGAGGTTACTTGGCTACGATGGTTACTTGAGGATTTTCGTGTTTCTGTTTTAGCACTCACTCCTCTTTCGTTTGACAGTACAGGGCTATTAACATTACTACAAATCCAGCGAAGCATGAGCTTATAAAGCATATTGATGTTGATGCTTCCTACATGCGGACACAGGTGTAGGACCAGATTGTTGCTCTTGAAGATGTGACTTCGTAACTTGGGCTTGACAAACTTCTTCACAAAGCGCGCACGTAGCTTAGCTAGCATTTTCTATCTCTTCAAACTTAATGTTGTTGATCCACCATAAGTTTGAGGGGGTGTTAGATGTATATTACTGCATGTGTATTTTCTCTGTTGTATAAGGGGTTACTTGCATATATACCTTACATGTACTTGAATACAAGCGCTATTCATAACATAAGCATCTCAAAAGATGGAAATCAATGGGAAGACCTTGCTTCATCTACACTCATATGAAAAGGGTGATGTGCTTCTACCCCATACAAGCAAAGATCGTTAATTCATATCGGGATTTTCAATGATAGAAAATTTATGAGTCTCGTCTTTTCTACCCTCGTCCTTCTCCTTCCACCACACCAGTATCTCTTGTCGAGCTCCTCCTGGCCTTGTTCCTTCTTATCCTCTCTACTACACTCGTCGTCCGCGACTTGAGCATTCTTCTGATGTGTCATCTTCTTCTGATGGGTCATCGCCTTCGACCTCTCCTCCTCGATATGCTTTTCGTGATCGTCAGTCTATTCGGCCTCCTACGCGCTTTTGTTTAGCAGCTCTTGCTGAACCGACTTCTTATCATGATGTTGTTGTTCATCAGGAGTGGTAGCATGCGATGGCAGACGAGATTGCTACCCTTGAGCGTACTGGCATGTCGGATCTTGTCCCTCTTTCCGCGCGTGTTACTCCTATCACGTGCAAGTGGGTCTACAAGGTTAAGACCCGCTCTGATGGTTCTCTTGAGCGCTACAAGGTTCGTCTCGTGGCATGTGGTTTTCAACAGGAGCACGGTCGTGATTATGACTTTTGCTCCTGTAGCTCACATAACCACCGTTCACACTCTTCTTGCTGTGGTGTCTGTTCGGGTATGGTCCATCTCTCAGCTTGATGTCAAGAATGTCTTTCTCAATAGTGAGCCGCGTGAGGAGGTTTATATGCAGCCACCACCAGGGTATTCTGTTCCTAAGAGTATGGTTTGCCACCTTCGCGGATCTCTTTATGACATCAAGCAAGCTCCTCGTGCTTGGTTTGATCGTTTCTCTTTTGTTGTCACTGCAGCTGGTTTCTTTGCTGGTGTTCATGATGCTGCTCTTTTTATTCATACTTCGCTTCGCGGTCGGACGCTTCTCCTTTTATATGTTGATGATATGCTCATTACTGGAGATGATTATCAGTACATCACTTTTGTCAATAAGTGTCTTTATGAGCAGTTTCTGATGTCTGATCTGGGTCCTCTTCACTACTTTCTTGGGTTGAGGTTATTTCTACGCCTGAGAGCTTCTATCTGTCCCAAGAAAAGTATATCCAGGATCTTCTTTATCGTGTTTCTCTTACGGATCAGCACGCCGCTGAGACTCCTATGGAGCTTAATGTTCATCTTTGACCCACTGATGGTGAGCCTCTTTCTGATTCTACTCGCTATCGTCACCTTGTTGGGAGTCTTGTTTAACTGGGTGTCACTCGTGCTGACATTTCGTACCCTGTGCATATCCTGATTCAGTTTGTTTCTACTCCCACTTAGTTCCACTATAGTCATCTACTTCGTGTTCTACGATATCTTCGTGGAACCATCACTCATCTGTTTTTCCCTCGTTCTAGCTCTTTACAGCTCCAAAAACATTCTGATGTCACCTGGATTAGTGATCACTCTGATCGCCGGCCTCTTTCTGCCTATTGTGCTTTTTGTGGTGGTTCTCTCATTGATTGGAGGACTAAAAAACAGACAACAGTTTATCGTTCGAGTGCTGAATTGCAAGCTATGGCTTTGTTGACTACGGAGGTTACTTGGCTACGATGGTTACTTGAGGATTTTCGTGTTTCTGTTTTAGCACTCACTCCTCTTTCGTTTGACAGTACAGGGCTATTAACATTACTACAAATCCAGCGAAGCATGAGCTTATAAAGCATATTGATGTTGATGCTTCCTACATGCGGACACAGCTGTAGGACCGGATTGTTGCTCTTCAGTATGTGACTTCAGAACTTCAGTTGACAAATTTCTTCACAAAGGCGCAGACCAGAGCTTAGCACAGCTCCTATCTCTTCAAACTTAATGTTGTTAATCCACCATAAGTTTGAGGGGGTGTTAGATGTATATTACTGCATGTGTATTTTCTCTGTTGTATAAGGGGTTACTTGCATATATACCTTACATGTACTTGAATACAAGCGCTATTCATAACATAAGCATCTCAAAAGATGGAAATCAATGGGAAGACCTTGCTTCATCTACACTCATATGAAAAGGGCTGATGTGCTTCTACCCCATACAAGCAAAGATCGTTAATTCATATCAGGATTTTCAATGATAGAAAATTTCAACTTTCATCACTCAGTTAAGAACTCCGATTTCCCAACTTTGGGCTCCAGTCCTTTTTTCCCCAGATTTGCTCGACCTAAATTTTTCAAAGAAGCCGTGTTTGTCCCTCAGCTCTCGGTTTATGAAAAGGGATGATGTGCTTCTACCGCATACAAGCAAAGGTCATCAATTCATATCAGGATTTTCAATGACAGAAAATTTCAACTTTCATCACTCAGTTAAAAACTCCGGTTTCCCAACTTTGGGCTCCAGTCCCTTTTTCCCCAGATTTGCTCGACCTAAATTTTTCGAAGGAGCCGTGTTCGTCCCTCAGCTCTCAGTTTTGATCCCATTTTGGTCCTTCCGGTTAAAAAAATTACAGGACCTACTGACTTTTCGTGTTTTTGACATGCAATGAATTACTTGTCAGTTACCTATAAGGCTTCTTTGGATAAATGTACAAACTTGAAGGACCAAATCAGCTCACGAAATGTTTAGGACATAAAATGGACCGAGCTCAAATTAGAGGATCAAAATATGACCTTTTCATCCAGAAAACGTGAAAATCAACTCCTAAACATTCACCTAATAAGTAACTAGCAGGGTGGCCTGCGCATTTGCGCGACTAGATTTGTTTCAAAGTTTGTATAAATGCTTGATAATAAATTTACGGATCTTTTAGGCTATTTATATTTTTAAGATATCCTAAACATTAGAGATGACAATATAAGCTTAAAGGAAAATACAACTTAAGGAACATAATTAAAGTATGAGCTTTAACGGAAGAAAATCATTGAGTATAATAAGTTGTTGGAGTTCTTAGAAATCAATCACTCTCCATGCATAGATCATGTAGCTGCATGCCCCTATTCTTACTTTATTAGTTACCTTTTTCCAAATTGTATGCATGCACATGTGTCTTTATTTAATCTCAAGTAATTCATTGATTATGTGTGTGGCAAATTATCTTATTAGTTTACATGGTATTAGAGTACCATGCTCACGCATACATCGATGCACCATGAGCGACCTACCTTGAACTTGTCTCCCTATACGCTAGCAACCCCACTGAACCATGCGCCTTCTATCTCTTCTCGCTGTTAGAGCTTTTTTGCTTCAACCGGTAAGCCAAAATCTTGATCGATCCCTCTCAGCTGCTACCTCTTCCAATGCAATACTTTATCACATAGTTATCTTCTAGTTCTCCCCGATTATTGCTTAATGCTAATTGTTGCAACATGCAATCGTCGCCAATCTCAGCTAGGGACACGTGTCACGCTCTCTCCAGTGATCCTGAGCATATACCCTACGATTGCTCCATCTCTACTCCAAGCTTTTTGATCATCTGTCTTTGTACGCCCGCGCTTCTATTCGTACGGATGCATGCATGTACATACGCATGCACGATGTTATACATGGTCGATGTCCTCTTTTCTCATGTCGGCCGCTTCTCTTCTTCGACGTTGGCCAACTCAACATATTGGCTTCGCCACTAACCGCGATAGCCTCTCATCTTCACTGATGTCGGCATGTCTGCCTTAGCGTTGTCTAACGATATGGAGAATCTTTTCGCCATCGCCGGCGACGACGTGCCCCTCACCAGCAATGGTACGCTTCTAGCTACCCAATGACCTCATATAATCCATAGCTCATGTTCAATGCAAAGTTCCATCTCCTCTCTGCCAAGGCTTCCCCATCATCGAGCTTCTTTGGTCACTAACTTCTTCAACAACAACGCCGACGCTCACGACTTGTCATTGCGACCCTTGGTTCCTTCAACACTGGACTTTCTCTTCAATGGCTTCGGCGAGCAGCACGACATTGTCCTCGTTGAACGTGTAAGGTGAGCAACACAACATTGTCCTTATCTCCGTCGTCGTCGTCTCGGCTCTCCGCTTTCCCGTGGGTCAATGTCTTCTTACAGGACAGATCGATGTCATTGCACTCTTTTGTTATTTCCTCTGATACTATTCGTGCTACTTTATTATAACTTTTATTTGTTATTCAAAATTTCAGTTATTTTTATTTTTATTCCATAGGAAGCAACAATATAAACGCGTGACCTTGTGAGCAAACGTTGGTGCCTTCTTTTATGTCTCCTTAGACATCATTCGTATCATTCTCGTTATAATTTTTATTTTTATTCAATATTTTAGTTATTTTTATTGGAGTTCTTATACAAATCAAATTGCTAAATTTATTTAATTTATTCAGAAGTTTAGTTATTTAAGGATTTTACTTTGAAATTTGTATATAAATCAAATTACATTTTAAAAAAATATTCCGAACTTCAGTTGTTTTTTTTTGGAATTCGTATACGAATCCAATTGCTAATTTTTCTTTAAATTTTATTCTGAATTAGAGTTATTTAGTAATTTTCCTTTGGAATTCGTATTAAAATTAAATTGCTTATTTTACTTTATTTTTATTCCGAATTTCAATTATTTTTCTGTTGGATTTCATATACAAATCTAATTGCCAATTATGCTTTAGTTTCTATTCCGAATTATAGTTTATGTAATTCATATCGAAATAAAATTGCTAATTTATTTTATTTTTTATTCTGATATTAGGCTTTTTTGTTGGATTTCATATACAAATCTAATTGCCATTTTTTATTACGAATTATAATTATTTAGGGATTTTACTTAGGAATTCGTATGGAAATCAAGTTTTTGTTTTATTTTTATTTCAAATTTCAGTTTTATTGAACTTGACATGGACTCTTTTACTTAAGAATTCATATGAAAATCAAATTGCTGATTTTATTTATTTTCTATTCCGAATTTCAGTTTTATTGTACTTGACATGGACTCTTTCTTTTAATCTAAACCATTATAATTTGTTCCCACCACGAACAATAGCGTAGATCTTATCTTTAATTTTTATTCCGAATTACAGTTATTTAGAGATTTTACTTTGAATTCGTATTGAAATCAAATTGCTAATTTTGTTTTGTTTTATATTCCGAATTTCAGTTATTTTTTAGTTGGATTTCGTATACAAATCTAATTACCAATTATTGTTTAATTTTTATTCCGAATTATAATTTTTGGAATTTGTATCGACATCAAATTGGTTATTTTATTTTATTTGTTATTCCGAAATTTAGTTTTTTTGTTGGATTTCGTATACAATTCTAATTGCCAATTTTTGTTTATTTTTTATTTTAAATTATAATTATTTAGGGTTTTACTTAGGAATTCGTGTGATAATCAAATTGCTAATTGTGTTTTATTTTTATTCCGAATTTCAATTTTACTGTGCTTGTCATGGACTCTTTTACTTAGGAATTCATATGGAAATCAAATTGCTGATTTTATTTTATTTTTTATTCTAAATTTTAGTTTTATTGTACTTGGTATGGACTCTTTCTTTTAATCTAAACCGTTGTAATCTAGACCCATGACGATCAACGTTGTAGATCTTCCTCTTTTTGCATAGATTAACGCGGGAATTTCTAGCCCTTGAGAGCGAACGTGGTGGCTTCTTTTGACTCTGCTTTAATAAAATAATAGATAGATTTGAGAACTGTTCTAGAACATAGGATGGAACATAATCAAACAAAGAATTGCGAAGAAAACAGGCTATTCAGTTAGAAAGATTGACGAAATAAAATGACAAAATGTTCAGCTGTTACAGTTCAAGATTTGAAAGCAATTTTGTCCTAACAGAACTACCATCAAATTGCCCCATTATCTATTTCACCCACAAATAAATGGACGACCAGAACTACCTTCTTTTCCATAGGAATTCATAGCAAAGTATCAAAATGCAAGAATTAACAGCAAGGTATCAAAATGCAAAATATAAATCAAGTAAGCATATCAAGATACTTCATTTTTCTCATAGCCAAAATGAGTAATCACTCCAATAGTTACCATTGCTAAGATAGTTGCCGCCATCAAACCAGCCCCAGGGCCCTTTGCTTCCTGAAGGGAAAATAATATAATCATTACTAAAGAACTTCCGTGATGGTAGAACTAGTGTAATCAAATGTGATTTTATATTAGAAAACAACCTTTGTCAACAGGTAAGTTGCCCAGGAAGCATTTGCTGAGAAAATCGGAGCAGTGAACACACAAACAGTCTCCACCGACAATGGGATGTTAAGGGAGTTTAGCAACCTAAACCAACCAAACACTTGAGGCACAATTGCAATAGTTCAAAGCTATCCCACAGTGCATTGCTCTGATAATATGCATTGGAAATGCAACATTTTACATACCACCATATCGCGCCAGCCGTCAGTGTCAAACCAGGATAGACAGTGCCACCAATAACACGCCCAAGAGGGTACCTAATGCAAGTAATAGTGAGAATACATATGATGCATTCAGTGGTACGAAAATACTGAATGATTCAAGTGTTCCTGGCAACCGTACCATGTCCGATCATCAAACCAGTTCCAAAACTCGTAGATTCCATTCTTTGACAGAAACTGAAACAAGAGAGGGAAACATAATGGATAAATTATCCATACTGCTTTCGAAACACTAAGACAGGGAAATATAATGCACAACTGCGTTCGAAACGCTAGAACAGGGAAATATAATGCACACTGCTTCCGAAACACTGACACACACTAAGTGCTTGTATGGAAATCTAAACAGCAAATTATACACACAAAACACATCCCAGCCATATATCCATCCCAATATTCTCGCCACTCAATACTACAACGTGTCACCTCAGACTAAACGAAACTCAGATGTCTCCAACCCCCATAACACTCAGAAGTCAGAACATAACAACGCGGCCTCCTACGTTTTGAGCTCAATTCCACATGCTTCCGCGGGCACCCGAACAATAAACAGCGAACAAACAAGGTGGCGCCGCGGAAACAAACCTGAGTGACGCGGTAGTTGAAGTAGGGATCGAATTCGTGGATCACGCTCTCGTACTTGATCACCTGAGGCACGCCAGGGGACAGGTGAGGCGGGCAGAGGGTTCGGAAAACCCTAACCGAATTCCCGGCGGGGATCTCGAGGATGTGGGTTCGAAGTTGGAATTAATGGATCTTACGGAGAAGAGGCGGATCGAGAAGGCGAGGACGCCGATGAGGAGGAGGGTGAAGGCGCACAGCACGCCGCCGAAGGCGCTCCTGAGTCGGCCGCCGCCTCCGCTCCTGGCCGCGGAGGCCTCGGGCTCCGCCATTGCGGCGTAGTCGAGTCGGGGGCTCGGGGCGGAGGAAGACTGGTGTGAGGTGGAGACTAGACCCCGCGTACTACGGACGGTATTGATGCCCTGCCCTGGTGTCGAGGTTTATTGAACTTTTGCGTATTGGACCCTGACAGTGTATTTATTTCATTGATTTGAATCGGTGCCCAGGTTTACTCACCTCGAGTTTGGAGTTACTGTTTCTGTATCACTCATTCACTGAACTGTAGTGAAGTGTTCAGTGATTTGGGACATTTTATTTGTGGATTAAATATTTAAGTACACTGGTGATCCATTTATGGATATGCTGACCACACGATGCAAAAGCGCAGCAAAAACTTGCACTGAAGCATTGCATGTCTTCAGTGATACGGTTTGAGTTTTCCCAATCTGATCAAAACTTAAAAGGGCCATTTATGAGTATAAAAGTTCATAAAGATGATTAATGACTTGAATGGAAGCTCAAGAAAAATACATACAAAAACATTTAGTGAACTAGGGTGTCAATCGAATCCGAATTATTCAACATCCGAATTCGGTTGGTAATGAATATGGTTTAAAGTTTTCCGTTCGATTAATAATCTCTCCTCTATTTGTATTCGTATCTGCATAAAAAATATGGAAACGAATATGGTAGGATTTTGTCATCCGAAATGTTATTTTATCCGTATTATTCGTATTCGTATTCAATAAAACAATATACATATTTTATTGCAGTATGACTAATTAGTTGGATGAGTATTTTTAGGTTAATATAATTTTTTGTTTTTAGGTGAAATAGATAAACTAGAATGATTATGTGTGCTACGTACAAGGATAAAGTATCATAAATATCTTGCAATTACGTAAGTTATGAGGATATCGGAATCCGACCGAATTGAGTAGGTATTCGATTTGTATTCGTTACAACATTTGATTTGTATTCGATAATATTCGAATTCGTATTTGTTTAGAAAATACAAATATGAATACGAAAATACTACTATTCAATTTGTATTTGATCCGTTGATATCTCTACAGTAAACTAACAGACATCTAGTGGTGTGCAGCCAGGTTTTGCATGCAAACATCGTCTAGAAAACATAAGCAGTTAAGCACCCAAACATGGAATTCATACGTAAAATTGTATATATCCTTCTACAAAACTCATAAGGGTACAATCAAGACCGTTGCTTTCATCCAACTGCGGAACCTTTACGGAGGAAAGGACACTCTCCCAGTGATAAGTAGGAAAGTTGTCAACGGGCCTAGCATTAAGAGAGTTTTTAGTTCATTTAGTTTCTTTTAAAACAAAATTTTAGCCCATTTAATCTTTTTTTAAAACAAAATAGCAAATATAGCTACTCGCATTCGAAATGACAAAAATAACACCACAGTAGAATAGATAAGCGACATGTGTCTCCTACCACTCACAACCCACGGTAGAATGGCATACACACGGTCCCACCACGGGTAGAAATGTGTTCCAACCAAAGACTGAAAGCGCGATAGATGGCTTCTACAGACAGAGAGCGCAGTAAGTACATGACATGGTGTCATTTTTACAATTCTATTTGATCAGAAACTAATTTTGCTATTACAAATAAAAACATATCAAACCAGCCAAAGGCAACATTCAGCTCTCCTTTTTCTTTTCAAGAAATCCACTGTGCACGTCGGAAGTAAGTACACTATCTTTACTACTATATAATTTGGAGTTTACTTCCCCTGCAGGAATCGTCCACCCCCTCGTCCTCCTTCGAGCCTCCCCCCAACCGCTCACACAATGCAACAACCGCTCACACGACGCCCCCCAAACCCACCTCTCCCACCCACGCCCCTCGGCCACATCTCCCGACTCCCCTCCCAACCACGCCCCTCGGCCACATCTCCCGACTCCCCCCTCCCACCCACGCCTTCTCCCACCCACGCCCCTCGACCATATCTCCCGACTCCCCTCCCACCCTCGCCCCTCGGCCTCATCACCCGCCCCTCCACCTACCTCGCCCCTCCAGCTTCATCGCCCGCCCTTCCAGCCTCATCACCCGCCCCTCCGCCTCATTGCCCGCCCCTCGAGGTGGGGGGGTCGTGGGCCATGGTGAGTCGCGACCTCCGGTTGTCGGGCTTTGGGCGCCACTGCGAGTCTGAGCAAAGACCGTGATGGATTTTCGCTGTTTTGTTGCGATTTTTTGTTTGATTCGGTATGCTCGCCACCTCCTCCTTCCTCTCCTCTCCCTCTCAGCTCCAAACGGAAACATTGGAGACGACCCGTCTCCCTAGTGGCCGCCGTGTCCAGATTTCCACCTTCGGGGCGGCCTCCACCATGCATTCGCGCATCTTCCTGGATGCTCTTCGTGGGCAGCATGGTGGCGCTGGGGGGCTGGGAACCGTAGGGTGGTGGTGCCTAGTGCGGCTTGAGTCGGGAGTTCGGATATCAGGTGAGATATCAGCTCCTACCGGTGATGGGTGGCTATTTTGGTTGCGAAATTTTGTTTTGGTAAGTCTGCCATTACCACCACCGTGAGCTGTACTCACCGTCCAACTCACGATCTTTGTCTTGAGCTGCGATCGACTCTCTCTCTCTCTCTCTCTCTCTCTCTCCCCGTGAAAATGACAAATAAATTAAGGCTTGAGAATCTTTTTGGAATATAAGGTGATTTGGAGTCTAGCCTATCAAATGCTGATAAGTTAGCGTATTTAAAGTGGATTAGAGTTTAAACTATTAAATGCTCATAATAGTAATTTGTGTTTTGCCGAATGCCTTACGCTCCTTTTTCTCCCTTTTATGCTATATCTATCTGTTGGTATTGTAGTGACGAGTAGAGGGAAGAGTAAAGAAAACTGAAGTCAGACTTTGAAATATATGAGAAGCATTGGTAGGATGTAGTGTTGTACACAAGTTTTAGTATCTCTAAGGCAAGAGAAGAGTAACACCAGATATTGCATAATATCTTATAGTATGACTGTGGATTTGTGCAAGGAGTGACATTATCTTTTGTAGGTTGATGCGGATCTTAGAGTTGTTTCTTTTACTCTTGATCCAAAGGAGAGAAAAATGATACAAAAAGAAACATGGTCTACTCTTTTTTAGGCTTATTTTTGCATTTTGAAGCATAGCATGAACACTTAAAATTCAAGGTCTGTGCAATTGCATATGAAAGTGTATACTTAAGTTTCATAAGAACAAATAATCCATTGCTGGTATTATATGATCTGAGTTTATTTAATCATGACATTTTACTTTTGTTTTGGCATGAAGTTACATTCCTGACGGTCATGATATTGTCATGTGAACTATTTCAGGTACAAGGCCATTAATATCTCCCCTGGTAGCTCACACCCTTTACTCACTCCATGCTTGGAGGGCTTAGGAAAATTCTCACATTTAGTTTATTTGGATTTCATGAGTGAACTTGCCGCTTGCCTGAAGAAACTTTCTGGGTATACTGACCATCAAATTGAAATTCACCTTGATAATACACTCTCTTTATCAGAACATCTGCAATGCTGCATAGTTGCTTTTAAAGTGTGGATCAACTGCCGTCACTGTTTCTATAAGGTAGAGGCAGTGCTACTGTTATCTATTATATAAATTTCATGGCTTATACTTTGCTCTGCTTCCTCCTTCCGTCAATAATGTGCTACTTTAAATTGTCTTATTGTTTAATAAATTTTGGGCAATTACAGTGATTATTATATTTTAAGTACATACCCTGAACTATTGCATCTAGAGATCGTGGTGAGGTATTAGCTGATGCTCTGAAGACACTTCTGTGGGAAGGCAAGCTGCAGGATATGCTAAGAGCGGCTGTGCTCATTAAACGACTGGCCACATTTGCTCTATCATTTGGCTCCGCAGAAGCGATAGCAGGTTTGTTTGGATTTATCATTGTCCCAACTGATTTTGAGCTAATAGAGCTTGCCAAACTTTTTTTTTGTCTTAGATGTTTGGCAGCAGGATGCAATGATGCATGTGCTGAGTGTGCATTCATGTTTAGGAGCATTTGTGTAACAATTCATACTAAGTAGTAAACTATCCTTATGTAAGTACTAGGTGTGCTTGCACGTTGTTCGTATGGCTTGTTACATGTGGGCCCAATGTCCTAGGTGGCTTCTCAGAGCACAAAAATGTGTATGACAGTATGACATTAGTAGAATATTATATCCATATATAAAACATTCACTTTTCTTCCTGTGTGATAGGTACAAGCATTTGTTATGGAGTGTAATCATTTCTCATTTGTTTAATTGACATAATGATTTTACATGTTTGACTAATATTTCAACGTTAATCACACTGAAGCATCTTCTCCAGAAGAATAGCAAGTGCCGAAATATGTTGAAAAACGATTCTGGTGGCGGTTCCCTGTCTAGCTTAGTTGCGGTTAATGTCTACCCTTCTTTTCCATATTTCATCATTTACTGTTTGTGTTTTTTTTGTGATGATGTTACTTATCTTCTTTTGTTGAGAAATATGATCCAGAGGCTAAAGATCCTGACCTGAGTGGGGCACTTGCTTCAGTCCTTCGGGAGCTTAGCCTTCTGCAGAAGCATTATGATGTCTCTGTTTCCTCTATGGCTTCAAATATCTTGAGCATGGCAAATCTGAACCCTACCCAGAACCCAATTCCAATTTCAAATGCTAATCCTCTAGAAGCGTATAGAGATCTGTCAATGGAACGGGAATTATCAAAAGCAGCCAATAAAGTATTGTCGCTGAACTGCAAAAGGAAGCGACATCGTCAGGAGTTTGTTGTTCTAAGCCTCGATGTACTTCAGAAAGCAGATTGCTTAGTGGCTGAAGATGAACTCAAAGAAGTTGCAAAGCCATTTTGCGGTACTAAGAGGTATATTGGAGAATGAGAGATTGAGGACCGAGTTGAATCACACATTGTCATCCATAAACGTGTACAAGGAATACAAGAAGTAGAAGAAGAAAAGCACGAAATTGAAGACAGGTAGGAAAAAAGTAGCAATGCCTTAATCGTATTGTGTTTTGGGGATCTTTGCACACCAGCGATCAAGGTGTGCAATGTTCACAATTTTGGGGTACTCATTGTAGCAATTTATTGTAGTGCTTACTGGTTGGTTCTTGGGGCACATTTACTGTTCCGGTACAAGATACAATAGTGACAAGCCTCACTACACTTATGATTTTGCAGAAATATTTGTTTATCTGCCCGTTCCTTCTGTTAACTAACTAGGCTAATAAAATTGTTGTTGCTGTATAAGATACAACAGTGCCATACTCCCTGCTTTTCATATTTTTATTCCTCCTAACTTAGTAACTACTCATGTACTACTCCAACGTATTACTCCTACTCTCCTACGCTGAGTACTCCTTTGGTTGCGAAAAATATCGTTTTGGGATATGTGCATATTTTTAAAATTTTGGTTATTATTATCTTTTTGAATATTTAGATTGAATACATGAAAAATCATATGTGTATATTTATCTTGAAAATGAACTTCTATTGTAATATAATTTTATTGTATTTTATAAATATATCTTAACTACTATAATATGTATCACTCTCTTTTGGTGTCCTAGCTCTGATGATAATTTCAAATAGGAACTCCTCCATACATGCACATTCATATAGCATTTTGTGAAATAGATTATGTTGAAAAAAAATGTTATATTCCTTTGTAAGTTTCACACAATGAGTGTAATAAAAAATATGAGAAAAAATGGCACAAAGTGCGTGTTTTATTTGCAACTGGAAAGTGACAGCTGCGGCATTTCAATAACCTGACAGCGATGATGGCTTTATTTTGCTTTTGGGATTTTTAGAACATGTAGTATTTTTTTATGATTTGATTTATATACTAGCTTGCATAGATATATTTTGCTTGATATGTGTATAAAAGAAAATTAATATTTATTGTATATTTTACGACTATATCTCACCCTCTTTTCGGATTCCGTTACAACGCACGGACACCTACTAGTAAGAATTAAGCAACACCAGACCAGTTTTTTCCCCAAATACCATCGCTTCTTAAAGACAAGCGACATCTGGGATATCACTAAAGCTAAAACTACAACGCATGGCACATCTATGGCACAACTGCTCGTCCAGACTGTACGCGAGTTCAAGCTTTTCTCAAGAAACATATAGTGCCCGATAATTTAACTGCCGGGCAACGCCAGCAAATTGGATCTGATACTCCGCCACTAAATAGAACTAGAACTCAAGGTTCAAGCATGGCGCGGGCGAGATTTGATGCCAGAGCCAATCTGACGGAGTTCATTGCATGGATTGGTAGGTGATTGCTGCAAAAGTCAGGGCGCAGCTTGGCCATTGACAGTTCTTGTAGCTTGTTGAGCAACAAGGTCGTTTCAGCGACATTCAACAACGGACAGGGTTTGCAATTAAGTAGCCACACCTGCAGAAAAGGTTTACAGAAACAGAATCAGAACTCCAAATATCTTAAGTTTTAGTGAAGCTACTTTGCTGAACGAACATCCTAAGCAAATACACAACAGCTTACCGAGTCATGTAGAAGGGGTAGCCAGAAACGTTGTGGTGTAGAAGGGTTTCTCATCAGCTGCAAAGAAAATAGATATACAAGCAAACAATTAATGCCTGAGGTCATAAAGCCTGGAGACAACACAGACTATTGGTGTCCTCCAAGGTGCACGTTATTTACAGCCCACTTCTACTAGTGGTCTTGAATTGAATTGCAGGAACTCAGCTGAGTTGTAAATTTTCACCTGTATAAGAAACTCCAAGGTTTGGCGAGCAGCCTCACCAGTCCTTCCTTCTAGCGCCTGTTGAAGGGACTTCTTGAAATCTCGGTACCTTTGCAAAATTATATGTGAGCTGATATGTAAGTAAAACTGTTGTGAAGAGAAGAGAAACAGAAAATTGATGAAAAAAGAAAGAAATACCTGTGAAGGAACTCAAGACCACCTGCACTACCAATGTCAGAACCTAATAACTCAAGCAAGCCTTCCCATTGCTGACCATGCAAAATCACTATTAGCTATTGCCACAAAGAATATCATTGCTAAATTATCTGCTTGATGGAAAAGGGGGGAATTTGGCACCTTAAAACTATCATCTGTGACCGATTTCCCAATGCGTTCGAATAATTGTTGAGCAATTCTGTCAAGCCGAACTTTATCATGAGCTTGCTGGAACCAGTAAACCCCAGTCCCTTTTCTACCATGCTTCCAATGATAAATACCAGCAATCTAAAAGAGAAAAATGTTATTAAATAGGACTTCTTAGGCCAGTTACGACCAGAGCACACTCTCAAAGTCAAGTTTGAACATTTAGATAAAGGCTAAGCCATGTTCAAACCCCAAGATGATCATGTGTTTTAAAATCTCAAAAAAGAAGAAGTTATGCATGCATTAGAAACCACATTTACCTTCATGATGTTCGTATTAACATTCTCCAGTTCATACAAACGGCAAATTTCCAAAGTCTGCTCACAGTATGAGTATTAGGTGACAAATAATAGATACAGAAACACTGCAAGGAAATATCAAGTCAAATACACGATACCTTCAGTACTAGACGATTATCTTGTATGGGTTGCTTGAGAAGTAGAATCTCCAAGAGCCCTAGGCCTTGGTTTAAACACGAGGACAGGTAAGTCGGTGCAATCTGAATACCAAACATCCAGGATGGCCATTACTATCAATGTCAAAGTAAGAATTTTTCCTACCATGAACAGACAACAGCGGTTGTACGGAAGATCTGTTATAACAAATTAGACAACTGATGGTAGCAAACCACATGATACTCATACACACTAGAATATTCAAACTTGAACCAAACCACAAAACAGAACATAGTGATGAATCGCAAGCTAGTCTAGATATTTACTTATTTGGTCCTGCACTAGTGTTACAAAACTTACCTGCCAAGTTAAAGAATGAGAACACAAAACTTGAGCGTAGACTAGCCGGTGCAATTCCTCTATGCTTATACCTCCAAAGTTAGGCCGCTCTTCATGCAACATAATATCTGCATAGTCATTATCAGCTGTCAACAGTTCCATAGCGTGTGTGACCATCCTGCAGTTACAGATCGCAAAATCTATTAGGACACTGTTTCATAGTTGAGAGTAGGTACTAGGTAGAAAATCAAATAGCAAATTGTCCATCTTACCAAGGGCCAAAATTTTTTGTGCATTCCGCCAAGACAACCTAACCATGGAAAGGAAAAGAAAATGTTACACCAACAAGAAAGGGGGAAAGGATAAGAAGTTGAGGGACATATGAAGTCTGGAGGATCACATTGCATTCCAACCTCTGGATTTTCTGAAAGGATACCGGTAAGGAGGACTGTTAATCCACTGTTGTCGGACGACGGTTTAAGCTGTGTGCATTTCTGTGCTAAGTGATGCATCCCTTCAAAACCCTGACACAATGAAGATTTCAGTCAAACATAACATTTAGTTTCTATTGTTCAAACATATGCTTCCTTTGAAAAACACTGTTCACGTGTATATATTAAAAGCTAGCTGTTTGCACCATACAAGAAATAAGAGGTTTCAAGAAATTCAGTCAGGGTAGCACTAAGACAATTCAAAACGAATAACCATAATAGCTGGCCATTGTTTAGAGGAGATGGTTAAAAGGCATCTGGCATTCATATAATGGGTCCTGGGGTAGTGGGATTATGTCACAGATCAAAGCAGACCAAATTATAAAATGGTCTTGCTGGCAAGGGGTTGCTCTAATAGCAATTGTGAAATGGAAATTTTGGCGGAAAGAACATGCAAATCTTCGGTGATAGGAAAAAACATCCCCGGCACACCTGTACTCAAGCATTGAGCATCCAGGAATGCCATGAAATAATTGACAATGGAAACTTAGTCAAGCAAACCACAAAGCATTAGAACTGACAATACAAGAGCAAATGCATGGAAAAGGGACTAACCACTGTAAATGGCCTTATATAAAGAAAATGAGAAGCCAATAGCTCCAGCCAATGGGAAGTAGCAGCAGTGAGATCCTTTATGTTCCCCATCATGATATGAAGCAGATTCTTCAAACCATCACGGGTTTTTTGGTGAGCACACTGAATCCAAAATGCACTGCATTCCAGTTTACTTACTTGACCTCGCCATTTTTCCCATGCCTGCAAATACAAATAGCTCAGCAAATGTTTTCTGCTAACTTCATGGAAGGTATTACAATTATTATTGTCGCTCCCATGTCCTGTTCTGGGCCTTGACAATCATGTCACCAAACACTAGGAAGTGAAACTATGCATATTTGGAGCCAAATTTGTACAGTTCTTTTATTTATTTTTTGTTTGGAGTAAACAGTACATGATGGAGCTTGAGAGGATTGAGTTCTTTTTAATTTAGGAAAGAACATAGAGTTCGTGAAAAACAATTGGGTCAACATTGTCAGTACATTCTGGATACAGAAATCAAAAGTTTCGTAAAGGTAGTAAGTATAAGTTTGGAAGATTGGTAGAACAATTTCACCAAGCCCAACCAGTATGGCACCCAGTTTGCCCTGATGAATAACAAGGCAAGGTTCTAAAAATCAGCCTCCCCACCTAGGCGGTCCAAGCCGGTCCAAGGCGGGGGTCTGGGCAGGCGGAGCTCGGCGCTGCAGCCTAGGCGGGCCACACGGGCGCCGGGGCAGGCGACTAGAGGAGAGAGGGGAGATGGATGTGGAAGAGAGAGGATCGAGCTAACCATCGCCGCCGCCGAGGTCGGTGCTCGCAGCCACCGCCATCACTGCGACCCGCGGTTGCAGTGGAGTAAGGAGGGCGCCCGCCGCAGCTCGCCTCTACCGCCTAGCCGCCGTCGCTGTCGCCACTGCCGATGCGACCCAAGCGTTGAGGCAGTGTATGGGAGGAGCGGTGGCGTGGGAAGGAGCTGAGGCAGCGTGGAGATGAGGGAGTTAGGGTTGAGGCAGGGTGGACTCGTGGAGATGAGGCACTCATCATGGGCTGGGCCAGCCCAACTGCAAAAATGCCTTCTATTTCTTTTTCTTTTCTTTTTTTATTTCTCTTATTGGGTCTTCTGTGGCTGCTCTGCATTGCCGCCTAATCGGCCGCTAGGCGCTAGGTGCCGGGCCACCTAGCTCCTAGTGTATAGCGCTTTCTTGAACCTTGTAACAAGGTAAAATTGCTTCGGCTAAAAGTCAGAAGGGAATTATTACATTTCTATTTGAGTCCATATGCCATCTTACCAGCAAAAAGTGATTACCAAAACAAAATACAATAAACCAAGTTGATCAAGATTTTCATTTCTGGGTACCAAAAGTAGGCATGAAATTCCAAAAACCCATGTATGCCACATTAAAAACTGTGCACTAGCCAATCAACATTGCCACCAAAAATAATACTATATTCATAGAACGTGGACTCAAAGTGGGCTGCAATTTTTTTTATAAAAAATTGATCCGGACAGGTCCAAACTCGGGTCATTTGGCTCTGATACCATATTCAATTTCATGCACAAACCAATTTACCCAAAAGCTTAACCTGTTGAGGAAAGGTGAGTAAGTAATAGTCATACTTGATCAACAGTGGACACAAAGCAGGCTGCAGCCCAAGCATGCAATAGCGCGCAGCGATGAGAGAGCACAAAGCAACAGCACTCATTTGCAAATAGTGGAGTGAACCAGAAGGTGCATAACAAGTTCGGCAGCATAGAGAATAGAGATGGTGCTGCATAGCAGCTAGGTTGCACGGATACCCTGATCTGAGATACGATACTGCCGATACCATGATATGTCATTTTCCCAGAAACACCGATACGGCGATACATGTGTGTGTGTGTGTGTGTGTGTGACGTCCGTTTCGTACTCCTGGGAGTATGTACTCCTACTTTCAATATACCACTTAAACACATATATTATACTTCTTTATCATTTTCATTATACTTAAATTATTAAAAACAAATTATAAGATACTCTAATGTGACTTGACTGAAAATTTTTCATTGGAGGCCTTTGTTTTTTTGCTATATACCCCTTTTCATATATAAAAAACGTATATACACAAATTTTACTATAAAAAGTGAACTTCAATGAAAATTTTCATGGAACACACTTTGCGGTATCTTATAATCATTATTGGAGCATGCTCAAATGGATAAAGATGTATCATCATATGATTTAAGTGGTATATACAAAGTGGAAATACGTACTCCCAGAAGTATCATACCATATATATATATATATATATATATATATAGAGAGAGAGAGAGAGAGAGTATAGAAATTAATGAATTGCAATCATCTAGAAGACGTAAGTTGTGGTGCGCAAATACTAGATCCTCGGCATGCCTAGGGTTTAGCCTACAACAATGCAATTGCAATCGAATTCCATGTAGTTGGTAAAAATTAAGAAAAAAGGTAAGTATAGAACCTATTTCTCATTAAACTGTGGATAAGCCATAGGTACTCCAGTTCCTTTCAGCGCAAGAAGATGATGTTGACTGCCCAAGTAATTCTAATGCAAATTGCTTTGTTGTTTGCTTTGGGTCATGATGAGCTCTATCCTCAATTGAGTCAAAGGAATTAAATCCACCTCCAAACAAAGAGAAAACAGCTAATTGTTGTTTTCTGAATATATCGACCATACGTTTCCGAGTCGATTAAGGGTGTTAGAGTAGAGACGTATCGGTGATTGTGAAATGGAAATTTTAGGCGGAAAGAACATGCAAATCTTCGTGATAGGAAAAAACATCCCGCACACCTGTACTCAAGCATTGAGCATCCAGGAATGCCATGAAATAATTGACAATGGAAACTTAGTCAAGCAAACCACAAAGCATTAGAACTGACAATACAAGAGCAAATGCATGGAAAAGGGACTAACCACTGTAAATGGCCTTATATAAAGAAAATGAGAAGCCAATAGCTCCAGCCAATGGGAAGTAGCAGCAGTGAGATCCTTTATGTTCCCCATCATGATATGAAGCAGATTCTTCAAACCATCACGGGTTTTTTGGTGAGCGCACTGAATCCAAAATGCACTGCATTCCAGTTTACTTACTTGACCTCGCCATTTTTCCCATGCCTGCAAATACAAATAGCTCAGCAAATGTTTTCTGCTAACTTCATGGAAGGTATTACAATTATTATTGTCGCTCCCATGTCCTGTTCTGGGCCTTGACAATCATGTCACCAAACACTTGGAAGTGAAACTATGCATATTTGGAGCCAAATTTGTACAGTTCTTTTATTTATTTTTTGTTTGGAGTAAACAGTACATGATGGAGCTTGAGAGGATTGAGTTCTTTTTAATTTAGGAAAGAACATAGAGTTCGTGAAAAACAATTGGGTCAACATTGTCAGTACATTCTGGATACAGAAATCAAAAGTTTCGTAAAGGTAGTAAGTATAAGTTTGGAAGATTGGTAGAACAATTTCACCAAGCCCAACCAGTATGGCACCCAGTTTGCCCTGATGAATAACAAGGCAAGGTTCTAAAAATCAGCCTCCCCACCTAGGCGGTCCAAGCCGGTCCAAGGCGGGGGTCTGGGCAAGCGGAGCTCGGCGCTGCAGCCTAGGCGGGCCACGCGGGCGCCGGGGCAGGCGACTAGAGGAGAGAGGGGAGATGGATGTGGAAGAGAGAGGATCGAGCTAACCATCGCCGCCGCCGAGGTCGGTGCTCGCAGCCACCGCCATCACTGCGACCCGCGGTTGCGGTGGATTAAGGAGGGCGCCCGCCGCAGTTCGCCTCTACCGCCTAGCCGCCGTCGCTGTCGCCACTGCCGATGCGACCCAAGCGTTGAGGCAGCGTATGGGAGGAGGCGGCGGCGTGGGAAGGAGCTGAGGCAGCGTGGAGATGAGGGAGTTAGGGTTGAGGCAGGGTGGACTCGTGGAGATGAGGCACTCATCATGGGCTGGGCCAGCCCAACTGCAAAAATGCCTTCTATTTCTTTTTCTTTTCTTTTTTTATTTCTCTTATTGGGTCTTCTGTGGCTGCTCTGCATTGCCGCCTAATCGGCCGCTAGGCGCTAGGTGTCGGGCCACCTAGCTCCTAGCGTATAGCGCTTTCTTGAACCTTGTAACAAGGTAAAATTGCTTCGGCTAAAAGTCAGAAGGGAATTATTACATTTCTATTTGAGCCCATATGCCATCTTACCAGCAAAAAGTGATTACCAAAACAAAATACAATAAACCAAGTTGATCAAGATTTTCATTTCTGGGTACCAAAAGTAGGCATGAAATTCCAAAAACCCATGTATGCCACATTAAAAACTGTGCACTAGCCAATCAACATTGCCACCAAAAATAATACCATATTCATAGAACGTGGACTCAAAGTGGGCTGCAATTTTTTTTTATAAAAAATTGATCCGGACAGGTCCAAACTCAGGTCATTTGGCTCTGATACCATATTCAATTTCATGCACAAACCAATTTACCCAAAAGCTTAACCTGTTGAGGAAAGGTGAGTAAGTAATACAGTCATACTTGATCAACAGTGGACACAAAGCAGGCTGCAGCCCAAGCATGCAATAGCGCGCAGCGATGAGAGAGCACAAAGCAACAGCACTCATTTGCAAATAGTGGAGTGAACCAGAAGGTGCATAACAAGTTCGGCAGCATAGAGAATAGAGATGGTGCTGCATAGCAGCTAGGTTGCACGGATACCCTGATACAGATACACGATACGCTGATACCATGATATGTCATTTTCCCAGAAACACCGATACGGCGATACATGTGTGTGTGTGTGTGTGTGTGTGTGACGTCCGTTTCGTACTCCTAGGAGTATGTACTCCCACTTTCAATATACCACTTAAACACATATATTATACTTCTTTATCATTTTCATTATACTTAAATTATTAAAAACAAATTATAAGATACTCTAATGTGACTTGACTGAAAATTTTTCATTAGAGCCCTTTGTTTTTTTGCTATATACCCCTTTTCATACATAAAAAACGTATATACACAAATTTTACTATAAAAAGTGAACTTCAATGAATTTTTTCATGGAACACACTTTGCGGTATCTTATAATCATTATTGGAGCATGCTCAAATGGATAAAGATGTATCATCATATGATTTAAGTGCTATATACAAAGTGGAAATACGTACTCCCAGAAGTATCATACCATATATATATATATATATAGAGAGAGAGAGAGAGAGAGAGAGTATAGAAATTAATGAATTGCAATCATCTAGGGTTCAACCTACTATATAGAAGACGTAAGTTGTGGTGCGCAAATACTAGATCCTCAGCATGCCTAGGGTTTAGCCTACAACAATGCAATTGCAATCGAATTCCATGTAGTTGGTAAAAATTAAGAAAAAAGGTAAGTATAGAACCTATTTCTCATTAAACTGTGGATAAGCCATAGGTACTCCAGTTCCTTTCAGCGCAATAAGATGATGTTGACTGCCCAAGTAATTCTAATGCAAATTGCTTTGTTGTTTGCTTTGGGTCATGATGAGCTCTATCCTCAATTGAGTCAAAGGAATTAAATCCACCTCCAAACAAAGAGAAAACAGCTAATTGTTGTTTTCTGAATATATCGACCATACGTTTCTGAGTCGATTAAGGGGTGTTAGAGTAGAGACGTATCGGTGAAGTATCGGAGAAGTGTCCAAGATGTATCGGGAATTATTTACTTTAAAAAGGAAAACCACCGATACTTACAGGATACGTATCCAACCGTATTTGTATCCGTATCCGATACCGATACGGCAATTTTGGAAAGTATCCGTGTAACGTAGCATAGCAGTACAAACATCACACATCGCGTAGTGTGTGGTGGTGGACTACGGTACCAATGAGGACAAAAATAGGCAAATTAACATATGTTACGGTTTCACAAAGATATGGGGGAAAATGATTTTTTTAGTGGATTAATTTGCAATATAGAAGCACTAATATGCAATGTCCAAATTTCAGAGGGGCATAGAAGAAATGGTTCTTGCTTGAAAAGATGGCAACATTACAAAGCATACCTTGATAAAATCAGGTCTTGTTTTACAGCACTGGCCTAATTTACCCGTTGGCAAATCCGGTCTCATGCGTGGCATGGTTGACACAAGAACAGCAACAGCCTCGACCAGCCCATTTTCTGTCTGATGAACCAAAGGAAGAAAGTCGTTTATGTTAGGAAAGTAGGTGTACATAAAATCTACAGATGGCATAAAAGAAATAGCATATGGTCAAAGCTACAAGGATTGGAAATACTATGCCCCAGTTATAAGTACATAATTAAAGCAACACAAGTGATGATAAAATTAAAGCACGAATTACAACATAGAAGAGTCACATCTTCATAATATCTTACTTGTAAAATGAAAGAATTCAACCAAAAAATGGAGATAAATCAAATCCTAAAATGGATCAGAGAAATTCGAAGTCCTCATATTACAGGTCACTCTCTTCCCAACAATCATATCAACAAAATTAAGCATTACAATGGATTCATCCAGCATTGCCACTTAATTATTCCCTTCACAATAGCTGTACACAATTAAGATCTACAGGGGAAAAAACTATCTATAGGCTGGTGTTCCAACTAAATTCAAATAGTCTGAAAATCTATGAAATCATATTCAATGAAATGGATGCAGCCAACAATATAACATAACTGCATTTGTTGAAATAGCTGAAACCGCAGGAAGCTCCACGGCAAAATAACAAAAAAACACTAAACAAGTATAATTCGCTTGTGATTATTCTTCTACATTTGGGAACAGTCTCATGGTTCAGAATACTAGGAAGAAATATCAATAATCTAAGCCTTACATCAAATTTAAATGATAGTTTTATTTGCAAGATCAACATCATTGACAAAGAAATGAAGAATGGCCTCAAAGCAGCAGCAACCTAAGTACCTCACGGTTATCCATCTGATCCAATTGGTACGATCCATGAAAACGTAGCATATTCACCTACAAGAAAAACAACTTCAGATGGGAGGCTTCTAATAAGAGTATTAAACCTAAAAAATGTGCAAGAATATAGACCTACCACAATGTCAAGCCATCCAACTGAAAGTGCGGCTGACAATCCATTCCAGTAATCAGGATCATCTTCAACAATCTATAAAATGTTCTCGCATTATCGATTTACTCTCATCAACATTAAAGCACCAAGGGTTGGAACTTGGGAGTAATACAAATGCATAGAAGTAAATAGACAATATAGAACAGAACATCAAATCAAAAGCATGGTCAATCATAGGAGTTTGTATAGAGAAACAGCGAACTACATGATTGGAAATTGGAAAGTACCATTCTGACCTATATACTATAATAAAATATAGAAGAATCAAACCTGCAAGTTGATGAGCTTTTTCTTAAAATTGTTGAGCTTGCAATACACCGTGCTATCCGTCTTGGTCAAGAGGCTGTCGTAATCCTAAAACCACAGGAAGAAGAATTAGAGAGGCAGCCCTGGGCATTCTAACAACAAATGGTCTTTAAAAGTGGAACAAGGCAATAGTTGAAAGAAGGAGCATTACGGCTAACCAATCAACAAGACGCTCAGGAAGCCAACTCTGTAACTGTTTATCAACATAGAATATCTCCAACAACTCCCAGGCAGCCTTTAAACTAGTAGGCTTTTCCCTAACCTGTAAAGTAAAATACAGCAATTAATTTTTCCTTGGGAAAAAAATAAAAATCTAAACTTAACTGAAATGATAGGAAAGCACAGTTCCTCAGGCACCAGAGAAAACAAGAAACAATGTAATACATAGAGATGACCACCTTTAGAATCGCCCTCGGGTCTTCAATCATGAGAGCAGGAAGAGAATCGGGTTCCCAAGAAGATTACCGATGGTTTTGCTGTACTCAAGCACATATTGCCACCTAATAAAGAAACATGGTATCAAAAGCAAGCACATCTAAAAAACAACATACCGTGGACTAAGAAGCAGAGCAGTTTTGATTTGCAGTAACTGGGAGGCTGTGCCTGTGATGCCACTATGTAAATGGGGTTTAAACCATATTTTTCGATATGCATAAAAATGAAAGTCTGAGGTACAACTTTAGCTTATACAATACTAAAGGATATCTGAACACTTGGATAGCTGTCAAAATCACTAACATTATAACAATCGTTGCCAAAGTTGACAATTTTAAATAGTAATGTGTCATGCCCATTTCCTATGTAATCATAATTTGCGAAATAAACCTAAGCAATTTGGAGCTCTGAACCATAAGAAAAGTGAAACACTGCTCATTACAACAATTGCTAGTCCAATTAATCCCTAATCGAAACCAAATAGCATTTAGCAGTGCACACAGCCAAAAGAAAAAGCTCACCATTCTGCGTGCTCTGAGACTGAGGGCACAAGCGACATAGCAGCAGCATCTGCGAGCGCGTTCTTCCTGCTCTGCAGCAGCGCGAAGGCCGGTACCGACCCGTACTCAATCCGCCGCATCTCTGCCTCATTGACCTCCTCCTCGACCTCCGCACTACCATTGCCAACGCCACCGCCGAGGTTCACCTCCACCACTCTCCCGGCGACCTCATCCGCGCCGCGACCTCCGCCGTCCTCCGGATTAGGCCGGCGGAGGCAGGCGACCTGCAGGAGGTTTCCGCTGGACCAGGAGACGTAGACGCGGAAGATAGGCGGGGCCACGCCGTGGCGGATGGGCCGCACGGGTGGCGCCGCCGCCGCGTGGTCTGGCTCCCCCAAGAATGGGACGATGGCGCCGCCGCCGTCAGTCGGCATGCCCGGCATCCTCGCCGCCGGACGAGGAGATGCTAGGGTTTTGGAAGCGGTGGACGGCGGGGAGGATTTGAGGTAGTGCGGCAGGAAAGGTTTTAGCAGCTTGTTTGGTTGGAGGAACGGTGGAACGGAATGGGAAAAATAGGATGTGTTGTTTGTTTAGTGGAGTCACTGCGAATTGCTTCCAGTCAGGGAACAACGGATGGCTAACGAAGTCACTAATTGCTTCCAGTCAGGCACAGAGCTTGCTTGGTAGTATTTAGGATAATTTAGTGATTAGTTTCATCATAACCTCCACAACAATTGTGTAATTCCATTAAAAAATATTAGTATTTAAGATAATTTAGTGATTAGTCTTAGAAATGACCACATTTAGATTACATAATTCACATATCTTGTAGTGTTGAACCCTTTGATTTTAAGCTCAAGCTCTATCACTACTTCCGGTTCCAGCCTTCCAGGCGTCTGCTGCGTTAGCCGCATTATGGATACGTAAATCTAGAATTAAGCTATATGTCAGGAGTCACGTAACTCAAAATGGTTATTTGGGCGTAAGTACTGTGCTACCATTTCTAACTTGCTAATGGCTACGAGGGCGTCCCAAAACTTACAGGTACCTTCATGAAAGGGGAAACACAAAACCTTTACACAAACGTACAATCCTACTGCAGAAATTTGAACGATGTAAAGTTGTAAACAGCGCCATGAACATGAATAATTGAATACTGATTGCAAGTTTGGCCCGGGAGAGTGGTAAAATCACGCCAGAGAAGAACTACATACACCAAAAACTAGTGCTAACTTTGAAATCATAATCAACATAATGAGTTAGAACAACATGAAGCAATAAGAAAATGACTATGGCCATCATTTTAGGAAGGGTACAGCATAGCCGATTAGTTTGTGGTGGGGGCGGGGGGGTTCCAACTCAGTGCGAAAATTTCATGTTGCAACGTTGCACAACAAAACCAAAGAAAAAGATGCTCAGGCGCCACCGTATATGTGATCATTCTCTGGTGTCCTTAAGGAAATGTATTACCATCTTCCAACGCTGAAAAAAGTTGCACATCAGCGTGTACGACGAGAAAAACTACTGCACAGCAGTGACGAGCAAGAATGACAGAAGATTGTAGAAATCCCCAGCTCTGCACATCAAATGCCAAAATCAAGTCCATGGTTTTTGTCACTATTGATTTTGCTGGTATGGCAACACTTCCTCTTGAACAACAGACTGTGTCTGACTCTGATAACATTTGTGCCAGCTTTTGGATCATTGGGGCGTGGGAAGACTCCTAACTGGCTTGATGCCCCCTGCGTACTTTAGAACAAAAGATTTTGAAGGCAAGGAAACCATGAAGCCCCTATGATTAATTCCATTCATCTTCTCATCCACTTGCCGCCGGTGCACTGGATCAGTAATCTTAACCCCAATTGTAACACCACTTATCAGCTGGGTTCCATTCTTTTCAAGGGCCCTTCGAGCATCATAATGGTGCTTCACAAGACCAAGTAAAACAGTAAGGTAACAAGACAAAATTATCAGTTGATATCAACAAAATGTAAGATAGCAATATAGCATAAAGTATTAGCAGTGTAATTGTAACTAATGAAACTCCAGCTCCACGGTAAAAGGGGATACAGGAGTCTAGAGATTTGTTCCTTGAATTTGCTATATAAACTTGGCATGCCAACGGTACCGGGTACTTAACGCAGAAGACCTTTTTGAACTGATTATAACTATTCGCTGCTGTTTTATAATTTCTTCCCGCCAAGAAACGGATCGTTGTGTTTCCAAAAAGAAAGAAAAGACTTGAACCTTATGGATCATGACCATCACTGATGCTTAATGATCCAAGAAAAATAGCTCAACTCCAGGGATAACAAATCATAAGTATAGTATATTCATATCTGAAGTTGTGACTCAATGGATATTGCATAAGAGTTTTAAAACCATATCCTACTAAATGGAATTGATATATATAATGCATTCTTAGTATTAAGCCTAGCGAGCACCACCGCTCTAGGAAAAAGTGAAAATCGGAAGACCGGAAAAAACATTATCCTTTGAATCAAGAGAGAATTGACTATTTGCCACATCTTTGTCTGTCACTTGATAAAATACCATAAAGTTCATGGTAATAAATAATATGCTACATCTTTCGTTGCCCTATGTATTTTTTGCTATTTTTGGGTTTTTTAATCGGTTTTCTTTTCTTTTGGCCATAACCAACCGTGAAATGACTTTTTTTTGCCCCTCCGATCGGTTGCAGCCCTTTTTCTTCCTCCTCTTTTCTTCTTTGCCTCCGGCCATGGCCACTGCCCCTCCAACTCCTCTCTTCCGCCTTGACGGGGAGGAGGCCGAGCAGGTGGACGTCACCCATGATTGCCCTCGTCGGGCTCCTCCGATACGCAGTGCGACCTGCCTTCCCCTTCACCGACATCCTCCGCTTCGCCGGCACCCACGCTGTCTAGCCCGACTCCAGCTACGACCCAGCCAGCCTCGGCCATGCCACCGCTGCCGTCCACACCCACGCCCCACCTATGCCTTCGTCGCTCATCGCACTGCCAGCCTCACCATCGCCTCCATCAACCCACCGCTCCTGTCTTCCCCACGCCTCGCCAACCGTGTCATGAGGTTCAAGTGACCTCTCTGAAGCTCGCCCGCTCCATATCCCTCTTTTTCCTCCACCGTGGGCCGTCATCCTCGCCGCGCCGTCGCCAGCCGCCTCCGTGACCGCGGGTCTCCAAAATGGGTTCCCTACATGCGGGAACACAATGTGCGTGCGTCATCTTTGCCGCCCCGATATCACCGCCGGACTTAGGGGAGGAGGCCGTCGTCGCCTTGGTCGCCGCTGGTTCGACCCGATCGGAGGTGCAAAAAAGTCATTTTGCGTCCGAGTTATGGCCAAAAGAAATGAAAATTGATTTAAAAACCTGAAAATGACCAAAATAAATAAATTGGGCAATGAAAGATATGGCATATTATTTATTACCGTGAACTTTCTGGTATTTTATCAAGTGTCAAACAAAGATATGGCAAATAGTCAATTCCCCCTTGAATCAAACCATTTGAACTCACTCTAGTTGATGTAGTGTTTGATATTTACTAGTCAGTGACAAAATGTTCACTTTATGAATAGAGTTCATTTTTTTTCCGAGGAGAACTGCATGTTGAGTTCATATTGACTGGTTGGAACCAACTAACTTGAGACACAGTAGCAGAGAACTAGTTAAAAGGTGTTACCTGATACAATATGTGGATCCAATTTCCATCTCTTAGGCCAGAGCAATGTCTCAGTATCACTCCACACTTCTCAAACTCTCGTAGTACAAGGTTGGTCTCCCTCGCGGAGAATCTGTGAACGAAACCAAATCTATATATCAAACAGGAACATAAAATCACTAATAGACTACTAGTCCAGCATAACACTAAGCATCACTCCCTTACCCGAACACGGTGACCCACTCCTCCCCATCTACCCCAGTCTCATGTTAGAAATAATCAGGTGAGTGCGTGCGTGGGTAGTGTGTGTGAGTGCGTGCGTGGGTAGTGCGTGCGTTAGCAGTGGGAGATAGTGGCGTGAGTTAGTGCGTAAATTATATGCAAGTGATTTACTATGTGTGTAACGTTGGGAGTTTCTTAGTGGACATGTTATTAGGAGTTAGTGCGTGCGTGAATTAGTTGGCGACAGCCATGTCCGGGTGTGCTTATTTAAGGTCTTGTAATCGGTTTATATTAGTGAGCGAAACAACAAAGAGAAAAGAATAGAAAAGATGAAAAGTAGCGTTAGGCAGTTGCAGTGCTACGCAAAATCTTCTGTGTGCTCTTCCTCTCTGTGAGTTCGTCTCCCTCACCCGTGAAAGTGTGCGTCCATGGGTATAATTTCCAACAATTGGTATCAGAGCGAGGTATAAGGAAGTGAGGTGCGAGAAGTAGTGCGGTGTGGCCAGGCAGCGCTCGGCTCGGTCGGGTGACGACGGCTCTCGGCTGGTGAAGCCAGCGGGGTGTGGCGCGGCGTCGACGGCTTGCGAGGGGCGGCGATGATGGAACGATGAGCTCCCATGGCGGTGGCGCATGGCAGCTAGCGGGGCGAGCGGCGGAGGTGCTGCCAGCACAGCGTCGTCGAGAGCATCGGCCATGGTACCAGTGTCGATGAAGGGGGTGAACCGGGCGCAGAAGGAGTACGAGTGCATCAAGGTCTGTGAGGCCTCCGCGATGCAGCTATACAAGACGTCTGGCATCCTCGTCGCCCTGGTGCATGTGAGCGCGGCAACGACTATGTGAGTGAAGCGGAAGAAGTGTCCGCGCAACACTTGCCGAGGCGACGCGCAAGGTGCATGCGTGGACGCGGAGGCGCTGAGCCTGTTTTCATAGCCATGTCCTATGTATGTGTATATGGCACAGTAGAAGTGTTGCATGTGTCATTTTATTTATTTGTGCACGTAGAAGGTGTGTTACATACGTGCGTATATTTGTGTCATGGTCATGTATGTAGGTGAGTCCGTGCATGATGCATGTGTATGCGCATGAGTTCTTGTAGGGGTGTCCAAGTTCTGATGTGTGTGAGCTCTAGTGAGAGTCTCCGTCGCCGTCTAGTTGTGTTACCGGCGAAAGACAATCGGAGCAGATGTAGATGAAAAAGACGTCGGCAAATTATGTCACCGGCGGCATGGTCAGCAAGGAGGAACATACACATCTCATGGAGGTGGATGCCGACGATGAACCGACACTACTATGAAACCATCTTGATTAGGGAGAGATTGTTAGAAATAATCAAGTGAGTGCGTGCGTGGGTAGTGTGTGTGAATGTGTGCGTTAGCAGTGGGAGATAGTGGCGTGAGTTAGTGCGTGAGTTACATGGGAGTTTCTTAGTGGACATGTTATTAGGAGTTAGTGCGTGCGTGAATTAGTTGGTGACAGTCATGTTCGGGTGTGCTTATTTAAGGTCTTGTAATCGGTTTATATTAGTTGAGCGAAACAACAAAGAGAGAAGAATAGAAAAGATGAAAAGTAGCGTTAGGCAGTTGCAGTGGTACGCAAAATCTTCTGTGTGCTCTTCCTCTCTGTGAGTTCGTCTCCCTCACCCGTGGAAGTGTGCGTCCATGGGTATAATTTCCAACATCACACTCGCCGCTGAGGCCGTCCTTGAAGGCGCCGAAGCCGGAGTCACCAGTGAGAGCACCTCCGCGGTTGCTGCACAAGGAGGATAAAGCGGCGACGGCGGGGGCAATGCCAAGACCTCCTTACGGTCCGGCTCCATCGGGGAGGCCAAGGCGGAGACCTTGCCGAGGGCGAGAGGCTGGCGGCGGACGCGCCGGGGTATGGGGAGGCGGCGATCGGGAGGAGGTTGGATGCGGACAATTCGTCGGCGCAGAAAGCGGTCATCGAGGTTGAAGAGGGGCGGCGGTGGCTCCGCCCGAAGGGGGCGCGGTGGGGAGGGATGTCAGTTCTGTAGCTCGCCGGACCGTACTGCATGAAATTCTTCAACGATATCATACATACTATGTCTAGGATGGCAATCGGGTGCGGCGGGTACGGGTGGTGCTCACTTATACCCATACTCGCGACCCCGAATTCTCCCACGGGCATACCCACGAAGGACGACAGACGAAAAACCTCGTACATGCCTATCGTCCGTGGGCATGCCCGTTTACCCGTGAATAATGCATCGCCGCCCGTGGATACCCATCGTCCGCGGGCATGCTCATTACCCGCGAGCAATGCATACATCAAGTTCATCATAATTCACACATCAATGGTGCATCACACATTTAACAACTAATAAAGTTCATCACAATTTGCATATCATGTTCGACAAGACAAATAAAATAAAAATACAAACTACATAGTTCCTTACACATGCGGGTAAGTTACGGGTAATTGGGCAAAGCGGGTACGGGTGGAGCTTACCCATGCCCACACCCATTTACCCGATGGGCAAGGAATTATGCCCGTTTTCGTGCCCGTGGGCAAAGAAAGATGTTCATACCTGCCTCCATTAGGGTATTCACCCGTGGGTACGCGGGTAATCAGGCACAATTGCCATCCCTAACTATGTCGAGCAAATTGGTCACAAATTCTCCACTCCATTATGGATAGGTAACCGGATTAACTAACAATCAAGATCCTCTCAACCAATTATCAGCCATTCCTATCATGTATGACACTACCAAATCACTTATGTTTTCTTCAGGAACCTTGGCTAATTCAAAATACTTATCACATTATCTAATCTAGCCTAGCGGATTGTCACCATAAAAAACTGGGAATTCTACTAGAGGCCCCTTAGCAATTGATATCAGAAACTCATTGCTCATCATAAATTGGGAATTCTAGTCGAGGCCTCTTAGCAATTGATATCAAAAACTCATTGCTCCTCTCCACTTGGTTCACAGTTCTATACAAAGTTTTTATAGTTTCTCTTTTTGCCCCAACCCACTTAACAGATTTAAAGTGGGAGCATCAGTAATATAACTCTGAGTGTTACCACTGAACCTTGGAGCCACCGAATGTTCCCTAGCGAATTGCTCGCATGGAAATCTCCTTGTTGGGACTGCGTTGGGAACCCATCACCATTCAGATCTAGGTCTGCCAGCGCACATACTCTCCTTCTCATTTCGTCTTCAATTTTTGCTTCCTGTCACGCCTCCGTATCAATGACTCTGGAATTAGTGTCTCCTACTGAAGGCTTCACCAAGGATCCACAAGAGTTCTTTGATTTCTCCTAGTTCACCTCGCAATCCAATCACGTCTCCTTGGATGGCTCCCATCTGGGCTTCTAGCTGAGTCTTCATATCATTCATTTCCAACCTCACGTGTCGCTGCCTCTAAGCCTTTCGCACCATAGCCGATACCATCTTTTCTTCCCCCTCTGGTCATCTTTGTCAGATCTGAGCAAATAGTTGGGGGATTTTACCATGGACATGATCTGGAACCCTTCCTGTTATGCTCAGATCCTTGTCGTTGTCTCGACCTGGGACATACAAAAAAAGAGATTTTATGGTACTCGAACACCAACCTTCTTCCGTAGATCTACTCGTTCCAAGGAAAGAGTAGTTCTAATACCACTTTGTCACAACCTAAAACTTGAATCAAGGAAATCCGTGGGGATTCAAATGAGACGAGATGCGCTAGGAAAAGATGAATTAACATACACTAACCCTAGCTAAGAACAAGTAATTGGCATAATGGTGATTGCCTTTTCTTTCCAACATCAACTTAATTTAATACAACTTGAGTTCCGGCAGTAAAACTCTAAGGAGTTCAGATAAAAGGTAAGTAATGATAAAGGTACAGTAAAACGTGAAATGTCCGCAGTGAAATCAGCAGTTGGCTAACTGATCAATCTAATATGTTCATCGGCACTGAACCGGTATGGAAGCATCTGCATCGTTCAATCTTCATAACTCAATAAGCACTCTCTCTCTCTCTCTCTCTCGGATTGCTTCAATCTTCCATCTTACGAGCTACAGTCCTAACAATGCTTCCCCGAATGCAATGAGTACATACCTTCAGGATCATCATTAATCACTAACTGACTCAGTAGCTCTTGGCAATGGGTATCATTTTTGCAACTTTTACCTATATCTTCCACCCACACTGGAGTCACCACTGTCACAGCATTGCATTGATCCCTCCTGGAGAGTCTACATGGGAAGACGTTGACTTTATTAAAGGGATCTTTCCTGAGTTCTATGCTGATACCATTCACAGCTGGTTTCCCACACCAGAATCTTGAGACAAGATTTATTTCAGGGGAAGGCATTGTCAGACTGTAGCCCGTCAGATGGAAGATTGAAGCAATTAGAGAGAGAGTGCTTATTGAGTTATGAAGATTGGATAGTATAGATGCTTCCATACCGGTTAAGTGTTGATGAACGTATTAGATTGATCAGTTAGCCGACTGTTGATTTCACTATGCAGACATTCCACGTTTTACTGTACCTTTGTCATTACGTACCTTTTATCTGAACTCCTTAGAGTTTTACTTCTGGAACTCAAGTTGTATTAAACTAAGTTGATGCTAGAAAGAAAAGGCAATCACCATTATGCCAATTACTTGTTCTTAGCTAGGGTTAGTGTATGTTAGTTCATCCTTTTCCTAGCGTCGCTCCTCTTATCTGAATCCCCACGGATTTCCTTGATTCAAGTTTTAGGTAGGGATGGGAGAGATGAGGTCGCGGAAAAAGGGGGCTGCCTCCTGGCGGCGGCAGCGGCGGTGCGGTGGGGCGGGGACAGCGAGGAGGATGCCATGGTGGGTGGTGAGCCGATGAGAGCGCGACAGGGTTTTGGACTTTTCGGGTGTGTTCGATTTGGTGAGAAGGTGAATGAGATGATAGTAAATGGTATTGAATGGCATGATACAACTTGTGTGTTTGGTTAGTAGGATGATATAATTCAAAATTTTATTTGGTTGTATGAATATGTTTGTACCAGATGGTTTAGATGGTGTTTGGTTTGAGGGATGAAGTTGAATGAGTTGTATACACAGAGAAATATTAGCACGATTAATAATTGAAATATTAGCATGATTATTAAATTTATCTTAATTACGAAAGAAGTATTTAACTAAATTAATTATTTTATGTATCCATTAATTTGTATGGCCCACTGATCAGTGATGTATACACAGAAAAAGGAGGGGTAACAGAGGGGACACGCTCGTTCATGTACCGCATAGTTAGTCTTTTTTATGGAACCGTTCGGTACATCATATTTGAGAAATATTATCATAATTTGTATGACCTTATCTAAGACGGTTTGGTTCACTCAACAAGACACAGGATGCCTTGATTCATGAACCAAACACACTAAGGGTTTGTTTCCGTCTTTTAAAAAGAAATTTCTGTGGTGATGTTTTTTTAAAAGAAATTTCTGTGGCGGATTTAGAGCGGTGGAATTTTCCCGTGCTGCGAGCTGGAATTTGCAGGCCCGTCGAGTTTCCAGCGTTTGGGCTTTAGACCACGGATTCATTCCTGGGCTGGATGACGAAAACAAATAGCCCATTGCACACCTAGTGTTGTTTTCGAAAGATTTCAGCGACTCCTCAAAAAAGAAAGGAACAAATAAAGATTGTAGCGAAGATGATGTGTTCATAAGCAAATAGGAAACCATGTCATTATGTCAACCAATTGGTAATCTAGCTGATAACACACCTTTCTCTCAAAAAAAGTAACACGCAAGGTATTTAATTATAAAAAAAACTTTGCACGAACTACAGTACATGTGGTGATTTTGTGAGGTATAGGATTTTTTTTTGAAATGATAAAAGAAGTTAAAAGGATAAATTATGCTCGCCGGACAATTGGTTATTTTGATATTGTTTTCTTCACATCTCTACTATCCAGTACTAGCTTTTCTTTTCTTTTCTTTTTTGAAATTCACTCTTCAGTACTAGCTGGTACACCGTACACAATAATTTTTCTTAGGGTCGCAAGAATATGGCATCGTTCACCTTTTAATTATAGTCCATGCACACGAGAAACCAGTGTCTCTCACCACCCCATTTTGACCACGAAATTAAGTGTTATAAACTTTAGATTGTTTATTCATTATACCCTTATCTAGATCCGAATGCATATATATGTAGGACGTGTACATTGCAAAAATTAAAAGGAGGTCGGCATTCTACACAGAACAAAAGAAAATACCATAACCTTATTGAAATAAAAAAAATCACTATAAAATTGTCAAACAACGTCATATCGATCATTTTTTTTTCTTCCCCAAAAAAATTGTTTGCTTGGAACGAACGAACAAATTTTGGTACTCCTATGGACTATATATATCTTCGATTTCATTACAATTCCGATATTGTTATCTATTTAAAATGGCCAGAACATGCATGTGGGTATCAATTTATTTGCACGTATGTATCTAGCTTTCTATATGCACACTATCACCAAGAGGCGACAGCCGCCATGTGCAGCACCAATACGTGCAGCGTGGAGGCAATCATGTGGATTCTATTGATTTGTGTGTGGTATTACATAGCTAGTCACGCCTTTTTCTTTGGTGGTGCATGCACATGAGATCAATCGTATTTGTTTTGTGATTACAATGCCGTATGTGCACCACAAGAACAAACACACTAGGATTAATCAATGTGCAAATGCAGAAGGGCTGCCACCGTCGCCCTAGTCTCACATGTTTCCTCCCGAGCAACTTTGCCGCCACCGTCGACCTTCTTCCGCACCATGCCATCCGCACCTATGCTATCGCCCCTCTTTCCTCGCCCCTCGCTTTCTCCGCTATCTCCGCCATTCTATCCCGCCACCACAGATCAGTTTAAGGTCGTCTCGCGCCCTCCGCCACCGCACCTTCTTCCGCACCATGCCCAACGCCTCCCCTCCTTTCCGCCATTCTAGCCTACCATGCTCCCCTCACATTTGGTCCACGCCTCCCTCCGCGTCCCTACCATTCGCGGTCCACCACTCTCTCCGCAAATGATGCCGAGACGATTCTTGGGGCTCCTTGATCCATCTGTACCTATGCTTCTGCCCCTCTTTCCTCTCTCCTCGCTTTCTCCGCTATCTCCGCCCACCCCATCCCATCCCGCCACTATCGATCCTTTTTAGGGCGACACCCTCCCCCTTCGCGGCCGGCCTGCCGCACTCCCCCTCCACATCTGGCCTCCGCAACGCCGCCTAGGCGATTCTTGGGGCTCCCTGATAGTTGTGTCTGCTATGTTTTTAGTTACTATGTGCTTTTTATCTTCTCATTACCACTCCCTGATAGTTGTGTCTGCTATGTTTTTAGTTACTATGTGCTTTTTATCTTCTCATTACCATTGCAAATTTCTACTTTGTGATATTGTTTTTTTATTGCTTTTACACAACCAATCAAAAATATCATGCAGGTATCTCATCAGGGGGTCCTTGGAAGTGTTCCAGCAATTCTCCAGGACTATGGTTTTGCTCCTACTGGAAAAGGAATTGACATTGGAGGCATTGACTGGTTTGACCTTTCCCTTGCCTTTTGTTTCCATGATTACCATTTTTTCATACATATAGATGATTTACCAGATCTTTTAATTAATCTTATGCATGCTCTTCAACCTACCCCTATGACTGCCAAATGTCGCATCGTGTGTTACATGAAGAACACGGTGCGTGTGTGCATTCTCATAGCTCAGCATTTCGGATGTTGTTGCCAAATTTTGCAAAATAAGCCCTCGTAATTCTATAGTGAGAAACAGCAGAGGCGGTCATGACCGAGACACCTGTAGGATCACCTAATCTGAATACTGAAGCTAAAAATGTAATGATATTTAAACTGGGGTGTCTCTGTCTTTTCTATTCCTTATTTCACTTCATGTTGATTATTGGTCGTTATGAAGTTTATATGTATTCCTCTATTTTATTTCTTTCCGTGGTTTACATATTGAGACTAAGGGGAAAAGGTGTTCAGAACTTTAGATTCATCTGGATGACAGGTTTTTTCCTTGGAAAGTTAAGTTCACTATGGCTGTTTCAAATGCCTTGATTTATGAACCTTTTTTGTGTGGCTACAAAGTTCTGATTGCTGTGGAGGCTTTCAATTTTTTTACTTGAGGGCATCATCACAAAAAATTAGTACACATGAACAATTTAAAAAATACTTTCATGGCTAGAGCTGAAACATTCGCAATTTAGTTTTTTCCTAAGACAAACGATGTTGTGCACATAATCTATTTGGTTGATGTGGTCTAAATATTTGGGTTAATCTTTTTTTAATGGGTCAAAATACACATTTTTCCTTGGCATATGTATGTTTTGTTGTTTTGTGGATTCTAACATTGAGATTTTATTTCATCTGTGAACAAGGATGTGAGAAATAAACTACCTAGAGGGTAGGACCTTCAACACGCAAGCAATATGTTCTTGCCACATTAGATATCAGTATTAACTGCTCGTTTTGTATGCATGTTCCTACTGATTGTTGATCTTTCCCTCCTTCGCTCGTAGCTAGAATTCCTTACTGCTTACTACATTTTGTTATATATACTTGCCTTTGTCCAATTCCCCTTTTAGATGTTTATCAAATTATGTGCATTAATTTTTGTGCCATCCATTGTTATTTTGCACAGTGCTTTTCCATGACTTCGAAGCATTTTATCACATATTGTCTGAATGTTTCGAGGATCTTTCCCTCTTTCGTTAGTAGCTAAAATTCCTTACTATTGACTACAGTTTGTTATATACACTTGCCTCTATCTGATTCCCCTTTAGATGGTTAACAAAATATGTGCCTTATTTTTTGTGTCATCCATTGTTATTTCGTACAATGTTTTTCCATGATTTCGAAGCATTTAATCACATGTTGTATGAATGTTTCGAGGTTGTTACCGTAATCAAAAGTGAAGCCTTCGTTGCACAATTACCTTATGCTAACCATGTTGCGAACAATTTGTCCTGGTTCAAATTAAGTAGGAGGTATGTACCCATCGTACTTCAAAATTTTGGAGATTCAATTTTCCCTCTACCTCTATGTATTGCTTACCAATGCAATTAATGCCCTTTCCCCTGCAGTGATTCCTTTTTCTTTCCTTTACGATTTCACATGCTAGCTTCTTGTGCCAAATAGGATGGCCATGTGGACATTTTTTCCCTTTGCATATCTATGTTTTGTTGTTTTGTGGTTTCTAGCATTGAGATTTTATTTCATCTGTGAACAAGGATACGAGAAACAAACTACCTAGAGGGCATGACATTGATATGCAAGCAATATGTTCTTCCCACATTGGAGATCATGTTAGAGACTGTATTTGATCTGTGAACAAAGATATGAGAAACAAATTGCCTAGGGGATAGGACCTTCAACATGCAAGCAATATGTTCTTCCCACATTGGAGATCGTTGTTAGCTGCTCATTTGATCTGCTTGATCCTACTGATTGCTGATCTTTCCCTCCTTCGCTGCTAGCTAAGATTCGTTATTGGTGACTACATTTGGTTATATACACTTAGCCTATACCCAATTGCCATTTTAGATGCTTAAGAAATTATGTGTCTTATTTTTGTGCCATACATTGCTATTTCATATAATACTTTTCCATGATTTCAAAGCATTTCATGACATGTTATTTGAATGTTTCCATGTGGTTAGCATAAGATTCAGGGCATTTTATGACATGTTTTCTGATGCTTCCTAGGAGGTTCATGCCTATACTTTCATTCATTCATAAGCTATACCACTACTTCGAATCAGAAAAAATGTACCCAGGTACTAGATGTATTCATTGGTTCTAGATTTATCATTACTGCACTATTTCCACCGAGTACCACTATCCTACCATGTCTAGATGGCTTATCCTATCGTTTTTCTTCGTGCTATATATGCCTACAAAAACATACCACCATCTCTCTATATATAGGCATCTATAATGAGTCTCGTACTTGAGGCCCATTAGGAACTTGTGGCCTACAAGAATTCAGATCATCATCCAAATCAAATCCTACCCCTTTAAGTGTGCGACCCTATAGGTTCATATGTAATCAGTTGTGACTCGAAAACTCTTTTTCGACCACTAGTCGTTAGCGGTACCTAGCAGCATATAACGATTCCCAAACGCACATAGAATATATCGGACAAACCTTAATGCAATATGATCTACAACCAGGTCCATATCACTAACGACCAGCTCGTATATCTATACAACAAGTTCATATTTAGTCTCGACCAATTCGTAACTCCTTACGATCAGGTTTCGACCACTTAGTGACCGTGTTCGACCAGCATACGACCAGCTCGTATCTCCATACGACTAGTCCTATCTGATCGAACTCAAAGGCTTTCTCGTGTATTCTCTCTTTGCCTCACGATATCTGATTGAACTCCAGGTGAGATATTGTATCATCCATGGACTGTTCAATACTTTCTCGATGAAGTGTCAATTACTTCATGTGGTCGACACTTCGACCACTAGTGGCATGGCCATGCACTTTCTTTATCTGACCACAACGAGGGGCTCAGAGATATCTATCCTGTTATGTTAGAAGGGGCAAATCTCATATCGGACCAGTTAGATCCCTCCGCATATTTCATAGCATATTCGAAAGCTACCTTTATAACTACCCAGTTACGAGCAGCGTTTGGCAACCTCTAAGAGTGCTATTACACATGTAGAAAACCATACTGATCTCAGGTCTAAGGATTATACATCATCATTGCTTGATACCAACTAATGATACATAGAATCATAACAATCTCAACAGTGTTTCAAGGTGGGTCTTTTCCATCACCATATTCTCTAACATGTGTCTATATTATTGGTTTGATATCTCCATATCCATGACCTGTGAAACATAGTCATCAATCAATACATATACTAGTTTATTCATATGTGTTCTCATATGTTTCCGACTAGGGAACCTTTAAGAATAATCATCACATAAATATAGAGTTTCGCAATCAAGTCACATACTTGATAATAAATATTATTGATATTATTCTAGGAACAAGATAACATATTATCCAATGTTATGAACATAATGAAATATAATCATCTTTATGATTGCCTCTAGGGCATATTTCCAACAGAACTTGCTGCCACTGTTTGGTAAAGGCTTTGCAATTTATCAGATATCGCCTCTACTCTACTATTAACAATGACAACATGGTGACTAAGTGTGATCCGCTGGCTCTATGGTTTTCTCAATAATAACACCTATAAAGCCCAAAAGTGCTCCTGCAAACACACGTACCTATGACTAGAAGTCCGTAAAAAGTAATGATAAGCCTATGGCATATTCTATGGAGACATGTAGAATTCTCCTAGTTATCCATTAACTTTGTAAAGATATCGCTTTCCTGCACGAGTCGCATCAGTAGTATAGATTCAGCTCCTATGAAGCTTAGCCCTGCTCATGAAGAGTATCTCTTATCTTTTGTTTTAGGCTGAAACCTTGTGCATTAGATTGTTTCTTCCCAGATGCCATAAATAAAATAACGGTCTAAGTTTTTCTATTAAAGTCTTATCTTCTATTGAATAGTTGATTAAATCCGCTTAATATAACATATTGCCCGTAGCATACCTAACATGTAGTAATATAATCTTGCATGGAACAAATTTGTAAACTATATGCCTGAAAATTGAAAATACATTGACATGCCTTGATAACAAAATATTGTACATGTGCTCTTGACATCTAATAAGCCTCAATCCACTAGCTTGTTGTAATACTCTGAAAAATAATATTAATATTAATAATCGCGTCTTAAAGGTCGGAGAGCAATTAATTAAATAGTAACAATAATTAATTAATTAAAAAACGTCTTAAGGGCCTGTGTGCTATTAATTTAATTAGTATATAGAAAATAGTATTTTTGGAATTTTTATGAGCCATATAAATAGATTGTGGAGTCTCTAGAAAACCTAGCTTTTTCTTTTGTTTTGTTTCAAGCCGCTTTTTTCTTTCCCAGTAGATCTCTGGTTGGATCTTTGTATTCTTGTCGCCTGTCTTATTTTTTTTTCTTTCTTGGACGCTGCTGCCGAGAGAAGCCACGCGTAGAGGTCATTGTCTCTTCTACTACGCTTGTTGATGTCTTCTTGATTTTTTCTGCAGTCGGCGTTCTTTGTTGCATCTTGCCGATCCTCGCCTTGCTTTTTCTGCGCCGATCCTCGCTCTTTGCTTTTTCTGCGCCGATCCTCTTCTTTGCTTTTTCTGCGCCGATCCTCGCCGCTTTGCTTTTCTGCTTCCGCTAGCTTGCGTTATTTGCTTTCTGCTTCTGTATTTCTTGATCTGCTCTGAAGCTCTTCGCGAAGCCCGACCGAGTCGCTGAGAGTTCTTTGGATCTGCTTGCCGGTTTTCTGCCGAGGCTAGATCTTTGTGCCGTGATTTTTGCCGTTTTCTGCTGCTTTGCTACTGAAGGTCATCTGCTGCGACTTCATTATTCGGCCAAATCTGCTGCGTGATCTCCAGTGCCTTGCGTCATCGAGTTTTTTGTTGATTTGTTCTCTTGCGGTTACTAGTGCGATCAATCAACGATTAATGCTGCATTAGTAGTTGATTAATTAATGTGATTGGTAGAGAACCGATTTCTTTGTGCTGATTAATTAGAGATTATAATTGAGATTAATTAGAGAAGCTGATTTATAGATCGGTGTATGCTGTTCTGTTAAAACAATTTATTAGGGTATCTTAATGACAGATTTTAGAAATACCATCTACTGGATAATTGTAGGTAATTTCGATATCTTTCTATAGCATATTTTATTACGTCAATCGGATAAGTATATTTAGAGTTATGATTTTCGGAAGACCGCTGTTTTTACGGTTGTCGTCTTTCGGCGCTGTTTTGGTAGACTGTAAACTAAAAATAGTAAATAGCTTAATTAGAGTTTTTGATCTACATGAAAGTTGTAGATAATTGTCCAATGGTTCTGTAGGATCTGAGAACGCGTATTTTGGTTGGATAGAACAAAAGTTATGAATTTAGTAAGACTGCTGTTCCGAAGCGGACAGACCGACTTTCTGGGTTAAATGCAGAGGGTTAGATGATTTAATTAGAAGACTTTGTAATCTAAGAAAATGTGGATAATTTTATAAAGAATCCAGAATGGGGTGGTTTGTTGTGATTGGACTTTCGAGTCAAAAGTTACGCTCTTTTTAGTAACCGGTCAGCTATAGGTAACTAGTCGGTACTGCAGCGTAACGTGTTATATTTGGGGACGTGTAGGAGCGAAGCATTTTGATTGCTATTCTTGTTGCTGTAATTTGTATTGAAGTTGGTGTATTTAATATAGGAGAGCGTCGTGCTTGTTGCCGTCTTCTAATCAAATCGTGCGTCGCAACTAGTAAAGGCAAGTGCATGGTAGAGCGCGATCAATGATCGATCACTGTTTTCTTTATCTTTTATTACCATTATTGTTGTGCTTTTATTTTGTTTAATTGCAAGCAATGGAATGGTATGAATTTATATTGTTAATGGACATGATGAAAAGTTGGATATGATGTTTATGATGGAGTTTGCATGTTTGCATTCATAAGCATCTTTGCATAAGAGAAGGTGATCATGAATGATCACAACTCCACGGGAGTGGAGGAGGTCCCCGATCCTTATGGAGGAACGGGCTTGAGAGTGAATGTTGTCGCGAGCATTCACTCACGCTATACCGTATCTGTGAAAAGAAGTGCATGTGGACATATAGATTAGAGTTGCATTGATATTTGAGATTGATGAATAAGAATGTGAATGGAAGTGCATGTGATGATAATGAAGTTATTGAATCTTTGTTGATTTATTATTGTTCGTTGTTTATGGATGTGTTTGCTGAGTCGTGGACTCACCCTTGCTCTATTGTTGTCTTTAGGTGATCTTCGAGGATGCCGTAATTGAGAGCGAGTAGAGCACATGGACATCACATGATCATTCGCCATGATAATCGTTTCATTCAATATTGGTTTACACTTGGACATGTTAGTTATTGAATAATGTTTAGGATATCATTTGGACTAGACTATTTGCTTTATTAATTTGGTTTCATTGGTTGATGCGATATGATTATCATTGTTTTCCTTGATGTAATTTTTAGTGTGTCGATAATTATCAGTTGAAAGAGTAGTGTGGTGGCATTCTAGGCTCAGTGTTGGGCTGGGGTGTTACAGTTGGTATCAGAGCGGGTTTTAGGTCCGTGGTGAATAGATTAACAACATAGGCAAACTAAAATTGTTAAAATTTGTTTTAGATTAGTAAATCAACTAAAATTTGCTAATGGTTAACTAACCTAAAATTTGACACACTAGTGCACAGTAGGTTAGAGAGAGGTACGAATATAGTTTTACGCTTCCGTTATGTTGCTTATTGATGGATGAGTTTATTTTGAGCTTTTAGCTCATTGTGTATTGTTGATTGTGGTTGATAGCTATGCCGAGGGGTAGAGGACGTGGTCGTGGTGGCCGCGGTCGTGGAGGTCGGGGCCGCGGAAGAGGTTCCGTGGAGCCACCTCCTGTGCGATTAGTCGATGGTGAGGGGTTCTTTGTTGACCCGCCTCGGTTGGGGCCCAAGATGAGACCCCGCTTTCTTGAGAGAGTTGGTGGGAGAGATCCGTGCTCTTCGTCAACAAAGCGGATATTTGGTGGGAGGTCGTGTTGTCTTCGAGGACCGCCACTCAAGGTCCGATCACTTGGGAGGATTTTGTAGATCGGTTCAAGGGAAGTTCTACCCTACTCATTTGTTGAGAAGATGGAGGTTGCCTTGACGACCTTTGCTCGGGGAAGAGGTCTATTCTTGAGTATGAGGTGAGTTCAACAACTTGGTTCGCCGTCCCTTGGTGTGAACGATGATCTTCGAAAGCCAAGAGGTTCCGTCGGGTCTCAATTCGAGTACCGACATGTGTTGGGAGCTACTCCACTCTGTGACTACTGCTCTGTTGTGGAGCAAGCTAGGGGCATGGAGTTGGAGATGCACTCACAAAGGGGCGCAAGCCTCGGTGGGTCGGTAGCTTCGGTGGTGACGGAAGAGGAGCTCTAGTGAGGGAAGTGGAGTGCATTCAACACCGCTTTCAAGAAATTCAAGGAGGACCGCATCTTTGAGTCTAGCGATCGAGGCCGTTCTCTTCTTGGCGCCTCGTCCTTTGCAGTACTCCGACCCTTCGTCTGTCCCTGAGGCGGTATGCTTTGCTTTAAGTTCGTGATGGACACGTCTTCGCTGAGTGCACTTGGACGGGAGATTGCCGTCGATGTGGCGTCGGGTCACAAGGAGCGGTGTGTCGCCGAACCCGCTAAGCGTGATCAAGTGGGAACTGTGCCATCTTCTTCTTGATGGGTCCCGCCGAGGATCTTTTCGATGATGATCGCTCCTCCGATGCCATTTCCTTGACTTGGCGCCTCCGGCGAGTACTCTCGCGCCGCCACCTTCAAGACCGCATCGTCAGTTTATCGACCGGCTTTACCGCCACAATGATTGTCGGGGCTCGCCGCCCGCCATCGTCTTCTTTCGCCATGGCGCCACCTGGAGTGTACGCCATGCCCACAGCGGAATCTGCGGGTCGTCCTGACGTGGTGACAGGTACTTTGCTTGTGGATTCGTTTGATGCTTTAGTCCTTTTCGATTCGGGGCTACCTTTTCGTTTGTTTCGTCGGCGTTTGCTAGGAGAGCGAACTTGAGTATGCAGTGGATTTCTCAGTCAGTGTTGGTTAGTTCTCCTGGGGGTATTATTGCTAGTTCTCTTTGTTTGTCCCGGTGTTCTATTGTTATTGATGGAGAGAAGTTCACGGCGAATTTGATAGTTATTCAAATGGAGCCGTTCGATGTTATCTTGGGTATGGATTGGTTGCACTCTTATCGAGCCGTGATATCCTGTTTACGTAGAGAACGATCTCGTGCGCACCTCGTGCAGGGAGACTTTGACTTTTCAGGAGTGCGCCTCGCGCTCTCTTTCGATGTTACCGGATCGTTCCGGGTCGTGCTGAAAATCGGACTTCTTTAGCTCTTCTTTGAGAAACCGAGCGTGGCTTCGCAGATTGAGGAGATTCCAGTGGTTAGTGATTATCCCGATGTGTTTCCGGCTGAGCTTCCGGGATTGCCACCTGCGCGAGATGTGGAGTTTCGCATTGATCTTGTTCCGGGTACTCGTCCCATCTCGATGTCTCCATATCGATTAGCACGTCCGTTTCAGGACGAGTTGAAGAAGCAGTTGGATGATTTGTTGGCTAAAGGTTTGATCAGGCGTAGTGTATCACCGTGGGGAGCTCCTGTTCTGTTCACAGAGAAGAAGGATGGGAGTTGGCGTATGTGTATTGATTATTGCGCACTTAATGCAGTCACAATCAAGAATAAATACCCATTGCCCCGCATTGAGGACTTGTTTGATCGGTTGAATGGAGCTCAAGTATTCTCCAAGATCGATCTCTAGTCAGGGTATAACCAAATCCGTGTGCGTGAGCAGGATGTAGAGAAGACTGCTTTCTCCACCAGGTATGGGCATTATGAGTATAAAGTTATGTCTTTTGGATTGACTAATGCACCTGCTATTTTTATGGAGACCATGAACAACATGTTGCACGAGTATCTAGATGATTTCGTGGTGGTGTTTATTGATGATATTCTTATCTATTCCAAGACCAATGAGGATCATGAGCGTCATATGAGGCTGGTTTTAGATACTTTGAGAGAGCACAAATTCTATGCTAAGTTGAAGAAGTGTGAGTTCTGGATTGCAGAAGTGGGTTTTCGGGTCATGTGATTAACCCTCGTGGTATTCTTTGTTGATCCTAGTAAGGTCTCTACAAATGGTGGATTGGAAGAGGCCGACTAGTGTGAAGGAGGTGAGGAGTTTCCTGGGTTTGGCTGGTTATTATCGGCGTTTTGTGCAGGATTTCTCTATCATTGCCAAACCGATGTCTCAGCTTACTCGAAAAGGTGTGAGATTCCAGTGGGTGATGAGTGTGGCGCGATTTACGCTTTTGAAGGACGAGTTGGTGACCTCTCCTATTCTCACTCTTCCCGAGCCAGAAAGCGGTTCACGATCTTTTCAGATCGTCTCGAGTGGGTCTTGGCTGTGTTCTCATGCAAGACGGTAAGGTGATTGCTTATGCGTCGAGGCGCTTAAAGAAGCACGAGCAGAATTATCCCACTCATGATTTGGAGTTGGCCGCGGTTGTTTTTGCTCTCAAGATTTGGAGGCATTATCTATACGGTGGGCCTTGTGATATTTTCACGCATCACAAGAGTCTCAAGTATATCTTCACTCGAAGGATCTGAATTTGAGGCAAAGGAGGTGGTTGGAGTTGATCAAGGATTATGATCTTACTATTCAAGTATCATCCGTGCAAGGCCAATGTTGTTGCGGATGCTCTTAGTCGCAAGGCGACTCCTGCTACTCTAGATTACCTCATTGCTGATTTTGATCGCATGGGTATATCCTATTGTTATGCGGGCACATCGCATGTTGAGACTCAGTTGATTCTTGAGTCAGCTATTCCAGATCGTGTGCGGGAAGCTGTGAGTGACCGGTTATTACAGGGAGGTTAGGAAGCGCTGGATGAAGGTAAAGAGAGTGATTTTAGTATGGATGATTACGGTACTTTGAGGTTTAAAGGCCGTCTTTGCGTGCATAAAGGCGGAGGTCAAAGATGATATTTTGAGGAGGCACATCGTACTCGTACTTTATTCATCTGGTGAGACTAAGATGTATCGAGATTTGAAACGAAATTTTTGGTGGAAAAGAATGAAGGTGGATATTGCTAATTATGTGGCTTCTTGTGGTGTTTGTCAGCAAGTGAAAGCTGAGCACAAGCGTCCTGCAGGGTTGTTGCAGCCTTTGGAGGTACCCAGTGGCCTTGGGATGATATCTCTATGGACTTTGTGGTGGCGTTGCCTCGTTCGCGAGGGAAGGATGCGATTTGGGTAGTGGTGGATCGATTCAAGAAGTCGCACACTTCATTCCTATTCGCACGACAAACTCGTGAGTGATCTAGCTCCTATATATGTGCGTGAGATAGTAAGACGCATGGTGTGCCAAAGACCATCATTTACGCGAGGGGACGCCAAGTTTGTCTCCAAGTTCTGCGAGTCTGCAGAGTGCATTGGGCACACACCTCACTTTGAGTCTGACGCTTCACCCACGAGACAGATGGGCGATCAGGCGTACTATTCGGACTTTGGAGGACATGTTGCGATCTTGTGTTCTATCTTGGAAGGGTAGTTGGGAGGACCAGTTGCCACTTGCAGAGTTTGCTTATAATAATAGTTACCATTCCAGCATTAGAGCTGCACCATTTGAGGTTCTCTATGGGCGGAAGTGCAGATCGCCGCTATGTTGGGATGCAGTTGGAGAGAAGACAGTTTTGGGTCCGGATTGGATTCAGAAGACCGTTGAGCGTGTGGCCATGGTGAGGCAGAATTTGTTGGCGGCTCGAGTAGACGAGAAAAGTTATCTTGATTTGAGGAGGCGTGACCTGGAGTTTGCGGTGGGTGACCAGGTGCTCTTGAGAGTGTCTCCCACCAAAGGTATTGTTCGGTTCGGTTCACAATGTGTTTCATGTCTCGATGCTAAGAAAGTTTTTGAGAGACCCAGAGCATAAGATTTCATTAGAGCCGTTGACTATTGAGCAAGATCTCACGGTTGAGTCGCGTCCGGCGCGCATTCTGGAGAGGTCGGAGCGAGTGCTGAGGCACAAGACGTTGGTATACGTTAAGGTGTTGTGGACGCATCAGTCCGAGAGAGAGGCGACTTGGGAGTTGGAGTCTCGCATGCGCGGCATGCGAGTTGTTCACGTCAGCACGCGTTGTGTTGTTGTTTAATTTCAGCAGTGTAGTTTTTATTTGAGTAGAACGGCGATTAGAATTCGGGGTCGAATTCCGTTAAGGGGGGTAGAATGTAATACTCTGAAAAATAATATTAATATTAATAATCGCGTCTTAAAGGTCGGAGAGCAATTAATTAAATAGTAACAATAATTAATTAATTAAAAAACGTCTTAAGTGCCTGTGTGCTATTAATTTAATTAGTATATAGAAAATAGTATTTTCGGAATTTTTATGAGCCATATAAATAGATTGTGGAGTCTCTAGAAAACCTAGCTTTTTCTTTTGTTTTGTTTCCAAGCCGCCGCCGTTTTCTTTCCCAGTAGATCTCTGGTTGGATCTTTGCTACTTGTCGCCCTGTCTTGTACTTTTTCTTTCTTGGGCCGCTTTGAGAAAGCCACGCGTAGAAATCTTTGTCTCTTTGCGCAACGCCGTGATGTCTTCTTGATTTTTTCTGCGGCGGCATTCTTTGTTGCATCTTGCCGATCCTATTCTTGCTTTTTCTGCGCCGATCCTATGCTTTTTTTCTGCGCCGATCCTCGCTTTGCTTTTTCTGCGCCGATCCTCGCTTTCTTTGCTTTTCTGCGCCGCCCTAGCCATTGTTACTTGCTTTCTCTTTGCTGCGCCTTGATCCGCTCTGAAGCTCTTTGCCGGCCCGACCGAGAGTCTGTGAAGTTCTTTGGGCTAACTGCTGCCGGTTTTCTGCCGAGCTACGATCTTTGTGCCGTGATTTTTCTGCCGTTTTCTGCTGCTGCTACCGAAGGCTGTCTGCTGCTGACTTCATTGGCTCGGCCAAATCTGCTGCGTGATCTCCAGCTGCCGCACGTCATCAGGTTTTTCTGTTGATTTGTTCTCTTGCGGTTACTAGTGCGATCAATCAACGATTAATGCTGCATTAGTAGTTGATTAATTAATGTGATTGGTAGAGAACCAATTTCTTTGTGCTGATTAATTAGAGATTATAATTGAGATTAATTAGAGAAGCTGATTTATAGATCGGTGTATGCTGTTCTGTTAAAACAATTTATTAGGGTATCTTAATGACAGATTTTAGAAATACCATCTACTGGATAATTGTAGGTAATTTCGATATCTTTCTATAGCATATTTTATTACGTCAATCGGATAAGTATATTTAGAGTTATGATTTTCGGAAGACCGCTGTTTTTACGGTTGTCGTCTTTCGGCGCTGTTTTGGTAGACTGTAAACTAAAAATAGTAAATAGCTTAATTAGAGTTTTTGATCTACATGAAAGTTGTAGATAATTGTCCAATGGTTCTGTAGGATCTGAGAACGCGTATTTTGGTTGGATAGAACAAAAGTTATGAATTTAGTAAGACTGCTGTTCCGAAGCGGACAGACCGACTTTCTGGGTTAAATGCAGAGGGTTAGATGATTTAATTAGAAGACTTTGTAATCTAAGAAAATGTGGATAATTTTATAAAGAATCCATAATGGGGTGGTTTGTTGTGATTGGACTTTCGAGTCAAAAGTTACGCTCTTTTTAGTAACCGGTCAGCTATAGGTAACTAGTCGGTACCGGCGTAACGTGTTATATTTGGGGACGTGTAGGAGCGAAGCATTTTGATTGCTATTCTTGTTGCTGTAATTTGTATTGAAGTTGGTGTATTTAATATAGGAGAGGCGTCGTGCTTGTTGCCGTCTTCTAATCAAATCGTGCGTCGCAACTAGTAAAGGCAAGTGCATGGTAGACAGCGATCAATGATCGATCACTGTTTTCTTTATCTTTTATTACCATTATTGTTGTGCTTTTATTTTGTTTAATTGCAAGCAATGGAATGGTATGAATTTATATTGTTAATGGACATGATGAAAAGTTGGATATGATGTTTATGATGGAGTTTGCATGTTTGCATTCATAAGCATCTTTGCATAAGAGAAGGTGATCATGAATGATCACAACTCCACGGGAGTGGAGGAGGTCCCGATCCTTATGGAGGAGCGGGCTTGAGAGTGAATGTTGTCGCGAGCATTCACTCACGCTATACCGTATATCTGCGAAAAGAAGTGCATGTGGACATATAGATTAGAGTTGCATTGATATTTGAGATTGATGAATAAGAATGTGAATGGAAGTGCATGTGATGATAATGAAGTTATTGAATGCTGTTGATTTATTATTGTTCGTTGTTTATGGATGTGTTTGCTGAGTCGTGGACTCACCCTTGCTCTATTGTTGTCTTTAGGTGATCTTCGAGGATGCCGTAATTGAGAGCGAGTAGAGCACATGGACATCACATGATCATTCGCCATGATAATCGTTTCATTCAATATTGGTTTACACTTGGACATGTTAGTTATTGAATAATGTTTAGGATATCATTTGGACTAGACTATTTGCTTTATTAATTTGGTTTCATTGGTTGATGCGATATGATTATCATTGTTTTCCTTGATGTAATTTTTAGTGTGTCGATAATTATCAGTTGAAAGAGTAGTGTGGTGGCATTCTAGGCTCAGTGTTGGGCTGGGGTGTTACACTTGTAGTGCACGGATGTCCAGATGGCAAAAGGAAAACTATTTTCGCAGTAGTACCCAACCAAGCCTAATCATATGTTGATCTATGATGGACCACTTTGGCTAGAAAATATCATATTCGTCAAATAAGTACATAATAATTTCAGCCCTAAGACTTGGAGTCTATATAACATTATCATCTACCACACTATTTTCTTAATTGAAGAACTTTGAAAGCAGAATGTTACAGAGTATATATTGGTTTCACGCTAACAAAAAATTGTACTCCTGTTGAAGTATGATAGCAAACCTTTAACTTCGAGCTGATTTCAAGCAAATGTCTGATGTACACACTATCACTTGATATTTTTATAGTTAGCATGAAAAGGGGGAGGATATTGGGCCTGTGTGAAATATTAGAACCTAATAGGCATAGAAAAATATTCAAAACAAGAGTCACGGTAGGCACCGTGGCATATCCTAGGTCAAAGCCCGAAGCAATAAATTAATCTAGTTTATTTAGGGAGATATATAAAGTAAATTACATGATTATTGTCCTTATCCAGTTGATATGGAAAATTGCAGTTTTGTCATTGCTGATACCTATGTTGTTGACAACAACAATCATTATTGTTCACGAAGGGCAATTAATTTGTGTCTTCAGCAATATGTTAACTGCCAGCATCTGGAAATGCACACGTCAAATCGACAACCACTTGACACAGTCGCACATATGCCATGTTGGCTATGCATCGAAGTGTGCCATACTCATCGGAAATGACACACGCGTAAATCGGTAAGTGCAATCTGCAACCACATCACCACTAGAAGCCATATCACTTGCTTGAAGCAAAAATAGCTCCCAAAAGAAAGATGGCCTATTGGACTTTGTTGATCCCGAACGATCTAAATTTGGCCATGATGATTCTGGCATTACAAATTAAAATAAAACATAGTTTATCACCCTTAATTAAATATGATGTTCCTGTTGAACAATAAATATTCTCGTCGAATAATTATACTATTTGGGTGATTCAACTAAGATTTCAAGTCCAAAAGAAAATCTAGTATTACCGTGCAAATTAACTATGGTTAGATATTTTATGCTCCAACATTATATTTATGTTCTTGAAGGTCATCCTGTAGTTCTATGCTACCAGAACACACTGCTTATGACCATAAAAAATATGTTGCGTAATTATAAAATTAATTTTTAATGATCCAAATTATTTAAAATATGGTATGAGTAATTGGATTAAAACTTAGGCAAATAATAAAGAAGCTAGTCTATAGAATAACTCTGTCGACTCTCGGACCCCCGTATGGAACCTTTGTCACAGATTAATAACCAACCAGAAGTTGTAATATCCTACAAAACATCAGGATGATGCAGTTTTCTTGCCATTGCACTGATAAAAGTCTAGCACACTGCATATAATCATCAAACCCCTTATTGAAATAAGTGTGTGTTGGAAGAATCAACATTTCCCACATGTTATCACACTGTAGCATACACCGTTGGGCCACCACCAGTTGTTGGAGACCATATTGGATCTGAAATTCTATCAATCATGTGCCCATGATAGGGTAATTTTGTGGTATGTTATTAATATAATATTGAATCTTGGCATTAGGAAGAGAGAAATTCCCAAAAGTTCGAATGTCGTTGTATTTTCCAAAAGGAAAAATATCTTTTGTACGAAGATACATGCACTAGTCAAGCTAAACTTAAGGTTTAATTTATACTCCTGCGCGCTAGAAGTGGAGAGCCTGCTAGATACTTTTCAATTACGGAGAAGTTACCAGAGTGTTTATTTGCAGTAAATACGTCGCTAAGAGTGGAATACCTCGTGTTGAATAGTATATCCACCTCTGTGAAATTGACTTATTGGATCTAATGACACTAGTCAAAATAATTATTAATCACTCCTTTAACTCTCCTGAAGAGAACCCACCTTGAAGGTGAAATACCTCATGAAGAGGTTCACCATAATATGAAAGCCCCAGCAATTTGATGTGCACATATTAAAATGCTGGGAATACGGAATGACCAAGAATCTTTTGTTTGGGAAATGATAAAGATGTGGTTAACACTGAGATACCCTCAATTTGGAGGATATAAGAGAAAAATTATCGATAATCATTTTGCCTCTACAATTGCTAAAGTTTCTCTTATGAGAACACGGATTCGAAACCAAAGTCCATGACCGAGCATTTGAAGCGTTCATATCGGGTCACATGATGAAAGTATGCGAGGTTGAACCAAAATTACTAAATAAAAGTATCGGAACAAGGTAGTTCATACTTGATGGGTCATTACGAATATTATAAAGTGGTGAAATCTATGGTTCAAAGGTCCCCGTAGAGACTGTTACTCTCCTATTATGATTGATATAATGTTTCATTGCATAATAATTCTGGCAAATGACATGAACAAGATGTGCGATCAATGGATTATGAAAATCCTTTATGAGATCTTTGAAGGACCCAAAATTCCTAGTAAGAAAGGAAAGAAATTCGCAATATATATAAAACTCATACCCAATAGTCTCTTACCTGTAGTAAGAGCATTTCCCGAAGAGAGAACATCTCCTTGAAGGAAAATTATCTTACCAATCGATCTCTTAATCACACTAATGATTATATGATCCCTGGAAATAGACAATGACCCATCAATACCCGAAAGAATATAATGAGAAACTTAAAGGCCAGAAGTACTCCACATAAGCACTTATAAAGTGCATCTTCCACCAGAAGTTGGTGGAATGGTGGTTTCCTCTACTACCATGAAGGTATGACATACATTGGTGATATTGGCAATTAATCTCCTAAACGCCAAAACTAAGACCGATTATATTTTACTCTAGAGTGGTACAACTATACTTTATAGTTTTGCAGAACAGACTATTTGTTGTAACTCTAACCACCCAGAGATAGTTAAAAAATATTAAGACTCTCAAATGTTTTGATAAATCGTATCCGGAAGGCATACGACTTTGCAACTAGTATTACCCCATATCCTTTGCAAGAATAATCTACTTATGTTGCATAATTAAATAGTAGTATTTGATAAGTTAAACATATTACTCCCGAATAATGTATATCCTAAACCTCAAGATGAGTGATATGATATTTGTATGTAAGACTTCACATTGTGACAATCCAATAGATTTGATCATAGTGTTCTTGTCTCGTTCATTTTTAAAAAATGTATGAAAGACATTGGGGCAACAAGGCTTCAGTGGAAGTTGTCTTTAGGAGGAGCATATGCTAAATACTGATCATCATACTTGAGATTTTGAAAATCTTAGTTAAGCGTAGAAGGTGTTGATACGATGATTACTGATTAAATTCACCTTGAAGGTTTTACCACTTAACAGTTTAGATCAGTTGGTCGACAATGCAAAGATCATGAAGATCATGCGTAGATCTTGATGGTCATTACTAAATCCTAAAGATATCTGGCAAATCTCTATAATGCAAAATCCCAAAATAGATTTATATTACTTTGTGGTGATGCAACCATCTCTTGGCGGTCATCTTAGCAGACTTTGGTAGCTACGTTCTACCAACTACTCAGAGATTATAGTACTATATGAAGCCTCACTTGAATGTATTTGGCTCAGACGTGTGACTAACCACGTGGCATTAACACCGTCAATACACCCACAATTATCTATGAAGATAATGTTACTTATATTGCACAAATGCAAATGGGTTATGCTAAAAGTAATCACCAAGCATAAGTAATCACAAAGCATATTGTTCCCAGATTCTTCTATCCTCATGAACTCCAGAAGAACGATGAGGTGAAGATCCTGCAAACTAGGTCTCTGTGAAAATCTGGCTGATTTATTCACTAAGTCTCTATCTACGTCCAGTTTCCAACGATGCGTTCGTGGTATTGGGATGAAGTAGCTTAGAGAGTTGCAGGGATCAGGAGGAGAATTCCTTGAATCATAATCTACTTAAGGTCCTAAAGTTTTACCTTAATCCTGACGATTAACTCAGAGGGTAGAGAGGTTCCACTCTTTTTTCCTTAGTGAGTTTTTCATGAAGATTTCTCACATAAAAGTTTTTAACGAGGCAATGATACAATACAACTTGCGGATGCAATATACTCTTTTCTCCGATCCCTTTTTCCCACTTAGTTTTTGAGAGTTTTTAATAAGACATGTGTATGACACGGTATTCACCTAAGGGGGTATTAAGAAACTATGGATTAAGGGTTGATAGACATAATACCAAAACTGTCCTTTGTGGGTTTTAGTCTATAAATAGGATCTCCTTATATACAGAAGAGATTGATCAATGAATAAAGGTACTCCTCTGTATATTGTTTCTATTTATTGTATCTCTGCCGATTGTCTATTGCATGATGATTGGTTGAGGACTACATTATTTAACAGAAGTATCCCATTCTTCGAGGCCAATCCACATCGGGATCGTAGAGCTCACAGGGACGCTCTGACGCGCCATAAAACACTAACCTCCCGGCCGCTTTTATGGCTGGATGCTACTAGTTCGAACGATTTAGATCTAATGGTGGTGGATACCCGTGCGGCGGTGTCCCCCACGTGGTGCGTACGTGGAAGCACGGGATGGGCCCGTGATGTGGGCATCTGCTCCCGCGAGGCAGTCTACGCAAGCGGGCCACGTGTCGAGATCAAGGATGTCAGTGTAGTCTTTGTCGAGCTGTAACAGTCGTAGGCGCAATATGGTCGCTAAAACTTTTCAAAAAGAGATTAGTTGATTGCATCGAATCAATGAACCAACATTACCTACTTGTGTGTTATTACCATATTACTCACAGTTAATAGCCAAAAGTACTTGAGCGTTGTCAATGTGATGGTAGAAATTAATGTCAATGTGATGGTAGAAATTAGGTGTTTTCTTCTTCAAAAAAATGATTGCGATGAATTTCTCCCCAAAAAATATGGCGAGAATTGATGTCTCGTCATAATCAGAGTCAACATGATGTGTCTAATTGTTCATCGTGCCATGATCTCCTCTCTACAGCGCGCGGGTGACCATAATACCCGATCGCACTGTGCATGATTTATCATTTCGACCCCTGCCCACATGGTAATCGAAAACCAGTCGTCCCAATTGCATAAATCTGGAGTAACAAGGCTCACTTTGCTGATATGCAATGCCATGTGCCACACTTCTCTGTTTTTTTAGTGTATGCGTGATCACTGAACAAATCTGGAGTGTTCGCCTGTGCATAGTGAACGCTGTGCTCCGAAATTGCTCAGTTAAATCCTTAATTAAGAAGTGAGGTGTTTGAATGCTTCGTGGGAAAGTAGTATGTAAATTCGGAAAAAGTCGCGAAGGAAAACACTAGTTCATTCCAAAGGATTTTTTATGGATTTTTAGAGCAATTCCTTGAGTTCAAACACCTTGGACCCATTTTGAAACGTATGAATTCACCGGAAAATTCATATGAATTTGTTCAGGTGCAGCCATTTTGGAACGCAGGAACATCATTTCATTCTTACAGGAATTGAACTAATTTATGTGAAAATATAACGAAATTTCTATTAAAAAAAGTATATGTTCCAAATGGTTCCTCAATCCCTTTAGGAATTAATACACATTCCGGACAGGAGAATTTCCGAAGGATTCGAAAACTAAAAGAACCCTTCATTTGACTCCATTCATTACAACCTCTTATCATATTTGTTTTTTCAATTACAACGTAGACGAACAGGCACATACACCATTATACACGTACATACACGTACGATCGAGTGTATCTAATCACACACCTAAAATTTAGGAAGATCAGGAATAAATCCACAACCTTATCAAATTCCCAACTAAGCACATTCATATATGCAAAAATGGACATACACCAAAATTTAAATTCTAGTGGCGAAGTAGTACAACCGCAACTCCATGGTCCGGCCTATGTTTGTTGATCCTGTTCTTCTGCCTCATGCTCACCATTTCTCGTATCTTCGGCACCACCCAAATTAAGCAACACTGCTACAGCCGCTAGTAACTTGGAGTAGTTTGGATTTTGGAAGGTGAGTATCGAAGTTTATCCCAACCATTTCACGACTGTAAGAGACAGAATCTTCGTGCCAGACTCGACGGAAATTGCCAAGATAGACTACGTGCGGTAGTTTGGATTTTGGAAGGTGATTATCGAAGTTTATCCCAGCCATTTCACGACTGTAAGAGACAGAAGCTTCGTGCCAGACTCGACGGAAATTGCCAAGATAGACTACGTGCGATCCCTCGTGCAGCGACCCCGCGGGTACCTGGAACTACGAACGGTAATGCCGATCGAGCCTGAACGAAATTACCAGCCGCTTCCACGTGACAGCGCCTCACAAAATCCACCTGCCTCGCCAGACGGGTTTGTTCTCACGCGTACGTAGAGGACAACAGGAATCTACTGTTCCACCAGGGCGTTTTAGAATATATTTTTTTCCCGACGTGGCCGTGGTCGGTGATTCGTGTTGAGGAATTATCGTTGGCGAGTTCAGTTCGAGCGATTACCTCGTAGACAAACTCAGAATCGTAAGAACAATGCAAGAGCACAAGAACAGAATAATAAATTGAACACAGAAATATGATGGGATTTCAGGCTTCTCTTTACTGCTATTCTTCAAATTGTATACGATGTTGAGGGTCCCCTTCCTTTATATAGGCAACTGGATGGATGAGGAGGCCACCTGAGCTTGGACTCTCCGGTCCTGGCCTTGGTTTTTAAACACTCTCTCTTGGGCACTCATCCGACATGTTCATATCTCGTTAAAACTCTATAAAACCGGTGAAAAAATTTAGAGAAAGAGTACATTGCATGTATTCCGTTGTGTTGCACGAATTGTCTCGTTAAAAACCTTAACCGAGAAACTTCAGAAAACTCGTTAAGAAAAAAAGAGTACAATTCACCCAATTTTATTTAATCTTTAAGATTTATTCTTTAAGCACTCGATCTTCGTGATTAAACTTTAATAATGAGTTCGTGAAGATTGTCCCTCTGAATTCTGCACTTCTCTAAACCTCATCATTCTAATTCCACGTATGCATCTTTCAAAGTTAGACGCTGGAAGTGACTTAGTGAATAAATCTGCAAAATTTTAACATGACTTGGTATGCAATACTTTAATTTCATCCATCTTTTGCAATTCATGAGCATAAAAGAACTTAGGGTTGATATGCTTCGTGAGAGGACTCTTTACATAACCTATCTGCACTTATGCAACACAAGCTGCATTATCTTTATAGATAATAGTGAGGGTTTGCACGATATTCAATTCACATGACTGCTAGATGTGGTGAATCATTCGTCGAAGCCAGGAATATTCCCGTGAGGCTTCGTACAGTGCTATGATTTTCGAGTAATTCGTCGAAGTAAATACAAGACTTTGTTTCGACGATTTCCATGAAATTACAATTCCACCATATATGAATATATAGCCTGTTTGCGACTTAGTTGTATGCGGGTCTGACAGGTACCCAACATCTGCATAGTCAGTGATAGTTAGGTTTTGGTTCTTTCTGTAGAACATGCCAAGATCTTTGTTCCTTGGAGGCATCGAAAAATATCATTTATTCTCTGTCAATGCCTTTTAGTAGGTTCTACACTATATCTTTCTAGCAGATTCACGGCAAATGCAATGTCCGGTCGAGTACAGTTTGCTAAATACATGAATGTTCCTATTGCACTCAAGTACGGGAATTCTGGTCACAAGACTTCCTCCCTCTCTTCTTTAGGTTTGTATGGGTCCTTGTGCTGCTACAAGGAGCTCCCGACCATCGGTACTTTCGAAGAATATGACTTTTCAAAGCCGAACTGTTCTAACACTTTCTGAGTGTAGGTTGACTGATATACTAAAATCCCTTCAAGTGTATGCTCAAGCTGCAAGCCTAGACAATATTTTGTTTTACACAAGTATTTCATTTTGAACTCCGACTCCAGGTAAGAGTTTGCTTTCTTAATATCTTCCAGGCTCCCGATGATATTCAGATCATCTACATATACTGAGATTATACAAAATTTATTCTGGGATCACCGTATAAAAACACAGGGACAATCCTCATTATTTGTGTAGCCTTTCTTGCAGAGAAAGTCGCTCAAGTGATTATACCATATTCTGCCTGATTGTTTCAGTCCACACAGTGACTTTCTAAGTTACACACTGTACAAATTTCTATTTGCTCTGTCTTAGTTCGGGATAGGGATACCTTTAGGTACCTTCATATAAATGTTCGAATCCAAGTTCCCGTAAAGGTATACAATTACCACATCCATCAAAATTTATTTCTAAATTCAAGTTTACTGTCATTGAAATTAAATATCTAAAGGTAGTTCCGCCATGACCACGGAATAAGTTTCTTCATAATCGACTCCTGGTCGTTGAGTGAAACTTTGTGCAACAAGTATTGCTTTATGTCCTACAACTTTATTGTTTTCATTTCTCTTTCAAAAATACCCACTTATGCTCTACGGGGTGCACAGGGGACGCGTGCAGCTTATAGGTCCAAATAACCATCTTTTATTCAGAGATAATAATTCTGCTTCTATTGCCTTCTTTCAATCTTACTAATATGATCTTTTGTTACATTCAGCGAACGATACATGCTCTTGATCAAGATCGATGATTGTGATAATTTTCTTTGCAAAATAAATATCAACATTGGATGTTGTTCTATTCATAGATTCTCTTGTGGTTACATAATTTATAGTTATTTCTTCATGGATCGATACTTCTAATGCTTCTACTTGCTCACCGCTAGGGCTGAAAAAATAGCTCGAGGCTCGCAAGCCTGGCTCGGCTCATCACGACTCGGCTCGGGCTCGTGAATTTTCGAGTGAGCTGAGCCGCATGTCTAGCTCGCCATACAAACGAGCCAAGCTCGGCTCGGCTCGGTCCAGGCGAGTGCGGAGGGTGGAGGCGGTCGCCGAGCTTGCTGTTCTTGCGATTTCATTTGTTAGGAATATGATGTGCTTATTTTGGATGAACTTATGCAGTGGGTCTTGTAACTATTGGATGAACTAAAGCAATGATAAAAATTTTTGTAATGCATTTTGGATGTACCGCTATTCTGGAGCTTGGCTCGTGAGCTCAAACGAGCCGGCTCGAGCCTGATCATGAGCCGAACCGAGCCACCCTCCTGGCTCGTTTCCGAAACGAGCCGAGCCGAGCCGAGCCGAGCTTACTGTTCATCCGAGCCAAGCTGAGCCAGGCTCGTTTCCACCCCTACTCACCGCTTTCAATTGCGGGGGTAAGTCCCTTTAGTTTTTCAGCTCCGATGTGTGCACACACATCCATGCTGATGTCTCCCTCTATGGGAATATTCAAATCTGGTATGTCTTTTACTGAAGGTTTCATACTATTGCCATGTCTCAACAGACTTCCCTTTTGACTATGGAGAACTTTAGTGATCGACTGTGTCAAGTCATTCTTATCCTTTTTCGCCGGACGTCCCCGATTACTTGGGATTCGAGAGGCCGGAGTTCTCATCTTTTTGTTCTGAGGCCTCTGGATGTGATTAGGATACCTTTAATTTTCTTTAGTATTTCAACCTTCTCCGACGCATTGCGTGCAGGCATATGCGGCTTGGTCACGCTCTTCACATTACTAAAGTGGTCAGGCAGTTGATTTACTAATGCTTGCAAATCAATTATCTTCTGGACTTCTCTATTTGCTTCACTAGTGCGCGGGTCATGTGCATGGATTCTCGTGGTTTGCCATGTCATTTCCTGATATTTTTCAACAAAGGGTTGATTTCCTCCCCCTAATGACGAGAAACAATCCTCATCAAATAGGCTGTCAGCGAAGCGGGCTGTATGCAAATCTTTGGGCATGGGGTCTAGATACCTAATTATGGATGTTGTCTCATCACCAACGTATATCCCAGACTTTCGGAGGAGGCCCATTGCAGTTCGCTGCGGTGGTGGTATAGGTACATAAATCTTGCAGCCAAACCTTTGTAGATGAGAGATTTTAGGTGCTGACCCTTACGCTAGTTGCAGGTGAATGGATGTGATATGATGACGAACTAAAATTAATGTGAGTTGCTGCGTGTAGGACCGCGTGTCCCCAACATGTAGTTGGTAAATTATAATTCTGCAAAAGCGGTCGGACAATAAATTTAATTATTTTAATTAATGCATCTTCTAGTCCATTCTGGATGTGGACATGTGGTATGAAATGCTCAACGGTAATTCCCATTGCCATACAATAATCATCAAATATCTTTGAATTAAATTCTTCGACGTTGTCCATTCTGATGGACTTCACATGATGATCAGAGAAATTATTCTTAATTTTAATTATCTACGAGATCAACTTTGCAAAAGCATGATTTCTCATAAATAATAAGCATACATGCGACCATTTCGAGAAAGCATCGATGAGCACCATAAAATACCTAAATGGCCTTGGTAGGGGCTGTATAGGACCGCAAATGTCTCCCTGGATATGGCCCAGAAATGCAGGGATTTCATCCTTTACTTTAAGAGTAGAGGGTCTAGTAATCAGTTTCCTAGTGGCACATGCGAAGCACATAAAATCTTCCTAATTTGGAAAATTCTTTGTATTGACATTGTCATCCGAGAATTAGTAATTATATTTCTCATCATTCTAAGACCGGGGTGACCTAATCTATCATGTGAGAGACACAAAAGTTCAGAGGTTCTAAAAGTGGCTTTGAAGACAGTATAGGCTGCAAGTGCCTTAATATGAGTGTAGTATAGCCCAGATTCATATGAAGGAAGTCGTTCTAATACCCTTTTCCTATTTTCTTCTCGCTTTGTAATGAGCAGGTATTTCTTACCATACTCTTCTCTAGTCTCTATGTGGAGACCGTTAGCGCGAATATCTTTAAAGCTTAAAAGAGTTCTAGTCGATTCTGGGTACAACAAGGCTTCTTCAATGACCAATGTTGTGCCCATCGGGAGTATAATTGTGGATCTTCCTGAGCCTATTATACAAGTATGGCTGGTGAACCTCGGAGGTCCTGATTTGGCCTGATCTTTCGATGAGAACATAAATTCGGTAGAAGTCGCTCAACTCTCACGATCCTGGCTACGAACTCGCAAGGTCCGAAACCACGCAATCGCTGAACTGCTCGACAAGTCGTTATCAATCGTGCACGAATACCCGAATGACCTGATCACGAAGTGTAGGACCGTAAAGGCGACTAGAGGGGGGGTGAATAGGCGCTTTCTCAATTTTTTACCTTAATCAAATTCAACACGCACTTTACTCCTTTAGCTATGAAAGCTAAGAAGATCAGTGAATGTACAAAGGAAGCCTTGTGCTGAATCCGATTACCCCTTAACCACATGACCCAAACAAAAGGGAAATGATCTCAGGAGATCGGTCTGAGTACTGGCGGTCAGACCGGAGGTTGATTGGCGGTCGAATCGGCGGTCGGACCGTCGTTTGACTGGCGGTCGGACCGTTGGGAATCAGTTCGACCGGCAGCTATCGGGCGGTCTGAAAAGCGGGCGATCAGACCGTCGTTTCTAAATCGATCGGACCGATTTAGTCCAGTACCAAAACACAATGCCCAAATCCAACACGAAAATTGGTCCAACTTTTGATTCAACCAATGAAACTTGATCAAATTTGGAGCACACCTCCCTGAGGATATTTGAGTCCTATTTCTAGCGACGATCGTTCAAATCCACTTCAATTAAACGATCTCTTTAGGTTTTACCAAAGAAGTGTTCAAACCCTAGAAATATAAAAAACTTGATCCACAACTTGCTTGTGGGGATTGCAGATCTAGATGGTTCTAGGAGTATTCCCACACATCAAAGCAAGGTAAATGAGGTCAAGAGACCAACCAAAATCAACCGGATCAAGGAAGCACCACAATCATCAAAAGAGAGAAGAAAGCAAATGAGACTTCATCAAAGAACAAGCATTCATGAATTGATTGATTCAATGTGATGTTTGTCAAAGCCACTCCCACAAGGAGGACAAGAGCTCAATCAAAGAGCACACAACCAAATCTCTCCAAACCCTAGCCTCTCCTCTCCTCTCCTCTCCAAACCCTAGAAAAGTCTTGGAGATTCCAAATGAATGCTTCAAGGGGTTTTTCCACCTCCCCCTTTCTATTTATATGGAGAGCTAGGGTTTCTCATGGGCTCCCATGAAGGCCCACACATACATGGTATACACACACAAAAACATCTGTTGAAGCAATCGCCTGCTTCACCACGTGTATATTGATCAGCGACTCTCATCATGTCGGCAAGTCTCTCCCGTCCGAATCCCATCGGAGCCTCCAAGAGACTTGCACCGACTTCCGCACCGCCAGATCCAACCAGCTGCCACGAACTGCCCGTTCGATCCATCTTGCCCATTCTGCACCCTGCTTGAGTCACACGACCTCACCCGGCATCCATGATCGTTCTGGACCTCAACTATCCAAGCGTAGTCCCAATCCACCCACCGTTGACGTCGTTGACCTGCAAACCACCTGCACAGCAATAGACAAAGAAATCATCTCCGGGAGCAAGTTCTTCACAACTTGACCCACGTCAGTTCAACAATGCAATATGCAACAATAAAGCATTGAAATCCATACATTAACCATATTCAAATCACAACAATGCCAAAAAGGCTAAACTCCAAGTGATCGGCGGTCTGACCGCCCCACACGGTCGGTCCGACCGATTTCAGGCTAGTCGGACCGATTCTACAACGGCGGTCGGACCGCCCGAAAAGACTTAGCCAAATTTTCATCTCGAAAATCCGAAACCTTCTGGAATTTTTAAATGAATACAACTTTTAACTGGGAGCTCCAAAAATTAAGTGACCACATCCAGGAGACTCCCCTCACTTGCCTACACATCCTATTTTTTACTCAGCTTCAAAACCCACCACAACCTATGGGCGGTCGGATCGGCAAGTATTGCCGGTCGGACCGCTAGTGACCTGACAGCACTGAAGCAAACCCGAAAATACGAGATTTTGTAAACCAACAATGTCATTGTCAATTGACTCATCATCCTAAGATCATGCACATATCCTCACGATATCCACACGAAGATCAATTCCTGCATACACCGACGAAGCATGCAAGAATAAGGTAAAACACAATCTGAATTGCAAATATATGATTGAGTTCAAAAGGTGGGATTCCACAGAGGTCCTTTACGGTTAGTCTAGTCGACACAAGCGAAGAACGAGAGTTTTCACAATGGAGAAACTATTCAAACGAAATCCAAGGAAACTAGAGGGGTGCGACCTCCTTATATAGGGAAGGGGAAGCCGCATATAGCTAACAAAATAGAGGGTGGTACTATTCATAGATTGTTCACAAATGTGCTACTGTTCACATGAACAGTATGGGCCCCATTAGTCGCTTGGCTAGCGTTTGGGCTAATTCCGGTACGATTACAAGGCCCAAATCGGCCTAAATTGGTGATATAGTATATTCTTTTGATGATTTCGAAATCTACAGAAGAAATTTAGAGGTGAGGCTAGATCCGTTGGAAATATCTCGGAATAAGCTTTCCAACAAGCCCAAGAACACCCAAATCAGACTCTGTTTGTAAAAGTTATATGCGTTTAAAGTCGGTGCTGTCTCCGGAGGCCGAATTGGATTCCAAAACGTGTCCAGCTCGAAATCTTGCTTAGCTTGGACAAAAAGTGATGTGATGCTGCACAAATATATATTTTCATCGTTAGGTAGTATCATATAGTTCATATAATATAAATACACTCTTAAAAACGAGCTCACCTGATAATTTAAGTGAAGCGTACGAGCTCTTGTAATTGGAATAGCAAGCATAGCAAATGTGGTTGTATCCATAGGGGTCATGTCCTCATCAATCGCTATCTGCGATTGTCGTAAGACTACGAGCATTCTTGCTGATCGACTGAATTTTTTTAATCTCTCTCAATATGGTATTCGTTGTGCCGCTATCTGCTAGACACACTTCCTCAATAGTGCGCTACACACGTTCTGATATATAAAGTATTTATTAATATGTGGTAGGAAGGAATCCACATACATAAGTAAAATACTTCAAAACAGAACACAACTTGATATTATTAATGTGAGAAAAAACTTGCAGGACTCATCATAAGAATTTATTGCTTTGATTACCAAGAGCTTACAACCATTATTCAAAATTCAATATTCTATCACAACCATAAGTGCAAATGACTATAAATTTTAAGTGCAATGCGTGCACTAGATTGAATCAGCGAAGTAGGAAGAAACTTATGCATAAATCTGCTCCATGTCCAACTTCTCTTCTTCGGCAATAACAGCTGCTACCGCTGGGATGTCGAAAGAATGTGTAATGGGGGCTACTACTGAGATGTCCACATACATGGGTGCAACCCATGATTGTGGATCCTCTATGCCTACAATGGTGAGGTGTGTCTCATGCTGTTCTTTACCCTTCTTCTTAGCCTTGAAAGCATCAATCACGTGCTGCGGTTCACGGCAAACACGTGACCAATGTCTCCAAGTGCCACATTTGTAGCAATTTTGGTCCTGCTGACCATAGGGCTTCTCATCACGCTTCTTTTGTTCGCCCTTCTTGGCTTGAGAATTATGCTTGGTTTTGTGACCTATGACCTTACCCTTCTTGCCTCTTTCTTTTTAGTGAGGCTTCCTCACCAAACAGCTGCTTGCATTGACTTTATTGCCAACTTTGCTACTAGGCGGCTGTGAGATGTAGTTCTTTATGAGAATGTCATCTTGAGCTTCCGCAACTTGCATGATGTCAATCAGTTCGACATACTCCTTGTAGTCGTCCTGATGATATTTGCGTGCGGATTGCACCCCGTTTGGGTGAAAGGTAGAGAGAGTTTTATTGAACTTCTGCTCATTTTTAGTTACCTTACCATAAAGTTAAAGACTTGTATAAATTTAGTGTAATGCAGAATTGTACTCCCCACGGTCTTGTAGTCAGCAAAACGTAGTCGGTTCCATTCTTGCTCTGCTCGAGGAAGAATGGTACTTCAGCTTCTCGAACCGCTTCTTTAGTGCGGTCCATAAATCTAGTGCGTTCTTTTCTATCATATACTCATTCTTGAGCGTTAGGCAGAGATGGTATCTGAGGAAATGAAGTGCTTGATCATTCTCCTCAGCGGTTGGAGTGGCATCCTTCAAGGTGCCAAGTCCAATAACAGCACGGAGCCTCTTGGTTCCAAGTACGATTTCGACATCTCATGCTGGGCCAACTCTTTGAACTCCCGTTCGTAATGCTAGTCATCTGCATATTCATGCAAAAAGTGAATAAAATTACTACTGGTAACATTCATAAAATGGTTGCAAAAATTATCATAATATTCCTGTATTTTTCTACGTATTTTCATGATTTACTGCTATTTTCAGTGATTAAAAGCAATATAAACAATCATAAATAATCATAAATAGTAAATACAGTACATAAATTGCATATAAATAATAATAACAAAGTTAAACATGCTTTAAATGCAAAAATGGATTCAAAATTTGAATTCCTGATACCCTTTTCTGCTGGAAAAATGAACTTTTCAGTGAATTCTGCAATTTCCCGTGGTTAAAACGTGAAATTTCAGTTCTGAGAAAAAATTTGTGCAAATTTTAGAATTCCCGAGGGCCTTTTGGCTAAAACTGGGATTTTTTTCTTTTTCGTTTTGGTTTCGGCCGGCTGGGCCAATTCCCACGACCACGTTTCCTTTCGGGCCCGTTTCGCTGGCCCATCAGCCCATCGGCCAAGTTAAATCCCGTGGGGGGATTAGGGTTCCAACCCCCCTCGTCCTCCATGGTGGCGGCACCCGAGCCATGGCGTCTTGCGGTGGTCGAACAGCAGTGCGGAGACGCGACGCTTCTGAGCACGAGCCGGGCGCCGAGGCGGGCACCGCCTGCGGCCGGGAGGCGCGGTCGCGGCGGCGCCGTCTCGTGGGAAGCGGGCGGCGGCCGGCGGCCGATGGTGGCGGTGCGATGCGGTGGAGCCACAGCAGCGGCGTCGCGATCTGGCGTGGCGGTGATTTCGGTTGTGGCTTGCGCGGCGCGCGCGGCCGGATAGCGGGTGCGGCGGCGTGGAGGTGGCTGCAGCGAAGTGGTGCGGAGGGCCGACGGCAAGCCGACGCAGGCCCGTCTTGGGGAGGGCGGCCGGGTGCGACTCGGCCGACGCGGCCGTGCGAGGTCGGTCGGTGCGGCTCTAGGTGGCGGCCCGCGGGGAGGACGGCATCGGCTTCAAGTCGGTGGCGGTGCGGCCACTGCCGGTCGGTCTCTCTCCCCTTTTTCTGTGAGGTTTTGCCCATGCAGGGGCTGCGCTGATCGGCGGTTGCGACGGCTGCTGGCTAGGGAGGGCCCGTGCGGGGGCGGCGTCGGCCGGTGTAGTTCGACGGCGGTGCACGGCTCTAGGTCGTGCGTCAACCATTTTTTTTAAAGAGTTACTATTCATTACAATTACTATTCATTACGATCCACTGATCGGCTTTGCCGGCGACTTCAAGTCGGCTCACTGTAGATTAGAGTGAATTTGTAAATTTCAATCTACAGTACAATCGACATATACTTTTCCATGCAATATACTGTTCGGCATTGTGCCGGCGACTTTAAGAAGGCTCGCGGTAGATTAGAGCAGATTTACACCATATGTTACAATCTAGAAAGCCAAAATTGCATAATTGAAGCAATATAGAAAAATGATTCGATCTACGAGTGTCGTTCATCGACGGTTACATTTCGATCCGAGAAGAGTCGATCATACTAATAATGTATTGAGGAACCGTCGCTTGCGAGTACAGTCTGAGCGATTACCTCGTAGACAAACTCAGAATCGTAAGAACAATGCATAAACACAAGAACATAACAATAGATTGAACACAGAGGTACGAGGGAACTTCAGGCTTCTCTTTATTGCTCTTCTTTAAACTATATACAATGGTCAGGACCCCTCCTTTGTATAGTCAACTGGATGGATGAGGATCCCATCTAGACTTAACTCTCCGATCCTGAACCCGGTTTTTTAACAATTCGTACGTACATGCACAGTAAAGAGTTAAACTCTTAGTAGTTGAGACGAGTAAAAATACGATGGGATTAGAGGACCAGTAACTTTAAATTTAACACGATGGTGTCTTTTACCAGTGGGAGGACCGAGACCGAGGGCTGGGTGGTGGCTCGGTGGCTCTCGCTTTATTTACTCCTTAAGAATCGTTCCCTTCAGCGACCTCCCTCCCGTCTCTCCGCGCTCCAGCTCCGCGCCGATTAAACCCTTCTCTCTCTCTCTCTCTACTTGCGTTATCTGCGCTTCCGTCTCCCTCTCCTCGCGCACAAGTAGAAACGAACGAACAAACAAACAAACAAACAAAAAAAGCGCCGAGTAACGCAGAGGCACAGATAGAAATCTATATACCGCGTGCAGAGTGCGTGCAGCGGCGGAGGCTAGCGATCGAGCCGGGGGATGGAGGCGACGGCCGAGTACAACGTGCATGGCTACTACGCCGGCTCGGGCCGCGACAAGAAGGGTGCGGCGTGCGGGGACCACTTCGTCGTGGACGACCTCCTCGTGCTGCCATACGACGACGAGGAAGGGGAAGGGGAGGGGGAGGGGGAGGCGGCCGGCGCCGTCACCCTCGCCGGAGGAGGTGGTGGCAAGGAGGAGGGCGGTTTCGGGAACGCGTCGGTCGACTCCTCGACCGTCACGGCCCTGGACAGCTGCAGCAACTCCATCTCCGGCCTAGCCGACGGCGACTTCTCCGGCGAGCTGTGCGAGCCGGTAAATTCTACATTCTTCTGCTTCTTCCCTCGTCTACGTGCCCTCAATTTCATTACCTCCTGCGTAAATTCGTCTGAGTTCTTTCTTTCGTTTGCTGAATTGAACGAGTTCATGTTTTTTTTTTCACCTTTTTTCTTTCGATATGAGAGAATTGGAAATGCGTGTAAGATTTTGTTGAAACTTTTAAGAGAGCTGTTACAAGATTCCATGCATAATAATTCCCATCAAACAACTCGAAATTAATCCTCCAGAATTCTCTAACTGCAATTCAGTTTTTCTCGCGGGGTAACCGAAATAGGAAATAGCCCGCGTAAATAGTACTAGCAATGCCAAAAATAGCAGCTTTCAAACTAACACTCCACAGTCCACACTTCCACATATACGCAAGAATTCTCCAAAGTTTTATCTAAACACACGTACGAGCAGCTGCTAAATCTTGCTGTGAATTTTGCGCAGTACGACCAATTGGCGGAGCTGGAATGGCTGTCCAACTACATGGGCGAGGGCGTCGACGCCTTCGCCAGCGAGGACCTCCAGAAGCTGCAGCTCATCTCCGGCATCCCCTCCGGCGGCTTCTCCTCGGCGAGAGTACCGCCGGCTCCCGCGGCCCCAGCGGCTGCGGCCGCCTCCGCGGCGCAACCCGGTATCTTCCTCCCGGAGGCCCCTGTCCCCGCCAAGGCCCGCAGCAAGCGCTCCCGCGCTGCGCCGGGCAACTGGTCGTCCCGCCTGCTCGTTCTCCCGCCGCCTCCGCCCTCGCCGCCGTCCCCAGCGTCCATGGCCATATCGCCGGCGGAGTCTGGCGTCTCGGCACAGGCGTTCCCTGTCAAGAAGCCGTCGAATCCGGCCAAGAAGAAGGACGCGCCGCCGCAGGCGCGTCCCTCGAGCGCGTCCGCGCCCTCGGGCTGCTCGGCGGCGGCCGGGGAAGGGATGCGATGCCTGCACTGCGAGACGGACAGGACGCCGCAGTGGAGGACGGGGCCCATGGGGCCCAAGACGCTGTGCAACGCGTGCGGGGTGCGGTACAAGTCGGGACGGCTGGTGCCTGAGTACAGGCCGGCGGCGAGCCCCACCTTCATGGTGTCGAAGCACTCCAACTCCCACCGCAAGGTGCTGGAGTTGCGCCGCCAGAAAGAGGTGGAGCAGCAGCCCCTGCAGCACCAGCCGCACGTGGCCGGCGGCGGCGCGGGCGGTGTCGGGAGCCTAATGCACATGCAGAGCCCCCTGCTGTTCGACGGGCCTTCGGCGCCGCCCATCGTGGGCGGCGACGACTTCTTGATCCACCACCGCTTAGGGACAGACTTCCGCCGGCAGCTCATCTAGATGGGTCGTGTGCTAGAATTGATCAATTAGCCCAGGAATAATTAATGCAGCTAAAACCCAAGAACCGAAAAAAAAATGGCAAGAACTACTAATATTTTCTTAGGAGTTCTTTTTCCCAGTTCTTTTTTCGCTTCCCTTTGCTTAATTAGTTTGTGTGCTTTTGTTCATCTCTTGGAAATTTTCGAGTCAATTTTGTTCACGACCTTCTCCAGTTTCCCAGCTTTTAAGTTCACTCTTAGAAATTAATTCTAGGGAGTTCACTCTTAAGAAATTAATTTCTCTTTAGCATTTTGTAACGCGGGCTTCTTTCAGTTCTTTTTCTCTGCTACTAGAAGATGGAAACAAGCTGGTTTTTTTTTTTTGCTCATTGTCTGGGAGGACTTCGATCCATTCATGCATGTGATCTGCATCTAGCTATCTCTGCTAGCCTTGGCCTGGCAATATTATCAAGATGTCCAACTCCTCAGCCATGGGCCATGGCACGCACTCTCACGGTTGCACCGTGCGCCCAAACGTCACAGATGTTGTGTGCGCAACCGAACAGGCAAGCCAGTGCAAGGAGGCGAGTCTGCCATTGCCCGCCCGTCTGTCGCAACTCGCACGTGATCATTAGAATCTCGCGTGAAAAAAGATACCCTCCTGATAGCGGCCAGATGGTGGCTCGCTGGCGCTCGCGTCTGTGGGGCTGGACGGACGGATGGGCCCAATCGGAACCCCTTCCTCGCTGTAAAACTTTGGTCCGGCTTTTTGCTGTTGGTTTGGTTGGGATTCATCATTGCTGTACCTCGCATTTGGTACACCACCTTTCCTTGGATTTCCGGATAAGAAGTTTACCCGCCCTGCAGTGCCCACTGAAGTGAAAGCTTCGTTTCACCTTGGCGTACGTAACTCGAACTGACTGTCAGAAGTCAGAAATCCAGCACAGAACGTGTATCAGCTAGCACTCCATAAAAAGGCCTTGTCTGGATTGAAATAACGGGCTGTGAAATTTTGGAAGTTATCTCATGCATTTTACCTGACTCCTCCACACATGCACGCATCATGCATGAATATACAGTGCAATGCAGTTATGCAGGTGGTGGCCTGGGCCCTGGAGTGGTAATTTGGTAACAGTAGCTAGCTCCCAGCTTAGCTCGCGGGCACTGTGAGCGCTAGTGGGCGCCCGCTACCAGGGGACAAGTGGAGGAGTATAAAAACCGGCGTACTCGATCGTGTCAGGGTGCCCGGTGACGCGCGGAGGAGGTCGATGGCTCACATGGGGGGGTGGCAATAGAGAAACCCGAGATAGAGGAGAGAGAGAGAGAGAGGGGAATGGTGCAGTAGAATGCTAACAGTACGAGCTTAGAGGGTGGAGAAAGAGCTCTGAGTTCTGACAGGGTGCTTGGGCTTACAGTACAATATTGCGTTGGTCCGGGCGTCCTCGTGATCCCAGACACGCAGGCGTTGGCGATCCAGATGGAACGAGCATTATATATACTACGCCATTGGGACGCAGAAGTTACGTTACTAACGCGTTAATCAGCTGATTTGATTTTTTTTAAAAAATTACCACCGAATATAGTCCGGCCTCGGTAACACAAACTCTTGTGCCTTGGCCACCAGCAGGTGGTGCATGCATGCTGGCAATGCTGCCTGAAACCGTTGCACGCATGCCTGCGTGGTAATTTTGGTAGCATTCAGCTAGCATATCGCACCATGTTTCTTTCAGCACGTTTGATACAACATCACAAGGATCAAAGCTAGACTCGCGCATCTGCTGCACGTACTGGCCGGCAGTTTGTGCGTGATTGTATATATATATGTTTTGTTTTGTTTTGAGAGGATGTGCGTGATTAGATAGTCAATGACACGGCCTCTAATATATATACTAATCAACCCAGAGGTGGTATCGATTGGTTAGTTAATTCGGAAAATGAGGTGGATCGATCGATCGATCGATCGACTAGGAGCAGATATTTAGCTGCACAGATTTATTACGAGTTAATTTAAGTGGGACGGGGGCATGCAAAGCGGGCAAGGCTAGTGGGGGGGTGTCGCGCGCTGTCACATGCGTCGTTGTAGCCGAGCATGAGCGTGGGCTTTTTGCTGGGAGGGAAAGGGAAAGGGAAAGGGAAGGGGAGGGAGGTAACGTGCGTACGTGAGAGGCCCCCCGTGCCGCTGTTCTCGCCTTGGTCGCCGGTGGTGTGGTGTGGCGAACTGGTGATAGCCGGATGGGGAGGTGAACAGTGCGGCTCACGCCTCCCGGCACGTGCGGGCACGTGCGCTTGCGTGAGCAGCACCCACCACTGCACCCTCGGGGGCGGCTTTCGGTGGGGCCCCGCCGGTAGCTAGGCAGGCAGATGCCCTTGCCCGGCCCGGCCGGTGGGCAGGAACCGGCCCCAACGCGTCCTACCCAGCTACGCATCGATCGCCACCTGCTATTAGCTGCTGCTTGATTACTCCTATCCGCATTGAGTTCCTGCCTGCCTGCCTGCCTGCCTGCTTTGAGTTACTCCTGTATGGGGCTGTTTGGTTTCGATCCCCAAGTTGCAAAATCAAAATTTTAGTAATATCAAAGGAATTTGGTTAGCACTTGATTTGATACAAATACTTATCATTACCTTTGAAATTTTAGTATCACCCTACATCATCCTTACAAAAGCTCTGGTACGATTGCATGCAATGCTGTGATGATGTGTCGGTTAGAGATTGGGTGCAATAATTGCTTTGATGGTTTGATTAACCAGCTTTAAATTAGCGTACCTTTTAAACCGAGTATCTATTTGCGGTTTGTCTGAACTATTATATTCCTTGTGGTTTAATCAACAAAATAAGACCCGGATTGGTATATTAAAAAAAAAGATATCATATGGGCCCAGTTGCCATACTCACAATCAGACAAATTGTATTCCTTGTGGTTTAATCAACAAAACAAGATCCGGGTTGGCATATTTAAAAAAAAAAAGATATCATATGGGCCCAGTTGCCATACTCACAATTTTAACAAATTTCGGTATAGTTGTAATCCAAACACATTCATTTGTACCTTTAATTTCGGTATACTCATGAACTAGTATGGTTCCGATCCAAACACCATTTTAGATTTTGGTATTGCTAAAATTTTGACCAGACTACCTAGTGTCACAAACCAAACATGTTAAGAGTTGTTTGACCGCAGGATTCGTGCCGTGAAACCCACCCCAGGCCCGTGGAGATAAAATATGGGACCTCCCGGACGTTGATCGATAAGCTGAGGCTTGAGCTAGGTGTTAGTGTTACTGCTAGCAGTGTACGGTTAAATCGGAGTGCATATATGACTTGATGAGTTTGCATATATAAATATGATTATTCAGCAATTTAAAAATCCTATCTCTTTTAATTTTGTAAACAAAATGAGTGTAAGCGTGCTCTCATGTTTTCCTTTTCCTCGAAACAACTTCTCGAGACTCTGTAACGACAGCAGAGATAATGTACACTTGCTTTGCTTCGGAGAAGAAAAGACTCCTGGTACTACTGTAACTCCTACGCGTAGCAATCCGCACTTCTCCGGTTTGCACCATGGCCAGTAACGTTCGTGAGTGCGTGAACTTATATCAGTTGTATATAGTGTCGTTACGTAGAATTTAAATTGATATGGATGAAAGAGAATAAAGAGAAATATATTGTCTACGATTTTATAGCCGACTGTATCACCAGAATTAAGAAGAAAATATTTTAGATCAATGAAAACATTAAAAGATTGTATCATCTATAAATACAAGTGAAAAGACAACACCATTATATAAGATATTTTCAGTGCTTTCTACAGATGATATACAGAATTGATATAGACAATAATTATTTATATTATTGTTCGTATATATCCTTGTCATGCAAAAATGAGACCGCAAGGGGACAAAAGGACGACGACCTGGCCTAAGGTAGCTAATAATGCACATATCAGCATGCATTCGAGAAATCCTTTCCGTTTCCACACGATTCAACGCATTATTTGAAGCTACACGCAATCAGAAGGTCATGCTCGTGCCTGCTTCATTTGCGGCAACACACAATTCAAAGGATAGAATACTTCTCCAGCTGTGTGGCTGTATCTGAATTGCAAGTAAAAGCTTCACAGGCTGCTATAACCATATTCAACTATTCACCGTAAAATATGAAAAAAAAGCAGCACCATTGACTAAACATTGATGCATTTGTTAGAGCAAAGCAACGTGGAAAAAATTCCAGGAGTCTCAGATTTGGTTAGGAGTGGCCCAGAGGAAGTATTGTGTACGTGTACACGTAGCCCATGTAGCCTTGGGCGTAAGATACAACAAAAGGCCTAGTCGAATCGCGTGAGTATTTGCATTGCTTAATTAGGCTTTTGTGGGCCTTGGGGCATGTGGTGAATTGAGCAGTGCATATGAATTTACTTGCAAACTCTAACATTATTAGGTTGAATTGAGTTTTTTTTAGACTAGGTTGAATTGAGTGTTGGTGTCATCTATCTATTATCTTATTAAAGTAGAGTCAAAACAAGGGTTAGAAATTTTCACGTTAATCGGTGAAAAAAAGAAAGATCTACACTGTCAATCGTGGTAAGTCATCACCATATTATAACGATCTAGATTAAAAAGATTACATGTTAAGTACAATAAAACTGAGATTTGAAATAAATAAAATCAACAATTTGATTTCCATACGAATTTCTAAGTAAAAGAGTCCAAGTCAAGTACAATAAAACTAAAATTCAAAATAAAAATAATATAAAATCAGCAATTTGATTTCTATACGAATTCCTAAGTAAAATCCATACATAATTATATTTCAGAATAAAAATTCGATTTGTATACGAAATCCAACAAAAAACCAAGATTCGGAATAAAAACAAAATCGTTACAAATTCCAATAAATATAATTCAGAATAAAAACTAAACAACAATTGATAATTAGATTTGTATACGAAATCCAACAAAAATAACTAAAATTCAGAATAAAAATAAAATAAAATTAGCTATTTGATTTCAATACGAATTCCAAAGTAAAATATGTAAATAACAGTAATCTAGAACAAAAATTAAAGAAAAATTAGCAATTAGATTCATACACGAATTCCAAGAAATAGAACCAAAATTCGGGGAAAAAATAAAAGGAAAATTTGCAATTTGTTTTCTATACGAATTCCAAAGTAAAATCCCTAGATAACTAAAATTTAGAATAAATTAAATAAATTTAGCAATTTGATTTGTATACGAATTCCAATAAAAATAACTGAAATATTGAATAAAAATAAAATTTAAAACAAGGATGACACGAATGGTGTTGGAGGAGATACAAAAGAAGCCACCACGTCTGCTCTCAAGATCACATGTTTCTATTATTACTTCCTACGGAATACAAATAAAAAATAACTAAAATTTTGATTAAAAAACAAGTTATAACAAGGATAACACGAATGGTGTCGAAGGAGACCACGAAAGAGTGCAATGACACCGACATGTCATGGAAGAAGACATCGACCCATGAGGAAGCGAAGAACCGAGACGACAATGACGGAGATGAAGATAATGTCATGCTACTCACCGGAACCATTGAAGAGAAAGTCCAATTTTAAAGGAGGCAAGGGCCATGATGACAAGTGGTGCGTGTCGGCGTTGTCGAAGAAGTTGTTGGCAAAACAAGCTCAATGATGGAGAAACCCCTTGGTATAGAGGAAATGAAAATTTGCATTGAAAACAAGTTATGGGCGATATAGAGCAATTAGGTAGCTAGGAGCGTGTCATTACTGGTGAGGGACACGCCACTGTCGGCGATAGCAAAAGATTATCCATATCGTTAGATAAAGACTAAAATAGATATACCAACATTAGTGAAGATGTGATGTCACTACGGTTAGTGGGGAAGCCACAACATTTAGTTGTCCAACGTCGAAGAAGAGATGTGTCCGACACGAGAGAAGATGACATCAAACATGTATAACATAATACGCGCATATGTACATACATGCATCTGTTTGAATAGAAGTGCAGGCATACAAAGGCAGATGAGCAAAAAGCTTAAAGTAGAGATGATGCAGCTGTAGGGAATATGCTCGGAGTTATCGGAGAGAGCCTGACATGTGTCCCCAGCTGGGATCGGCGACGGTTGCATGTGTATGCGTATTGATATCACAGTGGCTAGCATTAAGCAATAATTAGAGAGAAGTAGAACATAACTATGTGGTAAAGTATTGCATTATAAGCGGTAGCAACTGAGAGGATCGATCAAGATTTTGGCTTACTATTAGAGGTTGAAGCAGAAAAGCCGTGACGGCGAGAAGAAAGAAGTCACACGATTCGTTGGAGTAGTCGGCGTGTGAGGAAAGATAAGTTTAAGGTAGGTCACTCATGGTGCATTGGTGTATGCGTGTGTAAACTACTCCTTTTAGTTCATAAAAACAAGTCGTTTTGGACATCGACGCGGTCTTCAAAATGTAACATTGATCTCTAATTGCTATTGTGAAATATTAGTAAAACACTATAAAATTATGATATTATGAAAGTACTTTTTGATATGAATCTATACATATGATTTTCATGTATCTAATCTAAATATTAAAAAGATATCAATAGCCAAAGTTTTCAAAGTTTGATGGCACACATTCTAAAACAACTTGTTTTGTGAACTGGGGAGTAATAAGATATTTTGCTAAGATAATTTACCGCGTACATAATCAATATATTGCTTCAGATTAAATAGATGTACTTGTGCATGAGCACAATTTGAAAAAAAACATAACTAACAGAGTAAAAATATGGGCATACAACTACATGATTTATGCATGATGAGGAGTGGTTAGTTTCTAAGAATCTCAACAACTTATTATACTCAATGATTTTCTTCTATCAAAGTACATACCTCAATTACGCAAGCTTCTATTATCATTTCTAATATTTAGGATATCTTAAAATTCTAAATAATTTACAAGATACGTAAATATATTTTTAAATATTTATACAAACTTTGAATCAAATTTAGCAATACAAATGTGCGGACCATCCTGCTAGTTTGATTTCATTTAGGCTAGATAAACTTAGGTTTCTATCGCTTTGAATTGGACGTATATGTTTAGTCTTCTTTGCGGACCAATATCTTAGTTCAAATTGGATATCGTTTGACTTTGGGCCGAATTGGTGATTTCATTTTGACGTAGTAATTGCTGAATTTTGAATGCATCCATTTTAGTCTTAGGCATAAGCACAGGCTTCACATCAGCGTATAGGATTTTGGCGCAAACTGAGCATTGAATTCATTCTTAAGTTTTGATTTGGCTTTATGGCTTTCTGTAAGATTTTGTAAACAGAAAAATCGGCCGGAGCCGCCGTCAGTCAGCACAACACTCCTAATCTGTGTATTGTGGGTGGTCTACTCGCCGACATGGGAGGGCATCACAGAACCGTGGTTTTGCTACATTTCCCCTTCATACACGGGCTCGTTCACGCACCTAAATACCTAATCATTTCGACAAAGACATGTACCTGCTGAAACTTTGATGTAATATCACGATTTATAGTACGAAGATCATTGAAACTAGAAATGTAATTCAATGAATTAAAAATGAGAAATTCAAATATTAGGACAACTTGGACCTTGGGCCAAAAGAAATGTAATTCAATGAATTAAAAATGAGAAATTCATAAAATTAGGATAAGTTGAACCTTAGGCCTTCGGCCCACGACGTTTTGGCCTAGGTAGGCTAGCCATAAAGGAGGGCCAAGGGGGGCGGCGGTGTAATACTTCGGAACCGGTTCGGTAAAAAGAAAGAAGTCGGAGGGAGTAAAAGAAACAGTTTTCGTCGGAAATTCCAGTCAGCGAGGGGGGGTAAACGTTATTTCCCGTCAACCTGGGCCGCAGTACGCGACCCAGGTGGCCCAAGAGGGGGCCGGCCGGCCCATGTAGGAGCCGGCCAAAAAGGGGGGCACCACTCCCCAACCCTAACCGGCCACCACCCCCTCCCCCCTTGAGCCGCCACCACCTCCTCCTCCACCCGGCGCCTCCCCTCCTCTCAGGCGCCTCCTCCTCCATTGGTGGCTGCCATTGGTGTTCCCCCGGAGCTGCACTCCCGATCTTCCACGTGTTCACCTTCGGTTCTTCCTCCGCCGGGCTCTTGCGTTCCCCTCGGGTTCGCTGTGTTGGGGCCGGCCAAAGGAGGAGAGGAGAGACCTTCGGGAAGTTGATCCTCGTCATTCTTCAGGTCTACAAGGGTAACGAGAGACCCTATCACTGTTGGATGTCTTTAGAGTTGCAAATTCAATGGTTTTAGTAGTATCGTTTTATTTCTGTCTGTAGATTGATTTTGTCCAGTATGTTGTACCTCAGTTTTGGGTGTCATAGAGGCCGAATTGGATATCTGCGTCTTCTGGAGATATGATCCTGGTTTCATTAGCTTTCTTTTGGCACATGGATCACGAATTTTCACCCAGTAGTTTAAAAGTTATGACTGTTTTACCACGTACTGCTCTGTCTGACAGAAACTCTGGGTACAGTTGGTTGCACCTAGGTTTTGATCTAGTTAGAGTAAGAACCAGGTTGGCCACCCAACTAGGTTTATGAAGATAATTTCACTGTGTTTCCAGGATAATAAAGATCACTTTATTTGGATCAGTGGTCTAAAAGTTAGAGCCTTTTCTTTGGGGCTGTTATGAATTCTGGACAGACTGTGGATATAGTTTTCAGTGGATGTTTAGACCCCTGTTTTGGCCGAATTAGAGTTTACCATCAACTAGAGTTTCGTAGCCTGTTACGTTAAGAGAAGTTGAGCACTGGTTTCAGATCTTTTGGAGCTACGGTTATTTATTGGTGAATTTTCTAGTAAAACTGCCAGTTTAGGGGTATTTGGAATGTTTGGGTGAATTGATCAAATTGAACCTTTTGTTTGGTTGGTTTGGCTAGAGATTGTGGGAGGGCATGTGTAGCAATGTCTTACTCGTTTGTCCTCATTTCGATTATTCTATATTGTAGGCGGTGAAACTGTGAGTGAAGGGGTACCTCAGTTACCTCCTAACCTGCGTCATTGTGTGCAGCAAGTAACTTGTATGCTATTATTGATACAATATGTGATGTGTGAATGCATGGTTATACTTGTTTGTATATGTAGTTGAATGCCATGTGTATTTTTCCATTAATGCGTGATATTCAATCTTACCATGAGATCACATCATGTCATGCATAAATTCATAATGACCACGAAAGTGGATTTCCTTCGTAAGACCCATCAATTCCAGTATGGGCATCTGAAAACCCCATCAATTTCAGAATGGGTACGTTTGTCCACCATTCCAATGTGGGCCACGTAGGACGCCCGTATGAAACGTTCTTCATACGGTAACTTTAAAGTGAACACCGACTAGTGTTTCACTCGCTATACCGGTATAAGCTGTGATATGTCCATTTCCTTCATTGCATCACTTCACTTCATCCATTCATAAAAATTTGTTTCCGATAAATGTTCAATCTATGATAGTGTATATTGTTCATTGGATATTGATTGTTACTTTCAAGTACTTGCTGAGTCTTTGGCTCATTCTTGCTTTGTTGTTTTATTTAGGTAAATGACAAGGAAGAACGGTATCGTGGAGGGTAGTTCAACATGATGCACTCACTACCATAATCCAAAACATTTGAGAACTTAATATTGTCTTCTATTTATGCCTTGTGTTGAATTGTAATAAGCCAACTTGACCATATTTACCGTATCTCCCTGAATTATTTATCTCCACCCCGTTGATTAGACTTGTTGATGAATTCCTGTTTCCGTATATCCTTGTTGTATGCAACATCTGGTTATGCGTATTGTTGTTATTCTCCTAAAGATTAATGGTTGTAGGTGACATCTTGACTTCCTTATAGTCAGGGTGTTACAGGCGGCTCCCAAACCCTAAGCCGCCCCAACCCTGCAAATCCACCTCCTGCCGTCACCTGTCGTGGCAGCGTTTTTCACTACCGCCGTCGGCCGTGGAAGCCCTTTCTCTGTCGAGCGCCTGTAGCCAGGTCTACCAAGCTGTGCCATGGCAGCCAATTTGGCTGCCATCTTCTGTCGTGGCAAGGAGAGGGAAAGATAGGCCAGCTAGGGTTTGGCCAGTAGAGGAAAAGAGAAGGAAGAAAATAAGAGAAAATTTGCAGGGTTTTTCTTATTCTTCGTGTTATTTAAGGGTAACGCCTGTTAATCCCTAAGATTTTTCATGGTTTAGTCGTTGCTAAGGTTGTAGATCGTTTTACTTAAGGTAAGATTGATTTTTAGCATGCCCCAGATCGGCAAGGTTAGATGCAGAACCTTGCGGGGGTGATTCGAGTTATTTAGTTTCAGATTCAGAGGTCGGTCCAATTAAAGAAAAGTTAGATAATCTCGTTAGCTTTCCAAGATGGTATAGATAAAAAGAATCAGAGTAGCGAATAAAAAGTTACGACTTCGGGAAGATCGCTGTCTAGAATTTGGACGTAGCTGGCAGACGTTGTGAAAATGTATTAGTTTCTTTATTGTAAATGATATAATTAAAATTTGGTGATAACTTTAATAAGTTATAAAATTTTGTGTAGTTTTCAGAACTGGTGTCGTTAATGTATTTTCATATTTTATAATTAAAGATATAAAATTATGAATAGACTGTCCTGACATATTCTGGGACGGTCTTCAGGGAAGAAAATAGGGCAGAAAACTGTAGAATCAGAAGTTCACCATAATTAGAAACTTGTATGTTTTTTCATGAGGAATCCATAAAGTATTGGATGTCAAGATTTGTAGTTCGGATGAATAAGTTAGAAAGTTTTTACAACTGGGATAACGGGTGGTGCGTCTGGTGGTTTTGGGTTAATTGGATCGGTTTGGCATAGACGTACGATGATGATAAGTATATAAAGTGTGAGTGTTGTGATTTTGATATTTGTCTTGCATTGTTTGTTCAGTGGGTGTGGCCTCTAGTGCCTTGCTGCCTAGCTCCAAGGGGATAAAGAGGCAAGTGTATAGTAGACAGTGATCGATTGTGGATCGTTGTATTCTTTATCACTCATTACCGTTATACTGTTTTTGTTTTCATCTTATTTAATTGCCACCAGTATGAGTGATCATGATATTAATTGTATTAATGAATTCAAGAATTTTGGATGATGGAAATATTGATGAAGTTATGTTAAAGTGAGCATTCATAAGCATCATTGCACGAAGAGAATGTGATCATGGTGATCACATATCTACCTTGTTGGTAGATACTCCGTGGGAGTGGAGGAGGACCCCGATCCTTTTGGAGGACGGGCTTGAGAGTGAACATTGTTACGAGTGTTAACTCACACTATACCGGTATATGCGAAAGGTTGCATGTGGACATGTAGTATAGAGACAACTTGCATTTAATGAAAAGAGAAGATTGAGAATTGAGTATGAAATGAAAAATGGGTAAACAGTTGATGATGATATTGTTTACAGTTGATTAATCATTGTTAGTTGTTTATTATTGTGCATACTGAGTCATGATTCCACTCTTGCTCTATTGTTGTTTTTAGTTAATTGTTGACGACGTTGCGCATGGGTAGGGCTAGCGCACTTAGAATAATTTCATACATTTAAATACTTGAAACATTAGCCATGAGACACTTTATTAGTATGATGATTTATAATTAGGACACAATAGTATAGCTTATACTTAGATGATATGTTGGAGTTGATTGCTCAATTAATAGCCTTTATGCATTTGGTTTGCGAAAATATTGGTTTATTATCTTACTATGCTTCCTAGGAAATAATTATCTATGATTGTCGTTATGCTTGTGTTAATGTGACCATTGAAAGGGTTTTATCAATTAGATATTTGCTATAATTTATTATTATTTGATATTAAAATTGATAGTTAGTATAGTTTAGTGGTATTTTGGGCATGGTATTAGACCAGTGCGTTACATTTGATCGGTAATGCATGATCACAGCGAGAACTCTGCGCGCGTGTGTATATCGTCCATACGCATACATCATGTGTTCAATGCACGTGACACAACTTTACATATAGTCATATACGCATATTATATACTCCTATCAAGCTGTCTCGTTCGTTATTTTTTTCGATATGGCATGTCAGGCACTAATGCTAGTGGCATATACGTGTAGATGCAGGTGGTGAAATGACTTCCGGATGATCTTGACCATAACGAGAGACACGAAATATTTTTCATGTTCTTGTTCACACTTTTTCCTGTCACCCTTGTTGAAATCTTGTGATTTCCTATATAACCAGCAGGGTGTCCTGCGTATTTATGTGCCTAGATTTAGCATCAAATTGATATAATTTAAATACTTAAGAATATATTTATGTATTTTATAGCTATTTAGATTTTTAAAATATCATAAACATTACAAAATGACAATAGAAACTTAAAGGAAAATAAAACTTGAGTAACGTAATTGAAGTATGAGCTTTGATGGAAGAAAATCTTAAGCACAATAAATTAACCACTCTCCATCATGTATGCATCATGTACCTGCATGCCCCTAGGTTTTCTCTATTGGTTACTCTTTTCCAAAATATTTGTATGCATATGTACCTTTGTTAATCTCAAGTAATACGATGGTATTAGAGTACCTTGCCCACGTATACACCGATGCACCATGTTGAACTAGTTGAACTTATCCTCTCCCATGCCGGTTGCGCCACAGAACCGTATGTCTTCTATATCTTCTCCCTGCTAAAGCTTTTCTGCTTCAACTTCCAACAGCAAGCACAATTCTTGATTGATATCTCTCAATTGCTCCACCTTTCAATGCAATACACTCCCACATAGTTATCTTCTACTTCTCTTCAATTATTTCTTAGTGCTCACCGTTGTGATATAAACACGCATACACGTGCAAATGTCGCTGATCCTTGCTGGGGACACCCATCACGTTCTCTACGGTGGCCCCAATCCAATTCCTTACCATTGCACCATCTCTACTTTGAGCTCTTTGCACCTCTGTTTCTATACGCATGTGCTTCTATTCGTACGGATGCATGCATGTATATGCACATGCGCGATGTCTTCTTCTCCCGTGTCGGCCGCTCCTCTTCTTCGACGTTGTCCAACTCAACGATGTGGCTTCTTCATTAGCTGCGACAACCTCCCATCTTTTGATGTGGTATGTCTGTTTTAGTCACTATCTAAAGATATGTAGAATCTTCTCGCCATCACCAGTGACGTCGTGTCACTCACCAATGATGACATGCTCCTAGCTATGCGATGACCCTATATCGACGATAGCTCGTCTTCAATGCAACGTTTCATCTCATCTCTGCTAGGGCTTTCCCATAATCGGGCTTGTTTGACTACTAACTTCTTCAATAAAACCAACACTCACCACTCGTTGTCACAACACTTGGTTCCGTCAACTCGACCTATCTTTTCAACGGCTCCAGCGAGCAGCATGACATTGTCCTTGTCGAACGACTAAGGTGAGCAGCATGTAATTGTTTTCATCTTCGTCGCCACCACCTCGGCTCTTCACTTCATTATCGATCAATGTCTTCTTGTAGGACAGTCCGACGCCATTGCACTTTTTCATCGTCTCCTCCGACTGCATTCGTATTATTCTCATTATAACTTATACTTAATTTATTCAAAAGTTTAGTTATTTAGGAATTTTACTTTGGAATTCCTATGGAATCAAATTGCTTTTTTTTTGTCCCTATTGAACTATTTTTGTTGGAAATCATATACTAATCTGATTGTTATTTTTATTTATTTTTTTATGATGAATTATAATTACTTATGGATTTTACTATGTAATTCGTATCAAAATCAAATTGATATTTTTTAAATTTTTTATTTCAAAATCCAGTTTTTTTTGTTGAAATTCATATAATAATCCAATCGCTACTTTCAAAAAATTATTATGAGTTATATTTATTTAGGATTTTACTTAGGAATTTGTATGGAAATCAAATTGATAATGCTATTTTATTTTTTGTTCAGGATTTAAGTTATTTAAGTATTTTTAATTTGGTTACAAATTTCCTTTTTATTTTTTATCTCGAATTTCAATTTTTTTTTTGTTGGAATTCATACACTAATCCGATTGCTAATGTTTTTAGAAAAATTATTCCAAATTACATTTATTAGGGATTTTACTATGGAATTCGTATTGAAACCAAATTTCTTTTTTTATTTTATTTTGAATTCCGAATTCGATGTATCTTTGTTGGAATGCGTATACTAATTCTTAAGTTTATTACGAATTAATTTTATTTAGGGATTTTACTTAGGTATTCATATCGAAATGAATTTACAAATTTTATTTTATTTGAATTCCGAATTTCAGTTATTTATTTATTTTACTTTGGAATTTGTATCGAAATCAAATTTCTAAATTTATTTTTATTACAAAATACAATTATTTTTGTTTGGAATTTGTATACTAATCCAATTCCTCTTTTCTAAAATTTTATTCTGGATTATGTTGATTTTTTAAATTGATAATTATATTTATTTTTCATTTCGAATTTTAGTTATTAGAGATTTTACTTTGGAATTTGTATGGAAATCAAAATACAAATTTTATTTTATTTTTATCCCGAATTTCAATTATTTTTGTTGGATTTAGTATACTAATCCAATTGCTTGTTTTTTCAAAAAAAAGTTCAAAATTACAATTATTAGTGATTTTACTTTGGAATCCGTGTCAAAATAATTTTGCTATTTTTTCTTCTGAATTCAAGTTATTTTTTTGTTGGAATTTATGCTAATCCAAATACTAATTATGTTTAATTTTTATTCCGAATTATGTTTATCTCGGGATTTAATTAGTAATTTGTATCCAAATCAAATTGCGTATTTTTTTTTTAATTCTGAATTTTAGTTTTTTTGCATTGTATTTGAGATGAACTCTTATTTCTAGATTGTAAACTCTTTCTTGTACTCTAGATCATTATAATCTGGACCGCTATAATCAAACGGTGTAGATATTTCTCGTTTTTCAACAATTAACATGATAATTTTTAACTTTTGAGAGCGAACATAGTGACTTCTTTTTCTATCACTTTAATAATATAATAATAGATGGAAGATAGAAGATCGTACACTCAATCAAATGTTAGTGGTCATTACCAGCATTCGAAGGAAGAATAGTGAGCTCAAGACGAACTCTGAAATAGAGCAATGCGGCAGCGGGCAAGGCGTTCGATCAACTGTGAAGTACCAGGCAATCATGACAACATCCTCTGCAGATGCGCATCCCGTGAGGCCGCTCGCAACTAACGATTCCGACGCCTTCAGATGCGTATACAATGCACGCACATGGGCTGCCATAAAAACTCGGGTTGATCGGTGCATTGCATCTCCATCTATGAATGATCGCTCCAGTCAACAGTGCCAACTCTGCCCATTTGGCAGGTCTCTCTGCTGTGCTCTCCTGCATGCAAACTTGGAAGGAAAAAATATCTGATCACCTGAACTTGTATGCTACTTTTTGTGTGACAGATGGTTGCACCTGTGCCGCATTGCCGGTTCATCCCCCTTGGACCCAACCGACCGGTTTCAGGGGCGACCTGAAGCTTTTCCCGGCCGCCGTCTCTGCCTTTATATAGGGTAGCATGCGAATTCGGTAGTACAGAAGAAAACTGTACATTTTTTTTCAGGTTATTTGACGCGAACTCATCAAATGACCTCAATGGCGTTTAAGGGTTCAGCTAGTGAGGAGAAACCTGCCGGTCTCGGTTTCCGCATGCAGGAGGAGGAGGAGGAGGAGGAGGCACGGAGCGTGCGGTGCGAGTGCTGCGGGATGACGGAGGACTGCACGCCCACGTACATCAGCCGCATGCGGGAGCGATTCCACGGCAGGTGGGTCTGCGGCATGTGCGCCGAGGCGGTGAGCGAGCTGCGGAGGCGCGACCCGGCGCTGGCGGTGGGCGAGGCCGTGGAGTCCCACGCGAAGATGTGCAGCGAGTTCAACAGCACCGTGCGCGTCAACCCGACGCTCTACCTCGCGCGCGCCATGCGCGACATCGCCCGGAGCAGATGCCACAGCCGGAACAACCGCTCCGCGCCGTCTGCAGCTCCCGGCGGCGGCTCCAGGATCGGCAGGACGGGAAGCTGCGCACTGCCGTACGTTTGATGGAATCGAAGTTATTAATTTGAGAAGCATTACGTACTGATCAGTACTCACCACCATTACGTACGGGATTACGTCGGTGACGGCCGGTGTTCACATCAGAATAAGTTTCGTTGCTAACTACTAGCTATATATATATGCCTGGGAGTGTATTGATCGATGTGAACTGTGATCACATCTTGTTCTACCCACATATGTAAGTTAGTGGTCGCACTAGTCAGGGCCGTTCTTGAAGGAGGCCAAGGGTTGGCCGGGGCGACCGCTCAAAGTTCACCAGAGTTAAGGGTTCCTGATCCTGATACATCATATTACATATACGTATATTTATAATTGTATATCCATTATATACTCTATTGCCTTGCATGATTGTATAACTACTAACTAGATTAAAGCATTGAGCTAGCCGGGAGCTCAGGACATGGCCTTAAATTATTTAATCGACAACTAAGGTCCACTCAACTAGTATCAATGACTTTGCATCTAGAAATGTTAGAAGAAATTGCTTTCTATGAGTAGTTTGTATCTTTTCGATGTATTGAATAGCTTTGTAGTTGATATAAAAAGTAGTATTATATATTTATGTTAGAATAAAGAGCCTCTCATTTTGCCTCGCCTCAGAACCTCCAAAATACCAGGAACTGCCCTGGCACTAGTACATTTCTCATTGGTTTGCATACTGAGATAAAAGGGCATTACACTGGTATGCACGCATGGCCAATGGGTGCTCGCACACAAAGTATTGATTTTGTATCCTTGTCTGAGTTCTTTGCTTTCCTTGTTCTTTTTTTACAAGTGCATGTCACAAGTTCGATCCAACACAGGGATGTTGTTCAGATCATGCATGCTACTATTAATCACAACGGATTTGCTAAATTTCAGTTGTTCAAATTTTCTTATTCATCAGTCACCTATAATTACACAGTACTAAATCTAAAATTACAGTACTAAATGATGTACAATTTTAGCATAACTCTACTATAACTTTTAGTTCTATTTGTTTTTTTATTTATAGGGTTCACTTAGATTTACTTTTGTCTAATTTAGATTTTTTTTGTATTTGCAGGGTTCATCTATTTTTTTTTTGTCTAGTTTAAAGTTTTTTTGTTTTAATACAGAAATTTATAGTATCTATTAGATAAAATTTTTACAACTAAAAAATATGACTGATAAATAAAGAAGGGCATAGACGCCCCTTAATCACAAAACTAAAATTAGCAATGCAGCAGAAGCACTACTCGGATGTAGGTCGAATTAACCTGACAAGCCCAGAGCCCTAGGCCGCTATTGATAGCTACATAATACAAGCTGAGTCGAGCCGAAACTTGAAAGTGGCTAAATTATGCAGTTGGGCCTGACATCCAAATGATTGGACACGAATTGAGGCCAACTCGACCCTGACCGATAAATCACTGTAGTGCAAACCGGTTTACGGTTTGGGAGTGGTATAGAGGAACGGAAACCGTCATATACTGCCAACTTCCCCGTGCAGCGCATGACGCTCTTCTTGTTCGCCTACGTAACACGGTCGGGACAGAAACTGGCACCTGCAAGTTGCAACCCTTGATAAGAACAGTGCACAGCACTGCGTGCCAAACTGCCAATATGCACACACACACACACACACACACATATATATATATATATATATATATATCGGATTTGCTATTTCAAATGTGCCTGAAATTTTGCAAAATCATAATAGATTTTCTCACCTTCAGATTGGTGTGAAGATTTGTGCTCCGACGAGGTTGTCTTCCTCCTCTCCGGCGCCCGGCGACGGTGGTGGCAGTGGTCGACGGATTATAATTATGGTTCACCAGTTTATGGTTTAGATTCACCATGCCCCCCGGATTTAGAGAGAGATCGAGGCGGCGGCAAACCGGCGGTGTGTCGAGGCGGCGGTGGCGCCGATGGGCGCGGGCAAGGATGAGGGCAGTAGGTGGGGTCGGCGGGGGAGGACGACGACCGAAGTGGTTGAAAGGCGGGGATCTCGCTGTTCGGAGAGGAGCAAGAAGGGTGGTGGTAGCAATGGGGACAGGAGGCGGGGTGGAGGAGGAGGGGGCGGGGCGGTAGGAGGAGGAACTATAGGAGGTCGCTAGCAGGTATTGTTGACGCGGCGATGCCTGCTAGCGGAAGGTGGCACTGGGCGGGGTGGCTGGGTGTAGAGTGAGTTAAAGGGTTAGAGTTTGGATAGGGTGGATTATATAAATGAGAGAGGGAGAGATATGGGTCACGTAACTTTAATCTAATAGTGGAAATAACTTTAATTTAATAGTGGAAACAAATAACTGTTACTGAACGAAAGGTCACGTGTACAAAACTATATATCATCTACTGAACTAAAGGTCACGTGTACAGCTATAGCGCACCAACATCAAGCTGCTAGCCAGCGAGGCCGTAGTTTTGACGATACACTCTTTCGATCTCGAACAAACTTACTTCCTTTCATTTAACTGTGCGATCCTGTTGCATGTTTCATTTGCATGTCCACAGTTTTTACTGTTGTGCCAGTTCAAATCCCGTGATATACTGTCAAGTTGCTACGGATGGCAGTGCCGTTTCTTCTTCTTTTCTCTCTCTCATGTAAAAAAAAAACGATAGTAGGATCTTTTGACGTCACGTAAAATTGGCGTCGTCACTAGTTATCAATCCGTGTATTCACATGAACATAACACCTTTTAAATATTTTTTTAGAGCTAAGAATTATTGTAACTTTTAACTCCTAACTAATATGAATTTGACATATATTTTTTTAGTGTAAAATTATCTCTCAAAATTCTAAAATTTTTAAATTTATACCATTTTAAATTTTGTTTTTTTATATTAAGTGACAAATATATATATATTCACCTTCGATTTTTGGTGGGTCCATATTATAATGCTATAGATTTAACGTTACCTTTAAGATCTCATGTAGAAATCCGGTCATAATAATTTCTCACGTATTCGGATGTCATTATTTAGTAAGTATCTGCATCCCACATGGTTATTTGGTGAAGCTATATGTGTTCAAATTGGATGGTTAGGATATCCCATTTTCTCTGATTAATGTGGGAATTTCTAGCTTTTTTTTTCTCTTTCTCCAATTAATGTGAGAATTTCTACCTTTTTATAAATTGGATGGTTAGAATTTTCTCTTTTTCTCTAATTAATGTGGGAATTTCTAGCCTTTTTATTTTTCTTCAATTAATGTGGGAATTTTAACCTTTTTACATCCTATGATTAATATGGGGGCTTATAGGAAAGCCTCCAATTAGTATAGATACTAGTCATCAACCCGTGCATCCGCATGGACATGACACTTTTAAAATATTATTTTCAGGGCTAAGAATTTTTGTAATTTTTAGCTCCTAACTAATATGAATTTGACATATATTTTTTAATTTGAAATTATCTCTCAAAATTCTAAATTATTTAAATTTATACAATTTAAAATTTTGTTTTTCTATTAAGTGACAAATATATATTTTTTTCACCTTCAATTTTTGGTGAGTCCATATTATAACGCTATAGATTTAACGTTAACCTTAAGATCTCATGTAGAAATCTGACCATATTAATTTCTCACGTGTTCGGATGTCATTATTTAGTAAGTATCCGTATCCTACATGATTATTTGGTGAAGCTATATGCGTTCAAATTGGATGGTTAGGATTTTCCCTTTTTCTCTGATTAATGTGGGAATTTCTAGCATTTTTTTTTCTTTTTCTCCAATTAATGTGGGAATTTAAACCTTTTTATAAATTGGATAGTTAGGATTTTTCCATTTTCTCTAATTAATGTGGGAATTTCTAGCCCTTTTATTTTTCTCCGATTAATGTGGAATTTTTTACATTTTTACATCCTAGATTAATATGTGGGTTTATAGGAGAGCCTCCAAATTAGTATAGATATAGATATATAGATTGGATGGTTATGATTTTTCCTTTTTCTATGATTAATGTGGGAATTTCTAGCATTTTTTTATTTTCTCAGATTAATGTGGGAATTTCTACCTTTTTACCTCCTAGCATTAATCTGGGAACTTATAGGAGAATTAGTTTTAAATTTATAAAAATTTAAAATTTTGTATTTATATTAAGTGTCAAATATATATTTTTTCATCTTCAATTTTTGGTGAGTCCATATTATAACGTTATAGATTTAACGTTAACCTTAAGATCTCATGTAGAAATCTGGCCATATTAATTTCCCACGTGTTCGGATATCATTATTTAGCAAGTATTCGCATCCTGCATGGTTATTTGGTGAAGCTATATGCGTTCAAATAGGATAGTTATGATTTTTTCCTTTTCTCTGATCAATGTTGGGATTTCTAGACTTTTTTTTTCTTTTTCTACGATTAATGTGGGAATTTATACCTTTTTATAAATTGGATAGTTAGGATTATCCCGTTTTCTCTAATTAATGTGGGAATTTCTAGCCTTTTTATTTTTCTCCGATTAATGTGGAAATTTCTACATTTTTACATCCTAGGATTAATATGTGGGCTTATAGGAGAGCCTCTAAATTAGTATAGATATAGATGGATAGATAGATTGGATGGTTAGGATTTTCCATTTTTCTATGATTAATGTGGAAATATCTAGCCTTTTTTCATTTTCTCCTATTAATGTGGGAATTTCTACCTTTTTACCTCCTAGAATTAATATGGGAGCTTCTAGGAGAGCCTCCAATTAGTTTTAAATTTATACAATTTAAAATTTTATTTTTATATAAAGTGACAAATATATATTTTTTCGCCTTCGATTTTTGGTGAGTCCATATTATAATGCTATAGATTTAACATTAACCTTAAGATCTCATGTAGAAATCTGGTAATATTAATTTCTCACTTGTTCATATGTCATTATTTAGTAAGTATCTACATCCTACACGGTTATTTGGTGAAGCTATACACATTCAAATTGGATGGTTGGGATTTTCCCTTTTTCTCTGATTAATGTGGGAATTTCTAGCTTTTTTTTTTGTATGATTAATGTGGGAATTTATACTTTTTTATAAATTAGTTAGTTAGGATTTTCTCGTTTTCTCTAATTAATGTGGGAATTTCTAGCCTTTTTATTTTTCTCTGATTAATATGGGAATTTCTATCTTTTTACATCCTATGATTAATATAGGGGCTTATAGGAGAGCCTGCAATTAGTATAGATAGATAGATAGATTGGATGGTTATGGTTTTTCCTTTTTTTTCTCTGATTAATGTGGGAATTTCTAATCTTTTTTTATTTTTCTCTGATTAATGTGGGAATTTCTACCTTTTTACCTCCTATGATTAATATGAGAGCTTCTAAGAGTGCCTCCAATTAGTATAGATATAGAAGTATAGATATAGATAGATAGATAGATTGGATGGTTATGATTTTTCCTTTTTCTCTGATTAATGTGGAAATTTCTAGTCTTTTTTATTTTTCTCTGATTAATGTTGGAATTTCTACTTTTTTTACCTCCTATGATTAATATGGGAGTTTCTAAGAGAGCCTCTAATTAGTATAGAGATATATAGATAGATATGCGATGCGAACACCAAGTCTTGAGCTAGAGATTGTGAGTCAATTAAGTTTTCCACTGGAATCGATCAGGGAGTTGCGGCCTGTACTGCTCGATCATTTTGTTGTCAGCTAAAGAGTGCTCATTTTAAAATTTGCCTTTTTGCTTTGTTGTTGCTTTAGCAGTGTATATCTGTCTAAAAATTAATAATAGTTGATCGAGGACAGGGACCTGTCATAAGATATATATATATATATATATATATATATATATATATAGCATGCAGTTCCACCCGATGGAAGAAAAAGTGCAACCCGTACGTTTGTGCCACAAGCGTGCGTGCATGCATCTTCACTGTTCAGTCCGGCCGCCATCGATCCGCAGGTGTTCCCGTCTCCCAGCTGCATGCAGCGGCTGAGCATACGGCATGACATGAACGGGAACTGGTGCCGACGGCTGATGAGCTGAGGATCGAGCAAGCTCGCACATGAATCTGATGCGCGCTACGGGGACTGAACAAATCATGCATGTGCTCGCAAAATCTACGGCCAGCCCCGCCTCCTGTTTGCTAGCCGCAGCAGCGATCGATCGATCGATCACGGCCGGCGCGGAACGATCTTCACATGGCGGCCGGCCTCCTCGTGAAGAGTACAGTCATCGATCGTCTCGCAGCTAGAGGCCGGCTCTGCAAGCGAATTCAGTTGCCAGTCCCATGAGCCGCTCACAGGATGCGATTTCGACAGCCCACATATGCACGTGCGAATGGGCAACCAAAACACACTTCGCACGCGCGGCTCAGCTGGCCGGTCTAGACGGATTGGATACAGTTTTTGACAGAAGGTTTGCACCCTATTTCCATTAATGGAAACAGCACTACAATAGTTCGGATTGGATACAGTGATATAAAGATACAGATAACACAGCAGTGGTCGTGACTCGTGGAACCGATCGATCTCACCCCTAAAAACACCTGAAGGAAGTAGTGAATGAACTTTCTGTGCACGCTTTGATGTGACGGACGCCTCAACCGGCCCCGCCCGGGCGGTTGCTTGGGACTTGGGAGTGGTATAGTCGGCTAGCTAGGTAGCCGCGGTCTATAAATAGTCAGGTGCATATGTTGCTGGCAAGTATAGGAAAAGATCGACACACCAGTCAGAAGTAGCTCAGAGTGGAACGGATAGTTGATTTGGGGAGTTCGGAAGATATATATCGACAGAACACGATAAGTGATATGGCGCGCTTAGCTGATGAGGAGCTTGGCATCGAGTTCCCTCGGTAATTAATCACCTCTATGTCTAGTGCACTACCGGAGACGGCTTCTTTGCCGAGTGTCCCAGCCTTTGCCGAGTTTTTTTTTATCAGACACTCGGCAAAGAGGCTATTTACCGAGTGCCAGATAGAAAGAACTCGGCAAACATCTGGCACTCGACAAAGACATGGTTTGCCGAGTGCCGAGCACTCGGCAAAGATCGAGTTTGCCGAAAGTGCCGCACTCGGCAAACCGTAACACTCGACAAAGGGCACCCGTTAACGGCCGCGTGCCGTTAACCCTTTGCCGAGTGTCTTCTCCTGACACTCGGCAAAGAGGCTCCTTTGCCGAGTGTCATTTGTTGACACTCGGCAAAGAGGCTTTTTTGCCGAGTGTCATTTTTTGACACTCGACAAATCATATTTTTTTTTCACTTTTGACCTCCAAACTTTTTCTGCAGTCCTCATACAATACCTGATACTCCATGTTCCAATGTGGCATATTTCTCAAACTTGTTCTATATTTCTTTAATTTATTTCAATTAATTGAATTTTCTTGGATAATTCAAATTATAACTGCTAGTCATTCGAATAATGAAAAAAAAATGAATGAAAAAAATGATATTCATGTTATTTAGTATAATGTGGTAGTAACGAGAGCAGACCACCAATTTGAACATCTTGTTCACGAAACATGACCAGGAACTTGCGATCGAGTTGTTTTAAAATTGTATAAAAAGCAAACGAAGTCCGAAAATTATGAAACTTGGGAAGATGTCATGATATCATATGTGGAGGCTGTGATAAAAATTTGAGAAGGTTTCGCGCAAGTTATCACGTACGATGCTTGCAAACCTTAGAAAAACAGAAGAATACGTGGCAACTTCTTCGGAGATTCTTCGGTTTGCAAGCATCGTACGTGACAACTTACGCGAAACCTTCTCAAATTTTTATCACAGCCTCCACATATGATATCATGATATCTTCCCAAGTTTCATGATTTTCGGACTTCGTTTGCTTTTTATACAATTTAAAACAACTCGACCGCAAGTTCGTGGTCATGTTTCGTGAACAAGATGTTCAAATTGGTGGTCTGCTCTCGTTACGGCCTCACATTATACTAAATAACATGAATATCATTTTTCCATTCATTTTTTTTCATTATTCGAATGACTAGCAGTTATAATTTGAATTATCCAAGAAAATTCAATTAATTGAAATAAATTAAAAAATTATAGAACAAGTCCGAGAAATATACCACATTGGAACATGGAGTACTGTGTATTGTATAAAGACTGAGAAAAGTTTAGAGGTCAAAAGTGAAAAAAATATAGTTTGTTAGAGTGTCAAAAATGACACTCTACAAAGAGCCTCTTTGCCGAAAGTGTCGAGAAGACACTCTAAAGTAGCCTCTTTGCCGAGTGTCATTTTTGACACTCGGCAAAGAATTTTAATTTTTTTTTAAAAAAAAACCCCTCTTTGCCGAGTGACAGATCGGGGGCACTCGACAAAGGGGATTTAACTCCATGCCTGCCGGCCGGCCCACACACACCGCACACACGCACACACGCATGCCGCGCTCCTCGCTCCCCTCTTGCCTCTCTCGGCCTCTCCTTGGTAGCGATCAAGGCCGGCCGCCGCCACCTCCTGCTCGCCTCCTCCGGCTCGCCGCCCGCCCAGCTGCCAAGGCTCTCCTCGGTTCCTCGGCTCGGCTCCGCCGCTAGGGTACCTCCTCCTCCGGCCGGCTCGGCGCTGGCGCCGCCGCCAGATCTGCTCCTCTCCTCGGCTCGGCCTACTCGGCTCCTCCTCGCCTGACGCCTTTGCTGCACCGCTTTGTTCTTCGCCACACTGCTGCCTCCTCCCTCGGTTCCTGGCTCGGCTCCGGCCGCTAGGGTACCTCCTCCTCTGGCCGGCTCGCGCTGGCGCGCCGCCAGATCTGCTCCTCTCCCGGCTCGGCCTACTCCGGCCTCCTGCCTGACGCCTTTGCATGCCACCGCCGATCGACACGCTTTGTTCTTTCACTCAAGTTAATTACTAATCCATATTTATTTGGTGTTTCTTGTACATATGTACGAGCTTCTTGTACATATGTAAGAACACATCGCTGGATGGATGTTTAATCTTACAAAAAATGCATGATCTTCCCGGATCCGTCCATAGAGATAGCTAGTACACAAGAAAGCATAGAACATACAACCATTTTTATTTGCAAACTTTTGAAAAAAAACTTGTGGTATCATCTTTTCAAAACATAGAAGCTATCTTATTTACATCGCATATAGCCCTTTTGACTAGTAATCCACTAGGTTTGGTATTTTTTTGGCTGCAGATGTGATCTCTTGGTCATGGCGCATAATGTATTCCTTGATTGAGTTGCAAGTTCTTTTCTCTCTTTCGATGAATAGTTTGTATGTTTCATGTCCCTTAGAAATTCACTTTAATTTAGTTAGTGCATATGTGTGTCTACTCTCTGAAGCCCATGTTCCAACCTTTTATTTGTCACGGTGTAGAAATCCACTTTTGTGTATGCCATGTGGCTTACTTCTCATGTTGACACAAAGTATCTTGGGACAAAGATGAAATGACCTCATGATGGTTCTTCCTTGGCTCTTCGTTCTTTCTTTGTTCTTTGTTCCGAATAACAACATCAGAATCGTTCGGCTCTCAAGAAGGCTAGGGTTCAAGCCTCTTCTTCAAAGACAATCTACTTTAAAGGTCTCTTCATGTCTCTTCATGCACTATCCATGCTTGGATCTATCTTGTAAAAGATGAAGAGAAAATAAATAAATAACAATTCAAGATTTTTCCACTTGAGATGGATCTTGTCTTTGATAAATATATAGTTCTTGCCATCATGCATGTTTTAATTTAGACTAGTATATATGGAAGTACTGCAGGTTTCTTCCAGAAATGTATACAAGGGATTTTTTCACATATGTAGAGCGAGAATGGCACCATATACAATGAAAAGTCTTTATTGCATTGCGTGCATTGCCATAAGAATGTATATTTTGCTTAAGCTTCTCATCCAACATTTTATTTCGTAAGGAAGGAGAGGCTTGGGGATAGAATAACACACTTCATCGACAGTTTCTCCATTTGGCAAGGTGCTAATATATACACCAACTTAGCTATAATAATGTAACACTGCATTAACTTAATTTTGCATGAGCATGCACTCTAGCTAGCACAGTAATGCCAAATATTCTTATGCACGATCTCTTAGCTCAACCTCTCGTGCATATATGCAGCTTTACATTCAAAAAGTTTGTTCCTTTGCAACTGCTGACACATACAAATGTGTATATATAGTGTGATTAAGGCCCTACAAAGTCCCATCTATTTCTATTATTCGGTGAAAAATTATTGTATTATCATGTGTATAATCATCCCTCTATTAGCATTGATATATAAGTGACCATTAATATATTACACATGGGTTGGGGAACCGTCTTTTCTTAATATATGCACAGGATAGATTCTGAAACAAAATGATAGCCATGTTTTGTCTTATGTTCATATTCAAAGCATCTTTTCGTGAAATGTCATAATGTGTTTTATGTTTTGGCAATCACAGCACAAGGTTTCTAATATAATCATGCCCTATCTATGTTTAGGTCTGTCAGATGTGAAATGTGTTAGTTGTCAGTGTTAGTTTCTGTGGATCTCCTTGTGTTTGTGTTGTGCGATTTAGCGAGTCGGCGATGTTACTTGGCTTAGTCTATGATGTTTTAGTGACATATATATCACTTGGTTATATTTTATGAAAGATGCTATTGCTATACTGATGTGTTAATGTTCTAAAGAATGAGGGGGAGTTGAATGCCATATCTGATTGGTATATCACTTTGTTATTGCTATATCACTCTGATTGGTCGGCCCAGTTTATTCTCTGGTTAGGCGTCTCCCGTTCGAAAGAGATACGGTTGGAAATATGCAGATCTTTGCATATCTATAACCGTATCTGCTTCAATTGTCCACGTTTTTGATTACTGAGGATGCGTAGATGGGGTTAGTTTCGTGGTCTACTCGATCCGCGACGAGTTTGCACATCTCCTGTTGTTCTCCTGATACACAATCTCCCCGCCAGACGTGTATTTGGAGAACAATGGGAGGTGTCGCCAAATTGTCTCGGATAGGAGTAGAGCATGGAAACTAACCTCATCTACGCATCCTCTGTGGATTAGGACCTATCTTCACCTATTAGATAGGAGAAAGATCGTGTAGATGCATTTGATTCTTATATTACTCCCGATATGTTAGAGGATGGATGACCGTGAGTGGATGTACACGGCCGCTCAAGTCGTGGTTCGTTGTCCGATGAATGGATTGAGAAGACCGATGCTTTCTTGGAACTAGCATTTGCCAAGGTTAAAGGAGCGCGTGCCACTTGGTGTCCTCGCAGCAGATGTGCAAACACGCGCCGACAAACAAAGGAGGTCATGGGTAAACATCTTTGCAAGTTTGGATTTACTGCAGACTATACCCGGTGGATCTACCACGGTGAATCCGATCGTATGAGAGAGGAGGTCGTGAGACCACGCGTCGAGGATTATGATGTCGATGGCGGGTAGGAGACATGTTAAATGACTATCATGAAGCACACTTCGCTGAAGGACGTAGGGAGGAGGAGCCAGAGGCAACCGCAAAGGCGTATTACGACATGTTGTCTGCGGCACAGAAACCCCTTCACGGCCAGACGAAGGTTTCTCAACCGGATGGCATTGGACGGTAATGGCCTTGAAGTCCCGCTTTAGCTTGAGTCGAGACGCCTTCGATGCTATGTTGATAGCTTTTGGCGATGCTTCCGAGGGTCACATTCGCCAAAGAGCATGTACGAGTCAAAGAAACTCCTTCGTGCACTTAAGATGCCATATGAGCAGATACATGCTTGTCCGAAGGGGTGCATCCTATTTAGGAAAGAACACGCGAAGCAAAGTCTCGTGCAAAGTGTGGATCCTCTAGGTTCCCGGAGGTAGACTCGTGATGGTCGGAAGAGGCGACTTGCGATCCTCGTGAAAATCCTACGGTACCTTCCGCTCATACCGAGGATCCAACGGCTATACATGAACGAGGAAACCGCGAAATGATGACATGGCACAAAAATGGACGCCGATACAATCACGAGAAGTCGGTACATCCATCCGATGGTGAAGCATGGACCCACTTTGATGTGATTCATCGTGAGAAAGTCAGAGGCTCGTAATGTACGTGTTATACCGGGCAATGATGGGTTCAATCCTTATGGAATGATGGCGCCCCATACACTTGTTGGCCCGTGTTCGTTATCCCCTCAATCTCCCCACGCGTCCTCTTCCAACGACGAACATATTCTTGTCGTTGATAATTCCGAACACCCGGGAATAATATGGGTGTGTTCATGGAGCCCGTGATTGATGAATTGGTCCGTGCTTGGGAGAAAGGGGTATGGACATACGACCGAGCTACAAAGAGAAACTTCAAAATGCATGTTTGGTACCACTACTCCTGCATGACTTCCCTGCGTATGGGATATTCTCATACCGGTGTGTTCACGGAAGTTCCCATGCCCGAGATGCAAGGCACTCAAGTTCATTTGGTTCTTTGAAGGGTGGCAAGTATTCTTCGCTCGACAAACATCGACAATTCCTCCTCTTGACCATGCATTCAGACGAGACATTAAGAACTTTACGAAAGGTGTCGAGTTATAGACCCCGCCACCGCAGATGATGACCGTCATGGTTCGTGCTCGATAGATGCTCTCGAGGTCAATCAAGAAGGTGGTTTTGTGGGATATGGTGAGCAACATGCATGGACTCATAAGTCGGGCTTGTTGAGGCTCCCCTATTTTGATGATCTTCTTCTTCCACATAACATTGATGTAATGCACACTGAAAAGAATGTCGCCGAGGCACTTTGGGCAACAATCATGGACATTCCTGATAAGACAAAGGACAACATTAAGGCTAGAGTGGATCTGGCAACGTTATGCGATAGACCAAAGCAAGAAATGAAGCCTCCTAGAGGCGGCAGGACATGGAGAAAGCCTAAGGCCGAATTCGTCTTGACCAGGCCCCAAAGGAGGGAAGTACTAGAATGGTTCCAAACGTTAATGTTCCCTGATGGGTATGCAGCGAATCTGAGGAGGGGAGTGAACTTATCTACTATGCGAATCAATGGGCTCAAGAGTCATGACTACCACATATGGCTTGAGCGGCTTCTTTCGGTGATGGTTCGAGGCTATGTCCCTGAGCATGTCTGGCTAGTGCTGGCAGAGTTGAGCAATTTGTTCCGCCAGCTTTGTGCCAAGGAGTTATCTCGGACCATGATTGCAAACTTGGAAAGAATGGCACCTGTGTTGCTCTGTAAGTTGGAGAAGATCTTTCCACCCGGCTTCTTCAATCCGATGCAGCATTTGATTTTGCACCTCCCGTATGAGGCACGAATGGGGGGGCCCGTGCAGGGCCGTTGGTGCTATCCAATTGAGAGATGTCTAAAGGTTCATCGAACTAAATGTAAAAATAAATGCAAAATTGAGGCTTCCGCAGCGAGGCATACATTTTGGAGGAGGTGTCAAACTTCACAACAACGTACTATGGTGACAACCTTCCTAGCGTGCACAATCCACCCTCGTTACAATGTCGGCGAAAATGAATCGAACCTCAAAGATTTTCCGAGGGCAACTCGAAGTGCAAGTGATGCGACCCTAAGACCTTGAAACATGAAGAGTGGCGCACTATCATGCTATATGTGTTGAACAACCTTCCAAAGTGGAGCCGCACATGCGTAAGTTGTCAACAAACTTGTTCTCGAGTAGTCACTATTCGCATCCAACGCCCTTGTTTCTCGTTGGTGCAGGAATTTCATCATCAATTCGCGTGAATCAAGGGAACCTACCCGCAGAAGTCGAGACCCTTCTTAGACAGGTGCGGGAAATGTAATGTCCGATTTCATTTCTTGGTTCAAATGCAAGGTATCGTCAATTTAGCTCGTACTTAGTTTGACATTACAAGTTGCTCAGACGCGAATAATATAACGAACTATCTCGCTTGAGCTTGCGAGGCCAAACCGATGCGTCTATGAGTGCCGAGTTGAGACAAAGTTGCCGATGGTCGTGCCTATAGGGTAAGCTCATTTACCCGTTATGACGTGAATGGATATCGCTTTCACACAACAAGACATGAGCGTAGTCGCCCAATCAAGAACCACAAATACCGGAGTTTTTACGCCGCCTTGATGGGGTCGAGTATTATGGAAGAATTGAAGAAATATACGAACTCATGTTTCATGGTTGCAAACCTCTTAATCCTGTCATATTCAAATGCCATTGGTTTGATCCTGAAGTAACGAGACGGACCTCTAATCTTGGGCTAGTCGAAATTCGACAGTCATCCGTCTTACCAGGAGATGATGTGTATATTGTGGCTCAACAGGCCACGCAAGTTTATTATCTCTCATACCCGTGCCAAAAAGATGGCCGTCTTAAGGCTTGGGATGTTGTGTATAAGGTATCGCCACACGGTAAACTACCTGTCCCAAACAATGAAGATTACAACTTTGACCCAAACACATATGACGGAGAGTTCTTTCAAGAAGAGCGGCTAGAAGGCAGTTTTGAGATAGACTTAACCGAAGCGATCGGAATGGAAGTAGACAATGAAAGGGTTGTTGACGAGGACGCTGGAGATGAGGTTCAAAATGTGAAGGACTTAGAATTACTTCAGCGGTTACATTTAGGCAATGACAGTGATGACAACATTGCTCCTTCGAATAGTATTGATTATATGGACATGACTGATAGTGATGATGAGACTTATGATCCAGCTAATCCCGATCATTCTGATTATTTCTAATACATGTAATACTTTGTTATTTTCTAATTATGTTTTGTTTATTTTGCATCTCTTTCTAAGTACGTCTTGTTTATCTGTGCTTATTGGTTTACTCTTTTTAATTGCAGGTGATTGAACAAAGATGGTGGGCGGTATGAGGAACGTAAGGTCGCTTTACCAAAGACGGCCCGATGCAGCTGAGCAGTCGGGGAGCAGGAGTAGGAGGAGCGGGAGGAGCAGGAGGAGCAGGAGCACTCTTGAGGGGGAGCGGGAGGAGGAGCGGAGCGGGAGGAGGAGCGGGAGCGGGAGGAGGAGGAGGAGGAGGAGGAGGAGGAGGCGGCAGGGGGTTCCGCTTCCTCTGGTTCGTCGGGTGTCTGGTTGCGAGGTCCCTCGACCCTCCCGAGGCGACCGATACCTCGTGAGAGACGCCCGCTGATTCAACCCACTGGGGCTAGGTAAGTAACTTTAGATGTTATCACTACTTTTTCATTTGATATGTTGAAAATCACAATAGAAACTAATAATTTATCTTAATCACTTGGGCAGGGGTTGGACGCTTGTGGCTGCAGGTGATCACAAACGCCATGTCAATGGCATCCTGGTCTTTGTGCGGCTACACTTCCTCGGCCCGTTGCGCTTTGGCGGAGGGCAAGAGCCGCCTACACGTGGGACCACTACGCCGCCTTCCCGATTTACGGACGGATGGCGGTATTCGCCAACAAGGCGGCGCGGTGACTACCGAGTGTGGGTAAGTCTTCCTCGCACTACATTGCTCAATACATCGCATTCATTGGACATTCTTGAAATAATGACTGGATACATCGCGTCTATATGCAGGGATTTCTTCAGATACCGGAGGGATATGAGGCCAAGGCGGCTAGTGTGGCTCACAAAGCTCGTTATAAACTCGTGAAGGACATGCATTACGAGGCACGCGCCCGTGCCATCGTAACATACAACGCTACCTACCTTGGTTCAAGATCAACAAAACTCAAGCAAGAAACATGAGGTCACATTCGGAAGAATACATACGGTAAATATAGAACATTAATACTGATTTTTCCGAGATTAAGTACGCTTAATTTGATCTTCTTATATGTCATATACTTGATGACGGTAGGTGCCTCCGTGGTGGTGCGCCAAAGATCTCCATCTTTGGGCACGGATGGTGGACAAGTGGTGCGCCAGCGAGTGGGAGGAGACGACAACGCTTGTCGCGAGCGGCGTTTGATGATGCCAGTGCACCACACCATCAAGGCAACCGTAGCCTCGACGAATTCGCGGCTACATGGGTACGCGAATTCATTTCTTTATTATAACGCTCAATTTTGCATAATTTCTAATTATCTTGCTGTTTTTTCGCAATGTCGTCACATGGTGGCCACCTTGCTCCCGCTTCAAGGCATGGGCTTTGGCCCACAAGGGCAAGGCGACGTCCGACGCCGACTACAACCCGAGGACCCGCCTCGGTGTAAAGAATGCGACCGCCCACAACGCCTCGGTGAGTACACATCGATGGCAAGGGCGGTCCATGGGCCGAGTACGATCCGAGCACCCGGGATCTTGATGGAGAAGTCGCCATGAGGGTGGGAGGAGGCAAGAAGCATGGGCGATCTTGGATTGGCGACAACACACTCGACACGGCCACTACTCCCACTCTTTCCCAGATTCGATCAAGGAGCATGAGCTCAAGCCCGCCATACGCCTACCACGGACACCGCACAATCCGGATGGAGGCACTCCAGTTATTTCTGCTTTATTCGCTGCTCATTAATTTTTACATACCTTTGCTTTGCATTGTAACATTGGGGTGGAATATTGTAGGCCCAAATGAAAGAAGAGAAGAGGCTACGGAGGAGATGGCGGCGAGGATGGAGGCCGATCGGCAGAGGAATGAGGCCGATCGGCAGAGGAATGAGGCCGAGCGCAGAGGATGGAGCAGATGTTTCAAAGGATGCAAAGTCTTGGCGAGAGTATGGGTCAACCTCCACCGAGCTATTCCTCCTCCACCTCCTCCCGCAACTACTCCCGTGAGTTTGCCTTCTCTACCTTGAGCTCTTTACTTACCATGTTTATTGCTTTCGCTTGTGCTTTGCTTTACCTTAAATCTTGTCTCACACATGCAATCTCTTCTCCTTTGTGCGAGAATCAATGGCGGCTTCAATGATGTGCCTCGTGACTCATCACATCGGTCGGGGTGGCCAACTTGGTGAATGATGGACTATATGTGATATATTGTGACTTGTGATATGTGATATATTGTGACTTGTGGTGCAAAATCTTAATCTTTGCCGAGTGTCATGGTAAAAACACTCGGCAAAGTACATCACTTTGCCGAGTGTCATTATCATGACACTCGGCAAAGATTAAACACTCGGCAAAATGGAAGGCATTGCCGAGTGCCATTCCGTCCTGGCACTCGGCAAACGACGCCGTCACCGTGTTCTCACCGTCCACCACCTTTTTTGCCGAGGGTCGGTTCGGCACTCGGCAAATCCTTTGCCGAGTGCTCGATGAAAAGCACTCGGCAAAGAGCTTTTTGCCGTCAGAAACTATGCCGTGTGAGATATGCCGTGGGTGGCACTCGGCAAAGCCTTTGCCGAGTGTTTCTCGTGCTTTGCCGAGTGCCACCGGCACTCGGCAAAGCTGCTGAGCCCGGTAGTGGTGCTAGCTAGTATACATGCGTCGCTCGACCGACGTTGCCATCCATGGTCGAGGCGAGTGACTGTTTGTTCTCGACTCGTCGACATGCATGCATGTTTGCTTCCATGCTCGAAACATGTCTGCACTCATGCATGCTCCAAATGGCACATATACGATCTCATCGATTCTTGAGCAGATCAGTACTGGGGTGTTAACTCGTCGTGGCATGCGTGCTTTGATCTGACAGGTGGTCCGCGCGATTCAACGACGCTCGCAGTACTGCTCCGACACCGAAGAACCACTCGCCGTCGTCGCGGACGCAGCCGCCGGGGAGCAGTAGCAGGAGGAGGCACGGAGCGTGTAGTGCGAGTGCTGCGGCATGGTGGAGCCGCGGAGGACTGCACCCCGACGTACATAGGCCGCGTCCGGGGGCGCTTCTGGTGAATGACGGGTATGCTAGGCTAGCGTAAATTAAAAAATCTACTGCATAAATAAGAAACATCCGTTAGTAATAGATCACTCGATGTAGCGTGTTGGTGCGGTGATAGTCGTACTAACCGCATGTCTCCTCCTCTAGCTGCTTGTGATCATCACGAGTTGCGGATCGTCCTAGTGCTAATGTTTCGCATCAACACCTCCAAGGTATCCTTTTACCTCACGATATTGGTCCAGCTCAAGGCGGGTATGTGCCATCCTTGTTGGTTAGCTTAACCACTCTTTCTCGATCACGTGACTCAAATTCCCCAACTACGGTTAACTCTTTAACCGCGAGTAGCATGGCCATGCATTTCTACAATCCAGTCACTCGAGAGACCTAGAGATATCTCTCCAGTTGCATGGAGGGGCAAATCATATCTTGATCGACCATGTCTCGTTGCATGCATCATAACAAAACCTGAAAACTACCTTTATAACTACCCAGTTACGGAGTAGCGCTTGACAACCCTTAAGTGAGCCATTACGCATCTCGAGTACGTGCGACGACCTCAAGTCTAAGGACATAGCATATGCATTGTAAATGAGACCAACTGATGACATGTAAGAAATCAATGTTCTCGCAGTGTCTCATGGTGGGTCGATCTAACCCCATGTTTGCTAACATGTGTCCATATTATTAGTTTGATATATCCATATTTATGACCTGTGAAACATGGTAATCCACCAATACATAGGTTAGTCTATTCATGCGCGTCCTCATATGTTTCCGATCAGAGAACGTTTAAGAATAATTATCACAAAAATATAGAGTTTCTCAATCAAGTCACATACTTGATAATAAATATTAAAAATATTATTCTTGGAACAAGATAACATATTATCCAATGAATTATGAATATAACAAAATATAATCATCTCTATGATTGCATCTAGGGCATATCTCCAACAGCTTCCTCGATGGGTATGCGGACTGTGCGCCGAGGTCGTGTCCGAGCGGCAATGGCCCGAGCCGGCGTTGACGATGGGCGAGGCCGTGGAGTCGCACGCGTCGCTGTGCAGCAGGTTCAACGACACCGTGTGTCTCAAGCCCTCAACATGACGCTCTCGCTCGCCTGCTCCATACGGGACATCACCACTGGCAGCTACCTCAACCGGTGCATGTCTCCCTCTGTACGCGCAGCGCCAGCAGCCCGCGGTAGCGCCTCCAAGATCGGCAGGGTGGGGAGCTGTCCGATGCCAAACCACTACTACATAAAGAGTCGTCATAGACGGTTCTAAACCGTCATCACAGACGGTTTCTGAACCGTCTGATTTTATGTGTCTGTGATAACAGGCGGTTATCACAAACAGTTTTTGAGTCGTTTGTGATAAGTAACAACAGAGATGATTTTTTATTGAAGCCGTCTGTGAATGACTACTATAACAAACGGCTTCTAACAACAACCATCTGTGATTGGAGATAAATCACAGACGATTAGTAAAAAGAACTATCTATAATATCCTACATATCACAGACGGTTGTTGCTAGTAGCCGTCTGTGATAGTATGCCTTCACATGCGATTTATACCACAAAATTGTCTGTGATATTCGGCCATCACATACAGTTATATGTACCAACCGTCTGTGATTGGACACATATCACATACGGTTGGTGATGGTAACCGTCTTCATTCTATATCTAAATATTTTATTTTATTTTTTCGGGTAGCCTCAGGAAATGCTAGCCATGCCCTCTACATATGATGAGTTGATGGATATGTTAGAAGAACTTAATGAATATCTTGGGAAAGAGGAGATGAGATTTAAGGTTTTGAAGAAAGATCATACCTCTCTTCAAAATTATTATGATATGCTAAAAGAAGAACATGAATATCTCATTCTCAAGGAAGTCACCAGCTCAAAGGTGGATATATGCATTACATATAATTTATTATAGATATGCCATGTATAGCTCCTAGCCCTTGCATTTCATATAAGGTTAGAATATCCATATCTTGTGATGATTTGCTAGATATTCCTTATAGCTCAAAAATAGATGCTTTTATTTCCTCTGTGTCTTGTCAAAGAGCTCAAGATCCAAGTCACAAAATTAGAGAATGAGTTGAAAAGATGCTTACAAGATAAGAGTATAATTGGTTTCACTCCAAAGAAGAAGGAGAATAGTAAGACAAGACATATTGCAAGATACACGAACAAAAATGTCAAGTGCATTGCATGCAATGGGAATGGCAACTATGTCTCGGTGTGCCCAAATCAAATGGATGTCAAGTCAAGACATTCAAAAATGAGGCAAACCAGCAATGAGCGAGATAAGAAGACAAGAAGGGGAAGCAAAAGCCGAACTTACTATAATTGCTAGGAAAAAGACATTTTAGTAAGGAATGTCTCAAAGGTATCTTTCATAAGTCTATTATCTATAATGATCATTATTTACTTCTAAAGGATAAAAATGCAATGTGTTTGCTAGAATTGTTAGTTCACCACAGATTATTGCTATGGCCATTTGGGTGTCCAAATCTCTTGTGACTAACATTCAAGGACCCAACCGAGTTTGGGTGCCAAAAGATGTTTAAATGATTAATAGATACATGGAGAGGTATTGGAGGTTTGACTCACATGAAGAGGTGCACACGGATTTGAATATTGTTGATCCATTAACAAAGCCTCTCCTGCAACTTAAGCGTGAGGTGCACACAAGAACCATGGTTATTAGATACCTGTATGATTGACTCTAGTATAAGTGAGAGACTGTTGGTGATATGTCCTAGAGGTAATTATAGAGATGATTGTATCATATCTATGTTTATGAGTTATAGAATAAATGTTATTATATTCATTGAATAAATCATTAGTTATAAAGATTAACAAGTATGTGACTTGTTGGTGAAGCTCTTTAACTTGTATAATATCATTCTAAATGTATCCCTGGTCAGAACACTAGTGACTCTATCAACCAGCATATGTATTGATTGATGACCATGTTTCACTGGTTATGGATATAAGGATATCGAATCAATAATATGGACACATGTTAGAGAACATGGTGTTGAATTGACCCACCTTGAGACACTGTTGAGATTGTTATAATTTTAAGTATCATCAGTTGGTCTCAAGCAATGATGATGTATGATCCTTAGACCCGAGATTAACATGGTTTTCTACATGTGTAATAGTTCATTTTGGGTTGCCAAGCGCTACTCTGTAACTGGCTAGTTATGAAGGTAGCTTTCAGGTATGCTATGAAATATGCGGAGAAATGTGACTGGTCAGATATATGATTTGCCCCTCCTAACATAACAAGAGAGATATCCTAGGCCCTCGATGTGGTCGAATAAAGAAAGTGCATGACCATACAACTAGTGGTCGAAGAGTAGACCACATGAAGTTATTCGACACTTGATCGAGAAAGCATTGAACAATCTATGTATGACAAATTATCTCACATAGAGTTCAACTAGATATCGTGAGGCAAAGGGAGAATACATGAGTAGGTCATTTAGTTCAAACAGATATGGACTAGTCTTATAGATATACGAGCTGGTCGTAGACTAGTCAATTGTAATTACTGAGTGGTTGTAAACTAGTCGTAAGGAGTTACGAACTATTCATGACTAAATATGAACTGGTCATATAACCATACGAGTTAGTCATAAGTGATAAGAACCTGGTCGTAGATCATATTGCATTAAAGTTCGTCCGATATAATTTATGTGTATTAGGGAATCATTATGTTCTGCTAAGAACTGCTAATGACTCGTGGTCAGAAAATGGTTTCCAAGTCACAACCGATTACGCATGAACCTACCGGGTCACATACTTAACGAGTTAGAACAAACGTGTTCGGATAGGATCCGTCATGGGCACTATATAAGAAGATGCATGAGGTTGTTGGGATACACGAGACATACGTGACATGAGTTGCTCCACCGAAACCCTAGCCTCCATCTTCTTGAGAGCCCTACCGTGCGAGTTGGTGCTAGCACATCGGCGTACAGTATTCCACCCTTGGACGTATAGATACCGTAGAGGCGCTACTGCGGTTGATGTTGCGCTCGAGGACGATCCTCGATCTTCACAAGGAATGTGACTGGATGCTGGAGGATACGATCGGCGACGAGGACGCTGGACGATTGACTACGACCACTACATCGATGCGCTCTACGTTGGATCTGGTTGCTCCAACTCTTCTTTGTTGCACTGCACGATCTGGTGGTAACGATCTATGATCTCTTGCTTGCATGGCTTCCTGGTTTACGTGGTGGAATTTTTGAATTATCAGCTAGCATAGCCAATTGTATCCGTTTAGTAACCGTCCCCTCCATCCCACCTGTTGGGTTTTCGTACAACTCCCTCTTGTAGTTAAGGAAGTGCGGCTTTAAAATCCCTTGAGTGCGCCAACTTAGGGTTTTTACGCTCTTAGTTTTCCTTTTCCCTTGTCTTTTCGCCAAGAACTTCCTTCAACCTCCTTTTATTTTCTCGCCAAAAATCCAACAATGTTGGACTTGATTTCCAACTAGTCGGTCTCTGATCTGAGCGAGAAGAAGCTCAAGGCTTTGGGGAATGATAGAATGCTTCCCGACTAAACTTTGATCTCTTGGAGATCTGCGGTTGGAGAACATTTTCCAAGAGGAAACGAGGGAGAAATCCTTGTTTTTCTTGCTTATATCGAGCGCGGTTTAGGTTACCAGCGCATTCGTTTCTCTCCAAGATCCTTGAATATTATGGAGTTGAATTGGTGAACCTTGCCCCCACTCAATCGTTAATCTCAGCATCTTCATCTACCTTTGTGAAGCGTTCCTGGGGATTCTGCCAAATCTGAAGGTCTTTAGATACTTTGATACGATGGTGAAGTCGGGGAAGTCGAAGGCGTCCCCTGGAGAGTGCGCTCTACGCTTTCATGACAGAAGGGCTGAGGAGTACATCCACATGTACTCCAAATCTTCGTGGTCGTCGTGGAAGAAAAGTTGGTTCTACATGACACCACCAAAGAAGACAACGTCGCTTTCGTCGGCAAGGTGGTGGTCGAAAACCCAAGGTGACGCTCCTCTGCAAAGAAGGAGGAAAGGTAGAGAGATAGATTGAAGCCATCCAACACCTTAACTTAAGAGGTCTAACTTCCTGGCATGTAGTGAGAGATTTTTCCATGCGCCGGATTAGCCCTCTAAAGGCTTGAGAGCATTTTATGCTCTAGTTCATTGGTCGGGATGATGCGACCAAAGATTCTTCAGAATGTAAGTCGTAAAAAATTCTGATCGGTTTTTTTATCCTGATTGATTATTTTGTAACCTTAAAGTCACTCATCAACATTTTTTACAGCCCTTTCTCCTGATGAGATCTTAGAATGGGTTGAAATGATCTGTGCCCGGGAGCTTGATGTCAATGGTATTTTTTTCCTGAATTTTGGCTATTGTCTCTGCAGAAGAGAGAATAGAGAGGCTTAAAGTTAAAAATAATAAACTTTTCTTCATCATTCATGTATTTTATAACCGGGTGCTATAATACCCATTTGACTTTCAGTTGGTCAGATTAAAGATCAATGAGGACACCGAAAGTTGTGAGCCAATTGATTCTCCAACCGCTTCTGCCCCAACGACCACTCAGGATGGTGGTCCCTCGGAGGTAAAAAAGGAGCACAAAAAAACATACTCAGGACACTTTGTTTTTTTAATCTGGCGGGAAAGAAGAAAAATTTGTCGACCGAAGTTGTTGTGGTTGCGGATTCTGGAGAGGTCATGATTGACCTGGTGGTTGCTGGTGAAGTAACCGTCCCAGAGGTCGATGAAGCCATAATCTCTGACCAAATGGTCGGAAAGATTATCTCTGACCTTGTGGTCGAGGAGATTTCTTTCAACCTACGGTTGGAAGATATGTGGGGTCTAACTAGCCATACCGGGTAGGAACCGGTGAAATTGGTTGAAAAGATCAAGAGAAGTCAAGCGCTCTGGATTTTGCTCCAGGTTTTAACAGGACGTTTTAAAATTATGACAAGGAAGACCAGGTATGTGAAAAATAAATAAAAAACATATATACATACATACTTTTAGTACTTTTTGTATCTTAAAAATATGCTTCTTTGTTTTCTATTTGTATAGATCAGAGTGCCCCTCAGGAGGAAACTCCTAAGGTGACGATTGTTGAGCCAGCCCCGAGCAGGTGGCAGCACCGATTCCTGCTTAGGTACCTTTGGTGACTCCAACTCTGCCTGTGAAGGCAGAGGTTCTAGAAGAGTCCCAGCAGATTCTGACTACTGCTGGGACCAAAATGATTGATTTCATGGAGGGGAGTCCTTTCTCAACCAAGAGGTCTCATCATCTTAGCAATTTCCCCAGCTGCCCTCGGATTCTCGACGATGAGAATATCGACGAGGCCTAGAGGAGAATTTTGGACCGACAATTAGAGACGGGTCCTACTACTAGTTACTCTGAAGTTAGCTATTTTTGTAGCATATGGTGGAGAACATCGCTGTGGTCGGAGGACTACCCCAGTGAATAACTATCATGAAGAAGAAAAACTCCGAACTGAAAAGCAAGAACTTCTTGACTTCTTCCCTTTTTTGCTATTTTGTTTCTCACTGCTCCTCAACTTCTTATCTTGTCATATTTGACAGAATTTGAAAAAATTGAGGAGGAGGTTGTGGCTGAGGAAGCTACGATAACTAGGCTTGAAGAGAGGTGCCATGCTAAAGACCGATTGATCAAAGACTGGTCGACTAGGTTCAATGAAGCATCCCTAAAGCACAAAGAAGTCATCAAGGCTTCCGAGAAGAAAGCTCAAGGTAACTGATTATAAACTTGACTAGGTTTTTATGTGTCATAATTATTTTTCTTAACTCTTGATCCACTCATGCAGAATGAATTCAAAAACTAGAAAAAACTCTTGAGTTTGAGCATGACAAGGAGGCAGAACTCGGGCGGAGTCTTAAAGAGAAGGTCAAGATTCTTAACAAAATGCTCTTCGACATGGGAACGGGATTATGTCTACCCTTTTTAAGAGATATGGTGGAGAAGATAAATTATCTTGGTCAACAACTTGAAGATATCAAAAATCTGCTTGAAACTACTCGAAAGAACCATGCGCAGACCATGAAGAATGTTGTTGCTAACATCAATGCAAAGCTTAAAGCCTCGGACCCTCCGTCAATTTCCTATCTCTCGAAGTGGATTCCAACTGCTCAGAGGAAGAAGCAACTAAGATCTACGAAGGAGTAACACCCTTCGAAAACAAGGTTACAAAGGAAATTGAGGTCGGATCTCCGTCGCATAGCGACCAGTTTGGTGGCCTCAAAGAGTAGATCTATGTAATATTAGAATTATAAATATTAAAACTTACCATTTGTCATCAGTAAAGTCTATGTTTATCTTTTCAACTCATATATTTCCTAGCCCTCGACTGTTTGTGTCAGTAGAAAAACTTACTAAAGAAGCAGTAGACTAAGAAAAAGAGCAAAAGCTACAGCCATGGTACAAAGTATATGCTGATTATGTTATAAAAATGATCTAATTAACACTAGAAAATCAATTTGGTCGGAACCAGCATATGACTTCTACTAGTTTTAGATCTTATCCATAATCGAAATATTGTATAGTACATTGCGTGGTCGGAAGATATTATAAAACTTCTACATATTATAAGAAATCATGCAAAACTGTATGCAAAAGCGATAAGTGGTCATATTTATACACATTATCCAAACTAGTTGTAAAGTTTGCTAAGAACTAAAGGCATGAAAGACACTTCGCGAAACGTGTTCGTTCTCAAGTTTCAACGGTAGTAAAGATCGTGTGAAAAGGACAGTCGCTAGGAAACTCCTTCCAGTGGGCAGGACCACATGTAGAGAGGAGAAATTTCGACTATGAGGTTTTCCGTGTCTCGACCAGTAGCCAAACAAGAGTACAATAGAATGTTAAAATGAAGAAAGTTAGTCTTTTAATTCTTAAGCATGTAATTAACTATATTAAGTTGTCTATGTTATGCTCCTTTACTTATTTGCTTCTTTGATAAAAGAGTGTATGGTCGCTCATGAGAACCATCACTGTGATGGTCACGATTAGGATCTTTTATGGCTTGTGACAACTATATCAAGGCCAAAAAGTAAAAGAGACCCTTTAGAAGGATATCAGAGAGAAATGGTTCTTCTCCGACCAGTTAAACAATAATAATATGTGACCAGATAATGAATAATAGACATATAAACAATATCACTTATCGTAAAATAAAGAAATGATGAATCTTTATTGAAATTGAAATAATGAAAAACTATACATAGAACATATGCAGTTGATCAATATTCCCAGAGTTAGATAAAACACGCTCGTCTGACATAGCTAGTCGTACTGAACCAGGTCTAGTGACTTCAACCACAGTGTATGGACTTTTCCATTTGGGAGAAAGTTTGTTGTGATTTGCTTGGCTCTGAATTTTTCCTGAGAACCAGATCACCTACAATTGGGTTGCGAGGTTGCACTTTACGACTGTGGTACCTTTGCATGGCTTGTTGGTAAACTGTCGATCGTACAAGGGCTTGGTTTCGTCTTTCTTCAAAGAAATTAATGTCATCGAGTTGTCGTTAAGTCTGATCATTCTCATTGAAACAATCAGTTTGAGCAGAGCCAATTTTCTATTATGGAAGCATAGCTTTAGCGCCATAAACTAAGGAAAATGGTGTTTCACTGGTCGCACGACTGGTCGTGGTTCGAATGACCCATAACACATAGAGAAGTTCTTAAACCCTAGGCCCCTGATCGTTTTACTAACTGGTCGAACACTCGACGTTTCACTCTTTGTATTATTATGCAATTAGCTCGCTCACTGCTCTGTTACTTTGCGGATGAGCTACAGAAGTGAAATATGTCTTGATACCTAGATCTTCGCAAAATTCTTGATTTTTTTGCTCGAGAACTGGGTACCGTTATCTGTGATTATACGACTGGGTACGCCAAATCGTGTGATCATGATTTTTGTGAGGAACCTCTTAATGGCTTTAGTTATTGTTTAACAACTGGCTCGGCCTCTATCCATTTTGTGAATATATCAATCATTACAAAAAGGAACTCAAAGCCCCCAGGTGCCATTGGGAAATGACCCAGAATGTCTAGTCCCAAAGTTGCAAAAGGTGAAGAGAGAGGTATTGTTTGCAAAGCTTGTGCCATATGGTGTACTTGTCAACTATGGAATTAACATTGTACACACTTCGTCACATGTTCTTTTGCATCATGGAGGGCAGTTGGCTAGTAGTATCCTTGCCTGAAGGCTTTACCGAATAGGGTTCTGTAGGAATGATGTGCTACACAGACTCCTCTATGCATGTCAAATAATAGCTTAATACCATCCGTTTGAGATATGCATCTCATCAACACCCTATGAGATCCCCATTTGTAAAGGGAACTTTTGATCAGAGTGTATGATTTGGCTATTCGAGCTATACGATCGGTTTCTACATCATCTTCAAGAATTTTGCCACGTTGAAGATAATTGCAGATCGACGTCATCCAATCACTATTGAGATCGACCTGTGCAACCTCCAGTGGAGCATGCATGTCCTCCAGTGGAGTATGCAAGTTCTCGGAATGCTCGACCACCGAGGGTGAATCAAGTTGCTTAAGAAAAACTCGATGTGGGACAGGTGACCTTGTGAAAGCCATCCGTGCCAACTGGTCTGCCAGAAAGTTTTCCTTTATAGGAATATGTTGGATCTAGAAATTGAAGAAGTTCTTTTCGAGTTTACGTACTTCTGCCAAATAAGATGACATCTTAGAACTCGAGCATTGATACTATTTCCCGACTCGATTCGTTGCTAGTTGAGAATCGCCTTTACTAGTAATTTGCAAATCCCGAGCGCTCTGGTTGCTCGGAGTCCTACCAGTAAACCTTCGTACTCTGCCACATTATTTGTAGCAGGAAAGTTTAGCTGAATAGAGTATTTAATGTGTTCTCGTGTAGGAGATATCATGATAACTCCAACCTCTAAGGTTTTGAGCATCAAGGAACTGTCAAATTACATTGTCCACTCTTCGTGGTGTTCGTACTTAGGGCTGGAAACGAGCCGAGCCAAGCCGGCTCAAGCCAAGCTTGCTCAAGCTCTCTTCAACAGTAGGCTCGGCTCGGCTTGGATCGTTTCGGGCACGAGCCAAGAGGGCGGCTCGGCTCGACTCGAAAGGCGGTTCGAGCCGGCTCGCGAGCCAGGAGAGGATGCCCTTGAGTCCCAGGAACTCTAAGATGTCTCAGAACAAGGTCCATACTCCAAAATCAATTTTTAAATAAATGCATGACAAAATCACTAGTTGATTTTGACGAGGATCTAATAATCCTCATTTTATCTTTTATCTATAATTCTTATTATGGGTAAATATGATGTCACATAGTCCCCAGAAGTACCCCTTATATCTATAAGGGAGAGGTCTACCAAGTGATTGTAAGATCTTCTACAATCACCCCTATAGTCGTAAGTCTTGCTACGACTATATCATGGTCGTAAGTCTTTCTACGACCACTACATGGTCGTAAGTCTTTCTACGACCACTACATAGTCGCAAATCCTTCTACGACTGCTACCTGGTCGTAAGTCCTTCTACGACCAGGTAAACTACGACCACCTTATAATCAAACCTACAGGCGAGTGGGTCCAATTGATTAAGGAATCCGAACGGTCTGCACGCACTACTATCCCGCGTAGTAATTGTGCTTAAATACCCCATTATCTTTGAATGATAATTGCCAGACGGCGTGGAGAAGCCAATGCGCCGGTAATTACTGCCATCACACGCCCATTACTGGCTCAATTAAGGCGCCTCTTCCGCAGGGCAAAACGGCTACTCCTTCACGACTATATAAGGACATCAAGGGCGAGTAGAGAAGAGAGTTGAATTTTCTGTAATAGTCTTAGCTTCTTACTCGATCATTAAGAAGACCACACCACACAGGATTAGGGTTATTATTCTCTCCGGAGAAGGCTTGAACCAGTCTAAACATCCCGTGTCAACTACTCTGCGTGATTTCATCTCTAGGAGACCCCCCGAATCAAATAATCTTTACGTAAGATCGGTTCTAATACAACGATAGCTTGGCGCCGACCGTGGGATCTTCGGTAATCTCTTGTCAACATACTCTCTTTTCCAATCTCATGCAATCATGGCGGGAGAATGGAGCGAGGAGAACTGGTTTGACTTGGCGGATTCTGCAGACGTCGACATGGATGCGGTTTCGACTACGAGCCGAGTGATGCATCCGCCGATGGTGATGTTGCCTCGGAGATTATTCTCCAGAAACCATCCCATTAATGGAGTTGAGGAGGATCCTTATCCCCACAACAATACGTCCAACGGAGGAGCCAATTCCCTCAAAGGACAAGGGTCAATCAGGCCAGACCGCTCCCTGGAGGACTCACAACACGACGAGAGTTTTTCTCCAAGTGTTCAAGTCCCCTTAAGGCGGTCCGACTTGGTAAGTCAAGTTCAGGAGCCACCATTCCAGACTCCACCAAAGATCTGGTGATCCTCTCTCTCGGGTAACTCCAGAGAGGGTGGGATCAAGCATGCTTTTCCTCAAATTCGGCCGTCTCCCGCAGATCTCATTTGCGAACGGAGATGATTATAACCCGGAGTTCCCCTACGGAGGATTACTCCAAGTCGCCAGATGGTGTCTCTCGAGCACTCCTCAAGCGGGAGGCCTCGGCGCAAGTGAGAATCATCAACGGAGGTCTTCGTCCTTCCCCAAATCGTGGTCGACCTCATGGAGGTCGAGATAAGAACACTCCCGAAGATCACACACCGCCCCTCGTGGTAATGGCAAGGGCACCACCGTTGGCGAGAGAGAACCAACACTCGATGAACGCGAGAAATCCTCGACATTCTCGCACTCCACTAAGAAGGCCTCAAAGACACGATGAGGAGGATTTTGATGTCGTCGAAAGAAAGAAAATTGCGATCGTAAGAACTCGCACTCGCGCATTCAACATCGATCGGAGGAGGTACAAGAACTCCAGGACATCAACGACTTGCTCGAGAATCCCAGTCAAGAGCTTGCTCGAACGCTGTGGTACGATCTCTTTCTTTGAAGAGATTACGCAAAGACTTGAATCGTGATGACAAGATCGAGGTACCTCATCGACAACATTCTGTAGTCGTAGCAATCGACTTCCTCAGCTACCAGTCAATCGAATATTTCTCTACGAAGGAATCGACACGGCCATAAGTCGAATCGATCCCCTATTCGGAGAAATACATTTCGATCGGCTGAAGATCAAGAAGCCCCTCGGAGAGGTGATCATTCACCACTTCGACAAAGAAATTCTCAACGGGTGGAGTACGAGGAGTATTCCCCTCGTAGAACTAAGACCTACTACAGAACAGGTCAGCCTGTCACCGGGTATCGTCGTATACGATCACCTGGTGACATTAACCCTTCTTTCCTACAAAGAAGGCGTCAAGAAGTGATTCTGGGATGCCGCATTTTCGCCGACCTTGAGCGATTCACGCCACCTCATTTTCGCCGGTGAACATGGAGAAATTTGATGGATCTCAAAATCCCATCGAATTTCTTCAGATCTATACAACAACTGTCCGAGCAGCAGGAGGAGGAGAGCATGTAATGGCGAATTACCTTCCGACTGTGCTCGAAGGATCCGCTCGATCGTGGTTATTAAACCAACCACTCGAGTCGATCTACTCTTGGCAACACCTCTGCGATCTTCTACAGGCGAATTTCCAAGGCACATACAACATACGGAAAAGAAGGCGACTTGCCGGATAAAACAGAACAACAACGAGACTTTGCGTCAATTCATCAAGCGCTTTAGTCAGGTTCGTAACTCAATTCCGGAAATTTCTGATTCCTCTGTGATCAGGGCTTTTAAGCAAGGAGTCCGTAGTAGAAGGATAACGGAGGACATTGCTTGAATCCTCCCAACATCATTCTTAGAACTCTTGAGATGGCCGATCGATATGCAATCGCTTCGAGGCGGTCGAGTGGAACAACACTATCGATCGAGAAACATATACTCCTCGAGAGCCGTGAAGTTGGTAAGGATAAAAAGTAAAAAGTCCAAGAAGAAAATAAAAGTCAAAACCACAAACCGTGGTTCCAAGGAGGTTTTGGCCGTGAAAGATGGAGAGCCCCAAACCACCAAGTCGCACTGATCAAGGCAAAGGTAAGCGCCCGATCGTAGGAGCGACAACCCAAGGTGGTGTCCTTTTCATAAAAGGAAGGACATGACCTCCATGAATCGCCGAGTTTTTCAAAGAAAGCTCGAGGACTACTACAACAAAAAGCACCACTCCCTACTCTCGGCGGTGTAGGACATACGAGTGGCCAAAAGTCGTCGGATGATGAGGAGATGCCGTTCCAAGATCCGCAACATACCGTTGAGCACATCTACGGAGGATCATCGACATACGACTCCAAGCGACAACTTAAAGTCACGGACGAGAGGTAAATTCCATACATACTCCTCTCGTCAATAAATTACCAAGTGGTCGGAAGTTACCATCTCTTTTGAGAAGGATGATTGCCCAATCACTACGAGTCGATCAGTCGATATCCGATTGTGGTCGAACCCACCATCCACAACCGTCGGGTCAATCGAGTGTTGGTTGATGGTGGCGCTTCTTTGAACATATTATTTACTAATGCCCCGACGAGATGCAAGTACCGGGACAAAGGTAAGGCGATGCGATACTCCTTTCATGGAATCGCATCGGGTCTTGACCAAACCTATTGGCCAAGTTTCTCTTCCTTTAACATTTGGCTCACCAAGTAATTTCGGAGACAGAAAGTCTCCTTTGATGTGGTCGATTTCGATCGGCATATAACGCCATACTCGGACGACCAACTTTGGCAAAATTCTTAATGGCTACTCATTACGGTATCAATGTCTTAAGATGCCAGTCCCAAAGGAGTGATCACCATTCATGTGACAAAAGATGGCGTATAGTCATGGCCGTCGATCCTCGAGATGGTTGGTCAAATACCAACTCGAGATGAAAGTCGACCGACTAGCAAGTCGAAGCCTAAAGTCGCACCAAAGCCGAACGACCAAGTCAAAGAGGTTCCTCCGGGCGCAGAAGAGCCCTCGAAGATTGCTCATCGGGAGACTTCCGACCCTAAATAGGAAGACGCCTCATTACCTTCCTCCGAGCTAACGCAGATGTCTTTGCGTGGCAAATATCCGACATGCCCGAGTCCCGGAGGTGATCGAGCACAAGGCTAGCTTTACTACCGATAAAATACTGTAAAACAAAATTACGGAGATTTGCCCCGATCGACGGATGCTATTAAATCGAGTTGGATAAGCTACTTAAAGCGGGCTTTATAAGAGAAGTCAACCACCCGAGTGGTTGGCTAACCTGTAATGGTCAAAAAGTCAAGCGGCAAATGGCGTATGTGCGTGGACTTTACCGATCTTAATAAAGCTTGTCCAAAAGATGATTTCCCTTTACCTCGTGTCGATCACCGGTTGATTCTCTGCAGTTGTGAGATATTAAGTTTTTAGATGCATATTCGATACCACGGATCAATATGTGTTTAAACGATGAAGAAAAGACCGCATTCATTACTCCATTTGGTACATTTTGCTATGTCAAAATGCCATTTGGTCTAAAGAATGCGGTGCTTCTTTTCAACGCCTAATGCAATCGACTTTTCATCTCAATTAGGCCGAATTTGGAAGCATATGTTGATGATCTAGTCGTAAAAGCATTAAGAGACTTAATCATATCAGCGACCTACAAGAAACATTCGACAACCTCGAAAGCACCGCTTAAAACTCAATCGAGAAGTGTGTGTTTGGAATTTCTTGAGAAAATTGCTTGGATTCCTAGTATCCGAGCGAGGAATCGAAGCAAATCTGAAAAAATAAAGGCCATCCTCGGATCGTCCTCCAAACACAAAAAGGAAGTCCGAAACTCACTTTGGGTGCATGGCGGCTTTAAGTCGTTTCATCGCACGACTAGGAGAAAAGGACTACCTTTCTTTAAACTTCTCGGAGACATGAAGGTTTTGAGTGGTCGAGCGAGGCAAACAGCGCCTTTGAGGATGTCAAGAGGTATCTTTCGAGTGCTCTGCTCGGTTTCTCCAAAGCGGAAGAGACGCTCTTAATTTACCTAGCCGCCACGCCACAGCAAAGCGCGATACTAGTCGTAGAACGTGAAAACGCATAACGACCGGTTTACTACGTTAGCGAAGTTTTACACGCCTAAGGAGCGTTACCCTCGGTCCAAAAACTTCTATATGCCCTCCTCATGTCTTGAGAAAATCGCGGTATTATTTTCAGCGCACAAAATAGTCAGTGTTGCCCGAGTTTCCTTTGGGAGCAATCCTCCATAATAAGGAAACAATGGGGCGCATGGCAAAATGGTCGGTCGAACTTGGGAGTTCGACCTCCATTCGTGTCGAACGCCATAAAATCCCGGATCTTGGCGGACTTTGTCGCCGAATGGACAAATCTGAACTGCTCAGGATCCCGATCTGATTCCCACGACCGGTGGATGATGTACTTGACGGGTCACTTACTTTAAGTGGCTCGAAATTCGGGTGGTCTGGTATCTCCTACGGAGAAACCTTAAAGTATGCCATACAATTAAACTTTCGTGCCACTAATAATGTGGCGAGTACGAAGGTTTGCTAGGCGGCATACGAGCCGCAAAAGCACTCTCAATTAAATCGACTACTCGTGAGAGGAGACTCTCAACTAGTCGTGAATCAAGTCGGAAAGAGTACGGTGCTCTAGCTCGACAATGTCTCAATACTTATCGGAAGTTCGCAAGCTAGAAAAGCATTTTTAGGTTTCGAGGTACAATTCATCCTCGAAGGATAATTTCCTCATGAGACCAACTTGCTCGGATGGCTTCTTCCGATCTACGGTACCAAAGGAGTTTTCTTGGAGCAACTCCAAAGCCGTCTCGGTCGAAGAACCGAGAGACACCTCCTATTGAGATGGCCTCATTAGACTACGAGGATACGGATGACTCCCATCTATGAGTATCTTCGCAAGGGTTCCGTGCCAAGATGATCTTGAGGCGGTCGTTTATCCCGAAAAGCCAAAATGTATACTTTGGTGAAGGAGTCCTCTACAAACGAGGAACCCAAGGGATACTCATGCGATGCATTCCGCAAAACGAAGGAATAACACTCCTTCACGATATACACAAGGCATCATGGGACACATGCTTCCTCTGAACCTTGGTTGGTAAAGCCTTTCGACAAGGTTTTATTGGCCTCTGACCACATATGATGCTAAGGAGGTGGTTAAAAAGTGTGTCCAGTGCCAATTCCATGGTAGACAAATACACCAACCACTCAAGCATTACGCACAATACCTCTTTCTTGGCCTTTTGCGACACTGGGTCTCGATATCCTAGGACCGTTTCCCAAAGCTCCGGAGGTTTGAATTCCTTTTGTGGCTATTGACACGTTCACAAAATGGATTGAAGTCAACTCAGAATCGGGATAACATCGGAGCGACAAAAGGTTCATGATGAGATGCGTAATTAGCCGATTTGGAGTTAAGTCGGATAATTACGCACAATGGTAAACAATTACGCAAGTACAAAATTTCGTGAATTTTGCGACGAGTTGGGTACCAAATTATGCTATGCTTCATTGCACATCCCCAAAGCAGCGGGCGGTCGAGCGTGCAAGCGGCCAAATAATGCGAGGAATTAAAACCGAGTCTTGACCGACTTGTTAAGCGCTCGGGGCTTGGGTACAAGAATTATCCTCCGTGTTATGGGCGGTTAAATGCGACCACCATCGAGCAACAGAGAAACACTATTTTTCTAGTGTTGGAGTCGAAGCCATGCTTCCTCGGAGCTAAAATTACTGGTCGACACGAGTTGAAACTTTCAACAACTCGGACTAGGAACAACTTGAGCGATGACATTAACCTACTCGAAGAAAGGAGAAACCTAGCTTTAATCCGTTCGCGGTCTACCAACAAGCCTGCGCAGATACTATGATCGTAAGGTCAACCTCGCAGCTTCTTGTGTAGGTGACTTAGTATTGAGGCTCGCCAATCCAAGTCTAATCGGAATAAACTTTCCCCCAAATGGGAAGGTCCTTACACAGTGGTCGAAGTAACCCGGCCAGGGTCGGTACGACTAGCGATGGAAGATGGACAGGTTCTCTCAAACTCTTGGAACATCGACCAGTTACGCAAATTCTATGTGTGACCAATTTCTCAGGCAATAAAAGTCCGAGTTCTTTCTACTTCTCTTGCCTTATTTTTTGAGTAGTGCTTTTTAATCTTTCGACTATGATACAAAAACACAGCTTTTCTTTACACCGGTCGAAAAACAAGTAACATTATCTAGTCGAAACTTCTCCTATCTGCATGTGGTTCTGCCCACTAGAAGGAATTTCCTAGCATCGACTCGTTACTCATTTTTCAGCCAATACAAAGAGCTTGGGTTTTATCCAGTCGAAATGTTCTCAGAGCCAACTCTCTCAATCTTAGTTTATTTTTTCAGTGATTTCCAAAAAATATTCTAAGTAGAGTACACTTGATATATTTATTCGACCACCTTTGATGTACTCGTTTCGTTTGATAGTCGAAGGAAGAGACACACCTAGTCGAAGTTTTCCTCTCTGCATGTGGTCACGCCCACTAGAAGGAACTTCCTAGCGCCGCTCGCCTCCTACTTTTGCTCTTTGGAAAAGACTTATCGAGTCCATCAGAAAAGGGCGAACGAATTATTAAAGTCCTCTAGACGTTTGCTTAACTCAAGTTGCTGTTCTTGGTTTGATTAAACTAGTCGGAGATGGTAACATCACCTAGTCGAAGTCTTTTCTCTCTGCACGTGGTCTTGCCCACTAGAAGGAACTTCATAGTGTCGAGTCGTTTCTACTCTTTCGACCAAGTGCTTGACAACCATAACAAAAACTATAAGTTAAACAAACCTCTCTTTGTTTTCAGAAACCCCATTTCAAACACTATTTACTTAGATTGTCTAAACAATCTAAGCAAATAGTCGGGGGCTAGGATAAAGTTATTAATTTGACTTCAATTCTTAGTCTTTCATTCGTTTATTATCTTATGAGTTACTAACTACTCGACAAGATGATTTTCAGGAAATAAGATGGATCATATATTACTCATCAACAGAAATTGTCTGCCTTACAAGGTAGTTACAAGATTACTCTGAAGGGGGAGAGCCTAGCTACATTTCCTCCGCCACCTTTTTCCCAACTGACTGCATTTCCTCAATCAGACGACTTGCCTCTGATTCAGGACAGTCGAAGTCGGCTTCGATTGGTTTAACATTAAGGCGGGGGTCTTAAGCTTTAAGTTTCGCCAAAGCGTAACTTACTGCAGCTTCGACTACCTCCCTTACTGATTCAGCTTGATTAGTCTTCAGAGTGGTCACCATTTCTTGCAATTTTCCGACTTGTTCCCCAATGGTACTTGTGTGAGCAGCTATGGTATCTTCTCGAGGAGTTTTTCCCTCAGAATGTAGCTCAATAAGCACATTGTTCAGGAGAGTGATGTTGCCTTGAAGACTAGTCTTCATCGACTCCATCTCCTGTTGGGTACAAGTCGAAGCCTCGCGAAGTTTTTTGTTTTCGACCACTTGTTCTGAAAAGAATAAAATCGGTCAAGCGAAAATAAACTTACGGAGGAAGATAACACAAAGATAATTATAGGTAAAAGCATTTCTTACCTACTAATTGAGAATCCAGTTTCTTAACCTCTTCTCGATGGGAAGCAATGGTTTCAGTGTGCTTTTTCTCCCATGCTTTGATGTCATCTGCATTCATCTTAGCAATGCGGATGGACTCATTGTAGATCAAGGTTTTTTCTTGGATTTCAGCCTCAAGACTCCTCAATTGGACAACAATTTCTGAACAAGAAATTGGCATTAGAAAAGGGAAGATACTCAAAAAGGATAACAAGTAAAGAATTACTTACCTGTTAATTGAGTTCTAAGACCCTCGAGTTCTTGATCCTTATTCGCGGTAATACGGGAAAACTCCTGAATGACCAAAGCTTTTTCTTGAACTTGATGCGGAGCTTCCGATCTCTTTTCTTTATCCGAGAAGAAAGGAGAGTCGGGTAAAGTTAAAGATCAAAAGCGCCTTAAGTTCGAACTTCTTCGTTTATTTTTTCTGTAATCTTTTAGATGCAGAGACAGTCTCTCGAAGTCTATCAGAGAGGACTAATACTTGTTCCTTAGCCTCCTCGACTCTTCTTTTCATAGTCGAGTGAGTCACCTAAGGTCTTCGTATCACTTGTTTAACCTACAAAGAACAGAGCGAAGATAAACATCACCAATGGTTGTAAGTACTTCTACAACTCTTGACCTAGTCGTAAGTTTTTCTACGACTATGATATGGTTGTAAGTCTTTCTCGACCACTACAGGTTGTAAGTAGTCGTAACCTTTTTACGACTAGTACTTTGTCATGAGTTTCTTCCATGACTATTCTCGTAAAACATTATACGAGTATTTAAGTCGAAAACAATTATGAATGATAAATGACTTACCATCTCTCCGCCTCTCACGCAGTAGTTCTTTCTCTGTCTTAGCTCTAAAAGTTGTCGATGGTACTCACCGACAATGACAATTTTCTCTAGAGCTTTACGCAAAAAGAAAACAGTGAGAAGAGAAGGAAAGTCACATATATAAGTATTTTGAAGATACTTACATTCATAGTCGTCCTAGCAAACATCGAATATACAAGGTCCGGGTTCTGCAGCTTATCTACCCTCGCGACTTTGTCCCACCACACCTTCTCGAGGCGCTCGTTATCAAAAGTATTCTCCGTATTGGGAATATCTTTGGGATGGGGAACTCGGTCACGAGATCTGTAAGCAGAGGACCCTACGACGGAGGCAGGCCCAAAGAAGTCACGACAGAAGTTGAATGTTTCTCCTTCTGGTTCTGTAACTTCTCTTTGGGTAGGGGAAGGAACGCCTCCCGCAATTTCCTTCCCAGAGCGGTGCACAAGCTGGTCACCGCCTTGACCAGAGGCTTCCACAGCTGCCCTTGTTGTTTCTACGACCTCAGCAGTCGTAGCGGTCACCTCAACAGTAACAGCCGCTACTTCAAGGGTCGTAGCTACGACTTCAGCAGATGTGGGAGTCACTCTGGGAGTCTCGACTTCATCAGCCATCTGGGCCAAGGGTGATGCTTCGACCACCTCCATTGCCACCTCCTCAGTAGCTGAAGGGATGGCAATGGACTTCTCAGCGGAAGCATTCCCGGGGACTGAAGAAGTCAGACTGAAATAAAGAAAAGCAAATCAGGTTGTGAAAAAAAAAGGTAAATGTCGTTCTTACACTTTAGTAAATTTCACATACCTCGCACTCGGTCTTAACCAGGAATTTTGGGGCAATCCTCCCAACGGAGGACCTCTTCTTCTCCACGACCACGTCTGGTCGAGGTTCAACAATCGGCTCAGTTACGACCACGTCTGGTCGTAGAGTTTGGACAGGAACCAGAGCTCTGGTTTCCTGATTCTCTGGATGGCCGAGATCAGTCTCGACCATTCCAAAAGAAGCACTGCCCTCAGGTGCAGGTTGTGCTGATGCAGCATCGTCCTTCATAAAAGACACAAAATCTTTCCAATTCTCCTTTTCCAGTTGCCTAACAAAACTAGGAGTGGCAGAAACTGCGAAAGATTCTTTGTCATAACAGAAGGATACCTTAGCCTTGCGAGGTTTGCGCTTAAGAGATTCAGCTGCCTCAACCTCCTCGGCTTCGATAGCTGCGGCCTCGGCTCAGATCTGACTCACGGTGTCGCGCAGCCTTGTAGAGGGTCTGGTCGAAAGACCAGAGCTTGAGCTTGCTCCCCCTTTGTCGGCAGATTTTACAAGTCGACGTCTCTTGGAGGGAGGAGCCGAGCCTTTGTCTTTCGACAACCCAGCGCCAATAGTCATCAGTACGACTTCTTCGTCGTCCCGGACGATTTTCCATGCCTACTTTCGTAAAGCAAAACAGAAAAAGAAGAATGACTAATTAGTCGTAAGTTTTTCTACGACAAGTACCAAGTCGTAAGTTTTTCTACGACTCTTTCCTGATCGTAAGATATTCTACGATCACCTTTAGTCGTAAGTATCTTCTACGACTATAAAGTCCTAAAGAAAGAATCAACTTTTTGATTACCTTTAGGCGCTCTATCCTTTCATCTGCGGACAAAGCCGCAATGACTTGAGGAACCTCCCCTCGGAGTGGTGGAGACTTCTCGCAGATGAGTCTGACTCTAGAGTCAACCTCAGCCTGTGAAAGATCTGTTTAAACAGATAAGAACATTAGACAAGGTTGAGAAAGACCAAACCGAGAGCTAAGTCGACAATTACTTACCCTCCTCGTAGTCTCTGGTGGGGTCTCCTCTTCCCGAGTACCTCCACATAGGAGATGCTCGTTTCTTCAGAGGACTAATTCGGCGTGTGATGAAATCCTTCACCACATGCCATCCGGTCACCCTTTTCCTTCAAGTCCTTAATAGCTTGAATATAAGGGCTAATCCTACTGATATCTTCGAGGGTTGAGTCCCATGAAGATTTCTTTTCGGCAGCCTTCCCGCGAAAGAAAGGCTGTCTTCAGAGGTGACCTTCCAGTAGAACCACCTCTTCCTCCAGCCCGGCCACGAAGACCGGGTGAAACTCTGAATATACTCCTTCGACTTCGAGTCGTGGAGCTTGATCCGCACTTCCGGCGATTCGGTTTGTCGAGCCATCCCATAATAATATTGAAACAGCTCGAGATCCGCCGGAATCCCCAGGTACGCCTCGCACAGATACACGAACACACTCAACATGGTAATGGAATTGGGACCTAAGTTCACCAGTTCCACCCCAAAGTGTTCGAGTACTCATCAGAAGAAAGGGTGGGCGAGCAATCGAAGGCCGCACTCACAATACGCTTGGAAGACGGGATTTGCCCATTTTCCCGATGGCGATCTTGTCCGATACTGGAATCCACTTCACCGAGCCTTCTCTGGAATCTTCCGACATCGACCAAGATCTTGATCTTAGCGCATCCATCTCCGATTCCTCCCATTCGAAACTCTCTTGGCCATTTCGCCAAAAGCAAGAAGTTTTTAATTGGGTTGGCGGAGAAGATGAAACCTAGTCGAGGACGGAGAAAGCAAGAGCTCGAAGAACAATGAACGATTTGGGGAAAGGTAAAACCCAAGTCTACCTCCGTAAGTTTTATAATCAAGACGATCTCGCCGCTTCGGAAACCGTCTCGGCTATAGGTCTATGGGAGATGGTTGTACAGCAGGAACCGCTTCATCGGACAAGTCTATGAGAGCGGTTGCAATTCCCCAGATGGTCCGTTCGAGAAAAAATAGGTGCGTATTGTTACTTTCACTTGAAGCTGGGGGGCTAGATGACGAGGATCTAATAATCCTCATTTTATCTTTTATCTATAATTCTTATTATGGGTAAATATGATGTCACATAGTCCCAAGTACCCCTTATATCTATAAGGAGAGGTCTACCAAGTGATTGTAAGATCTTCTACAATCACCCCTATAGTCGTAAGTCTTGCTACGACTATATCATGGTCGTAAGTCTTTCTCGACCACTACATGGTCGTAAGTCTTTCTCGACCACTACATAGTCGCAAATCCTTCTCGATCGCTACCGGTCGTAAGTCCTTCTACGACCGGGTAAACTACGACCACCTTATAATCAAACCTACAGGCGAGTGGGTCCAATTGATTAAGGAATCCGAACGGTCTGCACGCACTACTATCTCGCGTAGTAATTGTGCTTAAATACCCCATTATCTTTGAATGATAATTGCCAGACGGCGTGGAGAAGCCAATGCGCCGGTAATTACTGCCATCACACGTCCATTACTGGCTCAATTAAGGCGCCTCTTCCGCAGGGCAAAATGGCTACTCCTTCACGACTATATAAGGACATCAAGGGCGAGTAGAGAAGAGAGTTGAATTTTCTGTAATAGTCTTAGCTTCTTACTCGATCATTAAGAAGACCACACCACACAGGATTAGGGTTATTATTCTCTCCGAGAAGGCTCGAACTCGCCTAAACATCCCGTGTCAACTACTCTGCGTGATTTCATCTCTAGGAGACCCCCCGAATCAAATAATCTTTACGTAAGATCGGTTCTAATACACCGACAGATTTCATGATAGAGGATCAAACACCTTAAGAACATGCTTGAATGAAAAGAATGCACAAAATGACAGTTCAGTAGGGAAATTTCAACTTGCAAAGTGTTGAACATGGTCAATGTGCACTTAAGCTAGAGATGTATCATGTATAGCATGAATTTAACTCAATAACAAACTTGACACGCATCTGTCAAGCACATGAGAACATCTCCAATTCAAATGAACACGCATCTGTCAAGCACGTCAGGAAAGCATCCGCACCGACAGTCGTGGAAGGAGTGACCATTGGAGCGAGGCCAGTCAACGTCCTCGGCACCAGCAGCTCTGATGGCGGTAGTATAAATCTAGAGAAACTATAATGGGTTTTTGGTCCTATTGAACTTCTCTATGTTGACTGGTCGAAACCTGTCCGGCCAGCAAACTGTTTGGAGCCCTGCTGAGATTTCTCAATAGCTCGTAATAGAGTCATGGTGCCTTCTTTGGAAAGGAGACGGATTATAATCGGCCGGGGACCGATTCCTTGGATTGGCACACCAAAGGTCTGGTGTCCCAATCCAATCGTGGACGTTAGTATAACGCCTTTGACCGATTGCCTGGTTCAAATGATGCCGAAGATCATTTGAGCCAAGTGGCACTCCTCTTGACGAGGGGAGGTGGCTGCTTGGAAGAGTCGTCTTCGTCGTTACTCCCTGGTCGAATCTTTGAGGAGGTCTTGGTACCGGATGGCTTCCAGCCCGACCATGTTGTCCCTACTAAAGAAGGAACATTGGGACAAAGTCATAGTGTGACTTTGCGAGTTCCTTTGCTCCTGGTATATTTTCGTACGTTGTATGGTCTGTTGGAGAATCTCTGATACCTACCCCGCAAGTTGAAAATAACCCGGAGTTTCTGCCATAGCAGGATCTGGGTAATTCAAAATGTCATGAACTCGCTGCAGGTTTTGAATTGTTACTGAAGTTCTCTGAGGATTCCCGCTAGCAGAGGGTGTTAGATGACTCGAATCCCCTCCGACCTTCCGCTTGTCATGTCCAACTCGTCATGCGCTGTGGGGTATAAATTGGCGAATTAACTTATCGATGTCCATCAGTTCGATTACCTCCGCCATTTAGTGCTTGAGTGGTCGTACCATTTCCACTAGTATGTAGTGGCGGGTTAAGCTAAGGAGGACTATGCACGACATCTTGATTGGTATCTCTGATTGCGTTAACCTCGTGCTTCCAACAACACTCTTCCGACGAGCTCCCGCCACAGCTAAGAGAGTGCCTTCCAGTGCTTCGGTAAGGAGCCTCCACGATGGGGAGTGGTCGGAGATTACCACCTCTGGTAGGCTTTGTGGTGGAATCAGACTGATCCGGCGGACTGCCAACCATATGTTGTGTTTTATCATTCCACTTAGACTTCAACCGGTGGTAACTTCATTGACACTCTCACCAGATGTCGGTTGGCCCCTGGAATATGTAGGAGTCGTTGGCGAATACTGGTCGTCCATGACTGTATTGAGAGCACATTGACCCTATGATTGCAGATTGGGCTTTTATCGTCGTTCTTGCTAATAGAGAGAAATGGCTTGCAGAGGTGTTCATAAATTCTGAACTGGTCAGAACAACTGAATTCTCTGGGAGCGCCACTGATGGTGGCAGTGAATCCTCCTCCATCTGGTCAATCTCGTTGGTCTCAGCGAGTTACGAGTTGGCGGCAGAAGAGGATGACGATGACATCGCATCATGTTCCATGGCGCGGATGCATATGTCCATGTCGAGGTTGGGGTAGTCCGCCAAGTCGAACCAGTTTTCCTCATCCCAAGTCCCTGTCATTATCACATGAGTGATGATGGAGCGAAGGAAAGTGAATGAGGATTGCCGAGCGAAGTAATCTTTAAGAACTCGACGCCTTCCTCCCCACGGATGGCGCCAGTTGTTGACGATCGAGTCACCGATCTTACAAAATATAAAAGAAAAATGGCTAAGAGTTCTCGAGGAGAATGTGACTGCTCTTTATTGCAATGAATTGGCTATTACAGGGGGTGCCTTTGACTAGGCGATAGACTAACCCTAATTACACTGAGAGTATTGCTATTGCTCTACTTGTCTTCAGAGTGCTGGGTCTTTGATCGCCCAAGCTTGTTGTCTATGTCGAATCAGATTGTATTCAACTACATGATATTGTCCATCATCTATCCTTAAATAACCACCGAAGAGGTGGCAGTTACTCCTGAAGAAGACACCTCTTGGAAGTGACGCGTTTGGTCGAGAGTCAGTGGCAGTTGGTGAAAAACCAACTGACCAACAGTTGATGTCAGTGGGAGATAAACCATATAGTGGTTATTGTCAGTGACTTAGGACCATGAAGCGTCATGTGCTATGGAACAAATATGACATGTGTTCTATTTATCACACGGTAAGAAATATATTTGGAATAAGATCCAAGTGCCAGTTTATTGATTCTACGAGCAGTCACCTAGTGGGGATAAGGTACAAGACCTCGTCCGACCAGGGTACCCACAATGTAACCTCTGAATCCTCACAATGGGGTCGTTAGCCTTAGGGGTTACAACCATGAAAGACGTGCGATCTTTAATTAAATAAAGTAATATTTAGAGATTTAATCCTCGTCGGCACTAAATCAGCTCCAACATTTTAGAGTGTTGCAACGTTCGGAAATAATTGCTGCAACAACTCGACTTCCTAGTGCCAGCATTTTAGATGTGCTCGGAGTAGGAGGAGGAGGAGGCGGCCAGCCCACCTCATCTTTGGCTAGATCTAGCGGCCCCGCCACCGCATTCTCGTCGCTCCAAACCCCGACCGGGCCACTACTAAGTTTGCCATCTGTGGGGGGTCACTGTTGCCGGGGACGACGAGTAAGCACAAGTTACAGCTCCCATAGAGGAGATCATAGTGAGCGGGTGTGGCTTCACTGGCGGCCGCTGCATTTGGCTCCCGCTCGAGTGCTTTGATGGCACAGAGAACAAGGGCGGCGAGGCCCAAGGAAGATGACAGTTGGACTACGGCAGGAGGTTTGGGAGGGGATGTAGAGGTTGGGAAAGGAGGCAACGCAAGGAGAGAGGACCATGGACGGGGAAGATGGGGTTAGGGTTGAGAATTGAGAATTGAGAATGTGATTTGGGGGAGAAAGTGGGAGAGGGAAACTGTAACGGGTGATGGTGGTGCTCATCGGAGCATGTAGCAACAGTATGCGTGAGGGCATAAGGGTGGCGTGGGCTTCGCCGCGCGCTAGCATAACCGCGGTTGTCGAAGGTTTAGTATCGATCGCACGAATGAATACTAGGGATTTCCTTAAGACGAGCCATGCAGAAAATGACACATTGATTTTATACAGGTTCGAGCATTCTCCTAAGAGAATAGTAACCCTACCCATGTGCCATTATATTGTCTATGCTTTACAACAGTGAAGAAATCACTAGAACTAGGGCATAATGACTACTGTCTATCTCTGTTGTTGTTGTCATCCTTCTTGTTCTCTCCCTTTGTCCAACGACTTTACTCCTTATATAGCGCGTGAAGGGGTAGCAGGTGTCCCATACTAAGAGGCGTTTCAACGCTTGATGAATTGCACATGTTCTGTAACGGTTCTTGTTAGAGACTAACTCTCCCACGTCGCCTTTCAGTTATGTTAGAGACAGAGACTTAATACACATATTTATTCTGGAGAATAACAACACATATTTATTATTGTGTATATTAAACACATCGCATACGTGTCCCTAGTCGATTGAATCAACATGTTTGTAGGCTTTGTTAACTATAAGGTGGTCGTAGTTGACCTGATTGTAGTAAAGCTTACGATCATGAGGTGATCGTAATAAGGCTTACGACCATGAGGTAATCGTAATAATTCTTACGACTACTAGGTAGTCGTAGAAACACTTACGACTATGTAGGGTGGTCGTAATATGGTTTACGACCACTTGACTAAGCCTCTCTCTTATTAATGATAAGAGGTATACATATGAATAACATAAAGATATTGTTATCTATAATAATAATTATAGATAAATAATTTAATTAATTGAGAATTATTAGATACTCATCAGCAGTCCACTGCGTCGGGCACCTAGCTGGCAGCTGCACGTCGAGGAGCCACCATCTATCCCTTGCACAATCAAAGAAGGGGAAGGGGTGGAGAAGGAGGAGGCCAATGGAAGGAGCATGAGGAAGAGGAGTAGGTGAGGATTGGATCAGGAGAGAAGGAGAATGGATACAGGGGAAGAGACGGAGAAGAAGCGTCTAGAGGTTGGAAATAACCTAGTGCTGGATGCCAAAAATTAAAATGAGAAAACTACCAAAATAATAGGACAGCAAACGCCCACCGTGGGGCTCGAACCCACGACCACAAGGTTAAGAGCCTTGCGCTCTACCAACTGAGCTAGACGGGCTATGCCTATCGTTCCAATTAATCAATGTACTATTTGTTTCATGTAACCGTCTCCTCCATCCCACCTGTTGGAGCAACCAATCGGTCGGATCCGAACCCCGCCACCACCAACCATTGCGACGACACGTTAGAACCCCCACTGCCTCCCGCGGCCGGAGATCTCATCAGTCCATTCATCTATCCAGCTCGTCGTCGCCAGTCACACTGCGCCACCCTCCTCTCGCCAGGGCGGCGATCCGGCAGCTCCCGCCATGGCCTCCTGGCTCAAGGTCGCCGAAGGTACGCGGCCAACCTCCCCCTCCCCTCCTTCCGATTCGCCGCCCAGATCCACCCCTCGTCGTGGCTAAGATTTGGCGTTTCCCCGCTACTCTCGTGCCGTATCCGCGGCGATTGCTCCCTGGGATTATGATGCCTATTGCGAAATCTTGCGAACTAGTCTTGATACCGTGCTTTGTTCGATCGTTTCGGTGGAACGTTCCCAATTGCACCCAACCCGAACTCATCGCCATCTCATTGCCTGCTTGAATTCGTTACACGCTATGAGTTTTTGGTAATGTGGAGCCATAAAAGTTGCCTGTTTTTATGACAGACTTATTCGAAGTCGTCGACAGGAGGGCAAAAATCGTAGCTACCGAGTTGACGGATGAGCAGTCTAGTTCTCAGCCTTCAGGTAGTATGGCTCCTTGGTTTACTCGGTGCACATTTAGCTGTTCTGCGAGTGGACTGATTAGTAATCACTAATGTTTGTTTGGTGAAGGATCGAGTGGCCAAGAAGGGCAAGCGAAGAAGGGAAAGCCAAGGGAGAAGGTCGCAACTGAATAGCCTTCTTGAGCATACTTTGTGTCTTTGCAGGCTGCGTTCGTGAGAAGCGTTATTTAAAGTTTACTGTAAATTCGCGTTGCAGGGTCCAATGAAGCTCACTACTGGGGATGCCGGTAACAGGGCATCGGCTCAGAAGGAAAAGAAGAGTAGGCAACCACCGCGGGAACGGATCAAGATTGAGAAGATCAGGCCTTCGCCACCTGCGGATTCATCAAATGTTGATGCTACTGCCAGTGAACCCGAAGTCGCTTCAATTGATGCTAAGGGAGCGAATGATAAGGGTACAGCGGACAAAGGAGAGAAGGCTGCTGTTAATCTTAAGAATGATAGAGGTGTGAATGTTGTTGATACTTCTGTTGAAGTCCAATCAATGGAGAAAAGCTTTGAGGATGCAGGTCCTGTCCCGGATGGTGTTGCAGGTTCTGGAAATTCTGAGAGTGCCGCTGAAAGCTTTGCTCCTTCAGTTCCGAATGAAAGAAGTGAGCAAAGCAGCAGTAACCAGACTACTGAGATTGGTCCAGCAGTTAGTTTGCACGAGAAAGACACGGCTGTGGCTGTTATCCAGGAGAGAAATATCTCTGATGTACCCGATACACAAGGTTCTGGCAGATCCCAAGAATCAAAGAAAGATAATTTGTCAGATTCACCAGAAAGCACAGAAAATCAACAGGAACACAAGTCTGATTCAGTTTCTGTGAAAGATCAAGACCAACTTGAGGAGGTAGGCTGTAGAAAATTGCACTCATAAAGTCATAATGACCAAGGTGTGCTCATATATGAATGTGTTCTCTTCCCACACTATAGCATTGTCTTGTTGGTCATTGGCAGGCTCAGGGATTGTTAAAGAGTGCTGTAAAAACTGGACAGTCAAAAGAAGCTAGGTTGGCTCGGGTAAGGATAAGTATAAACTTGGTGACCCTGCCACATTATGTATGCTTTGTTTATATGTTGACTTGTTAATTTACTTTCTACTTACCAACAGGTCTGCGCTGGACTTTCGTCCCGGCTCCAAGAATATAAATCTGAGAATGCACAGCTAGAGGAACTTCTTGTTCAGGAGGTAAAGTTATCTGACCAATATTCATTTTTTCTTACATTTTCTATTTACCTTAATCCCATACATGGTAGGTGGTTTTCTCTAATATGAATTGATGTTATAACACATAACAGAGAGAGAAATGTAGCTCATATGAAGCTCACATAAAGCAACTACAGCAAGAACTATCAGTGTCCAGAGTAGAAGGCTCACGAGCTGAATCTAACATGGTTGATGCTTTGACTGCAAAAAATGCCGAGATTGAGTCTCTAGCTAAATCATTGGACTCTTGGAAGAAAAAAGCAGCAGCTTCAGAAGAAAAGCTCGCATGTTTACAGGTTTCATCTTTTGTTACTCTTTTCAGCTATTTTTTTCTATAACAATACTACTACTACCACTACCAAAGGAAACTATACATTGTGTCCTAGTCAGGGTTAAAAAACCCGGAATCGGCCAGTTTCTGGCCGGAAACGGTAACCGGCCGGTTACTGGATTTACCGGAAAAAATCTGGATGGAATTCGTTTGAATTTGCTTAAAAACCAGCCGAAATTCGAAAACTAGAATTTGAATTTGCTAAACCGGGAAAAACGGACCAAACCGGTAACCGGCGGTTTTTTATCTCTGGTCCTAGTATCCTATACCATAATATAGTTCATTAGTTTGTAGTATGGGCTCCATAATGGCATTTTATTGATGTCTTTAACCATTATAATTGGTTGAAATATGCTAGCACAGTGGTTATCCTTTCTGGGATATGCTATGCTAAGCACACATTTTAGTTTGTCGCTGTCTTGATCTAATCATGATTGCTTTGTAATATGTAGTAATATGTGTTTTCTTTTCTTTTATGGAATACCGTAGAGGTGCATCTAGAACTCTTTTGGATATAGATCTTAAACAGTATGACTGTATGAGTGACTGTTAACATTTTTCATGTTCTTAAGTCTCAGTAACACATCTGATATATTAATTTTGTTGCCTGTTGAAACCAGGAAGATATGGATGGCCTCAAGAGGAACCGTGAACTTACTGAAACCAGGGTCATCCAAGTTAGTAAAATAGGCTTTCTAGAGTAGAATATCCACCATGTGCCCTTGCAGATATATTTAACCTCCATTTGTACTGCTTACTTTTTAGGCTTTACGAGAGGAACTTGCTACCGTAGAGCGCAGGGCTGAAGAGGAGCGTATTGCACATAATGCTACAAAAATGGTAATTCGTCAAAGTTCATTCTCTTTATTACTTTCTATTTGTCATTGTTTCTTCTGTAATAATTTTTATTACTTTCTACCACATTGCAGGCAGCTGTTGAGAGAGAAGTAGAATTAGAACATCGGGCTGTCGAGGCGTCAAATGCTCTTGCTAGAATCCAGGTAATTTTACAAGGTATAACTATCGGGCATCAGCATGATCTATTTTGCAAGGATGTCAAAGTTATCTGGCAAAAAAATTGAACAGTAACAGGAAAATTGCATGCTGGTGCTAACTGCTAAGCAGATGTTTGGTTCCTTTTAACCTCTCTTGCCATGTCATACACACTCTAACTGCCAACATGAACTAATTCAACATTTAGAAGGGCCAACACTGTGATTTGAAAGGTGGAAACATAATTTGCTCATTTAGAGTTTAGAGGTTTATCCTTAAAGCAAGGACCAGCATGAATACTGTAAGAAACAGTGATCCGAGTAGAAAGTTTGGTAACTCTAATGTTTCACATGCTGTACTTCACTCAATATTTGTGATTTATAATCTGCTCCCACCTTATGCAGCTCTCATCTTTAAAATAGTTAAATCCGAACAATGTACTTTGAGCAGTGCTAAACTGCTAATTAGTTTATATTCTATCAATGTCGTATTTTAGCTGATTGATCCTCTAATCTTTCCAGCGCAATCATTGCTCTTGTTAAACTATCATGTGGTTTTGATTCTGTCCATAAAGAATAATAGCAAAATTAGTATGATTTTAACTTTTCTGTTTCCATCCAGAGAGCTGCTGATCAAAGCTCATCAAGAGCAATGGAATTGGAACACAAGGTGGCTGTGTTTGAGGTAAATTCCTTTCCGCACTGTGTATCATATCTTAGCTGTTTAGTTTGTGCTATTCACCATCGTTACTCTGGTTATCTTAGGTTGAGTGTGCATCGCTGCACCAAGAACTACAGGAGATGGAAGCTCGTAATCGCCGTGCTCAGAAAAAGCCTTCTGAAGAAGCTAATCAAGTCCTCCAGGTGAAAAATCAAAGCACCTTATTTTCTTCCTGGGCTTAATATTGAGCTGTACTTTTAGTGTACTCCGTATTTGATGTGAAATGCCCTTGTTGCACAATGTATATAGTACTGACTCTACAAATGCCTAACTGTTAATTTTTGCTTTAGAAATAATCGAACTAGCGTATGAAGCAATATAATGAAATGTAATATTTTGGCGTTTGTTTTCTCTTACTGTTGTGCTTTTGGAAAGCAGATGCAGGCATGGCAGGAGGAAGTTGAGCGTGCACGCCAAAGCCAAAGAGAGGCAGAAACTAAGATATCATCCTTGGAGGTACCATTTATTCATAAGATATCAAAGAAACAGCTTTGTTTGTCAATTCTTGACTTCTTGTTGTTCTATTGGATATGTGTGGTTTAAATTTATTTAGTTGTAACTTGTAACTAGGAGTTTAGGTAATAGAAATGCTAACATGCTGATCAGATGCAGTATGGTTAGAAAAAAACAATATTTCAATAGAGTTGTTTTCATATGCCTTGACTTGAGCCATTATTCATTTTGCTTCTTTATTTTTATGGTGTAGGCTGAGTTACAGAAGATGAGAGTTGAAATGGCTGGAATGAGAAGAGATGCAGAGCATTATTCTCGACAGGTGAATTTGTCTTGCAGTCGTTAATGTTACTTTCATAATCCTAGCCAAATCATACAGATGATTGTTACTATAACCCAGCTTATTACCAGAATCAGGTTACATTTATTTATGCAAATGTGTCTTGTTTTTAGGAGCACGTTGAGCTAGAGAAGAGGTATCGTGAGCTTACTGACTTGCTGGTATGCAATGAATTAAATCAATTTTCTTTTGTATCCTTGACATTTTGATTAATAAGGTATAATTTAATTATGTATGCATCCTTTCTTCCAGTACCACAAGCAAACAAAATTAGAATCCATGGCCAGTGAAAAAGCTGCATTAGAGTTCCAATTGGAGAAATCGTTGAAGCAATTTCACGAAGTGCAGGTTCCTAATTTCTCTTCCTCCTTTTGTTGCTTCTGCTATAATCAATGTCCTCCAGATGTTCTTATCGTGCTGCCATTCTGTTATCACTGTCCTCCATTTGATAGGTAGAAGCAGAAAGGAGTAGAGTTGCTCGCAGATCAGCATCATCGTGGGAAGAAGATACTGATATCAAGGCACTAGAGTATGTTGACCTTGACCATTTTATTTTTGTTATTAAACACGCTTGAAAATTCTGTTTATAAGTATGCCATCATTTTTTGGTTCTACGAGAACGTTCAATCAAAATAGAAGCAGCCTTTTGTTGTTAAATTTTACTTGATGATTTCCATAATCTTAGCTGTGTTCCTTTATTTGCATGTTCTAGTACAGTTTTAGACAATTAACTGTGCATATTTCAGGCCTCTTCCTCTACATCATCGACACATGGTGACAGCAAATCAGCAGGTATATATGACCATTGGAAATCTGAAGTGCTGCATCCTGATAAATGGTGGGAATGGAATATCAAATTTTACCTTGCTTTCCTGGCATCTTCTGTGTTCCAGTTACAAAAGGCTGCAAAGCTTCTAGATTCAGGAGCTGTGCGTGCAACTAGATTTTTGTGGCGGCACCCTGTTGCTAGAGTCAGCCTGCTATTCTATCTGGCAAGAACTGCATAACTTTTACTTCCTGTATTTGCTTTTTTGGTCATATTAAGGTTTGATTTCTAACTGAATCTGCATATACCTATACCAGGTGTTTGTGCATTTCTTCTTGATGTACTTGTTGCACCGCCTGCAGGTACTCAACTAAGCTATATTGCTATCGCATATTTTCATGTTGTTTCAGGCCTGGGTCATGCACATAATGTTGTTTCGTTTTCTTTATGTTCGTGTATTGTCTCACAAAGCTCTTTTGCTAAACCTTTTAACCGAAGTTAGCTGATCAATGTTTTTGAATGTTACAGGACTTCGCATCGAGAGAAGTGGCATCATCCATGGGGGATCTGGCCAACTCGAACTTGCCATAGGTTTTCTGGTCTTCCTATTTCTTGCCTATTCAGGCATTCCTTCCTGATTCTAGCTCTACACGCTTAAGGTTCCCAACTGGTTTGATGCACAGCGTTAACCCCCATAATTTTTTTAATTCTCGTTCCCTCCCTTTTGTAAAGTAATGTTATTTGTTTGGCAATGGGCTATAATCCATTCTTTCACACTTCATAATGATCACCAGTGTACCAGCTTGTATGGACAGCTTGACCCAATATATCAATACAACCCACTTGAGGCAATTCTTGTACTCGATCTCCAGCAAACTGTTTGGGCAACATGAAATCAGTAAAAAAGCTTTTCTCCAGGACACTTGTGTTTGTACTGCATCCTATTGCAACTGCCCATTTGATGTACAGTGGTTTAAGCGGCCGATTTGATTATAAGAGCGTGCTGCACTGTGCTGGATTGCAATAGTTGGTTGGAGGGCGTTGGGCATGTGAGCGGGTGCGCAAGTGCCCGCGACTCTCCACTGGTCCGGAGCTGTGCGCGCGGAGCGAGCTCGTGGGCACGCGATGCTTGGACCAGTGCGGCTAGCTGATGACAGCTCGGTCCAGCTTTGGACAACCGGGAAGACAGGCCCCGATCGTCGTTTGCGTTGTGGAATCCAATACGCAACGAACGGACAGATCTGCTCCCTCGCCCCCGAGCTGATGATCCGATAACACAGATAACAGTTGTTTCTCATTGTCCCAACAACATGTGCGGCACCTAGGACACCGTGTAAGTTGCTTCAGGGAAGAAAACCCCGGTATGGTGGTGACAGGCCATGTTTGGAACACAATGATTCTATATATTTTTTTTAGAAAGGTTAGAAAAAGCGATAGCATTAAATCCGTTTCTAACAGGATAAATGGAAACTATCGGATCAAATGTATCGGACGACATCAGGAATTCCCACCCCACGTCTTGTGCTCCCTTTTCACGCAATCAACCAAGTACCCACCTCCTTTCCCCTTCTCTCTCTTCCCACAGGCAATCCACTGCCCAATCCACCAACGGCAATGATGGATCTCACTACATGTGGCCATAATATGAACCTTGAGCTCCCTCGGGTCCGATTCCCCTCGATTTCATTTGTCAATTTTGCACCTAGAGTGGCAAGTGAGCAACGCCTACAAGCGGCAAGCAACCGTGGTGGTCAGCTGCGCGCTAGCCGATGTGTCGGTGAAAAGGCGCAGTTGTTGTGGGCGATGGGCGAGCGCTTCCACGAATGGGTGCAGTGGCGTCGGACATGGACACACCAAGCAAGTGTGGCGGCCAATATGGGTGAGCGGACACGACCACGCTCCACGAGTGGGTGCAGCGGCGTCGGGCATGGACACAGCGAGCGAGCGCGCGGCCAATATGGGTGAGCGGGCACGAGCACGACCATGGTGGGCAAGCATGGTGTAATGGCCACCGAAGTAGTTTCATTGGCTGACTGGCGGAGATGCAATTTCATTAAGTTTCATCCCAAGTCTCATAAAGTTTCATTAAGTTCAATCCCAAGTTCCATCGTGTTTCATCAAGTTTCATTAAATTTCATGAAGTTTCATCCAAAATCTCATGAAGTTTCATCCTAAGTTTCACCGTGTTTCATATAGTTTCATTTAGTTTCATTAAGCTTTAATCTCAAATGACTGGATGAAACTAATTCATATGTATTTCATGAAGTTTCATCACAAGTCTCATGGAGTTTCATCTTTTTTTGTATAAGATAAGTTTTCAGCAGTGACATCGTGTTTCATCAAGTTTCATCATAAGTCTTATGAAGTTTTATCTTTTTTTTTATCTAGGACAACTTTTCAATAGTGACAACGTGTTTTATCAAGTTTCATATATTTTCATGAAGTTGTAATCCCAAATAGCTGGGTATTCATCGTGTTTCATATAGTTTCATAAAGTTTCATGAAGTTTTAATCCCAAATAACTCTAGAAATTTGCATGGATTTTTGTCGACTCTATGTAACTTTGAAGTTTTTTAAATCTTATTTGAAACTCATTTTAAATCAAGTTTTATATTTGAAATTCATTGAAACACGATGAAACACTCTCATAATGCACTAAAACTTTATGGAAACTGTTTAATACTCTATGAAACCTAGTGAAACTTTATGAAACAAGGATGGAACTTTTGCTTGAATTTTTAAACTTCCTCGAGAGATTTTAGAACTTCTTCAAATTTGCAAAACATAATGAAATCTACTTAAAACTTTTGTCGAAACCTTCTTGAAACTTTGACCATTAAAAACTGAAATTTTTATGAAACTTTTACATCGTTGAAACGTATATGAAACTTGCTGCATTGTATTAAAGCTACACGAAACTTTGCTATACCATTGGAAGTGCTTCCAACGGTATAGCGTTGGCTAATTGCCCCTATATTTTGTAGTGAATAGTATAATTTTCATATAAATCTTTGGAGGTTCCAACATTCAAAATGTGGCTTGAAGACGACAGGAGTGGGACAACAGTAAGTTGATTTGTTTTCCCGCCCTCTCGGGGCATATTGCCTCCGTTGGTCAGAAATTTGATGATCTGAAGTGCCAATCACAAACTTACAATGCCACCTCTACGACCTTTGAACCTATCTAGCTGTTGGCAGAATAATCGAATAAAGATCCCGCAAAGTGTAAAGCTCTACACTATGAGTATGCTCGAACTTGAGGTGATCCCGTTGTTGTTTGGATGGTTTTGACTAAAAACTGCAAACCACTATGATTATTTTGAGTTTTGACATTTAAGTGAAGGCTTAAGATATGATATAAACAAGGGAACGACTAACGCCCGAACGTACATAAGAGATTTCCCATCGTATGCTCTCCTTACCATCAGATCTCACTTAAGAGCTCATCTCATAACCATCAGATCTACCCTCGAGGTGGCACAACACCCCACCGTCATTCAACGGGCATAACCGGGAGGAGGAGACTGCGTTTGGGGAGGGTGGCACCGAGAGGAGAAGATTGTGGAAGTGGCCACGCTACCTCGCTCCTTTAGCCGCTGATCGCCGCAACACCCTTCCTTGCCGGTCTCGAGAGAGAGGGGGGGGGGGAGCGGGCTCATCCAAATTTGATTCGTTGCAACAAAAAAAATCGAGAAGTGTAACTACTATTCCTGAACTTGCAACAAAACATCTAATCAATTGCAACAAAACTAATCACAAACAACCGGTGCAACAAAATTACCTTACCGTAACAAAAAAAAGTGTGATACAACAAATCAATGATTCCATAGCAACAAAAGTACCTCTGGCTACAAGATTTAAGAAAGAAACACCGCAACAAATATAATGGCTTCCTGCAGCAATGAGAAAAGTGTGTTGCAACAAAACACTATAGAGGAATAAGGTGGTAATGTCAACAATTTTCTATAACATCTGTAACAACCAACAAATACGGATGCAACAAATTGCTGAAGAGGAAGAACCTGGCGACAACACCAACGACCTAAGCATGGAGTAAGACAGTCCTAGTGCCTCGGCAACCTCTGGGGGGATGGGGGAAGAGTGGCTGGCCTAATCCCATGTCGTGGATGGACCAGATTTGGCGGGGATGAGGTCGACCTGTGCTCTTTTGGTCGGTGCAGCTAGAAGGAGGTGGCAGCTTGTTGTAGTGGAACGTTTCTGCCGCTCGCTTTCTGCATCCCTAGCTCCATCGTCATCGGCCCCTCCAGATCCGATGCGTTCTGCCCCTTTCAGATCTGATGAGTTCCAGCTACGGTGGCGACGGATTTGGCCATGACCTTCCTCAGACGGCAATGGCCTCGAAGTAGCAGCCGAGCGCGAGATGCATGAAGGACCCTGGTGGGCTGTAGCACCTTATGTTGGAGAGAGAGAGAGAGAATAGGGAGGAGGTGGGAGAGAGAAAGGAAAGAGAAGGTGTGGGAGACGAGAATAAGCCATGAGGGAGTGAGCTGATGAGTGAGGCGTCTGATTGTTGCTCTCGTATCGAACGTCTTCACCGTAGCAATATCCTATAAACAAACATTGTAGTCTTAATCACCTCTCCTCCAGCTCAAACGACGAGTGTGGATAAAACTAGACATGAGCATTTGGCAAGCCAGGCTAACCTTTTGTGCCGGTGAACATAGGAAGTCCCCACCAATTTGAGGGTCAAGCTAGGTCCTAGCTAGTCACGGATCACTCCAAGCCCAGCCACAAATTCAGGTTCAGTCAGGCTAAATTTGCTTATATCTTTGATACAACCAACAAAAATCATGTAATATAGGATTGAGTCCATAGGCTGGTCCAAAAATATTTTTTTTGGTTACCGTCCAATGGACACTATCAATTTTGGTCACAATAATATAAGCTATTGTTTAACCGCCTTCAATTCTGAACACAAGAAATAAGTTCATAACATTTATTCTAAATTCTTTTGGTTGACGAAATCACAAAAACCATCTCTCTCACACTCTCCGAAAGCCAATAGTAACAAATGAATTATCATGCTTCTCCCAAATACCAACATTTGGTGGAATTTGAAGGGGAAAAGGTATATGACAACAAATAATGTTGCTTGAAGAAAAAATGATATTCTTTTTAAGAAATGACATGTAATTTGAATGAAAAATATTGCATCGACTCAATGTGAAACAGAGGTAGTGCCAACTGCCAAGTATAATATTTGGTACAACGAATTTTCAAAAGTAATTTAATTCTAATATACATTGGAATTGGAATATGTGATTTTGCAAAATTAAGCTCAAGCCCTAAATACAATAGACTCATTCATGTTTCTTGCCTCAATTTTCACGATGCCAAATATTGATGCCCTGGAACCCACGGCGACAATGGTTCAGCAAACGGGCAAAAAATGTAGGCAAACCCGGAAACAATTCGCTGCGCGGTCACGGCCGACATGGCGATTGTGTCAGAAGTCCCAACCCCGCTCATGGAACAAGCAGTATAGAAAAACGGAGATTCCTTATAATTTGATGCAGATACATCAGAGTGTACCATCCAAAGACAACAAATTTTTTTTTTGCCTAGAGGCAGCTTACAACTTACAACACGTGGCTATCTTTTTTTTTTTTTTGAAAGCACGTGGTTAACCCATTTGTTGGTGGTTGGGAGCTTATGCTTTGTGTTTCCATTTCCTTTGATTTAGGTTAAAAAAATCCAAGCATAAAATTAATGGACATGTTGTGGATTGAGTGATGACTTTGCTTTTTTATCACAATGCAATTATAGCAAGATACTAAAATCTTTATACCCATCTTTTATGTAATTAACACACATTTAATTGAAGGCACTATTTTCACTTGAAGGATCATAGATTCTGGCATTAATAAAAATTTATGGAAAAATTAATATGATATACGCACACCAAATACAATTCTGTTTTGAACAAAATATGCAACACTATTTTAAATACTAATATTTATTGCATCATGTAACTAGTTTTTTTAACCAAATAACTCTTTTATTAATAATATTTAAAAATAACCCTCACCCTAATGTATTCCCAATAATAACCCCTGCTAGCCACGCCATCTTTGATGGCATGACAAACATTGCCACGTCGTGGAAAAAATGATTATTTTTCACGATAAAGTTAGGCTTTTTAAATATATTGTTAAAAGGGTCAAATAAAAAAAAAGTACACGTAAATCACTACTTTTGGTAATGCAAAATGCACTGTTGTGGTATTTCAATTAAAACCCATTTTTTCAAAAAGTCAATTGCGATATTAACTTCCTCTTTCTACTTATTGATTACGTGGAAGACAAGCATCATACCTATATGAAACAGACAATAAAACCACATAGCCTTTTACATCCCACTTCCCGCCTCTATCATCTGGAACTCATCTCTCATCTATCTAGCCATTACTCGTCGTAACTAGCTGCTCAAAAGCCTATTCTATTTTTGTGGGTTTGCACATCTCCCCGCCAAAACCATTCTCGTGAGGGTGTCCAGTGGCGTAGGCACGACTAAAATATATGAGATACTAAAACAGAGCTAGATGACTTTCAACAATGGCATAAACACCAATGCTCACCATCTAGGCTCTCACAACTTTGATATCGATCCTACGGGTTTCTGAGGATACGACGATCGAAGCCGGTGCTTGAGCACCCTAACACTCTCGGTGCCTACGCCATTGAAGGTGTCATCGTTCTCCTCTTTGTCCGATTGATCCCCCACTAACAATCACCACCACAATCAACATTGTCGTAGCTCTTTCTTTTGCACGCCTTTGCTACCCGCAAACCGCTCAATACCACCCCATCACCGATGATTTCACTACCACAAATCTAATATAAATATCAACCATTAGGGTGTTGTATTCCGCTTACTTCGCTTGGCATTGCACCACCACCGGCACCGCTCGACCAACGTCTTCGTCTCCGCAGCGATCCCATTAGACTGTCAAAGACAGGTATCCAGCACGTATATCTTTGGTGTAGCTTCTCGGGTTTTCGAAGCAAAATAAGCGCCATTACGCAATCGCGTCTTGCAAGTTGTCTATTTTCGCACACAGACGGATGCCACATGATGTACACACAAGGTGGAACGGTGCTAATCCTTTCCTTTCTCGTAACGAACTCACTCTGCGTCTAGCCGGTGTTACATCCGCACCACCGCTTCCCCCCTTCCTGCCCCATTCCGTCACATCTGCACCAACCCCCGAACCCTAGCCCTCCCGCTCGCTCTCCGTTCTGGCCACCGCGACCTTAGCGTCGCCGCATCGCCCCCTCCTCCGTGAGATCGGCGGTGTTGCTGTTGTTTGGCGGCGGAATCTGAGCGAGGAGACAAGGGCGGCGGGGGCGTGGGGCATGGGGCAACATGGCTGAGGATGCCTGTGCTGCGTAGCGCGGCGCGGAGGGCCCGAGAGGCGCAGGAGAATCCGGCGGCGGAGGCGGCAGCACCGGCGCCACCGCCGGCGAGGAGGCGGAGGGCGGAGAGGAGGAAGGAGACAGGAGGCGGCGGTGAGGCGGCTGCGAAGGAGGAGATCAAGCTAGCGGAGGTCGCGGGGGAAGGCGGCGGCGAGAAGCGGATGGACGACCCGGAAAGCGCGGCGCGCAGCGCCGACAAGCAGGCTGTCGAGGATGAGGGGACTACCACTCCAGTCCCTGAGACGGTGAGATGTTTCTACCATGTTTCACTTGTGCGGCTGGGCCTACTGTGCGTGGATTTGATACAATCATACAACGTTTAGCCTTGTGTAGTTTTCCGTTGATGCATCCGCGAAGCGAAGTTTTGGTTTTACTTGCAAAGTAAGATTTTTTAAGGCTAAGTGACTTGTTCTGGTTGGGATTGTTCAAACCTTTGTTGTGGCTGTCAGATGGATTATAGATATATGGGTTTATTAGCTCGCATAAATCGGTTATGTGCCGTCTGTTTTACCCTTTTCTCCCGAAAGGCGTTAGCTTGCAGTTTGCCTCCAATTGTTCCAAATGATTTTTGGTTTAATCTATGCCTGTTTGTTCTATACAGGTCCAGGTGGGCAGTTCACCAAAGTATAGAGTTGACAGAAAGCTTGGGAAAGGAGGATTCGGCCAAGTATATGTCGGCCGCCGCATTTCAGCTAACGGTCCAGGCGCTGTTGAGGTAATAGAGGATTTTGCTACTAACCCACTTGGAAAACTGGAATTATGGCCTATGGGTAGTATTAGCAGTGGCGAATAAATCTTCTGCTTTTGTATGATAGGTGGCGTTAAAGTTTGAGCATAGGAGCAGTAAAGGATGCAACCATGGGCCTCCTTACGAGTGGCAGGTTTACAAGTAAGTGTATTCATGATCTTATGATTTGGGGTATAGCAAGATGTAGGTTTTGCTGAGATACTCTCAAGACACAGGTGCTGACTGATTTTCATGGTTATCGCATGTGTAGCACCCTCGGTGGTATTCATGGGGTTCCTCGAGTCCACTACAAAGGGCGTCAAGGGGATTACTATGTTATGGTAATGGCACTCTGGTTGGACTGTTACAACAGTAACTTCTTTCTTTCTGCTCATTTGTAGACGTTGGCTAACTTGGTTTAAACAATGCAGGTCATGGATATGCTCGGACCCAGCCTGTGGGATGTCTGGAATAATAATTCCCACACGTGAGTTATCAGATTTACCCAACATTTACCATAGGCTTTTAGCTGACCATTAACAGCACTCTTTGTTTTGCAGAATGTCTGTTGAAATGGTTGCTTGCATTGCTATTGAAGCTATCTCCATACTTGAAAAAATGCATTCAAAAGGGTCAGTTGGCATCCCTAATCAATGGTCTTCCACCCTTCCTCCTCCTCACAATACCTTTTGTTTGATATATTTGTTACCTGTGCTGACAAATTTGTAACAAAAATGTTTTGCAATTGCAGATACGTTCACGGGGATGTCAAACCAGAGAATTTCTTGCTAGGGCCTCCTGGAACTCTTGAAGAAAAGAAACTCTTTCTTGTCGATCTTGGCTTAGGTAATTAAATTTACCTGCCCATCAAGTAACCAACAGCTCGATCATGTTGTGTAGTCAGCTCTTCTTTAGTAGGCGACATATTGAGGAGTCTGAATTAATTGAGTGTTGTTTGATCTTCTAATGGCAGCTACCAAGTGGAAGGATAGTTCAACAGGGCTCCATGTCGAGTATGACCAGCGACCTGATGTTTTCAGGTGACCAGATGAAGCTTTTATGACAACTGATACGCGTCATTTACATTGTCGCTAGCACTTTATGGATAACGTTGAATATTCTGTAGTATTTCCTCTATTGGTTCTGTTTCCTGTTTTTCCAACTGTTACGCCAGAAACCGGCCGCCTTTAGTAGTTTCTGGCCAACCATTAATTTTTTCCTTTTTAATTTTGTTCTCTTTTTTTTTTTGGGGGGGGGGGGGGGCATTTCCTTAGTCTTGCACAACCGCTAGTTTCTATATTCTTCTTAACAGAACCAAATACACCTGATGCCAGTCGGTACCTGCCAACCGATCCTGACTGGTATGTTTGGTAACTGCTTGGTTCTCACCAGGAAACTGAACCCTTTCAGTGGGACCATTGAGATGTCAAATCAAACTTTATGTTATACTCCCTCCGGTCACAAATACATGTTGTTTTGGGATACGTGTAGTCAAACTTTCTAAACTTTGGCTATCGATATCTTTTTAAATATTTAGATTGGATACATGAAAATCACATGTATAGATTTGTATCGAAAAGTATTTTCATAACATTATAATTTTATTGGGTGTTCCAACTATATTACAATAGAAATTAGTGGTCAAAGTTGCGTTTGGGACCGTTTGATGTCCAAAATGACATATATATGTGACTGGAGGAGTAGTAATTAGTAAACCTACTGTGTCTGTAGCTCTGTGCATCTCAGGCTTGCTTGCACACATAGCTAGATCAATTCAATGTGTATACTGGTCTTATTGTTTTGTTACTGCTGCTATTTCAGGGGAACAGTTCGTTATGCTAGTGTTCATGCACATCTTGGGAGAATAGGCAGTAGGAGGGATGATTTAGAATCTCTCGCTTATACACTAGTCTTTCTTCTACGGGGACGTCTGCCTTGGCAAGGTTATCAGGTAAATTGTGGGATCTGCCATTCCAATTATATATGATTTTAGTTATGCATTCGTGTAACTGATAGTCGTTTGTGCCTGCAGGGTGAAAACAAGGGCTTCCTTGTTTGCAAAAAGAAAATGGCTACCTCTCCAGAATCTCTGTGTTGCTTTTGCCCACAACCCTTCAGGGAGTTTGTAGAATATGTGGTCAACTTGAAGTTTGATGAAGAACCCAACTATGCAAAGTGTATCTCCCTTTTTGATAGTGTAGTGGGCCCAAATCCAGATATCAGGCCAATTAACACTGACGGTGCTCAGAAGGTAAAATAATATTTGGCAGTCTTTTACTTAAAAAAACATTACTTTGAGTGCATCTAATCTTCCTTGCAACTTCTCTAAAGCTTATACATCAAGTTGGCCAAAAACGAGGTCGCTTATCGACAGAAGAAGAGACAGATGAACAGCCAAAGAAGAAGATCAGGATGGGAATGCCTGCAACACAGTGGATAAGTGTTTATAATGCCAGGCGGCCTATGAAACAACGGTATTCTCTTATAAGGCCCAAGAATATTAGTTAATGGTTAACAATGTGATGCACCTTTTTTTTTGTTGAGGCAAAACAATACAACTTACCTCACTACAATGTTGCAGGTATCACTACAATGTTGCAGATTCAAGGCTTGTACAGCACATTGACAAAGGGAATGAAGATGGTCTGTTTATTAGTTGCATAACATCCTGTTCAAATCTCTGGGCACTAATCATGGATGCTGGCACTGGGTTTGCCTCTCAAGTTTATGAGCTTTCACCACATTTTCTTCACAAAGTGAGTAACCTGCACCTTGTTTCTTTAAAGGTTAAAATCTTTACAAACTAATCACTTAAACTTCCTGAGGCAAAGTTACATAGATAAGCTGTTTTGTACAATGCCAAGTTAAATGTCATGATTTCTGGTCATCTGAAGGAATGGATAATGGACCAATGGGAGAAGAACTACTATATAACTGCACTTGCTGGAGCAAACAATGGGAGTTCCCTGGTGGTAATGTCTAAAGGTAACCAGCTAAAACTTGCAGTTCTATAGTTCTTCCTGTCTTAATAATAGAAATATTCTTTTGACTACTTAGCATGTCTATCCAGGAACAATGTATACTCAGCAGTCCTACAAAGTTGGTGATACTTTCCCCTTCAAATGGATAAACAAGAAATGGCGGGATGGTTTCTATGTGACTTCCATGGCAACTGCTGGAAGTAGATGGGCGGTTGTTATGTCTCGCAATGCAGGATTTTCTGAACAGGTAACATTCTTTCCACTTCAGTGGTGTCCTTTTTTTGCATTTATTTTGACACTACCAAGCTAACTGTATTTTTAAAACTTATTTTTGCACTCCATGTATTGCATGTGTTTATTTTCCAGGTTGTTGAACTGGACTTCTTGTACCCCAGTGAGGGAATTCATAAGAGGTGGGACAATGGTTACCGGATAACAGCAACTGCTGCAACTTGGGATCAGGCGGCACTCGTCTTAAGTGTACCAAGAAGGAAGCCTGCAGATGAAACTCAAGAAACGCTGAGAACATCTGCTTTCCCTAGTCAACATGTGAAGGTCCATCCGCCTCATTCACCTTACTCAAGAACCTACTTATTAGTATATTTGCTCGTAGGCTAGTACTGGTTCTGACATTGTACGCTTGTTTTGTTGCAGGAGAAATGGTCCAAGAATCTCTACCTTGCATCAGTATGTTATGGGCGTACTGTATCATAGGAATCTTTTGCCATGTGGATTCAGGTCATTTCGTGCCGAGTTCAGTTAGCCTCATCTCGTGGTCTTAGCTCAATGTAGCAGCCTCTGTGTGTGGGCAAGTTGCATTACGCTGACAATCGTGTTGTTGTGAAGATGTTTCTGGTTATCGTACTTAATTATAGAAGAGCGTGTACAGTAGTAAATGTTTTGTAGCCCGTGTTAATCGTTTATGTAGTGTACTATTAACTGTAGTGTCAGCCGTTGTCAGATGTGTACACCTGACCAATATGATTGAACTCCTGTCTGGTCGTGTCAACCTCAGTGGTTCCTGCCTATCGTTCGAGGTATAGAAGTCACCATTTTCTCAGTCTTGCAGTGTTGCTGCTCCCTCTATAAAGATTGTCCCTATGGTTTTACACCTTTGCATACTGTTGTCAGCTTACATGCATTGCTCTGCCTAGATGAAGGGAGGGTTCACTAAAGTACCCTGGGATATCTGGATCCAATGGTTACATAGGTACTGCACATCAGTGTTCTTTATATATATATAATCCGGATCCCACCTAGTCCCTAGTTCCTACTGCCTGTAACTTTGCTTGTTTAGACAGAATTTCAAAATTTGTGCTCTAGTCAGCGGGTTCAGAGTTTTTTTTCTTACGGGCAATATGCTGTGTTTTTCTTTTCAACAGCTGATGCTGGTTTTAATCAGTTTTGCGTGTAAATGCCCTTTGCAATAAAGGCAATGTGGCGTGTCTATTGAGTATCGCCAGAAAATGGCTGAAACAACCGGTTCAGTTAGTCGCCCACTGTTCAGACCGTTGCATCTTGCAGTCAACCAACTGTTATTCACAATGATTGATCTTTGGTGGGTGTTATCTATTCAAATTTAGCTCTTAATCAGCTTCAGATTACTACAGTGCATCAGGCCATCAGGATGCCCTTGCATGTCACCAGAGATGAAAATTGAGTTTCTTTAATACCGTTGTGTGCGTTTTTTGGACTCAGGAATTAAACCTCGTCTAACTGCACCCCTTAGGGGTTTGTTTGGATGTGATCCGATTTAATATATTCGGATTGACTCTGAATTTGAACTTTTGAACTAAATTTTTTTCCAATCCGAAGTGATTGGCTCTAATCCCTTTCTATCCAAACAAGCCTTAACTTGGAGAATTATCCTTCAACAATCTTGTTTGCTTCGTCACAAAAAAAATCATGTTTGTTTTTCGATATGCTTGTCTTGTCCATTGTTCTAAGCATGTCATTTGACTGTTCAATGAACTCTGTTTGGTTTGAAGAATGAAGATCTTAACTTTAAACTTGGTATGGAACTTTACATTCCTTTTCCCCTTGTAAGATTATATATTTTCTCCGCATACTGCATTCATGCATCATTTAATTATCAGAAAGGCCAATGAAGTACTGCCCCAAAGTCCCCGGCTGACTGAACTATACATAGATAAACAAGCCGAGCTGCATATATATTCAGGGAACAAGTCCTGCAGTAGCTCAAGATCACCAAATCGCATACAAGCATGACAGGAGAAAATGGTAAACGAGCACAAGGCAAGCTGCTACCATGATCTGCAGATTCAACGGGATGATCTTCTCGGCATCCACGTCCAGGGGCTCGTTCGCCGTGCCGGCCGAACAGCAGGAATGGAGGAACTCCGCCGAGACGACATCATCACCATCGTCTCCTCGGAGATCATCATTGCTGTAAGCCGGTTTCCCAGCCACGCTCTTGTAGAGCCCACAGCTCCATGCCTGCATGCATACATACACTGAGAACGAAACAGGTAACTAAGGAGGCATGAATCATGGCAATGAATGATTGTTGATGCCTTTATGTCAATGTGCACATGATGAGTTGCAAGTTCAGTTAGTTTCTTGTGTTCAGTTAGTTTCTTGTTTGCAGACAGTAGAGGCATCAAATCTTTGCACACAGAATTCTCTGCAGCCCAGGCTGGAGGGAGTGCAGGCCTTCCTTTCTAGCTTGGCAAGACCTTCGCTTTAAACACTTTTGAGTTTTTCAGTCAAAGTTTGGAGCTGTTGTCGAGTGTCAAAATCAGTTGAAAAAAGACCCAATGTATCACCTGAAGCTGGTCCCCGACGGCGACCACGACGGCGCCATCGAGGGGACTGAATCTTGACCAGCCTCGCCGGGAGAAGATGTGGAATGCCGAGGCGCCGGGGCAGAGGTGGAGGGAGAGCGCCCGAGAGCACCGCGAGTTCCGGATCAACATCCTCAGGATGTCGTCGTGGCTGATCGGGCCGGAGGCGCTGCTATCGCCTTGCTTGCGATGGTGCGTGCGGATGCAGAGAAGTGAGCCGTTTCTGTCAGCTCTGGCCAAGGATTCAGGGCCAGTGCTGCCTCGCTGCAAGGCATCTATGATTTTGGTTGCAGTTTGCTCCAGTTGAGTGAACAAATCGTCTGCTCTGTTCCTGGACACAGCAAAATCAGGGTAGTATGCATGCTAACCAATGGTTGTTCATATTGTGAATTTGCATCAGACAAATTATACAACATCATCTAGAGTTGTCCGGTCCATTTTCTGGCAATCAAATTGACTATTTGATCTAAATGATATATCTGAACTTTCAGGCACGCAGCCAATCTCATGGTAGATTGTGAGTTCGTTAGTATGGGAAAGTTCATACCCGAATTGATTGCCGCCATTTTGCAACGGCCAGTTCCCCGCCATCTCTTGGTCTCCTTCACCAGGTGGCCACCACAGCTCCTCACCATCCTCATCCCCTCCTCCACTGGCCTCCATCTCCTCCGACGCCGGCGATCTCGCCCTTGCCGTCGCTGAACATAACGCTGCCGATACCAAGTTCCCGTCGACCCCATGGCCGACCACCTGGAAGCAGCCAAACGCGACGGCTGCCGACCTCAGCGCCTCCACCACCGGCCCGTCGGCCTCAGGCGAGGCCAGGATACGCATGTCGATGACCGGAGGGGTCCACGCTGCCTTCTTCTTCCGTGGGACGGCCCTCTCCGGCAGCCGCAGCATTGGAACTCTGGCGGAGAGGCGCAAGAACCTGCCGATCTCGTCATCTTCGTTGCCATCAGGGCACTCGCCGTACCCAGGTGGTCCCGAGCTGCTTGTAAGAACACCGGTGACGGGAGACGGCGGCGGTGCCCGGAACTCCGGCACCGGGAGCTCTCTCGGCTTCTGAAGATAGGTAACAAAGGATGCAGTAGCCATCAGAGCAGTTGTTAATGTATGCTTTTTCTCGGATTAGTTCTTGGCTTCTTGCTGCCCTAGCTTATATATATGGTTGGCAATGGCATAGAGAGATGGTACCAAGTTTGTATGTAGTTGCTGAGCTTGAGTTCTTCTGTTCTTTTTCTTTGTCGTAAAGAGGAATGATAAGAGAAGCCAGTTGCCAGCTAGAAAGACGAGAAGGTGGCATGATGCTACATCATTGTGTCAGAGGTGTCACTGTGTACCTTCTAAATATCCTTCTGCATTCTGTTAAAGATGTTCTTGAACACCAAAGTGCTTTACATTCTTTGAACGGCTTTAAACTAGGCCGGTTTAGCGTCCTTTTGTACGTAACATTTGTCAGTTTGGTTCCTTGCTGTTGCACAAGTTTCGCTGTATGAAGCTACTATATTATGTACTAGATACACATGGGATAGAGTGCCATGCTTTCCTCGAATTATTGAGTTGAGTACGTTTCTGTTGAATAATCTTGTGCACTGTAACATTTCTTTATTCATTTCTTGTTTCCGTTTCTTGCTTGCATGGCTGGCAGTCATGCGCTAGTTACTAGTTTCGGTTTTCAGTCGTGCGCATTAGTGTGCAGCGTTACCAGCGTTCAAACGACGCTGGGTCGTCAGATACTAGTGAGAATATATATTGATGAAAAAAACCAGAAAATATTGTAGCGCTTGAGCAGCACCGAAAACTATTGTCTTCTGTGTTCTTTTGCTTCTTCTGGTGTCCACGTGTTCTCGCGTTGAGTAGCAGACTTCACGGCCAATAATTTGTATCAGAGTCATGTAATTTTGATATTTGGCGATAGCGCGCGACGGTTCACATTCTCCTACCAGGTCTCCTGCCCGCGATGGGGTACAAGGTGACATCAGTGCTTCTCGTGGCGGCAATGACCGTCGCGAGATTGGATCCAGCAGGCAAAGAGATCGTGGTGCAGCGAGTGGTAAAGGAGACGGGGAGATTGGTGGTCTACCCCACGTAGACGCGGACAAACTATACCGACTGTACCCTCGTGATAAGGGTGAACCTGTAGGCACACGGCCCGTGGGAGGCGATCGAATCTGGCAGCGTCGACTACCGCAACGATAGGCTGGCGTTGTCCGCTATCCTCCGTGCGGTGTCGCCGGACATGCTGTTCACGCTGGCGGTGAAGGACACAACCAAGCAGGCGTGAGACACCGTGAAGACAATGCGGATGGACATCGAGCGCATCCGTGAGGCGAATGCATAGAAGCTTCACAAGGAGTTCGAAGATATCGAATTTAAGGATAGTGAGTCGGTGGATGGCTTCTCTATGAGGATTACGGGACTTGTCAACAATATCCAGATCCTAGGCGACATGTTGGAAGATGAAAATGTAGTCAAGAAATTCCTTCGTGTTGTACCACCCAGGTATACACAGATGGCAATCTCGATCGAGACACTGCTTGACATGAGCACATTGTCGATCGAAGAGCTCACCAGCCGGTTTCGAGCAGTGGAGCAGCGCTACGCGTGCAACGACTCGGGCGGCTACGGTAGGCGTCTGCTCCTCAGTCCTCAATGAAGAGAAGTGGCTCGCACACGCCAAGAAGAGGGAGCAAGGCGTCGGTTCCTCAGGGGTAATTTATCCCTGTGGGTTGGTTTGAGGGGGAGTTCGATCTTTTCTGATTTTACCTTGTTCTTTTGATCTTTTCTTGTTCTTTTCTGAACTTATTGATCTTTTAAAAAAATTTAGGTTTTTAGGCTTTTATTGCATCTCATTGTATCATATTGCATTCATATGAAAAATTCAACAAGTGGAATCCAAAAAGATGCATTGTAATATAAGTTTATCTGCTTATCTTTTAAAATTGATGAAGCTTTGCCTATTACCCTTTGGAGCTTTAGTATTTCAATTCTTGCTCAATGTCATGTCTAGTTCTTTGACTTGCTAGAATTATCATGCTTTCACATATACAGATAAGTCTTTGCTGTATGAGCTAGAATTCTAAAACACCTCGAACTAAAAATTATAATTTGAGGATATTTTAGCTAGTTGCGCAATTAGTGCTCCTTTTGTGACATTGACCCTGTCAGAATTGCTTTGTTAGCTCTTGAATCTAAAATTGACCATTACTCGAGCTTCTTGTGTTCTTGAGATTCTAAAACTGCTCTTGTGAAACATGAAAAATCAAGATTGTCTTATGTTTAAATTGTGCCAAACTACTCTTACGAGACTGCTTGTCAAAGACATGAACTTGGAGATAGTTTGATAATCCAGACGATCTCATGGGGACTGCTTGTTAGAAATAACATGAACCTCAAGATTTGTCGCCCTGGTAAAAGCTTGGGAAGAGTTTGTGGATGGCTCCTAGTCCAGGATCTTCTTCACTAAGATATACCTTTAATCAACTTCTGATCGAAGCTTAGGATGAGTTTGTTGATGGCTCCTAGTCCAGGATCTTGTCACTAAGTTAGATCATTAGTCAACTTTAATATTCAGTGCAAATGAGAAAACTGTTGAAAAATGGGAGTTTGAGAAATTTGAGCAAAATGATTCAATACAGGACCTGATTGACTCTTAATGTGGTCCTGGTTAGATTTTTGATCTCACTTTAACATTTTGACATGGCCAGTTTCACTTTAGGATCCATGTTGATGAACTTGCTGAATTTGAAGCTTTGCTTAAATTGATTAAATATATCGCTTTACTTTTGAGCCTTCGTGTTTAGCTTTGATATATATGTCTTATCATGATCTTACTAGCGTTGTTAGGATTGATATGATATTTGTGCAAATATTAGAGATGCTAGCTTGTTCTTTTGGGTAATCTCCAAAGCTTCTTATAATTAAAAATTGAAAAATACAAAAATAAAGCCACTCCATTGCACTTCATGCATACTCCTTCTTATGCTTCTTTCTTCATTCTGCATTTGTTATCTCTGGATGAGAGGAAGGCATGATTCCTTGATGACTACATTGTCAAAGGGGGAGAAGATATTTCAATGTTGGGGGAGAAGATATATCATTATTGTACAAAGGGGTAGAAGATATATAAAAATGATAAAAAGGGAGAGAAGTTAGAGAATTTAAAATTTTCTGAAATCTGAGGATCATAGTGAGGGGGAGTTTTTGAAATGCATTCTTATCGTCTTATTGACTTTTCTGAACTTGAACTGTATTTATTTATCCTCACAATGATCATAGGTCAATTGAACAATTGTTCTTTCATATGGACCTTAAGTGAGATTTTTTACTCTTTTCTGGAAATCAAAGTTTTTATGCTTTCTTTTTCCTTATCTCACTTGCCTATGCTATTCTGATGTCAGCTTGGTCATTTCCATTGCCTTCACTTGCTTATGGACCAAGTTGCGCCTTTGTGCGAAAATAAAAGTATTTTACTTTTTAAACCTCCAAATTACATTTTCTGGATTATTGCCAATGTGTTCATCAAGGGGGAGATTGTGGATATCATGGGGATATACTCCAGATCTTATGATGATGTGACAATTGGCAATGGCGTTAACGGTTTGTCGTTTCACGTGTTTTCGGCAAAGTTTCGGATGTCGGGTCTCGAGCGATCGGCCAAGCCAGGGCGGTGGTCAGACCGGTCCAAGATCGGTCCGACCGGCCATAGCGGTGGTCGGACCGGCCAACTTCAGAAAGTGTGGATTGAGCTGGGCCAAAAATAGAGGGTGTAGGCAAGAGAAGAGATTCTATTGCACTTGGTCCCATAATTTTTGGAGTCTCCAGTCAAAAGTTCTATTGGATTAAAAATTCCAGTAGGTTTCGGTTTTCCAGAAGGAAAATTCGGCTAAGTCTTTGTTGGCGGTCTGACTGGCCAATAGGTGGCGATCAGACCGGCCAGGGTGGGCGGTCAGACCAGCCCTAGGGGCGATATTCGGTTGTTATGTCAAAGTCATGAGTTTCAGGGCATATATGTTGCATGATGGATGTTTTGACTAACATGGGTCAAGTTGTGAAGAACTTGTTCTCAAATTCGGTTTACTTGTCTATTGTTGTGCAGGTTGCTTGGTGGTCAACGACGGTCAACGGCGAGGATGATCGGGACTAGGCTTTGGAGAGCCGAGGTCCAGAACGATCGACGATGCCGGGTGAGGTCAATGAACTCAAGCGTGATGCAAGATGGATAAGGGTGACCTATTGGCTAATCCGAGGCGCAAGATGGCGCAAGGCGTAGCTAATTAGGTCAAGGGGAGATATAGACGGCGCATTAAAATACGTGCGTATGTGTCCCGTTTGTTTTGGGCCTTAACGGGAGCCCAATAGAGTCAAACTTCTAGAAGGTCTAAGCCTCCACTATAAATAGGGGTGGGAGGTGGCTGCACCTCTGCTTCGTCTCTTTTGCTATTCTTATAAACGCTAATTTTCTTAGGGAGAGTTTTTATGGAGGCTCGGGTTCTTGATAGTTTGATGTGATTTTCGTGCTCTTGGATTGAGCATTGTCCTCCATTGATGGAGAGGCTGTAAGCCCATATCATATCAAATCAATCAAAGGAAAGTTCGATCAATGTTTTATCTCATTGCGTTCTTTCTCTATATTTGATGATTTTGAGTTTTTCTTTGATCCACGAGTTTTTAATTGAACTCTTCACGTGATATAGCTTACTGTGACATGTGGGAACATACTTAGGATAATCTTGATCATCAATCACCCACGAGCAAGTTTTTGGATCAAATTTTCGTTTTAACCCGGTTTTGAACCCTTCTTCAATCAAACGAAAAAGGATCCTTATTCTTCCAAGAATTATCACAATCTTTGATTGGAATAGCTTCCTGATATCATAGAGAAGGTGTGTCCAAGTTTCATCAAGTTTGGATTAGTAGATCAAAAGTTTCATATATTTGCAACTTCGTCATCGGGCTGTTTCTGTTCTGTTCTTCAGGCTGGCGGTCAGACCGGCCAGAGTCACCGTTCAGACGGCAGGCAATCGGTCCGACCGCCAGTGACATAGCGGTCCGACCGGCAGTGCATTGATTTGCTTTAATCTTTGTTGATTTTGTCGTATTGCTTAGGGGTTTATATTGGATTTAATATTAGTCTTCTGTTGTACTGATATACTGATCTTCATAGCTTCCATAGCTACTGGAGTAAAATTTGTGTTGAATCTATTATTTGTGAAAAAGATGAGTGCTCCTATTCACCCCCCTCCTCTAATCGCCTTTTCGGTCCAACATATTGCATTAATGCTCGTCCGATATTATTTGTGTGTATTCGAAAATCGTTATGTTCTGCTAGGAACCGCTAGCTATTTGTGATCGGAAAAATATTTTCGAGTCACAACTGACTACCCATGAACCTAACGGACCACACACTTAACGGGAACAAACGTGTTCAGATAGGATCTGTCGTGAGCTCTATATAAGGAGATGTGTGAGGATATTGGGAGAGACATACAAAAAAATGTGACGTGAGTTGCTCTATCGAAACCCTAACCACCATCTTCCTGAGAGCCTGCCGTGCGAGTTGGTGCTAACACACCGGTGTACGGTGTTCCTTTTCTGGACGTGTGGAGACCTTGGCAATGAACTCGATTGGTTGCTGGAGGAGACGATCGCCATCGAGGACGATCGACTACGCTGGACAGTTGACTGCGACCACTTCATCGACGCGCTCTACGTTAGATCAGACTGCTACAACTTTTCTTCCGCTGCACTGCTCGTCTGGTGGTAACGATATATGATCTTTGCTTGCATGATATCCTGGTTTATAAGGTAATTTTTTTGAATTGACAGAACCGACTCGATTTGACTAAAACCATGTAACCCAACTTAACAACAATATACCTAAACAGAACATGATAACATGACATAATATCAACTGACTCGATTCGACTAAAAGCAAATAACTCAAAACAACGTAAGTAAGCGTGTAATAAACTTATCTCACACCCATGTAGTACAGCTAATCTATTAATCTGACAGCGCTACTAGAAGTAAGACTCCAACAAGACTAGAGCACTCAACCCCCAATGTCTGTTTTTGTTGACGAGCCTGTAACGTTCGGACTTGTGGTTCACCACGCGGAGCTCACTGCCGGCCTCGCCGCAGCGCTCCACCTCGACGCCGGTGAACACCGCGAACTTCTTCCTGAAGAAATCAGGGTACTTGATCTCGAAGAACCTGGCAATCAAGAGCTTGGAACACCCCAGGTGCACAAGATATATAGGACGACCTATGGACCCACTCAGGCGGCGTGACGTCCTTCCACACGTACGTTGCGCAGCACTGGCGCCGTCAGCCTCAGAGGCGAGGTTCGAAGCACCCAGAAGGTTGTCGTCGCCAGATGAGAGGCCGAACCAGAGGTTGTGCTCTGGAACGTACTCAACCTGGCCGCTGAATGGCAGAGCCCAGTCGCCGGCCTTGGTCCACACGCCGTTAGCTGTGTCGAAGGAGTGGGTGCCAAGCCCCTTCTTCGGTATCCAGATGATGGAGCCGCCGACCACCGTGTAGGAGCCGACATGCGAGGGATCTTCGTCCAAGCGAGGGCGATAGGAGCGCAAGTAGGGAGGAGGCGGGAGAGCCGACATGCGAGGGATCTTCGTCCAAGCGAGGGCGATAGGAGCGCAAGTAGGGAGGAGGCGGGAGAGAGTGGGAGAACCACTCCTCGTAGCGGTCGGAGAAGCGGGTGGGGCATCTGGTGGATTAAACCGTCGAAGCAGTGGTCGCGGCCGTAGAACTTTAGTTGAAAGTTGTTTCGAGAACGTAGAGGCTGTTGCCTCGGTGAGGGCGGCTATGGTGCGGATCGCGCGCAAGTCGGAGTCCCAGGGTAGAGGTGGGAGTAGAACCGGGCTATTTTGTGCCCACCTGAAGTTTAGTTGGCTCGGCACGATCTAAACATGCTATGTGGTGGATCGGGTTGGCAAGATCTGACCGTTGGGCCAGGCCGGGCCTAGAAAGATGGTACGGTAGGCTGCATGGCACGACACGACCCGGTGTGGCGTGCTGTGCTCGGGTTGGCTTGGCACGGTTGGCACGCCTAGCACGCTCGGCACGCTTCGGCGGCGGCCGCCTGCGCCTCCGTCGCCCATTGCTCATTGCCGTCGCCAAGACATCCAATGGCGGTGCTCATCAACCGTGGTGGCGGTGGCTCGGGCGCGGGCTCGAGGAGATGGAGGCTCACCTCCCGCGGTCCCGCCTCGACCTCGTCGCCTCCCACCGCCTCCTCCTCGTGACTCCGCCTTGGCCTCGTCGCGACTCCCGTGGTCCCGCCGCCTCCTCGCGACTCCCGCCTCGGCATCGTCGCCTCCCGCCGCCACCTCCTCGTCGCTTCTCGCCGCTGCGTGCCTCCTCGCGGCTCTCGCCTCGACATCGTCGCCTCCTGCGGGCCGCGGTAGTGGTGGTAGGGGGTGGCGCACAGGCTAGCAAGCCGCAGCAAGAGGCGACCGGCAGGCGGTGGCGACGCAGGGACCAGAGGACGGAGGATTGGAGGAGGCGCCAGGAGCCGAGTTGAGGCAGGAGCCACGGGAGGGATGAGATGAGGGGGAAAGAGAGAGCTGGTTTTGGCTTAGTGAGATAAAGGGGAGAGAGAGAGCCGAGGGGCGAGATAGGGTCGGGGGGGGAGAGATAAGGCCGGGTGAAGGATCTACATCCGTCATTATGAATTAATGGAGTGTTTTTATGATTAATGACAAATCTAATTGTGAGACTAACATTTTATTGTTATATCTAGTATGTAGTCTCATTTGGATATAAAAGTGAAATTCAACGAAGTATGCATTCGACTTATACTCTTATATATTGTTGCATTCCTCGGATCCAAAATATAGGTTGAACTCCATCATAAGTATAACTTGAATATGTGCATATGTTTCTATTTACACATTTGTGTATGCACACATTTAGGGGGAGTTCACTCTATATTTTGTGGTTTCATTAGTAATGATCCATATTCCGTTTTTCACATTATTTGAGATATTTACTTTGAAACATATCTTTTTGAGTATATAAAACTTGTGTAGTTCTTGTATACTCATGTTTTGAGTATATATAACTTGTGTAGTTCTTATATACTCATGTTTTGAGTATACAAAACTTGTGTAGTTCTTGTATACTCATGTTCGAGTATATATAACTTGTGTAGTTCATATATACTCATGTTGTGTTATATTAAATTATCTACATTCAATTTATATGCAATTGAAGTGGTTATCATCAATTACCAAAGAGGGAAAGATTGAAGTATCTTGTCCCACCATTATGAGTTAATGGTATGGTGTGGTAATTAATGATAATCATATTGTGGAACTGATATTTTCCATGAGTTGGATGAATAGGTTATGTTCCAGGGTGATGAAGACTTGGGATGACATCATAAGTTGATAGTCATCAAGTCAAGGTGCAAGAAGAAGATGCATCATGTGTTGATGCATATAAAGAGCTTGAAAAAAAGGAAATCACCGTGTGTCGATGATGTTCAAGAAGAGGAGATGATCATGAGTTGATCATCAAGTCAAGAGAAGACCCATCATGTGTTGATGGAGGTCTAATGAAGAATGCATCATGCGTTGATGCATATCAAGACTTAGAGTAAATGATGCATCATGTGTTGATGCACATCAAGTCAAGAGAAGATCCATCATGTGTTGATAGAGGTCAAGTGAAAGAATGCATCATGTGTTGATGCATATCAAGACTTGGGATAGAGAAATCATCATGTGTTGATGATATTCAAGACAAGATCCCGAAGTGAAGAAGATCATCATGTGTTGATGATTATCAAGTCAATGACCCTGACTTGAAGAGTTGATGTGTGTCATCAAGCTTAAAAAAGATGTTCAAAGCAAAGGTATAACTAGCTAGGGCTAATGATGTGTTCCTAGTTTTTTTTACCAGTCTTGGTGTTTGGTTGGAAGACCAGATTGCTAGTATATGTTGCCGTACTATTAAGAGGGGTCTTGACTAGTAGCTTGAGTTAGTCATGTGTTGATAGCTCATTATGTTTGCTCTAACTCATCTAGGCATGATGCTATTATTTACGAATGTATTTTGCAAATAGTCGATGGTCATACATAACCCTTGTAGCATGTGATTTTAGTTTGCAAATGGTTTAGGTCCATGTACCTTATTCCTTGTGGTGTTAATTCTAAAAGTTGGCTAATGTATTTTGCAACTTGTTGAGAATATCACATTTAAATCTTGATTGGATTGCACTCAAATTGGCAAATGTGTTTTGCAATTTAAGTTTGGCAAAGTGCAAAGTTTCTCTGGAGTCTGGTGGTAAAAGAGAGGCGCCTTCACATGTCTACTACTCAATACATACGTAATGCTCTTGGCCCCTCTATTTTGGTCCCTCAAGACAAAGGATACTTTGTATTCAATGTCTAGTCTCGATGCTATGACAGTTAGTGTCGTCCGTGGGGACTGAAGAAGGAGCTACGCAAGGAAGAAGCAAAGAGGGAGCTAAGAAGTACATAAGCCGAGCGAATGACATGTACCCATTCGCACTAAGCCAAAGTCTTCGCACCGAGCCTAGGAGAGACTCGCTTCGTGTCTGGTTCGTTGCACTGGAACCCACCTTGTCGCGTGGCCATCCTCGCCGCAGCCATCCACGGGCTACGCTCCGATGCACCGTCCACCTCAAATGCTATGCTAGTCTGCGTCGTTCGTACACTTGGGCCTACCCTTACTAGGAAAAAGGTTACTTCCACGACATCGCTGCCAAAAGTTTCCTAGTATTCCAACTTTCGAGGGGCTGGGGCAAGAACCTATTGCGTATGTCCGCTCCTCAGGACCTCGGAACGTGCAGACGAGGGAGTCTTGTCATAGGGGTGCCCCACTACTTAAGACCGTCGGGAATACCTAATAAACCCTGGGAAATACGAGCATGTACGTAGGCTAGATATATAGCTATACTCAGTAGGAATGTACCAAAATATCAATTTTTCTATCCTTGTAAGTGAGGGGTAAGAAGGAAAATATAATTTCCCATCTCCTATATATATATGGCCCCGAGTGGGCATGTAAAAGAGATACGCATTCACACATCCACTACTCAATACATACATAATGTTCTTGGTTCCTCTATTTCAGTTCCTTAAGATAAAAAGATACTTCGTACCCACTGTCTAGTCTAGATACTAGGATGTGCCGAATTATTACTAAAGAGAATTGCTATGCATACGACATTTTAATTTACTATACTCTTGTGATCAAGAACTAAACTCGGAAGGCTTTCCTTTGTGTTTCGCGTGGGGCCAGAGCAAGTCAGAAAGGGGGTCTTACGAGAATTTGTCATATGTATAGCTTGCTCGTTACCGAATTATCGAAGATAATTATCCGAAACATTGTTCTTTTGTTTGTTCCTAAATAACAAAATCGGGTCCGCCACGTACTACAGGCTGCACACAAATTCTTTTATTTGTTCCTAAATAACAGCAGTTGGGAAAGCGTCAGACTGAAGATCGCCTGTTCGATCCACGCTCACCGCAATTAGTTTTAGACAATTCACTCACAAATTATCTCCGTTGCGATGTACTTTTGCGGCATTTAAACTTCTACGCGAAGTGTTTTGAACTTCTAGTCAGCACAGATGAGAGGCCACCTTTCGGACTTGTTTGCAAAATCTTTGTCAGGAAGATGGTTTTTTTGTTGTTGTTGCATTTCATCTCTGCCCCCAAATCCTTTTTTTAGAGAGAATCTCTTCCCCCAATTCAACCGTTCTGGTTTGAACTTCGAGTCTTCCATTTATTAAACAACAGATCTTCAGTTAGCATCTCATTGTAACAAGTTAAGAGGTAAGTATAATATTTTTCTGTTGTAAACTAAACGCTGTATCACATCACAGCTGCAACATCTCCCTCACGTGTATATCTTTGCTTTCGGTTACGGCAGTGTTTACCGTCCGACACTAAATACAGAGCTTCGCCACCAAGTCAGGTGTGCGGGATTTGCCTCCAACTATCTCCATCTATTCTCTTCTTTCTTCTTTATACGATTACCACAGTCGATGCCTGGAAAAAGGTCACCACGGCGAAAGGAAAAAACTCGGCCAGGCTGGTTTGGTTGAGGACGCATGCAGAACAGAAGCCGAGCCTGGCCTCGGTGCGTGCCTCACCGAGTCACCCATCCATCAGGGCATCATCATCCATCACGTGATCTCAAACACCACGCATGGAGGTTGCCTTGCCCTGCTGTGGTGACGGACGGCTAGGAGAAAGGGTGGCTCACGGGCACGTACGGCGACCACCGAGCTTCTCTCGTACGCCACTGGTGATATGCTGTGTGCGGCGGCGGCGAACTCCACGTCTCCAAGACTCCAACCCACGGGCGGCCCGTCGTCCGGTGCCAGCCAGCCACCCAGCCCGCACGCATCCCGCACGGCGGACACGGACGGAGTGAGGCGGGTCACACCACGTCCAAGCCCTCCTCCCTTCCCCCGTTTCCCGGTCTCATTGGGCTGACGGCTGCTTCTCCGAGCTTTTGCCATCTTCCTTATTGCGCGCACGGTGCGGCCCCTGCATCAGATTGGCTCCTTCGAACGACCTCTGCAAGACTGGCAAGCGAAGCAGTCCGGCCCAAGGCGTAAACCACAGCAATGCCACATCGTGGCTACGGGGTGGAAACTGGCGGATAATCCTACGTTATATCCGGAAAATATTTTTTAGTCATGATTCATATCCGATATTATTCGCATGTGTATCCGAAAAATCTTATGGAATACGAGAAGAGCAACATTCGATCCGTATTTTATAAGATATTCTAAAGATACATGATAAATCAACAAAATAGATATCTCGTAAACATCCATATCCTTTAATATCCTCTAGTAATTGACTAATATATAATATGAATTTACATTTGATTATGTTTATGCTGTTAAGTAGGATAAATAATTATCTAATATGTCGTATAATTTAACACTTTCGTTGATAAGGTTATATCTTTTCTTTATGTGTACACTATCTATCAAATTATCCCTAACCGATTTGAATCCACGTGTCTGTATCCCCAAAAAATCATAATTGTATCTGTATCGACGGTATCCATATCTGACTCTAAACGGTAAAAATATAGATTAGGATACGAGAAGAGCAGTATCCGCCCGTATCCACCTATTTTCACCTTTAATCGTAGCCATGCCACTAAGTGCACTCACGGCACAGGCAGGCAAAAAAAAAACATCCCGTTACAACGACGGCTAGCCTAACCCGGCTGCTCATCATTAATCAACGGAACGTTGACCGGTGAAATCCATACAGTAAAGTACCTCCTAAACTACCCCTTGTGTTTCAGCACAAGCTTTTGAGTTACATTACAGATGCAAGCCATGGCCCGGCCCTGTTTCTACCGTCTTTTCGGGGGCTTGATAGAAGATCCTCCTGCCACCTGGCTAGCCGTAGTAGATTTCGCTCGACCTGGTTAATGAATATAAGTATCATTGGCATAATGCAGATTTTGGGTTTGATAATGTGAGTATTTAACAAATGTCGTGCCTAGAAATTTGCATTTTGTCAGAGCATCAGTAAATGGAATTTTTGGTAAGTACCAGAAACGAAGTGACCTAGTCATCTCAAGAAAGAAAGAAACTAGTGACCTAGCATGCGAAATGGTTTACATTTACATACCTGGAGTTTTGAGAACAGCTTCCCTTGGTTTTGGCCTGGAAGCTGCTGGCTGCCCATTCTTTGTGAGAAAAAATCTGGTTATTCTTGATGGAGCTTTCTGCCTGTAATTGTAGAGCATCCGTTAAATAGCAGGCTTCATTGCAAGAAAAGGAGGTATTTGTGGTGATGCATATGCAACATTTTTGCTATCAGTGTTGTTAGATGTATAATATTGCCTGTGTATTTCCCCGTTGTATAAAGGGTTACCCGCATATATAACATACATGTACTTTTATAAATATTAGTTTATTGGCCTCATGATGAAGACAAGATCTATTCATAATATGGTATCAGAGCAATACCTAAGGTTTCATCAGGCCACCGTCTGATTTTGCTGCACCACCGCAGTCGACTGGTTTTTTTCTCGCCAGCCGGGTTGCCACCGCCGCTGGCTCTTTCATCCAGGCTGCCTTCGTCTCAGGCCATCCGACTCCATCGTCGCCGCCGCTGGCCCTTTGTCTTGGGCCGCCGCCGATGTTATCTTCGCTCGTGCGGCCATCGACACTACCTCGATCTGCCGCCGCCTCCTTCGCTTGTCGCCTGGCCGTCGTCGTCGCTCCGGGGCGCCACCTCCTTCGCTCTCTCCGGCCGCCGCCGCCGTGCCACCAAGGGGAAACCTAGTTCCCCCATGTGCTTTTTTTTCTTTTGTTTGTAGGCTGAGCAAGGGAGAACAAAGCAGGCTTTGGCTATTCTTTAAGGTGAGCCGGCCTGGTAAAAAAAAGAAAGAGAAAAAATATCTTCGGGCACTGTTTCTGTTCCTCGTTGTCTAGTGATCTTCGATGGTCTTGACTATCAGGGCCGGTTTTAGCACATGCGTCTCCATATACGTGGTCAGCGTCATTGGGAGTTTCTTACCAGCGAGTTGTCTTGCCCGCCTCGCCCTGCTCCACCTGCTGAGTCTATGCACCCAAAGACTACTTCCAAAGGCGCTCATAAGGAGGTATCTAATGCTTTTGAGGATACTATGAAGACATTTCAGACTCAGTATGCTTCCTACAAGACATGGATTGATGAGGATGTCCGTACATCTGCTATTCTGATTGCTAGCATGGAGGTGCAATTCACTTGAGATGTGGTTGGTTTAGCTTCAGCACACTTCGCCTCATAGTCAGACGCTTCTCCTTTTATATGTTGATGATATGATCATCATTGGAGATGATTCTTAGTACATCACTTTTGTCAAGGAGTGTCTTAATGAGCAGTTTCTCATGTCTGATCTGGATCCTCTTCGCTACTTTATTGGGGTTGTGGTTCTTTTTACACCTGATGGCTTCTATCTGTCCCAAGAAAAGTATATCCAAGATCTTCTTGATCGTGCTTCTCTTACTGATCAGCACACCGCTGAGACTCCCATGGAGTTTAATGTTCATCTTCGACCCACTGATGGTGAGCCTCTTACTGATCCTACTCGCTATCGTCACCTTGTTGGGAGTCTTGTTTATCTGAATGTCACTCGTCCTAACATTTCATATCATGTGCATATCTTGAGTCAGTTTGTTTATACTCTCACTCAATTCTATTATAGTCATCTTCTCCGTGTTCTACGATATCTTCGTGGAACTATCACTCGTCGTCTGTTTTTCCTATGCTCCAGCTCTTTACAGCTTCAGGCATATTCTGATGCCATCTGGGCTAGTGATCACTCTGATCGCCGGTCTCTCTCTACCTATTGTGTTTTTCTTGGTGGTTCTCTCAGTGCTTAGAAGACTAAGAAGGAGACAACAGTTTCTCGTTCGAGTGCTGATGCTGAGTTGTGAGCTATGGCTTTGTTGACTGTGGAAGTTACTTGACTACGCTGATTACTTGAGGATTTTGATGTTTCTTTTTCAGCACCTACTCCTCTTTTGGCTAACAGTACATGGGCTATTAGTAGTGCAACAAATCCGGTGAAGCATAAGCTTACAAAGCATATTGGTGTTGATGCTTCCTACATGCAAACACAGGTGCAGAACCAGGTTGTTACTCTTCAGTATATGCCTTCAGAACTTCAGTTGACAGACTTCTTCACAAAAGCGCAGCAGACCAGAGCCCAACATAGTTTCTGTCTCTCCAAATTTCATATTATTGATCCACTATAAGTTTGAGGGGGGGTGTTAGATGTATAATATTGCATGTGTATTTTCTCCGTTGTATAAGGGGGTTACCTGCATATATGTCATACTTATACTTGTATATATATTGGTCTATTGACCCAACGATGAATACAAACTCTATTCATAATAAGTGTATGCTGTTTAAGTCACTGTATGCTGAGACATAAAATAAATTCTCTTCACTAGTGCAGGGTGGGTTTGGAAGAAGAGATAGAGAAAAGCAGAATGAGTACATACATCCGCTCGGCTGCTGTTTCTGAAGCACTGCCAACAGAATACTCAGTTTCTCCTACTGAGCAGCCATCATCAGATACATTATCTTCATATTCGGCTTCACCGGATCCCACAGGCCCTGTATCAGTGGATAAAGTGTGACCATTATTGCTTCCATTGAACACTGTATAATTTTTAGGTTCTGAAGGAAGTCTATCACCAGACTTCAGTGATAGCTCACCTGATAATGGTTGGTTCTGTTGGCTTGCCATGGTGAGTGAAGACAAACCCGTAGAGGAAGTAGAGTGTTTTATCAAGCTACTGCCATTTCTAGCTGTTAATGAACCAGGAGATTTGGCTTTGTCTTTAAGGAGTTGAAGCTGTTCGATTTCCATATCTTTTCGTGCTATTGTGTCCTTCAAGGATGCAACCTGGATACAGTAATGATGATACTTTTGAAATCAAGATAGAGAGAATATTCACAACCGCATGTGCATACGGAGGCTGAGCTAAGTATAGTAACAGGTATTAGCAATCAACATTAAGAACAATAAATTAAAGCGTCCGTTCGCTCCTATTATTAAGGCTCAACAATTTATGCTCTTTTTTTTTCCTTTTCAGTTCAGAAGTTCACTTGAGTTGTGTTGGGCCACACTACCTCGAGCTGACGGTAACCTCGTGAATGCATGACACCCTGGACGGGTCCGGGGACCAACCCCTAGACGAGGTCCGGAGACCAACCTAGGGCGGGGTCTCTACCGAAAAACTGGTATATCAACAACACTTTAGAATTATAGGCAACTTCGTGGTGCTTTTGGGATCTGGTAAGGGATTCTTGGAATTTTGGGCTTAGCCCATACAATATTTCAAATAAATCCTAGGAAAATCTCAAAGTCTCACTCATGCATGGTGGAAAGTGGAAAGTTTAGTACCATATTGCTAGTCTAGGTGGGAAGACTTTGACTCTGGCTCTATATAAAGGAGACCTCTCCTATAAGATCAAGCAATGCAAAATGCAGAATAGAGTTAAACTTTCAGAATAGTCAGACTCAGTTTTGTATTGTTGCTCAGTTCCTTGTTGTTGTGCTACTCAGCTACTCCATCCCTTCCTCGGCGTGCACCGACGTAGGGAGAGCAGTGTCTCCAAATCCGGTGTCCCTTGCGATCCTGCACGGGTTGGGGCGAATCAAGTTTTTGGTAAGCGTTCACGCGACTGCCCACTACTTCCTTTTCTGTGCATCGTCTTCTTCGAATCAGACTCTATCGTAACCTTCGTCGGAGCGATCCTCTGTAAGTCGCGGTGATAACATTTCATATGGTTAGGTTTTGTTTCCTATATATCTGTTATATGATGATGTTAATACCTACTACTGTTAGTAGCATACTTATTCTAGGCTTTGCCTTGTTAGTACATATATATGAGATTAGATGTATTTGAGTTGATGATTATGTTACTGTTCATAGTCCCAAATATGTCTAGTATATATGCTGCTATTGATTCAATTATTGTTTTAGGAATTATAACAATCACAACAGTGCGCAAATATCTATCATTTACAGTTCAAGACGTCAAGTAAAACAAGTGAAGCAAAAGTAATTTGGAATTTATCAGAGCTTGAAGTGCAAAAACCTGTTCTAGCAGCTCTTTTATATCTTTGCCCTCTTTGTTACTTCTTGCAGCACCTAACTCAACTCCAGAAACCCTTTCAGCAAATTTTAAAGTGCTTATGGTTTCTAAATATGACTCAACATCGGGATTTATTTGAACAAACATTAGTGTCTTTGCTTGTCCACCTACAAGAAAAGAGTAAACTTTAGAAGGACAAGTAAATCTGACCGCATACACATTTACGTAAAACTATATGTTACCTAAAGAGCTCTGAAGAACTTGAGTCAGTTTGCTGTTTCTGTATGGTACATGGGCATTCTTCTGAGCCAAAGCAAAAATGACATCTCCAAGAGCAGAAAGGGATTTATTGATATGTTGTGCTTCTTTTAATCTATCTCCGGTTGCTTCAGACCGCTCAACTCTCTCACTCCCAGCAAGATCTATCAGATGGAGACATCCTCGAGAAGTAGATCCATTCTTCAAATCCAACCCTCTAACATGCACAGTTAGAATGCTGCATGCAACAAAAGCTTTCAGCATAGTATTTCATAAGATTTTGATGGGATAACTTAAGTTAGTAGTCTATTGTATATACCTGTGGGACCGACTACTCCTTTCATTTAGAGCTGTTGATCCAACTGCTCTATTTGCCTGTCCAATTTCCATTAAGTCTAGTACATCCGATGTAGATTTGACAGGGTGTAAACTTGCATCAGGAACGACGAGTCCATTAGGCTGAGAAGTACTCCAAATTCCAAGTGTTTCTTTATGTCAAGAATAGCACGCTTGTTTTTTCCCCAATATGTTTAACAACATGAGTTCTAATAGTGCAACCAGGGAAGAGATGTTAATAGAAATAAAATATATTTTTGGAAAAGGATATCTTTTTTGTGCAATATCATTTGATAGAAGATCGCGGACTTGCTCATTGTATATCTCAACCATCTGTACTCCCACCTCATATGACAACGTGTTTCTCCTACTTAGAGAGATATCAAACAAGTCATTTAAAGCTCGATAATTAACACCCCAATCTTCTTTTGATGTGCCCGGTCCACTCTAAAACAAAAATAATTGCAAATACCAATTAGTAATATCCCCAATAGTAGTTATCAAATCAAGTTTGTTATCTCCAATAAGTCAGAGTAGTTAATACCATGGTGTAAGTTTTTCCTGAACCAGTTTGGCCATATGCAAAAATGCACACATTGAATCCATCAAGAACTGATCTAATCAAGGGCTGGATATCGGAGAAAACTTCAGCTGTGAGTTATCAAATAGTAGTTAGTGAGCAATACTCAACTATACACAAAAATATTTTATTTCATTTATGAATTCTTGATCTAATTAAGATATACCTTGAGAAGCATGTGTACTGAACACCTTGTTAAACTTGAACATTCGATATCCATCCTTTCCTTGCTTGGAGGGGTTTGAAATGAGAATATCACCGTTTTCACCAATATAATCAATTGTGGTTGATTTCCCATCTTGACCAGGAAGAAATGGTCTTACACGACAATATACTCTGATATTACCTGATAACAAACATTAGAGCAGAAACAAAATGTTACAACTATACAATGTGCTCCAAAAGTAAATAAACAATTGTGCAGGAAAATACCTTTTAATTCTTGTACTTCATTAAATAACTTCTGATTTTCGTTAAGAACCCTATGATAATTTTCAGCAGCATCTACCAAACCTTTTAGGTCAAGTCCTACACAAGTTTAAACATTAAGACGAAACAAACTAAAATATCAAAGTAACAACACACGTGTATATGGAATAATACAAACACACACATCATGAAGATATACCAACATACCAATGTTAGATATTTCATCCCTCCATTTCATTTGAAGGGTATAGATCTCTTGCTTAATGGACTGAGATGATATTCTTATGTCCTGCAATAGTCAAATCATAAAAACATAAATAATCTGAAACATAAAGAAACTTAATTACACAAAGATAAGCAAACCTTAATAGACAATTTTTGAGTATCCATAAAACTCTGAAAAATGTTTGACTTCTTGCTCCAGAGTTGCGATTTTAGTTGAGAAGCGGCGTCAACTTCTTCTACTTTCTTTTTCGATTGCATAAGAAGAAACTCAGCCTCCTTAGCTCTTAGAGTCAAGTGTTCCTCCATCTGCCTTGCTTTTGTTTCCATTTGCTCGCGGTATTGTCCATGCATCCTACTCATGACTTGCATTTCTTGATGAAGGTTAATGATTGTGTTCTCAGCTTTCTCCTTTTCTCGTATCAGCCGAACCATGTCTTGCTCCCCTAGTTTTCTTTTCTCATCAATTTTTGACTTCTCTACCTATAAGAAAAACACAAGTACAATACGTTTATCCTAACTATTAGCACTACATGTAGTGCATGAACTCATAAGTAATCTTAGTTTTATACAGTCCAAAATTGTGCTACCAGTATTTCTTTCAAATAAAATATTTGTAAATAATAACTGAAGCAAGTAAAATGAACGAAGAAAAACATAAGAAATTAAAAATATAACAAACAGATGAAGATATTTTGAATACCTTAACTAGCTCAAGCCGATTTATTGCTATCTGAAGAAGGAACCACATATTTGTCAGTATTACAACATAGGAGTAACTCTGGTGAGCATTTTCTAACCGTCGACAAGTTGGGCCTTTACCTCGTTTTCTTCATTTGTTCCATTTACTAATGTCTCAAGGGCTTTAATTTTTGAACGGTACTTGTCCTCCCGTGTCCTGATGATGCTATTTTGCTGTGAAAAAACTCAAATAAGTGATTTGATTCAGGAATTGAATCCATATGGAAAAAAGGTTACCCTTACGTTTCTAGTGTGGTCAGCTTGAATAGAAATGCGGTGCTCAATCTCTTGAACAACATTCCTTAGTAAATAAACAACACGCTGAGAAAAGTAGGCCAGGGTTAGTCATCAATAACAAAGGATGAATAAGCACTAGCGTTCCATAAAATTCGTTTGTTGAAAGTCACCGAAGGTAGACATACATGTGGTATTTCTCCTCTTTTTCTCTCAATACTTTCATCCAGAATGCCGTTAACAACTCTAAGAAGTGACTGAGTAGGGGCATTCTGAGAAATGATAATAATTATTAGGAAAGGAGCAGGGACAACTACGAAAAATATTGTTTAATTGTGTATGGTATGATGCTAAAGATGTTACATCTAAACTATTTGAATGCATCATCTCTGAAATCTTAGCTGCAGGAAGATCTGTGTAGGATCCACGCTTAAATTGGCAAACCTCGTTGACCTTTTGTCCTAAATAGGAAGGAAAACATAACGATAGATCAACATAACAAAAATCCTAAGTCAAATTCAAGGAGAGAAGAAACAGAGACAAAAAAATATAAATGTTACTTGCATCATAAAACAACACAAGTTGACAACATTACAAATATGAAATTTCACCAAGATACGAAAGTCATACTGAAGTAGCGATGCCTGGTTATATAATTTTTTATCACTGTACCAATATGCAAAATTCAAGGATTAATGGGGTATGCTACCACCAGCTAATTATTAGTGGCAACAGGCAAATACCAAATATTGTTTGTCTGAACTTTCAAATATCAAATCATTACAGTGTTTAATGGTCCAAAACTCCAAATGATCTATGACACTTGATGCAAAAGAAATGACAACATGTGCATACCTGAAAGTAGAGGACTTCTTTGCTGGGACATGGGGTCCCAGAGGCCCTTTCTTCTTTCCTCTCCAGGAGAATTTTTCCCTGGTGTGGCAACTTGAACTACAGGCCCATCAGTTTCTCGAAGTTCCAGTTTCCTTCTGAGTGGAGTCTTAGCAGCATAGTTAGAAATATTTTCACCCAATCCTGTATTCACATTATCCTTTAGAGCCAAGAGACACTCCACTATAGAAGTCATTGATCCCTGTAACCATCGAATCAGTACAAGTTGACAAAAAATGACATGAGAACAGAAAATTATTTGGTACAGAACTACAGATTTGATTGACAACTGTAAAGTAAGTCTGATTTAATCCAAAGCTTTCATGTCTCTGCCTCTTATAAATATCTGAATACACCCATAACCTCAAACGCTAGGAGTAAGCATATAAAAAATGAGGAACATTTTAGTGAATACTTTCTGCAAACTTGCTTCCTATGTTGAATGTTCAGTAAAATTCTACAGCAGAGTATCAATATCTTACTGTCTAAAGACCACTCAGGTTTCACATATTTCTAAAGTAATAGTGACTCAGGTTATTGCTGCTGTCCAATCAACAATAGGCAAACTTAAGGGGGACATTTCATACTATTTAAGTGCATATAAATCATCTTCATAAAGACAGAGACACATTATTGCTATTCTGTGCCAACAAAATTATAGTCCTTATTGCCATCAAGGTACTAAGTACTAAACACCAACTATGCTAACCATATTAACGTACACCTTGACAAGGAGAGGAGAGCAGCATTTTGTTGGAATACACACTAGCATCGTAATTCTAGCATATACCAACATCTACTTCACATGACAGGAGCAACCTCACCTCCTCGAGATCCTTCACACTGAAGCCTGGCAGCCCCATCTCCGCGACAACGGAGAGGAACTTCTTCACATTTGACCGCTGGTCCGATGCATAACCACCCCACATGCCCTACAAACAAAGCCATATCAGCAAGAGCAACATGCAGCAAATATCCTCCATTTCTGATATCAGTTTGCTCACCTCCAGAACACTGGGCATGAGCTTGTCCGCAATGTAGCACAGGGCCGTGCCGTCGATGAGGTACTCCGCAGCTCCTCGTCTGAAGAATCCAACGGCAAATCGAACTCCGGCAGTAACCCACCGAGCCAATCTATCACCTCAGCACGCCGATTGGCTAGAAATGTTTTCATCACCAAAGAAAACAAGCGTGAAAAATACGTACAAATCACAACTTTGACTCCCAAATTCAAATTTACAGTCTAAAAAACAACATCATTAGAACAAAGATCGCATTTTGACCTCTCAGGCAAAAAATAGCAAACCAAATACTAAGAAAAACAACTGCGTCGCACTGCACTGCCAAAATAGGAGGAATAAAGAACACCTAACAATCCAAGGCTCCAAGCACTGGGCAAATTAAAGTCCAGCAGCGCAAAACCTGGACCTTAACAAGAACTGGATCGCCCCCGGCTCGCAGTTTCGCCGAACATTCACACAGAAAACCCACGAAACTTTTAAAGATCCAAACAGTCAGCTCCGAGCTTGAATTGAGCCGTTCCCCACAGCGAAAAGAAAAGTAAAGCTCAGATCGACGGTCTCACCTGCATGGAAGTCCTCGAACTGGCCGTCCACGGTCCCCATGCCTACCTCCGGGACTAGAGCATACACAGGGCCGAAATGCCGGCCGATCCAGGCCCAGATCGAGCCCTCCGGCGGGGCAGCGCGGGTGCGGGCTCGGATTCGGCCGAATCGAGTTTCTTCGAGGCAATGCGGGAGGCGGATCGCTCTGGGGCTTTTGCTCTGGATTTTCTCGGTCTCTCCCTGCTTCGCGTTGGCTCAGCTTCTCTGTTGTTTTGTCCTTTTTCTTCGCTGGTTAGTTGGGGTTTTGATTTTGTTTTTGCTTGTGCGTTAAGGCCGGTCAGTGTAATAGTGCTGTACTGTCCTTGCCGCTTAACTCGCGTTACCTTACCGTTAGTGGGAGTAACGGGGTGCCTTTGTATTTAACCTCACATTTTTAAACTCGGCTATTTATATACACGTGTCTTGCACAACGAAATCTTACATCTTATTAAAGCGCGTGGGATTGCGCCTCAACCGGCCTGGCCACGTCACCGAGAAAACGGCGTCCGTCCGATCGCAGCGTGCTCGGCTTCGGGCCGTTGGATTTCGCCCAGTGCGCTTCGTGATGATGGGCTGCGCTCGCGCGAACCACGTCGCCTCAACAGCTGTGCCATCACGAAGCTTCATCCCGCTCCTCTCTCTCTCCTCACGCCGCCCTCCTTCACCGGCCCTGCTGCTCCTCCCTCTCCTCGTCCGCCGCCCCTTCGATCCCATTCCCGGATGTTTCTCTCAATACTTTCATCCAGAATGCCGTTAACAACTCTAAGAAGTGACTGAGTAGGGGCATTCTGAGAAATGATAATAATTATTAGGAAAGGAGCAGGGACAACTACGAAAAATATTGTTTAATTGTGTATGGTATGATGCTAAAGATGTTACATCTAAACTATTTGAATGCATCATCTCTGAAATCTTAGCTGCAGGAAGATCTGTGTAGGATCCACGCTTAAATTGGCAAACCTCGTTGACCTTTTGTCCTAAATAGGAAGGAAAACATAACGATAGATCAACATAACAAAATCCTAAGTCAAATTCAAGGAGAGAAGAAACAGAGACAAAAAATATAAATGTTACTTGCATCATAAAACAACACAAGTTGACAACATTACAAATATGAAATTTCACCAAGATACGAAAGTCATACTGAAGTAGCGATGCCTGGTTATATAATTTTTTATCACTGTACCAATATGCAAAATTCAAGGATTAATGGGGTATGCTACCACCAGCTAATTATTAGTGGCAACAGGCAAATACCAAATATTGTTTGTCTGAACTTTCAAATATCAAATCATTACAGTGTTTAATGGTCCAAAACTCCAAATGATCTATGACACTTGATGCAAAAGAAATGACAACATGTGCATACCTGAAAGTAGAGGACTTCTTTGCTGGGACATGGGGTCCCAGAGGCCCTTTCTTCTTTCCTCTCCAGGAGAATTTTTCCTGGTGTGGCAACTTGAACTACAGGCCCATCAGTTTCTCGAAGTTCCAGTTTCCTTCTGAGTGGAGTCTTAGCAGCATAGTTAGAAATATTTTCACCCAATCCTGTATTCACATTATCCTTTAGAGCCAAGAGACACTCCACTATAGAAGTCATTGATCCCTGTAACCATCGAATCAGTACAAGTTGACAAAAAATGACATGAGAACAGAAAATTATTTGGTACAGAACTACAGATTTGATTGACAACTGTAAAGTAAGTCTGATTTAATCCAAAGCTTTCATGTCTCTGCCTCTTATAAATATCTGAATACACCCATAACCTCAAACGCTAGGAGTAAGCATATAAAAAATGAGGAACATTTTAGTGAATACTTTCTGCAAACTTGCTTCCTATGTTGAATGTTCAGTAAAATTCTACAGCAGAGTATCAATATCTTACTGTCTAAAGACCACTCAGGTTTCACATATTTCTAAAGTAATAGTGACTCAGGTTATTGCTGCTGTCCAATCAACAATAGGCAAACTTAAGGGGGACATTTCATACTATTTAAGTGCATATAAATCATCTTCATAAAGACAGAGACACATTATTGCTATTCTGTGCCAACAAAATTATAGTCCTTATTGCCATCAAGGTACTAAGTACTAAACACCAACTATGCTAACCATATTAACGTACACCTTGACAAGGAGAGGAGAGCAGCATTTTGTTGGAATACACACTAGCATCGTAATTCTAGCATATACCAACATCTACTTCACATGACAGGAGCAACCTCACCTCCTCGAGATCCTTCACACTGAAGCCTGGCAGCCCCATCTCCGCGACAACGGAGAGGAACTTCTTCACATTTGACCGCTGGTCCGATGCATAACCACCCCACATGCCCTACAAACAAAGCCATATCAGCAAGAGCAACATGCAGCAAATATCCTCCATTTCTGATATCAGTTTGCTCACCTCCAGAACACTGGGCATGAGCTTGTCCGCAATGTAGCACAGGGCCGTGCCGTCGATGAGGTACTCCCGCAGCTCCTCGTCTGAAGAATCCAACGGCAAATCGAACTCCGGCAGTAACCCACCGAGCCAATCTATCACCTCAGCACGCCGATTGGCTAGAAATGTTTTCATCACCAAAGAAAACAAGCGTGAAAAATACGTACAAATCACAACTTTGACTCCCAAATTCAAATTTACAGTCTAAAAAACAACATCATTAGAACAAAGATCGCATTTTGACCTCTCAGGCAAAAAATAGCAAACCAAATACTAAGAAAAACAACTGCGTCGCACTGCACTGCCAAAATAGGAGGAATAAAGAACACCTAACAATCCAAGGCTCCAAGCACTGGGCAAATTAAAGTCCAGCAGCGCAAAACCTGGACCTTAACAAGAACTGGATCGCCCCCGGCTCGCAGTTTCGCCGAACATTCACACAGAAAACCCACGAAACTTTTAAAGATCCAAACAGTCAGCTCCCGAGCTTGAATTGAGCCGTTCCCCCCACAGCGAAAAGAAAAGTAAAGCTCAGATCGACGGTCTCACCTGCATGGAAGTCCTCGAACTGGCCGTCCACGGTCCCCATGCCTACCTCCGGGACTAGAGCATACACAGGGCCGAAATGCCGGCCGATCCAGGCCCAGATCGAGCCCTCCGGCGGGGCAGCGCGGGTGCGGGCTCGGATTCGGCCGAATCGAGTTTCTTCGAGGCAATGCGGGAGGCGGATCGCTCTGGGGCTTTTGCTCTGGATTTTCTCGGTCTCTCCCTGCTTCGCTTTGGCTCAGCTTCTCTGTTGTTTTGTCCTTTTTCTTCGCTGGTTAGTTGGGGTTTTGATTTTGTTTTTGCTTGTGCGTTAAGGCCGGTCAGTGTAATAGTGCTGTACTGTCCTTGCCGCTTAACTCGCGTTACCTTACCGTTAGTGGGAGTAACGGGGTGCCTTTTGTATTTAACCTCACATTTTTAAACTCGGCTATTTATATACACGTGTCTTGCACAACGAAATCTTACATCTTATTAAAGCGCGTGGGATTGCGCCTCAACCGGCCTGGCCACGTCACCGAGAAAACGGCGTCCGTCCGATCGCAGCGTGCTCGGCTTCGGGCCGTTGGATTTCGCCCAGTGCGCTTCGTGATGATGGGCTGCGCTCGCGCGAACCACGTCGCCTCAACAGCTGTGCCATCACGAAGCTTCATCCCGCTCCTCTCTCTCTCCTCACGCCGCCCTCCTTCACCGGCCCCGCTGCTCCCTCCCTCTCCCTCGTCCGCCGCCCCTTCGATCCCATTCCCCGGATGCCGCCTTCCCTCTCGCTCATCTCCTCTCCTTTTCCCCTCCGTCGCACCTCTCGACCAGCGCCGCCGCTCCCTCCCTCTTCTTCCCCCACACCCCCCTTGATCTCCCTTCCCGGCCGTCGCGTCGGTACCTCCCCGCCCGTCCTTCTCCCACCTCCCTCTCGCCCATCTCCTCTCCTTCTTCGCCTATGTCTCCTTCTCCGCCACCCGACCGCGCGCGCGCCGCCACGAGACCTCCTTCCATCGAGAGAGAGTCACTCCTGCCTTCCTCCCCTTTTGTGCCGCCACAGGTTCGTCTCGCTCTCGCCCCCTCCGACTCTCTCACACCCGGCGGCTCGTCTCCTTCCCTCGCGCCGCCTCGCCAGCTCCTCTCCGCTGCCGCTTCGCCTATGTCTCCTTCTCCGCTGGCTGACCGTGCGCGTGCCACCACCAGGCCTCCTTCCTCTCCTCTGGTAGGAGGCGTCGTCATCCTCCTCCTCTGCGTTGCTAGACTGGCGTGGAGTGGGGAGATCCATCCCGTCCGGGCTTTGCTTGGATTGATTTCTTCTTTCGTTGGTAAGGAAGCCCTAGCTTTCTTGGATTGTTGTTCTATCGTTTTGTTCTTGGGGATTCCTCATTTCTTTGCTGCGACGCGAGCAATCAATCCAATCCAAATATATTTCCTTCTCTCCAATCAAATCCATGTTGTTTGTTCGGTTTTCTTGGCTGCGTGTGTGGAGTACTGGATTACTACCGATAGCAATAAATTTTCCTGAATTTTTGGGGGTTCAACTAAACCCCCATGCTCCGCGTTAGGTCTGCCCCTATTCTTGGGAAGCTTCCGTGGGCTGCCGGAGAGATGGCATCGAGCACCAGTGAGATCCCTGAGGTGAAGAAGAAGCTGAACAAGTTCGGGAGCTTGGGGGCAGCGATACGTATTTGCGCGCTGACAAGATTGATCTCACAAGCCTTCGCATCCAGCTAGATAAGCAGCTGGCCAACGCTTGGAGCAAGGTCAACCTGGAGATCTGGTATGTGATCGCCCAGAGGCCGAATGTGTATTGCAGCACGTACGACGGCCAGGATGTTGCAGGTATCTATCTCAATGTATTGGAAAATGGATGAATCCATGTTGCTTGATTAGGAGCTGATGTTCTGAATAGATAGTCTTATGCTCTCTTATGTATTCTGAAAAATTGATGCATATAATCTTAGGAGATCAAATAATGCTTGTGTGTTAGTTATATGATGCATTTGTCACTATAGGTAAGCACAAGTTTGACTAGCGCACGTTTTAGGATGATTAGTACATTATTGGTGATGGGAACAACTACTTGATTTCACCTATGTCGAAGATGTTGCATATGGCCTTATTCGTGCAGACAAAACTCTGTCGTCTGAAGATGGTGCAAAGAGAGCTGCTCAAAAAGTAAAGCTCTTATTTAACATTAGCATCTTAGTCTACAGATTCCATGACATGTTTTTATGGTCCTTTTCTAGACCTACTTCGTAGCAAATATGGAGCCTATAAAATTCTGCGAGTTTATGGCGTTTATTCTAGAAGGTCTTGGATATGAAAGGTATTCACTTCTTGAGAACAGTTTTAAGTCCACTAAATTTATTTTATCTGAAGCGTTGTTGATAGTATCCATTGTCTCAGTAGATTCATAGCAGGTATCTTAATATTTAGGTTGTCCAGTACTTTGCTGTTACCGCGAGTCAACGGTTTCATCACGGATCGCCTTCTGCAGCTGCTGATGTCTGTTGCCTCTGTTTGTGTCTCTGTTGGTGGCTCTTTCTCCCGCACGAGCCCGTGGTGGCGATGGATTGTTTGATTACTTCATTTGCTGCTAAATTGACTTGCACCATTATGTTAAAAAAAAACTCCAACATTTCCCTACAGATGTGCTTCGACATTTTGATTCTATATCACACAAACCCATGCTTTATTGTGTTCAGATGTTTCAGCACCGTAACTCTTACCTTTCTCAAATATGCGTATGTGTAGTCATCTACGCCCAATTTTTTAAATACGTACTACGATCCTACCACCAATTGCTGCTAAATATACCTAGTTGCTATTACGTGGGTATTAACTGTTGGATCATGGGTAGGCCTAATAATAGTTGAGAAACCTACTCATTTTCAATCCAACCCACAACAACAAACTACATTTTCCTAAACCAAACTAGTCTGCTTTGCATCTCTTAGGATCCAACCCAAACCAACTCATATCATAGTTCAACCCAACTTATTTCTTTAATATGATTTCAACCCATTTCCCCAAACCGTTTTAATGCAAACCACACTAGTTTACGTAGGAAACTAAAAAGTACTATAGGCTTCAGGATTGCATATGGACTCCAGTCCAAACCATCCTCCAATAGCAGCATCTCTATCAGCCTATCCCAATCTGTCTCTCCCCATCCCTCTCTTATCCCCTCCTCCCCTCAAAGCCACACACCGTCCATTCCCTTTCCTCTCTCCTGATCTCCTCCCCCTCCCCCATGGCTTTCCCCTTCTCCCCCACCTCCGCGCCCGCCGCCTCGCCGACCATCTTCTCCGCCTCAACTTCCCGGCCTCTCTTCCTCACCGCCGTCGCCTCGCAGGACCTGTAAGCGGAGCTGGTGGAGCCCACGGCACGAGGCGTGCTGCACGTCCTGGAGGTTGTGCGCGCCGTGGGGGGCATGGCGCGTGGTGGTGACCTTGTCCATAGTGCCCAACCCGGGATGACCGTCCGCGAATAGGGCAGGGGCGAATCCACCGGGGGGCTTCATTAGGCTCGAGCCTACCCTCCCTGGCGCTGGTAACCCCCCACCCCCACCCCCGTCGATGCTACCACATCGACCTCTCCCGATCACCAGACGGCTCGGCCAAAGACCTGAGCTCACTTTCTCGCGACAAATCAACCAAAGATTATGCTCGGCATGGAGAGAGGAAGGGAGGAATCGAGGCTCGCTCTAGCAGGTCGGGGCTCTAGCTCGCCCAAGCCGCATCATTGCACCTCGCTCGCGGACATCGTCGCCATTGGGAGTGGTGATGCATGGAGATTAGAGAGAGAGCAGGAGATCGATGTGCTTTGTGCTTATGTGGTGATACGTGGTGAGAGAGAATAGAGGATGAGGCAATGGGGAAAGCAAAAAGATATGTGGAGGTGTTGTACTGATGTGTTGGGTTAGTGATGGACTGACAGCAGTGTGGACAGAGAGGGGATGATGTATTGGAAAGTCAGTAGATCAAATGGTTGATAGATGATAGGGGAGTTGATCCAATGGTTGGAAGCTATCACGTTAAAATTGAACCGGCATAGGTTAAAAACTTCATGTTATCAGATATCTCAACCAAACATTGTATCCATGAAAACTTGTTTTATTTTTTCTGATCTAGACAGAGTAATCTATAGGCTTACTCTAACATAATAACGACTTAAAATCTGTTTTCGTAAAAATTATACTAAAACTTGTTTTATGAAAACTTATTTCTAATCCTTGTGATCCAAACAACCACTATGAGAGGAAGGGAAGATGGGCCTTTTCTTAGCAGTTGGACCACAAATATCCGCCCACAAGGCTTAACTTGTAACTAATCCTCACATCCAACCCAGTTGGACCACAAATATCCGCCCACAAGGCTTAACTTGTAACTAATCCTCACATCCAACCCACCCCACAAGATCCAATCAATGGAGAAAGAGAAGGATCAAGGAGGAAGCGCACCTAAGTCCTGAGGAGTGGTTGAGCCCGAGAAGAGAAACCCTAGGTTCCTAGCGGCGGCCAGTGGGCTGGAAGCGGCGTAGGGAAACCGGGGCGATAGCACGAGGAGGCACGTCTTGGCGGCCATGGCCATGCGGGGGAGCTCGAGCTTGGGGCGGCAAGTGTCGGCGCAACTAGCTGGGAAGGTTGGGGCGATAGGGCCCAAAGGCGGAGAGGGAGGACCGGACGAAGGAGGCTGGGAGATGAGGAAATTTCTTGTGAGGCACACAAGTTGCAAGCCTCAGGTTTGTTGTGCCATCATGGCCGGGACCCAAGAGGCCGAGGAGGGGATCTGCGGCAACGACATCTAGAAGTTTAGAAATTTTGGTATTTAATATTTTGTCTAATTAATTATCTGGATTCTTTATCGTTTACTCTTGGTGATGACTTGGTGTTGTATTGTATAGACAATTTTACACTAATGAGTAATCTAGACTTTCTAGTTGTATTTTGTGTAGTGATGAACTTTATAATTTGTTCGTAGATTTATAATAATAGAGAAACGAGCTTTTCGTAACTATTCTACAAGTAATTCAAGTAGTACTCCCCAAATAAGGCACTTACATTGTATTTCTCTCTCTTTTTGCTTCTCTTCTATTAATGTATAAATTTTGGATTGTACAAGAGTACAAACTTAGTCCTTTGAGCCCACCTTCTATTTTAATTCTTTTGAGCCCATCCTCTATTTCCATTCTGGTTTCGCCACTGAATCCAGGGGAGCCCGTCGATGAGCGATCCTACATGGACATCGCCTTCTGCGAAGCCCGCAAGAAATGGTACCCAGTGTCCAAGATGTTGGCAGAGGAGGCGGCATGGGGGTTCACGGAGAAGCACGACATCGGTGCCACATGGCCACCTTCTTGCCCACTTTCCTCGTGGCCTCGTTGAACGGGAGTAGGTCGAGCCATTTTGACACCACCTTCCAGTTGTCGACTCGCCTCTCTATGGTGACGAGCGAGATGCTGGCCAAGCCGGTGAGGAAGGCCTCCTCGGACGGGAGAAGTTACTCCTGCTACAGTAGCTCACGGCGCTGCGAGACGTCGAGCTAGGCTAGCGTCGATTTGTGATTGGGGGAAGGGGAGTGGAGTGGAGTAGAGCAACAAAGGGGAAAGCGCAAAGCGAGCAGCACCTCGGATAAAGAAGAAGCAGGCAAGGCCATGGGGTGGTGGTGGTAGGGACTAGGCAATAAACCATTAAGCCCATAGGTTGAAACCATGGTTGTGCCCACGGGTGGAAACCATTCAGGACCCGAAATTTCAAACCGGAACCAAACCAAACCAAATCGTTTGCACTGTAAACCCAACCCACCTTGATCCATTAGATGCACCAACCCATTTTCATTCATCCAAAGTCAATCCAAATTAAAATCCAACCCATTTAACTCATTCCAACCCAAACCATTAGCACCCCTAATCATGGGTGACCCCCTTCCTGAGTGCGGGCTACTTATTTTGTTCTCTTCATCCTCGAGCGCACACCATTTCCCCTTCACCGCCCGTAATCCCCGTATGGGGATCGATCTCCTAATCTCCTACGTCGTGCGGGGAGCCTTGATGTTGTTGATACCAGCTGTGGGGTTGCTTGGCCTCGGCAACAACTGAGATTAGAAAGAAGAAGAAAAGCATGGAGAGGTGGTGGCAGATCAGAGGAGTGAGATCATCTTGATCTCGACGCCCTAGTCCCCCGGCGACAAGTACTATCACCTTCCTCAGCTGACCTAGGGGAGGCTTGTATCGATATTTGATAGGGATGTTGGCGGTCTCCAAAGAAGAATGACCAATCAAAATTGGGTGTAGGTTCCTAATCGGTGGCGGAGCTCGACTAAAGATTAAGAAGAATGATCTTTTTTTGGTTTCTTATTGTGAAGAGAAAACCAAGGGACTGCGGCTCTCCAGCGGTGACAGAAGCCTTTACTCATCAGAGCCAGGTATGAATCCTATAGTTCCTTCAGGATCCTATTGGGTTAAGGCATCGGCTGGATCTAGAAGCAGGATTAGAATCAATTCTGCAAATATCATAATTGTAGTCAATTGCACTCACCTTTACGAATTTGCACTATCCATTTTTTGGTCCTTTTTGCATTTGCGCTAGCCCATTTGCACTGTGATCAAGTGATTATATGGGTTGTTAGCGTTGTAATCAATTTAATAAGGTTTGCATTTGCGCTAGCTTTTTTATTTATCGTGTTGTTGGCCAATCATATATGTAGCTTAAAGATATTTGATCACCGTTTCTCTACCCCTAAGCATTTGGTCTTTTGTATGTATTCTAAGTTCGTTCTTACATGATCGATCGGTCTATTTTTGTATGTAAATTGTATTGTGTCTTTGGTTTCGTCTGCATCAATTTTGATGGAGATATTTTCCGAATTTCTGAAAACGATGCTCTGAATGCTTGTTGTAAAAAATCTGACATTACTTTTTTGTTTGTTATAGTTGCTTAGAATCTAAACTGTCAGCTTCAGTTTTTGGAGGATGTGGAAAAATGTATTGTCTAATCGAACGTACTGAAGCGGCGAGCGCTGGAGCTTCATTGAGGTAATTTGTTTTTTTTTCGCTACTTAATTTGGCTGTGTTTTTTCTTAATGAATTTTGGGGTTCCTGATCTTTTTTTGTTTCTTGTTGTGCGCGGAGAACCAAGGGACATCGGATCTCCAACGGTGACAAAAGCCTTTACTCATCAGAACCGAGTATGCATTCTATAGTTCCTTCAGGATCCTATTGGGTTAAACCAGCGACTGGATACTGAAGCGAGATTCAAATCAATTCTGGAGATATCAACATTGTAATCGATTGCACTAGCCACTTTTTTGTCCTTTTTAATTTACGCTAGCCCATTTGCACCGTGATCAGCTGATTCTGTGGGTCGTTAGCGCTGTTATCAACTTAAGAAGGTTTGCATTTGCGTTAGCCTTTTTTATTTATCCTGTGGTTGGCCAATTAGATAGGTAGCTTAAAGCTATTTGATCACCATTTCTCCGCCCTTAAACCTTTGGTCTTATGTATGTATTCTGAGTAAGTTCTTACATGATTGACTGAATTTTTTTCCTCGTGTAAGTTGTATTGCATCTTTGGTTTCGTCTGAATCAATTTTCATGGAGATATTTCCAGAATTTGTGAAAACAGTGCGCGGAATGCTTGTTGTTAAAAATCTGACATTACTTTTTGGTTCCGGTTGCTTAGAACCCAAACTGTCAACTTCATTTTTTTATGATGTGGAAAAATGTATTGTTGAATTGATTGATTGCTTGTGAAAAAAACTATATGAGTTTATAGCTTTTGATACCCTACGATAAATCTGGTTGGACCGGACACAAGAATATTCTATTGTGTTGTCTTTCTGTTCAGATTTAGGATTTAATTCTTAGTGCAGGTTACATTGCTTTAGTTTTATTCTAAGCAATACGTCTGGTTGGAGCGGACACAAGAATACAACTAGTTTACACCTCCCTATATTTTGTATATTCAACATGTTTGCCATACATAATGTAGGTTCAATATTATTGACTACTGTTATTTTCACCCTGTCTATATTACTTACGGGCCATTTAACTTTACAAGATGTTGACTTGCTACTGATTATATCTTGATGACATTGCTTAGACTAAGATCTTCGTACAAATAGACACCTTTTATAGAACAATCACATGAGACTGCAAACTACAGACTACACATTCATTCTCGCGCAAAAAAAAAAAACATCACCCTGTACATCGTTAGAGCACTGTCGACATGGGTGCAGCAAAGCGCACCAGACACCCTAGTTGCTATTATGTGAGTATTAATTGTCATAACATGGGTGACCCCTTACTGAGTGCCTGCTACTTATTTTGTTCTCTTCATCCTCGAGCGCACACCATTTCCCCTTCACCACCCCTAATCCCCGTATGGGGATCAATCTCCTAATCTCCTACATCGTGCGGGGAGCCTTGCTGTTGTTGATACCAGCTGTGGGGTGGCTTGGCCTCGGCAACAACTGAGATTACAAAGAAGAAGAGAAGCGCGAAGAGGTGGTGGCAGATCAGAGGAGTGAGATCATCCTGATCTCAACGCCCTAGTCTCTCGGCGACGAGTACTGTCACCTTCCTCAGCTGACCTAGGAGAGGCCTGTATCGATAATCAATAGGGGTGTTAGTGGTCACTGAAGTAGCGGTCACTGAAGAAGAAGGGCCAATTGAAATTGGGTGTAGGTACCTAACCGGTGGCGGAGCTCGACTAAGGATTAAGAGGACCTAATTCAATGCATTGTATATTAATCTTTTGTGTAAAGAGTTAATTTATGACTTGACAAGAATCTATTCAATAAAATATCAATACACAGTCACAGGTTTTCAATTTGGAAAGGGGGCCAGGGCTTGGCCTAGTTGAAGCTTCGCCGGTGCTCCTAACCCTAGTCGATGGATGTAACTATGTAAGCACAAAGATTGTTACAAGATCCAAGATCCAACATCGCAACGTGTACAAAGGAGAAAAGGGCCAAAAGGAAAAGCCTGCAAGACAACCGAAGGCGTCAAAATCGACACCGGCCTACGTCCACGGCTCTCCCCAACGTCGACGGGACGTGCGCGGCCGGAGGCTTTTGAAGTTTTCTCGGGGCTCCACACAACAGATTCCGAGCCGAGAGACCCCGCGGTCCGAGAAATCCGCGGCAACGCCATTCCGCGCGCGACCGACTGCGACCGCGACCGCGACTGCTCCCAAGTCCGAAGTCTATAAGGCCTATGCGTTGCCGTGATCTTACGATACCTCTTTTTTCCCGGTCGATGGCCGGCACGGGCGCAGGGCGGCACGTTAGGGGCAGAGGAAAGGAATGGACGGCGTCAGGCACGGTCCCCTGCTCCAAATCTCTCGTCAACGTCCCATTTCTTGCGATTTATTCTAGTAATTTTCTACGACCACCGTGTGGTTGTGACTTGTGAGCACACGGGGTTACCTAAGCGCGGCATAGCTTGGTAAAATGCTTCGCATGTTCAGGCTTACGTTCGTCGTGGTCACGCCTTAACTGCAGTTCGGCTGTGCCCATCTGGCTCGCTACCTACTCGGTCGGTCACACCACGTTAATCTTTATGGGCACCACGTAGTTCCGTGACAAATGGAAAGATTCACGTCTGCCTGCCCAGTTTTATGATTGAAAAAGGTAAATATGAAAATACAGTTGATCCGCGTTGAAGTAACGATGGACCCGCCTGGATTCAGAATCCTAGCAAAATCGATTCAGCATATTTCAGAAACACTAACGGAATCTACGGACAAAAAGCATATATTGTAAGGTTATACAATTTTATAAAAGACATAATTAACCAATTAGAATATATGCAAAAGGTTGTGTCGGGTGACGTGCTAATTTGAAGGTATGATCAATAAATATTGTACAGTTATGAAAATCTAGCAAATGTGTCATCGTGTTTACTGGTGGTGGTAATCAGACATGTAGAACATTCATTTTTATACCACTGAACAAATCTAGTTGTTGAAGGTCTTACTAGCAAGCATTGATATTTGAACCATAGACATCGTTTTCTTCTATCAGCTTGTGTTCAAGGCCTTTTAATTTCATGTGAACCTCTTGGCTGCCGCAAATGCCCTTCAAACTGCTCACACACATCGTCCTAATAAATATTTTATCAAACACTTTAAGTATTAAGTAATGTTAGCTTGCTGGGATCAAACTTCACGACTTAATGAATTAATGTCATGTTAGCTTTTATATCGTTCCAATCCAAATCGGAAGAAAATGCATAATCATCGCAAGAGCTAGTGAAATTAACAATTCCTAAATTTTTCACAACAAGCCTACTGAGAGCTCACCCGACTGAATACGGACGTACCACGTGCCCACACAGAGAGGTAGAGACAGGGAGAGGGGGAGCCATATCTCATCAGTAAGCTCGCCGATTGCGCCGCTCTGCAAGACGCCTAACCGACCGCGCTAGCCCTCGTCCTACTGTGCTTGTGTTGTGTGTGGACTTCACCTTTGGCCAGCCGCGCCTGCGCCGCATGTCCCTCACCCTCGGCTTGCCCGCTGTCGACGTCGTGCGGCCGTGCCGCTCTCTCTTGATCGTCGTATACTTTTTGCCATTGTGAGAAAGGAGAGCGAGAGTGGGATTAGATGTCGGTGAGAGGTGAGAGCGATCAAATAAGAAAATAATGAGCAAGCCATTTCGTCGGGCAACTGGTAGGCACTGAAACAACGAGTTGTTGGACTGATTTGGGGCTGTGAGGCTAGAGCTTTGCAGAGCCTGCCGACTGCATAACGATAAGGACAGAAGAGCTCGAGCTCACCTGTGGAGTATGGGAAGCAACCGCAACGGTACGGGTTGAGGAACGACGTGAAGGTGACGAGTACTGCATCGCGATGCTTTGACAGCGATGGCAAATACAACATTGAGGGCAGATGGTGTACAGAGTGCGGTGTTGAGGAGGTAGAATGACAGACAGAGGAATCACACAGGGAGGGCCTAACAAGCGGAAAAACTGCCGTGGAAGAGATAATAGAGAAGATACGGGCGCACGAGACGAGGGTCCAAAAGTTGATGGAAGAGGTGAAACCGCGTGAGGATAGTGAAGATGGGCGCACACTGATTCTACCTATTGGTCTGCATGGGTTGCGAGTGGAGGGAAAGAGAAGGGAAGAAGAACACTAAACTAATAACCACTAGTCTTTTTTAAGCAGCACAGAATGACAGAGCTGAGGTACGATAATCCCCGTACATGCATCCATCACTGGTCACCAAACCCTGCTATTATTATATCATGTAGAAGTATGGCGTGAAGCTTCAGCATCCACGGCATGACGGCCAGAAATAGCATCGGTCCAATACAAAGGCACTGTGCAGTTTCTTGGTGCTCAGGCGTTCCGTGTTCCGCAGGCCAAGAACCATATATGGTTGTACCCTCGTGACACGCTGTTTCTGATAATAAATTAGCACAACCAAAGTATACAGGAGCAGGCGAAAAGATTGCAGGGAGCAAGAAAAAGATCTCATGTTTCATGCTCGCATACTTACAGCACATCAGGTCTCTCATCTCTTCTTATTTTCATTATACTTATTCATGCGTGATATCTAAGGGTAGTACATCTATTGCCGTAGAGGCGAAGGTTGCCAGCAGGATGCACCTTATATGCTGGCCTAGTTACACTCCCAGCAGGACCAGCATGTACGTTGTAGAAGTTGGAATCCTATTTCCAGAGTACTCCATATTAGTGCACCTTGTGAATGCGAAAAGCCGGTTCTTACATGACAGGCCTAGTGGCAGGACCAGCTTGTCGTAGCAGCTGCATGTAACCATATATTAACACATGCAGAGATAAGGGAGGTAATGATCAATTGTCATCACACAACAGCAGATTAGGTGGTGAGTGAAGAGTGGAGATTACCTGAAAATAGGATTCTAGTTTCTGCCTCAGGGCAGCATGTTCCCTCTTCACTTTCTGGAAAGACCTCATGCAACTGCATACCAGAATATAGCAGACGAATAAATAATGGATGTTTTCACCACAGGGACCGATATGTGGCCATTTCAATTTTTAAAAATGGCAATTGTGTGAGAAGTGACGTGGAGTTTTTATTAACAGGTCAATATATATATTTTTAAAATGACAGAAAGCAATCAATGTGAGAGGGGGAGGGGGCGACCCTTCCACATTTCCTTGTCCACAGCTATCCTTGAATGACATGCACTCATTCTTCATCCTAGAAGCACCAATGCTGCATCAAGTTGCGTAATGTCAATTATAGATCAATTATACAAAATAGTACAACACAACTGTTTAGAGTCTTGCTTTCTCTACATAATGCCAAATGAGCTCAGAACCTTACGATGTTTACAAAAGGTTGATGGCTACACACTCTGAGCTTTTGGTTGGCAACGACATACATATTTAGCGGTCAATTAACCAGTTCAAGCAAGATGAGTTTCTCTGCAATACCAGGTCCCTTTAAAGGCTTAAAGTAACTTTAGTTTACATGCATACGGGATCTTTTATTTATTAGAAGACATTCAAATGAGGTGTTTCACGTAAACCAAAAGTGCTGAAGCGGGAGAATTAACTGTAAGCCTTTATTTCAGAAAAAGATGGTGCCAAAAAGAGTGTGTCAGCTTCCCTAGATGCTTAGCTAAACTTTGCAGTCCTGCCGGTTCTCATGGTTTGTGAAACACTGAGCTAAAGGTCTGCGATGATGGATCAGTCTCACTGCATGTATTATATGCAACTGAACAAAGATATCTAGAAGCAATTCTGAAGCTACCTGGAACAGCTGCCTTTAAATTGCTGTATGTATGCATCCCACCTGTTGAAATCTCTGGGGTACTTCTCCCTGCAGTGTGTTTTCAGATCTCAATTAGTCAGGTCTAACACTACTGCTTGCATGATCTAAAGATCTTCTACTTTTTTATAAAGGGGTCCTCTTATCCTGCCTATGGAAGTTTCACTACTTAGTACTTACAGAGCTTGCTCAATGTTTGACATTAGCCTGGCTGAGTCCTTGAAAAACAAAGTAATTACTTCTTCCACAAAATTAGGACTAGCTTCATCCTGCAAGTCTTCCACCTGACAAAATTGCTCATCTAGGTACCCCTGTCATAAAAATATACATGCTGAATCAGCTTTTGATTTATCAAAGAACAACATGCAAAGGCAGTATTATACTGATAATGGGATCAAAAGTGGGAGTCTTCCTGAACAAACATAAGACATAATATGGTTGAAGGCTCCCTGAGCAAACATAAGATATACTGTTGAGAGACAAAACTCCAGAGAACAGAATACAAGCCTGATCAAAGAAACTCTTTTTCAAGGATGCAGCTTGGTGTCGCAAATTAGAATAATCCATTTATGCGAATGAATGAGCGAATAAGTGGCAAAGTGAAGTTGACACAGGTAGGAACACACTTCACAGTGCACATATAACTGGTTGGAACTACGGATATAGAAAGTTGAACATGAGGTACGCTTATATAGTTGAGGAGGCTGTTACCATTTGTCCACCAAACATAAGTGAAAATGCATATATTCGAACTTCTGGACAGCAAAGGCTAGCATCTTGCATGCGCAGGTGATTTGATTGCCATTGCCATGGTGTTCATAAGCTATCCACATTTTGGAGAGTGACTTCAATAGATGCGGATTCTTGTGACCTCAGCTCTTTATAAGATACATGATGGTGTAAGTAAAATAAGTGTGAAGAAACCATTAGGGGTTCTAATTTGAATCAATCTCCAGATTAGTTTCTCACTGCAACAACAGCTCAAAGCCTCGAACATATTAACCTGTTTCATGGCATTACCGCATTAGGACTATTTTCCCAACAACCATCATCCAAGCGGATCTCAAAAGGCTAGCTAACAGCATTGTTTATTGTACAGTAACATGACATGTATGGATATACTAGTAAATACATTTGAGTACAGAGTTTACAGCCTAAATTAATAAATTTTCTCATGTTGGATTGCTCAGAAGAAAACATAACATCACATATTCCAACAAGTGAAGTCCCACAATTATATGAAGATAAATGTTCCACTATAGTTCTATGATTTAATTAAGCTGAAGTCCCCATGATTGGTTTGAACTCACAAGTTACAAACAGAACAACAATTTAAACATTCATTTGCTACCAGCCTACCACAGGGCCCGAGAGAAGTCTGTAGATGGCAGCTTTTCCTAATTCCGTATGGCTATAAGAAGATTTAGCACAAGCAACTACCAAACTTATATATGAAAAGCAGACAGCAAAGACTACATGTTAAACCAAGGAATGTTCTCATTCTGTGCCAATCAACATCAAACTGTCATTCAATTCATATCTACTGGGTAAGCATTTGGTACTCCGTTTAACAAAATTTAAACCAACTAACACGAAAATCTGATTACTTTACATCAGTATCTTATTCAGCTATTGGTTAACTACTTTATAGGTAAAGAATAGTACAATACTGTGAGCTTTAAGTGAAAAGCTATCTTAAGATTTCGGAAGAAATTCTTTTATGTGACAAATCGTGGGACAGAATGTAATCAAACAAAGGGGGAAAAGATAGAATAAGGTATCTTTTTGTGCCCCTCAAAGTTCAAACATAATGTTGTGATAAAATCTGAGAGAATGATGGAGAACTAGAATAAGCCCACGAGATGCTTACTTTGAAGCCCAGCCAAAGAAAAGTAGGACAAAGAAACAGACCCAAAAATTCCTTCCAATTGTTATAAAAAAGACTCTCAACACATTGGACCACGTGACAAAATGTAACATCCCAATTTTCTGAGTTTTAAAAATCTTTTGAATAGTTACTAGCTGGAAAAATTCACCATTTGAATTTTTATTGAATTTTATTTAAAACTTAATATGGACTTTTAGCATCAAAATAATTTAATATAATTCATCCCAACATCAACAATTGTCAAAACTATTTTATTTGGACTTTATGTGCTTGGATATATTTTCTAAAATTTTCTAGAATTTTTCTGAGTTCATTTGCTATTTTCTAATCGCTATTTGGATTTTCTGGAAATTTCTTTAAAAAAAAGTTATTTAAAAATCTCCTAATAAGATGTGGTCGAAACCCATCCTCGTTCCGCGCGGTCCAAAGATCGTCTGGACCGGATCGCCTGCGCACCCCTCTCGCCGACAGTGGTCCCCACTGTTAGTCTCTCTCTACCTCGCATCACAAGACTCACGATCGGCCCCACCCGTCAGCCTGCGCGTCGTCTTCCGCTACGCGTCTTCGCTAGAGCCATAGCAGCTGACTTGTGGGTCCCATCGGATCAACTGTTCTTCGTCTCCGATTCGGTTGAGATCCGATTTCCTCCGCCGCGTAGCCGTTTTGGGCGTTCGCGCCCTGGACTCTCCCGAGCCGTGGGTATAAAGGGAGGGGTAGCCCTCGAGCTCCGTACCTCAACCCTAGCCGCCAGAGCCCAAGCGCGAAGCCCTAGACGCCAGGAGATCTCGAGGAAGCAATCTCGCCGCAACTCCGACGAGCCCTTGCTCCACCGTCAGTGCCGCTCGAGCTCTGTCGTCGCCACCGTTGACATCGCACGGGGCCGCGCTACCTCGTGGTCGTCTTGGTTCCGCCAGAGCGTCACCGGAGAATGGATCCCGACGAGCCCGTATCTTCGTTGCCACTCCGACCTCGCCGCCGACCACCATAGTGATCCCCGAATACCCGTAAGCACCTTAATGGGTTCGTCCTTGCACCCTCTACACAATGGTACCACCCACCGACGACGAGACGCCGCCGTTCACCAGAGCCTTCGGTTCCGAGCGCCGCCGCCGCCGATCGGACGTTGCATCCACGTCAACACCAGCGTCAGCCTCCGTACGCATGTGTTAGCCCAGTTGGCGCTACGTCAACGCCTCGTGTGCGCCACGTGTTCGATCCACCGGTCTCAGATCCAATCGGTTCGGTGAACCAAGTTCACCGTGAACCGGGCCGCTGACACGTGGGCCCCACATATCAGTATTTTCTTTTTATTTATATTTTTCCGAAAATCATTCACTGACATCAGTGTTGCGCAATAATCCGATTTTTCAGTTGAAAAATAATTCAGATAAATCCAATAAATCCTTTTAGGGTATTTTCTTTAGATTCAAACTTCCAAAGCACATATCTTTTTCATCCGAACTCCGATTGAGCTCATTCAAATTCCTAAATTCATCTAAATTCGAGATTTATTTATTTATGATTTTTATTTAATTTTTAGAGTTGGTTTTATCTCTATTATTTATTTATTTTATTTAATTGTTTCGTTTGCGAGTAGACGTTAATTCTTTGGGGAATTTTGAAGAAGGAGAAGTGCCTCAAGATCAAGATTAGTACATAGACCTATTCCAAGGCAAGTTATACCTTTGATCATGTTAAATCCAGTTTTTAAAGTACTTTGTTTCAAATTACTGCATTCTATTTTAAGTATTTATTTAAATGCTTTGCGGTTTAGTTATTAATCCAAATTGTTATATCCACCTTGTCTATTGTTATGTCATATTTTTTGTCACCCTAGGTTGGTTCATTATTAGTTGATATTATCTTAGCACCAACTTGAGTTGGTTAGATACGAGTAGAATGCTTAGCCATGCCATGAGTCATCATTTCATGTGAGCTGCAATTATAAACCTGACTAAGTGATTATGGAACTGTGTAATAAAACTGTGTGATGTGTGCTATTACTCGTTGATGGTATGTGTTGCACTTAACCAACAGAGTGGGAAAAGATTTGGACCGAGACAAGTGGTGGATATTGTGTGATATGGTGGAACTGTGATGGGAATAATAATCTGTGTGATTTAGTTAGAAATTAGAAGTCTTGCCTTGGTCAATTAAGGACTTAACTTTGTACGCCATTGATCTGAGCCTTACTGTACGACCACATGCCTGGAATGAGACGGACCTAACTTAGTAAGTTATGGAATCTTGACATTGACTACTCAGGAGATAGGTTAGGCTGTGTGCCAAGGTAGAAGGTGTGTACCGCTGTGTTTGGGTCACATCTATGAGCGGTTCGCCGTCTTCAGATCCAACGGTGTGAGTCATACCAAGGGCTGTGTGTACAAATTGGACGGCGGTAAAGCACATCGAGAGTGTCAATGCTTGAGATGAAATTTCTGAAAGGTTTTGTTATGGTCAGTGCTAGCTACACTGATTGTATCGTGTGGGTAAAGTGTACAATCTCTGCAGAGTGTTAAATCAATCTATTCAAATAGCCACATCCGCGGTCATGGACATGCTCGAGGATTTCACATGAGGAGTAGATTTTCATGAATCATTTGGGAAGGGAGCTATGTGATCTAAGTCATATGGCTGTGTGAATAACTTATTTAGACTGTGTGTCCTTGTGAAAACAAACATCAAATTAATAATGTTTATCTGGTTTGAATTATGTTTCCAATCTATTATTTGTATTCAATTGCAAATGTCGCATTTCTGCAAAAGAACAACAGAAGTTATTCCTTTGGAATAAGCCATCATTTATAAATTGCATTTTGTGGTATGACTTGCGAGTACGGTTGTGTACTCATGTTTGCTTCAAACAATCAACAGAAGTGCAGGAGTCTTCGCCTGCATTTAAGGAGTTCTACAAAGGTGTTGATCGTTAGGGTCTTGGTCCCAGTCAGTTGCCTGTGGTAAATTGATGGGATTCCGCTGAACTTTAATTTCGTTCCGCTGCTGCTATTTATTTATTGTCAGCCCTGCGTGGTTTAATAAATGTAAACTCGACCATAAGGTTAAAACCATTATTTGTTATTCAAATTAGTCGTTTATTCTATTAATCGTTTTGTGTGGGTCGATATTCATCTATGTTGATATTGTGTGCACTAGCGTAATTCTGGACTAGTGCAGAATACACAGAGGGTCCAGAATTGCATTTTTGGGTCCCGACACAAAAACAGCAACCTTCCACAAAAGGATTAAAAGAGATTCATTCAATGATTGATCCGATGATTGCTCTTCACCCCCAATCAACATCTCAACTTGATAAGAGAATCTGACATGGATAAAAAATTCGAAATAACCAGAAGGCCTATTCACTTAAAGCTACGCAAATGAATGAATTGCAAATGGATCAGAAAAGGCGAATTCTGGATGGGTCATTGCCTGGCCGCAAATGAATAAATTGCAAATATTGTCTACACGCAAGGTACGCAGTCATTACCTTCCCTGAATGATGCGTACATTTACAAAAAAGATCCCAAAGTCCCACTGTTTGTCCCTACAGTGACATCCCTTTCCCTTTCTCCAGTGAGCATGCTTATGGCAACATTTTTCCTTCTACAAGACCATTCTCCTGGCAATGTTAACAAGCAATGAAATTACCTCTCATTTTTGTGATCAATTACACCATCAGGCACCACCTATTTTCTTACAAAGCACATTGAGGACCGCGCTCCCAGATAATAGTACTAAGACATAAGTCATTAAAAGTTAGTCTTAACAATATGTTTACAACTAAACATGATTATAGTATAAAATTCTAGAGGTCTTCATGTTGGGTATGATACCATGTACATCATGTTGATATACACCTAACTTAAGTTGAATAAAACAAATATTGCTACACTGACTGTTTTATCATGCATATAGAAGGGGGAAGTGCAGATACAGTTCTCAAGACAATGCTGTAAGTTATTTTAAGCAATTGGCGCTTTGAAGCTTGTAGTTCCTGGTAAAATAAACTTCTCACAATGTAGCATTTGCAACAGCATTTTGAGTTTTCACTCTGATGTCCTATTACAAATGGAGTAAGCAAACAGGAAAGATCAAGGGTACATTTAGATATCTCTATGCATCACATATATCTGCTTCCACGTGTCAAGGTTATCCATGCTCTATGGCTTGTGTATGACCACGTCGTCAGCAATCCCTTTATAGTATCGACATATGCACTTTCGACAGTCTAAAACTAGCATACGGGTAGCACAAGTGCACAACATGAACTAGATTTGTGCCTGTACCCCCCAAAAGCATATACATTGTTTTACCATCTATGGTCCTCCAAAAGGAGATGCTTTCTTGGTTTTGCTTTGTACGCATGCTCAGTGTTCTAAAACTGGGTCCACTAGACTGTATACTCGTATATACGTATACAAGTAACAGGTGTCCCTACCTGTTACCGTGTAATTGCCGGTTATGCCACATAATTGAGTCAATTATGCCGTATAATCACTACTAGGTGGGTGACCTGCCGAGTACCGGTTACCGATTTTTAGAACCTTACGCATGCTCCATTGCTTTTGACGCCTTAATTGGTTTCTGTTCTTGCCTATGCGTGCGCCAATTTGCCTCAGTGTCCCCTCGCTTTCTAAATCTACTAAGAAATTGAAGAAATCTTCTACTTCAAATTTTTTTGTATGACCAATGACCAATCATTTATATTAACCTCCCAAGGCATGTCTGGCATTGGCTCAGGTAGATCTAGAGGTAAGGCTATATAGCCTGAGATAACCAACCAAAAAATACCTAGCTTTTATGATGCATAACTGAGTGCTTGACCAGAACCACAAAGCACTGACTACTTAGTTCCAATACATGATCTTCAACACCAAACCACAAGCAAATGACTCCTCTCTATGCATGATGTGCGAAAGACAGAACTAACACAGGTTTAATCAAGAGAAAATTGAACTGTAGACCCTGAACTTGCGAGGTTGTGCCACTTAACTCCCTGAACTTGCATTTTACTTTCTTAGCTCCCTGAACTTGCGAGGTTGTGCCACTTAGCTCACTGAATTTGTGTTCAAGCGAAGTTCGTCGAATACGATGCCAGCGATTTCGTCACCTCCGAGTCCGGTGGACTCATCGCCTCCCCGTTTCGGCCGTGTTTATCATCCCCGTCACCTCACGTCGACAAAAACGGATTCTTCAGGTCTGGAAATGCACCGTGCTCACGTCTTCGCCGGAGCTCCACCATCGCAGCTTGCCACCGTCCTCGCCTTTACCTCCTTTGAGTTGACCGTAAGAGAGAGAAGTGCATTCACAGTGCCAGAGCAGAAGCTACTCACCCTGCACGAAATCCATTTGGCCGTTTGCTAACAGAAAAGGCTGAGCTGACGAATCACCGTGAGAGATAAGTACTATGCCTCTGCTCTGGTACTGGAAATGTACTCTTTCTCACGCCGACTCAGAGGAGGCAAGGGCGGCTGCAAGCTACGACGGTGGAGCTCCAACGAAGACGCGAGCACGATTCGTTCTCGAGCCCGAATAATCTGTTTTTATTGGCGTGAGGTAACGGAGACGATGAAACGGCCGGAACGGGATGGCGACGAGTCCACTGGACTTGGAGGTGATGCAGTCACCGGTATTGCATCCGACGAATTTCGCTTTAACGCAAATTCAAGGAGCTAAGTGGCACAACCTCGCAAGTTCAGGGGGCTTAAAAAGTAAAATAAAAGTTCAGTGAGCTAAGTGACACAATATTACAAGTTTATAAGGCTGAAAAGGTAAAATACAAATCCACCGAACTAAGTGACACAATCTCACAAATTCATGAGTCGAGAAAGTAAAATATAAATTTCGAAAGCTAAGTGCCAAAAGTTCAAGAACCACTAGAGTGTAACTTTCTCTTTAATCAAATATCTAAGTTTGCGCGATCTTTTATTGAATTGATGTCACACAAGAACCGATTCCCTCCTAGCGACATCCATGACAGGGCAAGCAAAGGAAAGCTCTACATTGACCAATGGGGAGACGAGAGATCGATACGTTGATTCCTCGACAGCAACCTCCACGGTTACAGTTGGCATCCATCCACGACCGGATGAAGCGCGCCGGACCGATCCCCGCTCGGCCCGACATCAGCAGGAGCGCAGCCGCAGGTTTAGGATCCGGGATTACGAAAAGGGTGACACGGCGAAATCGCGAAAAAGTGCGGCGCCTCAACTAGGGTGTAGGAGATAACTCGTGCAGACGGCGAAGAGTGGTGTGAGTGGTCAGTGAGTTACCGCGTGAGGCGCCGGACGGGGGAGACGGCGGCGGATACGACCGCGGCGGAAGATTTGGTGGCTTTTGCGGGTGGGTGGTGCGTGGGTTGGCGTGGCCGCGGAGAGATGGGCAGACGAGCGGCCGGCCAGTCGGCACGGTAATATGCCGGTTGAGACGGCCGCAGGCCGTTCAGCGGTCTCGTTTCCGCGGCCGTCTGCTACAAAGCGGGTTGCCCAGATACATGTTTCGGCCTGATGGGCGCAAAAAGGCCCATAAAGGTCCGTTTTCATGTGTTTGGAACTTTGCTTCCGCGGAGTAGCGGAGACTGGGGCCGAATCTCAGTAGGGCCCATTTTTAAAATAGGCCAAACTTGCCTAATGGACACTGCACTTTAGTTCAAATTTGACAAACGCACCTCAAAACCATCTGACCACGTAAAGACGCTAGTACGGAATTATGGACCAATAAGGCCCTGTAGCATGTGGAAATTTCAGATTTGGAATCTGTAACCGAGAAATTCCAGATTTAGCCCTCGAGAGGACGTCTTTGCGGCCGGTGGCAAAGAACCGAAGATTCTTGTCGTCTTGGGACCAAGAAGATTTAGGTGTTCTTAGTCGGAGAGACGGCAGCTCGTTGGTTAACTATGCAAAAAAAATTTGAAAAATCTATTTAATAATATTTGTTTGAGGAATTTTTAAATATATTAAATGAGCTCAAAAAATTAAGAAATTTTTTGTGGAGCCTCCTGGCATAGTTTGCTTGCTTGTGTAATTTTTTAGAAATTTTTATTTTTTTCTCCAAAAATATTTTAAGTGTAATGTTTGTAGGAATTTTCTAATATAGAAAATGAGGTCCAAACATTATGAATTTTTTTTTGTCAGACTCCCTACATAGTGTAATTAATTGTGTAAATTTTACGTAATTTTATATACTCTGAAATTATCTCGACAAATTCAGGATTTATGTCTGAAAAAGTAGGACGAGACGTTTCGGAAATTAGGGTTTCATGATTTCATGTGACTTGAAATACGTGTAGTTTAGTACCACATGACTACTTTTGGTCGCTATGGTTCTTGATCACATTTCTTATGTATGGTGGAGTTAAGGCAAAGTACATAAATTAAGTGAAGGGGCTGAGAACGTTGTAATTACGAAGATGCCCTAAAACATGGAAGAATAGATGTCGGTGTGAATGGTTATTTCTGGGATTCCACCAGAAGAGACATACTTGCAATATAGTATTGTTTGAACCAGAACTACATTGCAGTCCGCGGACAGAAGCACGTTACATGTGGTCACATGGCATGATGGTTCCGCTAATTGCTTTAGTCATGCATGCTACTACTACGGTACATTGCGACACAAGCCTCCGGACCATGTAAGTACGCATACCTTTAGGGGATAGTAAAAAACATGGCGAGTAGGAGGGGGACTACCACGGAATGACCCGACCTACTGCGTGGACTGGGGCCATTTGCCCTTCCTTCCGAGCTCGGCGTTGTACTCCTCGCCGGTTGCCCTGGCCTCGGCCGCCATTTCCCCCTTTTTCTCTTGCTCCCTACGCCTGCACGCCTCGAGATGGGTCTGCGCCTCCCGCCGGATATGCTGGTTGTGCTCTTCAGTTCGACGCTCCTCCCGGATCTCGCGTCCCCTTTTTGCATTCCACTCCTCGAAGTCGAGCTGCCACTGGTCATGTGGGTGGATCTCTAGGTCGATCTACTTGCGGAAGCAACATAGCGGCTCCGGGGACTACGGGTAGATGAGAGAAATTGTTAGTGCGTACTCTGCAAGAGAATTGGTACGAGAACTTAGTGTAAGTACTCCTTACCGGCTGCCGATAGCTTCTCGTATCCCAACGACGGTCGGGATAGTTAGAGGAGTAGTTGGGACAACCCCAGTAACACATACCGAGGCTGAGCCGGTGCTTGGATTTGAAGAACTTGCATGTGTCCCTACACCAACAGAGGGGCGACGTCTCCCCCTCTGGCGGGTGTTACGGCGAAGGCTCGGTTGAGACGTTTTGGCGGATTGCTTTGCCGGGGCTTCATTGCGAGAGTCGCCACCAGCAAGCTCCTCTTCTTGGACCGGCCGCAGCAGCCCTAGCTTGTTCGGCCCGTGCTGTAGAAGTTCTTACTAGATCGCAGATCTCGTCCCATTGCTTCTTCTGCTTGTCCATCCCGGTGTGCTGAAGCAAGCTCTAGTGTAGTGTTGTTTTGGTTGAGTAGTTGTCTTTCACCTCCTTTTGTAAGCCACGGGGTTGGCATGGTGTGGTTAAATTGACGTGAGTAACCGGCGTGGCAGAGTGTTGTCTTATCTTTTTGCAGAGAGAAGCCATGTCCTATTTTTCAGAGTGTTGTCCTTTCGTTATGAAAAGCTGGCGAGGCAGAGTGTTGTCACGTTTTACTTTGCAAAGTGTTGTCATGTCGGTCTGAAAAGCTGACGAGGCAGAGTGTTGTCACGTCTTACTTTGCAGAGTGTTGTAATGTCGGTCTGAAAAGCTGGCGAGGCAGACGTCTTACTTTGCATAGTATTGTCATTTCGGTCTGAAAAGCTGGCGAGACAGAGTGTTGTCACGTCCTACTTTACAGAGTCATGTCTCGTCCTACTTTGCAAAGTGCTGTCATTTCGGTCTGAAAAGCTAGCGAGGTAGAGTGTTATCACGCCTTACTTTGCAGAGTGCTGTCATTTCGGTCTGAAAAGCTAGCGAGGCAGAGTGTTGTCACGTCTTACTTTGCAGAGTCATGTCTCATCCTACTTTACAGAGTGTTGTTATTTCGATCTGAAAAGCTGGCGATGCAGTGTGTTGTCATTACGTGGGTGTAAGTATTATGAAATTATCTACAACCTTGCATATTTAGGTCTCCAAAATTAGGAATGTGGGATTTCGAAATTAGGGTTTGATTAAATCGCACACAAAGTATTCATAACTGAATTAGACAGAGGCATACATGATACAAAGGAGTACAACAACCTCGCAAAGTCAAACATCACGTAGTGCAGGGATGCATAGATAAAGAGTGGATATTACAATCTTACTAGTACTGGACTTCTACTTGGCAAGAAGAAGAAATAATAGAAGAAAAACTGCAAAACTAGCTATATTAACTAATTTCTGAAGTATTTTCTCAACCCTTTCCATACTTTCATCCAGTCTTTTAAAGCACATTATCTTTATTTTTCATTGGTTGATCAGAGGGTCGAGACTCTTGACGAAATGCAGCAACACCACGGGTGTCTTCTTGCAAGGCAGCAATTTGCATTGCAATATCTCGAACCTCTGGAACAGCTTCATCTGCCCACAGCCAGAACCGACATGTTGTGTTCTGTAAAAAGAATTGCAACTGCATGTGAAAAAACATGCTTTTTCGATTGAAGTTCATTGGGGATGATCAGACATAAGTTAGCGTGATTTGAACACTTCATGAACACTCGGGATGGATTCGTTGGCGTATGGGAGGTGAACACATTCACCGGATCCCTGCAACGAGGGCAAACCAAGTGCTGCCGTAGTGCTTCTAATTGCCTGCTCGCTCTGAAGTTTGATGAGGCCGTAGACATCTCATTTAAGACTGGAAGAAAGGAGAATAGGAAGTGAAGAGTGAGGGGTCAAAACATCCATATATATAGCCTGCGGGTGCATTGCAATTGGGTTGAAGAAAATTCGCGTCCGCAAGGTAGCGAGGCCGAGGAGGTATCGTGGGGCAGCATTGCGTTACGTCTTTAAGGTTTAGTAAGATAAAATCGGGAGGTAGAGTTGTCGTTTGTACTGAATATTTCAGAGAATATTTTGTGTACATAAATCACAGTGTCGTAATGCAGCTACAGGGAGTTCAGCAGTAGACATGGGTCGTCGCTGCAGTGGATCTGTTAGTGCTTCCGCTTCAATTGCTTTGTGCAACTTACTAATGTGTATTTGTCTTCTTACAGCTAGAGCGTATGACAGAGGACACAAGCGAGTACAAGACGAGGAGGCACTTCAAGGTCTACTTGCTATGGCTATTCGAGTGGGTGATATTCCTACGGTCCTACGTTGACAACATCGACAAGCACTTCATCCAGTACGCATGCTAGTTGGCGTACTGGGAGGTGGAGGAGATTCAGCCCTACGCCTGGGGCCCGACGGTGTTGTGCGTGATGTACCGCATCTTGTGTGACGCAACCAATCGGGTTCGGGAAAACTCCATCCTATCCGGATGACCGTTGCTTCTTCAGCTGCGGTCCTTCGAGCGTTTCCACCACAGCTGGACCTGGGTGCCTACACAGTCATCATGTAAGCTGACGATGACGATGTGTACCGGCCGACCATGGGTATGGTGTGGTGTCGTGGAAAGGTAAGTTCTCTGAACATTTGTTTTTTTTCATAACGTAATTCAATTTCTTGTGCTAACTAAGCTTCTGTTGTTCCATTCGACATGTCACCTTCACTCTGATCACTACGCACACTGTTGCCCTAGTGCTCCCCATCGCCCAGGCACAGTCCGAATCGAAGATGTAAGTTATGTTCAGTATGCATCTTGATTATTAATTTGGCCCTACGTTATGCTATCTTAACATCATTCAATCGTTCAATCCGTCTCGCAGAACATGGCGGACTTCGAGACTGGCTACTGCCGCGGACAGTCCAGAGACAAAGGGAAGGGACCGATGGGCCACCAAGACTGTCCAATTTCGTTCCATCCAAACTTTTTTGGATTCCAAATAGGCACACATGTATTGTGGGTGTGACATCACGAGGCATCGCAGCTTATTTCTGAACAACGTGTGGTTTCTAATGCTTCTAGTCTGATAGATATATATTATGATAATAGTGGATCCATTGCACAAGCTAAGGAGAAGAGATCACATCAAAAAGTGAATAACATACTTCGGCGATAACACATTATTCGTGGGATTGTTGAAAGAGGTGATGTAAAGATATGCAAAGTACATACGGATTTGAATATTGTTGATCCGTTGAGAAAGTCTCTCCCGCAACCAAAACATAAGGCACACACAAGAGCTATGAGTATTAGATACTAACATGATTGACTCTAGTGCAAATGGGAAATTGTTAGTTATATGCCCTAGAAGCAATAATAGAGATGATTGTATTGCTTCTATGTTTATGAACTTTTGAATAATATGTTATTTTATCCCTTAAATGAAATAACATTTATATTGATTGGTAAGTATGTGACTTGTTTGTAAAACTCTCAATTTATATTTATGATGTCATTCTAAATATCCCTGATCTTATGTCATTATATGAGACATTTATGATTTATGGGTCAACATATGTATTGATTGATGATCACGTTTCACGGATCATGAATATGAGATATCAAATCAATAATATGGACATATTTTGGGGAACACAGTGTTGGATTGACCCGCCTTGAAACACTGCGGGAATTATTATATTCTTAGGTGTCATCAGTTGGTCTCATATATAGTGTATGTGGGATTCTTAGACCAAAGGTCGTCATAGTTTCCTACATGTGTAATAGTTTACTTAGGGGTTACCAAACGTTACTCCGTAAATGGGTAGTCATAAAGGTGGTTGGATTAAGGAAGTGTATGTCCATTCCGAATATGGTTAAGGAGTTAACTACAACTAAGTAATCAATACAAGATCGAGTGAAGGATCGAGCTATCATAGGATGACACGTGTCTCGCATTGAGTTCGATATGATATCGCGAGTGAAAGCATCTAGGCCCCTAAAAATTGTATTTTGGTAATTAATGACATTATGTGAATATGGGACTAACATGTTTGTTGAAGTGATTACAAGGCATAGTCCCAAATGACAAAGTGAAACCAAGGAGCTGCATGTCAAAGAATGTTGAAAAGATGGAGTTGATCTCAAAGACAAGGTACAAATAGACTAGGACCCCTTTTAATTTTACCGGTCTTTGGAGTATGGAGGAAGACCGGAGTTTAGGATAAATGTCGTACTATTAAGGGGGAGCTTGTCTAGTAGCTTGAAAGCATCTCATTATGCCTTTGGATCAACTTAGGATCATGCATTGTCTTTTGGTTTGGTTTTTAAAGCAAAATCTTTCTCTCTGTGCAAAATCGGAAGTTCCGCGTTATACGTCATGGAAGTTCCGATTATCGATGATCCAAAAATACGCGGCTTGATTTTTCCAGAGAGCATCCGGTTTCGGGACTTAGCCGATTTCTCGAAGCGCGGAAGTTCCGCAATGATACGAGCAGAAGTTCCGATTATCGGTTGCTCCGAAATATTTGCGGTCGGTTTTTTCCAGAGAGTACCCTTTTTAGGGACTTAGCCATTTTCGCAAGTGCGGTAGTTCCGCTGTGGAATAAAGCGGATCTTCCGATTATCTAAGAACCGAAATCTAGTTGGCGGAAGTTCCGCACATAAATCCAACGGCTAGTTCGAGCATTTAATGCTCACCGTAATGACCGCATAAAGGCACTCGATTGAAGGCGGAAGTTCCGCACCTTACACTGGAAGTTCCGATTTCCGAGTTTTGCCTCGATTTTCGCATAACGGTCATATTTGGTTGTGGGGGGTATAAATGCACCCCCACCAGCTCAAGGACGTGTGGTTGAGCATTCATTCAATTCATTTGAGCCTTGAGCACTCCTCTCACTCCTCATTTACTCTCTTTGCACACATTTGTGAGGTAGTGAGCAAAAACAAGAGCATTGCATTATTAGTTGATCCTTTGGCTCGTGATTGCCGTCAAGTGAAGGTCAAGGTCTATTCTCTTGGTGCTTGTCGGCACCTAGACGACTTGGCGGAGGTTGCTCGGTGATCTCTTCAAGAAGCTTGTGAAGAGACCCGCTGTTTGCCAGTGATTGGTCGGTGTTCACCAACTCCGAGAGGAGGAAGAACAACCAAGTGATCGAGGGTAGGCTTAATTTGTGGAGCCGGCTTGAGTGAATCAAGCTTCCTCAACGTGGACTAGTGAAGATCGACAAATCTTCGATACCACGGGAAAAACCTCCTTGTCCTTGTGCGGTTAATTCTTGTCTTTACTTATTGCACTTATTTTCGTAGCTCATAGTTTGTGATAAATATCTTTGATTAAAGTATCTTGCTAATTTGGGTAATTTGATCAAGAAAATTTAGAAACCTCCTATTCACCCCCCTCTAGTCGGTTATCCTTGATCCTACAAGTGGTATCAGAGCTTGGTCTCTCTAATTTTAGACTTAACCGTATAGGAGAGAAAGGATCGCTAGCGAGGGAATGTCTATAGGCAAGGCTCCTCTATTTGATGGATCAAATTATGCTTATTGGAAAATTAGAATATCAATTTATTTAAAGGCCATGAGCCCAAGCGTATGGAGAATTGTAAGTGAAGGTTTCGTTATGGCACTTGATCTCACACACCCCACGGATCAAGACGAACGAAATTCTCACCTCAATGCTCAAGCTATGAACGCTCTCTTTGGAGCTTTAAACGCGGATGAGTTCAATCGCGTGAGCAACCTTGAAACTGCTCACGAGATATGGACTACGCTCTCTGAAATTCATGAGGGCACGTCCACAGTTAAAGAAGCCAAATTGCATAGGCTTAGGATCAAATATGAGACATTTACAATATTGCCTCAAGAGAGTATCACCGAAATGTACTCTAGACTCAACAACATTGTAAATGAGCTCAAGGGTCTTGGTACTAATTTGCTTGACATTGATGTTGTACGCAAGATGCTTAGGGCTCTTCCCGACAAGTACGAAATGTTGGTGACATTGTTTCTCAACTCTCCCGAGTTGCCAAGGATGACACCAACCGGGCTTTTGGAAAATCTAATCACAAATGAGCTTTACAAGAAAGACAAAGAAGAGCTCATGGAGTCAACTTCTTCAAGGAAGAAAGTTACCGCTTTTAAGGCAAAAGCGGAATCAAGTGATGAAGAAGATGAGGATGAAGACTCCGAGGAGGAATTTGCTCTCCTTGTGAGGAGAATGAAGAAGTTCATGAGGAGACGGCCTCATCGAAGCTTCAATTTCGATAAGATTGCAAAAGGGCAATCATCAAATGAAAAGAAGCGCTATAGCAATATTCGTTGCTATGAGTGTGATGAGAAGGGTCACATTGCCTCTCATTGCCCAACCAAGAAGGATGACAAGGGTAAGTCATCAAAGAAGAAAGAATTCAATGGAAAGAAGAAGCTTTTCAAGAAGCTCCACAAGGATGGCAAGAATGAAGCCCATATCGGAGAATGGGACTCAGACAAGGAGTATTCTGATTCGACTCGACTCGATATTGAGGGGTCCTCCAAGAAGAGAGGACTTGTCGGTATTGCCATCAAGGAGGCTCCATCGCTATTTTCAACTCCCACTTGCCTCATGGCAAAAGGAGAAAAGGTAAAATCTCTTGATAATGAAGAACCCTCCTATGATGAACTCATGGATATGCTTGAAGAATTAAATGAATATCTTAGAAAAGAAAAAGCTAAATTTAGAGTCTTAAAGAAAGAGCATATATCTTTAAAGAACTCTTATGATGAATTAAAAGATGCTCATGATTTGCTTGTCCAAGATAAGTCTTACACTAGCATTGGTATTGTTTGCGATATTCAAGAAAAAATGCCTAGTGTAAACATTGCTAGAACTAGTATATCCACTTCTTGCGATGATTTGCTTGCTATACCATGTAGCCCAAGTGTTGATTCTAAAATTGAAAATGCTAAATCTTGTGATAAGCTATTTGTAGAGAATAGTGAGCTTAAAGAGCAAGTCACCAAGCTAAGTAAGAGCTTGGAAAGATGTTTCAAGGGTAAATCTACTCTTGACAAGCTTTTGAGTGAGCAAAGGTGCTCATTCAATAAGGAAGGACTTGGGTATGTGCCCAAGAAAGGTAAGAAATCGGTAAACAAGTCCGTGAGGTTTGTTAATCAAAATGGCAAGTTTTGCCAAAAATGCCGGGAAATAGGACATGTACAACAAAAGTGTCCTATTGATAAGGTTTCATCAATTGGCTTGTTTGATTCTTGTTATATGCTCAAAAAGGCCAAAGATGGAAAAGTGATTGCTAGGTTTGTTGGCACCTCAATTTTAGGTGTTAAGAAGAATGCTATTTGGGTGCTCAAATCTTTGATAACTAACCTCCAAGGACCCAAACAAATATGGGTACCTAAAAGAACTTGATTTCTTTTGTAGGTGAACTACAAGACCGGTGAAAGGCATTGGGTGCTCGATAGTGGGTGCACTCAACACATGATCGGAGACCGGAAAATGTTCACCTCATTTGAGAATGGGAGCGGAAATGAAAAGATCACATTTGGTGACAATAGCAAAGGAAAGGTAATTGGCTTAGGTAAAATTGCTATCTCAAATGACCTTTCCATTTCAAATGTATCTTTAGTGGAAACATTAAACTTCAATTTGCTATCCGTTGCTCAATTATGTGATCTTGGATTAACTTGCCTTTCTCTAAAAAGGAAGTTACTATTTTTTTTAAAAAAGAAAAAGAAATGATTTTTAAAGGTTTTAGATTTGACAATCTTTATTTGGTTGATTTCTCCTCAAATGAATCTTGTTTGAAAACTTGTTTTATTGCAAAAACTTCAATGGGTTGGTTATGGCATAGAAAACTAGGTCATGTGGGAATGATTCAACTTAAAAAGCTTTTTAAACATGACTTAGTGGCTGGCTTGAAGGATGTGAAGTTTGAGAAAAATAGATTGTGTAGTGCTTGCCAAGCCGGAAAGCAAGTTGCTAACTCTCATCCTTCCAAGAGTATCATGTCAACCTCTAGGCCATTGGAGCTCTTACATATGGATTTGTTCGGGCCAATAACTTATAAGAGCATTGGGGGCAATAGCTATTGTTTAGTCGTTGTAGATGATTACTCTAGATATACATGGGTATTCTTCTTATATGACAAAGGTGAAGCCTCCAAGAATTTTAAAAGTTTTGCAAAAAGGGCTCAAAATGAATTTGATTTCAAAATAAAGAAAATCCGTAGTGATAATGGTTCCGAGTTCAAAAACACTAATATTGAAGATTATTGTGATGAACTTGGAATAAAGCATGAGTTTTCCACTACATACACTCCGGAGCAAAATGGAGTTGTAGAGAGGAAAAATCGTACATTAATAGAAATGGCTAGGACAATGCTTGATGAGTATAATACTTAGATCGCTTTTGGGCTAAGCCATTAATACCGCTTGTCATGCCATAAACCGCCTTTATTTGCATAGGCTTTTGAAAAGACTTCCTATGAACTCCTTATTGGAAGAAAATCGAACATCTCTTACTTTAGAGTATTTGGTTGCAAATGCTATATCTTAAGAAAGGGTGTTCGACTTTCTAAATTTGCAAGTCGGTGATATGTTGGTTTTCTACTAGATTATTCTTCAAATAGCAAAGCATATCGTGTCTTTAACAAAACTAGTGGTATTGTTGAAGAAAGACACGATGTACAATTTGATGAAACTAACGGCTCTCAAGAAGAGTAAGAAGATTTTGATGATGTAGGTAATGGAGCTCTTATGGAAGCAATGAAGAATATGCAAATTGGGGACATTAAGCCTAAAGAAGATCAAAATGAACCATCATCGTCCACGAGAGTCGAGCCGCCTACCTCTTCCGTGACAAATGAAATTAATCAAAATCAAGAAGATGTCAAGGAAAATGATCAATCATTGAATCTACCTCAAAGAATCCACAACGCAATAGCTAAAGACCATCCAATAGACCAAATATTGGGTGAAATAAGCAAAGGTGTCCAAACTCGCTCTCGTATTGCTTCTTTTTGTGAACATTACTCGTTTGTTTCCTCTTTGGAACCAAAGCGTATAGATGAAGCACTAGAAGATCCGGAGTGGGTGAATGCTATGCATGAGGAGCTAAATAACTTCGCCCGAAATAATATTTGGACAATGGTGGAAAGACCCAAGGAGCATAATATCATTGGCACAAAATGGGTCTTTCGAAATAAACAAGATGAAAATGGAGTTGTGGTAAGAAACAAGGCAAGGTTAGTTGCTCAAGGATATACTCAAGTTGAGGGTTTAGATTATGATGAAACATTTGCACCCGTAGCAAGACTTGAGTCTATTCGTATTTTACTTGCTTTTGCATCATGCTTTGATATCAAATTATTTCAAATGGATGTTAAAAGTGCTTTCTTAAATGGCAAAATATCTGAACTTATCTTTGTTGAACAACCTCCGGGTTTTGAAGATCCCAAAAATCCTAATCATGTGTATAAACTCTCAAAGGCGCTATATGGCTTAAAGCAAGCTCCTAGAGCATGGTATGAGCGCCTTCGAGATTTTCTACTCTCTAAGGGATTCAAAATCGGAAAGGTTGATACAACTTTGTTTACTAAAATTATTGATGATGATTTCTTTGTTTGTCAAATTTATGTTGATGATATAATTTTTGGTTCTACTAATCAAGATTTTTGCAAAGAATTTGGTGATATGATGTCTAGGGAGTTTGAGATGCCAATGATAGGAGAACTCAGTTTCTTCCTTGGACTTCAAATCAAACAACTCAATGATGGGATCTTCATAAGTCAATCCAAATATGTTAAGGATTTACTCAAAAGATTTGGCATAGATGACGCAAAGCCCATCAAGACTCCCATGGCTACAAATGGACATCTTGATCTAAACGAAGGAGGTAAATCTGTTGATTTAAAGCTTTATAGGTCTATGATTGGCAGTTTGCTTTATCTTACCGCATCTAGGTCCGATATTATGTTTAGCGTTTGCATGTGTGCACGTTTTCAATCGGCTCCAAAAGAATGTAATTTAATGGCTGTCAAAAGAATATTAAGATATTTAAAGCATTCCTCAAGTATTGGCCTTTGGTATCCAAAAGGTGCTAAATTTGATTTGATTGGATATTCGGATTCGGATTATGTCGGTTGTAAAGTGGATAGAAAGAGCACCTCGTGGAGTTGTCAATTCTTAGGTAGATCCTTAGTGTCATGGTCTTCTAAGAAATGAACTCTGTTGCCCTCTCCACCGCCGGTTTAATATGTTTCGCAGGTAGTTGTTGTGCACAATTGCTTTGGATGAGGCAAACATTGATGGACTATGGAATAACATTTGATAAAATGCCTCTTTTGTGTGATAATGATAGTGCAGTGAAAATAGCCAACAACCCTGTCCAACATTCAAGAACCAAGCATATAGATATCCGCCATCATTTCCTTAGAGATCATGTGTGCAAGGGAGATATTGAAATTAGCCATATTTGCACTGAAAATCAATTAGCAGATATCTTTACCAAACCTTTAGATGAAGGCTGTTTTTGCCTATTGAGGAATGAGTTAAATGTCATTGACTATTCAAATGTCGCTTGAACTCTTGTCACATGCACCTTGGGTCTTAGTTGCATTTTTGTCTATTTTAAGATGCATTTTTCTCAAGTTTTCGCTCCAAATGTGATATATTAGTAAAAATTACTTTCTTATATAGACATTAGTCTTTTCATTGCATAATAATCCTGAATGATACTTGGTTGAGTGCAAAAACTAAGGATTATTTGTAAAATCTTCAATTCAACTCCATCTTCCTGAAGTGTCAGGATAATCGGAACTTCCGGCCTTCCAGGCGCGGAACTTCCGATTTCCGGAACTTCCGCTGTTGAGTTGCGGAGCTTCCGTTTTCTAGCTCTCTTCCAGAGCGTCAGGATAATCGGAGTTTCCGGTCTCCCAGGCGCGGAACTTCCGATTTTCGGAACTTCCGCTTTTGAAGTGCGGAACTTCCGCTTTCCGGTAGCTGAGAAGCTTTAATTGCCTGCGGTCACTCCGTTTCCTTCTCTCTCTCCAGCCGCCGGCTCTTTCCTCCCGAAAGCTTTTCTTCTCCAAAAACCCCACCGAAAAATCTTGCTTGTTCTTCGGCGATTTCTTCAATCTCAACCGATCTCTTGCATCCCCAGGGTTCAATCACTCCTTTGCTCAAGGTATTTTCAATCTCTTTTGGATTTATGCCTCTCATGAACCCTAGGTTGAGATTTTGGGAGAAATGAAATGTGGATGAAATCTGTGGTTGATTCTTGAGCAAATAGGTTTATTCAGTATTGTATGATGTTTATGCATCGATTCCATGGACTCAATCCATCAAAATACTGAAAAATCCAAATTTCTTCTTGCCCTAGAATCGGCTCAGGATAATCGGAACTTCCGCCGTTGAAAAGAGCGGAACTTCCGCATGCGGTAGTTCCGGCGTTCAAAGTGTGGAGCTTCCGATTGTCCTGACAGAAACAGAAATTCTAATTTCCTTTTGATTAAACCTTTGACACTCCATTCATTATTGTTTTTGAAGATGCCTAGGACAAAGGATACTGTCCCGAAGAGCTATTCGAAGGTGCCCATCCTCTTCAAGAAATCCACCTTTAAGGAGAGAGGAAGAATTGAAAGAAATTGAGGATCAAAGAGAGTCATCTGAAAATTCAGAAACAGAAGAAAGTGCATCAGGTGAAGGGTCTGAATCTGAGTCTGATGAGGAGTTAGGAGAGCCGGAAGAGCTTGAAATTGATCTTAAATCACTCACAGCAGACGATTACACTCTCCTTCGGATTAAAGATCAATATTCTCTTCCTGGAAATTGTGATGACCCTCGATTTCATACAAAGTTTCGAGGCAAGTCTATGATCTCTTCTATGGACCAAACAAACCCTTTGTCGATCACAAGTGCATTAATTGGTCCTACCTCAACGGGCTTGATAAATATGAGGGTACCTATAGGCTCTTTCAGCGAGTTGGGATTCATAATTTTGTGGCACTAAGATGCAACTACAGTGATGAGATCATCCGACAGTTCTATGCCACAGTGTGCATTCCCCCTGATTTTTCTCAACTCACTTGGATGACAGGGACAGTGAGATATTCTTGCACAAAGCGTGCTTTTGCAAATGCTTTGAATATCCATCAAGCTTAATTTGAGCAAATATATGATAGACCGTTCTCCCTCCGCGCCTTGGATGAATTCTATGACACTACAGAGGTTTATTCTCGGCAAGATAATGTGTCTTCTCCTATCCCTAGCTTGGTAAACCGGATCATCAATCACACTATTTTACCAAAAGTGGGAACTATGATGCAATTAGGGACATGTGTGGAACATCTTGGATTGCATCATGCATGGGAGAAAATTCGATGTCATAGATGTCATCATAAGGGAGATAGCAGGCACAAAGAATGATCGAGTCAAGCGGATAAACTTTGCACCATACATTATGATCTTGATCATTCGACAGACTGGCTATAATGGAGCCACACCTTCAGCTCATAAATTCTATAAGCCAAGAGAAGGTCCTCCAATTCCTGCCAATCTTCAGCGCCCTCCAGCAGAAGAACCTGAAGCTGAACCTGCTGCTGCTGCTGCTCCTCCACAAGGTCAAGCCACCATGGAACAAATTTATGCTACCTTGTTAGAGATGAAGGCGTCTCAGGAGGCCTTCCAGACAGCGACCTCTTCCAGACTGGATGCGTTTGAGGCGGCCACCACTTCCAGGCTTGACGCCCACACTGCCAGTCTTGATGCGCTTTCAGCCAGATTCGCAGAGCAGTTTCCTCCACCTGTTCGGTTTGGTCGGCGTCGCCTTCGCTCTCCTCCTGGTGGTCCTTCACGATCCTCCTGTTGCTCCTCCTGCTGATCTTCCTGTTGTTCCTCCGGTTGATCCTCCACAAGATCCTCCTGCGGAGTGAACCTTTTGGCCCTTGATGACAAAGGGGGAGAGGAGTGTGTTAGTGAGAGAGCTTGAGTTCTTTAAAGGGAAACCTATCTATTGTAATATTGTAATATATTTGTCATTTTGACTATGGTTTATAATGACTTTGTTTGACAATTTGTTGCTTATGATGATATATTTTGTTATCTTATATTTTGGTTGTACTTGGATCTTTGATTAATGATGAATGACCATGTGATGTGAATGCTCTATCTTTTTTGTCATTTGTTCTCTTCCAAGTAACAACGTTCTACAGAAACTCCGCCAAAATTTCCTGAAAATCCAAACATGTGCTTTACATTATCTTCTACTCAATATGCACCAAAAAGGGAGAGATTGAAAGCATCTTTATTGTGTTGTCATCAATTACCAAAAAGGGAGAGATTGAAAGCATCTAGGCCCCTAAAAATTGTATTTTGGTAATTAATGACATTATGTGAATATGGGACTAACATGTTTGTTGAAGTGATTACAAGGCATAGTCCCAAATGACAAAGTGAAACCAAGGAGCTGCATGTCAAAGAATGTTGAAAAGATGGAGTTGATCTCAAAGACAAGGTACAAATAGACTAGGACCCCTTTTAATTTTACCGGTCTTTGGAGTATGGAGGAAGACCGGATTTTAGGATAAATATCGTACTATTAAGGGGGAGCTTGTCTAGTAGCTTGAAAGCATCTCATTATGCCTTTGGATCAACTTAGGATCATGCATTGTCTTTTGGTTTGGTTTTTAAAGCAAAATCTTTCTCTCTGTGCAAAATCGGAAGTTCCAGCATTATACGTGCGGAAGTTCCGATTATCGGATGATCCGAAAAATACGCGGCTTGATTTTTCCAGAGAGCATCCGGTTTCGGGACTTAGCCGATTTCTCGAAGCGTGGAAGTTCCGCAATGATACGAGCGGAAGTTCCGATTATCGGTTGCTCCGAAATATTTGCGGTCGGTTTTTTCCAGAGAGTACCTTTTTTAGGGACTTAGCCATTTTCGCAAGTGCGGTAGTTCCGCTGTGGAATAAAGCGGATCTTCCGATTATCGGAAGAACCGAAATCTAGTTGGCGGAAGTTCCGCACATAAATCCAACGGCTAGTTCAGAGCATTTAATGCTCACTGTAATGACCGTTACAGTGCACTCGATTGAAGGGCGGAAGTTCCGCACCTTACACGGCGGAAGTTCCGATTTCCCTGAGTTTTGCCTGATTTTCTGCATAACGGTCATATTTAGTTGTGGGGGGTATAAATGCACCCCCACCAGCTCAAGGATGTGTGGTTGAGCATTCATTCAATTCATTTGAGCCTTGAGCACTCCTCTCACTCTTCATTTACTCTCTTTGCACACATTTGTGAGGTAGTGAGCAAAAACAAGAGCATTGCATTATTAGTTGATCCTTTGGCTCGTGATTGCCGTCAAGTGAAGGTCAAGGTCTATTCTCTTGGTGCTTGTCGGCACCTAGACGACTTGGCGGAGGTTGCTCGGTGATCTCTTCAAGAAGCTTGTGAAGAGACCCGTTGCCGGTTGTGATTGGTCGGTGTTCACCAACTCCGGAGACGAGGAAGAACAACCAAGTGATCGAGGGTAGGCTTAATTTGTGGAGCTGGCTTGAGTGAATCAAGCTTCCTCAACGTGGACTAGTGAAGATCGACAAATCTTCGATACCACGGGAAAAACCCCCTTGTCCTTGTGCGGTTAATTCTTGTCTTTACTTATTGCACTTATTTTCGTAGCTCATAGTTTGTGATAAATATCTTTTGATTAAAGTATCTTGCTAATTTGGGTAATTTGATCAAGAAAATTTAGAAACCTCCTATTCACCCCCCTCTAGTCAGTTATCCTTGATCCTACAGCGAGGCAAAGGGATCAATACATGAGCTTTATAAAGGTTCGTCCGATATGATATTTATGTGTATTTGGGAGTCATTATGTCCTGCTAGAAACCGCTACCGACTTGTGGATCGGAAAGGAGTTTCGGGGCCACGGCTGATTACGCATGAACCTACATGGTCACACATTTAATGGGTTGGAATAAACTAGTTCATATTGGATCCGCTAGAGACGTTAATCAGATTATAATTCATACATGCTTAAGAGTCCTAATCAGTTTCAAATGTAGGGATCTGTTATGGGTTCTTTATAAGGGAATGCGTGGAGGATTTTGGGATGGGGTTGCACCACCCACCAAAACCCTAGCCACCTCCACCCCGAATGCCCTACCGTGCACGCTGGTGCTAGCACACCAGCGCATGACGTTCCACGCTTGGACATGTGGATACCGTAGAGACGCTGCTGCGCTGATCGAGGACGATCTGCGATGTACGTAAGAAACGCGAGGGGCTGTTAAAGAATCTAGACCTACTATTATGAGTTAATGGAGTATTTTAGTGATTAATGGCAAATCAATTTGTGAGACTAGCACTTCTATTAATATACCTATCATGTAGTCTTATTTGGATGAAAAGGCAAAAATCATGGAGATATACATTTGACATCATATTCTTATATATTGTTGCATTCATGGGATCCTAAATATAGATTGAATTTCACCAAAAGTCTAACTTGAATATGTGCATATATTCTTATTACATATTCGTGTATGCACACATTTAGGTGGAGTCCGCTCTATGTTTTGTGGTTTCATTAGTATTGATCCATATTTCTTTATCCACATATATTTAGGATCTCTACTTTGAAATATATCCCTTGAGTGTATAAAACTTGTGCAGTTCATATATACTCATATTGCTTTATATTCAATTATTTGTAATTGTGATAGCTGTCATCAATTACCAAAGAGGGAAAGATTGAAGTATCTTGACCTACCATTATGAGTTAATGGTATGTTGTGGTAATTAATGACAATCACAATGTCGAACTAACATATTCCATGAGTTGGTGAAATATGTTGAGTTCCATGATAATGATGACTTGAGATGATATCATGAGTTAATCGCCATCAAGTCATAGTTCAATAAGAGGATACATCATGTGTTGATGCATATCAAGATCACGAAGAGGAGATGATCATGAGTTGATCATCAAGTCAAGAGAAGATCAATCATGTGTTGATGCATATCAAGATCACGAAGAGGAGATGATCATGAGTTGACTATCAAGTCAAGAGAAGATCCATCGTGTGTTGATGAAGGGCAAATGAAAAATATCATCATGAGTTAATGATATTCAAGTCAAGATTCAGGATGAAGGATGTCATCATGTGTTGATAAGCATCAATACAAGATCCCGAACTGAAGGAACCCATCATGTGTCGATGGAAGGCTGGTGAAAAATGCATCATGAGTTGATGCATATCCAAATCAAGAACTTAGAATAAAGAAAACCATCATGTGTTGATGAAAGTCAAGTGAAGGATTCATCATGGATTGATGCATATCAAATCAAGGACCCGGACTTGAAGTAAAGATGCGCGTCGTCAAGCTTCAAGTAAGTATGCAAGGTAAATGTATGACTAGCTAGGCTAAGGATGTGTTTCTAGTCCTTTACATGTTTTGGTGACACTGGATTGCTAGTATAAGTTGTCGTACTATTAAGAGGTATCTTGTCTAGTAGCTTGAGTGTGGCATGATGTGATTATTTGGGAATGTGTTTTGTAAACAATCGAGGCTCACGCATCTAATCCTTGTAGTATGTGATTATACGTTGCAAATGTGTTTTGCAAATGATTGAAGTGCATGTACCTACTCCTTGTTGCATGATCTAAGTTTGCAAATGTGTTTTGCAAAGTGTTAGGGTTCATGCATTGCATTTGTTCAAGCCCCTGAAAAAATATTCAAAAAATCCGGTATAACCGCAAGTATTGTGCAATATTACCACAGGTCGGTAATACCGAAGTTTACATGGCGGTATGAATTTTCCAAAGATGGTGTTTTTGGAAGTTTTTTTGATCTCCCCTGAGAATCGGTATGATCGCATGATCTGAGCAGTACTACCGATGTGCGGTAGTACCGATATATACTTGGCGGTATGACTTTCCCAGAGAGGGTGTTTTTCTTGTGTTTGTTTGATCCTCTGGAAATCGATAATACCGATATAGCCGAGCGGTATTATCCTCTGGAATCGGTAATACCGATATAGCCGAGCGGTATTACCGTAGTCCGGTAATACCGATTTGTAGTTGGCGGTAGTACCGTAACTTTTTGTAACGGTTATATCAAACGCTTTAAATGCACATCAGTCGATCGTTGATTCTCGACCGCGGTAGTACCGGTCCTGAGCGGTGGTATTACCAAAAATCCTAATTTTTCAGGATGTTTGTTCCAACGACTAGTTTTTGCGGCGGGGCTATAAATACCCCCTTGGCTGGTTGTGAAATAACATTTGACAAGGATTAAAATCTCTATGTGTTACTTTAAATACATAAATACAAGATCATATGTCTTCGTGGTCGTAAACCCTATGACTAACGACCCCTGTGGTCCTAAAAGTCGTAAACCCTAAGGCTAACGACCCCCATGGTCGTAAGAGTCGTAACCTCTTAAGCTAATGACCTCTGTCGTCGTTAGGGTTCCAGAGGTTACTTATAGGTACATTGGTCGGATGAGGTCCTGTACCTAGTCCCCAACATGATGATTGCTCGTACAAGTAATGAATTGGCATCTGATTCGGCTCTAAGCATATCCTTTACCGTGTGATGTATAGAGAACATATTGTATTGGCTCCATACCATGCGACGTTTCATGATACTAAGACACTGGCGATAAACTATCATGCGGTTTAGTGTCTCACAGACATTAAACCACCAAACGGTTTATACTTCATTAACCGTCGCCTCGCTCTGACCAGTCGCGACACTCCCAACAGACATCTATACCAGGATTAACTACCGTCACTTCATCAACTATTTAAGGAAGGGTGTGAATGGCGGAAGTGGATCGAAAACAATTCATAAAATCAACAAACGATTGGATTTCATCTGAAGCATTAGCATAGCAAGTATTACGCTGAGTGTAATTAGGATTAGTCCACTGCCTTGTCAAGGGCACCCCTTGTAAAGGATCCAGTTCATAGCAATAAAGAGCAGTCTCATCATCTCCCAAGAACTCTTTGTTATTTTCCTCTGTTTTATTTCGTAAGATCGGCGACTCGATCGTCGACAACCTTTGGCACTCTATTTCATGCTATTAAGTTAGTGTGAGCTTCTCCTCTCAATTGTGAATGTGTTGCACCTTGTAAGCAAGGAAAGAGATCTCTAGTTGTATGACTTCTTGGTTTACGCGGTAGATTTTTTGTTGCGCGCTAGTACAACCTACCCGTACCCCAGCAACAAATACCAAAATCACTCAAATCATTGAAACAAGTATTGAAAATCACATAAATAAGTAGCAATATTATTAAAACAAATGTCAAAGATAAGTAAAACCATGATAAAATAGTACGAACATGCGACGTAGAGGATATTTGCAAGCCAGCTAAAGTTATGGAGCCAAATAAACGAAAATGTAATATGATGGGAAATCGAAAAGGCCGGTGACTTTTAGAGTCCCTGTGAATTTTTCCCTTAGAAACAAATGATTGCTTAGGTAAGCGTGCCGCGATACAAGTATTTGCAGTCCTACTTTCGCAGCTCTCTTCCTGCCTGTGCAATTTGTAATACTTGGGAGCCTAACAAAAGGCAATACAATTTCGTCGCATGTGCCTTGAACTGATGTAGTAGATGTAAATACAGAACAATCTTCGAGTTGGGGAGTCGCTGGATTCACATTCTACGTGCTTTCAGTTCAAATGATGCTGTCAAAGTTGGATCAGACAACACGAATGTCTAACAGTAGCAAAGCTGGTAAATATGTAGTCTTAGAAATTCACAAAGGAAAAAACACAAACACTGTAGAAGCCAATTCCATTTTCCCAGTTCCTAACATTGCTGGCTTTGGTTGGCATAGACGGTATTCGAATGGGGACTCTGCCAGGGCCAATCTCTATATACAAGGTTTGCCTTCTCGTGAGGAGGTTCTGAACTGTGTTCTCAGTGCAAGACTTTGAGAAGGTTGAGCCAGCATGAAGAGGGGGAAGATCCGTAGAGCAATCCGACAGCTGTTCGGGGTCAGCTTTGGGATTTGCCCGATAACCCTACAAGTGTTTTTATTTACTGAAAATGGATTGGACTCTATTACAAAATTCGGCTTCAATTGGGCCAATGATAGCCCCAGTACAATAGCATTGGAACTGTATTACCCATACCGCAAACCTGAGGTACGATTTTTTTATTATTGGATTCTGCAAATGAACATGTTCTATTGTCTTTTGCCAAAAATCAACACCGATTCTCGTCAAAATAGAAATCAAAGCTTATCAGTGGTTGCTCATGCATTATGAAAGAACTCTGTTCTCTTCTCCAAGACCTGGCAAAATTGCAGCGATAAGTGAGCAGCAGCAGTGAATACAACAGAGGAATGAGCATGTCCTTTTGAAACAGGCACAGCTTCGCAGATAAATTGTTTTCGTTTCCATATATCTTTCGAGCCAATTAACCCGTGACTACCGACTACTTAGTGCTCATGTCCTTTTGAAACAGGCACAGCTTCGCAGATAAATTTTTTTCGTTTCCATATATCTTTCGAGCCAATTAACCCGTGACTACCGACTACTTAGCCGCGTGTAGCACTTACTGCCAAGTAAACGCCATCATAGTTTAAAAAATTAGATCTAGATCTACCACCGAACGAGAACAAAACTTCGAGTCCACTTATTTTTGAACCACCCAATCAGATGGAACAGACGGACAAAAACGAAAGGCGAAATCTTCGTTGTTGTGCAGTACTACATGTACTACTAACTCTTATCTCTAAATGTCCGATCCATGTTCAGAAAGCAGGCCGCTTCCATTTAAACGGCCGAGCGAAACGACCTACCAAACAACCACATTTTTGTCTCCAGCGTCTTGGACATGGCTTGAAGCTTCGGAAATGAAAAGAAAACTGCAGATTTGCACTGACCTCATCACAATCGGAGTACAGGTTGGTAGTACTCCATATTAGTAGTAGGTTTCAGCAAAACAAATTCTGCACATTGGCAGTGGGCATTGCACTGCTCCAAGCACGAAGATCTCTTTTACAGAAGCATTACCGTGATTCTTGGCATCCAAACATGCTGAGTCATCCTAAAGTCTCTCAAACGTTTCGTATCAAAGTACGAAACTGACGTGCCAGTGATAGCGGATACGGTGCTCACTAGTCTGTACTGTCGGATCATGTGGCGATTTGGCTTGATGCTTCACATCAGATCACTTCATAGTCTTTTTTTCTGGAGCAGATCACTTCAGCGTCAAACCAATCCGTTAGACAAAGCAGCACGCAACTACATATTTGTCTTCACTGGGACAGGAGGAAAACATCAAAGTGTGGGCACAACTAAGAGTCTAAACACTGTGTCTGCGAAGTTCATTTCCCTTGTTCTATTGCGTGTGCTCCGTTATACTAATTATATGCACCAGAAGATTGTCCAAAACACTTTGCTGAAGTAGAGAATTTCATCCTCTCCTATGCCATCAAACTTGTGACTGACATACTTATGCCTTGATATAATAACACTTTCGAGTAGCATTTAAGTATGTACAGAATTTGGAGACTAATTATACACTAAACACTACTGACATCCAAACCAACCTTGCATCACCATCTGATCACCACATCCTGTCCAGGTAGTAATCTCTTGCCGCCTCGTCGCTGAGCTCGTAGCAGCCCGTCTGGGTGGCAACCGAGCACTGGAAGCAGAAGGCGCTGTCATGCATCTGCGAGCACGACTTCCTCGACCCGGACCGGGTCAGGCTCGCCCTCGGCGGCGCCTCGGCATGCCGTTGCCTCGGCGCGCTCTGGCACTGCGTCCTCGCCGCGGACGAGGCCGTATCCTCCATGTAGCGCGGGCTGACGATGACGTCCCGGTGCGAGAGCCGCCGCGACGTCAGGCCGTCGACGCTCTTGGCGGGCGAGTCGTACGGCGGGGCGGGCACGAAGCAGCGAGGCGTGTTCTGCGCAGTCTTGGCCTGCCTGGGGTCCCGCTCGCGGCACCGCTGGATTGAGAGCCGTGGGGGCTGCTTGCTGGACAGCAGCGAGCACGACGGCGCGAGGACCGGGGTGAGGCGGTCCGACGAGTGGTCGGGGATGTACCGGCTGCTCACGATCCGGGTGGACCAGGAGCGAAGGTGGCACGTGTCCATCTCGACGATTCGCGGGCTGCGCTCGTAGTTGGAGTCCGTGCTGTCGGAGAGCCTCCGACGGTGCGCCGGCGTCGCCGACGGCTTCACCCGGGCTTCTTGTGTGATGATCCTCTCCTGCATTGCAAAATGGACCAAAGAAAACAAATCAAATTCAACATCCATTCGTTGACACCTGATCAATGTGGTGCAATGTAAAATGCCTGACTTGTTCCATGGATTTCCGGTAGGAAGCTCTCTTGACGACGTAGGAATCGGCCTGCAGCCGCATGAGCGCCTGCAACCTGTGCAGAGTCGTGGCGGCTTGCTTCCTCACAAGGTAACCTCGGACTAGAGCCTGCAGCTTGACAAGTGCTCTGAGAGCGCGAAGCGCTTTCCTAGCCTGAAATGAATTATGATTTAAACATTAAAAAAAGGCTTTTTTATTATCCCCAAACAACTTGCATTAGACAAAGGGTTTAAAGAACTGCGGTTTAGGTAACTAGGCTTATGTCATGTTACGTAATTAGTGACTACTCCTCTGACACCAGACAGGGAGTTTATTATACGCAGAAGTCGCCGCCGACACAGAGTAAACAATTGTGAAGCCGGTCAACGTGCAGTTTTTGTACAGGAAAAGAGGAAGAGTTAACAAATAACAACTGTCCATCGTGGAAAGGAATATTACCAGCAGTGACATCACATACAGCAAGTCTAGTCTAGTTAGACAAATAACAAAAAAACTGAAGAATCTAGCAAAAAAATACGATCCAAACAGTATGCAACTATTCACTAAAAAAATGAAGAATATGGATCGTTACAAGTTTCTACTGCACATTTGAACTGTCTATACCATCCAGTCCATCCTACCATCTGAGAGCAGAGATAACAAGAAACTATTTTGAAACTGAATAACAAGAAACTATGGATAGATCACAGTTTGAAGATGAGGTTTTCGGACGATCATACCAGGTAGCCCCTGAAGGCTTTCTGGATCACGACGGCCGCCTTCTCCTCGCGAGATCTGTCATCTTCCTCACCACAATGGCATGGCCTCACCTGCGACGGCTCCGCCGCCGCCGCCGCCGCGGCCTCCGAGGGCCGCCTGCCGCCGTCAACTCCGCTCTTCCGCTGCTTCACAAAGCTCCACCTCTCCTTCTCCCTCTCCGTCCCGTCACGCCAGTCGCTTGCGACCTGGTTCTCCTTGAGGCCTTTGTGCCCTTCCTTCCTGCCTGTCAGTAGCTTCTTGAGCCATCTCATGGCACGCCCCATGCCGCAGCGATTCTCTATACACAAGAATGCGAGGAAGGAAACGCGTCAACGAAACGAATGATGCGCGCAAGCGTTAAAGCAAGGAGAGAAAGGGGGTTCATGAAACAGCGCGGGGGGGTTGGTAATTAAAGAAGATTTGAAAAAAAAACAAACGTTACATGTACGCCTTTGGGGGGAAGAACTTTAGTAAGACGAGAAATCTCAGAAGGCGAAGGAAGCAGCTAGCCAACTTTGCTTGACACAAAGAGCTGTGCCTCCAACTTGAGAAAAAGTGGTTTTGAAACAACCAAAGGAGAAGCCTAGAGCAGGAAACACTGCATATGCATAACTCTTTTCTGTTGATCTGTACGCGACGTCACGGCTCACAGCTAAAAAGGAATGGCGTATGAATCCAGGAGAAATCAACGGGGTTCCCGGGAACCAAGAAACTTAAAAGAAGACAAAGGAAACTCCAAAGTGCAATCTTAACTTTCAGAAAGGCACGAGATCAAAGCAAGGAACTTTTCCTCGCAGGAAAAAGCGGCAAGAAAATTTTCCGCGCAGAAAAAAAAAGGCAAGAAACTTTGCAGTGCAAATAGCAGCAATATACAGGCTCTGGTGCAGAAGAAAACGGCGAAGTTTACGTGAAGCCAGCCGAGAAGAGGAAAGACGGGGGCTTGCGCTGAAAACCTTGCACGGATCAACCTCAGACTGTCAAAAATCAACTCCGCTAAAATATACTAGCAAATCCCAGCAGCGGCGAGCGGATTAGCAGGCGAGGGATAAGCTAGGAGGGCCAAACTGACGCGTGGGTTGGATTCCCAGCTCGGCACACTCATATATATGCCCACACGAGTAAAACGATGTAAGAAACAAGCGGCAGCAGAAGCAAGTAGTCCACGGCAAGGCGCAATCAGTCATCCGCACCTCCAAAGGGATCAGGGTCAGGGATGTGTATATGTATCGGTGGGGACACTGATCACTTCGAGCGCTCATACGTACGGATCCTGAGCGCGGTTGGGATGGGAGCTCGCCGATCGACCACGCCAAGATCAGCTGATATAAGCTAGCTACGCACGCGGCGCAGGCCTGCGTTTCTTGGAAGCTACACAACGGCGCCGAGAGGAGTACTCTGCTCCTGCTCCCTCTCCCTCTCGAGTACACTTGTTCCAATGCACTCGAGTCGCTGCTGACACAAGCCACTGCGCGGCACTGAAGCGGTTCTTCAGCTCCCCATCCCTTCTGATCAAGCACAGGGAAAGTCTCCGCAAGACACGAAGAGACGATAAAATATTGTGGCTTGCGCGATGCTGTGGCCAGTACTGGTACGGGATCAGTGGTACGGGACTACTGATCCGGTTTTTCTTTCCTTGCGCCACGAGTAGACCTTGGACGGGCAGTGCCTTTTGGCCGGCCAAAGGTCGGTATGGTATGGTACACCTCGTCACGGATCAAGCTATTACATCATAAATAGTTAAGGCGTATTTAAGTATGTGGTTCATTGAACGGTACGGTATAACACAGTTTAATGGCACAATTCCCCTCTGGGCCCCCCTCTTAATCCCCAACCCCTCCCGAGTGCTGCATCCACCTCCTCTCCTCTGCTCCTGTCTCCCTCTCCCTTAGTCCCTTGTCATGTCAACACCGTCGTGCCCGCCCTCACTTCCTCCCTCTCCCTCTCTCGGTCCCTCCTTCCCTTTCAGACTCTCCCTCACTCCCTCGACAGCCCTCGCTCCCTCTTCCTCACATCACGCTACCGCCCGCCCTCACTTCCTCTGTATCCCTCGGCAGCGGCGGTCGAGGAGGGTGGAGTTCTTCGGCTGATATCCGAAAGGAGGAGGCCATGGCGAGGGGGGAAGGAATGGATGGCAGAGCCACGGAGGTGGCGCGCGACCAAGCGGGTAGAGGTGCGCGGCACCGACCGAGGTGGGCAATCTACAGGTGTCGTGTGTCTTGCCCGTGCTGGCACAACCCAACAGCGGTACGGCGAGCCATCGTTCCGTGCTGGGCCTCGCTGGCGGTTGTCCCGACTCCCACCTCTAGCCATGAGACAGTTCATGGGACCCCGCCTCAAATGGTCAGAGTATCGAGTACAGAGGAGACAAGGTTTGGGAACAAGAAAGAGATGTAAAGGTAGGTACGGGTAGGGTTGTAAACGAGTCGAGCTCAGCCTGTCAGGCTCGAGCCGAACTTGAGCGGGCCTAAGTTGGCGGGCGAGCTTTGAGCTTGGCTCAAACAAAGCTCAGTAACACAAGACTTCATCAAGAAACAAGCATTCTCACAAGATAAATTGAGAACAATATAGTAGCATCTTTCATATAATCGCATGCAACAATTTCAACAAGAGAACGGACCTGATCATAACATAACGAACATGTCTTACATCATAGGATCAATATAAACGGAGCGGTGGGACTTGGGAGTCGCGGTGAATGCATGGAGCCGAGGAGGTTGTCGTTGTTCTCATCAGTGCTTCACGACAGAGGAAAAGGAAGTCGACACTTCACAGTGAGGAGGAGCAGGGCGTCGCGCTCAGAGGTAGGGGAGGAGAGGCGTCAGTGCCTCGCCACTCGGCACATCGCCGTGTCCTTCCGCGTGCCTTGCTGCTCGCGTCATCAGCTCGTCGCTTGGGGGCAGAGGAAGAGAGGCTTAGGGCGGGAGGCGGAGGATGGTGCACTCCGCCATGGTTGGTTGTTGGTGGGTGATGGCAGGTGAGGTGAGAAACTGCGAGCTGAGAGGAGAGGCAGCATGGTGGGCATCGGTGGGTGGCAGGGGAAGGGGATTGGGGAAGGGGTGGATAGGATAAGTGGACAAGGTTGAGAGAGACTTGGGTTGAGCTCGAGGTGGGATGATTTCAAACTTGGCCCAAGGGAACTCGAGAAGGGGCAAGACGTGTAGGCGGACTGTAAAAAAATACCGAGTCTAATCGAGCTATTCGAACTCGTCTCGTCAAGGCTCTGGAATTTGAGATTAGACTCGAACTTAGTCCGTTTAGAGTTCAAATCGAGCCGAGCTCAAGAAGCTTATCGAGCACGAGCTTTTCTTATAAACTTGTCGAGCTCAACCTTCTCTGTAACCCTAAGTACAGGTACCGGCCCTAAGTACGGGTACCGGGCCGGGTGTATCCTAGTACCCTCTTTGTGCTCTTCCACTGTGTGGCAGAACGGGGCATAGATCCTTGTGGGAACGGGAGTGGGCTGTACAGTCGCTGTCAGTGTCACTGCTCCATCTAAATTCATTTTCGGGAGTTGGGACGACGAATAACTCGGCCTTCTTTTTTTAGTACCCTTATACACTGCAAGTTTTCAATTGCTACTGCCAGTGTAGTTACTATTGCAGTGTCAAACTTTCTGCTCTGCATCTCACGATATACTTCGTGGCTATAACGGGTGAGGTGTAGCTCGTTCCGGCGCCACCATAATGTGGACATTCTCATGCTCTCAGCTGTCCAACTCCTTGTGGGCTCCGGAGCTTCGTCTTCCTGTGTAAATTTAACTGTGTTATATGCCAGCATTGATCTTATCCATTTATTGGTATACTTATCTACTCTGGAAAATGATGGTTTACTGTTGTTAAAACATCTCTAATATTATCATTTCTAATTTTGTTATATCAACTCTACATCATTGAAATACAGATTTTGTCTCTATCAATTATGCTAAACTTATAATATTATCACTCTTTCACCTCTCTCACACATGCACTAGCTGACTTCTTGCTCTTGGTCAGATGTAGAGATCGTTGTTTGAGGAAGACATAGCTTCCCTTCTATGTTTCTCTTTTTCATCTAAAATTTTACTAGTATAATAGAGCTAACCGACGACTGCTATGGTACTACTAGAGACGTACTTAGCCATATTGTCGCATTGTGCCACCGACCAACCCGTGTGACCAGTGTGAGCCGTTGATTGCACAGAAACTCACGACTCAATCACTCGACCAATTGTCCCCCGAAATTTTTTAAACTGTTTCAACTTTCAACCCGGATGGCGCAAAAATATCAGCAAATTGCACTTCAGAAATTCCGGTGTTCCAATTGCAAATGTTCCAGACTACGAGTGCATCTTTATGTGGCGGCATTGAGTGAGAGTTCGCCCTACCGCTGACAGTAACACCTTTCGACTACCAAAAGACAAGCTAATGTCCTGTGTTGACTTGCTGTCTCCTTCAGTTTGTTGCCTGTTCATTTTCTTGATAGGGAAACGTGCTGTCACTGCTTAAAAAAATGCTGTTGTATCGCGGTATGGAATAGTACTGGTCCTACGTACGCCTACGCGTGTTACGACTTACGAATAGCGTAGTAGTATGCCATACTCCAGTCTACAGTGTACGTTGATGCTTTCGGCGTTAAATGTACCGAATGCGAACTCGACTCTAACCGCTGTTCGCTCCAAACCGCGTAAAGCTATCTTCAATAGTATATTTATTGTTGTCTTTTAATTATATCATATTAATAAAATCTTATATGAAAGTGAGAAGGAAGAGGAGAGAGAGAGAAAATCTTATATGAAAGTGAGAAGGAAGAGGAGAGAGAGAGAGCACATGTCGTCTTTTCCTGAAGAGATTGTCGTTTACGCGAAACAAAACATAATACATTAATCTATTTTAGCTGACATATGTGTTCGTTTCAAAGAAAAATTATCTCTACTAATTAAAAGAAGGAATTGGTAGCGTCTGTTCTCCCTCATGCGATGTAAGCCGTTAGATCTATCTTTCTTCGCGAGATGTGAGCCGTTGGATCTTGTTCTTTCTTGCCTCTCGTGCGTCATTTCCATTGGTCACCCATAACCTCCTCTCCACTCCCTCCACACCCCAACTGTCCAAGCTGGTGAGCAAGAAGTCCAAAGATTCCATCGATCCTTCCAAGAACAGGTTGCCGGCGGATCACTTGCATTGTAGACTAAGCACGATGACGGTTGACGAGATATGATTTTTTTTAATCCGTAGCAAAGCACGAGCATTGGACTAGTAAAATACAAAAGTTTGAGAGTGTGCTAGAGACTATATATTAGAGATGTTATCTTTAAAATTGATGTAGTACATATTAGAGATAATGTTATCTCTAACTATTGGAAATGACTTAAGTGATACTACTACTACTAACAGATGACGACACTAATTAGCTCCGAGGAAGTGATCAATTGACCAAGAGCCACAGTCCGAAATCATTAGATATTGGTGGAATTTTGCAAAGTGCAATGTACGGTGATAATCATTGTTACCACCAGGGTTAAAAAACTGGAACTGGGTATTTTCTCGGTCGCTGACTGGAAACGATAACCGGTCAGTTACCGGATTTATCAGAAAAAATCAGAATAAAATTCGTTTGAATTTGCTTAAAAACCAGCTAAAATTCAAAAAAATTGAAAATGAATTTGCTAAATAAGAAAAAACTGACCAGTTTTTCGCCGAACCTAGATTTTCTAATCCCGAATCCTCTGTGAGATCACTGTGCTATTCCCTAGATTAGTAGGTAATTTAAGACATTCAATATATTACAACATCAGAGTAACATAGACCACGCCGGGCCAGGTTTTACAAAATGGCCGGTTAGGCTAAATGAATTACATCACATAAAAGCACGTAGCTACAGCGAAAGCAAAAGAGGGGTAGAGCTCATCTCTCCGCAGGCAAGCATCTGGGGTGACCTATGTACGACGGATATTACCCAAGAGGTTGGATAATATCTATTGTACACAAGTATCGAGCGAGTCCACTTAGACTGGGGCGAGATCTAAACTACAGACTAGACTACTCTTCATCATTCCTTTGTCCATCGACTTAGGGTCTTCAAAGTAGGCATACACTACTACAAAAGATGCTATAGCAGACGGCCCATCACAGACGGTTCCTTTGGAACCGTCTGTGTTGGGTCTGTCTGGGCTTTGTTTTGGCGCAGCGAGCCTATCACTGACAGTTCTATTTCCGAACCGCTGCGGATATTTACTATCACGCATTTGCTCAAAATAGAACCGCCTCGGATTTCTGTCTTCATATAAATTGAGCCGAGACATCGCTCACCAAGACTCAGCTACCGTGTTCACCGCTCCAGCGCCACTTCCTCGCCTCTAGCTCCTCCAACTCGCGGCTCCTCCTCTAATACTTGGTATGAGCTCCTCCAATCGCTTGTGGACTTGGCATTGTATTTTGTGTTAATGCATTGACTAAAAGAAAGGAGAAAACATAGTGTAGATGCTAACTGTGAATTAATATTGAGAAGCCCCAAATCTTAGTTTTGAATAATGGTTTCCCTTATAACTAATGAACTAAAATTTGACTTAGGAGTGGTAACTTAATAAAACTGAATTAGGTCTAATAATCACTAAAATTTAAGTTAGGATAATTAATTGGCTTAAAAATAAAATTTACACACCGGTTCACAAGACGCTGGGTTTGGGTCAAGCAATATTGCATTTACTGCTCCGGTATTTTAGGTTAATAAGTGTTGTATGAGATGATGCCTATATTTGGGTTGCATGATTGTTCAATTGAGATAGATATCGTGTCGAGAGGTAGGGATTATCGAGAGATATTAGATATTTTCTTCGTGAGCTCCGAGGGTAACGATCTATAACCCTTTATGTTTGCTATAAATTAATCGCTAATCAATTTAACACTAATTTGTTACATGCGTAGTGTAGATGGATCAAATCGATGTACGGTGTGAACCGTGTGAGTCAAGATTATATTAATGGCGTGGTTGCTTTTAGAAGAGCCACGAAAGGTGATATGTTGAAGAAGGGATAAATTTTATGTATTGTCCGTGCATTGATTGCGTAATCAAGATGTTTAACAACGCGCGCAGATCGGCGCACTTGATTCAAGGGGTTTCAAAAAGGGTATACATGTTGGACCACCACGGTGAAGAGCGATTATACGAAGTTAATAATGACGACATCGCCGAGAAGTCAACGATTTGCGGATGTGGACTGGCTTTTGATGAGGATAGGGGCACGATGACAACTGGATCGATGCTACGCGATGCGTAAGAGAACTACAATGAGAGAGAGTTTTGTAAATTCGAGGGCTTAAGGAGGACTCGGTAAGACCTTTGTTCCTGGTCGCAAGCCGGAATACACAAGGTTGTCAACCGTGCTTGAACTGCTGAAATTGAAGGCAAGCAATAGTTGGTCCGATAAGAGTTTCACGACGTTGTTAGGTCTCCTAGCGGACATCCTCGCCGAGGGAAACGTGTTGCCCAAAGACCACCTATCAAGCAAAGAAGGTTATTTGCCCATTGGGAATGGAAGTAGAAAGAATAGATGCATGTCCGAACGATTGTATCTTCTACCGTAAAGAGTATGCAGACATGCATTATTGTCCCGTGTGCAAAGCATCTCGATACAAGCGTCAAAATACTGCTAAGGTGAAGTAAGGACCTCCCCGCTAAGATGTTGTGGTATCCGCTGTAATCCCACGTTTGAAGCGTTTATTTGCGAACCCAAAGGAGGCAAGATTGCTGCGTTGGCACTCAAAGGAGCGTAAGAGAGATGGAAAGCTAAGACACCCTGCTGATTCTGCTCAGTGGAGAAACTTCGATCGGAGCTCAAGAGTTCGGTCGCGAACCGAGGAACATAAGGTTAGGGTTGAGTACGGATGGAATGAATCCTTTCGGTAACATGAGCGTGACATAGCACTGGCCCGTGAATCTATGTATGTACAACCTTCCTCCTTGGCTCAGATGAAGCGGAAGTACATTTTGATGTCACTACTTATCCAAGGGCCGAAGCAACCTGGGAATGATATTGATGTGTACCTAGCACCATTGCTGGAAGATCTTGTGACACTGTGGAACGAAGGGTACATGTATGGGATGCGTACAAACGAGAGAACTTCACTTTACGCGCCATGTTGTTCTTGCACCATCAATGATTTTTCGCCCTTGGTAACTTTGTGTCGAGCTTCAGATAAAAGGAGCCAAAGCCCGTCTCGCACCGCTAGATGCTACGGAGAGTGTATGGTCGAACAACTCGCAAAAATCGTGTATATGCGTCACCGTAGGTTCCTTCCGAGGAGTCATCCATACCGCAAGATGAAGAAACAATTCGACGGAAATAAGGAAGACGGTTCAGCTTCAAGGGCTTTTAGTGGGAAAGAGGTCTATGATATGGTTAAGGATATCGATGTTGTGCTTGGGAATGGACGTAAATTAAGAACCCGTGAGAAGAACATCCGAAGAAGCGGTCAATTTTTGGGACTTGCCTTATTGGGAGTACTTAGAAGTTCACAACGCATCGACGTTATGCACGTAGAGAAGAATGTATGTGATAGCTTGATTGGTCTCTTCTTTGAACATTAGTGGCAAAACAAAGGATGGTGTTAACGCACAGCGTGACTTGGTCGATATGAACATAAGGACCGAGTTAGCACCGAAAGAGACCGATACAGGACGAACGTACCTTCCCCCAGCTTGCTACACTCTGTCCAAAGCCGAGAGAAATGAACTGTGCCAGAGCTTGCACGGTGTGGAAGTCCCGTCTGGTTACTCCGCTAACATTAAGAAACTTGTTTCTATGCAAGATTTGAAATTAATTGGTATGAAGTCACATGATTGTCGTGTGCTGATGACACAAATGCTTCCTATTGCAATTAGGAGTATCTTGCCGAACATGGTCCGAGTGGCAATCTTGAGGTCGTGTTATTTCTTCAACTCAATTGCTCGTAAGGTCATCGATCCCCAAGGACTAGATGCTCTGCAGATCGAGGTAGTGACGACTCGTGTCATCTTGAGATGTATTTCCTCCGTCATTTTTCGATATCATGGTCCATCTCATTGTTCACCTTGTGAAAGAGATAAAGATATGCGACCTGTGTTTCTCGCCATATGTACCCGCTCGAGAGGTACATGGGAATTCTCAAGTCCTACGTGCGGAATCGATCTCGACCGAGGGCGAGATCATCGAAGGTTATGCAACGGAAGAGGTCATTGAGTTCTGCGTCGACTACATGGCTCGTGGATCCGATTGGTGTGCCTCTATCTCGCCATGAGGGGAGACCGATGGTATCGGGACCATCGAAGAAATCAATCACTCCCGATCCGATACGCACGCTCAAGCCCATTTCACGGTCTTGCAACACATGACCCAAGTGTCCCCAGTACATCGATGAGCACAAAGACATGGTACGCCAATGTAATCCGCATCGGTCGGAGGTTTGGATCACGAGAGCATAACCGCTTGCTCAACGAATGGTTAAAGGTGCGAATCACTCGGAGGTCATCAAGTGATGATACGCTATGGTTGGCAAGATGGCCACATTTTACAATTGTCACATGGCAAGGATACGACATAAATGGGTACACATTTTATACTGGCACTCGGGATAGGAAGAGCACAAGTCGTAAGCAAATGTGTCCGTGATAGATGCATTCAAGATGCGATGGGCTGAGGAGCTCGTACTATGGGCAAATAGAGGAGATATGGGAGATCGACTACGTGCTTTTCAAGATCCCCCTATTTCGGTGCCGTTGGGTCCATCTCCCACAGGTGAAGGTCGACAAGTACGGCGTCACTACCGTGGACCTCGAACGTGTCGGATACAAAGACGAACCATTCGTCTTCAAGCAACCAAGTTGTTCAAGTCTTCTATGTAACCGACCTTAAATAAGAAGCGCCTCGTAGTTCTTCATGGAAAAGAAGGATTGTCGGAGTTGAGAATGTAGTGGACGAGGAAGAATACAATCAATTTGACGAGTTGCCACCTTTGAGAGGCGGCATCGCTCGAGGAAGAACCCAAAGAGGAAGCTAGCTATATGCGCGTCGATCATCATGAAGGGCTATATTTAAATTAAGAATTTACTCCATTGTAATTAACTAATTTATTCCATTGTCATGTGTTAATGTGTTATGGACTTATGATCTTTAATATTGATGACAATGTGGATGTTCATTGTAATGTACGGAGTATCAAATTAAATTGGTTTCACTTCATTTTGAGTTGATGTTCATTGTAATGCTCAAATCAACAAAATGAGTTTATGGAGCTTTGATTTCACAAAGTTAAATACAAAGTCAAATCATGAGGTCCGATTGTGATGGCATTTGCCGACTCCACAACGATTATGATGGCACGAGCAACTCTTTATCACTATATATCATCAAGAATCGTATGATTAGAAGTATGGAACAAGAAATCTTTGGCTATACCATGTTTGCATGTTCCATATATAGGGAACGTAAATCTTTGGCTATACCATTCTTCCAGACATCACGCACGGTTCTCCGAGGAACCGCTCAGGATAGTAATCACGCACGGTTCTCTCGAGGGAACCGCTCGATAGTAATCACGACGGTTCCCTCGAGAACCGTCAGCGATGTTGTTCTTTAAAGGCAAGAACCGATAGGGTTTCCACCTCTCCGCGCCTCTTAGGTCTCAAGCGATCTTCGCCGCGCCGTCACCGCCGCCCGACCTCGGCGCCGCCATCCCGACCTCTGCGCCGCCTCCCCGACCTCGGCGCCGCCTCCCGACCTCTGCGCCGCCCCGACCTGGCGCGCCTCTCTCGAGCGAGCTCCACGACCCGGCCCGGCGCCACCTCCTCCCCGACCCGGCGCCACCTCCTCCCGGCCCTGTTCATTTTTTGTTGCCGACGTTTTGAGATAGGTTGTCCGCAAGGTTAGATTTTTAGGTTACATCTTGGTTTGGTTCAGCTTTGTTGCCAACGTTTTGAGATGCTTTAGTTTTGATGAGCAATAAGTATTATTATTATTACCTTTGTGGTTAATGTTAATGTTAATGTTAGGTTAGGTTATTATTATCTCGGGTAATCTATATTACCATACTTGATGGATTGCCATAGCTATTGTGTGACCTTTGTGGGTAATGTTAGGTTAGGTTTGTTAATCATTGCCTAGCGCTTAAGCCGCTACTCCAAAATTCTCTGGTTTTACAGCTTAAAATGGTGAAAAGCAATCTACAATGTTAGTCACTCTTGATAAATTACTATATATTTTAGGTTCGATAGAACTTAAGTACATGAATCATACTTACTATTGGGTTTTCGATAAGGAATTGATAAGAAAAGAAAATTGCTCTCCTTTTTAATCAATGTAAATATTCGATATTGGAAGCTACTGCTTTGCATCGTATGCCCCATCCAATCTAAATTAGATGTCATTTTAGCTCAATACACATAAAACGCGGAAGAAATTAACACTGCTAGCAAAAAAACAATCAGTAAAGGCATTTGATGGTCAATTACTTGCATTCGCATGGGAACACAAATTTGCATGTTTGTCCTAATGAAATTGGGATTTAAATTCCATTAGGTAGAAGATCATGTGTGTTCACAGAAAAAGGGCATGCTACTCCAGTAACTTCCTCTGGAAAGAAACTAGGTAACCAATGCAAACTGTAGTCAATGTACGTATTGCATGTTGGTAAATAAGACTAAGTGACCCATTGAGCAGTTGTTTCACAAGTATATAATTAATACAAGAACGGCTAGCTCCTTCTGTACTGGATATTCTTGCCATTAGCATATTTTGCACCGCCTTTTTAGAAAAGAGAACGACGAAGTAGTATATATCACCGTATCATTTTTTTGGTATATGAGAATAGTATTCTAGCTTCTTAAACAACATCATTAGAAAGATTGGTCTGTTTTGGACTGTTAATTCTAGGATGCCATATATATACTGTTAATTCTGTACTGCATATTCTTTTGGACTGTTAATTCTAGGATGCCATATATATCAGATTAGATAGCAAGTAAGCGAGATGGCAGAGGCGCCGTCTTCGCCGCCTTCACCGACGTCGCAGATACATAAGCGAGATGGCAGAGGAATATCGAAATTGCCTGCTGGCCGACTGACCATCACGGAGGTCAGTGACATTGGGGTCCTCTCGAGTCCCCGGCATCGGCCAAGTAGATTCCTGACCATCTGCGGGATACTTGCAAGGAAAAGGTCCCTATCACCACACCAAAGTGGAAGTCTCGACAAAAGATCGAGACGCGTCTTTGTGGAAAGACCTTTCAAGCAGGTTCACTATCCCAGAAATAGACATGAAACGCGTCGAACGGCATGCCTTGCTCTCCATGTGTCACGGTGGAGGACCTTCAAGAGCGTTCTTGTCACGCAATTACGTGAACAAGAGTGAGACGCCCTTCACGAAGTTTCCATTCTTGACGCGGGAAACATGGAACGCCTTTGTGGCTATGAAGACGACGGATGAATTTAAGGAGCAAAGTGCGGCGCACAAAGCAATCCAGGCACGAAACACTCACCCCACGCACTCGGCACGGCTGGTACGCGGCTAAATCCGCGCAATGGGAGGCGGAGGAGGAGAATCTATTTCCTGATATCACACACCCGCTTCCGTGCACGGTTAAAAGCGAGGGCAAAAGTCTCGTCTGATGGCAGCGTCACTTTCCCAAATCCGGCGGACGAGGAAGTGTCCCAACGTGTGGTAAATATGTCGAACTACCTACTTGTTTATAAGTCCATAACTTCATAGTGACTATAATAACATGATGAACTCTTGCGGCGTGAATTGATTGCCCAAACTTCCAAGGCTCCTTCCAAGAACACAGGAGAAGGATATACTATCTACGGCCCTAGGAAACAAGGAGCACCCGGGTCGCACACGAGGCAAGGGGGTTAACGTACCTTGGGTACATGGATTCGCAGACGACTACTTCATGTATAGAAGTAGGAAGAGATCCAAGGCCGAGTACGACAATCAGTTGGAACTGCTTAAGGCGAAATTTCAAGGACGATAGCAAGTTTGCGGATCAATCGAATCAAGTACTCGCAACCGATGCAAGCCGCCCACGTTATTGCGGGAACAAGTCCTCGACATCGGAGTAGTGTCGCGCCCACGCATAATTTTGAACATGACGACGACCAATTACCGATAGACCGCATCAAGGTAATGTACATATATGGAATGCACCAAAGATAGACCTATAGGACGCCTTAGCTAATTGCGTATCGTTTTGTAGGAGCCGACGGCCTGCAAGCTCCAACTGAGGTTAGTTGGGTCCATTCCTATTGAGGTCAAGGGGGATGGTGCATCCATACCGGAAGGAGCAAAGGCAAAGACGGTGTCGGTGGCGTATGGTTACGCAAGGGTGGAGGTGGACATGGTACATCAACATTTCATGGCCGTCCCGCCGACATTCGCCCAACGAAGAGATCACAACACTAGGGATGCCGTACGCTTTATCCAAGTGGCCCAAGACGGACATCGCCCCGACCCAGCGAGGCCGCAATCTCGACAGACCATTCCTCTCCAACGGGACCTCCATGACTCCACCTCATATTTCGCCTCAGAAGGTCACCTCATCGGTTCCCGTGGAGAAGACGCCGAAGGAACAACAAAAGCGTGCTACCATATCGGTTCCCGAGTCGTCTCGCGGAAGACGCCGCCAATCGTTAAGGCCAAATCGAAATCGACGAACATTAAGCCGCCTCCCAAGTCCCGTAGCACGGAAGTACTCCATCGAAAACCGTTGTGCCCTAACGCACAATTAGCCCACGCTGGATTTGCTTGTCGCTTTGCATGCACGTACCGCGAATACCGCAAAGAAGGGGTGCGATACTGGAATCACCGTCGCATACAAGGATGAGCATTTCTTCAACGGGCCGGGCAACTTCGTGGTGGGCTTCAACGACTTATTCAACCTATTCAATCTCGAAGCCCTCGACGCCGCTTCTACGATGTTGGACATCGTAAGTGTGTACAATCAAGTTCTACATTCATGTAATACCGATAAATATCGCAACTCATTGCTTATGTATAGATACATGATGAAAATGCCCGAAGGGCGAGAACCGGTGGGTTTCCTCGACCCACACGTGGTATCTATGCAAACCATCCAAGCAGACGCGACCTTCGTCGAGAACTATATAACGACGGCATTGCTTCTTCAGAATTGCAAGGACTACATACTGGTGCCCTACAACCGTGGGTAAGTGCTTCACTATTTGCTATTCAAATTTCATTTGTACTTAGGTTTAATAGTTATAGCGACATACATGAGTAGGTACCATCGGATCTTTTAATCCTTTTACCCAAGAAGAACACTGTTATATATCTTGAATCCCTAGTCGAAACGATCACGACTTCAAAGATTCTTGCAAGGAATACTCGACAAGTATGATCATTTCCTCCATACATAACTCTATTGTAGTCTTCCTTCGCTTGAAATGCCCGAGGATAACTTTTTCAATTATGTAGTTCGCTCATCTCCTATGTTAGCCAATAAGGAAGATACTGAGTGGATCCAAATACCAACTAACACACAGACGAAATTTCCAGACGCGCTACAACACAATAATCCTATATATATCATACTTCATAAAATGTGTCTTCAATCGACTATACGTGCATATGTAATTCTATTTTTGCAAAGGTCACCAAGAAAAAAATGATGAGCTATGTGCATTCTACGCTTGCCATCATATGCAAAGAAATCATTAGTGCTAAGATGAAGAATCCTGAGGTTTCTCGATCTCAAATAATTTTTTGTAATTGTAAATTCAAATATATATTCTTACCATTTTTCTTGACCTAGCGGCGGGGTTTGATAATAGATTTACATGGACTCGCTATGCAAGAGCTCGTGGAAGTTCGAGGGCGACTATGCACCTTTATCATGACGAAATAGTTAACAAAGGAGAGTTTCACTCCATCGCCGACCCGTAGATTCACGTAAACAATTGACTTAATTGTAATCCAATTGTACAACTATAGCGAAAATACTTCAACAAATTCGATCTTTATTAATTTATTTTGAGTAATGATCAATTTGAGTTGTCAACAATTGATTATCTGCGATGTATCTGCTTTTTGTACATGCTTGTTTTCGTGAGGGCATGGCTAGCAATTCACGAGGTGGCCAAAAACAAAGAAACAATGTAGCTAGGATCGCCAAGATTACCACGAGCGGTTTTATGTTGAAACCGTCATGAAGGCTATTACCACGCACGGTTTCAACATAAAACCGCTCGTGGTAATAGCCTTCACAGACGGTTTTAAAGTAAACCGCCTATGATACTAGACATATCACGACGGTTTACTTCAAAAACCGCTCGTGATAATCACTTATCACGCACGGTTTATTTACAAAACCGTCAGGATAACTACTATCACAGACGGTTTTAAAGTAAACCGTCCGTGATAAGTGGTTATCACGCACGGATTACTTTAAAAACCGTTGCTTGATAAGTGTTATCACGACGGTTTTGAACCGTCTGGTGATAACTGCTTGTTATCACAGACGAACAAATATAGACGGTTCGAAAACCGTCTGTGATGACGGTTCCGAACCGTCTGTGATGACGTGTTCTGTAGTAGCGGTAGTCCCCTTGGTCCACATCATCTGGAGGGTTTGGGGGAGAGCGAGGATAAGCACAACTTCCGTGCTCGCGGGCCAACACACAAGATGCAATAATGTATATGCACGGCTTAACAAGGGTGGCTCGGGTTCTTTTATTTGCTAAAGCAATTTTTCAATTATCATAATTACCAATTCCTATGACTTAGCATTTTAAATAAATTATATTTTATTAAAGAGAGTAGTGCAATATTAAATAACAGTAGAGGTTCCCTCCGTCGGAAACTCTACAAATGCATCATTTTATTGGGGCTACCTCCGCTCATCTATTCCATTGAGCTTGACGGCTCTGGAAAAATCCAACCTCAGGCTAGATCAGCCGACCTGGTTGTATCCCACCTACAAAGGTTTTTGAAATAGAACTAACTCAAGTTAAGTTCCCATGTCCGCCTTTGACCGTAGGCACGGCTGTTTAAATAGTTTAGACTCTGCAAAGGTTGTACACTGTACCCACAAGAGATAATCATACTCGTTACCCCACATGATTTCGTAGTCATGTGGTTGAGCAATCGTCACAGTAACTATTCTCATTATCTCCCCCTTAACGTCATCTCACCCTTATGGGGTTACGCCCATACGTTGTGTGGGATGTCACCTTAGCGACTGGAGTAGTTGGACACGTAGTCGAACTACCCCTCAGCAACTAGCGACTTCACCTAAACCGGTGTCCCTCTCAAGCCGTTCACAACACGTGCTTGCACATTCCCACTATCCATCCAACGAGATGACAATCAGGCTTTAATAATTTTACTAAGCCAAGTTGTACTTTACAGACTTACGGTTGTACTTATTTTACACAGGAGGTCGTGACAAGATTAAGTTCTTAATCCATCTGGACGATTCATACCACATACAAACCACTCTGATGCACGACGGCACCCACCACTCTTTCCATCCGCCCAGATGTGGTACTAGCAAGTTGTTTAGGGTTTTGGGGAGGAAAACCAATTAACATAACACGACAGTCATTTACATCCAATGACTACCCAAAACTATTTTCATGATTAAAAGATGATGATCGGGATATTTATTATCCCGGTACTTAAGCAAGACTAACATGTCGCTTAAGTACAACCTATGATAGTTTTTACCACATAATTACTAGAGTGACATGGGATGAGAGATTCAATTTATCAAAGGATGGGTAATAATTAATTAATCTTCAAATAAGTGTTTAACTACTTTAAGCTTTAACATACATTTGATTACAGAATTAAAGCATGCAACTTTGATATTTTAATTAAATATAGTTTGCATAAAACGTGGGCTCAAAATGATCAAAGTATTGACTCACCATGGTTAAAGGTAGTGGGGTCTTGGTACTCTTGAGCTTGATCGAAGTAGAGGTCTCCTGCGTCTTCGAACCGTAATCGGACGAAAGTATCAGAAAAAGGCACAACAGTAGAGAAAGCAAATAAATACACAACCTGTAACAAATGAACTTCAACTTGAACAAGCCTACTTCCATTAGTAAGATATTGATTTTAGAAATTTTTAGGAATAAGTTTCATAATTTTTTGGAGTTATAACGAAAAAGATATGAATTTTTGAAGCTTTTCAATTGAATTATTAATTGAAAAGAAAACCAGAAAACCAGATTTTTCTCATGCTGACACGTGTCACACGCACAATGCTCGGTCCAAGCATCAAGAAAGAGAGGGGAGGGGATCGGATGGGGGATATCACCGGCGATGAAGGAGAGGCGGCGACAGCGTCACTGTTGTGTCACAACAGATGATACTGCACAAGACACTCTTACGACAAGAATGCCTTCTACAGTGAACCGTGGTGTCACAACCGGAGGCGGATGAGCTCACAACGGTAGTCGGCGTCGTCGGGTGACGCGGCGCTTCGATCGGTTTGGGGGAGGCGCCGAAATCGATCTGGAGTAATAGGGCGCGTGCATGCAGTATATATAAGGGGATTTGGTTAGCGGAACCGATCTGGAGTAGTTGAGAGGTCGCGACGCCGCTTCGGTTTGAATAAAGGGGGCGGCCAAATCTAGACGGATATAAGGGGGCGATGATTTTTAATACAAACATGCGTGATGAGATAATTATCACATACTGTTTGTATTAAACACCGTCTGTGAAGTATCACAGAAGATTTTTATATATAAAAACTCATCTGTGATATTTAGTAATATTACATACGTTTTTGTTAACATGAACCACCTGTGATATTAGCTCTTCATAAACAGTTTTTAGTACAACTAATAACATAGACAGTCGCTAAACCAAAACCGTTTGTGATTGTATTTAATACAGAAGGTTTTAGTCAATCGTATGTGACGAGGAGTGCAATATTAACCTTTTTGTAGTAGTGCATCTGTAAAAACGGTACCTAGCAGTAGTGTTGCAGTAGGTACCATATAAACAGCAATATATCTACTGTAGTGATACACTATTTTCGAGGTGGAGGATTTTGCAGCGCTTGATCTAGGCTGCTCATTTAGGATCCGACAGTGAAGAGGGTGGCTGATGTATTTCACTATTCTACCTTGCGTTAGAGCATACTAATAAAGAGATCCGCTTCCCCGATCGATACGGTAGAGTACGGAAGGAACCTGGTGAACGAGGTACGCGGCGTGCACGGCGAAAGCTATGTCTGCTAGGATTAGTCCAGTACGTTGTACTACCCTACTACAGTTCTTTAGGTGACACATGGTTTTCTTTTAGTACTGGAGACTGGAGTACTTGTCTGCCGCCGAGGAGTGGAAGAGCAGCTATAAATGGTAGAAAACGTGCGTGCAATATTGCAACGATCGATCCGGACTATTGAATTGGGTAGTGGTAGTAATAGTACTACTACTTTTCCATTACCAAGCCTTCATCCATTGGGCTGGCCCCTAGCGTGGAGAAGAAGCTGACCAAGTACCAATATTACGTGACATCGGTCTAGATGTATGTATGATATGTAGCACTAGTGCTATATATAACACTTGCTAACTAAGCTGCATCTAGATCCGATACCATAGGAAAATTTTCCGACCGATGCCTATCACGTTCGGTAACTGGCACTGTTACTGGACTGCTGGTAGCAGTAGCTTCTGCCAGTTTTGCTGGTTGTGGTCGATGTGATACCCACGTCCATGTGCCTTGCAGCGGAGGTAAATCTCCGTGCCCGTGCACGCATGGCCAGCGCATGGCGCGAACTTTTTTCAGCTTTACCACCGTGGACAGTGTGGCGTGTGGGCAAATAGCGGTTTGATTATTTACCATGTGCTCCTGCCTCCTGCCTCCTGCCTCCTGCCTCCTGCTATGTTGAGTTGGGGCACTGCGTCATTTTTTAGCGAAAGAAGAAGAAAAAACTCCTCGTTTATCCAGTTGGCCGCCACCACACCACCCTCAGCAGCATTAACGAGTGCGCTCCGGTTCTTCGCTACAGTACGACACACACACACACTGTAGTGATCTCCACCGGCGCTGCTGTTTTCTTCCCTCGTTCCGGCGCGGTGTGGGCCGCGTGCTGCAGAACTGAGGCTGAGACAGAAACGGGAGGCGGCGGCAGCAGCAGTAGTGGGGCTGAAAGGCGCAATCAATCGACCGATGCCCTAGCTAAGCTAGATGCGACGACGTGCACGCGTCACGTACGTGCACCGGTGGCAGCGGAAACGGCAGAGTGGCAGGCGAGGCGACGCGCCCCATGGTTTAAAGTTGAGTCGAGCCCAAACTCTCTGTTCGGTCTGTTGGCTGCTGCTTCTTAAAGGAGGTCAACGCGCGTCGTACGCCACGGCCATGCCCTGCTCGATCTGCCCCGGCCATGCATGCCCAAGGAAGTGCTGGCTAGATGGGGTTCAAGCTTTACCGGGTCTCTGCTGCAACTATGGCAGTACGGGCCTCTCATAGATGATCCCACAGTGCTTAGTAGGCTGAGTGAGAGCAGGTCCTACAGTACATGCGCGCAGTTGTGTAAACTGCACGGGATGGAATACCCGGAAGGCTGGAAATGCCATGCATGCCTCCTGCTGCCTTCAGGTCTGCCGTTGCTCATGATCACCCGTACATGCATCAAGCCGTAGTACATGTCTGCTACTACGTCGCTCTGATGGTAATTAAGTTCGGTGCAAGACGACGTGCATACCTTATTCTTAAAGGCATTTGGTGCGCTGCTAATTGATGAACTGAACATCGTCCACTTGAATGGAGGCCGGCCGGTCGAGCTGAACGAACCACCCAAGTAAAAGAGGTTGTTAGAGTTGCTCCATATAATGACGTTTTATGATTTGTGTCATTACGTATATTGCAATTCAGACTTTGTCATTTCCCTCCAGTTTCCAGCATTTCCCCTATTTCAGCCCACTTGAAATGTCGCGTTTGCCCATACGGTCGGCTGCTGTTTTCGAGGGGGTCCGGTCAAGCCAGAACCTGCACTTGGCGAAGAAGACACCCGACTGCCATGGTTGATGGCCACCGCTGCGTGCAGCACCGACATGCGGCTGCGCCAACTCCTCGCCTCCCACGATGGCAGCGGCACACGCGCCCCCTCCACCCCCATCCTGCCCCCGTCTTTGGCAGTCACCGCTGCGTGCTCATCGTCACAATAGTGGCGGCACAACGACTTCACGCGGGCGTAACTCATGCACAAATGCGCCTCGACGTGCCTTGGCGCCGTGGCCTCTGCCTCCGCCGCTTCGATGCGATCCTCCTCACAGTGCTGGAGCCCTCTGCGCACGAGCTCACCGCGGCGAGCATGCTCTACCTGCTCGCGTGTAGGTGCCGGTGGCGAGCTCCCCCTCATGTAGGGATGGCAATCGGGTGCAGTGGGTACTGGTAGTGCTCGCCTGTATTCAAATCCACGACACCGAATTCCCCCTACGGGTACACCTGTGAAGGACGACGGGCAAAAAACCTTGCCCATACCCGTCGTCCGCGGGTACCCGTCACCCACGGGCATGCCTGTTTACCCTCGAATAATGCATCGCCGACTGTGGGTATCCATCGCCCGCGGACATGCTAGTTACCCGCGAGCAATGCATACATCAAGTTCATCATAATTTACACATTAATGGTGCATCACACATTCAACAACTAATAAAGTTCATCACAATTCACATATCATGTTTGACAAGACTACTAATCAAGTTCAACAAATAAAATACAAATACAAATTGACATAGTTTCTTACACATGTGGGTAGATTACGGGTAATCGGGCGAAGCGGGTACGGGTAGAGTTTACCCATACCCATACCCGTTTACCCCATTAGCAAGGAATTATGCTCATTTTCATGCCCGTAGGCAAAGAAAGACGCACATACCCGCCTCCATTAGAGTATTCACCCGCGGGCACGCAGGTAATCGGATACAATTACCATCCCAACCCTCATGGCCTCCGTGTCGATTGAAAATAGGAGGAAGAAGGGTAGGGGCAAAACCGGCTTTTCATGTGGGTTAGGGGGGGGGGTTTGATAATGAAAAATGTTGGGAAAAAAATAGGGAAATGGTAATCTAAACTGCTAAATTTATAGAGTGACAAACGATGAATTATAATTTATATAATGATAAATACTAAAATTCGGAGTGACAGATACCTAATTGTCCCCAAAATCTATGTACGCAAAGTTGCAAACGACATATCCGTTCTCTTCTCTCCTAAGAATGAGGCCTAGCTGCCAAAAGCCACTTCAAGAAGCCGAAGAGTTGCAGTTGGGCTCAATCTGGACTGCATAAGGTCTCCCGTTTCGGCCTAAAAATAGCGAACTGTAGCGCCGAGAGTGTTTTCGGCTCAGGTCTGCGAGCCACCAGGTTAGCTAGTAGTAGTCCCGGCACGGCGGCACGGCGCCGCCGAAGCGGCGAAAGATCGAACCGCCGCGGATGTACCAGTCCTATTACGCTCACAGATTCTTGATATCCTTTCATGGTCCGTGTGATTTACTCATGTTTCGAATCCTGATTTCTTACGATGCGCGCTGAGCTGTCCTTGCAGTTTTGGAAGGTTGCAACGGTTCGATCTCGGTTAGTGGAGTGGGGGCGTGCCTGTGGTGGAGATGGCTACAAGTGCAGGGTTCGTTTAGGTAAAGATTCCGGACTAGGTGATCTTGTGAGCATCTCTATACGTTAGGTTTTGGTGTCCTTCAAAAGGGGTTTTGGAATGTGGCAATGTGCGTGTTTATCTATATTTCCGCAAAAGGCTCAATATTCCCATGTAACCTTGTTGATTGAGGCGAATCTTTTCTGCATATCTGCTGTAGAGAGAGATTTTTCAGCCAATTTCCTGATCTCGTTGGTTTATGGTATCGACCACAACTGAGTTGGGGAGTGCGTAATTTGAGGACAAACGTGAAGAAGAATGCCTATTTCACTTAGGGGATTAACTCCGGTGTAACACGCATGGTCCCGGTGGGTGAATTCTTTGTGACGCTTGATCCTGAAGAATCAATTGTGTCGTGCCCGTATTGTCTGCTTGTTACGCTAGCCAAATATTGGAAAATTTCTCTCCTTTTGTTCATGATTACGTTGATCCAACCCCAACCGTGGACTGCAGCTCATAAACAAAAAACATAGTGCAGTCAATTCCATGTTCTATAGGTCCTTTGTAGGCAGCTGTGACAAGCCAATAAGGTTTGTGCTTCTTCGTTAGTCATTACCAACATTAAATCATTGAACCAAACTAGCTATTCTGTTGGTTAACTTTACATTGGGTGTCTATATTTGATTATCAGTGTTAAGCTTCATGACATTAACAACCTGAATGCACCGGAAGGACACATCTTTGACTTGCCTGAATTGAGAATAACACCATGTACTAGTCGATGACTTTATATACAGTGACAGTAACGAGCAAAATTTACTGTATCTTACAGTTAGATGCACATTTGAGGTCCCTAATCCCTAATGTTCTTTTTCCGTAATTCGTAGTCACCATGCACTTACTAACTACTAGCATGGTTATTAAGGCGGTAAGATGAGACGAGGCGACCCACTCCTTACATCTTTTAAGTGGTAAGACGCGAGGTGAGGCGGCGCCTTACTCTCGTCCTAAGGCGCCAAGGCAGTGAATAAAATGAGCATTTCAGCAGCACATGTACCTTGTTGTTGCTAATTTTTGAGCTCATGTAGCACCCATCCCCCCTTTTCAATTCCTCCTCCCATGTAGCATCCATCTCCTTTGCAAGTTTCAACATATAGATTGTTATAACTGTAATAGATACAAATTGTATTCCAATTAGATAATTAAATACGGATTGAGTGACATACCTTGTTGACAATATCTCCTCTCTTCTCTTCTCCCAAGCAACAATGTACATGAATAATAAGCAACATAAGTCCACAATAACAATTAAGTGAATCCGAGAATTAAATATGAGCAACATAATAAATTAACAAGCACGACATAAGCGATATGTAAGTCCACACAAATAACATAGGTGATAAGTCTATAAGTTTATAGTAGTCTAATGGCATAATAGTAGTCCACAACACAAAAATAGCATAGTCCAACTCGGAGAAGTAATAATTAGCGGCGAATTGAAAGATAAGAGTACGACCAAAAAGATAAACAATAAAGCAACGTGGCAATGTCAGTCGTCGGCACTTCAGCGGCAGCGGCACAGCGCATAAAACCGTTCGCCCGTCCGCCGACGATCACGCCTCACGCAACTCCCTTCTTCGGTTCTTCCTTTCTCCCGCATCGCCTCCTCCGACGGGCGACCCAGGCCACCCGGCGTCCCAGCCCCTCCCTCCCCGGCTCCCCATTATCTCCACCGGCCTCCCCCTCCCTCCCGGGCGAGGACAGGTTTTTCCCCGCTCCCCCTCATCCTGTCTCTTTTATCTCCTCTACCCCCTTTTTACGGCGACCGTCTTGGAGCTTCCCGACACCATATGCCGCCTTCTCGACGCCATGGCGACGCCTTATCCTTGAGGCGGACGCCTTAGGCACTCTTAGCAAGGCGACGGCGAGGCAACGTGCCGCCGAACGTCTTACCGCCTACGTTTAGACGACGCTTTAATATACATGACTACTAGCGATAGCCATTTTCTTGCCGTTGACTCTAGTAACCATGTTGTGCTGCTTATTGTAATATGGCTCAAACTACTTTCTCGTGTAGACAGTAATTTACTTTGTGCTCTGGAACACAGGAACGGGACCTTCTCAAGTTGCTCTGGATAAGGACAAGGTGGCAGCATCATCCAGTTTACCGGTATGCCCTGACATGTCGATTGGCAATCGACGCCTTCTCTCCTGTTTTTTATTTCTCCTAGCATCCTTTATCGATGTGAACACCACTTGTGCAGGTTTCAGGTACACCGCCCGCGAGAGTGGATCTGAACAAAGTTAAGAGAGGCAAAGAGATTTGCTCTTTCAAGGGCAGCACGAGGGATGCCTTGGAAGCTATAAAAGCTTTGATTTTCTGTCCGGAAATTTTCTTGTCCCTGTCATCCCAAGCGATGACTTCTTCGAGCACATTGCAAAGAAGTCAACTGACAATTAACGCAGCGCAACTTATACGGCTGTGAATCGTGGGGGCGATGGTTATGCTGTATCCTGCATTCCTGCTACCTTGTTACACCAACGTTTCAGACTTCTGCCTGCAAGATGTATACCAACAAAGTAACAGACTTTCAGAGAAACCGGGTCACATGTACTGTTGTAAATCCCCATAGTAGGAAAAGGTAAATTCTATACATGGTATAATGGTGGAAAAGCTTTGCAGCATTATGGCAAGCATTTCTTAGTGACCTTTCCTTTATTTTTAGTGGGCATTTTCTCAGCCCCCGCCCCCCCGCGCGGAATGTATATCTGGACGGCAATCATTTTATTCTTGTACTCTCCCATCACCCAACATGCTTTCCAATTATTGATGGGTTCTTTCTATCTCCTCTCTCCTCGCAGCTAATGCAGTAAATATCTTAAGAGTACGTACTACTATTTTGGAATCCAAATCTTCATGTGTGTAACCTGTGCGATGCTGCATCCCGTGTTATTACTTCAGGGATAATTATATTTAAATATACATATTACTATTTGTTTACTCAGTAGAACACTGTTCCAACAGACAATAAATTTTTACCAGAGTTAGCACAATGAACAATATGATAAAGCGGTTCTTTATTACAACAGCAGCCACACAAGTCTAAGATTCTGAATACAATTATTTAATTACAAAGGGGGATACACTCCCTGCGCTTGCATGCTAGGTCCCTCCGACAGTCTTCTCATCCTACGAGTCGAATAGGGCGTCTACCTCGCCCTGCTCCTCGTAACTAGAGCCCTCGTCGCCGGTGGCCTCCCCGGTACCTGTGAATCCCTCATCCCACTCGGGGAAACTCCCGGCCAGCTTATGATCTAAACAAGGGGAGAGATAGCAAGAGTGAGTACTAGTGTAGTCAACAAGTATGTAATAACAAGATGCACCTGATGACTACCTATTGTCCTTATCATATTTCTACCTCTTTTCTTTCTTTGAAAATAATCATCAAGATTTAGGTTGCAAATTTTACTTCTGGAAAGACTACTTGTTACCCGGTAAGAAGATAAGCTCCCAAATGATTACCGTAACCTCCAGTCCAGGAGACATGCATGAATTCATAATTTTATTTAGCACTGTATAGGTTTGTACCACTTTACCTATAGTTACTATGAGCTCTAATGACTCCGGGCCTACCGCATTTCCTTTGATGCGGTTTTGATATCAGAATATAGAATATTTTATAGGTTACATATTTATGTCTCCACCCATTACTTTACATCGGTGGCTTACCTCGTAGAGTTCTAGAAATGTTGGTTGGGTCGGCTCTCTTTCAATTCCCAACACTTCACTGTATGCTTACTATCCTACCCATTGTGGAGTACATAATGACGTAGCAAGGTAACCTTTCCTGCTAGCTGAAATGGGAATATGATTGGCACTTAAATACGACCCCTTATCCGAGTAAGAGT